>CM069235.1:46889884-48205887 GCA_035582765.1 Acer negundo | reverse complement strand
GGAAAGTGGAAACGAGTTACAAGGGTCCAGATGGAGCCGGATGGGCTTGAGAGGATCACAGTCTCATCTTTCTGCTTCGCCGGGTAGAACTAAGATAGCTTTCCTATAAATGTTGGGAAGGTAGGTTTCCCACAGACGGCGCCAAAATTGTTAATGGAAAATTATCACGGGGGTGAATCTCCGAATAACAACTTTAGGGACCGAGATTGGAATAGATCTCGGTCGGAAGGTTATCATGTAGTTCGATACCAATAAGAATTCTGTCAAACCAAACTAAAAAATCACACAAGAAAAGATTAATAGGTATGATTTCATTGATAACAACATTGATACATCTGATGAAATTAAGGCTACGGTCGTATACGGCGGTATTCAAGGTTTCTATTAGGTGATGGAGATGGCGTGCTCGTGTCTGTCGATAAGTAGAAAAAACTACAAGTGTAGTGTTTTTAGGAGGCCAGCTTTTTTTCCTCCCCCTTTTTGGCGAGTATAGTGTCGTATATATAGGTCTCGTTGCTTGCCATGCACTCCTATAATTTCGGTATAGAGTTTGGCGATCGCAAGACTTTCTTTCCTTCTAGGAGACAACCTTGTAGGAGCTTTAATTATCCGAATCTAGTCATTCCTTTCGGAGAGGATTCTAATATAAATGGACTCCTTATTCGAATGGAATTCTTAAGTGGCGGGAAGGAGTCTACCTTTTTATCTGGAGATGAATGATCGCGTTTCATTCCCCTAGCTTTAGAGCTTCAAGACTTGTCCATCTGAACTTATGGATATATAATTCTATGAATATTTCTTATGGTTATCTGGCAAGAGGATCCCATGAGGTATTTGGGTTCATCTGGGTTCTCGTGTATCTCGCCCCTTTCTAGTTTGATGCTTTCTTGGTTAGGTGCTTGGTCAGCGGGGTATCCTGATATCGGTTGTGCTTGCAGCGGGGTACCCAGTTGAATGTAAAAGCGAGGTACTTAGCTGGATGTAGAAGCGGGATACTTTAGCTAGATGTAGAAGCGGGATACTTTAGCTGACATTGTATCTGGATATTTGTCTGATGCGGCAGTGGGGTACCCTACTAAAATAGTAGCGGGGTATCCTATCGATCTAGTAACGGGATACCTATCTGATGCAATAGTAGGGTACCCCTTTGAGCTCCATGATAGGATTCTGAGTAAAACTCTGTGTTGAAACATTTTGAGGGTTATCGGGATCGCTGGGCTCTGCTGTCGTTAGTCCTAGGGAGGAGGCAGGTATCCAGATTTGATCCAGTATTCTTCTTTCTAGGAGTAAAAAAATGTTTCTTCCTTGTATCCGGTTGGAAAATTCTTCTTTGGTCCTTTGCCATTTTTGGTGGTTAACAATATATTTTCTCCATGTTTGTATACACCGCCTACGCACAACATATGATGCTCATTTTGTCATTTGACAACTTTTGTTTGTTGTGGAGCAAATATGATATGTGAGACTCCTAGTGGAACCGGCCTACTTTGCTGCCCCTATGCAGCAAACATGCTCGTATACTTATAAAGCTCCACTACCGGTAGATCTTTTATTTAGTAGATCCGCTCTTGTATATTTAGAGCTCATATGCAGTAAAGTTGTACCTCTCATGCTTCCTTACAGAAGATTTGCTCTACTACCAGTAGAGCTCCTACCCAACAGATTTACCAGATTTACACTTATACATACGAATCCCCTTATGTTGTCGGATCCACTCTTTAGAAGCTCCTAGGTAGCAGGTCAACACATGCACCCAAGAAGCTAACTCAACTGTGTGATTGTAGTGACAACACGACCAGGGGAAGGCAAGTAGGTCCTAACTTCTTGTATCGGGCTGGACAACGCCTATGTGAGCCACTAAGGTTCCGATTCTATTCGCTGAGTCTAGAACAACATTTCGGTGACTGAGTACTTCTTGATGCCCTAGCAAGCCTCTGGACCAGCATCATATAGGAGGCTCCTCACTTATGTACCAGGCCAGACAACGCCCAAGTGAGCCACCTACGATCCCGATTTGTTCAAGAAGGGTCCAGAGCCTTATTTCAGTTGTTGGGTACTTCTTGATGACCAAGCAAGCTTTTGGACCAATATCATGTAGGAGGCTCCTCACTTATCTACCGGGCCAGACAACGCCCAAGCGAGCCATATATGATCTGATTTGTTCAAGGAGGTTCCAGAGCTTCATTTCAGTTTTTGGTTACTTCTTGATGCCCTAGCAATCCTCTGGACCAGCATCATGTAGGAAGCTCCTCACTTTTGTACCGGGCCGGACAACGCCCAAAGGAACCACCTACGATCCCGATTTTTTCAAGAAAGGTCTAGAGCCTCATTTCAGTTGCTGGGTACTTTTTGATGCCCTAGCAAGCCTCTGGACCAGTATCATGTAAGAGGCTCTTCACTTATATATCGGGCAGGACAACGCCTAAGTGAGCCACCTAAGATCCCGATTGGTTCAAGGAGATTCCAGAGCTTCATTTCAGTTGATGGGTACTTCTTAATGACTTAGCCAGCCTCTAGACCAGCATCATGTAGGGAGCTCCTCTTTTATGTACCGGGCCGGACAACACCTAAGTGAGCCACCTACGATCCCAATTCGTCCGAGTAGAGTCCAAAGCCACATTTCAGTTGCTGGGTACTTCTTGATACCCTAGCAAGCCTCTGGACCATCATCATGTAGGAGGCTCCTCACTTTTGTACAAGGCCCCTCAACACCCAAGTGAGCCACCTATGATCCCCGATTTCTTCAAGAAGGGTTCAGAGCCTCATTTCAATTGTTGGGTACTTCTTGATGCCCTAGCAAGCCTCTGGACCAGCATCATGTAGGAGGCTCATCACTTTTGTACAGGGCCCCTCAATGCCCAAGTGAGCCACCTGCCATCTCTATTTGTTCAAGGAGGTTCCAGAGCTTTATTTCAGTTTTTGGGTACTTCTTGATGCCCTAGCAAGCCTCTGAACCAACATCACGTAGGAGGCTGCTCACTTTTTGTACCAGGCTCTTTAATGCCCAAGTGAGCTACCTACGATTCTGATTCGTTCAATGAGGAGTCCAGAGCCTCATTTCAGCTGCTAGGTACTTCTTGATGCCCTAGCAAGCCTCTAGACCAGCATAATATAGGAGGTTCCTCACTTATGTACCGGGTCAAACAACATCCAAGTGAGCCACCTACGATCCCAATTTGTCCTAGAGGAATCTCGAGCCCCATTGTGATTGTTAAAGACTCTCATCTGCCCCGAGTAGGCCCTAAACCGGTTGTAGTACTTGGGTACTAAAAGCTCACCATTCTCTCTCACAATTCCCAAAGGAGGGACAGTGATCCTTACATTCAGAGATCTAACAGGGTTACCAATCTTTGATAAAGTGCTTGAAAACCAGGATTTCTTGTGTAAAAATACATGATGCCTTGGATCAGGTTAACCCCTCTAAGAGGATCGCCATAACATACCAGGAAGGCTACCTAGCACTCATGATGTCCTGGACCAGGTTAACCCTTCTAGGAGGATCGCCATTACAGAATCAAAACCAAGAGAGCCACATAGCTCTCTTGATGCCCTGGACCGGGTCAATACCCTCTAGGAGGATCGCCATGATAAAGTGCCTCAAGACCAGAAAATAGTCTTATGGTGCTCCTACTGCCTTGGTCGGGGTATACCCTCTTCCAAGAAGATTCTGGATTATCATACTAAGGACCCAGACTCGTGCCCTTAGTTGCCTGCTATATCCTCAAGACCAGGAAATAGCCTTAGGGCGCTCATGCTGCCTTGGTCAGGATATACCCTCCTCTAAGAAAGATCTGATACACTAGACTAAGGATCCGGACTCGCGGCCTTAGTTACCCGCCGCATCCTCAAGACCAGGAAATAGCCTCAAGGCGCTCTTACTACCTTGGCCGGGGTATACCCTTTGCTAGGAAGCCTAATGCTAAAATGGCCTAAGTTGCCTACTAGGACAAACCATTTGAAGGATCGGGATCCCTCATCAGGGTACTTGGTGCCTTACTTCTCCATCTCTCCAAGAAGAAATGACCTTAGGGCATTCCTGCTGCCTCAACTGGAGAATACCCTCCGCCAAGAAGGATTTGAATGGTATAGTTGCCTACCAGGATCATATTGCCTAAGGATCAGGATCCCCTAGCAGGATGCCTTGTGCCGAAGATTCTCCATATGAAGGCATGGTGCTAAAGTGACCCTAATTGCCTACCAAAACAGGTCACCTAAGGATCAGAACCCCTTATCGGGATACCTGATGCCACAGATTCACCAGTGATTCGCTAATGGATTTACTCAAAAGTATCAGGATTCTTGGAACAGGAATGCTAGGGAATATCCCCATTTGTGGTCCGCCATCGCTTATTTGTTTTGCAGGTACCCAGATTCGCCAATGTGTTCGCCTAAGTACTAGGATTCCTAGAACATGAAGGCCAAGTACCTAAATTCACCAATATGTTCGCCTATGCACCAGGACTCATAGAACATGAATGCTAGAGTGAAGGGAACGATCTTCATTTCAAGCCATGTCTGCCAACAAAGAAGGATAGCAAAATTCTTCAAGCATTACATATACTGACTCCAACCCCAACTAGGTGCTAGTGTTCAAGTCAAGGGGGACTTATATTAACCGCCAAAAATGGCAAGGGTCCAAAGAAGAATTTTTCATCCATATTTGAAGTAGGAAGACATCACAGAAAAGCATCATGGTACCCCGCCATTGTATGTCAAGGTATGCCATATACCAATACAAGTCAAGATTAAGAACGCATGGATACCAAAGTACCATGAGACACAGAAGCCAAGGTTCTAAGTACCCTGCTATTTCATAGTCCTGGTACCCCGTTACTACATAGTCCAGGTACGCCGCTACTGCATTAACCCGGTATCCCTATATCCCGACATATTGATACTGTGGACCAGTAGGAGGCAGGATACCTAGGTACCCCAATCCCTCCTAGAACCAGCTTGCTAAGCAGTAAAAGCATCAAATTAAATAGACTATCAAGATAAGACCAAGTACACCAAGATCAAGCTATAAAGAAAGACAGTATACGATGACGTTTAAATAAAAAGGAAATTGTCTTGTTCCTGCCATTCAAGAGTCCTATTCAAAAGTGGAGTCAACTCTTTCAGTTCTAAAAGGAATCACTTGATTCTAGGGAATCATTCCCACGATCTTCTCGCCTATCACCATGGAACGCCCCGTAAATTACTAGGTCACTAAACCGAATTTATGGGAGTGAACAGCAAGAAATAATACCTATATATATGACATGATATACTTCAGGAAAGGGGATTTGATCTTCTTTTACCACAAAAAGACTTTTTCTAGCCTCCACGGCCTGATGTTCTTCTTCTCCAACAAGACATATATTATTCTTCTTCTTTTTTACGGATGAGAGAAAAGGGTCTAAGCCCGCCTATTATTATAAGCTCTCTCTTGAGCATTTATGATGTATTATTTTCCTACTTCTGTAAGCTCCCCAGAGCACGATTTATTGATAAATATATAAAGAGCGGTCACTCCCTCCACCGGATACTACCTAGGGTTTTTTCAGCATGTGATCATACATGATGCTTTTTCCCCCTTATGCCAGTCAACCTTATATCAAAAGACTTGTTATTTCCTCCATATTTATCTATTTTATTATGCATGTATGTGTTTATGTGAATTAGATTCTGACCTCACTGGTCTTAGTTCTCTTTTCCACCTGTCTACACGCTAAGTCAAACACAAAGAAGGGGAAAGAATATTCAGACTAGCTAGAAGAACTGAGGTGGTCCGATCCTCCATGACCACACCTATATCACTAAAGAACTCTTACCCCTCCTCATTCATGCTTGCTATCTGGGTCGGGGAACTACAAAGGAGATCTAGAAAATAATACTGGATACGAGGTACGGGGTACGGGGTACGGGGTACAAGGTACAATGTACGGGGTATGGGATACGAGGTACAGGATACGAGATACTGGGTACGGGGTACTGGGTACAGGGTACGAGGTACTCGGTACAGGGTACGGGGTACAAGGTACAAGCTACGAGGTATGTGGTACGAGGTACGGGGTACGGGGTATGGGGTACGAGGTACTGAATAAGGGGTACCTAATACAAGGTACCAAGCATATAAAAGAATGATGAAAGATCTTACACCAGCATGGGAATTCAAAGCGCCATATCTTCTCCACATGCTTCAAGCCCCGATAGCCGAGGTGATTTTTCTCCTACTTACTGCACCTTACTCCAGATCTTTACTCATACAAAACCATGGTACCTATAGGTACCTACCCCGCTACAGCCTACTAGGTAACGGTTTGAGGGTGTTAATTGAAATTCCTTACCCAGAGTGAATTTTCGGTTAACATAGTCCATTAGGCTTCTCCTATCCATTTCTTGTGTGCACAAATTCAAGTTGCACCAAATGGATATGAAGAGTGTCTTTCTCAATGGCTTCTTTCAACAGGAAGTGTTTGTTGAGTAACCCAAGGGGTTTGTGGATGCACACCACCCCAACTATGTCTATCGTCTCAAGAAGGCTCTTTATGGGTTGAAACAAGCAACAAGGGCTTGGTATGAGCGCCTCACTATTTATCTTGTTGATAATGGTTACTCTAGAAGTAGTGTTGACAAGACATTATTCATCAAGTGCACTAAAGGTGAGCTGTTCATAGCTCAAATTTATGTTGATGACATTGTTTTTGGTTCCACCAACCAATCCAAAGTCCAACAATTTGTTGATGTCATGTCTCATGAATGTGAAATGAGCATGGTTGGTGAACTAAATTACTTCCTAGGCTTGTAAATTAAGCAAATGCATGATGGGATCTTTATATCCTAAGCTAAATATGCCAAGAGTCTAGTGAAGAAGTTTGGCCTTGAAATTGCCAAACATTGTGACACACCTATGAGCACCACATTGAAACTTAGCAAAGATGCAAGTGGAAAGGATGTTGAGCAAAGTCTAGACCGCAAGTAGGCCTGATATTTGTTTTAGTGTGGGTATGTGTGCTAGGTACCAAGCTAGTCCCAAAGAGTCTTACCTTGTTGTGGTGAAAAGGATCATTTGGTTTGTGAATGGTACCTCAAATCATGGGATTTGGTACTCCTTTGACACTACTCGAAGTCTTGTTAGATTTAGTGATACCGATTGGGTGGGAAATTGTGATGATAGGAAGAGTACATCGAGCGGTTACTTCTTTCTAGGAAACAATTTGGTTTCTTGGTTTTGTAAGAAACAAAACTCAATTTCTCTATCCACGGCCAAGGTGGAATACATTGCCACCGGAAGTGCTTGCACTCAAATGATGTGGATGAAACAAATGCTAGCTGACTATGGCTTAGAACAAGGTACTCTTACTTTATTTTGTGATAACATGAGTGTCATTAACATTTCTAAGAATCTCATCCAACATTCTAGGACCAAACACATTGATATTAGACATCATTTCATTAGAGAGCTAGTTGAGAGCAAAATCATTGCATTGGAACATGTGGGAACAAATGACCAACTAGCGGATTTGTTTACAAAACCCGTAGACACTATTAGATTTGGGAACCTTAGCAAGTCTATTGGGGTTTATCACTTGGATTGAAATGGTATGTCTTGACCCCATTTGGGGAGCTCAAGCAAAGAAAGCAAAGTTGCATGATCATGCCTTGTGCTACATTGAGATATTTTATGCCTCTTATTTGATTACCTGAGATGATTGGTTGTGCATGCTTGTATTTTTTTTAATAAGTGTGATACATTGCTGTTAACCACCAAAATTGGCAAAGGACCAAAGAAGAATTTTCCACCCGGATACAAGGAAAAAACACATGCTGAGATACCATATAAGTACTCCTAGAAAGAAGAATACTGGATCAAATATGGATACATACCCCATCCCTCGGACTAACGCCAGCAAAGCCCAACGATCCTGATAACCCTTAAAATGTTCCAACACGGAGTTCTACTCTGAATCCTATCATGGAGCTCAATGAGGTACCCTGCTACTACATCAGATACACTTGCACATATTGCATATTAGTCTAAGTGTGAACTGCTCTTTGAAAGAGAAAATCTCTCGCCGCCCAATCGGCCCTTGGTGCAAGTACATGGGCAGCGGTCTTCTCAGCACTCAAGTCTAGAGCATGTACGCTTGGAGTGCCGCCGCCTAGGCACACTACCTCGACAGCGATCCTCCATAGCTCTCAACAACAGAGCCTTCACTCTTATTGTATCGATGCCCAGACAAGTGCCTCGGCAGCAGTCCTCCACGGTGATCAACATCAATGTGTTCACTTTTGTTGTACCGCTGCCTAGACACTTGCATGTGCAGTGGTACGAGCAAAGGTTTGTGACGGTCTTAGACTTCAAGTTACCAAATTGACCTCACTTCTTTTTGGGTCTCTATATATATGTTGCTTTCTCTTCATAGATGATTTAGATAGCTAATAACTTGAGTTTTTGGAGAGCAAAAAGAGTAACTTGCAACATAAGAGAGAAAGAATTGATTTTTATCATTCAAAACACAAAAACCCATCTTCCATTCATGGTTCATTCATCATCTAACATCTTCTAGGTATGATTTCTCATGGGTTTTTCATGTTTGCTCACATATCTTGTAGTTAGAACATTATATGCATCTCTCACATGTTCTAGCTTTTCAAGATTGCTCTTTTATGATTTGACTAGTTTCAAGATTGCATTTTTATTATTGTTTATGAGTTGGTTATGATAGCTATAACATATAGGGTTTGATTTGCACATATAGCTAGTTTGTATGCATGCCATATAGCTTTATGATATCTAGGAATGCTTAACATGTCATCCATGCTTAACATGTTCATCCATACCTAGATAAGCTTAAATGTTGGACCTAGCATTTATGCATATTGTATATTACACATATTCACTTTAGGTTGTTAATCTCTTCTCTTAGAGAGTCAAATCTTGTATTTACCATTTGGTAGTTTGAAAGCAAAAGACTAGGTTCACTTTTGAAGGCCTGGGTGTAGTAGTGTGGATTAGTAGGGTTTGACGTGGTCAACCTAGGTTGTAATCGCATCACAATTAGTGGATTGAGGTTCGTGTGTGGCGCACATAACAGCCCGTGGTTTTTCCCGTGAGGGTTTCCACGTAAATATATTGTGTCTTTTATATTTCCGCACTTTGTTCACTTGATATGTTTTTTGACTAGATGAGGGCATTTTCGAAAATTGAGTAAAAATCGGATAAAATCTATTCACACACCCCCCCCCCCCCCCTCTCTAGATTATCAGGGCACGTATATTATTTATTTTCAAACTATACCACTTTATTAAAATAAAAATAAAAAACTAAACCCTAATTAATCCCTAATTCTATTCCAAGTATCAAAATCTTCCATCATCATATAACAAACTAATGAAAAAAGAATTTCCAAAGAACTCTGATCATACAAAGGTACTTATTTCTTTCTTTCTTTATTATTATTATTTTTTTGTTATGAACTCTATCAATAAACAAAAGTGAGAAGTATTTTTTTTTTTTCAAAAAAAAACAATAGCAGTTCTATTGGCCAGAATAGCTTAACCAACTAAATATATAAGATTAGCCAATAAAAAGATGGAATCCAACTTACCTCACGGGTGATCTCTATTGTGTCCTCAAATTCTTTTCTATGAGCTGTAATTAGGGCTTCTTTTTCCTACAATAATTCAAAAACATAAAAATAACAAAACACATAAAATATGTTTTTTTTTTTTTTTTTTTTTTTTTTTTTAATAGTATTTATCTATCCTAGGCCAAGTATTATTTTTAAAAGGTTTTTGCCATTAGCAATGTTAAACTAATATTTGCAAGTAATGAAGAATGCCACCTAGATGACCAACTTCAAGTACTGCATTATATTCCCATCTAATGGAACTCCAGCTTCATATCGTCTAGATCCCACATTATTTGTGATGTAACTATTTGTCTTTTGCTACCTAGAGTTAGTAGTCGTGGAGAAATCTAATCCACTAGCGTCTTTTTTTGGCCAGTTTCCCAACTTTTCATATTTTTTTAGTATACATAGATCCTTTTCTCCGAGGTGACGATACCTTTTACATTTTCTCTTCTGTATCAATCTAATTTTGGGAGTATAACGGGTTAATTTTTTGACTTGTAGGGCCACCATATGAATTGTTAATTTCAAACCTCTCCCAGTCCATTGAGCCAAAAGCCACTGCACTTTCTTCTCTTAAGAATTTAAGAATTAAGAATTCTCCAGACAATGTTTTCGAGTCTAGAGAAGTAAAAAATTTATCATTTGTGAAATTGGATGTGTTAATAACTTAAGAGGGTTTATAAATAAATTGTATTAAAATGAAAACATTCATTTAAATATGGGTACTATTGGCATCAATATGGGTGTTTATAGTAATGTTTAAATTTTAAATTTTAGATATGGGTGTACTTATCATATTTATGGGTGTCAATTAGACCTTACCAAATTTTACACGACCCATTAACACGACCCAAATCCATTCGAAAATAGCGGTTGGTGGGTCAAGTTTATCGGATTGGTTATTAATGGGTGGGTCAACCCATTAAGACACGAAATATAATGGGTTGGTTTTGGGTTCACCCTTAAAAAAACCATCAATTCGATAACCCATTAATATAAAGATTTTTGTTTTAATGTTGTTGACAGTGATTTTTGGATGTCAACCAGTCAACGGTTTTAGGTTAATGAAACCTGCAAGATAAACATAATAAAAGTAGAAAATAAAAGATGAACAAGCATAACACATGTTTTACATGGTAAAACCCCAAGGCGGGGAAACATCCATGATGCTGGTGACGGCGAGAAGTGATCCACTATGAATATAAGGATTACACACTGAATACTCGCTTTCTCTCTTACATATCGTATCTCTTTTCACATGTCAGTGTAGATTGCTCATGATGATCATAATCATCATATAATGAATACATGGATGTATTTATATGGTTCGATCTAGGGTTGCCCTAGTTCTTGTCGTATAAGCGATGAATTCATTAATTAGAGTCTTTGTAGGATTCTAGTAGAGTAGACTGATTAGGACTCATTTCCCGTTTGGTGCTTATCCTTCTGGAAGCTTTGAGTTCTTTCCTAATTAGACTTCTCCGGTACTGGTGAGGAAATAGGGATATTTCCTTATTGGAATATAATCCTAAGATTCTGTATCTGTGCAAATCTCTTCCGGATATAGCGTATCTTGATAAGACTGTATTTCTCGTATTTGGCTAAGTATATATCTTTGGCCAAATGGCCAAGCATGTTCCTGGTTGAGTAGATCTTGGCTGAGCGGAACCTTTGGCCGAACAAATCTTTAGACACCCATATTGCATCCGAACAAATCTTTAGACACCCATATTCCATATGCATATGACCCTTCATATGGTGTTGTCACGCATTCATGTTGACCATTTTGATAACATGTCTCACATTTGACTTTTGATGACGTGGACTTACTATATTTCTGCATTACCAACTATCTTCACTGACGTGTCATGCTGACGAAAAACCCTTATAACAAATGTGTTTATGAAAGTTATTAAAAAAATCTATGTATAGTCACATTATGGAATTTATATTAAAAAAAAATCTTTATAATTATGGTTAGAATATATTTTACTAATTAATTTTTAAAAAATTTCTAATTTTTTTCGTTTTTAGAAAGAGGAAAATTTTCTAAATTAAAAACTATAGACTATAAATTAACTATTTCACAATATTATAACCCTAACCCTAACCTTAAAACTCTAAAAGTAGCTAGCGAATTTGATTGCATGAGTTTGATCATGCTTTAGTGTTATTTATTTTCAACTTTTTAATAAATCTCAAATATAATCTTTTGTAATGGATCGGGTCGGGTTACCCATTAATTTAACAAATGGTTTCGAGTTTATATATTTCAACCCATTAAGTTGACGGGTCGGGTCCGGGTGGAGCAATTTTAACACGACCCAAACACGAAACGATACGAATTCGTAATAACACGACCCATTGCCAGGTGGTTCTCTCATAAAGGATTCCTTATTTTAATTTCAGTAAGGACTTTGATTAAATCACATCGATTTCTATAAATTTTAATCTTTTTTTTTTTTTTTTTTTTTTTTTGTAGATGATAAGTTCAATGAAATCTACCTATCAATAAAATTTAAGAATTTTTCAAGCACTACAACTATTTATCCCTATTTTGTTAAATATGAAGGCATCGAAAAATGGGAGAAATATAGGAAAATTCAAGAAAAATACTTGTAGTACTTAAAAAATTCTCAAATTTTATTTCTAGGTAGATTTCATTGAACATATCATCCACAAAAAATTCAGATCAAAATTCATAAAAATGGATATGATTTCATCAAAGTCCTTACCGAAATTAAAATAAGGAATCTCTTATGACAGAACCACTATATATATATATATATATATATATACAAAATATTAGTGCTCATTCTCTCCTAAACTTAAGCTGCTAACCAACCCACTTAAGAAATTAAGAGTATTTTCAAAAGACTCTTTTATTTTCACTTTTCAAACGTGTATTTGCTTACCTATATGACAATTTGAGGAGTGAAAAAAGAGGAACCCTCCCAAAAGACTCTTCAATTACAAATAGGTTTATATTATTTTAATGAAAGCACTTAAATTCCTTCCCCCAATAAATCTAATTGTCCACCATTTTTTTTCAAGTTAGAAATAATAATATGTTATTATTAAATAGTCAATATTAGTCTCATTGCCAACAAGGGCATACCTTAGCTAGTAAATTAACGAGTTTGGGGCTTGGGCAAATGACTCCCAGGTCAAGGACTCGAATCCTACCAACGGTTAAAACTTTCAAAAAAAATATCTGGTCTCGAATTAATAGATATTGTCAACAAAAAAAATTATTAGTCTTATTTTAAAGATCTAGATGAGACATTTCTAATGGTATAATTTTTATGATGATAAAATTTATAAATTACAAATTATTATAGATTAATTGAATTTAATTAAAAAGATAAATATATATATATATATGTCAAATATTAATGATGATGTGATATAAAAAGTAATATAATAATAATATGAAGAGTGAGAAGTTGATGTTCAATATTGAAGAGAGAAGCAAAATCTTATCTGAAGAATCTCATTTGAAGAGTAAGTTGGAGCCAAATATGTTGATATAGCTTGTTTAACCTTAACAAATATCTTATTTGAAGAGTCTTTTGGTGATACTCTAACTAATCCACCACCCATAATTAAATTAGCAATAAACCCATAAACTTATCATCTTACTAATTAAAACTAGATAAAATAACAAAATAAATTATACAAATAAAAATAAAATAAATAAACTAGATATCAGAATAAAAATTGTAGGATCATATCATTCCTTCCCCCTTACAAAAATCGATGTCCTCAAGGATTGAAATTTTTGAATGGATTCATCGTCTTCCAATTTATAATTAAATATAATGATGTCTTGAACATCTTTTGAAAATGCTTCTTTGATTCACTTCTGAATTCATTATGGCTAGTATGCAGTCTTGAGAATTTGTTGCAGTGATGTTCAGAACCACATCCACTTTTGGACATAAAAGAAAACTCTTGTTTGGTCCAGATGTATGTTTTTTGAACCATCTTATTTTGTTATTTACAAAATATGATTTTTGTGGAGGTTTTTGGTGCGTCTCCCATTGAACTGTCTGTAGCATCTTCTACACAATCTTCACCTGCAGACATTGCAACTACACAATGTTCACATGCAGAAGTTGCAATTTTTGAATATTGTGTATTGTTCAGTAGAGAAGTACCCCCACCAATATGTTCTCCATCAACTTGAGAAGACTGAATGGATTTTGCAGTAGCTTCAACTGTAGACTGACTTGATGACCGATCAATAAGAACACTGAGTTTGTTAAACAACATAGTTATGTGTTTGATGATCTCCTTTTGCTTAATTGAAAAAAAACTGTACTTTTTTCTCCAACCTCTCTATCCGTTGCTCTAGGTCCATTGTCGCTACAACAACCAGAATTTGATATCAAATGATACAGACTTAAATGTCTGTAATATAAAAAGTAAATAGATTCATTCGAGAAAACCTTAAACCTCTCAAATATTGGTGTTTCGAGGAACCAACAACCTCCCAAATACAACTCAAAAATTGCAGACAATAGTTCTCTACATTTCTCATTAATGAATTTATAGATATACTTACAAAATAGTGTTCATTCTCTCAAAAACTTAAGCAACTAACTAACCCACCACTCATAATTAAATGAACAACAAACCCATAAACTTATTATTTTACTGATTAAAACTAGATAAAATAATAAAATAAATTATACAAATAAAAATAAAATAAATAAATTAGATATCATAATAAAATTTGTAGTATTGTATCACAGATGCCTTGTCAACATTATATGGGACAGGGCCAATCCCCAACCATTGGATTTCATTAATTCCAATCCAATGCTCCAGATAAAGAATTTTAATTTGATACAAACACCAACCAGAACGCTTGTCCCACAAAATACTTTTGTTTTTGTCTGTCTGTCTGTCTTAAGTTTGATTTAAATTGTTTTTTAGGGCAAATTATACAAACATCCTAAAGTTTAGATAATACTACACCCATCGTTAACTCTTGCAATAATTGCATAAATATCCCTTAAAAAAAACAATGACTAACTAATCAGGAGCGGGAACGGTTTGGCTCGTTTTTGGCAAAACCAAATTGAACCGAAAATATTTCGGTTTTTAAAAATTGAAATAGGTTTAAACCGATTAAGAGTAAGTAACTGAGCTAAACTGGTTTTGATCGGTTTTTTGACATGTTTTTGAATTTAATAAACTTTTGGATGCTAATTTTGGGACAATACATGCTGACAGCATTTCTAGCAATATTCCACTCAATTATGACTCAACCCTTCGCTTGGCATCACAATTCACAAGTTTAATGTATTGCCTTGGTAACTACAATGCCAAAATTATTGGTTAATAACAATACATAATAAGTTCACTTTTCTTTTAATTTTGTTACAAATTTTTTTACCGTACATTAAAATTTGTTACGTTTTTTTTTTTTTTTTTGACGATTCGTTAGTATATCAAAATCTTTTTGTATAACAAATTACACAAGGTGACTTGTCCCGTTTGTACCACACCATAAAGATTGTATCGGTAAAAGTGAAATTTATCAATATTTGTACACACCAAGAAGATTATATCTGTGAATGAGAGTGAGAGTCTATGAGGGATTAGAAAATAGAATGTTAGAGTATAATTGTCAAGTTTTTTATTTTTTTTTTTAATTTTTTTTTTTATATATAACCGGTTTTCCATTCAAATTGGTTTTGCAAAACCAAAACCGAAATCGATTCAGCTTTACAAATTTAAATCGGTTTGAACCGAAACAGGTCGGTGAACCAAACCGAACTACACTTTTCAGTCGATTTCGGATTGATTCAGTACGGTTTTGGTTCCCACCCCTAGTAACTATTGTCTAACTGTTGACTCAATGGTTTAGGGTAAAAATATCTTTTCAACTATAGAAAATTATGAGTCATCCTCAAACAAGTTTATAATTACAAATCTATCAAATTAAAAAATTATGACACATACCTAAATATTTTAAAAATTATAAAGAAACCGTTTCTAAAAAATAAAATAAAAAAGATCTGCTGATTTCCTCCACAAAGGAGGAGGCATGAAGAAAATACCAAATTTCATCCCCAAATAATCCGGTAACTAAGAAAAAAAGAATTATATAAATAGAAAAAAAAGAATCAAAAAAAAAAAAAAAAAAAAAACAAATAGCCTCCTCTATCATTCCTATTTGAAACATCAAATCTGTTTTTTTTTTCATCCCGTGAGTTTAACTATAAGCTTATTTAATAAAAATCTTATGTTAGTTTTTCTCCACTTAGAAGAATAATTTCTTAACATTCTGTTTATATAATTAGAGATTTGGGCTTTTGGCTCTTGGTTTTGGGTCTTTAAAAATCTATGCTCTTTCTTGCACGTGCCTTTACTCTTTTTCACACCAAAGTAGGGTGGGCAAATAACTAGTGAACCGAACCGGTCTAATTGGTTTTTTTTCGGTTTTTCATTGTTAACTAGTTCGGTTTGGTTCGATTCGTTTTTAAAAAAAAACAGATATTCCGGTTCGGTTTCCGGTTTAAGGGTTCGAACCGGTGAACCGAACTGAGAACCGGTGTATATAATGAAAAAATGTTGTAATGCTACATTGCTACCTTATTAATATTTATGTCATATCATTGTAATGGTACTGATTATGTATGAGCAGTTCTACATAAAACATTATAGATAATGTCAACTGAAATTTAACAAATTTCTGTTTACAATTTTTATTGTCATGAAAAGATTAAATAATAATATCACATCAAAGTAGATGATTTTGCTTAATGATAATGGTTGCCTTTAAGGCACCGTTTGGTGCGTGGGATTAGATTGGACTATTTCATGGGATTTGATTGGATTAAGATGGGACTAGGATTAAATGGAATTGGATTGTACTAAATTAATATTATACTGTGTTTGGAGAAACATGGGACTGGATTGAACTAATACCGTGTTTTGTTTGGTGAAACATTGGATTGGACTGAATTAATAATTTTTTTAAAAGGAAAATATAATAATATTTTGAATTTGATAATATAAACATATTATTTCAATAAACCCAGTTCCAAAAAATTGACAAACACAAATCATCATTCTTCATCAACAAACCCAATCATTTATTATATTGTTTTTGCTCACTTGGTTTGCTTAGCCTCAACATCTCTCCTATCAAAATAACGAGAACTAAACAATAGCCAATTTTTTGTCAAGCAAAAAATTGGACAATAAACCCAGATCATAAACGAATTTGAATTTATATTAAGAAGAGGAAGCAAACGAATATTGTTAGTACCAAATCTAAAAAGAATTCTATAATCTAACAAATTCGAGAGCAGCCTCTTGTTTGATTTTTCTTTATTATCAGTTTAACAAATAAATAAATAAAGTAGAAGCATCATTTTCATTCTCTTCTCCATTCAAATTCATTTCTCAGATCTCTTTGACAATAAACCCAAATCATAAACGAATTTGACAATAAACCCAGAATCATCATCATCACCACCACGGTCACTAGATCTCGGGACTATCATCATCATCACCACCACCACAACCACCATCCACGACCATCATTATCATCATAATAAAGGAAAAAAAAACCCAAGATCTAGTGAGAGGAAGAGAGAGAGAGAGAGAGAGAGAGAGAAAGAAAGACGGAGGTTGTAACGACGGAAGGAGAAGAAGACGAAAGCCGCGGCGAAGGAAGGAGAAGAAGACGAAGTCGGTGCGCCTGAAGGAGAAGGAAAGGTTAAAGAAAGAGAGACAAAAGGTTGAAGTCTTGGAAGAATTCTAGGTCTGGTACTCTAGTTTTAGAGAAAGAAAGGAAACGTTGAAAGAGAGAAATGAGAATAAATTAAATGGGTGGGGTCCACAAGTTAAATAGTCCTGGGACAAATAGAGATGGGGTATGAGGTGGGTATATTTTATCCCATGATCATAGGACAATTTTGATGTTGGGATTAATAGTCCAATGTTTCAGACTTTCACCAAACGCAGGACTGGGACTAAATTAGTCCAATCCCAGTCCAAACCCACACGCCAAACATGCCCTAACTGCATTGGCATTATAGCTTTCATTGCATAGTACTCTTTTTTTTAATGCTATAAATTGCATGCATGTGTGCTTATATTTACAGAGAACATTATTATTCATGTGTTTGCAAGTCTGAAGCTAGAATAGAAGACATACAAGAAGCACAAGTATATAGTTCTTTTCATTTTCTAAGACTCTGAACTTAGAAAGTAAAATTATTATTTTATCTGTTAGAATCTGAAAATTGGTTAAATTTGCTATTAAAATAATGCCTCTTGGTTTAACTTATTTCTGGACTATAGATATCTTTGTAGTGAATCTCTATTCTTTGATAACATGTGTTTCTGTCAAGTTGCATTGAGGTTTCATTGGAATAAATCTTATTAAGGATATTCAATCCAACTCCAACTCAGACTTGGAATCCAACTCCACCTCGGACTTTAAGTCTCACACCAATCCATATCTGCCTCCTACTTGAAGTCTTTGTCATTGTCTTATATAGCTACTTGTTGTAAGTAGATACTTTAGTTGATAGTTATTAAGTGCAGTAGTTTAATATAAGTAGATTTCCTACTCTGTAAAGTTACACGACATGTGTAATATATATATACTTGTCATTCAAGTTCATCAATATTAAGAAGCATTACTCTTTACATGGTATCAGAGCTTCTCTAAACTCAAACGAGGTCCTCGATCCATCATGACTATCATTACTATAGCCAATACTGCTTCTTCCTCACCTTCCCAATCAGTAACTGTTGTTTCTTCATCCTCCTCCTCCCATGAAATCAATTCCTCAGCAAAGACAATTATCTCCATTAACGTGGCCGCCCAAGCCCCTCTAAAACTAACATCCACCAACTATCGATCATGGAAACTACAGTTTCATACACTCATAGTCGGATTCGACCTAATGGGCTTTATTGATGGCAGGAATCCATGCTCTCCAGCAACCGTGACAGTAGATGAGGTCTCTACACCAAATCCAGCTCACCGCATTTGGACCCGACAAGATCAATTGCTACTAAATGCAATCCTTGGTTCTATTTCTCCAACAATAATTCCATTCATTGCTTCCATTCAAACTTCTAGTGATGCTTGGATTGCACTCGCCAATACCCACGCAAAGCCTTCCGGAGGCCATATCATGCATCTCAAGAGGGTCCTCACCAATGTTATGAAAGGAACCCAATCCATTACCGAGTACATCCAACAAGTCAAAAGCATTGCAGATGAATTAGCTATGATTGATGCTCTAGAAAACAATGAAGATCTTACAGTCAAAATACTGAACGATCTAGGCGATGATTTTCGGGGCATCTCATCCGCTATTCGGGCCCATGAAACTACAACAACCTTTGAGGAACTTCATGAGAAACTTATCAACTTCAAGGTGATCCTGAAACAAGATGCGGCTAAAGCTCATAAATTTCCCATCACGGCTAATTATGCAAACAGGTATCCCTCTGGAACTCACTATACTAATCGTAAGGTTCAAATCACAAAAACAACAGCAACATGCAAGCCAAAACTCATGTCCCTAACCAGAACTCTCGGTAATCTCAACACAAACATAGAGCTTATCGCGATTTCTGCCAACTCTGAGGTGAACAAAATCACACAGCGAAGCATTACTCCATGTTCACCACGAACCGATCACAGCCATGTGAGCAGCCAGGCCACCACCAGCCCCGTCATGGCAATAATGGGATCAGCCTCATGCCAACTTTACGGCTCTATCTTCGGCCAACCTTACAACTTCGACTTCATCATCTTCTCCGAAATGGCTCCTTGACTCCGGAGTTTCACACCATGTGACAATTGACCTCTATAATCTCTCTCTGCACACTCCGTATGGTAGCAATTATGACATTATGATTGGTGATGGTTCAGGCCTACATATCACGCATACTGGTTCCATTCGCTTACCCTCTCCCTCCTCAAAATTTTTATTATCTAATGTTTTGTGTGTTCCCAATATGAAACAGAATTTAATCTTTATATCCCAATTCTGTATGTCTAACCAAGTGCCTGTTGAATTTTTCTCTTGCTCTTTTTCTGTGAAAGATCTTTGTACGGGGGCATAACTTCTGCAAGGACGGACTAGGAATGGTATCAACGAATGGCCGACTCATGCTCAGCCAAAATCCTCTTCTATTTTCGCTCTCTCCAATATTAAAGCCTCAATTCCCAATTGGCACCATCGTCTAGGCCATCCATCGTCAAAAATAATAAGTCATCTATTGTCATCTATTATCATCTCAGGTGCTACCTGTTTCATCATCTCGTAAGTCTAGTTTCCCATGTAATGCATGCAAATGTAATAAAACTCATAAATTGTCTTTTGCGTTTTCAATTATTTCTAGTTCAAAACCGCTTAAGGTTATTTACTCTAATATCTGGAGCTCACCTAATATCTCTAAAGATGGTTTCAAATACTGCACATTATTTGTTGATCACTTTACGAAATATATGTGGTTGTATCCATTAAAATACAAATCTGATGTGAATGAAGTATTTAAACGTTTTAAAACGCTAGTGGAAAAAATTTTCAAACACCTCATCGTTTCTTTCTACAGCAACAATGATGGTGAATTTATTGCACTAAAACACACACTCTTTAGCCATAGTATTTCGCACTACACTACACCACACCACACCATCACACATATCGGGACACAATGGTGTCTCCAAGCGTCGTCACCGCCACATTGTCGAGATAGATCTCTCACTTCTCACTTATACTTCCATGCCACTTTGGATCCCTTCGAAGGAGCCCGGCTAGAGAAGTCTTTGAGGAACTCCTATGCGCTTCTAGGTATAGAAACTTCATCTGTCTTCTTTATTCATGTATGTACATTTTTTACTCTCTCTTCCTTACTAAGCTATCTTTTTTTTAATAGTCTCTACTACCCCGCTGGTGACCGGTTCTCCTACTTCATTTGGGACATGGACAGAAGGTGTGGATTTGCCTACTTCTACCTCTCATGTCCCATCTCTTCCTCCTTCTCCCTCCAATACTACCCAGGTCACAAGTAATCAGCCTGACGCAGTTCTTATTCCTCCTTCTGTTTTGGCTAAACCTCCAGCCAAGGTCCCTTCACCTCTTTCTACTTCTGCAGGATTGCTTGTCATGACTCCTACTCGCCCCTCTATTCGTACCCCGGGACGCCAATCCATAAGGTCAATGATGGCTCGAGCTGCCAAAGCCCGGGGCTCCTCAGAACCACCACAAAAGAAGACCAGAAAGGTTGCTGCTCCTTCTGCTATGGGCACTTCTCCTAATCCTCCTCCAACAGTATTACCTTCTAGGGAGCAGCCTGGAATTACAAAGAAGGAAGCTACCCCCACCTCCTATCCCACCGTTGATGTTCCTTCAGGATCGGGGTCAAGAGGTGCTTCCCACGACGAGGTGGTATCCCAGTTCATAGCATTCTGCCCTAAAGGGAGCTTAATGAACATGGCGAAACTTCCTACATAAATTTTGGCTGCCAAAGGGGCTTCTATATTGGCTGAGGTAGCATTCTACTTCTCCCTTTGTTATTCTCCTCTCTTTTCTATAGGTACTGACTCTTCTTCTTCTTGCTGGGTTTTAAATTTGCTTTGGCCATGAAGAAACAGTTGTTGACTCTGAAGGAAGCCTATATAGGGCTTCAGGCCAAGGTAGAGGATACCCAGCAGGAGTTGGCTCAAGCCCAGCAGAGCATGGCCCCTCTACTCCAAGCTATTAAGGCATCTAAAGATGGTAGGTAGGCTGCCATGGTAGAGGCCCAGTACTATCTACGTTGCTTGGATACCGAGACAGTCTGGTCCCTGCATCGGCGTAAGGAGAGGGAATGCCTGAAAAAGGAGAAAAGGCTGTTAAGGGAGACAATGCAGAATATAGAGGCTCAAGAAGGTCCTTCCTTTGAAGATGGGTATTTCACTACCTGCTATGAGATGGCCACGGCTTTGCCTCCTCCCTTTGTTCTTCAGGTAGCCATGAACTAGGACCGAGAACAAATCATGGTGAAGGCTGCCCATTTTGCAGGTGAGGATCAGGCTCAAGAAGATTCCCCTCATAATGATACCCATCCAGGCCGGAGGTCTAGCCTTTCTACTTAGACTGACCCTCCTTCTACTCAGGAAGGTTAAACACAGGACCCGTGCCTCCTTCAAAAGTTATTCTAGTAGAGGAGGAAGAAGAAGATGCAGATGGAACCGGGGTTCCAGAAGTTGAGGCAGACAAGAGTAGTTTGGCAATCGATGGAGAAGAAAATGCTTCAGCTGGATCTATGGTTCCAGCAGTCGAGGAGACCCAGCTTGATACTGCGGCTGAGGTGTCTAGGTAAGGAGCAGCCAGTCAGGGAGAGAACTTCGAGGAGAAGGATGATGCATGACTTGTCTTTTATATATATATATATATATATATATTGTAGACTTTAAGAGGGAGTTAGGCACCCCATCTGTCCAATAAAAGATTTTTATCTGCTGAAACAAATTATATCTTGCTTGATCTTTTGATTTAGAAGGAAATTGACTTAGGAAAATATAGACTTTTGGAAAAATCTTGACTTAGGAGAAATCCTGATTTAGGGTGGATCCCACAACTTCCGTACTAGTAAACGAATGAAACTAACTTTGGAGACCTGCTTCCTGATTTGGATACTTGATAGCCATACAACGATCTTGTAACTTATCGTTGTAAACATCAACGAGATCTAGCAGGTGGACACATCCCTTTTTTTAGTTGTTTTTTAATGAGTATGCAGTAGTTTGAGGTTCTGGATATCCCGATTGATAATCAAGTCTACTTCAGGTATAAGTATCTTCAGAAGAAGCAAGTCATCAGTTATCTCGGCTAGGTATCCTGATTCTATCCTGATAGGCAATTTTAGATTGTTTTAGCATCAGGCCTCTCGGAGGTGGGTATACCCTGACCAAGGTAGTTTGAATGCCCTAATGTCATTCCTTTCTAGAGAGACGGAGAAGTAAAGAGCTGAGTATCCTGAAAAGGTGTCCCGATCCTTTTGATGGTCTGTCCTGGTAGGCAACTTAGGCCACTTTAGCACCAGGCTTCCTGGCGAAGACCCCGGCCAAAGCAGCAGGAGTGCCTTGAGGCTATTTCCAGGTCTTGAGGATGCGGCGAGCAACTAAGGCCGTGAGTTCGGATCCTTAGTCTGGTGTATCAGATCCTTCTTGGAGGAGGGTATACCTCGACTAAGGCAGCAGGAGCGCCCTAAGGCTATTTCCTAGTCTTGAGGATACGGCGGGCAACTAAGGCCACGAGTCCGGGTCCTTAGTCTGATATATCAGAATCTTCTTGAAGAAGGGTGTTCCCCGACCAAAGCAGTAGAAGCACCATAAGGCTATTTCCTAGTCTTGAGGCGAATCAGTATTGGCGAAAATTATCAGTCCTGGTAAGCAACTTAAGCCACTTTAGCACCAAGCTTCTCGGAGGAGGGTATACCCCGACCAATGCGGCAGGGAGAATTATGTAGGGGAGATTGCAAAGTGATCATTGGAGAATCATATAGGAGAGATAACTGACTTTATTGAATTTTTTCAAATAATACAATGTAAAATCAGGGTGTGTATTCCAGCTGATGTAAATTGAATTTCTAAGGGTAGAATTTCCTAAGGTGATCAGCATTCCACGTGTGATCCACTGGGTATCCCTCTATGTCCTCCAGCTTATAGGCACCACCTCGGAGCATTGCTTTAATCAGGTAGGGGCCTTCCCAGTTAGGAGCAAGGACCTCGTCGGATCTTTTTCGTGTGTTCTGGGTTACCTTCCTAAGAACCAAGTCTCCCTCTTGAAGTTACAGGCCCTCACTCTCTTGTTGAAGTGTCGGGCTATCTTACTCTGGTATACTGCCACTCTTTCAGCGATCTTGCTTTGTTTCTCCTCGAGTAGGTCTAGATTTGCTCTTAACTTAGCCTCGTTATCTTCTGGTTCATAGTTTTGAATCCAGAAAGATATAAGCTTGTGTTCGATAGGCAAGACTGCTTCAGTTACGAATACCAATGAGTAAGGGGTTTCCCCTGTTGCAGTCCTCCTAGTTGTCCTGTACGCCCATAACACATTGGGCAATTCTTCAACCCATAACCCCTTCTTCTGTTGGAGCTTTTTCTTTAGGAGCTTCTTTATTGTCTTATTGGTAGCTTTTACCAACTCATTGGTTTGAAGGTGTGCCACTGATGCAAATCGGACATCAATGTTTCGATCTTCACAGAATTCTCTGAATTTGACGTTATCAAATTGCTTTCCCAAATCAGTTATAATGGCCATCGGGGTACCGAAGCGGCAAACGATACTTTTTTTAACAAAACTAGTGGTCTTTTCTTCAGTTATCCTGACAAGTGCCTTAGCTTCCACCCATTGGGTGAAGTAGTCTATTGCTACCACTGCATGTTTAGCCTGGTCGGATGCAGTAGGAAGCGGGCCGATTAGATCTAGTCCCCAGATTGCAAAGGGGTAGGGTGTACTGATCGAGGAGAGCCTTTCTAGGGGGAGGTGATGGAGGTTTGCTGTTTTTTGGCAAGCTTCACAGGATTGTGCAAATTGTTTTGCATCTTGATGTATAGTCGGCTAGAAGTAGCTGATTCTAAGTATTTGGTAGGCTAGTGTCTCGCCTGCTGCATGATTACCACAGTCCCCTGAATGTACCTCATTAAGTGCCCAGGTAGCATCATCTGGGTAAAGGCATCTAAGTAGAGGGAGGGATTTTCCTTTGCAGTAAAGGTATCCGTCCACAAGGCAGTATCAGGTAGCGATTCTCTTCAGTTTGCGTGCTTGATCTGGATCTGCAGGTAGAGTGTTACTTCGGAGGTAGTCCGCTATTGGATCCATCCAACAAGGGAATCGGTTGACTGGTAAGATCTCCACCCCCTAGCTATGCTGGAACAGGGTATCAGTTGGAGAGGTGCCCCCCTTGGTAGGGTATGCCCCTCACCTGCCGCGATCTTGGCTAGAACATCTGCCCAGTGATTTTTCTCTTGGGGTATCTATTCCATCCTTACGCCTTTAAATCTCGATATTACTCCTCGGACTTTAGCAAGATATGCTACCATATTGTCTCTTTTTGCCTGGTACAACCTCAACACCTGGTTGACCACCAATTGGGAATCATTCTTGACTAGGAGGAATTCGGCCCCTAAGGCTTCTGCTACTCCTATTCCCGCTAGTAAGGCTTCATATTCTGCTGCGTTATTAGTAGCCATGAACTCAAACTTGAAGCAGTGGCTGCATTCGACTCCCTCTGGGTCTATCACAACTGTTCCAGCTCTACATCCTGATTAACTTGATAACCCATCTGTGTATAGAATCCAGGTCTTGTTATCTTCAGGCCAGTTCAGATCAGTCTGATTCGGACTAGGGTCGGGCTTGGTAACTGGGTCTGGATTTATGTTGAACTCCACTACAAAGTTGGCTAAGGCCTGTGCTTTGATCATGGACCTTGGCTTGCATTTGATATCAAATTAGGTGAGCTCTAGGGCGCATAGAAACAGCCAGCCTGACACATCCGATTTCTGGAGGAATTGTCGTAAGGGCTGATCTGTGACTAACAAGATAGTGTGTGCCCGAAAATAGGGCAGGAGTTTTCTGGCTGCAGTTACCAAGGCATAAGCGAGTTTTACCAGGAGGGTATAATTTTTTTCAGACTTGGTGAAAGCACGACTCACATAGTACACCGGTTTCTGTATTCCGTCACTGCATTCTTTCACTAAGGCCCCACTAGTGGCAGCTTCTGAGACGGCTAGGTAAAGTTGGAGCTCTTCTCCAGTGAGAGGCTTGACTAGTAGAGGGGGACTAGCCAAGTATTCCTTCAAGGCTTGGAAAGCCAACTCGCTTTGTTCATCCCACTTTAGCTTCTTTCCCTATTTGACAATCTTGAAGAATGGGAGGCACTTATCGGTGGAGCGGGATATAAATCGGTTCAATGCTACAATTCGGCATGTCAATCCCTGTGCCTGCTTGAGTGTTGTGGGAGACTTGAGGTCTAGTATGGCCTTGATCTTCTTAGGATTAGCCTTAATTCCCTTTTCATGTACCATGAACCCTAGAAACTTTCCTGCTGCTACCCCGAAAGCACACTTTATGGGGTTCAGTCTCATCTGGTTCTTCCTAATTACCTGAAAAGTTTGGCATAAATCTTCTAGGTGTTGCCCGGCCTCCAAAGATTTTGTAATCATGTAGTCTATGTATACCTCCATGGATCTTCCTATCTACTGCTTGAACAATTTATTCACCATACGCTGGTATGTAACACCTGCATTTTAAAGTCCAAATGACATTACCTTATAGCAGTAGAGGCATTGCCCTATAATGAAGCTGGTCTTGTCTTGATCTGAGGGATGCATCATGATCTGATTGTATCCCGAGAAGGCATCCATAAAGCTTAGAAGTTTATTTCCCGCGGTAGAGTCGATGAGCTTGTCGATCTTAGGCAGCGGGGAAGCTATCTTTGCGGCAAGCCCGATTAAGATCGGTGTAGTCCACACACATACGTCATTTTCCATTTAGATTTGGTTACCATGACCACATTGGTGATCCATTCAGGATATCGAGATTCCCTTATGATCCCGGCTTTTAAGAGTTTATCCACTTCTTCCTAGACTGCGGCATTCTTTTCGGCGTTGAAGTGTCTTCGTTTCTGTTTCACTGGTTTGACGGTTGCGTCTATTGCCAGCCTGTGAGTGGCCAAGCTAAGAGGAATGCCGGGCATTTCCTCATGGGTCCAAGCAAAAATATCGATGTATTCTCTGAGGAGCTTTATCAAGTCTTCCTTGACTTCGGGATCCAACCCCCCTCTGACTTTCACCACCTTAGTGAGATCTTTTCCCCTGATAGGTATTTCTTCTAATTGATACGCAGGATGACCATTGGTCCAACCCCGCTCTTCATCCTCCTGTTCTTTTAAGTATATGTCTGGTACCTCTCCTTCTTCCATGTCATAATGTCATTGTTCTAGCGTATCTGGGTTTACTTCACTGGCCACATGTGTGCACTATCTGGCTAGCACGATGGGATTAGTGGATATCGCATAGCAATTGCGCGCTACCTGTTGATCCCCTCTCACTTCTCCCAATTCTTACCATGGGATCGTCATGTGGTTGGACTGTATTGCAGACATCTTCCTCTGCAAAGACAATCTTGGTAGAGCGGGATGGATCACGGGACCCATTGCTGACCTTGAATATCTTATGACCTACGTTAAGTCTGGGAATTTTTCTTGCGTGGTTCTTCCTAGAATTGTTGGAAGTTCCAGCCAGGGTTGGGCCTCCACTAATGGTATAAATCACTTGAATCTGCTGCATCAGATTCTTATCCCTATCCCTCCTTCTATCTGCCGCCTCATGCATCCTGCTTTGTACCCCGTTTCCCCTCCTTGATGCTATCCCGTACCTGTTGTAGAAATTCTGTCAGCAGGTCTCCCCTTACCAATCATTCGATCTGATTGCAAAGGCTATAGCATTCTGTGGTGTTATGTCCGACATCCTCGTGGAAATCATAATACTTGTACTAGTTCCTCCTGCCAGTTGGGACTTTCATGGGACCTGGCTTCCTGAGTAGGCCTTTGTCCTAGATGGCGAGGTATATGGTTTCCCTTAAAGCGTTGAGGGAGGTGTAGTGATTATATACATCTTCCTCCCTTTCCACCCGAGCAACTTCTTTTAGAGGGGCCGCATTGGGTAGACGATCTCCTGAGAGGGGATCTCCTAGTCGGGTACCTTTCCTGGTATGAGGGAATAGGAGGCGGCATGTAGGTTGACCTGTTTAGGGGCTAATTTTGAAATCTCTTGACGGGTATAGGCTTTGGAGCCTCCTTCTTAAGACGCGGGGCCAGTCAAGCTTCATCATGCTCCACCTTGATCCGGAGTTGCTCTTCTATGTCCACCTGTTCTAAAGATCGATTGTAAGCTTCTTGGTAAGTTTCTGATGGATGCTTAGCAAAAGAACGGAATAATCTGCCCGCCCACAAGTTTCTTCAGAAATTGGCCAAGGTTTCTTTTTCGTCGAATACTCCCATCTGGATCACTTCCTTATGGAATATTTCCATATAAGACCTCAATGTTTCACCCCGCTCCTGGATCACATATTGAAGCAAGATAGGGTCCTTGGGACGAGGCTTAATTCCCAGAAACTGTGCACAAAAAGATGTAGTGAGCTTAGAAAAAGAATCAACACTACCTTGTGGCAATTTCCTAAACCACATTTTGGCATAGTCAGTCAAGGTCGAGGGGAACATCCTGCACATGGCTAACCGTGTTTCATTCTAAACTTTCATCTGGTGGACAAAGCTTTCCAGGTGACTGATAGGATCCTCTGTTCCGGAGTACTTTTCGGAGGGCATCCTGAATTTGGGAGGGAGGCCCGCCTCCCTAATTCTTTTAGAGATTGGTGCATTCATCTCACCTACGGGGTTCTTCCGGATTCCTTGGTGCTTTCCCTTCTTTAATTCCTCCAACTACTTAGCCATTTTAGCTATCTAATTCTCCAGACGCTAGGATTTAGCGTTTCTGGATCGGGCCACAGAGTCTTCTTCATCTGAGGTTTCTGAATCAAAAACCACTTCCTTCCGCTTGGCTTTTTGGTGCCTACTTCTAGGGCATTTTCGGGATCTGGCACTTCCTTCTAAGTCTGGATGTGGATCTTTCTTCTCTCCCCTTGGCCTTATTGAGGGTTGGACCCTCCTCGGTGGAATCTCAATCGCAGACTTTACCAATCGAGGTCTAAGATTAACTTGGCGGACTGGCTTTGGTAGAGATGGTCCTAGTCGGTCAAATACTAGTACTTAGATACTTGGGCTGATGTCTCCTGCGATCTCAGCTGCTTCAAAGGGGATTCCTTGAGCTATCATTCTGAGTCGGATGGCTTCTACGTAGGCAGCAGCCTGTTGCTCTAAAATATCCCAATTGATCTCCTGCCCAATCGGATTTCAGGGCAAAAAGCCTGCGGCTGTGACTAGAGGAGGTATTGGTGCCGGCTTGTCATTCCTAGATCCTTTACTCCGTCTTTGAGCTCTTTCGGTGGAAGCGAGTGACAAGGGTTCCGATGGAGCCGGATGGGCCTGAGAAGATCGTAGTCTCATCTTTTTGCTTCGCCGGATAGAGATAAGATAGCTTTTCTATAAATGTTGAGAAAATACCTTCCCACAGACGGCGCCAAAAGTGTTAATGGAAAATTATCACTGGGGTAAATCTCCAAATAACAACTTTAAGAACCAAGATCGAGATAGATCTCGATCAGAAGGGTATCATGTAGTTCAATACCAATAAGATGCTAAAAACTCATACAAAGAAAGATTAACAAGTACTATTTTATTGATAAAAACCTGTATACAACTGATGAAATTTTTGGGGTATGATGATCTGTGGCGGTATTCAATGTTTTTCGTTAGGTGATGGAGATGGCGTGCTCGTGTACGTGTATGTCGATAAGTAGAATTGAATGCGAGTGTAGGGTTTGGGGAGCCAAATTTTTTCCTTTTTCTATTCTGATGAATATAATGTTGTATATATAGGTCATGTTGCTTGCCATGCACTCTTGTAATTTTGGTCTAGGGTTTTAGCAATTACAGGACTTTCCTTCCTTCTAGGAGACAACCTTGTAGAAGCTTTAATTATCTGAATCAAGCGATTCCTTTTGGAGAGGATTCTGATACTAGTGGACTTCTTATTCGAATGGAATTCTTGAGAAGTGGGAAGGAGTCTACTTTTTTATCGGAAGATGAACGACCGCGTTTCATTCCCCTAGCCTTGGAGCTTCAAGACCTGTCTATCTAAACATATGGATATATAATTCTGTGAGTATTTCTTATGGTTATCTGGCGAGAGGATCCCAGGAGGTATTTGGGTTCATCTGGGTTCTCGTGTACCCCGCCTTTTGCTAGTTTGATGCTTTCCTAGTTAGGTGTTTGGTTGACGGGGTATCCTGATATCGGTTACTCTCGCAGCGGGGTACCCAGTTGAATGTAGAAGCGGGATATTTCAGCTGAAGTTGTATCTGGGTACCCTACTGAAACAATACCGGGGTATCCTATTAATCTAGTAACGGGATACCTGTCCGGTGTAGTAGCGGGGTGCCCCATTGAGCTCCGTGATAGGATTCTAAGTTGAACTCCGCGTTGGAACATTTTAGGGGTCATCGGGATTGCTAGGCTTTGTTGGGGTTACTCCGAGGGAGGAGGTAGGTACCTAGATTCGATCCAGTATTTTTCTTTTTAGGAGTACCTAGATGGTATCTCGGTCTATGCTTCTTCCTTGTATCCTGGTGGAAATTTCTTCTTTGATCCTTTGCCAATTTTGGTGGTTAACATATATATACTTGTAATTCAAGTTCATTAATATTAAGAAGCATTATTCTCTACAAATCTATTGTTTTGTTTTATGAGAACTATAATTGTGACAAGCTTCTTAGAAATAATAAATCGTGCACAATTGCTTCAATCAGTGGGTTGTTTGCATCCAACTAAATTAAGATGTACTTTTTTCTTAATTCAAGCATATTATAATGCATAAAAGGCAACAAACATCCACTTAAAATCATCATTTGGTATTATAGTCTCTGTATATCCAAGTTTCAAATTTTCTAACCATGACAGATTTTTAAAATTAAAGCCCAATAATTTGGCCCAATAGGCTCAAAACCGAAAAAAACTAAACTGAACCAGTTCAATTGGTTTTTGATCGATTCACACTTTTCAATTTTATCGGATCGGTTTACTTTTTCAAAAATCGGATATTATCGGTTCACTCGAAAAGTGAACCGATCCATTAAACGCCCACCCCTACCAAAGTTTATTCTTTCACTAAAGTTGATTGTTCCCCACTCCATGCAATTTTACATAAAAATACAAAAATTATTCTGGTTAAACCAAAATATTTAAGGGTTATAAATCTATATCTATGTAATACATTAAAATGGAACCCTCATGGCGTCGCGTATCGCCTTGAGAGAACTTTGACATTAAATTCTAGATAATTCTTTATATTAGTAATATTGATTGTTTTTTTTAAGAATAGTGCTATTGGCACCCCTATTACTAAACTATTTATGCCCAACTTTTTAAAATTTTGATTTAATTATATAAAATTAAATGGTTGTATTACTTTTTTTAATTTATTTCCAGGACTATCCTTTTACTTATTTTTCAAATTTCATACACCCCATATCTTTTTTTAATATATATATATATATTAAAAAAAATACTCTTCATCTCTAATCTTTATATATATTTTTCTCACCTTCATTCGTATGACTTGTTTTTTCTTCTTATTTCATGGCAAAACCATCTTTATTAGATGCGGTTTTTTCTGTAGTCGATTGGATTGATGGTGGTAGATTGTGCTTGTGATATTAATCGTCTGATGATTTTTTTTTAAGTGATTGAGTTAGAGTTTTGGTATGTTCGTTTTGTTAGAGATTAGGCTTTCTTGGTTGCAATTCTTGGTGTGATTCCAATTTTTTGTTTTTTTTTTTTTTTTTTGGTAAATAACATTAAACTAATTTTAGAAGATCCGAAATAAAATCTACAAAAGAACTGATACAAATTATATTATACCTAGAAGATCTGAAAGAAAATAAACCGGTAGGAAAAAAATAGTAAACATGTATTTGGAATTTAAGAAGAAAAATGAAACAAATATGTGAAACAATAAAATCAGTAAATACTAAACATGGGAAACATGAGATCGAAATCTGAAGGAAAATATAACAAAAAATAGTAATAAATCAATAAATATTAAACATGGGAAACATGAGATTGAGATCTGAAAAAAAATATAAACAAAAATAGTAATAAATCAATAAATATTAAACATGGGAAACATGAGATCGAGATCGAGATCGAGATCTAGAAGGTGATTTGAAATAATCTATGTCATTAAAGCTTTTGTCATTAGGTTTTGAAATAAGGAAAGCTGGGTTTTATTAGTTTTACTTTGTATAAGATTTTTTTAATAAAAATTGTATGTCTCTTTGATTTTATTTTTATTTATTTATTTATTTATTTTTAAAACAAGAGGGAACAAGACAAACAAAGAAACTAGCCAAAGGCATCAATCTGGACAAGCCGCTCCATGCAGGGAGGGCAAGAATCCAACCAAAAACAATCATGATCAACCAAGAGAGCTATCTTAGCTAAATGATGGGCAACTAAGTTCCCCGTACTCGGGGTATGGGAGATACTACAACCAGGGTTCAAACCCAGGGAGGCAACAATCATACTGATAATATGACCAACCTCAGCAGAGCCTTTTGACACCATCTCAACCACCTGCAGACAATCAGACTCAATTTGAAAGGGAACAAGACCAAAGTCAAGAGCCAAACCAATACCCCACCAAACCGCCATTGCCTCCGCAATAATAGGAGAATACATGGCCTTGACTTTCAAAGCATCAGCTGAAAAAACCTTACATGACTTATCCCGGATGTTAATACCCTGGCCAATAACTCTTCTAGCATAATCCGTAGTAGCATCATAATTAATTTTCCAAGCAGCACCCTCCGAAGATCTCCAACCATGAATAATAGAAGGCAAGACAGTTCTAGGATTAGCCAAAATAATGGACTGAATTCCACTCCTCAATGAAGTTTGAGGCCTATCCTAACACATCCCCACAGTCCTCCCTACCAAGATTATGCACCAATTGGTTTCTACAAAACCACACTCTCTAGAAAATAACACCAAGAAGAGCCAGCTGGTGGGGATTCAAATACTGAAGGCAAATAAGCATAAAATCATGGAAATGCAATCCATCATGCAACTTTAACTTTTTTTAAATCAAGAATTTATCTCCAACCTACAACACATCTCGACGACCTCATATAGCATGAACCATTGTCTCCGGACTGCGCTGGCAACGAGGACACATATCAGGTGAAGAAACCCCACGTCTCGCAAGATAGGCCATAGTTGGAAGCCAATGCTTACTTGCACGCAACAACAAAAAATAATCTTTAAAGGAATTTTAAGCCGCCAAAGTGCTTTCCACCAAGAAGTCGAAATGTCCAAACCCGAAAAGCTAGGCTTGTCCACCAAACCTCTCCCCACTTTATATCCACTTTTCACAGTGTACATCCCTGACTGCTTATAGTGCCATAACAGAGAGTCATCAATCAGGAAAGGTAAGGAAGGAATAGCTAAGATCGCATTCACATCCTCTTCAAGAAAATTAGTCTACAACAGCACATGGTTCCAGCCACCGGACTTAGTTTTCAGGTCCTCCACTTTAGAATTCACACCCAGGACACAATGAGAGACAATCTGAAAAGTCGACAGTCTAGGAATCCAGCGGTCTTTATAAATACGAACTGTGTCGCCTCTCCCAATTCTCCAATGGGACCCAGCATCAATAATCGCCCGACCCCACACCAACCCCTGTCAGATTAGGGAACTATCTAACTTGGGATTGGAATCAAGAAAACAGGAGTCAGGGAAATACACATTTTTAAGCAATCTGCCAGCCAGGGAATTTAGTTTCTGAATTATTCTCCAACATTGTTTCGCAGTAAGAGCACAGTTAAAAGTTTCCAAATCCCTGAAACCCAAACCCCCATCATCTTTAGAATCACACATACGCTGCCAAGCACACCAATGTATTTTAGACTTCTCCTCTGAAATACCCCACCAAAACCTATTACACAACCTATGGAGATCTGAAATAAGAGACTTAGAGAGTCTAAACAAACTCATTGTGTAAGTTGGAATAGCCTGTATAACAGCCTTAAGGAGAACTTCCTTACCACCAATAGAAAGCACCTTTCCTTTCCAGCCTTTGATCTTAGCCCACACACGATCCTTAATACTATTAAATAACTGCTGTTTATTCCTACAATTCAGATCTGGAAGGCCTAAATATCTTTCATGACACCTCACCTGCCTTACCCCGATAATACTTGCAAACCTATTACCCTCCCACTTAATAGATTTGCTAAAACACATAGCTGATTTATCATAATTAATAATTTGAACCGAAGTAGCCGAATACTCATCAAGCAACCGACGCACTGTAAAGCACTCCTTGTCACAAGCCTTAGAGAAGAAAAGGCTGTCATCATCGAAAAACAAATGGGAAATATTGGGACCCAAACACTTACACTAAAAAACAGAAAGGGAGGAGGCGAGCACTACAGACTATAGAATACAAGATAAACCCTGAGAGCACAATAAGAACAGGAATGGAGATAGGGGATCTCCCTGGCGAAGACCCCTTATCGGCTTCACGGAACCACAAATCTCACCATTGATAGAAAACAAAAAGGAAACAGTCCTCACGCTGTTCATAATTTTTAACACCCATTGCTCTGTAAAACCAAGACAAATCATCATTTTTTCCTAAAACAACCACTCAACGCGGTAATAGGCTTTAGACATATCCAACTTTAAAACAAAAGACTTATCCTTATGAATTCTGTTCCCGATAGCGTGTAGGCACTCAAAATCAATCAAAGCAATGTCTGAAATCAACCTACCTGAAATAAAAGTGCTCTAGGATTCAGAAATCACCTCACTGAGAACTAACCGGAGGTGATTGGCTAGAGCCTTTGCCACCACTTTATAAACCACGTTACAAAGGCAGATATAGCGAAATTCACTAATCTGAATAGGATTTTTAACCTTAGGAATGAGAACAACCAGAGTGTCATTTATTGGAGCAAGCGACAACCCATCATTCAGAACACGGAGAAAAGCAGCAGTGATACTTGGACCCACCCAATCCCAATACTTATGATAGAACAGTCCTGGTAAGCCATCTGGACCTAGAGCTTTCGACAGAGCAATAGAGAACACGGCAGACCTAATATCCTCAGCAGAGAATGGCTGATCAAGAAAATATGCACTCTGTGCCGACAAACGAGGCTGAACCTTCTCCAAAACCCGCTCCATATTCCGTTCCAACGGCTGATTAAACATGAACAACTCTGAAAAAAATTGAACCACCACTCTTGTTAGCTCACTAGGCTTCGACTGCTAGTTACCATCCTTGTCAAAAAGTCCCTGAATTCTGTTGATAGACCTTCTTTCCAAGGCTTTTAAATGGAAAATTTTGGTATTTCAGTCACCTTCTTTCAGCCAATAAATCCTTGCTCGTTGTTTCCTATAAACCTCTTCACTACTCAACAGCTTTTCTAACTGACATTCCAAACTTCTAATGTGGTTCCAGGAACTATCATTAATCACATTACAGGCACTCCACAACTGATCTCTTATAATCTGAATCTCTTTGTTTGAGTTTCTACGCTTAATAGTCTACCAATTTTGTAAGGCTTTAGTGCAATGTTGAATGTTAGAAACAGTACCTTCTAACACATTTCTATGAACAGTCAAAGCCCAGCTCTTCTCTATCAACTTACGATAATCCTTCTTCTCAGCCCAACACCCTTCAAAGTGGAACTGTCTGTGCCTCCCACTCCTTCTGAACCTGCCATTATCCATACTACCATTTAGGTCAAACAACAAGGCACGATGATCTAAATGCCAGAATTCTAAATGAGTGATGATAGCCTGAGGATACATTTGTTTCCTATCAAGATTACAGAACCCTCTATCAAGTCTCTCTTGGATAGATTCCAAGCTATCACGTTTATTACACCAGGTAAAGTTAGACCCCCGATAACCCAACTCTTCAAACCAACACACATCAACCACCTCTCTGAAATTTTCCATCAAAGACCTGTTACGATGAAAACCCCTATTTTTTCCTCATCAGAGAGTATTTCATTAAAACCCCCTGTGCACATCTAAGGAAACTGATACATGTCATGAAGCCGTTTCAGTAAGGTACATGCATGTCTTCTTTGAACCTGTTCAAGGTGTCCATAAAAACCCATAAAGTGTCAATCCCACTCTCACATCGATATGGAATTTGGAGTAAGAAAGAAGAGACACATTGACCTTGTCAATCCAAAACAGACATAACCCGCCACGTTTCCCTTCATTATCGACCACTAATTTTTCGATGAAACCCATCTTAACTCTTAACTTTTCCATCCGCGAATGATTAATGTTTGTTTCCATCAAGAAAATTAAACTATGAGAGTAGTGCTGCCTGTATTTCAGCAGAACCCGGAACACCTGCTCACTACTCAGGCCACGAGCGTTCCATACTAAAGCATTCATTATGTTCGGCCGACCGATTGAAACCGACCAGCCGATCCTTCTTCAACAACCGCTTTAGTTGAATCCACAAATGGGAAAACATACCTCTACTTCTTACTGCCACTCGATTATTTTCCATTACCACAAACTAACTTCTTCTTACCCATGATCAAACCATCTGAAACCGGATCAAACCCTCGTTGATTGTTCCTTGTTAGCCTTTTCCATGTTCCGATAAGATTTGACTCCCCAACACCGATTTGGGGATTTTTAGCTTTGAATGGCATTGGCTATCCTAAGTTACCAATTGATATTGTAGGAGCCGAGATGGTCTGGACCACTGAACTTGGAGCCTCAACTTGAATATCCAGCAACTTGAGACCCACATATGTACCTTTTAGATCAATTAGCCCACTAGTTTGATCCAACAAAACCATATCAACCCTTTCATCCCTAACTTTCGGCCCAGTCTGAACATTTTATGATTTTTGGCTCCTACTAGAGCCTTGGCCCATAATCACCTTATCAGCAGGTCTCTCCTTATCAAATCCCTAAAAATCAGCTAGACTTTCCCACGCCTTTTTGGAAAGAATAACACCCTCATCAATCAACTCCTGTAAATCAAGCCTCACCAAATCATCCTTAAAACCCATAAAATCAGGATTCATTCCTTTTTCAATCGTAGTTACAATTTCCTTGCCTTTAGAGGAACTTGCTAAAAGAATATCCTTCCCTGTGTTCCCCAAATCCACCAATCTTACATCCGGCTTCCGGCCACCGTCTCTTTCCTCCGTATCTCTGGTTGACTGCCTCCCAATCCCTTCCTTCCTATAGTAAGTCCTTCCGAACCCATACCCCTCCTTATAATCCCACTTACGACCCTAGTTCCCCATATTCTTTTGAACCAAAACTGCTCACAACCAAGAACCAAAAATGAACTCTTCCTTCTTCTCTATCCTAGTGCCTCGTTCCATAACAAGACAATCTTTAACCGTATGTCCAATAAGGCTACACCGGAAACAGAAATCTGGTAACTGCTCATATTTCAGTAGCATGACTAACTCCACCCCATCCCCTAACATGTCAATTCTCAGGAATCGGCATAGGTGTTTGTCTATCTCTAAAAGAATCTAAATTCTTAAAAACTTAGCCATATACGATCCCTTATCTCCGCCGTAAACTTCCAGCACTTCACCAACAATATTACCGAGGAAACAGCTAATTTCCTTTGTCATACAAATCATAGGGACATTATGGATTTGTATCCAAAACTCAACCTTGTTAAAGTTCATCCTTTGAATGTCTCTCTTAATCCCTGGTTCCTCCATAACTATTAAGGCATCATTAAAACTCCAAGAACCACCCGAAATAATTTTCCGCTTATCATCAGATTTATGAAATTGAAAAGCAAGAATATTTTCTTTGACTGGATCAATCTCCACCTCCTCTCTTGTTTGCCATATCTTCCTCATAACCGCACGGAAACCCTCTCGATTCACCGTTTTAAGGGACATTACTTTTCCAACCAAACTGTTGACCAACTTCTGTAAACCTTCATCTTTCAAAACTGTTTAAAGGACTCTAACTGGACCCTCACGTTCTGTGAGAGTCGTAGATGCACAAATTCGTGAAATCTCATTCACGTTTACCATACCAAAAGACACCATGCAGAAAAACCCTAGAGCAGCCTTCACCGAACTCGAAGACTAGTGAAGCCGTCACTCAAACTTTTACTCTTAGGTTAAAATCCTATAGAGAAAAGACTTTTGAGTCAATGCTATTCAGTAGTTTTTAATTTGATAAAGGAAAAAACATACTAAATAATTTAAAAAGTGAGGTATAAATAGTTCAGTGGTTGGTGTGCCAATAGCACCACTCGTCCACTCTTTTTTTTTAAAAATAAATTGAAAAATCTATTAAATAAGCAATAAATAATAATGATTGTTTTACTATCATTTGAAGGTATAACTTTTGGCTTTCCGATACGAACTTTCGGTTTCCAATACCAATAAACTAATATAATTTTTCATTAATAATTATTTTTACAAAGTATTTTGGCTTTTGATTTTATCCAAACAATTCCTATACATAAAGACATGTTGGATGGTTGTGTAGAGAAACAAAATGATACCCATTAATTTGCTTAGACACAAAGGAGCAAAGCTCAAGTCATGGCAACTCTCAATTGCTACAGAGATGGCTAGGGCACTCAATTCCATCACTGGGGTACGTAAGGATTCTGTGGAGAATCCACCATTTCAAAAATTTTGTTAAGAAAACGTTTCAAAGAGAGTGAAGGGTTTGTTTGTTTGTTAGGGAGTGGAACGAAGATGGAATGAAATTTCGCCGGATAATCCCTCTCTATAGGTTCGGTGCTACTATTCCGGTTTTGCATTTATGGTGCCAACCTATATGGTGTATTTTTTTAGAGAACACTTTTACCCCCCCTCCCCCCCAAAACACTTGACATGTGTCAAGGGAGGGGTATTTTTGTCCATAAACTGTCATGTGTTTAGACAAAAATACCCCCTCCCTGGACACATGTCATTTGTTGGGGAGGGAGGTAATACTTACCTCCTTGAAGGGGGTGAGCAAAAATGGACTCATTTTTTTTATTTTTATTTTTTATTTTTTTGATTTGCTTACCGAGTAAAAAGAAAATAAATGAAAACACAATTGAAAGGCAACACGTGTTACTTTTTAGTAAACTGTGTATGTACCATGTAATTATGGTTCATGTAGTGTAAAGTGTCTTCAATTTTATTTGACATTTTTGCCCATGGCATTAATTATGGTTCATGTGCAATATAATTGTGTAATATTCCCATTATTTCTAGAAGTTTTGCGAAAATAATTTAACGTAAAATCCATTATGCATTTACCATTAATTTTAATTCAGTAAATTTATATATATAAATATATTTAGAGTGAGTCTCTCATGATGGATCCCTTATTTTAATTTCGGTAAGGACCATGATGAAAACACATCAATTTTAATGAATTTTAATCTGAATTTTTTTGTGGATGATGAGTTCATTAAAATCTACCTATGAACAAAATTTGAGAATTTTATGAGTACTAGAACTATTTTATCCAAAATTTGTTAAATATGAAGGCATCGGAAAATAGGCGAAATATAAGAAAATTCAAGTAAAACAGTTATAGTATTCGAAAAATTCTCAAATTTTGTTCATAGGTAGATTTCAATGAACTCATCATCTACAAAAAAATTCATATTAAATTTTATTAAAATCGATGTGTTTTCATCATAGTCCTTACCGAAATTAAAATAAGGAATCCATAATGAGAGACTCAATAATATATATAATATGGCTAAGAGTACGGTTGGGAGAGTTTCTCAAGTAGATCTTTTTACTGTAGATCTTTTTATCGTAGAGCTTTTAAATGAAAGTCGTTGGTCATTTGGTTGTTAATTAAAAAAGAGTTTTTTTAATTATAGAATTACCAAAATACTCTAGCAAATATTAAATTATAGAATTATATTAGAGATTTTAGTGTTATTAAAAAAACTCCAAAAGATCTACTTGGAAAAATTTTAAATTTGGGCTTCTCCAAGTAAACGTAAAACAACTTTTTTAATCATCTAAAAGCTCTACTTTGTGACAACCAATTGATACAAAAAAAATATAAATTGAAAAGAATTGTTTTAATTAAAAAAGCTCTTTTAGCCAATAGACAAACTCTCTCAAACGAACACTAAACTTCACTTATGGCCGTGAGGAATCTTCGACTATTAAAGGATTGATTTGACTTTAAAGTTATTTCTGCTTTCTTTTAAAAAAGAAAAAAACAAATTATTAATCATGGCTTTCAATTTTCCTTATTGGTTCATTATAGACTCTTCATTACATATGTAATATTATTATCTAATAATAACGGTAAAATGTCCATATTTAATAGGATAGTAATATCAATTTTATATTAATTCATTTAAAACGGAAAGATCAACACCAAAAATGTTTACTAATGCTATTATTCTTAATTAATATTTATTGACAAATTTTTTTTGTTGAGAATATCAAAAGATCTTATCCCAAGTCCTTTGTTTTGCTCTTGGTAATTGCATTGTGGTCAGCCATCAGAGCGCTAACTCAGCTGATGGAAGGCCAAAAATGGGGCAAGGGTAATTACTAGGTCAACTGTTCGAATCCTACCTAGATGAAGACGAGTTTTGATTTACCCGCTTACATTTTTGTGTGGCTAGTGGTGTGGACCGAGGTTTCCTATCTGTCGTACTCCATGATCCAATATACAGGTCACGGCGAGTCATGCAGTTGGAGAAGACAGGCTGATGGGTGCCTGAATGAAGTCTGGGATCTTCGATACCAAATATATATATATATATATATATATATTAATTAGTATTTATGGACAAAATTTTTATTTTTTTTAAGTAATTTATGAACAAATAAAATTTGAGGATATAAAAATAAAAATCAATGCATGAATTGCATCCACATGTAAAACTTTTTGTTGTTTCATGGTATATTTAAAATATACATTATTTTAAATATAATATGTCATAATTTGTAGTAATAATTGTACGCTTAGGCCATGTTTGACACATCGGATTAGACTGGGATTAAACAATTTTAGTCCTTATTCCATATTTAGTGATGTTTTGAAACATGAGATTAGTAATCCTGAAAGCAAAATAGTCCCACGATTGTGAGATAAAATAGACCTAGCCACCTCCCATCTACCACCTTGTCAATTGTCATTAATAGTCTGGGCCACTTATTTAATTCATCCCACCATCCCACCAGCCCACCATCTCCTCTGTCATAGGCTCATAGCATTTCAACTGGTCATTCTCTTTCATCAATTCTCTTCTCTTTCAAATTTGCATTTTTTTGTGCAACAATGGCACCTTGATAAATTGTTGGAAAATTCTTTTGTACTTTATCTATTGCTTTCTTTTGTGCATCAATTTTGCTTTCAAAATTACTTTCTAATGGTAGACCGAAGTGATGGAAAACTGCTGCCATATATATGTGCATCTATTGTTTATTTAATTTCCTTATTACCCCTTTTTTTCATCTTTCTAACAGTTATTCCATTTTTATTTATTTTTTGAAATATTGTTTTTGTTTTAAATCCAAATAAGTATCTTGATTTAAATCAGGATTAGATTTTGAATTTAATCTATTTAACCTATTGTTAGAACATCTTCAATACTGTGTCAATGTTAAAATTTAGCACAAAGCATATTATATAGATTTATTTTATGGAAATCAGATATATTTTGGAAATTTAATGACTTGACACTTTGTTTACACTCTTATTTGTATTCGATAATTAATTAGATAATGCCGTAATTAATGAGATATTATAATATTCGGTAAGTTATTTTATTTTCATTAAGAGAATTTTTTTTTTAATTCATTAAAAAAATTTATTCATTATCCAATTAATTATCGAAATGACTCTTAATTTTTATTCTTAATCTACTAATTATGAGATTGACTCTTGATTTTTTTTTTTATATTATTAATTTCTTATTTTGACTCTTGATCATATTTGTTTGATCCTATATTCAAAACTTTTGACTAAATTTTTGATTCATGTTAGTCAGAGTAATCAAATAAATGGTTTTAGGTATTGCTGTAAAATCACCTTGGAATTTTTTTTTTTTTCAATTTATATATAAATATATTTTTTTTCAGTTTTAGTTAAAACTATAGTGTTGATGTATGCATTCAACGGGCTCAAGTGATTGGTTAGTCGATCTATAAGATTATGTCATGACGTTAGTGACCACACAAAAGGCAGTAATATTAATGAACTGTTTTATTATTATTATTATTATTTTACAATTAAATATTGAATTTCAATGTTTATTTTTGGTATCGAAATCTGTACATACTATACTCACTTGCCTATAATTCGAACGTTTTTAGTCCTAGGTAACACTGGTTTTCTTGTATTTGTACAAATAAGATAGGTTTTTACAGCTCTTATTTATTATTACTTATTATTATTATTATTGTTAAGTTGTGATTGATTTGTTAATTTGTTGAACTTGATTTTCTTTGCGCTCTTATTTCATCATAGACATAAGATTGAATTAGAACATCAATTTAGAGAGTGTAAAGCAATGGTTTTGATGATTTGAATTAGAAATTTTGGTAAATTATAAAATTTATTGTTGAAAGCTTTATTTTATAGTCAATTGGTTTTTTAGTACTTTTTTTTTTTTCTATATGTTAATTTCAATTGTAAAATTATATTATATTATATTATATTATATTAGTAGTTTAATAAAAGAAGAGTTGTTTGATGATTATTTTCTTTTTGTTTATTCCTTTTTTACTAAATCAAGCAGTTTATATCATAAATTAAAAACAAAAGATCAAAAATTGTCACAATTTGAGTAGAGATAGTTATATAAGAGAGGAATTTGGATCATTTGCTAATCTAATCTTTTTCCTGACCTCAAATAATCTCATGACATATAAACATTGCAATGAATGAGTGGTTAAGATGTGATTGGTTTTCACAATCACTTTATCAACAACCAATCACATGCTTTGAAAAAGTCAAGACAAAGATCAGATCAGCAGAGGATCAAAATTCATAAGAGAGACCTTTGAAAAAATTAGAACATTGAAAGTAGAAATAGTAGGATACATGAAAATTTTTAAAATATAAATCCGATAACAATTACATCATGTCTTTATAATGCCTGCACAATGAAAACAGTAATATATAAAGGCTCAGCCTCACAATGCCACGTGTTACCATGAGGAAGCTTTAGATTTAAGTGCATTAATTTCAACCTACAGTAACAAAACCATATGAATAGGCACTCTTGCCTAATTGCATGATTCTTTAATTAAATGCAAAGATTACGTCACTCAACAACTAAATCATTTCTTCCACAGTTCTCTTCTTGGTAATTTAAAATTAAAATCATAAAGACAGTGAAATTGATTTAAATGCATTAATTTCGATATATATTTAAAACCAAATGAATAGGCACTCTAGCCTAATTGCATGATTTTTTTTTTAATTAAATGAAAAGATTACGTTACTCACAACTCACCTGCTAAATAATTTCTTCCACACTTATCTTTTAAGTAATTTAAACCTCATAATCATAATATGCAAAGCCCTCACCTCTCCCTCAAATTTCTCTATAAAATCCATCCAAAATTTCATATTTTTTTCCGTCTCATTCCATTGACTCTCCCTTACAAACAAACTGAAAACACCCAAACGGTGGGAATTGGATGGTGTTAGGTGGTGAGAGTAATTTCTACACACACACATATATATATGTATATGTTCAAGTTAGTGCGTACTAATGTAAATATAAAAGGACATTGAATGTGAGCCACTCATTTTTCATGCTTTGACTTAGTGTGTATGCACTTGTCCAAACTTCTTCATAATGAGTGTAATCATAATGAGTGTCTTACATTCAATGTCCTTATATATTTACATTAGTACGCACAGATAACACACGAATGTGAACCGGACCATATATATGTCTAAACTTATCCATAATTAGTGGTTTAATTTTAATCTTTTAGTTTTTGTTTTTTTTTGTTTTTGTTCAACTTGCGATGATTTCCAATTGCCTCTTTCAAAAAGCTTTACACCATTCTCATGTATCATTTTCTTATCAAACGAAGCATCTCTATTTGTTTTTTGATTCAAATACTTTAGAAGTATTTTGTTATTTGTTTTTTTAGGAAACACATGAGTAGTTAAAAAGGTAACTTCTCATGACTATTGTTGTGATGCATTTTGGATTTATTTTTAATGACGTGTACAATTTTTTTTTCCTATTTTATGTTTTATTATATTTTCTTACCAAAAATAGATGTAAAATTAATGTTAAATTTAAATGCATGTCGAGTTAGCCAAAAAAAAAAGGCATTACAACAAACCGTCTGAAAGTAGATGGTCATGTTAACAATGTCAAATATTTTTTTTGCCATATCAGTTTGGGTTGAATATGTATAACTGCATTAAAGATACATTTATTAACATACTGTCTATTCATCCTACATGACATCTCTTTTTTCACAAGTTACTCTTGCATTCGAAATGATCTTAGCACTCTTGAATAAGAATGAGGTTTTTAATTATTTGTTTTTAATAAATTGAATAGGAAAGGAAAAAAGACCACAGTATTGTTTGAGGATTCTATCTTTTCCTTTTCGATTTCTTTCGGTTCTCACAGTTTTGAGTATTTTATTAATAATAGGTAGTGTTTCTATGCCATCACATTAATATAATTTTTTGATCTTATACTTTCGTCAAATCTTTCTTGCAAAACCACTATGGATTTCATGAAGGTCTCCAATTAGACGGTTTCCGAAATTGGTTTAGAATAATTATAAATTGGTTTAGAATGTTGAAAATCTGGGAAAATTGAACCTAAGTAATGATAAAATTTAAATTATATATAAGATTTGCTCTTACATTTTTTTTTTTTAAATACATATTTTCTTTTTTTAGTATAATTGTATTAAAATTCAATAGCTGATCCAAAAAAATTAAATAGAATTTTGAAGAATTAGACTTGCAAATTTTAAAGTAATTAGTTTCCTTTTTTTAAAAGAAAAAAATTTAAGTAATTAGTTGAATCTTATAAATTGAAATTTTGTAAAATTATATTCTAATTATTTTTTCTGTTGTTTTTTTTTTAAAAAAAATAATTGTGTTGTAATTAGGGACTATGTTTTATATATCAAGTGAATAAAGATTAGAATAATTGGATCACTTATGATTTATGAAAAAGTTAGGAAGAGAATTGATAAATATTGAATTTCTAGGAAATGTCAACTTTATTGAAATTTAATATTTTTTTTCTTCCTTATAGATCGAAGATAGGTTGAATTTTTATATTTAGATTTCTCCTTCTTCTATGGTGGATAATTTTTCTCAATATTTTAGGGAATGATTTTTTTCAAGATGAGGGGAAAAAATAGTTTGAAGAAAACAATTCTTGGATCACAAATGGAACATCTTTTTGAATTTTAAACCAATAAGTGAGTTATAATTGTGTGCTTAAAGTTACCTCGAGTTCATGATGTTGATACATTGAATTAGTTGACTTGATATGCTTTTTCGAACCATTATAAATAAGGGTGAAGATTGCTGTTTTTCAATTAATAATGGTGGAAATTTTAATTTTATGTATGAATAAAATATAAAAATATGATTGATTAAAATTCTGAATCATGATCGTGTCCAATTTATATGATTTTTCAATTTATATTTTACAATGTCCTCAAATTGTGCGAGCTACATACTAGTATAATATAAAAGATCACTATAATTTTCTTTAGAGAGGCCCAATTCTATCAAGAGTGATAATATTTGAATGGATTATTTTTTAAAATTCCAATTTTTGTTTAATACCACTTAATACTTAAAAAATACTTTATTTAGTCTTATTTATTGTACTAGTGTGAAACCCATGTGATGCATGGGTTTTATTAAATATATATATAAAATACGCCGTGTAATATAATTTTATAGACCCAATACACTGTTTTGGTCTTAAAAAATTGTAATAAATTTTAATATATATATATATATATATATATATAATTTTACTAAATAGATAGAAAGTAGTCAAATTTCAATTAATACAATAAATAACTTTCAATTAACTTATATAATAAATTAAACAACCCTTCAATTCTATATCAATATAATATACAAATAAAAGGGCAATCAGGAGTCTTAAAAAAAAAAAAAATCAAGAAGCAATCCATAGAGAAAATCTCATAATCAATGCAATAATGCATAAATTCTATTAACCAATTCCACAATTGATTTTTAAACAATTAATACTCATAATTGTAATCAAAGTGTCAATTCACTCGCTTTATTGATATATATATATATATATATAAATATGTTTAGATTATTCTACATATATATATATATATTTAATTTTTTTTGAAAAATATTTAGTTATTACATTTATATATATATATATAAAAGTATTTTCGAGTAAATTAGGGTGTATTTAGAGGTTTTATAATTATTATTTTTATATAAAAACATTTATTCTAGAAATACTTGTAGAAGAATTAAAAAAAAAAAAAAATTTAACTCCATGGAGATTATTGTCAAGCCTAGTGATAAATTAATTTATTTTTCCATATTTATTTTCTAAGGAAATTCCTTTTTTTTTTTTAATAAACTCACATATATATATATATATATATATATATTCACGTGTCCTATTATGGAGATGTAAATAGTAGTGAAGTAATTTTTTTTTATCATGCAAAAAAAATAATGATTTATTACCATTTATAAAAAATATTATGAGTGAATTTTATAAATTTAGGAAAAGAATCAATTAAATTGAATCAAATAATTAATGTTTTTAATATCTTATAATTAATATTTGATTAAAAATTATTAATTAAATTTTTTGTTATATTATCATTAATATATTACTATTGATATTTTTAAAAAAATTTACTACTAATTCCATATAAAACGGGGTACTTTCATATATTTAAGAAAAGAATCAATTGAATTGAATGCAATAATTAATGTTTTTAATATCTTATCATTAATATTTGATTAAAATTTATTATTTAAAATATTCGTTATATTATCATTAATATATTACTATTGATATTTTAAAAAAATTTACCACTAATTCTATATAAAACAGATTACCTTTAATTTGGTATTTACAATTGAATTTTTTTTTTTTTTTTTTTTTTTTGGAAAATATGTATTGGTTATCATTTACCGTATAAGAAAAATAAAATTTCAAAAATTTTGTTTTTGGAAATAATCATATTGTATTTAATGAATATTTAATACATTTTAAAAAGCCAAAAAGAAAACAAGAGATCTTATTTTCCAATAATTTTATTCATCCAAATTCAATATATATATCCACAAGACATCTCAAAACTAATATCCTGTAAAAATCTGAAAATCATAAACAAACTACAAAATCACTTTTTACAATATTATCTAAAGTCAACAATACAATGTCTCTCAATCTCATATGCAATTCCCCACTAAGGCATTCCAATCATCTCACATAATGTAAATATTGTCTTGAGCGTGTGAACTATCATTCCTCAAATCTTCACCGAAAAGAGTTTATAGAAATTAAAAAAATTATAAAAAAATTGTTTTTGTACTTAAATTTAATTGTAAAAACAAATAAAGAGACGAAAGATACATATGAAGAGAAGCAGAAGACACGACAATTAATTAAAGAAATCAGGCTCACCAAAGATACTCAGGAAATGTTAATTGCTATCAACCCTCTGTTTGAAATCATGAATTCAAACTTGCAGATCAAGTCAAGTGTATAATAATATTTATTATTCTAAAGTCATAAATCCAAGACAAAATTCACTAAAATCAAGGAAATTCATACAATTCGATATAAAATTTTGATAATACAAAATACCTTAAAATTCTACTCTCACTAAAAACCTAAAAGCTAAGGAAATTATATTGCTCAATTAAACATAAATCCTCTAAAATTAAGTTTATAGTATAAAAGACAAAAAATAAAAAATCTTTCCCAAAAACAAAAATAGAAAAATAAAATCATCAAAATCAGTATGATTAAACTTTATTCCATAAATATAATAAAAAGAGAATAAAAAAAAGACTCACCTCAACATTTCTATATAATATGTAACAATAAATTATCATCAAAACTGGGAGAGAAACATTTTGAGAGAGAGTAGAGATTGATTGATGGATGGATGTATGAAAGATTAGGTAAAGCTATGGTTTATATAGATGATTGGTATCATGATTGATTTGTACCCTCACATAAACGTTACATGTCTTACATGAGGATGATCGAAGAGACTTAAAAAATTGGTGTAATTATAGGAAATTAATAGAGACAATCAAGTCAAGTAAAAATAATTGTAAAATAAGTATTAATGTATTGTTAATTTTCAAGTGTAACTTATCATAACATTAATTCTATCATTGATGTTTTATTTTACAAAAAGGATTTAATGTTATATAATAGGATATCATATATCATATATATCATATCACATATAATAATAATAATAATAATAATAATAGCCTTTTTCATAATATATGTTATTAATATTATCATATTTGATTGATTAATTAACGAATTTTAAGATAAAATTTGAGTGAAATGTGGCATAGATTTGGATTTTAATTTGAGTTTTGATTTTTGAAACATACTTTTCATTTTCTATATATTATTTGTGTCTTTTAAGATAGTGTTTTAATGATCAATATAATTAGAATTTAAAGCTAGAAAATCAAATGAATCTAAAATCATATATATGGAAATGAATATATAACATTTAAATCTAAATCTTCCTCATGGCGACACGTGACACTGTTAAAGTCTGTTGTTATTATTATTATTATTATTATTATGACAACAATTGTAATTAAACCTTACTCAACGTCCTTTTTTTATGTGAAAATATATGGAAATAACTTTTTTTTCAACTAATTTTGTGAGGTTAGTACTAAATTAATAACTTAAGTTTTAATAACATAAAGTAAAGTTATTGACAAAATTATTAATTGACTTCTCTTTTCCTTTTCCCGATATATCTTTTTCTTTTATTTCTCTAGTCAAACACTTTCTCACTTAAACTCAAATAAAAAAATGAAGACTCTCTAAAGAAAAATATTGATGCATTTGAAGCGATTAAAGGAAATAAGTAAGTGATTGAAGCCATTTGAAGCATAAAAATAAGACGAAGAAGAAAGCACTTCCATAAATATAACGAAAAAACACATATCTAGAAAAACTTCCATAAATAAGTCTAAATGAAAGGAAAATTAAAGTATCGACAAAATAAAATAAGTCTCGATCGAAGGAAATAAGTCTTGACCAAAAGAAATAAGTATCGATCAAAGCTTGAAAAAAAAAAAAAAAAACCCGAGACTTATTTAGTGTTTATGCTTCAATGGTATTTTTTTTAAAAAAAAAAAAAAAAACATGATTTTGTTGCTATAAAAATTCAAATTATTACATTTGTGCTGGTCCTACAAAGGCAGCACCAAAAGTGTTAGTAATTTGAAGAATATTTTTTTTTTACTCTATATGTATTATAATTTTTAAATTTTGTCATTGTTTTTTTTTTTTTTTTTTTTTTTTTTTATCATATTAAAGTTTTACTTTTTGACTTAATAAAAGTTTTGAATGCTTTTGTTTTTCTTCATTCATTATTTATTTTATGGATAACCGAATAAACTTTTAAAAAGAAAAACACCGGTAAGAAACTTAAATAATAATATACATCTTGCGCGGATTATAAAATAAGTGTGAGTGGTGTCTATTTATAAGAATATAATACAATAAATTTTAAAAACTAGTTTTTTAGTATTAAGTTGCTTGCATCTATAAATTATAATTTTATTAGATAAAAACAATTATATATATATATATGGAAAATTTCCTATGAGGATACCCTGATAGAATTATATAAGGACATTGAATGTGAGCCACTCGTTTTACATACTTTGACTTGGTATGTATGCACTTGTCAAATCACTTTTATAAATGAGTGTCTCACATTCAATATCCTGATAAAGTTATATAAGAATGCCCTAATAGGAACGGGACCGTATATATATATATATATATATATATATGAGTGAGTCTCCTATAAATGATCCCTTATTTTAATTTTTGTAAGGACCACAAAGAAATCACATCGATTTGAATGAATTTTGATTTGAATTTTTATGTGGATGATAAGTTCATTGAAATCTATCTATGAATAAAATTTGAAAAATTTTCAAGTACTTAAACTATTTTTACCATTTTTTTTTAAATATGAAGGCATTTAAAAAATAGATAAAATATAGGAAATTCAAGAAAAATAGTTTTAGTACTTGAAAAATTCTCAAATTTTATTTATAGGTAGATTTCAATGAACTTATTATCCACAAAAAATTTCAGATCAAAATTCATTCAAGTCAATGTGATTTCACGGTGGTCCTTATCGAAATTAAAATAAAGAATCCCTTATGAGAGACTCACTATATATATATATATATATATAAGAGGAAATTGCAAAAAGTAACCAAAAAATTTATCGGTTTATTGATTTTAGCCATCAATTTATATTTTATTATACTTATCACCTTTAACCTTGAACATGCAAGATTACCCTCCATTTTGTCTTTACTTCACCCACCCAAAATTTTAGAAATCAACTGACATGTAACTTAAAAATCAACTGACATGTAACTTAAAAATTATTAACATGTAAGTTGAAAGTCAATTGGCATGTAATTTAAAACTTAATTGACATGTAACTTGAAAAATAAACTCGTATATAACTTGGAATCAAATAGCATGTAACCAAGTTACATATCAGGTGAAGTAAATTTAGGGGTAATTTTATCCAAAAATGGTCAAAAGTGATGAAAACAATAAAATATAAATTGGTGGCTAAGACCAATAAACCAATAAATTTTTTGACTCTTTATGAATTCACCCATATATATTAATATGCATTACTCTTTTTTATACTTATTTAATATAAATCAAATTACTGATTTATTTGGGATACATCTCTGTCTTCTATGGATACTTATTTATTTATTTATTATTTTTTATCATATCAAATTCATATTAAGAAAATAATATAAATTAATTTTTTTTTGAAATAATATAAATCAATTTTTTAACTGTAATAAATTGTTATATATGAAAATGTCTTTATCTGTACACCTTATTTTATATATTTTAGCTTTAAAATATTACATTTTTATTTGTATTTTTATATTTTAAAAATTAAATTTTACCTAACAAAATCGAAAAATACAATAAGGCGGTGTATTCAATCTAGAGTTCATTGGAGTCTGATGAATTTGTTTTAAGTGATGGATTTTGATGGATTCCACAGATTCCATAGATTTCATATAGATTTTGCTGAACATGCTTCCTATGGAGGACCGTTTTTACTAGGCAGGGTTTTATTTGGCTTCCAGGTGTAGTGTTTGTGGGGTTAGTAGTGAGTCGGCTAACCATCTTTTTCTTCAGTGTCCTCTGGCGGCTGCTCTTTGGGCGGCAGTTTTCTCTACTTTTCAGCGGTGGGTTTCTACTGACTCGTGGCCTTCATTCTTTTCGCAAGCTATGGCAATTGCTTTTAGTAATTAGGTTCGTGTTCTATGGAAGGCGGCTATTCATATGGTGGTCTGAAGTGTGTGGTTTATTCATAATCAGTGGATTTTTTAGGGCAAGTCTTTTGATTTTAGATTTGCTATGTCATTGGTTTGGCGTTCGATTTCTAACGCTAACTGATTGGAGATTAGGTGTACGCATAACAGCGTGGACGACCTTCTGAGTTTTCGTTGCTTTGGTATACGTGGTCGACGGCTAAGGCTCCGATTATCAAAAGTGCGGTTTGATCGCCTCTTACTCCAAGTTGGATCAAAGTCAACATGGATGGGGCTGCCTTGAGTTCTCCGGGTGTTAGGGGGTGTGGGGTTCTTTTCCATAATTGTCGATCCTTTGTTAAGGGTTGTTTTACTGCCCCTCTTGGTCAAGTGTTTGCTTTGAGGCTAAGCTTCTTGCTACTTCCATGGCAATAAACTTTGTTTGGAAATTTGGTTGGCGTCGAATACGGCTGGAGAGTGATTCCTCCTATGTGGTGCGATTGCTCTCTTCTCGTTCCGATATCGTTCCTTGGCATGTGCGGCAGTCTTGGCAGAGTTACATTGATTAGATCTCCAATATGGAGTTTCAGGTATCGCATCTTTTTAAGGACGGTAACCAGGTGGCAGACATTCTTTCCAAGCTTGCTTTAGGGTTGAAGGCTGACTCTTGGTGGTTCTCCACCCCTTATTTATGTTCTTCGCTAGTGGGAAATGACTGCATGGGCCAAGAATCGTTTCGTTTTTCTTGATGTTTTCAGTTTTTCTTTTGTAACCTGCGTGTCTCTTGTCTGGTGGATTTTTTTTTTCCCTTGGTTTTTTGTGGCTAGTTTAGCCTTTATTACTCTTCGTTATTTTCTTTTCTTATCTATATAGTTTTGGATACAGTTTAGGGGTTTTTCAACATATGATCGCTTGTGATGTTTTTTCTCCTTAAGACAGTAAATTTTATTAAAAAAAAATTATATATAGATTTTGTTCAAATTTTGTATAGAGTTTGTAGGACTTTTACATAGAATCATATAAAATTGGATGAATTTTTAATGATTAGTCTTGAAAAAAAAAAAAAGATTGTTCATCATATAATAGTTGACACTGTCAATCACCAACAAATTTATACGCAACTTTGATTTATATTAATTAAATTGGTGAAATTATGATATTATAAAAAAATAATTAACTTTTTAAATTCTAATTATAAAAGGCAAATTGTTATATATGTATAGTGTTTTTCTCATTAAACTTTTAAGATTGTGACAAGATTTGTGAGTTATTAATTAAGTTTAAGAAGATTTTGACTAAGCTAAAGTATATGTATCTAATGATTGATAGTTATGGAATCGATATAAACAAAATCAATTCGTCTTGAAAAGAGAAAAACTGTGTGTGTGTGTGTATTTATATATATATATATATATAAGAAATGTTCAAGTCAGTACGTACTGATATAACTTCGTCAGTGCACACTGATATAACTTTATCATTGCGTTGGATATGGACCATTAAATTTACATACTTTGACTTAAAGTATATACACTTGTCAAAACTTCTCCATAATTAGTGATCCACATACATTGGTACTGATGTAGTTACATCAGTGATCACTGATATGAACAGGACCAATATATATATATATATATTATTTTCAATACATTATAGTCCTCCATGTCGAAAGATAATTGACTCTTTAAAAAAAAAGGTACATATGTTAACAATCTAATTCTAAACTCTGAAATATATCAACTTTGAGATGAAGTGCATTATAAAAGTCCAAAATGTTATAATATATGTTGTTTTTACCACTTGTGTAATACATACAAATATCTTCACTTAATCCCGCTACCTCTCTCTCTCTTGATCACCCACTTGTACAGTTGTACAACCACCTTTGCCTATATATATGTTTGTCTCAATTGTAAATGTTGTTAGTGAAATTTCTCAAATTCAATACAAGTATGCTCTCTCTCTCTCTCTCTCTCTCTCTCTCTCTCTCTCTCTCTCTCTCTCATATATCTTATTTCATCTATTAATTGTTAATCTAATCTCTCTCACCTTTTATTTCATATTTTCTTCATGTTCTTCATCTATTCTTCTTTTTATTTTACAATACATTATTAACACAATCGTATGTAAGTAAAAAGTATCTCTAGGTGAGTGATTTACTTATAGCTCGATATTCATGTATGTAAGTAAAAAGGATCCCTGATGGATATCAACACGATCGTATGTAAGTAAAAAGTATCTCTAGATGAGTGATTTACTTATAGCTCGATATTCGTGTATGTAAGTAAAAAGGATCCCTGATGGGTGATTTACTTACATCCCAATATTCTAGATTTATATATATTTCCGTATACAAGATGTCTTATGCCGTCAACGGAATATATATATTTATGAATTTATTTGTTTATTCTCTTTAAATCCCAATATTCTGGATATATATATATATATATATTTCTGTATACAAGATGGCTGATGCTGTCAACAGAACATATATATATATATATATATATAGTTCTGAATTTATTTGTTTATTCTCTTTAAATCCCAATATTCTGGATATATATATATATATATATTTCTGTATACAAGATGGCTGATGCTGTCAACAGAACATATATATATATATATATAGTTCTGAATTTATTTGTTTATTCTCTTTAAATCCCAATATTCTGGATATATATATATATATATTTCTGTATACAAGATGGCTTATGCCATCAATGGAACATATATATATATATATAGTTTTGGATTTATCTATTCATTCTATTTAATTATACGCAATATAAGAGACTAGCTTATGCTGTGTCTCGGGACTAGCTTATGTTGTGTCTCCAGATAAATTGTTTAAATATTCAACATTTATTTTTATGCAATATATGAGGCTGGCTTATGCTGTATCTCGAGACTAGCTTATATTGTGTCTCGGGACTAGCTTATGCCATGTCTCCAGATAAATTGTTTAACATGTAAATATGTATTTATTTATTATACTCTTTAATTATATTCACACTAAATTAAATTCACAATTTCATTTACAAAAAAAAAAAGCTATAAGCATGTCTATACTTGCAAATTTGAAGTTCAATGCACTCAAAGTATCGGGAGACAACTATATGTCATGGGTTATTGATACCGGATTATACTTAAAATCCTAGGGCCTATACTACATCATTGATGATAGTCAGACCGATGAGCAGGATAGATCCACAGCCATGGTCATAATCTGTCATCATCTACATGAGGATTTGAAGGCTTAATATCTTACTGTCACAAAACCTAAAGATCCGTGGCAGGAGCTAAAAGATCGCTATGACCATTAGCAGAATGTTACATTACTAATTACAAGGTACAAATGACTGAATTTGTAGTTCCACGAACACAAATCAGTCTCTGATTATAATTCTGATTTGTTTAGGATCACCACAAGACTAAAATTGTATGGTAAGGAGGTATCTGAAAAGGAAATGTTAGAAAAAACATTCACAACTTTTCATGCCTCGAATATAATATTGCAACAACAATATCGAGAACGCAGATTCTCAAAGTATTTAGAATTAATCTTGTGCCTACTAGTAGCAGAAAAGAATAATGAGCTACTGATAAAAAATCACGAAACACACCCGACTAGTTCTAAAGCATTCTCAGAAGAAAATGCTACTACTGTCGGATACCATGGTCGTGGTCGTAATTATGGTCGTGGTCATGGTCATGGACATGGTAATAATCATAATCTAGATCATAAACAAGGTTATGGTTGTAACGCTGATCATGGCCGTGGTAATGGTCGTAATCCTAGTCGGGGCTATAGACGTAGTTCCAAAAGAGGACGTTATTATTCTAGATCAAGTGAATACAAAGGAAAATGTATTCAGAATAGGCCGAATGCAAAAAAAGGTGTTTGTTATAGGTGTGGTTGTTACAATCATTGGTCAAATGAATATAGCACACCTAAACATCTTGTTGAACTTTATCAAGCATCAATCAAAGAAAAGGGGAAGAAACTCGAGACATATTTCATTGAAGATTCATATCCTATAGATATTACACATCTCAATGTGACATATTTCTTTGATGATCCAAAGGACAAGTCGACTGCTTCAATTGGTGATGGGAATGTCTATACCAATTAAATACTACTTCAGTAGTATTATTTTGTTACTGCTTCAATTGATGATGGAAATGTCCATACCAATTAAATAATACTTACAATAGTATTATTTTGTTATTTTGTTTATGTAAAATAATTCTCATTGTAATATATACTTTTTGGATCACTTTCTCTGATGTGCATTTTATTTTTCTTTATGAAGCATACAAATGAATCTAAACGATAAATTGGGGGTTATTAAAAAGCTAGAAGCAGGAGATATATGTTTAGTCAACAGTGCAACAACTCATACAATTATGCGGAGTCAAAAATATTTCATGAATTTAACTTTGCTCAGAGCAAATGTTAATACTGTATCAGGTCCAACGGACCTGGTAGAAGGCTCTGGAAGAGCTATGATATTGTTATCAAACAATATTAAATTATGTATTGATGATGCATTATATTCAAGCAGATCCAAAAGGAATCTGCTTAGTTTCAAAGATATACGAATGAATGAATATTACATTGAAACTATGAATAAAGAGAATGTTGAATATCTATGCATCACTTCTCATGATTCAGGCTAGAAACTCATTATAGAAAAACTGCTTTATCTTCTGGATTATATTACACTATTATCAAAAGTGTTGAAATTTATGCAGTTATGAATTAGAAGTTCTCAGATCCAAAAATGTTTGTACTTTGGCATGACCGTCTCCGTCACCTAGGATCTACAATGATGCGTAGAATCATTGAGAATTCTTATGGGCATCCATTAAAGAACCAAAAGATTCTTTTATCCCATGAAAATTTATGTATTGCATGTTCTCAAGGGAAATTAACAATAAAACCATCTTTTTCTAAAGTTGGTTTTAAATCCCCATCATTTTTACAAAGAATTCAAAGGGACGGATGTGGACCTATTCATCCACAAAGTGGACCATTTCGTTATTTTATGGTTCTAGTTGACGCATTTGTCAGATGGTCACATGTATGTTTATTATCAACATATAATATTGCTTTTGCAAGATTACTTGCACAGATTATCAGGCTTCAAGCTCATTTTCCCGAATACTCAATTAAGTCCATACGCCTTGATAATGCTGGTGAACTTACTTCCAAGACATTTGATGAATATTGCAAAGTGGTTGGGATTGATGTTGAACATCTAGTTCCATAATCACTTATTAATGGATTAGCATAATCACTTATTAAACGTGTCCAGATAATTGCAAGGACTTTATTATTACGAACGCAATTATCAATTTCTATATGGGGGTATATTGTTTTAATGCTGCTGCATTAATCCGACTTTAGCCCACTTCTTATCATCAGTATTCACCAGTACAACTTGTACTTGGTCATCAACAAGATATATCTCATTTACATACATTTGGGTGTGCGGTACATGTCCCTATTGTACCAACAAATATAACTAAAATAGGACCCTAAAGGCGTTTGGGAATATATGTTAGTCTTGATTCACTATCAATTATTAGATATCTAAAACCTTTGACTGGTGATCTTTTCACAGCACGGTTTGCAGATTATCATTTTGATGAAACAAATTTCCCATCTTTAAGGGAAATAAAAACTTCTTCTGAAGAGAAACGTGAATTTTCGTAGAAAGTTCAGAGTCTAATTCATTTAGACCCATATACATCTCAATGTGAGAATGAAGTATGTAAGATAGTACATCTTCAAGCAATAACGACTCAGTTACCAGATGCATTTACAGATTCTACTAAGGTAACAAAATCATACATCCTGCTATTAATGTACCATCACCGGTGATTATTCCAGAAAAAACATTCTAAACAAATGATAGCAAAAGAATCATCTTTTGCACGCCAGAAGTGTGGTAGACTATTGGTTTAAAAGATAACGTTCCCCAAAAAAGGAAAATAAATAAATCCACTTTCTCTAAATTAACTCCAGAAGAGTTAAGTGTCCTTTTAGGGACACAAGTTACTAGAGTGACAAAATCCCATGTGGGGGAAGGAATCTCTGAAGAGATACAAGAGTATAGAAATGAGGAAATTTCTATAAATTATACAAGAGATTTGTGGAATAGTGAATAAACAATCATCAATGATATATTCTCATACACAGTGGCAAATGAAATTATAAATAATGATTATGAACCTCATAATCTCGATGATTGTAGATAGATGTCTGATTGACCTAAATGGAAAGAAGCAATTCAAACAGAATTGACTTCATTAGCCAAACGTGAAGTTTTTAGATCAATAATCTAGATGTCTGAAAACGTCAAACCTATTGGGTACAAATGGGTTTTTATACGAAAACTTAATGAGGAAAACGAGGTCGTGAGATATAAGGCACTACTCGTAGCACATGGTTTCTCACTGACACCTGACATCGATTTCGATGAAACGTATTCACCAGTGATAGATACAATTACGTTTCGATTTCTGATAAGTATGGCTGTCTTGTAAAGACTTGAAATGCGTCTGATGGACGTAGCGACTGCTTATCTATATGGTTCATTGGATTCAAATATATACATGAAAATCCTTAAAGGGTTTAATATACCAGAATCATGTAACTCAAGTTCTCGTAATTTGTATTCAATAAAATTACAAAGGTCCTTATATGGATTAAAATAATCTGGACAGATGTGGTACAACCATCTCAGTGAATATCTAATAAAATAAGGATATATTAATAATCCTATATCTCCATGTGTTTTCATTAACAAATCATAATCTGGATTTGCTATCGTAGCATTTTATGTTGATGATATGAATTTAATTGGAACTCCTGGAGAGCTTCTGAAAACTGTTGAACACTTGAAAAAGGAATTCGAAATGAAAGATCAGGGAAAGACAAAATATTGTCTCGGCCCCAAGATCGAGCATAGATCAAATGTAGTACTTATCCATCAATCAGCATATATTGAAAAGATTTTCAAAGGTTTTATATGGATAATGCTCATCCATTAAGTACTCTTATGGTTGTTAGAACTCTTTATCCTAAAAAGGATCCATTCAGTCCAAAAGAAAATGATGAAAAGATACTTGGTACTGAGGTACCATATCCTAATGCAATTGGTGCTTTATTATAACTAGCTTAGGGTACTATACCAGATATTGAATTCTTTGTGAATGTAGTGGCTAGATTTAGCTCAGCACCAACTCGAAGACATTGGAATGAAATCAAACATCTTTTTCGTTACCTTAGTGGAACGAAAGATTTAAGATTATTTTATACAAAGTCTAACATTTTCCAGGTTTAGTTGGTTATACTGCTGACGGGTATTTGACTAATTCCCACAAAGCTCGTTCATAAACAGGATATGTTTTTACATATAATGGCACAACAATATCATGGCGCTCCACAAAATAGACTTTGGTTGCTACATCCTCTAATCATTTTGAAATCATTGCACTTCACGAAGCAAGTCGAGAATGTGTTTGGCTAAGGTCAATTATTCACCATATTCAAAATACTTGTGGATTTTCATTATCTACAGAAATACCAACACAAATATTTGAAGATAATGCGGCTTGCATTGCTCAAATTTCAAATTAGAGGGGGATATATCAAAGGAGATAGAACCAAACATATTTCTCCTAAATTCTTCTATACTCATGAGCTTCAACAAAGCCGACAAATTGATGTTAAGCCAATACAGTTTAAAAATGTTGAAGCTAGTATATGGAATAGGCATGCGTCGAATTTCTAAATTACAAGATTAAATGCTGAAGTTTTATGAGGGAGAGCGTTCAATCAGGGGGAGCAAAGTTTTGAATGGACATATGTGCACTTTACTCTTTTTCCTTTCGATCAGGTTTTGTCCCACTGGGTTTTCTTGACAAGGTTTTTAATGAGATATTTTTTAATGTCTAACCCCATTAAATCCAGGAGATCATCATTTATATATTTTACCTAGGTTTTATCCCATTGGGTTTTTCCCTAGAAAATTAATACAAGTGGTATAAATCCAAGGGGAGTGTTATACTATAGGGAAAAGATCATTTCCCCCCCTGACCTTTGCCATATTATAAAGGTGAGGACAGGGTTTCCTCATATTGGCCGGTATCCTCCCTGAAAGGAAAATAATGTCCAAAGACACCCTTCTGTCAGCTTTTTCAACGAAAAAGCCAACTTTGACATTGTCTAATAGATAAAAAGATGATTTTGCCCTTCAATGCCATTCAATATGTGATTTAATATCTGATATTACAATTTTACCCTTGAAATTACAAAGATATCTGCTCCACACATGAGAGCCTAAAAAATATTTAGTAAGTAAAAAATACATTTTAAATAATAGAAAAAAAAATTTAAAAAAACACAATTAAAAAAATGGATCTCCACCATCCATCTTTGAGATAGACGGTGGATACATCTCTTTTTTATTTTTTATTTAAATTTAAAAACAAATATTAAAATAAAACGATGAAAAAGAAGAATATGAAGAACTTCATATTAGATCCCATCTTCAAATCAAATAGTAAATACAATCAGTATATACATATCACCTTACAAATTGTATCATATCTTTCACTTTGAAATGAACAACAACACATGAATGCATATTAGTATACATATGGCATCCCCTTCTTAAAATGTAAACTCGGCTAGATTAAACAAATTAGTAAAAATCCATGAACAAGTATAAACTGAAAAACCCATATCATAATTTGTAAGAGAAGAAAAAAGAAAACACTTGGAACTCCTAAGACAAAGCTTGGAGGAAATCACTTTGAGAGACTTCTCTGTGATTATATTCAACTTGTTCATTTTCCTTCAATATCTTCTCCTTCTTTAACACTCACATCCCACTTCAAATCTTTCTCATTCAACTGAATATGACTCTCATTCAACTCTCAAATCCAAATCTCAACCAAATTAATCTGACTCTTATTCAATTGAATATAATAAACTGACCCTCTCGCAGATGACCTTATTCCAACTTCAAATCTTTCAAGGCAGAACATAATAAAGTCTATGCAGTAAGGCTGTTAGGATTTTGAGTATTAGTTGGCATTATTCTATATCATAATGATATTTGTTTTTTATTGTATTGTTGTCCTTAGTTACATGGTTTATCAAGCTTCAAGGAAACCGGACAACGTTTCAAGTAAAATGTTGCCTTCGTTCGAGGAAAACGCTAAATGTCTACAAAGGTAATTAGACATCTTTCCTCTTACAAGGCTTAAGTGCGCACATACACAATTCATTCATAAGTGTCCCTGCATAGTTGTTCCAAATTATTATAACACATTCACATGTTTTAGTATGCTCATGCATTGAACTAACATTGCCATACATTGTAGAAATGCATGTATTAGGACTATGTCAAGGAAATTGCATACTCATGTGATCTTGTGTTTATTTGTCTAATTGTAAGTTATTTGAACTTGAATATATTATTAAATGATTTGTTGAGTTCCGGTCGCGGTTACTTACTCATTTGATTTCGAGTTCAAACTAGGAAGTTACGAAACTTTACGTTCCTTAACAATGTGTTGACTTCGTCTTCATATATTGAGTCGAGTTCACATCCAATTGTCAAAATTTCATATTTGTCCTCATGTGTAAGTGAGTTATGGTTCGTAATCAGAAAATGGATTCGAATTTTGAGTTCGGAGGCCAAAAGACTGTCGAAGAACGCGAGAGGTGCGCGAGGAAAAGAACGGAAGAGCGAAGACCCAAACTTGGGAGCTTCCCGTGGTGGCCACGTGCCTCCAACCATAGTGTTTGTATGGTTCTCATTGGTATTTGCTTTTTTAAGATCTTTTGGTGATAATTGTTCACATTGATCTTATTCATGTTGTGTGTTTGTTTGTGTGATTGTTGAGTGGTAAGTTTTTGAAAAATATAGGCTTCATATTCTTTGAAAAGCTACTCTTTTGAGAAGTAATGATCTTAAGTAATTCTTGTTGTATTGCTTTTTGATCATGTGATTTTAAGCCATAAAAACTTGGTTTTTAAAATGCACTTTGCTTCTCTTGTATGTTTAGTAAAGTAAGTTGAGTTTGATTGATGTAAGTTTTGGATACAACTTGAAATCCTAAGAACTAGTACGTTTAAAGGTGACCTATGATTGATATCCATTTGCTTCGACAACATAGAACTCAACGAGCACCTTCATGGAAAGGGTTACACACATTGGTTGGGCAGCCGCTCAATGTAGGAAAGGGTACACCATAATAATGAGTGAAAGCCACCATGAACCGTATATGTTTATGTTAAAAAAAATCGAAGAAGTGTTGAAAAGAATCATTAAAAAAAAAATCTTTGATTCAAGCCTAAAATAAAACTAAAGGCTTTATGGAGTAATAGTTGAATAATCGAGTTTGCTCGGGTTGTCAAATAGAAATAGGATAACGAGCCACATGCACACACATGCTCATATGTTGAAATCTATTCTTTTTACAAGTAAAATTTCGAATGATAATTGGTTTGACATTTTTATGGAAATGCTTAAGATGAATAGATGTTGAAATTGTTTGCATGTTTGATTATCAAATTACTTCTTTTTTCATATACTTGAAGCAAAATATTCACACACTCACATTTGCTTATTTGTTATCTTGATACTCTAGCAATTTTTAAATAAATATGAGAGTGATTGAAAATCTTAATGTAACTCTCATTGTTTGTGAAGCTTATTTGAAAATCTATTAAAATTGCTTTTGAAGTGATTGTGTAGATATTTACGTGAACAATTTTCTATCTAGATCTTAGATGGAGCATTGATCAAGGGGGAGCATTAAATGCTAGACTTTTGTTCTCTTTCATGATTTGTTCACATATTCTTTAAGTTTGTTGTTTATTGGCATTATATTTATGTTTGATAAATCGTAATGATGTTATTCTAATTCTTGATATGCATATTGATTTTGTCAAATGATATTTTGCCTTTGTATATGTTTATTGGTCACTGACTTACTTTGATGTTTCCACTCATGTTTTTGGTTGTTTTTGTGTTAGTGTACCTTCACAAGATGGGAAAATCGAAAGTAACTAGAGATGAAAATTCAACCAAACCCATAGGAAATCCAAAATCTTCCTCGAAGAAAATCAAAACTACTAAGGCAAATCCTTTAGGTGTGATAGGAACCAAAAAGATTATCTTTGATAGAGGAATAGATTTGTGTGGTTGTGAAGGGTCTTATGTTCACAAGTCAATAGTTGGTAGAAAGTGGAATTCATTGATTGATATGCTTGGTGGAGTAAATGAGAATATGGTTAGAGAATTCTACCATCAATTCAAGCAATGTACATTCCATGAAAATGATTTAGTGGACATTAAAGGTGTTCTCTTTAGAGTGTCTTTGGATCATATCAATAAGTTCCTTGATCTTCCTTGTGATATTTCTTCGAAATTACTTGATGTAGAACCTATTGATGATCTAAATGAAATGGGAAGAACTCTATGTGAGGACAACATGTTTGAGTGGGGAAAACGTGTTTTTATCAATCAAAGTGAGCTGACCAAAATTAGTGCTTTTTGACATTTGTTTCTTTGTGCAAATCTTGTTCCTTCAACTAATGCAACCGAGTTGAATAAGGAGAAGGTCAAGATAGTGTATGTCTTGGTTGCCAACAAGCCTTTAAACCTAGGAGATATTCTTATAGAGCATATTGAGAGTGTGGTTTGCACACTTAGAATGGATAAGAAACTACAATTTCTGGGGTTTATTGCTCATTTGTGTGTGGCATATGGAGTAAACAGAGTTGAGAAGGATGTGATCCTCCTACCATTCGAAATTTTTTGTGAAAAACATGTGGCTTACATGTCATATAAGGAGAAAAGTGGTAATGATACTTTGAGACTTTTTTGAAGAGATTCAAGAGTCAAGCAATATGTCAAGCTCGTCTTATCTTCCGGATTGGGTCATTCAATTGAAGGAAGAGCTTGTGGCATCAAGGAAGGAGATAGTGGAGTTAAAGGCAAGAGTCAAATGCTTGGAGGAAGGAAACTCTTCAAGTAAGGAATCCAACTCCAAATTTTACGTAAGATCATCAAAGTGTTCAATGTTCTTTGGTGGCACTAGTGGCTGACAAAACATTTGTGATCTTAAGGTAGTATTTCTTGTTTCTTTTTGGCCTAATTTTATGTCAAAAAGGGGGAGAAATATAATATGCCTATCTATCTTCTTTTGTTATTTTATTTTATATTTTGTGTTTTTGAACTTCTTATGGCATGTAATAACTTGATTATGATATTTTGTGTATTTGCATGTATTAAGGGGGAGAATACATGTATTTGGACTTAATTGCTACATCTCATTTGAACTTAAATGTCATATTCTTGTTAAGTATATATTTGCCATATTCTCTTGGATATTCTTGTGTTTTCAAGTCTATTGTTAGGTGATATCAAGAGAAGCTCATGAGAAGAAGTTCAAGTCTTGTTAAAGATTAGTCTAGGATGATATCTCATTGTAAAGTGAGGGTGAGTTTTTGTGACCAATCTTCATTTGTAATGTTTAGAATTTTGTATAGGTGTTTTGACATATAATTTGCCAAATGGGGAGATTGTTAGGATTTTGAGTATTAGTTGACATTATTCTATATCAAAATGATATTTGCTTTGTATTGTATTATTGTCCTTAGTTACATAGTTTATCAAGCTTCAAGGAAATCGGACAACGTTTCAAGCAAAGTTTTGCCTTCGTTAAAGGAAAACGCTAAATGTCTACAAAGGTAATTAAACCTCTTTCCTCTTACAAGGCTTAAGTGCACACATACACAATTCATTCATAAGTGTCCCTGTATAGTTGTGCCAAATTAGTATAACACATTCATATGTTTTAATATGCTCATGCATTGAACTGACATTGCCATACATTGTAGAAATGCATGTATTATGACTATGTCTATGAAATTGCATACTCATGTGATCTTGTGTTTATTTGTTTAAGTGTAAGTGATTTAAACTTGAATATGTTCTTAAATGATTCCTTGTTGAGTTCCAGTTTTTTCGGTTACTCACTCATTTGATTTTGAGTTCAAACTAGGAAGTTACGAAACTTTACGTTCCTTAACAATGCGTTGTCTTCGTCTTCATATATTGAGTCGAGTTCACATCCAATTGTCAAAGTTTCATAGGCTTCCTTATGTGTAAGTGAGTTATGGTTCATAATCAGAAAACGAATTCAAATTCCGAGTTTGGAGGCCAAAGGACGGTAGAAGAATGCGAGGGGTGCGTAAGGAGAAGAACGGAAGAGCGAAGACCCAAACTTGGTAGCTTCCCGTGGAGGCACCACGGGAAGGAGACCTATCGGCCTCCTTCCCATGGTGGCCATGCACCTCCACGAGGACAGCCAAGAAGGCTCTCCCAAGTGGGTCCCACACTTTATTAGTTTTTCCCTCCTAATCTCTTTTAAATACTCTCCATCTCTCACTTGTTCAAAAGTTGAAGAAAATTGAAAATAGAAGTGTAGAATTTTCTCTCCAACTTTTCTATCTTCCAAACACCATAACTTTCTCATTCGGACTCCGAATTGAGTGATTCAAGTTGGAGAATCTTCATAATCAAGTCCCCTACCCTGTCCAAAAGAGTTTGCAACTGTTTGATCGAGTTTTAGAGTAGTTCCACTGTCAAAACCGAACTAGCTCGGGATTTCAAGGTATTTAGTCAAATTTTGTGATTTCATCTTTGATGATCTTCAATTGCCTTGGGTTTTCTTCTTATATATGTGTATATATGTTTTATGAAAGCTATTATAAAAGATAGCTTCATATCAAAGCTAATCAAGTCTAATTAGAGACAAATGTGAACTAGTTTTCTAGGATTCTAGAATTTCACATGTTTGAGAGTTGTATTGTGCTTAGCTTGATATCTAGGGTTATTTGTGACTTGATTAACTTATTCTAAGATCAATAACCTTGCTAGAATATTCATTTATCATATATTGTGATTCTAGCATTTTTGGTGTATATTTCTAATATCTTGAATTTGTGCTTCATGAATATGATTTATTCAAGTATTAGCTTTGTGAATGAAACTGGAAATTACATGTGTTAGGTGTTTCACATATTCTAGATTTCAATTCATTAATTTTATGACTAGACAATATTTGACTTGTGTGTTTACATGATTAAGTCTATGTCTATATGATTTGTACTTGATCCATACATTTCATATGTTCATGTATCATCTTGTATGATTGCATCACTTGGATTGTCAAACTAGAATATCATACATTGTGTGCTCATTGTCTAATTCTAGTTTTCATAGTTCATATTGATCACATATCTTATGTTGAATGTGCTTGCATCATTTGCATCACATAGATCATAGCCTTGTAAAAGGTGGAAGTCTTGGCTAAGAGTGTGAGGCTCTAAGTAAGTCCAAGCAAATGAAGACTTGGTTAAGAGTATAAGGCTCTAAGTAATTCCAAGCGTGGAAGTCTTGGCTAAGAGGTGTGATGCCTTTAAGTAAGTCCGAGCGAAGTCTTGTGTAGGGGTGTAAGGCTTTGGTTAGATAAGCGTGGAAGACTTGGCAAAGGGTGTGAGGCTCCTATAGGTCTGAGCAATGATATTCTTTAGAGGCATGCGATGTGTCTCGGTTAGAGAATAGGTAAGTTCTTCTCTAGTAGGAATAGATATGGAGAAATCCAATAGATTGTAATACATGAGAGTTGGTCACATTTGAGGGTGTATTCTTATTTAACTAGTGAAAAACATTTTACCGGTGGTTGTGGATTCAAACTGTGGACGTTTCCTCTTTGGAGGTTTACCACGTTAAAAATATCGTGTGTCAAGTTTCTCTTTCATTGTAACTTTGATGTTTGTATTCTTTAATTAAATTGATCTTGAAGACATTGTAATTGATTACATTCTTGTGAGACAAGATCTTTGATTGTATTGGTATCTTTTGCATGTAATTGTACTATTGAGACATATATATTGAATATAAGTATTTGGTAATACCTATATCTTTGGTATTCCCTCCACATGTGTTCATAGGCTATGTTTGAATTAAGTTGAAAATGTTTGTTAATAGTCTATGCATGTTCATTTCTGTTTATTGTGGTGTTATATAAGCTATCTAGAGGGACAAACTTTTTGTTTATTTCAAGGGATTGAAAAAGGCGTTAAAACCTATTCACCCCCCTCTAGGTTAGCTTAAGGCAATTTAACGATTTAACCGTGTTTGTATTTACAATGGCCTTTTATAAACTGAAAATACACACATATATATATATATATATATATACTGTAGTTAATGAAAATCAATATTCATTAGAAGAATAAAAAGTCGATTCAAATCAAAACTATAAGGAACCTACATACAAAACTTCTATAAGAAGCACCAGGGATGCGATAAATTGGATGATCTGTTGATCTATCTTTACGACAAACTCGATGACAAAACAGGCCTCTCTCGCAGATCTCAACCAAATTCCCAGATGATCAAGCAAGCGCACGAAGTGACTAGAGATGGGTGGTTGACCGCCGGAGACGAAGTAGCGACCACCAGAGACGAGGTCGTTAGCACGGCTGAAGAGAGGCGGTAGTGGTTGGATCTAGTTTTGGTGGGTTTGAAATGTACCAGATGAATAATTTTCTTGAAAGAGAGTTTTTCGGGTAGGGTTTGGTCTTGGTGGCGACGGCAATTAGGGTTTGGTCTTTGAGGTATGGTGGTGGTCTGGTGGGGAAGATGATGATCACAATGAGAAAGAGAAAGAGAGAGACAAATAGACGGTGGATTAGGTTAGGGTTTGATTTAATTTATTATTTATTATAAATATCTATTTACTTTTATAACCTTCAACCCTAATTACCCTTCCTGTCCCTGCTGATGAGATTATGAAATTACCCTTATTCATTAACGGTCAACCCTTAAATTGGATGGAATTACTAACAGAAGGGGTTTTTTTTAACATTAATTCGATTTCAGGGGGATTAACAATCATTATGGGCAAACATTGTCCTCACCTTTCTAATAGGGCAAAACTCCCGCGGGGGAGTGGAATGATTATATCCCTATAATATATGTGTCTTTTACCACTTGTGTAATACACACAAATATCTTCCCTTAATCCTACCGCCTCTCTCTCTCTTGATCACCCACTTATGCACCCACCTTTGCCTATATATATATATATATGTCTCACTTGTAAATGTTGTTAGTGAAATTTCTCAAATTCAATATTCCCTTCATTTACCACTTGTGTAAATATACACAAATATCTTCTCTTAATCCTACCGCCTCTCTCTCTCTCTCTCTTTCTCTTGATCATCCACTTGTACACCCACCTTTGCCTATATGTATATATATATATATATATATATATATTTGTCTCACTTGTAAATGTTGTTAGTGAAATTTCTCAAATTCAATACAAAGTAATGCTCTCTCTCTCTCTCACTCTCATCTCTTATTTCATTTATTAACCGCTAATCTAATCTCTCTCTCACTTTTTATTTCATATGTTTTTCTTGTTCTTCTTCTATTCTTCTTTTTTATTTTACAACACAAAAGAAATTATTCTAAATGTCATTATTCATTCTCCTTCATCGTCATTGTTGTCATTCTGCATAACAACAAATGTATACGAGACTTTATATATATATATATATATATTAATCACATTAATGAAAATTTGATATTATAAAAAAATTGACTTTTTTTATTAATTTTAATTATCAAGGCCAATTGTTAGATAGTTTTGTTGTTGTTGTTGTTAATTTTAATATATTATAAAAGTCAAATCCAAAAATCTATAAGGGTTAGGCAAGATTTTTATAGGCCTTTATGTTATAAATCTAATGTTAAAATCCATCCAATTCCACCACTTAATCAAAATCTACTAAGTGTCAAAATCCATGACTTTTTGAATACACTTAGGGGTTGTTTATTTTTTTCTATTATAAGACTTATTACTCTTATAACTTAAATAAATAGATTTTTTTTTTTGTTTTTCTAATTTAAATCTTAATTTAAGATGTATATGTCTTATATAAAAAGTTAAAAATTTTGACTTATCACTTAATTAATAAGACATAATTAACACATTGATGGTTGATTCCAAAATTAACCACATATAATTAATCTATTACCAAAAATAAAAATCCCCAATTTCCTAAACAACTCAAACCCTAAACCTAAAAAGAAAAAAAAAAATCCTAATTTTATTAAATTCTAACCCTAATTAACATAACCCTAAATTCACCTAGATGAAGGAGGCACTGGCGCCCTGGGATTTGACAGGAGAAGAGAGGCCGGCCGGCCTCCTCCTTGCCTCCGACAGTATCAATTAAAGGGAGGTCGCATGACCAATGGCGAAACCTCATCGAAACCATCTCCTTCGAAACCTCATCTTCTTCAAAACCTAATCTTCTTCTTCTTGAAATACTGACAAAATTTGTCGTCGTCATCATAGTCAAAGAGATCAAGGAATGAAAAGTTTTCAATATAAGAATCAGAGTAGCTTTCTTCTTGGTGCCAGTAGTCGCGGAACTAGAGGACTGGATCAGGGCCATTGGTCATGCGAACTCCCTTCAATCGAGTCCTATCGGAGGCAAGGAGGAGGCCGACCGGCTTCCTACAGTCGAATCTCAGGGCGCCGGTGCCGACACCGCCTCTTCCTCCAAGGTAATTTAGGGTTAGGTTAGTTAGGGTTAGGGTTAATAAAACTAGGATTTTTTTTTTTTAGGTTGAGGGTTTGAGTTATTTAGGAAATTATGGATTTTTACTTTTTATTTTATTTTATTTTATTTAAATAAAATATTTAAATTAATAAAAATTTAAAATAAAATATCTTAAAAGTTAAATGGTTTGTTAAAATGGGGGTAGAATAGTAAAACCAAACCCATTTAATAGTTAAGTGGGATAATCTTAAATAAAAAACTAACAGACTGGACTGTCTTAAATATTAAGTAGTTTTACTTTACTTAATTGAAATAAGGTCTTTTAATACTTAAGACAAAAAAACAAACACCACCTTAGATTTATTTTGATTTGTTAAAAGGGTTTTATTGAGAACTAACTCATTTGAAGGATCGAGTTACAACATAACCCGTTTTTGAAATTCTTACAAAAGTAACTCTTTTTTCGTGTGGAAGTACTATTATACCCTTACTCATTTTCTACTTCTCTACTTTCTCTACCACTCTCTTTATTATCTATCCCTTATTTCCACCGTATCTCTCCACCTCTCTCATTATTTTTTCTTTTCTTTTCTTCCCACCGTATTCTCTACCTTTATGTTTTAGATTTTTAATAAACATTTTCGAAATCCACCATTAAGCAACTTGAACCTAAGTTGAATCTTGTTGAAAGCTTCAATTCTTCATCAACAACAATGGCTTCTTCTATTTAAGTTTTAGGGTGAGTTTTTTTATTTTATTTTATTTTTTTTAACTTTTTAACTTTATACTATCAAATGTGTGTATTATTGTTGTTTATTTTTGTGAAAATAGTTGATATGTACATAATAGAACATGGGTCTTGTTTGAATTTGATATTGTTGTGGTCAATTTACCATTATTGCTTCGAATCTACACAATTTATAGTTTTTTGTTTGGAAAACGTTGAAAACAATGTTTTCTCAACGGTGTTTAAATTTCTCAATTGGGTTTGGACACATGTTGAAATGTACTGTTGGTTTCGCAATTATTCTGTTTTGTTTCCAGAATTCGGATAAGCGTTTGGAAGTTCGCAACGCCGTTTGAAGTTTGCAATGTTGTTTGGAATTATAGATTTGTAAGGCAAACCTTAAAATCGATAAGGGCAATACTGTCTCAAATGAGTTACTTTTGCAAATAAAAAATAGTTAATGTTGTAATCTGACCCTTCAAAATGGGTTAGTTTTCAATAAAATCCTTGTTAAAATACTAAATTGAGTACACCTAGATTTTAATGGAATTTTACAAATATTGATTGAATACACCTAGACTTTGATAGCATCTCCAATGCAAAAGTGGCTTATATACCAATAATTGCTGAAAATTTCATACCAATGTCATACCAATATTGCATACCAATGTCATACCAATAATACACCTAAATATTTTTCTTGTTTTCTTTTTTATTTTATTTCCTTACAAAAAATAGATGAAAATTTAGTATCAATATTAAATACTTGCTGAGTTAACCGAAAAAATTGATGTGTAACAGATCGTCTGAAAATAGACGGTCATATTGATAGTATCTAATTTTTTTTTTTTTTACCACATCAGCTTGAGGTTGAATATACACAATTGTATTGAAGATATATTTATTAATAGACGATCTATTTATCCTATGTGTCATTTCTTTTTTTCAAAAGCCACTCTTACATTGCATTGTAGATGCTCTTATAAACTCTAAACAAATATGAATAATACATATAAATATGATAAGCACACTCATATTTATAAGTACACCCATGTCTAAAATTTAAAATAAAACATTATTATAAACACACATCTTAAATTTTTTTCTTGTATTCATTTTAATACAATTTATTTATAAACTCTCTTAAGTTATTATCACACACAATTTCACAAATGATAAATTCTTAAGTTCTCCAGACTCGAAAACACAGTCTGAAGAATTCTTAAATTCTTAAATTTCAAGAAGTTTTACTTCAGGGAAATGAAAACAGAAAGAACTCAACTTTTTAAGTAATAAAAAAAAGTTGTTACCTATGATAAAACCATAGAATATGTTAGAAAATATTACAACATGTATTTAAGGTAGTCCCAACATTAAATGATTGTTCTCTCATATTATTGTTTAGCCACTTTAATGTTAACGTCATTTAGAGAAACTCGTTTAATTGAAGGTCAATAATTTCCCATCAAACAAATTTGTTTCTTGCATTGCAGCTAGTGATCTAGAACAATCATACAATTCTAATGTTTTTTAGCGACATGTATTATTAGTTTGCTTCTCAAGTTGTCTCGAAGATATTGCCAAAAACTTTGCTTATCTTTTTTGTTTTTATTTTCTCTAACATATGTTTCTTTTGTATACATCGTATACATTGAATACACCCTCCTAATTTAGAGTCAAGTTAATACAAAGGCAAATCAAATACAAAGTCAAATCAAATGCAATTATGCACATGTACTAGGCATAGAATTTCTATAAAAAAAAAAAAAAAAAAAATTTAAAAAAAAATAAAATAAAATAAAATGTGTGAAAGAAGATAGATTTCTGAAGTCCGGCCCAGGAAAGCGATTTTGTACTGGGCTAAATAGTTTAGTCCACTTCGTTGATGTAGTTTGTTACGTAATTTTGTACTGGGCTAAAGTCTATACAACGTATTAAATAATCTGGTTATTTAGTCACCGGACATTATTAAATTAGTACCGTTCAGTCCACTAATCCAGTCCAATACGCGTAACAAACAAGCACTTGACTTAATTATTTGTTTATGAGGCGAAAATAAATTTTCATAAATAATTAAAAACATGAAAAACAAATGTGATTAATGAGTTATTTATGACAGGTGATAATCCTAGGGTGGACGTTCAATGGATCAGTTTATTTTTTAATATAACCGATAAAAAACCGATAAAGTTCTGTTTATAAAAATATGAACCGATTCAATAAAATTCACAAATGTCAACCGATCAAAAACCAACTGAATTGGACCGGTTCAGTTTTTTTTTTTTCTTTCTGTTTTGGTCCTACTAGGCCAAATTCATGGACTTTAATTATTACACATATTTTCATATTTTAATCATTTTTGGTCTTTAACCAAATTAAATTATAGGTTTGAACAAAATAAAAATACTAGTTTAAAATAATATTCAGCAAAAAAAAAAAAAAAAAAAAACAAAGAAAAAAAATATGTTATGACACACTTTCATAGTTTTATAGTTTCATGGACCGTTGAATATTAAGCTAGTTTTTTTTTTTATATATATATTTTTTATATATAAGTTGGATCTCGTTTCAGTTTTTCGATTTGGAATAACGAATCCAAAAAAAAAAAAACCGATTTAATTGGCTTTTCAAAAAATGAATCGAATTAAATTAGCCAATATAAAAAAATTGGAAATAAACCGATTTGATCGGTTTGGTTCATCAGTTTAGTTCGGTTTGTTGGTTTTTTGCCAACCCTTAGTGATACACTTGGTTGTATCCTAATTTTGATATATTTCATTTTTGCAAGTATTGCATTGATCCCAAATCTATATTCCAAACATTTCTAATTTACAACGCGGCAGACACGTGGAGCCGCCAGAGGTCGTGTGGTGTCCGTAACCTCCTAAAAATGCAAAGTATAAATAAAAGATAAAAGATAAAAGAAAAAACGGGTAGCACCGAGCCCGTATATTGAACCCGGGTATCTCTCTTCCACATCTCTCTTTTGCTGCCGGCCGTTTTGCTCACAATTTCATTGATTCATTCATTAATTTGCAAACAAAATCCCAGTCCGATTTTCATCAAATAAAAAATAATTCAATTTAATTAGAGAGAGCGAGAAGCGATATAACATATAGATTAGATGGATTTGCCGTCGGCGGTCATAGCTTTAAAACTCAAAGCCGCCAACAGTTGGTGGGATGACGTTAATGACTCACGCCTTTGGCAGGATCGTACCTTCCACGTCCTCGCCGCCCTCTACGGCCTCGTCGCCGCCGTCGCTTTGGTACCCAGCTCCTCATACCTACCTTTTTTTTTTTTATTTCTTCTAGGGTTATTCTAATTGTCTGTGTGTTTTTTTTATTTTAATGATTTTCTTATATTGCAAGCAATTGAGTGGATGATTTTGTTCTTAATATTTTGTTATATATATATATATATATATATAGGTTCAATTGGTTCGTATACAATTGAGAGTTCCTGAGTACGGTTGGACCACGCAGAAGGTCTTCCACTTTCTTAATTTTCTGGTGAATGGAGGTCCGTATCTCAGATAATGAATTACCTTTTATGGATTTATGTGATTTCATTTTGTTGATTCATGGGTTTTCGTGTTTACGCAGTTAGATGTCTAGTTTTCGTTTTCCGCCGCAATGTGCAGAAATTACACCCAGATGTTAGTTACAAGCTTTCGTTATTTCTTTTGCTTTATTCATATATATATATATATATATATATATATCTATATATATTTTTTTTCTTTTTTGTTTTAATTTGTAGCTTGATTGGTTATTTCTTTTAGATTCTCCAACATATCCTGCTTGATATGCCAAGTCTTGCTTTCTTCACAACATATGCGCTTTTGGTTCTATTCTGGGCTGAGATTTACTATCAGGTTAGATTTTATGTTAGGGTTTGCTTTGCTTTCATATTGTTTTTTTGGTTTACTTGGAATTAATTGTCTGAAGTATAACCTTTTGACATGTATATTAAACAGGCACGTGCAGTATCTACTGATGGACTGAGGCCGAGTTTCTTTACTATTAATGCTGTGGTTTATGTTATTCAGGTGAATTATCTCCCATTCATTGTTTCATTTTTAAGTCTCAGCAAAAGGAAACATTTTGAGTTGGATTCCTCCTGCATGGAAGCTAGTCATTTATCGTGAAGATACTATTATCTTGTTTTTCAACTTATCTTTCTTATACTGCGACAGTTGTAGAAGGTGGATAGCAACTTTTGACTTTGATAGTATTAAATTTGACACCGAGTCTCTTTTTGGAAAATTTAGTAAACCTCAAGACAAGTTGATTGAACCTTCTGTATACCTTTTTGATTTTATTCTCGAATCATGTCATAATCAAGTAATCAATGTCATAGCTGATGAATTAGCAACTCTTGGTATTACTAGATGGAGACCGTGAATGCTATTTCATTACTGGATGACTGAATGTTGATAAATTCCATGACTATTGCTTTCCAATTGGTTGTTTATGCATTAATTGTTACTTCATTCATCTCACTGATTAGTGTACCCGTTGTATTTGCTTCTCCTGATGGTTGGTCGAGTAAGAAAAATGTTGTATTTTCTGGTACATCATTATGGATTGGATTAGTCTTTCTGGTGGGTATCCTTAATTCTCTCATCTCTTGAATTTATTTGTTCCAGATCCAACAATAAACCGGCCCTTCCCTATAATTTTTTCTTTTTCTTATTCATTATATTGATTCTACTTGTTGAATAAATGATGATCCAATGGTTCTTACTTAGGGAATCCTTGACTTAGCATGAAGGTTTTATTGAATCATCGTGGTTCTAGTATGAATTTAAGGTTTCAATTGATTCCTAGGGTCTTAACAAGAAAATTCCTATCAATAATAAAGAAAACAAAAGTAAAGCTACATTACATACAAATTAAAATTACAAATGAAAAAAAAAAAAAGGGAAATAGAAGATTCAAGAGGCCTGGAACGATCAACAGAAAGACAAGTGAGCCGACTTCATTAAATATTTGGAGAAGATGCTTGGTGCTCTATTTTGCACGTAGAGTTTTGTAACTTTGGAAGAAAATTATGTTTGTTTGAATTTTAACAATGGTACCATGTCATAATGATCAAAATGTTAATGGAAAAATCTTTAAAAAAAAAAATTAATGGAAAATGATTTTTCCCGAAATCATCCATGTCAGATACGTTTGGTGTTAGCTATTTAATTTTAATTGAAGCAGAATGGTAGACAAATACTTCAATCTTGATATGACCTAAGGGTAGAGATTGGTTGACCTCATTACTTTCTGATTTCAGTTTCAATTTTAAATTTTTATAAGACTCCTGTCTTTTGTAAAAAATTGTAACTTTTTACTGAATTTTAACTAATCATGACCATTATTCGTTTTATTCATCAGTCAATCCATTTTTTCATTACTATAGAAACTCTCCTGTGCTTTCTGACGTTTTTTTGTGGCATCTTACTTCACCTTTGAAGTATGCTTAACATGCTTTTCTCTTGTTATTCTTACTTCATATTCACTCTCTCTACTATACAAGGTTGCACAGTCTCAACTCCATGTCTTCTGTCAATTTTATACTCTCCTCATGTAAACATCTTGTTTGCCAATTCTCTTGCACTTGAAAGGAATTTCACCACTTTTCAGCATCATGATAATTTGTTATCCTATGCTTCGACCTTAAACTAAGAAAAAAAAAAGAGTAGAAAAAAAAAAGAAGAAAAAGAAAATAATAATGGAGAAGTTTGGACGATGTGATGAGGTTGGTTTTCAACCATTGGGGGCATAGTTTTTAAAGGCACTGAGGCGCAGAAGTCCCCTTGGAGCCTAGGTGCAACTTGCAAGGCCAGGCACACTTTTTTCGTTTTCTTTTTTTATTTTATTTTATTTTTTTAATTTTTAATTTTTTTAAAAGGTGCCTAATAGCTTTTTATGAATTTCCCAATGAGAATAAACTCATTTCTCACTCACCTTTCGACTACGGCGACCTCAAAGAGCACCCCAAATCATTGCCTATTTATCAGGCGTGCCTTACACGCGCTTAGCGCCTGAACAGGCCAGGCGTACACCTCACAGAATCTGATGTGCCTGGCTTGTCTTAAGATGCCATCCTGGTGCCTGGGCGCGCCTTTAATATCAGTGATTAGGGGATGGCGGCTGATTCAATGTTATGCCATTCTGTGCAAGGTGCCACTGGAAATAGTTGATGATTAAATTTAGTTTTATGGATGGTAATTTCGTTTTTGTTAAAGCTTTTAGTAATCAGTCATAGCTTTTTAGTGATATTTAAGTAGAGTAAGAGTGTGTGGAATGGCATTTCAAGTAGAGTTCATGTAGTAGACCTTTTACCAATAGAGCTTTTAACAAAAAGATGTATGTTGTTTTGTATTCAAATAAAAAAAAAAAACACTTTTAAGTTACTAGATTGTTTGTGGATATAAAAAGAATTTTTATTATTATAAATTACAAAAACATGGCATTGACAAAGTATCCGTAATGAAAAAGGTATATGGTGAAATATCTAAAATTCTTAAGAGAGTGGTAGAGACAAATTTTTAATTTTTAATTTTTTTTTTAAAAGGCTTAAAAAGTGCTTCTTAGAAGAATCCCAAATCTCCCAGTAGACTAACTTTTTTAAGTTTAAAAAAGCCTTTCTTGAGTTGCCAAATAACTAAAATATATATATATATATATCAAAGAGCTTTTAACATTAAAAAAGCTTTTTTGGTTAGTAGAGAAGTCATACTAAACACACTCATGGACAATAGAGCAAGAGGGTTGTGGCTCTTGACTTGTCTCATTTTCTTTGACGTGGAATGATTGTTTTCCTAAAAGAATAATGAAGTTGATAACTTAAGAGAAAATGTGTTATTTTGAATTACTCTTGCCTATGTTTGTTTGGTTACCCACAGTATGGGTGCATGTGGGCTGGTATATTATCAATCTTATTATATCATGTACCCCTCGCATAGTCTCATTTATCCTAGTTAAAAATATACTATACATAATATAAATAATGGCTCAAGCTTTTATTATTGTTATGAAAATGGCCCAAGTTATTTATTGGAGTTAGGTATTTATTTTATTTTGTAATCTTGGAGAGCTCTCTATGTTATTTTTGTGTGAGATTTTCTGTATACCTAGGACCCTTCTTGGAAATTGATGTGAAATAAATTGTTCTAATTGATCAAGTTCTGTCAATTTTTCGACAAACTTGAAACAACCTTCAACCCCACTACTGCCCCTGTAACTGTCATGTGCTTAACATGTACAGCTGAAAGAGAAAGACAGAATGAAAGAGTTTATTACGGTTGTTGACACCTGTTTTATCATTTAAATGCCCCTCACCCTTACTAAAGTGGAAACCATCTTGCCCAACTACACTAATCTTTGTTGTGGGCACTCATTTATTTCTTTCTCTCGCTCACTTTTTCATCCATTGCCAATATTTTGATCTTATTCAACTTAGATGGTAGCAGCCAAATGACAGTGTCACATTGTAATATTTATAATGCCTGCACTTTTGTATTAGTAGCTGGTCTTTGACTAACCTTTCTACTAGAGATTTGAGTTGGCGGAACTATTATTACTAGCTCCTTTGCCACAATTGTATTTCTTCATGAGATTGACTTAAGGTTTTAAATCTTAAGATTCATGTTTACAGATTTTCTATGATGCATTGTGAAGTCTTTTTGATAATTTCTTGCCAATGATGTTAAGTTATCATAGACTAGTTATTTTTAAGTCTTCTGTAATTCAATATCTGCATAGATATACTGTTTTTGTAATATATGAATATTGTTTAAGTTTTCATACCAACTTTATATACTCAAGTAAAAAATTCTATCTGGATTGATTGTACTTCGCCTGTTAATATTTTTCTTTCTTTGGTTAAACTGAATTCCAGATTGCTTTGTGGCTGGTATTATGCTGGAAGCCTATCCGAGTTGTGATGATCTTATCTAAGATGTTCTTTGCCGGTAATTTTTCCATCGGACTACATAAAGTTGATATAATGGGTATTATTTTATTACACCGAGCCACCGATTAATTTCCTATCCATGTATATCTGCAGGTGTTTCCTTGTTTGCTGCCCTTGGTTTCTTACTTTATGGTGGAAGGTAATTATGCTGTACTTTGGGGGTCTACCATGATTACTTAAAACTTAGGATGACATGAGTGCTTAATGGGTGTAGCATGCTGTCTAGGACATTAGCATTTATGAGAAATGATTTTCCTATTTTACTGAATGCATTAGCATTAATTCATCAGCAGGCTTGATTTCATTTCTTGTCTTGAGGACTCTAAACAATCACTTCTGTAGAATTATCAGCAGTAACCTATATGCTTACTTATGAAGTCATGTCCTGTCACTAGCTCCCACTGACCTAATTACCATTTTTTTTTTCTCTCTCCCTCTCTTTCTCCATCCCCACACATTGTATTTATATGTCAATACCACATGGCTCACACACACCTGTACTATTTAATTTAATTTCACTCTCACAATTCCTAATTTTATTTATAATAGAAAGTAACCCGTTACATAATTTGCTTTATTTGTGAAAAGATGCCCATAACGATTGTTAATAAATAGAATTGGTACTTTTGTGTCTACTAGATAAAGTCTACATAGAACAGTCAACAGTAGCAACATATCAACTTATAAAACTATGTTGGGCTTTCAAGTAAAGAATTGGCTGCATAGAGGAATCCTATTTTAATTGATGATTGGTTTTTTGGTACCTATTTACTTATTTTAAAATATTTCTAAAATTTAATAGCCTTACCCTTTAATCAAATAATAATGTTATAAGCTTATAGATTTTAACCTAATTGCATATTATGTATTTACACCCCACTTTGTGGTGAATGGCTTCTTCAATGTAATGGTTAATATCTCATCTCTCTTGTCAAATATTAATTCCTCCTCATCTCAACAGTATTTAAGCAGTGATGGAATCAACTTTTAACTGCTTAGATGACTGTTTATATTTACACCATCATCAATTATCTGACATTTTTGGTAACCAGGAGTGACTTAACCCTTTTTTGACACATTGTCAACTGGATTCTACATGCTTGCTATACTCTCTAGTTACACCATATCTATGCAGAGATCAGAAAAGATGGTAATATTAGTTTGTGCAATCTGCTATGCTATTGGAGTTAAGGTCCTAAGGATTTTTATTTAGGTGCTATTGAGCTTTGGACATTAATGGATGTGTTATGCCTTCCGAGAGGAGATTGTTATGCAAATTGATCCAAAGCTTTTAGGAATGCTTTCATATTGTGCACTGGTACTGGGCAGCTTGTGAGATGCTAAAACATGCTTTCATTCAAAGGCATGATAGCTTATTCTACTTGTTGCTTTGCTTTCCACAGTGAGGAGCTTATGTGTCCGCACTGCCCTTTTTCCTTTTATTTTAATTTTGATTTTCTTGGGATTGACTGTGGGTGGAAGGGGTGAAGAAAATGGTGGTGGAGTTTAAAGGTTGTCTAAGGAAGAAAGAAAGAAAAGAAAGAAAGAAAGAAAGTATAAATCTTATGCATTAAGCAGGGAGATATAATTTCAATCTTTGATATTTTTATAATTATTGTCTTTTATAGTGTAACAGTAATAGCTTGTCTAATTGATTGACATAAAAAATTAACTGTGTGGTGCCAGGCATGGTGTTGTATATCTTTAGTAGCTGAGAGTAAATTTGTCACCTCTGGTCACAACACAAGAAAATTGACAATGTGGTTTTATTCTATTTTCAATTCTGTTTTGTTTCTTTTACTTGTAATTCTATCCCATGACTTCGTTACATGGTTATGATGAAACATTTGTGATTGGTGTCACATGCAATGCAATTCTGGCATATACCTTATGATTGGGCAACATTCTGTTGTTTTGTGTTTGCGCTATTATCTGCAGGCTGTTCTTAATGTTGCAGCGCTTTCCTGTGGAATCCAAAGGTCGACGTAAGAAGCTACAAGAGGTAGTCATTTGTTTTTAATTAATGATCTGGCTTTTCTTCTGCTGCCATCATTTTATTTCTTTTAAGAATTATTTCTGTTTATGCCTTGGCAGGTTGGTTATGTGACCACAATATGTTTCACATGTTTCCTTATCAGATGCATTATGGTGAGTTCTTTGATGTTTCTTCTCTCATTACTTTACCAATGCTTAACTTTAAAAGCTATACCTTTGCACGACTTAAATTCAAAATGCTTCAGTGGATTAATTGGAGGCTTGTGATTTTCTTTTTAATACAAATATGAACAAATGCTGATTGAATGTTTTAGCTGATGATTGGTTCAGGCAAGTTAATTTTGATCAACTGCTAACAATAGATTCATATCCATGTTATTGAAGCAATTAGTGTCCCTGTTGCATTGGCTCGAATTTGTTGTTTCTTGATGTCTTCTTCTCAATATTATCTAATTTTTGCTTCTATTTATTCTTTTTTGTAATTTTTCTTTTGCTTAGATGTGCTTTAATGCATTTGACAAAGCTGCAGACCTAGATGTTTTGGATCATCCAGTTCTAAACTTCGTATATTACTTGGTAAGTCTTATAAAAATTATACATCACTTTCTCTTGTGTATTGTTTCTTTTCCTTGCTATATATATATATATATATATAAGTTTGAAGGTTGGTTAGTTGATATTTTTGCCATAATTGGAATGGTAATGCCAAATGTCTTCTCAAGTTCACTAATTTCTTCTTCCAACTTTCTGTTTAAAGATTTATTATTGTTTGTCTCAGATTGAATGATGTCTAGCAGTGCCCTTGTGGTTTTTTGAAATTTGGGGGAAGAAATATCCATGGCTTTGGTGTGAAATATAAGGGTGGCTTGACCGATTTCTTGGACTAGTTGATCAATAGGACAGCTATGTGTTGAAAATTGGTGTTGGTTAATATTGAACTTTTATAATGTGATCAATATTTTGATTGACAAGAAACAAGTGTTTGTTTCAGCATTGTTCTTGAGTATTGGTCAATTATTGATGTCAGTTAAAACATTACTTCTTAAATTGTTGGCTGTTGTAAGCCTCAATGTTGTTGGTTGCTGTTGTATGAGGGGGAATTGATGATGGCTTTTCTTTACATATATTATTGAGGTCGATTCACATTATCTTAGAGGGTGTCATGTGTTGTTGCTTACAGAGGAATAAATCTTGAACATGTAGTATTTACTTGGTATTGTTTGATATGTTTTCATGTTATTTGTTCTAAAGTGTTTTGGTAATGACATCATTAACTCTAGATATCTTGTTTGTTTGCAGTTGGTGGAGATATTACCTTCTTCATTGGTCCTTTTCATTTTGAGGAAGTTGCCTCCGAAACGTGGTATAACTCAATATCATCCTATACGCTGAAAGGGTTGGAGATGGTAATATGATAGAAAGCCCTAAGCAGAGTTAGAGATAAGAGAGTAATGCTTGTTTGAACTTTGGAAATGCTTTATATAACCCTCAGATGAGAACAAAGATGCAAGAGGGGAGACGGAAAAAAAAAAAAAAAAAAAAAAAATGCCCATTCTGTGTTCAGAGTTATGAGCTAATTTCTCATAATAGATTCTAGAATGTTAATTCGTCAGTTGGGGCTTGAGGTCTGTTCAAAATTGAGATGATCTAAAATTTGTGAAATATGTTACTACTGTTGTGAATTATGAAATTTGCTTTGTATGTCTTGCAACTTTTAAAGTTTCAGAGAACTCGTGACCAACCATTCTATGATAGAAAAAAGGGGTTAAAATTGTGTTTTTCTATGTTGAACTGATTTGTTCTTTCTTTTGACATAGCTCTTTGTAACCCAGTTTGGACTTTGTGATTAAATTTGCTGACAATTTTCATGCACGGAAACATGTTGATGTTGCATACATAATCTTTACAAGTAAATAAACAATTCCAGAAGTTGAGGGTTTATAAACATACCGTATATAAGCACTGCACGTTCACTATCATCGAGATCTGCGGAATCTCTGAAGAATGAATTACAATTAACCTGCCATGAAGAAATTTTGTGAAGATGGAGGAGAGAATGAAAATAAGATAGGGGCAGGAAGAAGAATGAGTTTGATATACAAATACGATACAAGGTTGACTAACCGATTTGATTTTGAATGGTAGGTTTCCAATTCTTTTGAACGTTAGGTTATAACTTCCTTTCAATCCAAGTTTCTGATAATGTTAACCAAAAAGTTAAATACAAATCAGAAATCTCTAAACACACCACTTTAAATGTTTAAAGTAATTATATCAGTTTATGAAGATCTGAATGCATATACCAATAACAATGGATGCCTTGATTAATTATTCGATGCTGCAAGGAATTCATCTTCATTTTAGTTGATCAGTTTATTAATATGTTTCATTAGATGTAATTACAATAGATCATTGGTTATGATAAGAGTATTACAGCTGGTGTAATTACTCAACAGATTAACATAGACTTTGACAAAATGAAGTAGAACGATGTTCCCCTTGCTGTTGAAGACAGTCTCGGAGAGAAGCAACCTTACGGGGGTTTGCAAAGACAGTACAAATCCACATGTTACACATGTAGGAGAGATCTTTCACTAAACAAATAAACAATGGTATAAAACCAATATGGAAAATAAGTAGGCCCGTTTATTCTGATATTATTCCAAATTTTACAATTACTAGCATTATGTATAATATGAATTAACAAATTTAAATAGATTTGAGTCCGGAAACGTCTGAAGTCGACTCTGACCAAAAATCATATCTAATCTTTGTAATCAAATACATTCAAAATACACGGTTTAGTTATAATACAATAACTGTATTGTTAATAGTTAGTTTTCATAAAGAAATAGTGTTTTTATTTTTTAAACCTTTGAATTTTGTACTCTTGGATTAAAATCCATTGTTCGGTTTTCATTCCATTAACAGTACATTAACTGTATTGTAGCTAGACCCTCAAATACAATAGGTGACAGTGTACAAACTAGTCTTTCTTGTCACTTATCATAAGATGATTATAAAGGATGGTTATAATGTGTTACTAGGTAACATGGTAAAATTTACAAAGTTTGGACCGCATGAAATGCAGTATTTAATGTGGCGATAATATCTCGAACAGTTGTTGATTACAATAAACGCATATTTAATGTGTATCACGGAAATACATACATGTCGTTTAATTGATCATATATGAAGATTTAAATATACATTTAATCGATCGTTTTTTTTTTTTTTTTTTGGTTTTTTATTTTTTATATATTTTTATTTTTTTTTTTATTTTTATTTTTTAAACAGTATCTATCTATTCAGATATTTTCGAGTTACTGACTTGAGAGTCATTTACTCAAACCTTAAGCTTATCTATTTACCAGTTAAACTACGTCCGTGGAGGTTCTTATTTATTTTATTTTTTTGGTAACAAGGAGGGCAACACGCCCAGAACAAAGAAAACCTAACAAGCAAGCACAAGCCTAACGGTGGCTAGGCCATTAGAATCATCATCCAAAAAACCAAGAATCTGAGAGGGGGGATCATCAAAGATTGTGATTCCTAACTGTAAAGAATGTCCCATCTTTGCTAGACCATTGGCAACTCTATTACCTTCCCTGAAAACATGCTTAATACTACATCACCAATTGTCATCCATCAAGGCTTTACAAGATTGGATGATGCTGAAAAGAGGGTGGTTATTGGGTTGTTGTTAGTCAGCACGCAAACTGATGTATGAGAGTAAGTTTCTACCACAACTTTCTTGAACCCAGCCATCCATATAGCCTGTAAACCTTCAAAAATGCCCCATAGCTTAGCCTCAATTATACTACCATTTCCCCTGTTCAAAGCAAAACCACCAAGTCATTCCTTCATATGATTTCTAATCACACCTCTAGTAGAAATTGTGCCCAGCTTAGGGTATAAGCTACCATCAACATTCAGCTTAATCCAATCAATCTTTGGAGGAGACCAAGCTATGAGACAACTCTTAGCCTTATTCTTACTGTCACTGTCAATGTTAGCCTTAAGCCAATCAATTGTAAAATTGATAATGATTTTGCTAGCACAATCATGCACTTTAAAGTTGATGTCAAAAACACTTTTACATCTCTACTTCCAAATAAATCAAATGGAAACAACAAAGAGAAGGTAAGCAGGAATTCTTCCCATGATCTAAGTGTTACACCTTAAATTTTTAAGCAACTACTCACACCAATCCACATTGAAGGAACTAGTTTTAGTGATTCCCTTGCAAATATCCTCCCATATTTTCAAAGCAGCCAAACACTATAAAAACATGGTTCAAATTCTCACAGCCCTCCTTACAGCTAAAGCAGGTAGTATCCAAGGTTAGACCTCTCGCAGCGTGATAATCATTTGTAAGAATCTTACCATGCAACAAAATCCAAAGAAAAGGCTGAACTCTATGAGGCATTATAAGTTTCCACAAGAAATTCAACTTCCAATTGGGACACTGATCATTCTTAAATAAGCTCACATAGTCACTTTTCACAGAGAATTCTCCATTGCTAGACAAACCCCAGATAATTCTGTCTCTGTCACTCTCACTCTCAATCTACCAACATGGATACTAGCAATCTTATGGACAATATGCCACGGGAGAACCAAGCTAAGTTTATGAAAATCCCAATCATTATCAGCCATATAATCACTAACCTTCTCAGAAATCTAATTAGGGGCAAGGGAAACAGTGGCATGGCTTAAAATTCTACCAACATTAGGCAACCAATTATTAGACCAGAAATCTATTTCCCTACCATCACCAACTCTCCAATTCAACCCTTCTCGCAAAAGCTTAGCTCCATGAGTGATTCCCCTCCAAGTACTTGAGCAATCACTGACATTATTGTTACCAAACTTCACAAATCCATCATCTTTTAGGTACTTATGTTTGAGAAGCTTGCCCCATAAACTGTCCTCATTGTTGTACAACCGCCATCCTACCTTAACTAGAAGAGCTTGATTCATCAGCTTTGTTTTCTTAATTCCCAGCCCTCCTTTACATTTTGGGAGGCACACAATTTAACAGAATGCAACTTCTTGTTTCCATCCAAGTGACCCCATAAAAAATCTCTATTAAGCTTGTCAAGTTTAGAGCAAGCCTCAACATGAAACTTGACAGACTGCGTGGCATATATAAGTATAGCAGACGACACAGCTTTTACAAGGGTGCATCTCCCAGCAAGAGAGAGGGTAGTGCTTTTCCAAGTGGCCAACCTACCTTAAGTCTTCTCAAGAATCTCCTTATAAGTATCCGAAGTGATACGACCATGAATGAGGGGAACACTAAGGTATTTTCCAAAATTCTTAGTAACAAGGGATCCACAAACATCAGCTAGAGCCTTAGCAAATAAATTACTGACATTATTAGAACAAAGAATTCTAGATTTAGGAAGGCTTACCTGCTGCCCAGAGTTGTTACAAAACTTATCAAGACACTCCTTCATAACTTAGGCTTGTTGAAGAGAAGCTTGGTCGAAAAGTATGATATCATCTGTAAAGAACAAGTGTGAAACCTTAGGGCCCTTTTTAGATATTGTAACAGGTTTCCAACTCCCTTCAGTAACTTTCTGATTGATAATATGCGTCAACTTTTCCAAGCATAATACAAAGAGGTAAAGGGATAGAGGATCCTCTTGCCTAATACCACATGTAGGTCGGAAAGCAGCAGAGGTTTCTCCATTCAAGATCACTTTAAATTGAACACTAGACATACAGCTTATGATCAAAGAATTCAATTTCCCCTTAATGCCAACTTCAGTAAGACCTGAATTTATGAAATCCCATTGAAGTCTATCATAGGCTTTGGCTAAGTCAATCTTCCAAGCAATAAAACCCACTTTTCCTTTAGCCTTTTAAAACTTATGTAAGGCTTCTTGAGCAACAATAATGTTGTCTTGAATTTGCCTAATTGGGACAAAAGCAATTTGGTTAGAGCTTACAACTTGAGGGAGAATGTGTCTAAGTCTTTGAACTATCATCTTACTTATCACTTTGTAAGAAGTGTTACAAAGACTGATGAGTCTCAATTGGGACATACTAGAAACATTAGGGACTTTCGGGATGAGAGAAATGTATGTTTGGTTAATGTGATCAGGGATGCAACCTTTTGTAAAACTTTATGTCACCTGGTTGATCAAATCCTCTTTACAAATATTCTAATACTTATGAAAAAAGATAGCAGGGAAACCATCCGGCCTAGGCACTTTTAACCACCAATATGAAAAAGACATTGTTTGATTTCCTGCTCACTGATGCTAGGCTCTAAAGTCTCCACAGTTAAGTCTTCCAAAGGAGGGAACATAGCAGACAGCTATGAATAACTTCTTTCACACAACTTTTTTTTCAAAGAGAGCAAGAAAGTAACGAACAGCTTCTTTCTTCATTTCCCCTATATCTCTCTTGAGACCTTCAAGTTTGTTTCTCATTCTTCTGACAACAATAGAGATATGAAAATATATGGTATTCTTATCTCTCTCTTTCAACCAGCAATTTCTGGATTTCTGTTGCCAAAAAAGTTCCACTTGCTCAAGCACATTATTATACTCTTTTACAAGTTTCTCTTCTAAGACAGCAAGATGATAAGCGTATCTATTACAGAGGCATTTTTGAACCCCCTGAATACGTGACAGAAGCCTTCGCTTGTTGTAGAATATGTTGCCAAATTCCTCCTTATTCTATATACGAAGGACATCTGCAAAGGCCTGCAATTTACCACCAACATTCTCCTTATGTGCACTCCACTAATTATGAACTATCTCATCAAACTTCTTATATTTCATCCACATGGATTCAAAATGGAAAGGTTTGGAATCACACTTAGGAATTTGGTTACTATAAAGATGAATGAGAATTGGACAGTGGTTGGAAACTACTCTAGGAAGATGCTTAACAAAGCCTTCCGTATAACACAATCTCCAATCCATAGAGCAGAGAGCTCTATCCAATCTCTCTCAAATCTCCTCATCAATACCCTTTTTTGTCATCCAGGTGAACTTCATGTTGGAAAAAATACCAAAGAAGTACACGCAGCGGAAGTGATACTAAAAATTAGATTTAGTGACTTTTAAAAAATTTTCCTTTATGAACCTTAAACCCTTTAATTAATTAAACATACATATACAATAACAAAAAGTAGAATACCTTTTGTCGCGTGATCCGATTGACTTACGTCGATGGTAATCCGCAAGATCTTCAATCCTAGCACGAACGTGGATCACCTAGGAGCGTGGTCTCCCTTTTCTTTGAATTGCAAACCTGTGAATGGACAAAACAAACTTTTCTTTTCTTTGTTAGTCACAAAAACAATCAAAAGAATGACTAAGATTATTCCGGTCACTTTTGAGTTCTCAATCTAATGATCGAAACTCGCGTGAACCTAGATCGATATCGTATACACAAGCTTATTGATGAATAAGCAAATAGTATACTATCAAAGAATAATCTAACACTCCTTTTTGTTTTAGTAGAATAAAAAACTTTCTATGAATTGAGAAGAAGAAGAAATTTGTATCATGAACCCATATCCTTGTGGCCGAATTCTATACTTGTCAATATATAGGTGGCCTAAGTTTGCTTCTTCTTTTCTTTTATTATTAGGGTTGCCGAAATCCTAACCTAGAAATAACTAGGGTTGCCGAAATCACATGCCCACCATAGGCTTATGTTGCACCCTAATTTCCATCTAGTTTTTAAGACATCAAACCCTAATCCAACTCATAGATCTTTTATTCTTTTATTTTGACTAAATAAAAAAGACTTTTTATTTGATTAAATAAATAAAACTAATTATTCATTTCCTTATCAAACAAGTCTTTTATTTTTACTTTTAGGAAATATATTTCCTGATTAGAAAAGATTTGTTTCTTTAATTAAACAATTAATTAATAAATTAATTAATTAATTCTTATTTAATTAAAACAATGAAACAAAATAATATATTAGGTTAAACTAACCCTTGCCGCCCAACTTAGAGTAAATGGGCCAAAATATTATTTTCTTATTTCATTTAATCCATTGGACTTTAAATAAAAAGCCCACATGTGAACCAGACCCATTCTTACTAAAAGAAACAAGCCCACATGTCTTTCATTAATATATTAATATAATTGAGCAGCCCATTACTAAAATAATGTGCAAATTATATTCTTAATATATTAAATGCAATTCTAGATGGACCCTTAAATTGGTCCGGTAGAATATATCAAGTGATCCATGCAAATCCGTGTGGATTGGGGATCTTGGCGGGCCATCTAAATTTAAGCTTCAATAGACATAACCTAATCACAATCAACAAATGATTCACTTAGGTCCGATCCATTAATTTTAACTCATTCCACTAAAGAGCTAAAACTGAACTCTTAAATAAAGATAGAAAAGGAAGATGCTCCTCATTCATACCCTAGACAATCATATTGGAGATAGTGTATCCTCGTGATTAATATCAGTAATCGCCAAGAGTTCATAGACCGCCTATAACTCTCCAAGTTACCATATTTACTCATATGACCACGTTTTGAACTTGGATATTTTGACTTGTCCAGAAGCCATGTTTTCAATAGACACTATCGAAAACTCAACGTTGAGATTTAATATCCAATTACCTCAAAACATCCATATGATGATATTATACTCTCATTTAATTAAATGGAGCCACGATGTCCATATCTATAAATGAAGTCCTCTATCGATTAACAAATGAATATCACCAAACTATCGAGGATAGACTATGCGATATAATCGTACTCATTGATAACTCAAATGATATCACTTGCAACCATAAGTCCATCATTTATCTCAGGATTAAGATAGACTCTCCGATTGTCCTGATAATGAAAAGACTATTATCTATTGACGGTTCTAGATAAAGCTTTTCATTGTGATCCAGTTCAATGCACCCAGTGCACTAGATCCTTTTGCTCGAAGACACTCCGATGATTTTAGACTCATCATATCTCATTTGATCCCACTCAAATGCTAGCAAAAGAATTCTACAACTTTAACAAGATAAAGGTGCCCAACCTTTAACTTAAGTTGTGAACATTATTCAAGACTAACTAAAGAATTGTGTCTACCACATACATATCCAGATGTACGAACAATTCTTCTTTTCCCATAGTCTTTAGACCTTATGATTATTTACTTTGACAATTATAATATTAAACTATAAATACTATACGATTTGTTAAACCAGAAACCACTTTATTAATATGAAAAAGATTGTCAATTACAACATTACACTCTTGCTATTGAGCATAATCCTAACACTTCAGACCTATAAATCTCATATCCACTAGTTTATTTCTATCAATCCACATTGAAAAACTACTATTGAAAAATTTGGTTCTACCTCCTCTCTTCTCGAAATTGCAAGTGATTTCATTAAAATCCCCAGCAATAAGCCAAGGCAACTGAAAACAACCTCTAATGGAATCAAGATAATTCCACAAGGTTTTCCTGGAGGTAACACAAGGATTGGCATAAACAACTGTAAGCACCCAAAGATTATTATGATCAGCCACTAATGTCGTGATACTCTGTTTAGAATTGGCAATAACATGAATCCTAACACTACCACCATTCCATAGAAGCTATAATCCCCCAAAAAACCAACAGCGTCAACCATATAATTATTAGAAAATCCTAGCTTCTTGATAATATTCTTAGCCTTGATACCACTAACTCTAGGCTTAAGAATAGCCATAATATCAAAATGATAAACACTAAGAAGGTAATTAATGATTCTAAAAAAACCCAGTCTTCTAGCACCTCTCACATTCCACAAACATATCATTAAGAGAGGGAAAAATGAAGAGAGAACTCTATTCCAAAATCACAGCTATAGCCTCATTTAAGTTGACGGCTACTACATCAAAATTTCTATCCATTTGCACATCAAGCTTACTCATGCTATCCTGCATAATGCAACCATCATCTACTGTCATACATTGGTTTTCAAATTCTTGAACATCTTTGTATAATTCACGCAATACATTAGCACTGTCCTGCCTCTCACTTTCTGTAACCAAGGAAGATTTCTGCTGCTCTTAATTATTGTTGTTGGTTCCCATAGATACTTTAGAGTAACTAGTACTTCCTTGTGAAGAAGCCTTCTTAAACACCATATTATCAGCATTTTTAAACACCTTTTTGTTCCCCTTCCTTGGTTTAAATACCTGGCTATTATTTAGATTAGTGATTTCAATCAAAACATATTTCTCCTTGAGATTGTTACCAGGAGAGTTTCCATTTGGGTGTAGCTTCCCCTGAATCTTGTTCATTTCTTTATCATCATTCAAAATGTCGAATCTGGAACCACTCGTTTTGACTCCTATTGTATTAGTAGTCCCATTTTTCACAATGTTTTTTTTCCAACCATTTTTCTTGTATCTCACATCAGAAAAATCCCCATCCATTTTCCTACTATTGCTATCATTGCCACTCCTATTGTTTTCTTCAGGACCATTCTTGGCAATGCCATTCCTAGCCATTGAGTGGGCATTACCATTCCACGGTTTGCCTTTGTAGTTTCTACTTCCCTGATTACCATAAGAGACAAGCAGCCATGGGCCAAATGGAGAACCCTTATTATCAGTAGTTGTTTAAGATTCACTCATTACTTCCTTATGAATTGGCTCCACAACAACTTCTCTACAGCTCTCCTTACTATGCCCATACCTACCACATTTAAAGCAAATTAATCCAAGGCTCTCATACTCCACCCTAATGGATCTATCCTCAATACTGAGAAAGCCTAACAGAGGCTTGGTAATGTCCATTTCAACACAAATTCTAGCAAATATACCTCTAGCTTAATTTTTTGTTATAGGATCCACCTTACACATACTTCCCAACATACCACCTATATTCCAAAGGAGATCAGAAACCATCCATTCCATCGGTAGCTTAGACAATCTTACCCAAATTGGCATGCTCTAAATCATATCCTCTTCAGGCACAAAGTTAGGCTTCCATATTTGAACCACCAAATATTGATTCATGATCACCCATGGTCCACTAGTAAGCACATAATCTAAATCTTCTTTCAATTGGAATCGAGCTACAAAATACCTTTCCCTAAGATCAGTCAATTGCCATTGACTTGCAAGAGACCACTTCTATGATAATTTTGTAATCATAAAGCTCAATGAATGAAATCGGCCCATGTTCTTCAAAATTAATGCATTAGACCAAGGTTTATGCAGTTGCTCTTTCAATTTGAGAGCGAGTTTCATCATCGGACCACCAGGACCATTAGAAACCATAACATCATCTTGCTCGATTTTTAATTTTCCACTGATGCCTTCACCTCCGATCCATGAACTCGGGCAGGACATGCCTATAAGTTTTGATTTGAAACTACCCACAGCTTCCTTTCTTAGATTACCAGCGTAAATGTCATTCCGTCCAATAGAACCAATCTCAACTCTAGCACGTTTGGAAGTTCCTCCAACTCCTAAATTCAAACCAGATCCCTCACTCACACTACTCTTGAGAGTTTGTTGGGCAAAAAACAGGAAAACCTCACTCGGAATCTCCATAACCAAAGGAAATCGGTGGAAAAAAAAAAAGCAAAGAAAAAGGAAAAAGAAAACAGAAAGAAGGCGGCACGTGAACTATACTCGAGCAAACACCGAAACCACACAAGCGCGTACAAATGGCTATCCCCACGCGCTCATTTTTTAGTCAGTTTAATTTGCTTTTCATAGGGGCACTTATTTTCTATATATTACATTTAGTATGTAATCACACTATTGAATTTATTGTTGAAACACGAATACACGATAGTTCAACCCCATAACTTCTAAGTGCATTAATGAAAAAATGCCAATAACTGAAGTTTTTTTTTTTTTGAGGTGATTCACTTTAATTGTCATTCCAAATTAATGAAAGAGTACTAAGATTTTTCTTCATTATTGATTACCATAATCCATAACATATTTTTTTCTTCCCATACCTACTTGAAATATACAAGCAAAACTGGTGCAGCAAGCAAAAACGGTACGGCAAACAAAGGTTTTGATTTCATAGAGCGGAGGAATCGACTCAAAGACGAAGGGTGCGGAAAGAAGGAAGCAAAGACTCGGAATGGTCAAAACTGTCAGAATGGGAAAATTTTGGGGGTCTTTTCAGAGGGCAAACGAACTCAAAATCGACATTATAATATGTTTTCGGAAAGCCCAAGACGAGCCCTACAAATATTATGAAGACTTTGTCTTTTATAACGGGCTGCAGCATACCTGAATTTGGCCATTTATCTTGTTGTGCGAAGACTTGAGCTGGACAAGAGCTGGATGCCGTGAGCTGGACGAGAGCTGCTGTGCTGAACTTCGTGGCCCTCTACAGAGTTCATATGGGTCATATTTGCTATTATAATATATTTTCGGAAAGCCCCGAACAAGCCCTACATTTGTTATGAAGACTGTCTTCTGTAATGGGTTGTAATAGGCCCAAATTTGACTATTTAGTTTCATGCGCAACTAGACGGCTAATTCCTATTTTATTTACAATTTGTTTTTCTTGTTCCTTTATTTTGGGATTCTTTCCCTGATGGGTTTTGAAGTTTTATAATTCTTTTCTTGTTTATGTATTTTAGGAGATATCGAATCCTAAGAGATTTAGGTTTATTTTATTATTTAAGTAGCTTGTATTAGGGTTTGAGAATTAGTTTTTGATTAATAAAAAATAAAGAGATTGTTTCTCAACTATCCATGTACAACATTTTTTGCGAAGATAGAAGTATTTGAAGCCTGTTAACAATCCTTCGTGTGCGAAGTTGAATGTTATCAGTAGCCTGGTATTCTGGTATCAGTGCGCGGATCAACATCAACAGAGTATTGGTAGGTTGTTTCTAATTGTTTTCTTGCAGGTTTTTCTTGTAGAGCTTCCGCTACATCAATTCCGCTATATCAAAAACCCTCATAAAAAGTACATGGTGATTTATATGAAAATATTATTATTATTTAAAATATTTATAAATTCAAATAATATTTTAATTGACATTATTTGTGATCAGATTAAAATTCTGAAATCTAATCAATAACTAAATAATTTTGTGGTACAATCTATGAAATAGTTTGTTTTTAGTTATTTTTCATATATTAAAATGTAAATATATAACAATTAATAGTTGAAAATGTAAATATGTAAAAAAATAAAAAATATATTTGTTATCTGGGATAAAGTTATATATGTGTAGGGACATAAATATTTTCTTCTTTTGACATAAATGATTCTATACATATGAAAATTTACTTTTAAAGACTAGTTTGAATTGCTTAATATAACAATTAGAAAGAAATGAAGTGAATAAGAAATGTTTAATCTAACAATTAGAACAAAATCAAGTGAATATGGAATGTATAATCAAATAATTGAAACAAAAGCAGGGAAATATTTTTATATAAAACATGCATAAAATTATATATTTATAAAGACCACTTAACACATACAATGTTTTTATATTGAGTTAGAGTAGGTAATTGATTGAATTTGGTTTTTATTATTGGTAAATTATTAAGCATTCAACACACTAAAATCTATAAATTAGATGTAATCTAAGACTAAAGTTCTATAAGTCACAACCCAAACAAATGAACAAATATCACATGCCAAATACCAAAAAAATAAAAAATAAAAATTAAAAAAAAAAATTAAAGATAGAAAATGAAAATAACATTAATTAAAAATAGAGTATGAAAATAACATAGGATGAAATAAAAGGCAATGTAATGAATAATGCTATATTTAAGGGTATGTTTAGTAATATTGGTTGAAATTAAATGTAATTTACTAATAATAAAAAGGGGTATTATTCATTTGGTCCCTATGTTTTTTTTTTAAATATCTATTTTTTACTCACTTTTCCATTTTTCATTGGCTTAATCCACATGTTTTCAAAAACCACTCATTTTGGTGCCTCTGACCAGAATTTTAACAGTCAACCGTTACTGAAAAAGCAAAAAAACACTTTTGCCCCTGACTTCAGCTTACTGCGTAAAAGTACCATTCTACCCTTAAAATATTCAACAATTACAAATGTACCAAATGCTGTTAAGACTAAAATACCCTTATTAACATGAAATTTTACAATTTGATTGGTAGCTTTTGATTTGACCTTGAAATTGATTTTGGAAATTACGTTTTTACCCTTACTTTTGTTGAATAAAAAATTGAATTGAAATTTCCATTGTTTCTGTTGTACAATGGTACAAAATAATTGCTTTATAAAAGCACCTATCTCTCCTCCTTTCATCCCATCTCTCCTCTTTTCATCTACACTATTGTTTCATCAATTTTTTTAGAAATATTTTTTCCATTTTACAAGCCTAACACTTATACAGTCATTCTATTTCTTTGAATTGTTTCCTCTCGTCTTAATTTTTTTTTCTTTAAATCCTTTTTTATTATCATGCATAAAACAACCCCAAAAATCTAGTTTTGTTGGCAATAAATGTGGAAAAAAAAAATATGGCATCGTCAAGCTGCACAAGTGAAAAAGCTAGATCGATCAAGGTTAAAAATAGACTATGCAACTGTGGGAATGGGAATAAGGTAGCATTATAGGACGAACAAGAATCCTAATAGACTATTTTTTGGTTATGATGCATGCAACTACTTCAAGTGGTAGTATCCTAATCATGAAGAATTGGAAAGTATAGAAGATTTTGTATCTCACAGAACATGTGCAGAATCAACATTTGCAGATAACGATACTCAATTTCGTGTGGTCATTGCCAACTACAAGAAAGTGCAAAGGAGTTTGACTTGGTTGAAAGTGATTGTCCTATTTCATATTGTGTTGCTAGACATATGTATTTGTAAGACTATGCAATTGTAATGAATGAGTTTCATGCATAATGCAAGACTATGGAACTGTAGGGAATGAGTTTCATGCATAAGATAATGCAACTATAGTGAATGTTTTTCATGCATAAGATAATGCAATGTAATAATGCATAGTAGGAAATAAAATAGTCAATTAAAGACAATCAAGCATAAACTACTAATAACACTCCACACATAAAAATAACACAGCCACTGCAATGTGGACCACAATAACTAAAATAACTAATTTCATAACTAATGGCAATCAAGCAAGTAACACTGTTTCTAAGCAAGCAATCACAAAATATCCTTTTCTGTCATTGAAACCTAAACCACATCCAACCAACCAACCAACCAACCAAAAGAAGTTATGGTCACTGCCAAATAACCATAACTATATCATCCTAATACATTAACATGACAATTAGATTTAGATAACACAAAAACATGTCCAAAAGATTTGTGTTTACCCAATCCGACACAAAAATATATAAACAACAATGTTTTCAAGGTATCTTGCCACAATATATTAATAAAACCCCTTTAGGGTTTGAGATTTTAACTTATTTGGGAGCAAACATCAGTCACATATGTTATGGTAGCCCTCTTTATCCTGCGTTCATTGTTTTGAGCCCTGCAATAATTAAATGGTATATTCAGTATATACCTTAGCATGCAATAGTATGAGAATTTAACAATAATATTTACCCAGTTGCAGCTGAACATTGCTGATCTGTAGTACTAATGCACCCCACATGTGTAGTAACCATATAATATTTTTGGAATGTATTAAAAAAAAACACTATAATATTGATATACTGTTAATATAATACCACTTTTTCACTATAACAAGTATAATATAATACCTGTATGATGTACAATCTGGTGCATTTGAGACATTCTTAGAAGCTTTTTTTCCTTTTGAGGTGGATCCTTTCCCTTTTTCCTACATTTTTTTTTAAAGGCAAACTTTATTTACATGCCAAAAAGCCAAGCAAAACAACAAAAACAACAAGGGAGAAAACCAACTCAAAGCCAATGGCCTCAAACACCTGCGACAGGGGTAGTACATGAACCCCTGTCGCAGGAGTTTGACAGACAGACAGCAGAAAAAGAAAACAAACAAAAACAAGAAGAAAGAAAATCAAAGACAAGTAGTTACCCCACCACAAAAGCTCACCACCAGCTCAAACCCCAAAAAACTACTGCACAAAAAAAACCCCAAAACCAAAGAAAGAAAACGCAAGAAGAAAGGAAACAGAAAGAGCTACATATAGCACATAAATTTGCATCAGCCCAAAACAGGGGATGAAATAAAATAAAACAGAGAAAGATCTTTTGACCAAGTATTATTAAATGATAATTATTTTGAAAGAGGTAGAAAAAAAAATATAAAAGCAATTGACTACAGATTAAGTTGTTTACCTTAGATGGACAAGTCACTTGGTTGTGTCCAAGTTCTCCAAAAAGTGAACATCGTTTAGAGAATGTTGCATTTGGTGCACGTGGCTTAGTAGGTGCCCTAGTTCTCTTCTTCTTAGGTCTGCCCGCTTTTGTTTTTTTTCATGGGTGGTTCAATATTCTGAGATTCAAACTCAGGCCACCTGGATTCATCCGGGATTGGGTTGATATTCTCATCATATGCCATTTTCCAAGCTTCCTTGGAATTATACTAATGCACATGATCATATGCATACTCTTTGTTATACATGAACACAGCAATAGCATGAATGCATGACAACCCAATCATTTGCCATAACCCACAATCACATGTGCCATCATCAATGTTGACCAGAATTTTTACACCTAAACACTCAACTATCTCATACCAACGTCCTCTTCCATGAAGAACTTAGGTAGAATATGAGGAATGTTGGATTGTCTGACTCCAAATCCGGATTCATTGCTACCAGCACATTTGTCCCCGTGTTGTATTATCGTATTGCATTTCCAGAATTTCTCAGCTTTGCATATGCCTCGACATGATGAGACTTTAAAGTCTTAAGTGCAATCTTTTTTGCCTTATAGATCGTTTGGTTGTCAACCTTCACTGCAAATCTTTCTTGCAATTCATTCTTAAATAATTTTGCATTTCCATTAGGGTTTGAATGAATAAAGTTTCCTATAACCGATGCAACCCACCTTGATGTGGCCTCTTTGTTTTCAACCACCCTCGGGCACATCGAGTGACTTCCCTTGATATTCCTAATCATGAATGTAACCTTATATGTAAGACATGATGTATGTAGTCTTCAATCACATGCACCATTCTTGCAAGTCACTGTATACCTGTACCCATCATTCTTGATTTTCTTCAAGGTAAACCCCTCTTGGATGGCATGCCTCTTAATAACCTCCCGAGTAAACTTTGCATTCCCAATAATTTGACCCTCTTCAAAAGAAATGGTCCCACTTGGATTTGAGGCCCATTGATGATTCTAACAGTATTTAACAATCCTTGTCAACGATGTTTCTTCATCAGAGGACACTACAACAGTTGTTTCATCGCCATCAAGCTGACAATAGTCTTTGTTTCCATAATCCTTGTCGCCATTTTCATTGACTAAACTCACATCTGAGTCATCCAAACTCACATCTGAGTCATCTTCTGACTTTTCACCAACCTTATACTCGTTGTCAACCAAACACTTATCACTTCCATAATTTATTGCATCTCCACCAACATTCTCTTCTTCACTGTCTTCTTTTACTAGTTCAACATTGTATTCTTCTACTGGTTCAGCATTGTCTTCTTCAACTATTGGTTTAGCATTGCCCTCTTCTACTAGTCCTGCATTGTTCTTTTGCATTGTTCTTTTCTACTGGTTTATTGAAACAAAGCATGCCACATTCATCTTCAAGGAAATGGATGGCATTAAGGACCAAAATGAGTTCGAACTCAATGATGGGCAGAAGACGATCCTCAAAGAACTGGAAGCATAACATCAACTCTTCATCTATTGTTAACACATGTTACTGGCCATTCCACGGATACGTAATACGTAATTGCCAAGTTTCCCAACTCTCGATTGGTTGCCCACTGAGTACCTTTTTTGCATCATTTATAAGGCTAATGACACTACAATCTCTTGGTTCAATGAGATCCATGTCAACAACTTTGTCAACGTACTTCACAAGAACTTTGAATCTGTAATATTTGCAAGATACTGCAAAATATAAAAAAGAAGATATTATAAGAAAATATATCAGAATAATCAATTCTACACACATATTTTCTATCAACCCATGCAACACATGTCATCAAGTTGGTCTTCAAGTTCGTCATCAAGTTGGCCTCTAATTTTAACCAGACTTCACAAAAACACCAACATCAGACAAATAAAACTTAGAATAGACCCTTAAATGAGATACAGCAAACCCTAACATTCGAATAGACAATACAATATCAGAAAAAATGATTCTTTTTCAATAAAAATGAGAATTATATGTTCTTTTACCAAGTTCAACCAAAAGCCCCAAAACAAAACCTGTATCAGACATGGATTGAAAAAACTAGAGTAGTGATCACATAACACAACAAATTCCAGAAAATCAAGAAATTTTACAACACAAAATACAATTATTTGTTATTTAACCAAGTTCAAGTAAAAGCCCCAAAAAACAAATCTATAAAACAACCACTTCTCTTCAAAATCAAATCAAACACAACACAACATCAACAAAATCATAAAATTTTTCAAGAAAAATGACATTTACATGTTTTTTTTTACCAAGTGCATTCAAAATCAACCAAAAAAACAAATGAGCATACCACTTCAACAAAAAAAAAATGAAAAAACCAACACTTCAACTTATCAGTTAAGATGTTCTTCGCTTTCGCCGATTTTAGGGGATTGTCGTACTTTTATCGATCTCTTCAAAGCTTTGACGATCGTTAGTTTAAGGTTTTGGGAGAGGAATGGAAAACGCGTGTGAAGGTTTGTTGTCTCAAGAAAGAAAAGGTTTGGTTTCGTTTTGATGCTAGGGATTTTTGAGTCATGTTTACCCTTTGATTTGTCCCACACCCACCTTTTATGTTTTCTTTTTTTTTCTTATTTTATTTTTATTACACGTGAACGAAATATGTTAAACTGCTATTAAATGACCAAAATATCCCTTTTTTTGTTAACTCAGACAAACGTCTGACTGACAGAATGACCAAAATGAGTGGTTTTTGAAAACATAAGGGACCAAGCCAGTGAAAAATGGAAAAGTGAGTAAAAAATAGATATTTTAATAAAAACATAGGGACCAAATGAATAATACCCCTAATTAAAAGGTTAAAAGGGAAATTGTGCAATAATTTTTTTTTTTTTTTTTTTTCAGAAGGCTGACCGGGTTGTAGTCTGAGTCAGCCCTCTCAAGGGTACGCCCTTGGCTGTCAAACATGTCTTTAATTAAGGTATATATACATGTGTGTGTGTGTGTGTGTGTGTATACGATTCCGTTCAATTCAGTGCACACTGATGTAACTACATCAGTATCAATGCATGTGAACCACTGATTATGGAAAAGTTTTGACAAGTGCATACACTTTGAGTCAAAGTATGTAAATAAAATAGTCAACATCCAATGCACTTATGAAGTTATATCAGTGCGCACTGATTTAAACATTTCTGTATATATATATATAATAATAATAATAATAATAATAATAATAATAACAATTACTCATTTGACTTTTATGTACTTTATATATATAATTAATATTTTATGTTATTATTTTTTTTATTTAAATATTTTTTAATAATACAATACAAAAAAAAAAAAAAAAAAAAAATTGAGTTCAAATCTAAACTGATAAACCTATCCAAACCAACCTAACATTTTTTGGTTTGGTTTGAATCGATTTTAAAAATCACATTTATTTGGTTGAAATATAGCTAAACCAATTCATATTGGTTTGGTTTGATATTGAGGCCCAAACCAAACCGAAAACGCACACCCCTAAGAAAAAGGATGTAGTAAGGAAATAATACCGAAAAGAAAAAAAGCACCTTATCCTAATCTAGACTTGACCACATAATTAACCTATTATTAAACTAAATATGGATCAACATTTTTTTTCTAAATAAATTATATTTAACTTCATCCCTTAGCATACACGTCAATGAAATGTTTGGTTTTTGTCCTGTAAAAATGTAATTTAGGTGCACCTCAAGTTTAAGGCCTTTTCCATTTGACACTTCTATGAAAAATTACTTCAATGTCGTCCAAAATTCACTACGTGGCATGTATAATCAATCATATTTTATTTATTAAAAAAAATAATCACATGGTACGAGCATAGTATATACAATAGCACGATGCTCTGGGCAACCAAATCTCTTATTCGGGTCACACAGGCGTAGCCCAACTCTAGTGTGAGAACGAGAACCGAAAATTCTGGGCCGAATTATAGAGGTCCAGACCCATCAAATGTATCTCAATGCTCAATAAAAGAACCATAGCAGATGATCGATCTACAATTGATGTGGATCGGGTCGGATTCAAGTTAGGCCCAAGCAATTTGGTTCTAACCCGTCGAATTGGTTGTGTCGAATGCTACGAAACCTGCAAAAAGATAGAAACAACACAAAAAATAACAGATAATGATATAATTAAAAGGGGGAAATATATTCTTAACCTTAAGTGGGTTTGGGTTGAGCGTTTGTGTAGAAATCATTCGTGATTCAAGTGACAAGGTTCCGGCTACTGGAATTCGTATTTGATCAGAGTTTCAACACGTAAAAAAGCTTTGGTCTAGTTTTTCAGAGAACAGACCAGAGAGATCTCATAAAAATATTGTTGTATTTATAGGTGCTAGGAGTCATTGGTTCATGATTTCGTGGAGTATCTGATCCCTGAAATCTCGACCGGATTTGGTGGGATATAGAATCATGGACCTATTCACACTTGTTTGAGTGTTATCTTCTTCAACTGCCATACTCAGTTTAGAATCAACGACCAAGTCAATTGGTGGCTCAATGCTTTATCGGGTCGACCCATGCTATATGGGCCAAAACTGAATTTAGACCTGAATAGTATGGGCTTTTAAGTCGTTAGGCTAAGAGGCCATTTTTGGCTACCACGGTTTGTCCCCCACTCTCTAAAGAAGGATTCGCTGATTCAGAGAATGATTTTCGTTGAGTCTAGCGTGGGCTCGACTAGGTGTCGAAAATTACATGTTTTAGGGACGTTTAGAAAAAATCAGTTTTCTCTATCGAGTCGAATGTAAGTTTGGCAGTATATCATTTTACACTATCGCTGCAACCCCTTTTATTTTATTTTTTTTATCGGGTCGAACCTAGATTCGACAGATAATCGAGTAGTTAACAACTAACTAATCCTTGCGATGACTCGCTGTTCGAACGTTTCGTATGTTTTGAGTGAGAAGTCCAATTAATGGGACTAGAGCGGTTCAGTTACCTAAAGCTGACGTCATGCCTTGTTTTTAGCACACGGTTAAATTTTGAATTTTGAACTAACCAAAAGTTACTATAGTTGATGGGCAACCGCAGTGATTGTGACATGTGGCATCTGCGATTAAGTGTTGGTTTATTAACCAACACTTCTTCCAATTACATGCTTCTGTAACACTAGTTTCTAGCAAAAAATATTTTCCTTTCAAAGGAAGAGCTTGCAATTCTCTACCGGATTTAGTTGATTTCTCCGTGATTTATACTCAAATTTCTTTCAAGGTTAGTGAAAGTTCTTTCCTTTTCTATTATTTTCATTAGCACAAGAATACTTTCATGTACTTATAGAGAATTGGTAGGAATATTTACGGTTTTACCTAGAATAGTGTATTATTGATCGTGTTCTTCATTGTGTTTGAAATAATCGATTTGTAGTTATGTTAGATCCATTTACGCAATATTTCATGGGTTTTGACTTGTTTGAATGTTGTTGTTGTTTTTGTTGTTGTCGTCGTAGGGTGCTAATTTCGATAGTCGTCCAACCCAGGTTAGCTGTGGTGTCGTTGCTTTTAGATTTGATCTCAGGTTTGATTTGTTTCTGGAAACCCTTGATTTTGATCTTACACCTTAGGTTTTGGTTTTAGAATTTAGTTTGTGCCTGACTTTTGAATTTTTTGCATTGGTAAGCTTTTTGAGATATTATGTCGAGTGATGCTACATTCTCCGACCCAGTTTTTTTTCTAGAATCTTAGCGACTTGGAGGATGAAGTGGACAAGGAGGTCGACTCTGATGCCAAGAATGTAGAGCAAGAGATTTCAGTAGCCGACCCATCTAATGTACTTCGGATAAATAAATCGAGTATGTTAGAACAAGGGGTCGTGCATGCCGTTGCACCGCGAGTCGATCACTCGAAGTATATAGATGTCGAGGGACCATCATATTCGAGTAGGTTAGTAGGTATTTTTGTCGGCGATAACCCAAGGAGTTTGCTTACGGATGACTATATGGATCATCTGCGAACGATGTATTGGATTCCTGACTTGATCAAACTACATGTGCTGAAGGAGCATGAACGAGCCGATTGGGATATTCCAGGGTGGACATGCTTCTATGAATTTATTTTGAGGCAGGCGTTTAGGTTTCCAGTTCCTTCTTTAGTTCGAAGATTGTGTGTATACTACAAGATTGCTCCAGCCAGTTGATGCCCGATAGCTGAAGGCTGCTTTTGAGCTTGAGTGTCCTTCGTGAGAGGAAAGAATTGAAGTTTGGGCTAGGCAGTGTCCTATATAGTTATTTTCTGAATCAACATGTTCATGAGAAGGGTCATTTCATGTTGATCTCGAGGCTTAAAGCCACAAAGCTCATTACTAATCTTACGACCAACGATAGAAATTGGAAGGATACTTTCTTCTTTGCTAAGGGTGCCTTGATCGACGGTCCCTTTGGGAAATCGAATTATTCCTATCTACATACATGGAATCAATATAGTGAGTGCTAACTTTTAGTGTTGTCTAGATTGATTCTAGTTTTCCTTAGTATTGACGGGTCTGAGTTTTGTCTATCCTTGTAGATTTGATAGGTGAAGAAAGTAGGATACCATGAGCTGAAGCTGTTGAGCGCACCAAAAATGTGCTAGCGAATCATGCTCCAAAAAGAAGTTGGAAGGTTTTGATGGAGGAAGGTAAACTTAGACATAATAGTCTATGGAGTCATTCGATGTGGAATCTTCCATGAACATTGTATCATCATTTGAAAGATTTTGTGTCGTATGTTTGGATTAGGAGGAGTCTTAAAATTCTGTATGGAATGAAATTTTAACGCCTGTAACTAACATCAAGCATCATTTCGTAAAGAAGTCAATGTCGAGCGCAAAGTTTAACATGCCTAATTTTGCTGAAGCATTGAGGCTTCACAAAGAGAACATAAGCAAAAAGCGAGTTGCCGCGAATGCTAAGAAGAAACAGGCTTGATGGGGTCATTGACAAGAATGCTCTAATTGATTCAACCTAGAATTAGTTTCTCAATCAACATAATTTCTCTCTACATTCAATATATATTTATTTATTATGTCGATCGAGAGTACTGCTACGATTTCCCGTGTCGACGTATTTTTGTAATCTTGAATGCTTCTCTTATTTACTTTTGTACACCTTTCTTTGAATTGCTTTTTGTTGTTTATTTTGCAAGAACTTGTTTAAAATTCAGGTGCTCTCTCGAATGGAATATCGGCCAAGTCGATCAATCATAAAAAATGTTTGTTACATAGATTTTAACAAGTTACTTTAATGGAAAAAGCAAGGATTGCTCAATATTCTCATATTTATGGATACCGTGTGCAAGCGTACTAAAATAGTGGGATTGACTCGACCACTTTACTGATATAGGTGTTCACGTAATATAATAATGAGGTCGATTTAACCATCATACTTTTAAAGAGAATCCCGTACATGCATAATGTGGTCGACACGACTGTTTTATTTACAAAATATCGCGTACATGCGTAATGTGGTTGACACGACCGTTTTTATTGTATTGAATCGCTTACATGTGTAATGACTTAAATAGAATCCCGTATATGTGTAATTTGGTCGATATGACCTTTTTATTTAAATAATATCGCGTACTTGCGTAATGTGGTCGACACGACTGTTTTATTTACAAAATATCGTGTATGCGTAATGTGGTCAACACCACCGTTTTTATTGCATTGAATCACTTACATGCATAATGACTTAAATAGAACCACGTACATGCGTAATGACTTAAATAGAATCGCGTATATGCGTAATGTGGTCGACACGACCATTTTATTTACAAAATATCACGTACATGCATAATGTGGTTGTTTGTCCCCAGTATTACTCCCCCAACTCCCAGTTTGTGACGTCAAAGGAAGATATTAGGAGTTTGAATCTGATCCACTTTATGGTCTGTTTGAAAATCCTTGATTGCAGGATGTTGTGTCGTTTGGATCCTTGAGTGCAGGGCTATTAACTCATCGATTTCATGTAATGAATCATTCGATTGCTTGTCATAGCTGATAGCTTTTAAGTTGTGAGCAAGAAAAAAAATATGTTCTGTGAACTCAGTTTTGCACTTAGTTACAACTAAGTTGTCATCATTGCTCTTGTTTGGTGACTTGTTAGTATCAAATGTAAACGAATTGAACGTAATGGCATGAAAATATATGAAATTGAAATAGATAAGGTTAGAAATGATACTTTTCTAGGTGTAGGGCGTTCCAGCTATTATGAATTACTCGACCGTCGAGGCCTCTTAACTTGTGTGCCCTGCATCCTTTTGACGTCTGTTATTTTGTAATGACCTTCTTATGTCGGACCCAATTTTTCTGCTTTTTGTTCTCTGGTATTTTGAAAAACTCATCGTAGCACCCAATCACCAATTTTAAAGGTCTTGATCTACATTTTTATTATAGTGTCGAACCACTTGCTGTTAGTACGCTTGTACTCTTAAGGCAGCTTGCTCTCTGCGTTCATCGAGGTGGTCTAGTTCGAATGCCAGCTCCAAGTTATTCTATTCTTCGCATGGATTCTCACTTTGAGCAGTGGGTAGTCGCATCTCAATTGGAATAATTGCTTCTGAGCCATAAACAAGTGAAAATGGTGTTTTTCTTGTCGATTGGCAGGGGGTGGTTCTGTACGACCAGAGGATTTCGAGTAGCTTGTCGGCTCATTCGCTCTTTTCGGCTTCAAGTCTTTTATTCAAAGTGTTGATAATTGTCTTGTTCATTGATTTAGCTTGTCCATTAGCTTGAGGGTGGCGAGGAGTTGAGAAACTCAACTTTGTCTTGTACTTGTTGCAAATGTTCTGGATGTTGAATGAGATTAACTAGGATCCGTTGTCGATTATGATTTCTTTGGGTACTCCAACCTGCAGATAATATTCTTCTATACAAAATTGCGTACCTCTATGTCTCGCACATGTTGAAATGCTCCTGCCTTGACACATTTGGTGAAGTAATCCATAAGTACCATCATGTAAACGACATCGCCTGGGGTTATAGGGAGTTTACCTACAAGATCTATCCCCTATTTCATAAAAGGCCAAGGGGTCGAGGTTGAATTCAACATACCTAGAGAAAGCTGGGATACTTGAGCAAATCTCTGACATTTATCGTAGGTCTTCACATGATTCTGAGAGTCGGATTGTATGGTTGGCCAGTAGTAGCCAGTAGTAGCAAGTCGTAATTGCTTTATTCGAAAAGCTTCTTGCGCCAGAGTGATTTCCGCATTCTTTGTAGTGTATACTGTTGAGGACATCGTAAGCCTCACGTGGTGTCAAGCACCTCAAATATGGACCTGTAAAGGATTTTTTATAGAGCTTACCGTATAGGATGCATAATTTTACTGCCTTAGTTTTGATCTTCCTGGCTTTAGCTTGGTCTCCTGGTAGAATGTCAGCTTGCAAGTAGTCGAAGAGAGGATCTATCCATGTTTTACTATGGTCGTCAATTTGATTGACTTTTTCCTCCTGAATTGTTGGTTGTAGTAGATGAACAATCAACTTAGGGCCTTTGATTGATGTTGTCAACCTTAAGTTCGCTAATGGGTCTGCTTGAGCATTTTCCGACCATGGTACTTGTAGTAAATCGAATATGTCGAAGGTTGACTGAAGTTGTTTAGCTTTGGCCAGATGTGTTGCCATTCTTTTATCTTTGGCTTCGTACGATCCATTTATCTGTCTAACGACCAATTATGAATCACTTTGTACTTGTATGTTTTTTATTCCCAGGCTTTTCGCCAAGTCGAGTCCGGCTATTAAAGTTTCGTAATCTGCTTCGTTGTTTGTCGCACATAAATTGCAATGGATCAACTGCTCCAATGCTTCTCCTTGTGGGGATTTGTGTACAAGTCCGAGTCCACTGCCTTTTATGTTGCCAGATTCGTTGATGAACAAGGTCCAGGTTTCGCTTGTAGGACTCTCAGTAAGAGCTACCAATTCTTGTTCTGACTGCACATTCTCACAAGTAAAGTCTGTAATAAAATTAGCAAATACCTATGATTTCATTGTTGTTCGTGGCTGGAAGGTGATGTCGTGCTCGATGAGTTTGACCGTCCATTTCACAAGTCGACCTGAAAGTTTGGGTTTATGCAATATATTTTTAAGCAAGAATGAAGTTAATACCTTGATTGGGTGGCATTAAAAATATGGTCTCAGTTTGCGCACGGCCATAACAATTGTTAGAGCTAGTGATGTGTAAAATCGTGTTATAAAACCTAACTCGCAAGTGCACGAATCGTGAGATAAATACAGTGACAAGTAGGGATCATTCCCACGAGAAAAAGTGATTTATCAATTATAACTAATCTAATTAAAGATAAGCAATTGAAAATAACCAAGAGTTTTTAGATTGATTGATTGATTTAGAACTAAATTAAACTATGAAAGTAATTTAACAAAGAATCGGTAAATGTGATCAAGAGATGGAAAACTATGTAACTGATGCTCCCAATATGCAATACTCAATGTTCATCAATTAATTCCATTAAATAGATTCAATCCAGATTCATAGTTCATTCTCATCTTAAATATGATATTACCTTAATTCCTCGGGATTTAACCACGTGTTCTCAATCACAACTCACCCTCGTCAAAGGTGTAAGTCACCACCAAGAACCCATTACATGCAAGAATTATTGAACCAAAATTGTCTCGCATTAATTCCTATGTCGAGAAAAATCATACTCATTCAATTGAAAAGTAATTTAAATTCCTCTAACGCAATCTCAATTTATAAATTGTCAAAACTCTAGACAAGTATCAATTAATTTCCATTAGATTAATGCAAGTCAAGAGTAAGACATATAATAAATTGAACAAATCTAAATCCGAATTGATTAATAAAGATATGGAGTTTGAATCATAACATGAGTATTACATAGGTTCACATCGATCTCCTAGCATGGAGTTAGTTACACATGAAAAGATTAAAATAAGAGGAGAAAGAGTTGATAAAACTCATGAATGTCTTCTTCAAGCTTCCAATTGCAACAATGGTGGAGGTGTGATGAGGGACGGCCCCCTTGGTGGCTTAGAACCTCCATTGGCTGCCTCCCGGCTGGTCTCCGAATGATCTCTGATGCTTCCTCCAAAATTAGGGTTCAAAGGGGTTTAAATAGGTGTAGATGATAAGTCAAGTCCTTAAACAACAAGGAAAACAATTCCCTTTTAGAACTCTACCTTTTTGGGATTCTATTTCTTTCCTAATCCATCTCAAATTGATTACTTATTGAATGAAGACAAGGATTAGATGTACTTGCTTTCCAAGACTCTCACACATGCCTAAGAAGATAATATTTCCCGTTCCGACAACTTGTGAAACAAATCCCTAAGTATTCGCGAATTTGTCGACTGACTGATCTGACCTTCGGGTACTAAAACGGGCATAACTTCTTCTAGAAAATTTGGATTGACAAGCCGTAAATTGGGTTGGAAACTAGATTTCAGGGGCTTCAAATACATATGTGGCAAGACATACAATTCAATTGGATCTGAGAGATATAGGCCCCAAAATACCGCACATCTGCACAGAGACGGGATACCGCTGCGACTACCGATTCTCTGAAATACTTCAAACACCTAATTTGAATCCAATAACCTAAAAATGCTCAAAAAACACAAATTAAAACCCTAAAAGACTTGAGAAACAAGCAATTGATTGGAGGAATGGGGATCAAAAACATATACAATAAATGACCGATCAGCTAGCTTTTCCAATCGATTGTATCTGGTTTCGGCGTCGAGTATGGCTTTACTCACGTAGTAAACTGGATGTTGTAAGCCTTCTTCTTCCTTAACAAGTACGACGCTCACTGCCATGTCCTACACTACCAGGTATATGAGTAGGGTCTTGTCGTCTTTAGGCTTTGATAACAGTAGGGGTGAGACCAAATAATCCTTTAAGTTCTATAATGATTTTTTGCATTCTTCGTTCCATTCGAATATCATGTTTTTTCTATAGGTGTTGAAAAAGGGTTGACATCGTTTAGATGATTTGTAGATGAATATGTTTAGCGTTTCTACTCGACCTATCAATTTTTGAACGTCTTTGATGCATTTTGGTGACTCGATTCCATGGATCAATTGGATCTGATCTAGGTTGGCTTTGACTCCTCTCTAGATCACCAGGTAACCTAGAAACTTCCCAGAAGATACACCAAATGAGCATTTAGTAGGGTTAAGTTTTATACCGTATTTGTTGAGAACGTCGAACGACTGTGAGAGGTGGTTAATATTTTCTTAAGCGACAAGGTATTTGACCAGCATGTCATCGATATAGACTTCCATCGTTGATCCGAGCATGTTAGCAAACATCTTATTCACCAATCGTTGGCAGGTCGCACCTGCATTTTTCAAACCAAAAGACATTACTTTATAACAAAATATACCTCTTTGGGTGATGAAGGCAGTTTTTTCTTAGTCGTTTGGATGCATCAAAATTTTGTTGTATCCAGAGAAAGTGTCCATGAAACTGAGTAGTTCATGTCCTGATGTGGCATCGACCAACATGTCAATATAAGGAAGAGGGAATGAATCGTTAGGACACACCTTGTTGAGATCGGTGAAGTCGATGCAGACGTGCCATTTTCCATTTTTCTTCTTCACGACGATGACATTTGCCAACCAGTCTGGGTACTTGACTTCCCTGACCGACCCGATATCGATCAATTTCTAGACTTCCTCGTTGATAATCTTGTGTCTTTCTGGTGTGAATTTCCTCATCTTCTGTTTGACTGGTGGGTGGTCAGGGTCTACTTGTAAAATGTGGACTATTACCTCTGGTTGATTCTGAACATATCTGATTGTGACCAAGTGAAGCAGTTGCGACGTTCCTTTAAGAGATCGACTAACTGTTTCTAGATTTCTTCGGGTAACTTGGACCCGATTATGACTCTTCGTTCTGGCTGGTCCGGATCAATCGATACTTCGTCGAGTTGTTCCACTTTTGGCTTATTTAGAGTCAACTCGACTAAAGCTTCTTATAATTGCTACAACTATTCTTTCTTTTTCTTCATGGCATTTTGGTAGCATTCTTTTACAACTCTTTGTTCACCTTTTATCTCTCGCACTCCCCACTTGGTAGGGAACTTGATCATCTGGTGGTAGGTCGAAGGGATTGCCTTCATCTCGTGTATCTAGGGTCTACCAAAGATCGTGTTGTATAGAGATTAACAATCGAGCACCAGAAAGTTGATGTTAACTCCTTTGGCGTAGACTAGTAGTACGATTTCGCCTAAGGTACTCTTCTGTTCCCTACTGAATCCAGTTAACGTGGTCGTTCGACGACTAAGTTTGGATTCACTGACCTATATTTCTCTTAAATCACTGTTAAATAGTATATTACATGAAATACCATTGTCGATTAAAATTCTTTTTGTTAAACAATTAGCAATATGTAATAAAATAACAAGTGCGTCATGGTGAGGAGAAAATAAATCTGATTTGTCTGTGTACTTAAAAGTGACGGTTTCATCGATTCTTGTTAGATGTTCTCTCTCAGGCTGTATCTTTGTGTTTGACACTTGTCGAGTGTGTCTCTTCGTGGTTGAATAGCTTACGCCATTGACTTCTGATCCACTTGCAATATAATTAATAATTTTGTCCGGTCGAGGCAGTTCTGGCGGCCATCATTTGGCTTGGCCTGTTGTTTCTCGTTGCGTCGGGCAAGGGTATCCCTTCCCTTGTTGGTAAGATATTCCTATAGATGTCCTTATTTCAATAGTTCAGCTACCTCTAATTTAAGGGTGACACAATCTTATGTTTAGTGGTTGTGATCTTCGTGGAATTCGCATCGAAATCTGGCGTCTCGATGTTCTGAGGGAGCATTCATTTGTCGTGGCCATTTGATAGCTTTCCCCATTTCGCTCATCACTGCTACGAGGTCGACAGGTTCGATACTGAGGTTATATTCTGGGACCGGAATTTGTGATCTACCTATTCTTGGTGGATTTTGTCCGTACGACCATCTGTCACTTGGCTAATTGTAATAGGGTTATTCACTACGTCGATCTCCAGTTGGATAGGGTTCGATCCTCTTATCGTTCGTTCTCTTGTCGATGCGATCATTTCGTCTGTTATTATTGTAATTGTTGTCCTTTTCGACATAGCTAGCTTCATCTTCTTCCCATTTAATCTAGGCCCACGTTTTTGCTAGTACGTCATAGTACATCATCCATTGTCCTGCAGGGGTATTTTATGAGTTCTTTATAGAGGTCGGAGTCGAACCTAAGTCCTTTCCTAAAAGTGGAGGTTGTCGTGGCCTGGTTGCAATATGGGATCTGAATTTTCTCCCTGTTGAAACGTCCTACATATGCCCTAAGGTTTTCGCCAAACCTTTAGGTGATGGTGTAAAGGTTGTCCGACTGCTTCTCAAGCTTGCGACTATTTACGAATTGTTCCACGAACATATATGTAAGTTACGCAAAAGAAGTAATCGAATTGTTAGGGAAGTTAGTGTACCATTGTAGAGCAGGTCCGCTGAGCTAGAGCCAGACGCTTTACACATGCATGCTTTTTTAAGGTCGCGTGGAATTGATGCGGTGAACATATGTTGTTTATATTGTACTATATGGTCGTTTTGATCTGTTGTGCCCTCAAACTGCTTCATGTTTAGGAAGCTAAACTTTTTGGGCATCTTGATAAGGGTTATTGCGTCGACGAAGAGTGAATCTACGAAACTGTTCGCTGTGCTTTTCCTGATCGGCATTGGGACTCCAACTCTAGGATCGATTGGAGTGATACGGGGGTCTTGAAGGCATTATTCGGCACTCGATCAGCGATTGTGTTCGGTTCTTATAATGCTTCAGGTCGGACATGTTAGTTATTCAAGTCGAACTCGACTCGAACTGTTTGGGTCGCACTTTGATTCGGTCCAATGTCGGGAGCCAATTCTGGCCTTTGTGGATCTGCGGGCGTGACCAGAGCTGTTCTATTGACAATCTGCTCGTTGTCGAGCTTAGGGATTAGCGGTTTAAGTGCCACGTTGTTAGGTACTCTGTCGATGATGGCTCATAATTCAACGTTACAAGTTTGAACCGTAAAATTTTCTACTTTGAGCACCCACAATTTTTCAGCATTCACAGCCATCTAGGCAGTTAACGCGGCGATTTGTTCCATGATAGTAGGGGTACTTCCATCTCCTGACATCATGAGAAGGTCGTCCACTTGATTCGACTATCTTGTTAAGAAATTGCAATGAGCCCCACGGTGGGCGCCAAACTGTACATGGTCGATCTATAATTGATGCGGATCGGGTAAGATTCAAGTTAGGCCCGAGCAATTTGGTTCTAACCTGTCGAGTCGGTTGTATAGAATGCTACGAAACCTATAGAAAGATAGAAACAACACAAAAAAATAACAAATAACTATAGAATTAAAAGTGGGAAATATATTATTAGCCTTAGGTGAGCTTGGGCTAAGCGTTTGTATAGAAATCGTTTGTGATTCAAGTGACAAGGTTTCGGCAACTGGAATTCGTATTTGATCCAAGATTCAACAAGTAAAAAAGCTTTGTTCTAGTTTTTTAGAAAACAGACCAGAGAGGTCTCGTAAAAAGATTGTTGTATTTATAGGTGTTGGGAGTCGTTGGTTCATGATTTCGTGGAGTATTTGATCCTTGAAATCTCGGTCAGACTTGGTGGGACACGGAACCATGGACCCATTCACACTCGTCTGAGTTTAATCTTCTTCAACTACCAAGGTCAGTTCAGAATCAACGACCAAATCAATTGGTGGCTCAATGCTTTATCGGGTCGACCCAAGTTATATGGGTCAAAACTAAATTTAGACTTGAATAGTTTGGGCTTTTAAGCCGTTGGGCCTAAAGGCTATTTTTGGCTACCACAACCACTAGGGTTTTGAAGCTGACATACCTATATATATATATATATAAACACTTCCATGTCTAAGCAACCCGAAGCCGCAATCAAGCGTAGTTTAGGATCCTGGGCTACCGTATGGGTTAATAGCTGGTAAGGAGAGGTTAGGTTGGTGGTTGCGGTTATGTTGATCCCTTGTCTAGCTACGTCATCAATCACTCTGCACAGGAACTCCCGGATTTGCTGGAATTCATCTAGAGAGATGCCAATAGGTGTATCTGTGGAAATTAAAACACCCCCACCGTTAGCGTTGGCATCTATGGGTTCAAAGGAATTAACGTCACGAGGGGTGCTAACATTGTGTGGGGATCGACTCCCATCCTTACCGTTTGACATGTCTGTCTTTCACAAGTCTCTACGGTTAGTTTAAATCTTAATTTCGAAACCCACCCCCTCCTTTTAGCGCTAATTGTTGACCGTGATTTTTGGTTTTGGTAAAATCTACCATGCGTCCAACAAGCAAATAAGTACCAAGATGTAAATTGAAAAGTAAATAGAAAAGAAAGCATGCAAACAAACAAATTTACGTGGAAAACAAAAAAGGGGAAAAAACCACGGTTGCCAGAGACAGGGAGAATAAATGCACTATGAATCTTTTTAAATTACTGAAATTATATAAACGTAGTTAAATTGCTTAAAGCATACCTAAACGGGGGTGAATAGGTTTTTACACCTTTTTTAATCCCTTGAAACAAACACACGTTTGTCCCTCAAGATAGCTTTACACACAACACATAAAACAAACAATCATATATAGACAAGATAAGCATGTTACCATTTTAGTCATTGTCTATATAAGGCCAAATATCAAGAAGATGAATACCATCAAAATATAACTACAAACAATACTTGTATTAATATTAACGTCCAATGTAGTTACAAGTATCAATCTAAATACAACTCTAAAAAAGAATCAATGAATAAAAGAATTGTATTTATACAAATGAATTATATTTACATAATATGATCAAATGAATATTAATTGCAAATCACACTTTACAAAATTCTTGTTTCCAAATACATCACAAGTGAATATTGTACTACAAGATTAAAACATACACATATACATATATAAAAGAGAGATAGAAAGAATTGACACATGAGATTTTTTAACTTGGTAAAACCTTCAAGGAGAAAACATCCACGGATTGAACTACAACCATTGGGTACTATATATATTGGATGATAGATTAGAAATTCCTCAAAAGTGACTAACCTAGATCTACTTCCTATTGGAGTCTATGTCTACCCAATCCCTATTGGAAGATACAAAATTCTTCAATGATGATGAGCCACCATATATTGGAGATCAAACCAAACTAGCATAGTTGGAAGATTAGAAATTCCTCAAGCATGCAAACACATCCCATGTACCACCCTTTATTGAAGTCTATGTCTGTCCAAATGCCCGGGCATACCAGTATTGTAGCTAACTCCTTATCCAAGGCACTCATGCCTCTAGAAAGCCTCTCTTGTATAGCTATCCGGACCTTCTCGATCCTAGCCATGACTTTTTACATAGCTATCCGGACCTTCCCGATCCTAGCCATGACTTCTTGCTTGACTATCCAAGTCTTCCCAACTCTAGTCAAGACTTCTTGTTTAGTTATCTGAACACCTTGTCCTAACCAAGTCTTACTTGCTTGACTATTTGAACATCTCGTCCTAGTCAAGACTTTATGCCTTTTACAAGGACTTCCTAGTGTGATTATGTGAATGCAAATGATGCAAACAATCAATTCATCATAAAACATGTGATCAATACATTCCATGGAACAACTAAACCTAAACATGTGAGAACACAAGTAACATAGTCTAGATGCAAAACATGAATTAAACCTAGAGCATGTGAAAACACTTAACACAAATAACTCCTAATTTCATTCACACAAATAACACTTGAATAAATCATATACATGAAGCACATAATCAAGATGTTACAAACATACACAAAAATGCTAGAATCACAAAATGTATTCAATGAATTTTTCTAGCCAAAGATTTAGAGCAAGGATATAATAATAAATCAATTAAATCATAGAAAGCTCTAAAAACACATACACAAGCATTAATCCTAGATTTTATCAATCAAAGGATCAAAGCACATTTCAAAGATTATTAATCATAAACTGATTCAAACAAGTTACAAATAATCCTAGATATCAAACTAATCACAATACAACTCTCAATCATGTGAAAAACTTAGAATCCTAAAAACTAGTTCACATATGTCTCTAAATAGACTTTTGATTGGGTTTGATTATGAAGCTATCTTTTTCAATAGCATTCACCGTACATACACATACATATAGAATAAGAAACCCCAAGCGATTTTCTGGATAGAACCACAGAAAAACTCAATCAAACAGCTGCAAGACCACTTGGAAAAGGTAGAGGACTCAATTACGAACAATCTCCAACTTGAATCACTCAATTTCAATTTCGTATGAGAAAGTTATGGTGTTTGGAAGGTGAGAAAAAGTTGAGAAAAAATTCTGCACAAGTGAATTCTAATTTTTCTTTATCTATAGAAATGGGAGGGAATGGAGAGCATTTAAAAGTTTTCAAGAGAAGGAAAAATGAGACAACCAGAGGATGACATGTCACCAGCCACGTGTGGGGCGCGCGTGGTACACGTGGGCAGAGGAGGGCTCTAGCCGTGTGGCACACGGCCTCCACATGTGGCCTCCTTTCTTGGTTGTTGGCCAAGCTTGCTTCTCCCGCGCTCCTCTCACGTTCTTCGACCGTATCCGAGCCTCCAAAATCCAATTTTGAATCTGTCTCCGAATTACAAATCATGACTCCCTCACGCACAACGATGACTACAAAACTTTGACAAAAGGTTGAGAATTCATCTCAGAAAACAACAATAAAGACAACTCAGCGAATGAGAACGTAATGTAGCATAGCTACATCGTTTGGACTCGAAACATAATGAATGAGTAACCGAAATGACCAGAACTCAAATAAGTTCATGTTCAAGTCCAAATACATAAAACATAAACAAATAAATATAAAATCACACAAGATGTCATTTCCTAGACATAGTCTTAGAATATGCAATTCTACAATATATGTCAATATGAGTTCAATGCATGAGTATACTAAAACATGTGAATGTGCTATATAAAAGGTTTACAACAATGTAGGGATACTTATGAATGAATTGTGTGTGTGTGCCTAAGCCTTGTAAGAGAAATGAGGTCTATTTTACCTTTATTGTGCAATTAAGCACATTCCTCTTTAAAGACTCCATCTTGCATAAGTTGTGGCCAAGTCTTTCTTTGAAGCTTTGAATCATCAATTCTAAGACCACTAAACAATACAAGAAAACATCGTTTTGATATGGAATACATGTCAATACAAACCAAAAACCTAACAATTACACACTCAATTTCTCTCGTATATCTGCTGCTATTCAAATTATCCTCATATTCCGGTGTTTTTAGGGTCACGTAGAACCCTAATTTTACTTGTAAAAGTAAGGACAAATGATAAGGTTTAATTGGACTCTAACTTGTAGGAGTCATCTTGATCCTCGTTCATGTTCTGCTTTTTGTGCATTAAATGAGTCCTTATAAGGAAGGTTGTTTCCTTACCGGAGTGTACTTCTAGGTGCCTTATCTTCATTAGGATATTTCTTTACGTATTTGGGTTGTAGATGTATTAAATATGACATCATCCACGTGTCACTCAATTGACCATCTATTTAACCCAACCAAATATCATCCCCCTCGATTACCCCCGATCGGGTATCTGGACCCAACTAATCTTATTATCCCGATCAGACTATCTTAACCCGATCGATCTGGTTACTTTGATCTCATTATCTTAGACCGATCAGCCTTGTCTAGGTGTTAACATCGTCTTATGGTTAATTGGGGTTGGCCATTTTTCTAGTTAACTTTCGTGACGTGGCGTATCTGGCTACCGTATTTTCTGGTGACTATGCTAACTTGTCATTTCTCCGAATTTTACCAATAACAATGATTTTTTTTATTTAAATATTTTTTATAATATAAAACAAAACAAAAAATTTTGAGTTCAAATATAAACCGATAAACCTATCCAAACCAACCTGACCTTTTTTGAATCGATTTGAAAAATCACGTTGGTTTGGTTTGGGTTGAAATATAGCCAAATCGATCCATATTGATTTGATTTGATTTGACATTGAGATTCTGTCCAAACCAAACCAAAAATGCACACCCCTAAGAAAAAGGATGTAATAAGGAAATAATACCCAGAAAAAAGGCACCTTATCCTAATCTAGACTTGACCACATAATTAACCAAATATTAAACTAAATATGGATCAACATTTTTATTTTCGAAATAAATTATACTTAACTTCATCGCTTAGTATACACATCAGTGAAATTTTTGTCCTGTAAAAATGTAATTTTCGATACTTCTATGAAAATTTACTTTATTGTCGTCCAAAATTCACTGTGTAGCATATATAATCAATTACATTTTATTTATTAAAAAAAGATCGTATGGTACGAACATAATATATACAGTAGCTCTATGCTCGGAGGAACCAAATCTCTTATTCGGGTCACAGAAGCCCAGAACCTAAACTTCTGGGCCGAATTATTGAGGTCAAGGCCCATCAAATGCATCTCAATTCTCAACAAAAGAACCACTAGGGTTTTGAAGCTGACATACCTACATATATATATATAAACACTTCCATGTCTGAGCAGCCCGAAGCCGCAAGAAGCTCCTTCTGAAGAAGCAGTCGACGACGACGACGAAATGGTAATGTCAATCTTATGTTTTGTGCTTCATTTGGTTTAAACATATAATTTAACAATTGGCTGCAATGTTGGGGAATTTATTTTAGATAATTGATCTGTAATTTTATCATTGTTCGAATCCATGGTAATGCCTAACCAGTTAATTCTTGTTTATGTTACAACCAAAGAAGGACTCTTCCTCGGTTTTACTTGTAATTCTTAGTGTTTTATTGATTTTGTATTTCATTTGGTTTGAACACAGAACAAATAATTTGACAAATAAATAAAGAATAGATTAAACGCTATAAATGTACACTAAATCGATATTAGCCACAATGTTGGAGCATTTGGTTCAGCTAATTAATCTAGGGTTTTACCATTTTTGAATCCTCATAAATGCCTTATCAGTTAATTCTTGCCGTGAAGAATGACTCGTACTCGGTTTTACTTGTAATTCTTTATTTTTATTGAGTTTTAATTCTTCGTTTGTGATCTCACAGCCGAAGCAGATTCACGAGATCAAGGATTTTCTTCTTACTGCAAGAAGGAAGGATGCTCGTTCTGTTAAAATCAAGAGGAGCAAGGATGTTGTCAAGTTCAAGGTTCGCTGCTCCAAATACCTATACACATTGTGCGTTTTCGACTCAGAGAAAGCCGACAAGTTGAAGCAATCTCTTCCCCCAGGTATAACCATATATTCTTTCCTTGTACTTACAAATATGTTACAGTGTTTACATAGGATTTTAATTTCTCAATCAAAATAAGAATTTTACACAGTTTTAATATCACTTTTGTGATTCTTTCATCAAAACACTCAGCTGTGGCCTGTGGGCTGATCTTTACTTTGGAAATGGTAAAAATGAATAATAATTACCTTGAAAATGTTTAATAGTTTTTGCTACTTGTATGCTCTTTATAAGAACACTATGCTCCATCTGGTTGAAATACAAGGAGTGTAAAGTTGAGCAAGTGAAGTTCTGCAGACTTACTACTATTTTTAACTAAAAGATTTCAACTTCTTTATCTTTGAGAGAATAGAGAGTGATAAAAAAAAATTGATTGAGTAGAGAGAATAGAGTAGACTAAGAAACTAAAACCTGGTAAAAGTGTAAAACTAATTGTTATAATTTTGTTCCTAGACTTGTATAAGATTTTGGGTCTGCTGATCCTTTCCTTTTTGACTTTTTTTCGGTTGGTAGAGTTCTTGTTTTATATCGGGTGATCGGTTTCCTTGAAGGATTGTTTTGCGTCTTCTTATCTGTGCTTATATATTTTCTGCTCTTTATTTATTGCAACCACATCATGTAGAAGGTTAAAACAGTTATTGACTATTCTAAATTTTTGATTATTTGAAATATGAATGCTTCATTATCTGGTCCCTGTGGATTTTGATCTGTTCCCTTGAAGAAATAGCAATTGTGTTGATTTTTTCTAACTTTACCCTCGACTATTTATCTTGTTTGGGTAGAACAATTGAGCAACTGTGTTTTTCTCTTCAAAACAAGAGGACTGTATCCCTAAGTATTTGTATTTAGCCTTCTTGAGATATCTTGCTCGGTCTATCAATATACATTGAGGTTATTAATTTACCTTCATGCTTTCGTTTGTCAGGTTTGAGCGTGCAAGACCTGTGAAGGTATTGGTTGAAGTTGACGGAGCAGCTTTAACGGTGATTGAAATCGAAGAAATTTTGTTTTATAATTTTCCTTGAAATTGTTAGCCTTAACTTTGTATACTTTGGTGATAAATTTAATCAATTTCCATTAGTTTTCTTTAGCACTTGATATGTTATCTGGCATTAGTTTATAAGACTGGTGTTGTTACTGGTTTTTGTGTATTAACTCATTATTATTATCATTATCTATTATCTATTGCCATTTTGGTTAAAAAAACAATGTTGATTCAGACTTAATAAGCCCGCTTGATGTTTATTATTTAAGATTTGAATTGAAAGATTACCAGTTGGTGCATAGTCCACTTGTTTACCTCTTGTAGAGTTTGACTCTCAAAACTACACAATTCATTTACTTTATTGTTTGATTTCATGCTTACTTAAATCACCATCTCTTGTTCCTCTCTATCTCTAAGTTTCCTCTTTAACTTCTTCGCAAACCAAACACACCCCCGGCCCTATAAAGTTTGCTAAATCGACCAAACACAACCTCAACTAAATAAATTCCAAATTTAACATACACATTTTTTTTTATTTGCTTTTGATTAAATAATAATTTTTATATGAATAAATAAATAGTTTACTTATGAAAGGTTTAAAAAGATTACTTTAACCCTGTTAACTTCTAATGACACAACCATCGGCAAAGGAAGTTTGTGCAATTTTAAGTAAAAGTTTAATATGCATATAAATATCACTAAAATCCATGTTTTTTTTTGGTGAAATGTCACCTAGTTATATAATTTACTGCTCTAATTACATCAATGTTGGGGAGGCTAGGTCCATTACTAGGGTGTGTGGCTCTCCTCTCACCAATGATCTGGGCAAGTATTTAGGGGTGCCTCTTATTCATGGTAGGATTACCAACCAAACTTATAGAGATCTTGTGGAAAAAACTCAGAAGGGATTAGCTTCATGGAAAAGTGATTCTCTCTCTCTCTCTTGCTGGAAGAGCCATCCTTATTAAGGTAGTTACTTCCGGCCTCTCTATCTACACCATGCAAACGGTGAAATTGCCTAGTGAGACCTGTTTGAAGCTGGATAAAATCAACAAAGACTTTCTTTGGGGTCATACTTCTAGTCGGAGCACCATTCATCTTGTGAATTGGGATAATGTTTGCAAACCCAAATGGCATGGGGGCTTAGGAATCAAGAAGTCTAACAGCATGAATCAAGCTCTGCTTGCCAAGAGTGGGTGACGTATCCTCAATAATGATAAGGGCATATGGTGTCGGCTTCTTCAGCATAAGTATCTCAACAAAAAGGGTATCCTTGAGGCCAATCTTGTTAAGGGTATAGTATGTTCTAGCACGTGGAAAGGCATTGCCTGTAAGGCTAAGTTAGTTGCTAAAGGTGTTAGATGGAAAATTAGCAACGGTACTCCTGTTAAATTTTGGACTGATGACTAGGTACCTGAGGTTGGGATTTTGAAGGATCATGCTATTATGAGTCTTACTGATAATGATTTATCTATATCTGTGGATTCTTTTTTTATTAACGGTATCTGGCAGGAGGATATGTTAGCTTCTATGCTTTCTTGGAATATTGTGCTCAAAGTGATGAGCACCCATGCTAGTAGAGCTCGCAACGGGCATGATAAATTTATCTAGGGTTGGAGTAAATGGAGTAAATTTAGGTCAAACTGAAGCTTTCAATTCTCCTCTTTGGAAGTAGAAGATTATATAGAGCTTCAAAATCCCTCCTAGGATCAAGCATTTCCTTTGGACTCTTTTACAAGGGAAAATTCTATACAAGGGAAAATTCTTACGAATCATCATAGAGTTGTTAGAGGTTTGGATGGTGATCCTTCCTATCCTAGGTGCAGTTCAAGTGTTGAAAATTTGGGCCATTTGATGCGTGATTGCAGCCATTCTAAAGAGATTTGGAGGAAGACCTTGAATAATTCCATTTTGTATGCCTATACTCAAGGTGATTTTAATGATTGGATGTCTGATAATTTGAGAGATAGGCGTCGGGTTTTGGGGAAGATTCCTCATTATCTCCTCTTCTCTTGTGTCCTTTGGTTTGTGTGGAAATGGAGGTGCAAGACGGTGTTCGACAGCAACTTCTTCCCCATTTTCCTCAAATGGTCATCACACGTTTTGCAATAAATTGGATGAGTGCTAATTTTGATGATGTGAACAAAGATAACCTTACCGTTTCGGTTGCTTGGATGCCTCCTAGTGAGGATTGGTTAAAGCTTAATATTGATAAAAGCTGGGATAGTGGGTCTGGTTCTATTACAGTTGAAGGGGTTCTGCACAACCATATGAAGAGATGGGTGAAAGGTTTTGTGATGAAAAAAAGGTGTGGGCAATGAGCTTGAAGTTGAGCTTTGGGCCATGTTTGAAGGCCTTAATATGGCTTGGAGCTATGGCATCAGAAAGATTATTGAGGAAACTGACTCTTGGGATTGTGTGCAACTTATCACCCATGATACTAGTGACAATCACTCTTTGTTCAATCTTATTCAGAGCTACAAACATTTGTTGTATTCAGACTGGAATTGCACGATGAAGCATGTTTATAGGGAAGGTAACAGGCTTGTTGATGGTCTCGCGTGTATGGGTTATAGTATGCAGACGACTGTGCTGTTCTTGGATGTGCCTCTGCCAGAAGTTGCTGGTATCCTTGATGATGATTGTAGAGGCTTAGGTCTCGATAGGCAGAATAATGCCACCATTTCTTTCTCCCTTTCTTAGTTTTTTTTCTTTTTCAGGCTTTGCCCTCTATTGTACCAAAAAAATATATATATCTTTTGTCATATTAACAACTTGAGTCCTTACTTCTATTTTTTATTTCTTTACCAAAATACATCATTTTAGTCCATTTGATGAAAAAACTAACAGTCAACTATGATTATATATATATATATATATATATATATATATGAATTTTCCCTTGATAATATATCATACAAGCTAAAAATGTCTATTTTTCCCTTAAAATGCTTTGTTATTACATCTTTACTTTTCAAAAAGAAATTATCGAGTTTCAAAATAAATTATATTAAAAGTGTTTATAAAATAAAATAAAAAACAAAAATTTTTATTCTAAAAAATTATAATAATTTTATAAACAAAAAAAATTCAATGGATCATAGAAAATATTAATTAAAATATTAAATGCAGTTAAAAAATAATAATTATTAAAAAGTTAATTGCAAAAGAAAATAAAAATAATTCTTCAACAACAAAAAAAAAATAACTGTGATAATAAATAAAAAGTATTTTTTTAGTAAATAAAAAAAATATTTGAAATTTTTAAAAAAAAATAGTTTTAAAAAAAATTAAATGGATCTCTATCGCTTCCACTTGCTCAGTGACAGATCTCCATCGCCAAGCGAAGAGATCCAAACGATGGATCTGCCTTGACTAGACCAACTTGGGTATTTTACGAGCGAATCGAAGCCTCAACTACATTGTTTCACTCAGTGAGATCAAAGCCTCAACTTGGGTATCTTCATCACTCGGGGACTTAGATCTGTCGCCGAGCGATTGGAAGTGAAACGATGGAGATCTGTAGATCTCCATTTGGATTGATCCATATCCAACGGTGTAGAACCATTAATTTCTTTTTTTATTTTTTATTTTTTGAAAGAAATTTTTTTTTTTAATGTAGTTGCCATGGATTATTATGCAAATTATCAAAATAACCCCAGCTCCCACAAGTTTGAATGACGGAAGGACTAAAGTGATGTACTTTGGAAAAAAGTAGGGATTTAAGTTGCTAATATGATAAAGATATTTAAATATGCAACATTTCACTAAAAAGTAAGAACTTTAAATTACCCCATATAAATATATAATTATGTGTAGTGTTGGGGGTTTGTGCAAGTTGCTAGTAAATAAATAAATAAATATGGTGTCGACTGTCGAGTATAGGTGGCCACGGTTCGGTTTCGGTTCGGTTTCGATTTGAAACCGGCGGTTTCAGTTTTGAGGTCCACTAAAACCGAAACCGAAACCGTGGCTCACGATTTGGAGGCAGTTTATAACCGTCGGTTTTCCGGTTTCGGTTTCGGTTTTGGACGGTTTCGGTTTCGGTTCGTTTTTATTTTTATTTTTTATTTTTTTTATTTTACAACTTTTTTTCCAAGTGAGATAAATCATAAAAATTGGTTGTAAATATAAAATCTTACCAAAAAATAATTACAATTGAACAAAGTTTAAAATAAAAAAAAATAATTACAAACATTTTCATTGAAGTATTTAAGTATTTAACAATGTTTAAAAGAAAAGAAATTCACATTTATTAATAAATACAACTTTACAATTTCACAAAAAAAATAAATAAATAAGAGATTGGCCTTTAAGGCTTGAATTCAAAGAAACAATATTACAAAGTAACAAAGTTAAAATTTTTAAAATAAAAAAAAAAAAAAAAACAACAAAACCGGCCTTGCACTTAATTTTTACCACAACTAAACTGCCTACGTATCCTCCACCAATGTAGAGGAATCAAAGACCACGTAGTTCTTTTACCTTTAATTTAGAGATGGCAATATTCCCCGCGGGTCCGGGGTTCTGCGGGGCTCCGCCTTGAATGGAGCTGGGATAGAGGATAATATTCGGGAACGGGGACGGGGACGGGGACAAAGTCTTGTCCCCGAAGTTGAAGCGGGACGGGGAGTACGGAGGAAGCACTCCCCGCCCCATCCCCATCCCCGCCCCGATATATACATTTATATATATATATATATATATATATATTTATATATATATATATATTTATAATATAATATATTTATAATATAATATATATTATTCATATTTTTTTTAATCATTTATATATTAACATCACGTTTGACCAAGTTGTGATTTGTTAGAATATATAATTGAATATATATATATATATATATGGAATATATAATTGAATATATATATATATATATATTATATATATTTATAACTGAATTTATATTATATATATATTGACACCACGTTTGTCAGTATACAACTAAATATTTTGACACCACGTTTGTCAATATATATATTATATTTATAATATATAACTGAATTTTTTTTTTTTTTTAAGTTGTAATTTTTAAATATATAATTATATTAAATGGGGAATGGGGCGGGTATGGGGAAGGTCCCTCCAACGGGGAATCCCCGCACCCGGCCCCGCTTTTCTTAATGTGGGGACGGGGACGGGGACGGGGATGGGGATGGGGATGGTTTTGAGAGGCAGGGATGGGGATGGTAAAGCATTCCCCGCCCCCGACCCGCCCCGTTGCCATCCCTACTTTAATTAGTTGCTCAGTGTTAGAGTTTGGAAGTTGGAACGGAATCTAGTCGCTTCCTTCCGTACCAGTGGTTTGGTCATCTTCAAAGAAGTTGTTCACTATCATCGGTTGGAGTTATTGTTGTCTGTATTTTTCCTTTGTCTAATCATCAACACATGCCTGCATTTCAAGTGATTGTGGAGACATAACCGACCGTCTTGGTTCCAAAATATTTCCACCTGCACTGAATTCTTGTTCCACAGCAACGGTAGAAACCGGTGTTCCAAGAATTTGTTTAGCAATAATAGCCAAATTTGGATAATCCTATTGATGAGTCTTCCACCAAACCTGGAGACTAAATTTTTCTTCTAAAAATTCATGAGTGTCTTCTAAATACCGGTCAAGCTCAAAGACAGATGAGGATGAAGCTGTTCTTAATTTTTTGGCTCTTTGGGAAAACAGTCGATCCCCTAAACCCTTTAATTGAAATTTTACGAAAGTACTAGTACCACCAGATGTGGGTGGGGGTTGTAAAACCGGCAAGGTCAAAGATGAACCATATATTCTAAGATATTCATCGTATAATTCATAAAGCAAAGTCTTAACGGAATCACAATAATGAAGAACATCAATTTCTAATCTTAAACATTTGTAATAATGAGTTAAATAATCCTGCAAACTTTCTAATGCAAACAAATAAATATTTGGAATCTCCCCATAATAATTTAACCATTTTGTTTTCATAGGTGTAACACATGGACTCAATTGAACATCGAATTCACAGTCACTAAATGCACCAGCAATATTAACACTTTGAATAAGAAATAAATGAGTAGTGAGATAGTAAACACCAGATAAAGCATTGGTAGCATCATTAAAAACACGTAGCAATTCAAGAATTTTTGTACATGCATTCCAATGGTTCAATTGAAGAGAAATTGAAGGAACGTTATAAGTAATAAAAGAAACTAATAATTCCTTATATTCAACACTTTCATTAAGCAGCTTATAAGTAGAATTCCAACGAGTGGTAATATCTCTATAAAATTTTTTGGGACGCATATTATTCTGAGAGCAATATTTTAACCATTGTTTTTGGATTTTGTTATGCCTCCAAATATAATTAATACTATCTCTAATTGGTTTAATAAAAGCAGAAAGCTCTGTTAATCCAGCTTGAACACACAAATTTAAAACATGACATGCACATCTTTGATGAAATAATTTACCCCCAAAATAGGGATTGCACAAATCTTGTAACATAGGAATAGATGCGGTATTACTTGTAGCATTATAAAAGCCAATAGCAAAAATTTTGTTTAGGATATTATAGTCTTGAAAAATGATTTTAAGGAATTGAAAAATATTTTGAGCTGAATGTGAGTCATCGAAAACACAAAATGCAAGAATTCTTTTTTGCATATCCCAATCATTGTCTATACAATGACATGTGACACCCAAATATGAATGACTACCATAATTGTCGCTCCATAGGTCGACACATAAGGAAACGCGACCTTGAAATTGATAAAAAAATGATTTCAATATGTTTTTTTCTTTTTTGCAAATGGCATTTAGTGTACGTGTGAGAGTGGATCTAGGAACACGTTGCATTGTAGGATTTAATGCATTTTGACAATAATTAACAAAACCTACTTTCTCACCAAAACCAAAAGGTAAGTGTTCTACTGCAACCATTAATGATAATTCTTCCCTATTTTTTTCAGACGTATAATGAAATAATTGATTACCAGAGGTTGCGTACCTGACAATTTGGGCTTGGTTATTGTATTTCTCAAATTCGGACGGATGACTTCTTTTGATATAAGCCCAGTACGTGCCATATCCGAAGGATTTGGCAGTCTTGTATGATTTGGAGCAGTAATTGCACTGTATATGGAAAAATCTACCATCTAACTCTGTTTTCTTCATATGCACTCTGAAGAGGATGGACTTCATCTGCTTTTCTTCACCTTCACCTGCAAAAAAAATCATTTGAAGGGGGTGGGGGGTCAAATAGATTTTCATTAGTATTTGGGGTATTGGGATCATAGTTGAGTCCGTCGAATTCGGGAATTATTAGAGGGGGATTAGGACTAGAAGGGTGATCGGATCCAAATCGGTTTTGAAGGAACTCGTGGTACAATCGGTCGTAATTAATATCACCGCCAACATGTTCCAACAAGTTTTGCATTGGACCCTTTTCTTTGTTCAAATTTCTTAAACTATCTCCCCCACTAGCCAATGAAAAATTAATAATACAAAAAATATGGATATATGTAAAGAAAATATTGTTGAAATAATAGTGGAAAACAAGTAAAAAAAAAAAAATAGAAGATTGTAAAAATATATATATATTGTTTGAATAATAGTGGTAACAATGTAACACTTTAAAAAAAAAAAAAATAGATGATTGAAAAAAAAATATTGTTGAAATAATAGTGATGAAAAAAAATATTTTGATAGTAAAAAATAGAAGAAATAAATATTGTTAATCAATTTGATGATTGAAAAAATAGATGATAGTAAAAACAAAAAAATACAAGAAAGAATTTATATGTGAAATGAAAATTAAATAAAATTGTACATTGTAGAGAGAATTGAGAATTTGAGATTGAGAGAGATTAAGAGTGGTGTGAAGAATAATGGAGTGTGTGTGTATAGAGAGGGGTATGTTTGCAATTAGGAAAAGTTTTGGGTTTAAAAAATATATATATTGTGGCCGTTGGCCTTGGGCAGAGGTGGCACCAGTCAGCTGACAGCTGACAGCTGCTAAGTGCCGTTGGCCAACGGCCATCTTCTTTTTTTTTTCAAAATTTGTGCCACATGTCATGCAATCATTGGTCTATTTTTTTTTTCATAAAATCGGCGGTTTAACCATTTCGGTTCGGTTCAACGGTAACTTTTTCAAATGGGCTACCACGTGTCATCTTCTGATCCGTCCATAATTAATTTTTAATTTTTAATTTTTAATTTTTAATTTTTTTTAAAACCGCCAGTTTGAACCGGTTTTTTGACCCCTCAAACCGAAACCGTAACCGGTTCGACCGGTTTCCGATCGGTTTTGAAACCGCCGGTTCCAGTTCCGGTTCCGATTTTGGTTTTGGTTTTGTTACGGTTTTTGGTAGTCCGGTTTCGGTTAAACCGAAACCATGGCCACCTCTACTGTCGAATCTCCACATGTTTGATTGGTACACCTAACTGTCTAGGACACTTGGTTTTGTCCGTTTCATTCTTGTTCCCATAATAAGGAAATAAATATCAATTTATTCAAAAATTCAAATTTATAAAAATATTCATGAAAATTGAAAATATAGAAAGTATCACTAGAATTATGATATTTTTGCGATATGTATGATATTTGTATCACTAAAAATTTGAAATTGTACATTTATCTTTTCTTAGTTAAGGTCGTGTGCACCTTCTCTTCCACATTACTGGTGGAGAGTTCGAGTCATACACATTTTACAAACATGTATGATGCATGTGTGGAAAGTTTTCTACTTCATTGTAGGAGTTAAATATTTGAGTCATGTTCGTAGTGTTTAATTTTAACAAATCCCGATAAATCCCTAACTCATTCTGCATCAAATATGAAAAATAAAAAATTGAAATTATGGATATTTACTTTCTTGCTCTTAAATTGATAAATTATATGACGAAATTACCCATGTTATGTTCAATGAAAATGATATTTCCATGAGTTGAGAAAATTAAGGTTTAAAGCACAATCTATGATTGGTTGAATGGTAGGAAAGTGTGTACATGGAAACCAATTGAGAGATGTCAAGTGAATTGCATAGACTAACAAGAAGTTGTGAACAAAGCATTGTATGCTTGGAATTATAATTTCTTGAACAAGCAACGAATTATTTTTGACAAGATTTTTTTGACATTGTACTGTACAAATTTTGAAAATATGATTTGGCTAATTTTGGTAAGAAATGTTAAGGAGAAAGTTGGTAGTCATATTTGTAATGCATATTAAAATTAAACAATTATCCATTAGGTATCTCATCCCAACTTGGGATGTTACAATCTAATTCAACTAATACGTATCAAATATGATATACTATAATTATTGGAATTTGCTTAGCACTACTGAGTATCTAATGACAATATGAGCATGCACACAACACCTTTGAGGTTGTAAGCTCCTTCGTTACTCCGAATTAATCGTAATAGTTTAAAAACAAAAATAATGATAATCCTTCTCTCAAACAACTTCGAATTATTTGTAATAGTTTAAAAATAAAAATAATGAAGATCAATAATTCCACATCATATGATTAAATGTCCATAATATAATAAGGGATTTGGATTCTTATCTTTTTCGTATGTGAGATTAAATAATTGTGTATTTTAAAAACTTTCAACATTATTTTAAAAAATAAACTTAGAAAGTTAACACTAGATTATGCACGCACAATCGTGTACTATTAATAACACAATTATGTTCCAAAATAGATAGAAGCTAATCAAACAGCCTACAATTCTACCAAATCAATAAAAACAACTTTTTGGGTTATTGGCATTAACCCCCTCTAAACTTTACGCGAGTTTGCATTTTACCCCCTGAACTTTTTGTTAGGCGTTAAACCCCCTGAATTATTATTTATTGGCAAAACCTGATTGTAGACACCCCCTCAAACAGGCGGTCAGGGGGCAATAAATCAAACTGTTTACAGATTAATGAGAGTTCAAATGGTTTAATGCTTAAAAACAGTTCAATGGGTAAAATGAAAACTCGCATAAAGTTCAGGGAGGACTAGTGACAATAACCCAATAAACTATTTTCCAAAAATAGATAGAGGGCCAGAGGCTAATCTAATAGCCTACAAAATCTTTTACATTTTATAACGGATCTTAAATTTCAATCTTTTGAAACATTGTAATACAATAATTTTGGAAAGTTTCTACAAATGAAAATTGTATGTAAAAGAAATTATATATATATAGAAAGAGTAATCAAGAGTCTGAGTCGATCGAAACATGATAAGATCAACATGCTTGATCAAAGGTTTGTCGAGACCCTATAAGATCAACCACTATAAAAGTGCAGAGTCTCATTGCTAAGAGTGGATATGGAGCGAAATTTCATATGAAGCCATAAAGAGTTCACATTGCTCACAATTCACATAACCGAACACTTTTCATGATTATTAATAGTAAAAACCAATGAAATTATCTACAAGTTTTCTGCATGATGATCAATTTTACTACATTATTGCCTGTTAAATTATATATAATAATTCCAGCACAGAATAATATGTGTAGATGTTAATGATATGACTTGACCAACAAAAAACAACTCCAATCTTATAAAAACTCATGCCAAATAACATATCAAGTGCACCAGAAAACTAATGGAAATCAGTAAAATTTATCACCAAAGTATACAAAGTTAATAGCTAGCAATTTCAAGGAGAGAGGAGAGTGAAAACCGTGAAAGAAAATATCTTTGAATTTCGATCACACCATTAAAGCTGCTCCTCAACTTGACCAACTCAATACCTTCACAGGTCTTGCACGCTCAAACCTAACAAACGAAAACGTGAAGATAAATAAATCACCCTGGACATATAATATTCATAGACCGAGCAAGACATCTTAAGAAGGTTCAATGCAAATGATTAGGGATGAAGACCTATGTTGCTTTTAATAGGAAAAAATAGTTGCTCAATTGTTCTACCAAAACAAGATAAATGGTCGAGGGCAAAGATTAGAAAAAAGCAACACAACTACTATTGTTTCAAGGGAACAAAACAATATCCAGAGACCAGATAATGTAGCATTCATATTTCAAATAATCAAAAAATTAGAATAGTCAAAAAGTTTTGGAAAATAACTGTTTTAACCTTCAATTTGATGTGGTTGTGTAAGGTTTTAGATTTGTATTGGCTTGATTCCATTACAAATTAAACTCTTTTGATTTATAATGGTTAGTTGCTTAGGTGTTTCTTGATTGAAAAGGGCTTCAAAGGAGAAAAGCAACTTCTCATGCAAAGATTGTCTTCAAGAGGAAAAGTGCTTTCTTGAATTTTAAGGTATCAAGATACTTCTTTCTCTTGCAAGGCGTAACCGCACACACACTATTCAAACATGTGTGTCCCTGCATCGTTAAGCAAACCTCGTACACATACATTGCATTCATATGTTTCCCTACCTCGTTCTGCTCATTTGGATTAATACATTCACACTTGTTGAAGTATGATCATGCATTGATCTTAAATTGTCAAACATTGTAGAAACACATGTACTAGGACTATCTCTAGGAAATTGCATACTTATGTGACCTTGTGTTTATTTGTTTGGGTTTTATTACTTTTGAACTTGAATATATTCTTATATGATTCCTTGTTGAGTTTCAATCGTTTCGATTACTCACTCATTAGATTTCGAGTTCAAACGAGGAAGTTATGCTACTTTACATTCTGTAACAATGCATTGTTTTTGTAGTCATGTATCGAGTTGAATTCATAATTTTTGGTCAAAGTTCATAGTCTTCCTCGTGCATAATTGAGTTATGGTTCGTAATCCGAAAGCAGATTCGAATTTGAAGTTCGGAAGTCGGAGAACGGCCGAAGAACATAAGAGGTGCGCGAGAGAGAGCGAAGGAGAAGAGAGGAGGCAAAGCCACCACGGGAAGAAGGCCTCTCAGCCTCCCCATGGTGGCCATGCACCTCCATGGGGACCAAGGTTGAAGGTGGCACATTTCACTTTTTGCCCTTCTTCTTCTCCACTTGGTTTCCCTCTCGATATAATTTGAAATCCCGAGTTGAATTTCTTACCACTCGGCAAGAAATTTGGGTATCAGCTACCATATATTCAGAGACGTATTGAAATTTGGTCTCAGAATGAAGCTTTCAGGAATGAATTGATATTTGGTCTCTGAAGATGACATTTTGCGACGAACTATTTTAGTCTCCAAATGATGCTCTCCATAGATTTCGGTTTTATATAGATGGACATTTGGAGACGACATAATTTGTCTCTGAAGATGACATTTTGTGACGAACTGATTGGTGGTCTCGAAATGATGCTCTCCATAGATTTTGTGTTATTTTTCTTTATTTGGATAGACATTCGGAGACGACGTTATTCGTCTCTGAAGATGACATTTTGCGACGAACTCATTTTGGTCTCCAAATGATGCTCTCCATATATAATTTTGGTTTTAATTATTTGGATAGACATTCGGAGGCGACATAATTCATCTCTGAAGATGACATTTTGTGACGAATTCATTTTGGTCTCCAAATGATACTCTTCATGTATAGATTTTGGTTTTAATTATTTGGATGGACATTCGGAGACGACATAATTCGTCTCTGGAGATGAAATTTTGCGACGAACTCATTTTGGTCTCCAAATGATGCTCTTCATATATATATTTTGGTTTTAATTACTTGGATGGACATTCGGAGACGACATAATTCATCTCTGAAGATGACATTTTGTGACGAACTCATTTTGGTCTCCAAATGATGCTCTTCATCCCAAAATTGGATGAATCAAAATGGTGTTTCATTCATTTTATACATTATAGAATAAAAAATTATATGATTTCATATTTTAAAAAATTTATAATATTCTTAAAATTATATACTTTTATACTAAATCCCTAATTTAACTCCCAACTCAACTTTTAACTCATTTCTCAACTTTTATACTAAATCCCTAATTTCTTTTAAATACAAAATCTCTAATTTCATTCCCAACTCATTTCTCAACTTTTCACTCATTTTTTCCCACCCAAATCCCACATCCATCATCTTTGCCCTCACCAATCCAACGCAACTTTCGACATTAGCCGCTCAATTCCGATGCAATTTACTATATTTAAAAAAAATGTTATTTACTATATTTTTTTGCTTTATTTATGATTTATTGAAATTTATTCAAGGCTCCAACTCTAAATTACGTTTAGTTTAGTTTTATGCATTTAGTTTTTGTTTTGTACATTTACTTTTTAAAATTAAGCTTGATGAGTAATTATTTTCATTCTTTTCATGACTTCAGTGGAGTTGTCGAGCTTTAATTTTGTGTAATTTAGGTAAGAAAACATGTGATGAACAATGGTTTGAATTTTTTCCATAATATTTTTGTTTATATTGTTGTTTGTAATCAAGTGTTATATTGCTATTTAGTTGTAAAATGATTTGTCTATGGATATTAATATATTTTTATCCGAATGGTTGAAATAACCGATTAGTGAAAAAAATTGAAATTATAATATGCTTATAGACATGTGACAAAAGTAAAAGAAATTAGCCTTTATGTGACAAATGTATTTTCTGAATTTATCTATTTATGTAAATATTATATGGTTTTTGTACTTGTATATACATTAATATTTTATATTTAATTTTGCAGTCACAACATTATAATATTCTCATAACTCAAGGAAACATTATAATATTCTCATATTTTTATGAATGTTTTATAATTAGGGGTATTTTGGTTAAAACATAGTTAACTTCATTTCATTTTGTTGTTAACCAAACAAAATAATATTGATTCAGAGACTAATTTTAAAGTTCCAACCAAACAAAAAAAATTAGTTTTCCTTTCCATTCTCATTCTCATTCTCATTCTCATTACTATTCTGATTACCGTTCCACCATGTAACTAAACGTAATCATAGAGTATTGACCAATGACTCGACTATAAATGTTTAAAAATATATAATTTTATAAAAAAGTTTCAATAAATATTTTTTAATATATATCTGTCGTAAAAATTAGAATTTTGATTAATTGAATAAATTTAAATTTATCTTACAAGTTTTTTTTTTTTCCAACAACTCATATAGGTTAAATATAATATTGTTCAATTATTATCACTTTCTATGTTGTAATCAAGTGGTAAAGACTTATAACTTTTAGCTTGAGGTCTCAAGTTCAATCATTAGTTTCAGGGGTAGGTCCGGGCTACGTCGGCGGCATAGGTGGTCCACGACGGTGTCTCCGGCGATGGAGGTGGTCCACAATGGCGGTAGGTATTCGGCAGGGGGAGGCGGCGGAGGTCCACGGCTGTGGCGGCTGCCCCGGCGGCAGCAGGTATATGGCGGGGAGAGGTGGCGGAGGTCCACGGCGGCGGGGCACCGGCGGTGCCGGTGGAGGTCCACGACGGCGGGGGACGACGGTGGAGGTGGTCCATGGGGGAAGCGGTCTCCGGTGGAGGCGGTCCACGACGATGGTCTGGTAGGGTGGCGGCAACAGCTAGTCTCTGGTGGGGGTTGGTGTCCGGTGGTGGTCTGACGGTGTATAAATATAAAAAATGTTATTTAATTAAATATTAAATATTAAATAATGACAGTTTTTAATTAAATATTAAGGTTATTTTGATTTTAGTCCCTCACATTTGCATTAATATGGGTTTCGTCCAAGTATTTGATATGTAAATATCATCCTCAATTGTTGTATGGCTTGATATCTAAAACAAACTTTTTGGGAATTTGCTACCAAATAGTTGGTCGTGCATTATCAACATTGGGAGACGAATTTTTAATTGGGCGTAATAGCTATTCTGGGACGGGGATTTAGTTATCACCGCGCAATCAACTTAATTTGGTAGCGAAAGACTTTCTGTGACAAAAAAACTTGATTTGGAGATGAAATGGATTCGTCTCAGAATGTCATTTTTCTTGTAGTGACTTCTCAATATTTGTTTTTGTCATAACTCTCTCATTTCAACTCCAAATTTAGTGATTCAAAAACCAAAATCGTTGGTCTTGAAGAGAGTCAAAATATGTCCATATAATTCGTAGTCATCTGATCACAGTTCGAGGAAAATCATTTTGTTTGATAATCATCTTCTTTACATTTTTCTTATGATCAACTTGATGGATCTTATTATTTGATTGATGAAAAATGTTTAGAATGATTTTGATTCCAATTTTAGACTTGTTTAATTGATTTTCAAAATTAGCTTTTGTGATTTTTGATTGAACATCTTTTAGCAAATTTTGAAGAACATGTTCTTGAATCTAGAATAACTTTGTGATTTGATCTTGATTGTTTGATTCTAGGTTTTTGTCACATGTTCATGAGCTAGGATTTTTTATTGTACTATGTATCATCTAAATCTAATTCTTGATTGGATTAAATATGTTGTGGATTTCAAGTGTTAATTTGTTCATTTGATTTCAAAGCTAGGTGTGTGCTTTCTATTGAAGATTTGTTGTTCTAGCTTTGATTGACATGTTTAGGTTTCTAGATAATTTTGTGGATGATTTTGAATGCCTAATCTAGATCTCTAATTACATGTTCATAAGAATTAGTTACATTTGCTTGTGAGCTTGATTTGTACTAATCTAATTCTTCATAGAGTGTGTTTGATCTACTTGCTCTATTTGTATGTGTCTGCATCATTTGCATTACTTAGATCTTATTACCTTGTAAAGGTGGAAGTCTCTTATTGGAGTGGATTCTTCAACATAGAGCAAGGAAGTCTTAGTTAAGGGTGTGAGACTCTAAGTAAATCCAAGTAAGGGAAGTCTTGGCTAAGAGTGTGAGGCTCTAAGTAAGTCCAAGCAAGGAAATCTTCCTAGAGATTTGTGGATAGTCTTGGATAGGAAGTGGCTTTCTAGAGGCAAGCGTTTTGTCTTGGTTAGAAAGTTGAGGCAACTTTTCATTAGTAAAAGGCCTTAAGGGTGAGATAGAAGGAATATTCAAGAGAGAGTGTTTCATGTGATTTGATTGCTTTTAAGAGTGTACTTCTTTCCAACTAGTGAATTGAGTGTTACTGGTGGTTGTGGATTCAACCCGTGGTTGTTTCCTCTTCGGAGGTTTATCATGTAAAAATAATTGTGTCGAGTTTCGTTTTAAGTTTCTTTACTTCTATATCTTGTATTGCTTTTAACACTTGTGTAATTGATCTCATATTGTCTTGTTAAAACAATTCATTTGTTAAGCTTCTGTGTGCATACAACTTTGTTGTATTAAAAAGAAGTTTGGAAGAACTTGGCTCTAGGTATATTTACACTATAATTGGTTAAAAGAATTTCAAGTTGTAATAAAGAAACAGCAAAAAATATGTAAGCACAGCTAAAAAGATGCAAAACAAACCTAAGGGAACAGATCACCCAATGTAACATGATTACATCATGAACTCTACCAACCGAAAATAGTGAAAAAGGGAAGGATCAATATCCCCGAAATCTTATACAAGTCTAGGAACAAATTTATAACAATTAGTTTTACCAGGTTTTAGTTTCTTAGTTTACTCTCTTCTCTATACTCAATCAATTTATTTATCACTCTCTCCTCCCTTACTTTAAGATAAAGAAGTTGAAATCATACTGTTAATTGGTTTGGTTTGGTTTGGTTTGAATCGGTTTGAAAAATCGCGTTGGTTTGGTTTGAGTTGAAATATAGCCAAACCAATCCATATTGATTTGATTTGATTTGATTTGACATTGAGATTCTGTCCAAACCAAACCAAACCAAAAACGCACACCCCTAAAAAAAAGGATGTAATAAGGAAATAATACCCAAATAAAAAGGCACCTTATCCTAATCTAGACTTGACCACATAATTAACCAAATATTAAACTAAATATGGATCAATATTTTTATTTTCTAAATAAATTATACTTAACTTCATTGCTTAGTATACACATCAGTGAAATTTTTGTCCTGTAAAAATGTAATTTAGGTGCACCTAAAAGTTAAAGCCATTTCCATTCAATACTTCTATGAAAAATTACTTTATTGTCGTCCAAAATTCACTGTATGGCATATTTAATCAATTACATTTTATTTATTAAAAAAAGATCGTATGGTACGAGCATAATATATACAGTAGCTCTATGCTCGGAGGAACCAAATCTCTTATTCGAGTCACACAGGCCCAGAACCCAAACTTCTAGGCCGAATTATTGAGGTCCAGGCCCATCAAATGCATCTCAATTCTCAACAAAAGAACCACTAGGTTTTGAAGCTGACATACCTATATATATATAAACACTTCCATGTCTGAGCAGCCCGAAGCCGCAAGAAGCTCCTTCTCTGTAAGAAGAAGCAGTCGACGACGACGACGAAATGGTAATCTCAATCTTATGTTTTGTGCTTCATTTGGTTTAAACATATAATTTAACAATTGGCTGCAATGTTGGGGAATTTATTTTAGATAATTGATCTGTAATTTTATCATTGTTCGAATCCATGGTAATGCCTAACCAGTTAATTCTTGTTTATGTTACAACCAAAGAAGGACTCTTCCTCGGTTTTACTTGTAATTCTTAGTGTTTTATTGATTTTGTATTTCATTTGGTTTGAACACAGAACAAATAATTTGACAAATAAATAAAGAATAGATTAAACGCTATAAATGTACACTAAATCGATATTAGCCACAATGTTGGAGCATTTGGTTCAGCTAATTAATCTAGGGTTTTACCATTTTTGAATCCTCATAAATGCGTTATCAGTTAATTCTTGCCGTGAAGAATGACTCGTACTCGGTTTTACTTGTAATTCTTTATTTTTATTGAGTTTTAATTCTTCGTTTGTGATCTCTACAGCCGAAGCAGATTCACGAGATCAAGGATTTCCTTCTTACTGCAAGAAGGAAGGATGCTCGTTCTGTTAAAATCAAGAGGAGCAAGGATGTTGTCAAGTTCAAGGTTCGCTGCTCCAAATACCTATACACATTGTGCGTTTTCGACTCAGAGAAAGCCGACAAGTTGAAGCAATCTCTTCCCCCAGGTATAACCATATATTCTTTACTTGTACTTACAAATATGTTACAGTGTTTACATAGGATTTTAATTTCTCAATCAAAATAAGAATTTTACACAGTTTTAATATCACTTTTGTGATTCTTTCATCAAAACACTCAGCTCTGGCCTGTGGGGTGATCTTTACTTTGGAAATGGTAAAAATGAATAATAATTACCTTGAAAATGTTTAATAGTTTTTGCTACTTGTATGCTCTTTATAAGAACACTATGCTCCATCTGGTTGAAATACAAGGAGTGTAAAGTTGAGCAAGTGAAGTTCTGCAGACTTACTACTATTTTTAACTAAAAGATTTCAACTTCTTTATCTTTGAGAGAGGAGAGAGTGATAAAAAAAAATTGATTGAGTAGAGAGAAAAGAGTAGACCAAGAAACTAAAATCTGGTAAAAGTGTAAAACTAATTGTTATAATTTTGTTCCTAGACTTGTATAAGATTTTGGGTCTGCTGATCCTTTCCTTTTTGACTTTTTTCGGTCGGTAGAGTTCTTGTTTTATATCGGGTGATCTGTTTCCTTGAAGGACTGTTTTGCATCTTCTTATCTGTGCTTATATATTTTCTGCTCTTTATTTATTGCAACCACATCATGTAGAAGGTTAAAACAGTTATTGACTATTCTAAATTTTTGATTATTTGAAATATGAATGCTTCATTATCTGGTCCCTGTGGATTTTGATCTGTTCCCTTGAAGCAATAGCAATTGTGTTGATTTTTTCTAACTTTCCCCTCTACTATTTATCTTGTTTTGGTAGAACAATTGAGCAACTGTGTTTTTCTCTTCAAAACAAGAGGACTGTATCCCTAAGTATTTGTATTTAGCCTTCTTGAGATATCTTGCTCGGTCTATCAATAAACATTGAGGTTATTAATTTACCTTCATGCTTTCGTTTGTCAGGTTTGAGCGTGCAAGACCTGTGAAGGTATTGGTTGAAGTTGACGGAGCAGCTTTAACGGTGATTGAAATCGAAGAAATTTTGTTTTATGATTTTCCCTGAAATTGTTAGCCTTAACTTTGTATACTTTGGTGATAAATTTAATCAATTTCCATTAGTTTTCTTTAGCACTTGATATGTTATCTGGCATTAGTTTATAAGACTGGTGTTGTTACTGGTTTTTGTGTATTAACTCATTATTATTATCATTATCTATTATCTATTGCCAATTGGGTTAAAAAAACAATGTTGATTCAGACTAATAAGCCCGCGTGATGTTTATTATTTAAGATTTGAATTGAAAGATTACCAGTTGGTGCATAGTCCACTTGTTTACCTCTCGTAGAGTTTGACTCTCAAAACTACACTATTCATTTACTTTATTGTTTGATTTCATGCTTACTTAAATCACCATCTCTTGTTCCTCTCTATCTCTAAGTTTCCTCTTTAACTTCTTCGCAAACCAAACACACCCCCGGCCCAATTTTAACGCAAGTACATACATATGTACCCTATAAAGTTTGCTAAATCGACCTAGTTATAGAATTTACTGCTCTAATAACATCAATGTTGGGGAGGCTAGGTCCATTACTAGGGTGTGTGGCTCTCCTCTCACCAATGATCTGGGCAAGTATTTAGGGATGCCTTTTATTCATGGTAGGATTACCAACCAAACTTATAGAGATCTTGTGGAAAAAACTCAGAAGAGATTAGCTTCATGGAAAAGTGATTCTCTCTCTCTCGTTGGAAGAGCCATCCTTATTAAGGTAGTTACTTACGACCTTTCTATCTACACCATGCAAACGGTGAAATTGCCTAGTGAGACCTGTCTGAAGCTGGATAAAATCAACAGAGACTTTCTTTAGGGTCATACTTATAGTAGGAGCACCATTCATCTTGTGAATCAGGATAATGTTTGCAAACCCAAATGGCATGGGGGCTTAGGAATCAAGAAGTCTAACAGCATGAATCAAGCTCTGCTTGCCAAGAGTGGGTGACGTATCCTCAATAATGATAAGGGCATATGGTGTCGGCTTCTTCAGCATAAGTATCTCAACAAAAAGGGTATCCTTGAGGCCAATCTTGTTAAGGGTATAGTATGTTCTAGCACGTGGAAAGGCATTGCCTATAAGGCTAAGTTAGTTGCTAAAGGTGTTAGATGGAAAATTAGCAACGGTACTCCTGTTAAATTTTGGACTGATGACTAGGTACCTGAGGTTGGGATTTTGAAGGATCATGCTATTATGAGTCTTACTGATAATGATTTATCTATATCTGTGGATTCTTTTTTTATTAACGGTATCTGGCAGGAGGATATGTTAGCTTCTATGCTTTCTTGGAATATTGTGCTCAAAGTGATGAGCACCCATGCTAGTAGAGCTCGCAACGGGCATGATAAATTTATCTAGGGTTGGAGTAAATGGAGTAAATTTAGGTCAAACTGAAGCTTTCAATTCTCCTCTTTGGAAGTAGAAGATTATATAGAGCTTCAAAATCCCTCCTAGGATCAAGCATTTCCTTTGGACTCTTTTACAAGGGAAAATTCTATACAAGGGAAAATTCTTACGAATCATCATAGAGTTGTTAGAGGTTTGGATGGTGATCCTTCCTATCCTAGGTGCAGTTCAAGTGTTGAAAATTTGGGCCATTTGATGCGTGATTGCAGCCATTCTAAAGAGATTTGGAGGAAGACCTTGAATAATTCCATTTTGTATGCCTATACTCAAGGTGATTTTGATGATTGGATGTCTGATAATTTGAGAGATAGTCATCGGGTTTTGGGGAAGATTCCTCATTATCTCCTCTTCTCTTGTGTCCTTTGGTTTGTGTGGAAATGGAGGTGCAAGACGGTGTTCAACAGTAATTTCTTCCCCATTTTCCTCAAATGGTCATCACACGTTTTGCAATAAATTGGATGAGTGGTAATTTTGATGATGTGAACAAAGATAACCTTACTGTTTCGATTGCTTGGATGCCTCCTAGTGAGGATTGGTTAAAGCTTAATGTTGATGAAAGCTAGGATAGTGGGTCTGGTTCTATTACAGTTGGAGGGGTTCTGCGCAACCATATGAAGAGATGGGTGAAAGGTTTTGTGATGAAAAAATGGTGTGGGCAATGAGCTTGAAGCTGAGCTTTAGGTCATGTTTGAAGGCCTTAATATGGCTTGGAGCTATGGCATCAGAAAGATTATTGAGGAAACTGACTCTTGGGATTGTGTGAAACTTCTCACCCGTGATACTAATGACAATCACCCTTTGTTCAATCTTATTCAAAGCTACAAACATTTGTTGTATTCAGACTGGAATTGCACGATGAAGCATGTTTATAGGGAAGGTAACAGGCTTGCTGATGGTCTCGCGTGTATGGGTCATAGTATGCAGACGACTGTGCTGTTCTTGGCTGTGCCTCCCAGAAGTTGCTGGTATCCTTGATAATGATTGTAGAGGCTTAGGTCTCGATAGGTAGAATACTGCCACCATTTCTTTCTCCCTTTCTTAGTTTTTTTCTTTTTCGGGCTTTGCCCTCTATTGTACCAAAAAAATATATATATCTTTTGTCATATTAACAACTTGAGTCCTTACTTCTATTTTTTTATTTTTTTATCAAAATACATCATTTTAGTCTATTTGACGAAAAAACTAACAGTCAACTATGATTATATATATATATATATATATATATATGAATTTTCCCTTGATAATATATCATACAAGCTAAAAATGTCTATTTTTCCCTTAAAATGCTTTGTTATTACATCTTTACTTTTCAAAAAGAAATTATCGAGTTTCAAAATAAATAATATTAAAATGGTTTATAAAATAAAATTAAAAACAAAAATTTTTATTCTAAAAAATTATAATAATTTTATAAACAAAAAAAAAATTCAATGGATCATAGAAAATATTAATTAAAATATTAAATGCGGTTAAAAAATAATAATAATTAAAAAGTTAATTGCAAAAGAAAATAACAATAATTCTTCAACAAAAAAAAAAATAACCGTTATAATAAATAAAAAGTATTTTTTTAGTAAATAAAAAAAATATTTGAAATTTAAAAAAAAAAAAATAGTTTAAAAAAAAAATTAAATGGATCTCTATTGCTTCCACTTGCTCAGTGACAGATCTCCATCGCCAAGCGAAGAGATCCAAACGATGGATCTGCCTTGACTAGACCAACTTGGGTATTTTACGAGCGAATCGAAGCCTCAACTACATTGTTTCACTCAGTGAGATCAAAGCCTCAACTTGGGTATCTTCATCGCTCGGGGACTTAGATCTGTCGCCGAGCGATTGGAAGTGAAACGATGGAGATCTGCAGATCTCCATTTGGATTGATCCATATCCAACGGTGTAGAACCATTGATTTCTTTTTTTATTTTTTATTTTTTGAAAGAAATTTTTTTTTAATTTAATTGCCATGGATTATTATGCAAATTATCAAAATAACCCCAACTCCGACAAGTTTGAATGACGGAAGGACTAAAGTGATGTATTTTGGAAAAAAGTAGGGATTTAAGTTGCTAATATGATAAAGATATTTAAATATGCAACATTTCACTAAAAAGTAAGAACTTTAGTGAAATTACCCCATATAAATATATAATTATGTGTAGTGTTGGGGGTTTGTGCAAGTTGCTAGTAAATAAATAAATAAATATGGTGTCGACTGTCGAGTAGTGGTGGCCACAGTTCGGTTCCGGTTCGGTTTCGATTTGAAACCGACGGTTTCGGTTTTGAGGTCCACTTAAACCGAAACCGAAACCGTGGCTAATGGTTTGGAGGCGGTTTGTAACCGTCGGTTTTCTAGTTTCGGTTTCGGTTTTGGACGGTTTCGGTTTCGGTTTCGGTTCGTTTTTATTTTTATTTTTATTTTTTTTTATTTTTCAACTTTTTTTTCAAGTGAGATAAATCATAAAAATTGGTTGTAAATATAAAATCTTGCCAAAAAATAATTACAATTGAACAAAGTTTTAAAAAAAATAATTACAAACATTTTCATTGAAGTATTTAAGTATTTAACAATGTTTAAAAGAAAAGAAATTCACTTTACAATTTCACAAAAAAAATAAATAAATAAGAAATTGGCCTTGAAGACTTGAATTCAAAGAAACAATATTACAAAATAACAAAGTTAAAATTAAAAAAAAATACAAAAAATACAAAAAAAAAAAAAATACCGGCCTTGCACTTAATTTTTACCACAATTAAACTGCCTACGTATCCTCCACCAATGTAGAGGAATCAAAGGCCACGTAGTTCTTTTACCTTTAATTTAGAGATGGCAATATTCCCCGAGGGTCTGGAGTTCCGCCCCGAATGGAGCGGGGATGGAGGATATATTCGGGAACGGGAACGAGGACGGGGACGGGGACGGGGACAAAGTCTTGTCCCCGAAGTTGAAGTGGGGCGGGGACGGAGGAAGCACTCACCGCCCCGATATATACATTTATATATATATATATATATAATATAATATATATTATTCAGATTTTTTTTAATCATTTATATGTTAACACCACGTTTGACCAGGTTGTGATTTGTTGGAATATATAATTGAATATATATATGGAATATATAATTGAATATATATATATATATATATATATTATATATTTATGACTGAATTTATATTATATATATATTGACACCACGTTTGTCAGTATACAACTAAATATTTTGACACCACGTTTGTCAATATATATATATATATATATATTATATTTATAATATATAACTGAATTTATATATATTTTTTAAGTTGTAATTTTTAAATATATAATTATATTAAACGGGGAATGGGGCGGGTATGGGGAAGGTCCCTCCAACGGGGAATCCCCGCACCCGACCCCGCTTTTCTTAATGTGGGGACGGGGATGGGGATGGGGATGGTAAAGCATTCCTCGCCCTCAACCCGCCCCGTTGCCATCGCTACTTTAATTAGTTGCTCAGTGTTGGAGTTTGGAAGTTGGAACGGAATCTAGTCGCTTCCTTCCGTACCGGTGGTTTGGTCATCTTCAAAGAAGTTGTTCACTATCTCCGGCTAGAGTTCTTGGTTTCTGTATTTTGCCTTTGTCCAATCATCAACACACGCCTGCATTTCAAGTGATTGTGGAGACATAACCGACCGTCTTGGTTCCAAAATATTTCCACCTGCACTAAATTCTTGTTCCACAGCAACAGTAGAAACTGGTGTTCCAAGAATTTGTTTGGCAATAATAGCCAAAATTGGATAATTCTATTGATAAGTCTTCCACCAAACCTGGAGACTAAATTTTTCTTCTAAAAATTCATGAGTGTCTTCTAAATAACGGTCAAGCTCAGAGACAGATGAGGATGAAGTTGTTCTTAATTTTTTGGCTCTTTGGGAAAACAGTCGATCCCCTAAACCCTTTAATTGAAATTTTACGAAAGTACTAGTACCACCAGATGTGGGTGGGGGTTGTGAAACCGGCAAGTTCAAAGACGGACCATACATTCTAAGATATTCATCGTATAATTCATAAAGCAAATTCTTAACAGAATCACAATATGAAAAATATCAATTTCTAATCCTAAACATTTGTAATAATGAGTTAAATAATCCTGCAAACTTTCTAATTAAAAACGTGAATCAAAACACGATGCAAGCAAATAAATATTTGGAATCTTCCCATAATAATTTAACCATTTTGTTTTTATAGCTGCAACACATGGACTCAATTGAACATCGAATTCACAGTCACTAAATGCACCAGCAATATTAACACTTTGAATAAGAAATAAATGAGTAGTGGGATAATAAACACTAGATAAAGCATTGGTAGCACCATTAAAAACACGTAGCAATTCAAGAATTTTTATACATGCATTCCAATGGTTCAATTGAAGAGAAATTGAAGGAACGTTATAAGTAATAAAGGAAACTAATAATTCCTTATATTCAACACTTTCATTAAGCAGCTTATAAGTAAAATTCCAACGAATGGTAATATCTCTAGAAAATTTTTTAGGACGCATATTATTCTGAGAGTAATATTTTAACCATTGTTTCTGGATTTTGTTATGCCTCCAAATATAATTAATACTATTTCTAATTGGTCTAATAAAAGCAGAAAGCTCTGTTAATCCAGCTTGAACACACAAATTTAAAACATGACATGCACATCTTTGATGAAATAATTTACCCCCAAAATAGGGATTGCACAAATCTTGGAACATATGAATAGATGCGGTATTACTTGCAGCATTATCAAAGCCAATAGCAAAAATTTTGTTTAAGATATTATAGTCTTGAAAAATGATTTTAAGGAGTTGAAAAATATTTTGAGCTGAATGTGAGTCATCGAAAACACGAAATGCAAGAATTCTTTTTTGTATGTCCCAGTTATTGTCCATATAATGACATGTGACACCCAAATATGAATGACTACCATAATTGTCGCTCCATATGTCGGCACATACGAAAACGCGACCTTGAAATTGATAAAAAAAAGATTTCAATATGTTTTTTTCTTTTTTGAAAATGGCATTTAGTGTACGTGTGAGAGTGGATCTAGGAACACGTTGCATTGCAGGATTTAATGCATTTTGACAATAATTAACAAAACATATTTTCTCACCAAAACCAAAAGGTAAGTGTTCTACTGCAACCATTAATGCTAATTCTTCCCTATTTTTTTCAGACGTATAATGAAATAATTGATTACCAGAGGTTGTGTACCTGACAATTTGAGCTTGGTTATTGGATTTCTCAAATTCGGACGGGTGACTTCTTTTGATATGAGCCCAGTACGTGCCATATCCAAAAGATTTGGCAGTCTTGTATGATTTGGAACAGTAATTGCACTGTATATGGAAAAATACATCATCTAACTCTGTTTTCTTCATATGCACTCTGAAGAGGATGGACTTCATCTGCTTTTCTTCACCTTCACCTGAAAAAAAATCATTTGAAGGGGGTGGGGGGTCAGATAGATTTTCATTAGTATTTGGAGTATTGGGATCGTGGTTGAGTCCGTCGAATTCGGGAATTATTAAAGGGGGATTAGGACTAGAAGGGTGATTGGATCCAAATCGGTTTTGAAGGAACTTGTGGTATGATCGACCGTAATTAATATCACCGCCAACATGTTCCAACAAGTTTTGCATTGGACCCTTTTCTTTGTTCAAATTTCTTGAACTATCTCCCCCACTAGCCAATGAAAAATTAATAATACAAAAAATATGGATATATGTAAAGAAAATATTGTTGAAATAATAGTGGTAAACAAGTAAAAAAAAAAAAAATAGAAGATTGTAAAAAAATATATATTGTTTGAATAATAGTTGTAACAATGTAACACTTTAAAAAAAAAAATAGATGTTTGAAAAAAAATATTGTTGAAATAATAGTGATGAAAAAAAATATTTTGATAGTAAAAAATAGAAGAAATAAATATTGTTAATCAATTTGATGATTGAAAAAATAGATAATAGTAAAAACAAAAAAATACAAGAAAGAATTTATATGTGAAATGAAAATTAAATAAAATCGTAGATTGTAGAGAGAATTGAAAACTTGAGATTGATAGAGATTGAGAGAAGTTGAGAGATTGAGAGTGGTGTGAAGAATAATGAAGTGTGGGGGGTATTTATAGGATTATAGAGAGGGGTATGTTTGCAATTAGGAAAAGTTTTGGGTTTAAAAAAAATATATATTGTGGCCGTTGGCCTTGGCCAGAGGTGGCACCAGTCAGCTGACAGCTGACAGCTGCTAAGTGCCGTTGGCACACGGCCATCTTCTTTTTTTTTTTCAAATTTTGTGCCACATGTCATGCAATCATTGGTCTAGTTTTTTTTTTCATAAAATCGGCGGTTTAACCATTTCGGTTCGGTTCAACGGTAACTTTTTCAAATGGGCTACCATGTGTCATCTTCTAATTCGTCCATAATTAATTTTTAATTTTTAATTTTTTTTTAAAACCGCCGGTTTGAACCGGTTTTTTGACCCCTCAAACCGAAACCGTAAGAGGTTCGACCTGTTTCCGATTAGTTTTGAAACCGCCGGTTCCGGTTCCGGTTTTGGTTTTATTTCGGTTTCTGGCAGTCCGGTTTCGGTTAAACCGAAACCATGGCCACCTCTACTGTCGAGTCTCCACATGTTTGATTGGTACACCTAACTGTCTAGGACACTTGGTTTTGTCCGTTTCATTCTTGTTCCCATAATAAGGAAATAAATATTGATTTATTCAAAAATTCAAATTTATAAAAATATTCATGAAAATTGAAAATATAGAAAGTATCACTAGAATTATGATATTTTTGCGATATGTATGATATTTGTATCACTAAAAATTTGAAATTGTACATTTATCTTTTCTTAGTTAAGGTCGTGTGCACCTTCTCTTCCACATTACTGGAGGAGAGTTCGAGTCATACACATTTTACAAACATGTATGATGCATGTGTGGAAAGTTTTCTGATTCATTGTAGGAGTTAAATATTTGAGTCATGTTCGTAGTGTTTAATTTTAACAAATCCCGATAAATCCCTAACTCATTCTGCGTCAAATATGAAAAATAAAAAATTGAAACTGTGGATATTTACTTTCTTGCTCTTAAATTGATAAATTATATGACGAAATTACCCATGTTATGTTCAATGAAAATGATATTTCCATGAGTTGAGAAAATTAAGGTTTAAAGCACAATCTATGATTGGTTGAATGGTAGGAAAGTGTGTACATGGAAACCAATTGAGAGATGTCAAGTGAATTGCATAGACTAACAAGAAGTTGTGAACAAAGCATTGTATGCTTGGAATTATAATTTCTTGAACAAGCAACAAATTATTTTTGACAAGATTTTTTTGACATTGTACTGTACAAATTTTGAAAATATGATTTGGCTAATTTTGATAAGAAATGTTAAGGAGAAAGTTGGTAGTCATATTTGCAATGCATATTAAAATTAAACAATTATTCATTAGGTATCTCATCCCAACTTGGGATGTTACAATCTAATTCAACTAATACGTATCAAATATGATATACTATAATTATTGGAATTTGCTTAGCATTACTGAGTAACTAATGACAATATGAGCATGCACACAACACCGTTGAGGTTGTAAGCTCCTTTGTTCAAACAACTCCAAATTAATAGTAATAGTTTAAAAACAAAAATAATGATAATCCTTCTCTCAAACAACTTCGAATTATTTGTAATAGTTAAAAAATAAAAATAATGAAGATCAATAATTCCACATCATATGATTAAATGTCCATAATATAATAAGGGATTTGGATTCTTATCTTTTTCGTATGTGAGATTAAATAATTGTGTATTTTAAAAACTTTCAACATTATTTTAAAAAATAAACTTAGAAAGTTAACACTAGATTATGCATGCACAATCGTGTACTATTAATAACACAATTATGTTCCAAAATAGATAGAAGCTAATCAAACAGCCTACAATTCTACCAAATCAATAAAAACAACTTTTTGGGTTATTAGCACTAGCCTCCTCTAAACTTTACGTGAATTTACATTTTACCCCCTGAACATTTTGTTAGACGTTAAACCCCCTGAATTATTATTTATTGGCAAAACCTGATTGTAGACACCCCCTCAAACAGGCGGTCAGGGGACAATAAATCAAACTGTTTACCAATTAATGAGAGTTCAAAGGGTTTAATGCTTAAAAACAGTTCAATGGGTAAAATGAAAACTTACATAAAGTTCAGGGGTGCCTAATGACAATAACCCAATAAACTATGTTCAAAAAATAGATAGAGGGCCAGAGGCTAATCTAACAGCCTACAAAATCTTTTACATTTTATAACGGATCTTAAATTTCAATCATTTGAAACATTGTAATACAATAATTTTGGAAAGTTTCTACAAATGAAAATTGTATGTAAAAGAAATTATATATATATATATATAGAAAGAGAAATCAAGAGTCTGAGTCTATCGAAACATGATAAGATCAACATGCTTGATCAAAGGTTTGTCGAGACCCTATAAGATCAATCACTATAAAAGTGCAGAGTCTCATTGCTAAGAGTGGATATGGAGCGAAATTTCATATGAAGCCATAAAGAGTTCACATTGCTCACAATTCACATAACCGAACACTTTTCATGATTATTAATAATAAAAACCAATGAAATTATCTACAAGTTTTCTGCATGATGATCAATTTTACTACATTATTGCCTGTTAAATTATATATAATAACTCCAGCACAGAATAATATGTGTAGATGTTAATGATATGACTTGACCAACAAAAAACAACTCCAATCTTATAAAAACTCATGCCAAATAACATATCAAGTGCACCAGAAAACTAATGGAAATCAGTAAAATTTATCACCAAAGTATACAAAGTTAATAGCTAGCAATTTCAAGGAGAAAGGAGAGTGAAAACCCTGAAAGAAAATATCTTTGAATTTCGATCACACCATTAAAGCTGCTCCTCAACTTGACCAACTCAATACCTTCACAGGTCTTGCATGCTCAAACCTAACAAACGAAAACGTGAAGATAAATAAATCACCCTGGACATATAATATCCATAGACCGAGCAAGACATCTTAAGAAGGTTCAATACAAATGATTAGGGATGAAGACCTATGTTGCTTTTAATAGGAAAAAAATAGTTGCTCAATTGTTCTACCAAAACAAGATAAATGGTCGAGGGCAAATTTTAGAATAAAGCAACACAACTATTGTTTCAAGGGAACAAAACAATATCCAGAGACCAGATAATGTAGCATTCATATTTCAAATAATAAAAAAATTAGAATAGTCAAAAAGTTTTGGAAAATAACTATTTTAACCTTCAATTTGATGTGGTTGTGTAAGGTTTTAGATTTGTATTGGCTTGATTCCATTACAAATTAAACTCTTTTGATTTATAATGGTTAGTTGCTTAGGTGTTTCTTGATTGAAAGGGGCTTCAAAGGAGAAAAGCAACTTCTCATGCAAAGATTGTCTTCAAGAGGAAAAGCGCTTTCTTGAATTTTAAGGTATCAAGATACTTCTTTCTCTTGCAAGACGTAACCGCACACACACACAATTCAAACATGTGTGTCCCTGCATCGTTGAGCAAACCGCGTACGCATACATTGCATTCATATGTTTCCCTACATCGTTCTGCTCATTTGGATTAATACATTCACACTTGTTGAAGTATGATCATGCATTGATCTTAAATTGTCAAACATTGTAGAAACACATGTACTAGGACTATCTCTAGGAAATTGCATACTTGTGTGACCTTGTGTTTATTTAGTTGGGTTTTATTACTTTTGAACTTGAATATGTTCTTATATGATTCCTTGTTGAGTTTCGATCGTTTCGGTTACTCACTCATTAGATTTCGAGTTCAAACGAGGAAGTTACGCTACTTTACATTCTGTAACAATGCATTGTTTTTGTCGTCATGTATCGAGTTGAATTCATAATTTTTGGTCAAAGTTCATAGTCTTCCTCGTGCATAATTAAGTTATGGTTCGTAATCCGAAAGTAGATTCGAATTTGAAGTTCGGAGGCCGGAGAACGGTCGAAGAACGTAAGAGGTGTGCAAGAGGGAGGGAAGGAGAAGAGAAGAGGCAAAGCCACCACGGGAAGAAGACCTCTCGGCCTCCCCATGGTGGCCATGCACCTCTCCACGGGGACCAAGGTTGAAGGTGGCACATTTCCCTTTTTGCTCTTCTTCTTCTCCACTTGGTTTCCCTCTCGATATAATTTGAAATCCCGAGCAGAATTTCTTGCCACTCACTACAAGAAATTTGGGTATCAGCTACCATATATTCGGAGACGAATTGAAATTTGGTCTCATAATGAAGCTTTCAGGAACGAATTGATAATTGATCTTTGAAGATGACATTTTGCGATGAACTATTTTAGTCTCCAAATGATGCTCTCCATAGATTTTCGTTTTATTTGGATGGACATTCAGAGACGACATAATTTGTCTCCGAAGATGACATTTTGCGACGAACTGATTGTTAGTCTCAAAATGATGCTCTCCATAGATTTTTTTTTTTCTTTATTTGGATGGACATTCGGAGACGACATTATTCGTCTCTGAAGATGACATTTTGCGACGAACTCATTTTGGCCTCCAAATGATGCTCTCCATATATAATTTTGGTTTTAATTATTTGGATAGACATTCGGAGGCGACATAATTCATCTCTAAAGATGACATTTTGTGACGAATTCATTTTGGTCTCCAAATGATACTCTTCATGTATAGATTTTGGTTTTAATTATGACATTCGAAGACGACATAATTCGTCTCTGGAGATGAAATTTTGCGACGAACTCATTTTGGTCTCCAAATGATGCTCTTCATATATAGATTTTGGTTTCAATTACTTGGATGGACATTCGGAGACGACATAATTCGTCTCTGAAGATAACATTTTGCGACGAACTCATTTTGGTCTCCAAATGATGCTTTTCATCCCAAAATTGGATGAATCAAAATGGTGTTTCATTCATTTTACATTATAGAATAAAAAATTATATGATTTCATATTTTAAAAAATTTATAATATTCTTAAAATTATATACTTTTATACTAAATCCCTAATTTCATTCCCAACTCAACTTTTCACTCATTTCTCAACTTTTATACTAAATCCCTAATTTCATTCCCAACTCATTTCTCAACTTTTCACTCATTTTTTCCCACCCAAATCCCACATCCATCATCTTTGCCCTCACCAATCCAACGCAACTTTCGACATTAGCCGCTCAATTCCGACGTAATTTACTATATTTAAAAAAAAAAAATGTTATTTACTATATTTTTTTGCTTTATTTATGATTTATTGAAATTTATTCAAGGCTCCAACTCTAAATTACGTTTAGTTTAGTTTTATGCATTTAGTTTTTGTTTTGAACATTTACTTTTTAAAATTAAGCTTGATGAGTAATTCTTTTCATTCTTTTCATGGCTTCAATGGAGTTGTCGAGTTTTAATTTTGTGTAATTTAGGTAAGAAACATGTGATGAACAATGGTTTGAATTTTTTTCCATAATATTTTTGTTTATATTGTTGTTTGTAATCAAGTGTTATATTGCTATTTAGTTGTAAAATGATTTGTCTATGGATATTAATATATTTTTATCAGAATGGTTGAAATAACCGATTAGTGAAAAAAATTGAAATTAGAATATGCTTGTAGACATGTGACAAAAGTAAAAGAAATTAGCCTTTATGTGACAAATGTATTTTCTGAATTTGTCTATTTATGTAAATATTATATGGTTTTTGTACTTGTATATACATTAATATTTTCTATTTAATTTTTCAGTCACAACATTATAATATTCTCATAACTCAAGGCAACATTATAATATTCTCATATTTTTATGAATGTTTTATAATTGGGGGTATTTTGGTCAAAACACAGTTAACTCCATTCCATTTCGTTGTTAACCAAACAAAATAATATTGATTCAGAGACTAATTTTAAAGTTCCAACCAAACAAAAAAAATTAGTTTTCTTTTCCATTCTCATTCTCATTACTATTCTGATTACCGTTCCACCATGTAACTAAACGTAATCATAGAGTATTGACCAATAACTCAACTATATATGCTTTAAAAAATATAATTTTATAAAAAAGTTTCAATAAATATTTTTTAATATATATCTGTCGTAAAAATTAGAATTTTGATTAATTGAATAAATTAAAATTTATCTAACAAGTTTTTTTTTTTTTTCAACAACTCATATAGGTTAAATATAATATTGTTCAATTATTATCACTTTCTATGTTGTAGTCAAGTGGTAAAGACTTATAACTTTTAACTTGAGGTCTCAAGTTCAAGTTCAATTCCCACTATTGTCATTAGTTTCAGGGGTAGGTCCGGGCGGCGGCGGCGGCACAGGTGGTCCACGGCGGTGGAGGTGGTCCACGATGGCTGTAGGTATCCGATAGGGGGAGGCGGCGGAGGTCCACGGCTGTGGCGGCTGCCCCGGCAGCAGCAGGTATCTAGCGGGGGGAGGCGGCGAAGGTCAGGCGGCGGGGCACCGGCGGTGCCGGTGGAGGTCCACGACGGCGGGGGGCAACGGTGAAGGTGGTCCGCGGGGGAGGCGGTCTCCGGTGGAGGCGGTCCACAACGGTGGTCTAGTAGGGTGGCGGCAACAACTAGTCTCTAGGGGGTGCTGGTGTCCGGTGGTGGTCTGACGGTGTATAAATATAAAAAATGTTATTTAATTAAATATTAAATATTAAATAATGACAGTTTTTAATTAAATATAAGGTTATTTTGATTTTAGTCCCTCACATTTGCGTTAATATGGGTTTAGTCCAAGTATTTGATCTATAAATATCATCCTCAATTGTTGTATGGCTTGATATCTAAGACAAACTTTTTGGGAATTTGCTACCAAATAGTTGATCGCGCATTATCAACATTGGGAGACGAATTTTTAATTGGGCGCAATAGCTATTCTGGGACGAGGATTTAGTTACCACCGCACAATCAACTTAATTTGGTAGCGAAAGACTTTCTGTGACAAAAAAACTTGATTTGGAGACGAAATGGATTCGTCTCAGAATGTCTTTTTTTCTTGTAGTGACTTCTCAATATTTGTTTTTGTCATAACTCTATCATTTCAACTCCAAATTAAGTGATTCAAAAACCAAAATTGTTGGTCTTGAAGAGAGTCAAAATATGTCCATATAATTCGTAGTCATCTGATCACAGTTCGAGGAAAATCATTTTGTTTGGTAATCATCTTCTTTATTTTTTTCTTATGATCAGCTTGATGGATCTTATTATTTGATTGATGAAAAATGTTTAGAATGATTTTGATTCCAATTTTAGACTTGTTTAATTGATTTTCAAAATTAGCTTTTGTGATTTTTGATTGAACATCTTTTAGCTAATTTTGAAGAACATGATCTTGAATTTAGAATAACTTTGTGACTTGATCTTGATTGTTTGATTCTAGGTTTTTGTCACATGTTCATGAGCTAGGATTTTTGATTGTACTATCTATCATCTAAATCTAATTCTTGATTGGATTAAATATGTTGTGGATTTCAAGTGTTAATTTGTTCATTTGATTTCAAAGCTAGGTGTGTGCTTTCTATTGAAGATTTGTTGTTCTTGCTTTGATTGACATGTTTAGGTTTCTAGATAATTTTGTGGATGATTTTGAATGCCTAATCTAGATCTCTAATTACATGTTCATAAGAATTAGTTACATTTGCTTGTGAGCTTGATTTGTACTAATCTAATTCTTCATAGAATGTGTTTGTTCTACTTACTCTATTTGTATGTGTTTGCATCATTTGCATTACTTAGATCTTATTACCTTGTAAAGGTGGAAGTCTCTTATTGGAGTGGATTCTTCAACATAGAGCAAGGAAGTCTTGGTTAAAGGTGTGAGGCTCTAAGTAAATCCAAGCAAGGAAAGTCTTGGCTAAGAGTGTGAGGCTCTAAGTAAGTCCAAGCAAGGAAATCTTCCTAGAGATTTGTGGACAGTCTTGGATAGGGAGTGGCTTTCTAGAGGCAAGCGTTTTGTCTTGGTTAGAAAGTTGAGGCAACTTTTCATTAGTAAAAGGCCTTAAGGGTGGGATAGAATGGATATTCAAGAGAGAGTGTTTCATGTGATTTGATTGCTTTTAAGAGTGTACTTCTTTCCAACTAGTGAATTGAGTGTTGCCGATGGTTGTGGATTCAACCCCGTGGATGTTTCCTCTTCGGAGGTTTATCATGTAAAAATACTTGTGTCAAGTTTCGCTTTAAGTTTCTTTACTTCTATATCTTTTATTGCTTTTAACACTTGTGTAATTGATCTCATATTGTCTTGTTAAAGCAATTCATTTGTTAAGCTTCTGTGTGCATACAACTTCGTTGTATTAAAAAGAAGTTTGGAAGAACTTGGCTCTAGGTATATTTACACTATAATTGGATAAGGGAATTTCAAGTTACAATAAAGAAACAACAAAAAATATATAAGCACAGCTAAAAGGATGCAAAACAAACCTAAGGGAACAGATCACCCAGTGTAACATGATTACATCATGAACTCTACCAAGTGAAAATAGTGAAAAAGGGAAGGATCAATATCCCCGAAATCTTATACAAGTCTAGGAACAAATTTATAACAATTAGTTTTTCTAGGTTTAGTTTCTTAGTCTACTCTCTTCTCTCTACTCAATCAATTTATTTATCACTCACTCCTCCCTTACTTTAAGATAAAGAAGTTGAAATCGTATTGTTAATTGGTTTGGTTTGGTTTGAATCGGTTTGAAAAATCACGTTGGTTTGGTTTTGGTTGAAATATAGCCAAACCGATCCATATTGACTTGATTTGATTTGATATTGAGATTCTGTCCAAACCAAACCGAAAACAGACACCCCTAAGAAAAAGGATGTAATAAGGAAATAATACACACACACAAAAAAAAAAAAAAAAAGGCACCTTATCCTAATCTAAACTTGACCACATAATTAACCAAATATTAAACTAAATATGGATCAACATTTTTATTTTTTAAATAAATTATACTTAACTTCATCGCTTAGTATACACATCAGTGAAAATTTTGTCCTGTAAAAATGTAATTTAGGTGCACCTAAAAGTTAAAGCCATTTCCATTTGACACTTCTATGAAAAATTACTTTATTGTCCTCCAAAATTTACTGTGTGGTATATATAATCAATTACATTTTATTTATTAAAAAAAGATCGTATTTTGACTTGTAAATGAGAAGTTATTTTATGAACAATTTTATCCCTAAAAATAAAAAAAATTATAAATGAACCAAAATAACTTCAAAGAATTCTGTAATTAACGTTCAAACTCAGTCAACACAAACGGAATGCTAACGATGTCAGTCCATAGGGGAGGTTTCTAAAATAAAAGCATTTGTAACTATACATCCAATAATAGCTTAAAGATAAGGGGAGGTATTTAATATTAACCCTTTTATTTATTAAAAAAAGATCGTATTCTTGGAGGAACCAAATCTCTTATTCGGGTCACACAGGCCCAGTACCCAAACTTCTGGGCCGAATTATTGAGGTCCAGGCCCATCAAATGCATCTCAATTCTCAACAAAAGAACCACTAGGGTTTTGAAGCTGACATACTATATATATATATATAAACACTTCCATGTCTGAGCAGCCCGAAGCCGCAAGAAGCTCCTTCTCTGTAAGAAGAAGCAGTCGACGACGACGACGAAATGGTAATGTCAATCTTATGTTTTGTGCTTCATTTGGTTTAAACATATAATTTAACAATTGGCTGCAATGTTGGGGAATTTATTTTAGATAATTGATCTGTAATTTTATCATTGTTCGAATCCATGGTAATGCCTAACCAGTTAATTCTTGTTTATGTTACAACCAAAGAAGGACTCTTCCTCGGTTTTACTTGTAATTCTTAGTGTTTTATTGATTTTGTATTTCATTTGGTTTGAACACAGAACAAATAATTTGACAAATAAATAAAGAATAGATTAAACGCTATAAATGTACACTAAATCGATATTAGCCACAATGTTGGAGCATTTGGTTCAGCTAATTAATCTAGGGTTTTACCATTTTTGAATCCTCATAAATGCCTTATCAGTTAATTCTTGCCGTGAAGAATGACTCGTACTCGGTTTTACTTGTAATTCTTTATTTTTATTGAGTTTTAATTCTTCGTTTGTGATCTCACAGCCGAAGCAGATTCACGAGATCAAGGATTTTCTTCTTACTGCAAGAAGGAAGGATGCTCGTTCTGTTAAAATCAAGAGGAGCAAGGATGTTGTCAAGTTCAAGGTTCGCTGCTCCAAATACCTATACACATTGTGCGTTTTCGACTCAGAGAAAGCCGACAAGTTGAAGCAATCTCTTCCCCCAGGTATAACCATATATTCTTTCCTTGTACTTACAAATATGTTACAGTGTTTACATAGGATTTTAATTTCTCAATCAAAATAAGAATTTTACACAGTTTTAATATCACTTTTGTGATTCTTTCATCAAAACACTCAGCTGTGGCCTGTGGGCTGATCTTTACTTTGGAAATGGTAAAAATGAATAATAATTACCTTGAAAATGTTTAATAGTTTTTGCTACTTGTATGCTCTTTATAAGAACACTATGCTCCATCTGGTTGAAATACAAGGAGTGTAAAGTTGAGCAAGTGAAGTTCTGCAGACTTACTACTATTTTTAACTAAAAGATTTCAACTTCTTTATCTTTGAGAGAATAGAGAGTGATAAAAAAAAATTGATTGAGTAGAGAGAATAGAGTAGACTAAGAAACTAAAACCTGGTAAAAGTGTAAAACTAATTGTTATAATTTTGTTCCTAGACTTGTATAAGATTTTGGGTCTGCTGGTCCTTTCCTTTCTGACTTTTTTTCGGTTGGTAGAGTTCTTGTTTTATATCGGGTGATCGGTTTCCTTGAAGGATTGTTTTGCGTCTTCTTATCTGTGCTTATATATTTTCTGCTCTTTATTTATTGCAACCACATCATGTAGAAGGTTAAAACAGTTATTGACTATTCTAAATTTTTGATTATTTGAAATATGAATGCTTCATTATCTGGTCCCTGTGGATTTTGATCTGTTCCCTTGAAGAAATAGCAATTGTGTTGATTTTTTCTAACTTTACCCTCAACTATTTATCTTGTTTGGGTAGAACAATTGAGCAACTGTGTTTTTCTCTTCAAAACAAGAGGACTGTATCCCTAAGTATTTGTATTTAGCCTTCTTGAGATATTTTGCTCGGTCTATCAATATACATTGAGGTTATTAATTTACCTTCATGCTTTCGTTTGTCAGGTTTGAGCGTGCAAGACCTGTGAAGGTATTGGTTGAAGTTGACGGAGCAGCTTTAACGGTGATTGAAATCGAAGAAATTTTGTTTTATAATTTTCCTTGAAATTGTTAGCCTTAACTTTGTATACTTTGGTGATAAATTTAATCAATTTCCATTAGTTTTCTTTAGCACTTGATATGTTATCTGGCATTAGTTTATAAGACTGGTGTTGTTACTGGTTTTTGTGTATTAACTCATTATTATTATCATTATCTATTATCTATTGCCATTTTGGTTAAAAAAACAATGTTGATTCAGACTTAATAAGCCCGCTTGATGTTTATTATTTAAGATTTGAATTGAAAGATTACCAGTTGGTGCATAGTCCACTTGTTTACCTCTTGTAGAGTTTGACTCTCAAAACTACACAATCCATTTACTTTATTGTTTGATTTCATGCTTACTTAAATCACCATCTCTTGTTCCTCTCTATCTCTAAGTTTCCTCTTTAACTTCTTCGCAAACCAAACACACCCCCGGCCCTATAAAGTTTGCTAAATCGACCAAACACAACCTCAACTAAATAAATTCCAAATTTAACATACACATTTTTTTTTATTTGCTTTTGATTAAATAATAATTTTAATAATTTTCCCCTTAAAATGCTCTGTGATGCGGATCAGCCCAAGGCAAAATGGCAATTGGTGAGATGGCATGTGGCAACACATGAGCAAATTTCGAGGGTATTTTCATGGGGTAAACAGAGTCAAAATTAACATTATAATATGTTTCCGGAAAACCCAAGACGAGCCCTACAAATGTTATGAAGACTTTATCTTCAATAACGGGCTACATCATTTCCGAATTTGGCCGTTAAGTTTCGTGCGCGGCAAGACAACTGTTTCTTTAATTATTATTTCCAATTATCGTCATGATTTGATACGAATATTATATTTCCTTTTATTTTATATGTAATTAGGTTATTAATTGTTTTATGATTTGATTTTATTAAATCAAATCCAATTTCCTTATTAGATAAATTTTTAATGTTTTAGAATTATTTTAATTCTTTAGGAGATTTGATATCTTTTTTATTCAGGATTCTTTCCCGATTTAGTTGAGGTGTTTTAGGAGTCAAAGAGATTTGTTCTCTATTTAATACGTTGTAATCGGTTTGATTTTTGGAGAGTTGAATAAAATTAAAAACTTCTTGAGTAGTTTAATCTCAATTTATCTCTTTTTTCTGAAATACTGCGGGATTATAGAAAAATAAAAAACCCTTGTGTGTTTAAATGAGTGTGAGTTCCGTTCCGTTCCGGTCTGCATCAGGTTGGTATCAGAGTCTGGTTCGTTCTGTTTCGCCGTCATGCCACCAAAAAGGCGTACGAACTCGAACCCTCGTGAGAACCCGATTGATGAAGTCTACGATGGTGATGTGATTGCACAACTTCGGCAGCAAGTAGAGACGTTGACGCAACAAATTGCAACGCTGATAGCTCAAAAATGGAGACCGAATCCATAGGAGGCGGAGGAGGAATCCAATCAGTCATTGTTTTTCAATGATGATTATGTGTCGGAATCGGTGATCATCGATTTCGACAAGCCAACTATTTTTTATTAAGAGATGTTCGACGATGACTGAAGAGTAGCGAGAGTGTGGTGTCTGGTGAGTACAGCTCCCAAGGATTGATGTCGTTTCATCATGGTGAGGGAATGATGAACCTTCGAATTCGAGGACGAATTCTGTCCAACCCGGAGAGAATGATGCGGATTAGCCCAACGCAAAAAGGCAGTTGGCTAGATGGCCTATGGCAAAACAAGAGCAAATTTCGGGGGTATCTTCGTGGAGTAAACGAACTCAAAATCAACATTATAATATGTTTCTGGAAAGCCCAAGAAGAGCACTACAAATATTATGAAGACTTCATCTTCCATAAAAGTCTATAGAATATCGGAATTTGGCTGTTAAGTTTCGTGTGCGGCAAGACAACTGTTGCTTTAATTATTGTTTCCAATTATCGTCATGATTCAATACGAATATTTTATTTCCTTTTATTTTATATGTAATTAGGTTGTTAATTATTTTATGATTTAATTTATTAAATCAAATCCAATTTCCTTATTAGATAGATTTTTAATGTTTTAGAATTATTAGGAGATTTGATCTATTTTTCATTTTGGATTCTTTCCTGATTTAGTTGAGGTGTTTTAGGAGTCAATGAGATTAGTTTATCTATTTATTTGGTTGTAATCGCTTTGCGATATTCAGATTTGAATGAAAAAAAAAATCTTTTTAAGTAGTTAACTTAAATATCTCTCTTTTTTCTATTTTTCTACGGAATTATAGATCAAAGAAACCCTTGATACCAACCAGAACGAACCACACACATTCAAACACACAAGGGTTTCTTTAATCTATAATTCCATAAAAAAACAGAAAAAAGAGAGATATTTGAGTTAACTACTCAAGATGTTTTTTTTTTTTCATTCAAATCTGAATATCGCAAAGCGATTACAACCAAATAAATAGAAAAACTAATCTCTTAGACTCCTAAAACAACTCCACGAAATCGGGAAACAATCCTAGATTAAAAAAAGATATCAAATCTCCTAATAATTTTAAAACATTAAAAATCTATCTAATAAGGAAATAGGATTTGATTTAATAAAACCAAATCATAAAATAATTAATAACCTAATTACATATAAAATAAAAGGAAATAAAATATTCGTATCGAATCATGACAATAATTGGAAACAATAATTAAAGCAACAGTTGTCTTGGTGCACACGAAACTTAACAACCAAATTTGGATATTTTTTAGCCCGTTATTGAAGATGAAGTATTTATAACATTTGTAGAGCTCGTCTTGGGCTTTCCAGAAACATATTATAATGTTGATTTTGAGTCCATTTGCCCTGCAAAGATACCCCCAAAATTTGCTCCTCTGTTGCCACAGACCATCTCGCCAAATGCCTTTTTGCCTTGGGTTGATCCGCATCATTCTCTCCGGGTTGGACGGAATTCATCCTCGAATTCGAAGGTTCATTAACCCCTCACGACGATGAAATGATGTCAATCCCTGAGAGCTGTACTCGTCAGACAACATGTTCTCATAGCTGTCCGAGTCTTCATCGGATTCCTCTTCATCAAAAATTGGTCCGCCTTTAAAATCAATAAACTGTTCCTGGATATCCTCTTCAGATTCCACAAACAGACTTGACTCCCAACGACTCGATTCGTCACTTGTCAAACCTCCCTGTCTATGTTGAAGGGGGATAAACAAAGCCTCATCACTGTCGGATTCCTCCTCCGCCTTTTGTCGATTCGGTCTCCATTTTTGAGCCGTTAGCACTGCAATCTGCTGTGTCAACGTCCCTACTTGCTGCCGAAGTTTTGCAATCACATCAAGCTCGTAGACTTCATCAATCTGGTTCTCATGAGCGTTGAGTTCGTACGCCTCTTTGGTGGCATGATGGCGAAACAGAATGAACCAGGCTCTGATACCAACCTGATACAGATCGAAACGGAACTCACACTCATTCAAACACACAAGGGTTTCTATTTTTCTATAATCCTGCAGTATTTCAGAAAAAAGAGATAAATTGAGTTTAAACTACTCAAGAAGTTTTTACTTTTATTCAACTCTCCAAAACTCAAGCCGATTACAACCTAATAAATAGAGAACAAATCTCTTTGACTCCTAAAACACCTCAACTAAATCGAGAAAGAATCCCAATTGAAAAGATATCAAATCTCCTAAATAATTAAAATAATTCTAAAACATTAAAAATTTATCTAATAAGGAAATTGGATTTGATTTAATAAAATCAAATCATAAAACAATTAATAACCTTATTACATATAAAATAAAAGGAAATATAATATTCGTATCGAATCATGACGATAATTAAAAATAATAATTAAAGCAACATTTGTCTTGCCGCGCACGAAACTTAACGGTCAAATTTGGACATGATGCAGCCCGTTATTAAAGATGAAGTCTTCATAACATTTGTAGGGCTCGTCTTGGGCTTTCTGAAAATATATTATAATATTAATTTTGACTCCATTTGCCCCATGAAGATACCTTCAAAATTTGCTCCTGTGTTGCCACATGCCATCTCACCAATTGCCTTTTTGCCTTGGGTTGATCCGCATCACTTTGTTATTACATCTTTACTTTTCAAAAAGAAATTATCGAGTTTCAAAATAATTAATATTAAAATGGTTTATAAAATAAAATTTAAAAAAATAATTTTTATTCTAAAAAAATATAATAATTTTAGAAACAAAAAAAATTTAATGGATCATAGAAAATATTAATTAAAATATTAAATGCATTTAAAAATAATAATTATTAAAAATTTAATTGCAAAAGAAAATAACAATAATTCTTCAACAAAAAAAAAAAGAAGAAAATAATAGTAATAAAAATAAAAAGTATTTTTTCGTAAATTAAAAAAATAGTTTTAAAAAAAATTAAATGGATCTCTATCGCTTCCACTCGCTCAGTGACAGATCTCCATCGCCAAGCGAAGAGTTCCAAACGATGGATCTACCTTGACTAGACCAACTTTGGTATTTTACGAGCGAATCTAAGCCTCAACTACATTGTTTCACTCGACGAGATCAAAGCCTCAACTTGGGTATCTTCATCGATCGGGGACTTAGATCTGTTGCCGAGCGATTGGAAGTGAAATGACGGAATCTCCATCGCTAAAACGATGGAGATCCGCAGATCTCCATTTGGATCGATCCATATCCAACAGTGTAGATCCATTGATTTCTTTTTTTTTTTTTTTTTTTTTGAAAGAATTTTTTTTAAATTTAGTTGACATGGATTATTATGCAAATTATCAAAATAACCCCGGTTTCAACAAGTTTGACTAACATTTGACTGACGGAAGGACTAAAGTGATGTATTTTGGAAAAAAGTAGGGATTCAAGTTGCTAATATGATAAAGACATTTTAATATGCGACATTTCACTAAAAAATAAGGACTGTAGTGAAATTATCCCATATAAATATATAATTATGTGTAGTGTTGGGGGTTTGTGCAATTTGCTAGTAAATAAATAAATACGGTGTCGACTGTCGAGTCTCCACTCTCCACATGTTTGCTCGTTACACCTAACTGTCCAGGACACTTGGTTTTGTCCGTTTCATTCTTGTTCCCATAATAAGGAAATAAACATAGAATTATTTAAAAATTCAAATTTATAAAAATATTCATGAAAATTGAAAATATAGAAAGTATCACCAGAATTATGATATTTTTGCGATATGTATGATATCGATATCACTAAAAATTTGAAATTGTAAATTTATCTTTTCTTCGTTAAGGTCGTATGCACCTTCTCTTCCACATTGTCGGTGGAGAATTCGAGTCATATACATTTTACAAACATACATTATGCATACGTGAAAAGTTTTCTACTTCGTTGCAGAAGCTAAATATTTGAGTCATACTTATATTCTTTGATCTTGATAAATCCTGATAAACCCCTAACTCATTCAGTGTCAAATATTGAAAAAAAAAAAAAAATGAAATTGTGGATATTTACTCTCTTGCTCTTAAACTGATAAATTATATGACGAAATTATGTTCAATGAAAATGATATTTCCATGAGTTGAGTTGAGAAAATTAAGGTTTAAAGCACAATATATGATTGGTTGAATGGTAGGAAAGTGTGTACATGGAAACCAATTGAGAAATGTCAAGTGAATTGCATAGACTAACAAGAAGTTGTGAACAAAGCATTGTATACTTGGAATTGTAATTTCTTGAACAAGCAACAAATTATTTCTAATTCAACTAATACGTATCAAATATGATATACTATAATTATTGGAATTTGCTTAGCAATACTGAATATCTAATGACAATATGAGCATGCACACAACACCGTTGAGGTTGTAAGCTCCTTCGTTCAAACAACTCTGAATTAATTGTAATAGTTTAAAAATAAAAATAATGATATTCTCTTAAACAACTTCTAATTATTTATAGTAGTTTAAAAATAAAAATAATGAAGATTGATTAAATGTCCATAATATAATAAGGGATTTGGATTCTTATATTTTTCGTACGTGAGATTAAATTATTGTGTATTTTAAAAACTTTCAACATTGTTTTAAAAAATAAACTTAGAAAGTTAACACTAAATTATGCATGCACAATCGTGTACTATTAATAACACAATGTTCCAAAACAGATAGAAGCTAATCAATCAGCCTACAATTCTACCATATCAATAAAAACAACTTTTTGGGTTATTGGCACTAGCCCCCTATAAACTTTATATGAGTTTGTATTTTATCCCCCTGAACTATTATTTATTGGTAAAACATGATTGTAGATACCCCTTCAAACAGACATTCAGAAAGCAGTAAACCAAACTGTTTACCAATTAATGAGAGTTCAAGGGGTTTAACGCTTAAAAAAAGTTCAATGGATAAAATGAAAACTTGCGTAAAGTTCAGAGAGGCTAGTGACAATAACCCAAAAAACTATGTTCCAAAAATAGATAGAGGGCCAGAGGCTAATCTAACAGCCTACAAAATCTTTTACATTTTATAATAGATCTTAAATTTTAATCTTCTGAAACATTGTAATACAATAATTTTGGAAAGTTTCTACAAATGAAAATTGTATGTAAAAGAAATTATATATATATATTCTATTATTAGTTCGAATTGATATAAAATATATCAGTTCTTTGTATATGAGCCATTAGATTTAAATGCTTTGACTTGGTTTCATGAATTTGTCAAAGAATATTTTAAATCTAATGGCTCATATACGTTCGAACTGATATATATTTTATATCCGTTCGAACTAACAACAGAAAGACTATATAAATATATATATATAGAGAGAGAGAGAGAAATCTAAAACCAATCGAATCAAGAGTCTGAGTCTATCGAAAGATGATGAGATCAACATGCTTGATCAAAGGTTTGTCGAGAACCCCTATAAGATCAACCACTATAAAAGTGCAGTCTCATTGATAAGAGTGGATATGGAGCGAAATTTCATATGAAACCATAAAGAGTTCACATTGCTCACAATTCACATAACCGAACACTTTTCATAATTATTAATAGTAAAAACCAATGAAATTTTCTACAAATTTTCTGCCTGATGATCAATTTTACTACATTATTGCCTGTTAAATTATATATAATAACTCCAGCACAGAATGATGTGTAGATGATAATGATATGATTTGACCAACAAAAAACAACTCCAGTCTTATAAAAACTCATGCCAAATAACATATCAAGTGCACCAAAAAAACTAATGGAAATCAGTATAATTTATCTCCAAAGTACACAAAGTTAATAGCTAACAATTTCAAGGAGAAAGGAGAGTGAAAACCATAAAAGAAAATATCTTTGAATTTCGATGACACCATTAAAGATGCTCATCAACTTGACTAACTCAATACTTTCACAAGTCTTGCACGCTCAAACCTAACAAACGAAAAACATGAAGATAAATAAATCACCTAGGACATATAAAATTGATAGACCGAGCAAGACATATGTTAAGAGTAATTTGGGGAAAGAAGAATTAGAAGAATCGGTGAAGGAAGAAACAGAATAAGAAGTAAGGAAAAGGGGATTTAGGATAATTAATCTCTGATCCCTTAATTGAATTCAAAATAGGACCTTTATAGGCCTTTACAACCATCTAACAAAAGCATAAAAGTAGGACTCGACTATCAGATAATTAGTGAAATCGTGGAGGCTCATAGCAACCACTTCCACCTCCACTACTTATTTGACTTAATCAAATAACTAACAAAGACTTAATCAAATAACAAAACAATAATAAGATAACACATCTTCAAGCAGCGCATGCAACACATTAGCCAAGTATGTATGTAATCCATGCACGTTAAGACCGTACATATCATTCCACCCCTCTTACAAGTTCCTTGTCCTCAAGGTTAAAATTTGGATATGACTTCGAGAAGCGCCAAAGATTTTCCCATGCAGCATCCTCTTTTGGCGCTCCAACCCATTGGACAAGTACCTCTGTTCTAGGCCGATACTTCCCTTTTTGTACAACGTGTCTGTCCACAATGCACTCAGGTTAAGGTAAAAGGGTAGCATTTTCGGAAACTGGAGGAAGAGTTACACTAGTTGATTCAACAGACCCCCATTTCTTTTTGAGCTGACTCACATGGAAAACATTGTGAATGTGGGAACCTGCTGGAAGTTCCAATTGATAAGCCACCTTGCCAACTCGTGCTAACACTTTGTATGGTTCGAAGAATCGTGGTGCCAACTTCAATGAGCTGCGGAAAGCCACAGACTTTTGGCGGTATGGTTGAAGGCGGAGATAGACATGATCGCCCACTTCAAAAGAGACATCACGCCGATGCTTATCAGCTTGTGTCTTTATACTAGCTTGAGCGGCCACTAAATTACATCGCAATTCATTGAGAATTTCTTCCCTGGTACGCAGTAACTCATCAACGGCTTGAATACTCGTTGTTCTGGGAACATACGAAAGCAAGGACGGTGGAGGCACACCATAAACAGCCTCAAAAGGTGTCATCCTAGAGGAGGAATGTCGTGCTGTGTTGTAGCCATATTCAGCCCACGGAAGCCAATCCATCCTCCTCTTTGGCTGGTCACTCATGAAACATCGTAAGTATTGCTCCAAAGTGCGATTTACCACCTCCGTTTTGCCGTCGGACTGGGGGTGATAACTAGATTTGAAACCAAGATTGGTACCTTGTAGCCTGAAAAGCGTCCGCCAAAAAGAACTCAAAAAAAATACGATCCCTGTCACTTACTATAGATTTCAGTATGTCGTGCAACCGCACAATGTGGGAAACGAAAGTCTTGGCCACAGTCACGGCAGTAAATGGGTGTTTCAATGGAACGAAGTAGGCATATTTTGAGAGGCGATCGACCACCACCATGATAACATCATGACTTTGTGACATCGGCAACCCTTCCACGAAGTCCATGGAAATTTCGATCCAAATGCGATGCGGAATTGCCAAAGGCTGCAGTAGTCCCCCAGATCGAAGGGTCTCGTTTTTGCAACGTTAGCAAACATCGCAGCTACGGATAAATTCTTTTACCGCCGAATGTAAGTCGGGCCATACAAACTGTTCGAAATTCTACCCAGTGTTTTATGGAAGCCAAAATGGCCACTAGAAGGAGTTGAGTGACCTTCGGCTAAAACAACAGATAAGAGGGACGAATTTGGGCACAAAATAATTTTGCCATTCTTCAACCACACACCATCCCTTAGGACACAATTAAGAGATTTAATCATAGAAGTAAAATAAGGATTATTTGTTACCTCTTGCTGCAAGGTTGCCCACCACTCGGCAACTGGAAAAGAAATGGCCATGAATTGGAAGGTGTTGATTCTTGAAAAGGCATAAGCCCCTTGATTCTCCTTTCCTCTTGTTTACTGAATCGTATAGTCATACGGAAGCAACCTAGTCTGAGAGGGTGTGGTGATGCGCTGCTCAAGGAGGTATTTCAAGCTTCGATGGTCGATTTTTACCACAAATGGCTTGCCCAAGAAATAGGGACGCCACTTTCGAACGGCCTTGACCACCGCCAACATCTCCTTATTATAAGTTGAAAGAGACCTGGCCAAGCCTTTGAGTGCCTCGCTGAAATAAGAAATTGGTCGATTTTCTTGAGACAATATTGCGCCTATTTCAGTTCCGCTCGCTTCACATTCGACCACAAAGGGCTGCGAAAATTCGGGCAGCTGTAATATCGGTGGTGAAACAAGTGCAGCCTTTAATTTTTTGAAAGCGGATTGTGTTTCAGCAATCCAAGCAAACCGTTCCTTACCCAAGATTTTTGTCAACGGAGCCGCAATTATTCCGAACCCTTGGACAAACTTTCTGTAGTACCCCGCAAGTCCGAGGAACCCGCGAACACCCCTTACCGAAGTTGGAACGGGCCATTCTTGAACTGAATATACCTTCCTTGGATCCACTGCCACACCTTCAAAAGAAATTAAATGTCCTAGGTACTCCACCATTGTGTCACCAAAATGATATTTTGATTTCTTAACACACAAACGGTGAACATGCAAAATCTGAAGCACCTCACGAAGTTGTTGCAAATGTTCAGACCATGTCTTGCTAAAAACCAAGATGTCATAAAAAAACAAAAAAACAAAACAAAACAAAACAAACCTTCGTACCATCGGTCGGAAGATATCATTCATGAGGCTCTAAAAAGAGGCGGGTGCATTAGTCAACCCGAATGGCATTACCAAGAATTCGTAATGTCCATCATGTGTGCGAAATGCGGTTTTCGGTATGTCTTTGCTGTGGACTTGGATTTGGTGGTAACATGAGCGCAAGTCTAACTTCGAAAAGTATTTCGCCCCATGCAACTCATCCAGTAATTCATCGATGATCGGAATCGGAAATTTATCCTTCACTGTAATTTCATTAAGAGCGTGGTAATCCACACAAAAGCGCTAGGACCCATCAGATTTCTTGATAAGTAGAACCGGACAAGAAAACGGACTGTGACTTGGGCGAATGGTTTCGATCTTTAAAAATTCTCTGACTTGATTTTCTATCTCATTCTTTTGATAGTGATGATACCTATAAGGTCGTGTGCTAACTGGAGCCTCATTTGGCAAGAGCAGAATATGATGATCATGTGTGCCCTCGGGTGGCAACTCGACTGGTTCATCGAAGACGTGTGCATATTCATCTAAGAGGTTACTGAGGTCAATTGGAATAATCTTAGATTGAGTGGTTGTAGGTGGCGTGACCATTTGAAAAAAGAAACCCAAACCTGACATATGAAATAAATCTTTCTCATTCATTGCGGCAATTTTGGCCCGCCTCATACCCTGCAATGTGTGTCGTTGGTCAGCATAATTAAAGGACATAGAGAGCTGCTTGTAATCTGTCTCTACTGAACCCAAGGTTTCGAGCCATTGCACCCCCAAAACAGCCTGACAAGCTGAATCCGGTAGCATGAAAAAATCTGTGCGATCCGTAAATCCTTGGATTGTGAAAAGGATTCCTAAACAACGACCCTTACAATCAATCTTTTCTTTGTTACCGACCATCACCTGAAAAACCTTATCGCGTATTACCAGAACCCCTAATTTGGCCACGACGGACTGATCAATGAAGTTGTGGGAGCTGCCGCTGTCTATAAGAACTGTCAACTTCTCATTTCCCACTTTGCCGACGACTTGAAATGTTTGCGGATGCTCTATTCCAACCATCGCATGAAACGAAATCTTTGGAATGGCCTCATACAGACTGGGCACAATTTCCATGTCCACATCTTCTGCATTTTCTACCAACTGATCTTTCACCATCATGAACATCTGAGGTCGAGTGCACCGATGACCGGGTACATATTTCTCATCATAGTAAAAACAAAGTCCCTTTTCACGCCTTTCATGAGCCTCTTGTCCTGTTATGCTTCGTACCGACCCTTGGGAACCCCCTGCGGTTTGCAAGCTTCGCTGTGACGGGGGAGGTCCGAGAAAACCAGCCACGGTATGGGTTTACGCCCTTGGTTGTTACGCATATGCTGGTGGACGGAAAGGATTTTTGTTCCATTAGAGATGATTTCGTTCCTCTATCAAATGTGCTACACTAATAACTTCCGACAGTGTCTTTGGTTGCTTGACCCGAACATCTAAACGGACTTCATCTTTCAAACCTGTAATAAAACTTCCTACCAAAAAAAATTTTTGTAATTGATCTACCTTGTGTGACAACCCTTCGAACACCTCCTGGTAGGCCAAAACTGTGGTAGTTTGTTTGAGCCATGATAAAGCCTCTGAAGGGTCTTCATAATCCGTCGGCCCAAACCAAGTAATAATGCCTTTGTGAATTCGATCCAGCTGAAGAGGCCTTTGAATTTTGTGAACCAACGGTACCATTGCAATGTCACTCGCTCCAAGTGAAAGGAGGCCAACTGAACTTGTTGATGGGGAGCAATTCCTTTAAAATCAAAATATTGTTCAACCTTAAAAATCCACCCCATTGGATCCTCCGGTCCTCCGTACATTGGAAAGTTCAATTTTAAGTTTGTGATATGTCGGTCATAGGTGGAATAGTTATGAGTAGCCAAACTGTTGTGCGATGCATCTCCTGTGTCGAACGAATTGGTATCCATGTTGGTGGTGGAACGATAGTGGCAATTGGTTTCTCTATCAGAAGTAGGACGAACGTTGCTGGTGACTGGTGGGTTTTGTTGAAAGCGCAGGGCCTGCATATCATTCCTGAGTTACTCGAAGTGACTTTCATTCCTGGCAACAATTTCCACAATTTCATTGAAATGTGAATCGTTTTTGGCAACGATATCATCGATCCGAGTTTCTTAGCTGGCTAGTAATGCGTGAATTTCACTGCGAAATTCCGTCGTTGATTTTGCACGAGTCTCTATGGGCGGAAGGCTCTGATACCAATTTGTTAAGAGTAAGTTGGGGAAAGAAGAATTAGAAGAATCGATGAAGGAAGAAACAGAATAAGAAGTAAGGAAAAGGGGATTTAGGATAATTAATCTCTGATCCCTTAATTGAATTCAAAACAGGACCTTTATAAGCCTTTACAACCATCTAACAAAAGCATAAAAGTAGGACTCGACTACCAGATAATTAGTGATATCGTGGAGGCTCATAGCAACCACTTCCACCTCCATTACTTATTTGACTTAATCAAATAACTAACAAAGACTTAATCAGATAACAAAACAATAATAAGATAACACATCTTCAAGCAGCGCATGCAACACATTAGCCAATCATGTATGTAATCCATGCACATCAAGACCATACATATCAACATCTTAAGTAGGTTCAATACAAATGCTTAGGGATGAAGACCTCTGTTGCTTTTAACAGGAAGATATAGTTGCTCAATTGTTCTACCAAAACAATATAAATGGTCGAGGGCAAAGATTAGAGAAAAGCAACACGACTACTATTGCTTCAAGGGAACAGAACAAAATCTAAAGACCAGATAATGAAACATTCATATTTCAAATAATCAAAAAATTAGAATATTCAAAACGTTATGGAAAATAATTGTTTTAACCTTCAATTTGATGTGGTTGCAATAACGAAACAGCAAAAAATGTATAAGCACAGCTAAGAAGATACTAAGTGAACCTAAGTGAACAGATCACCCAGTATAACATGATTACATGAACTCTACCAACCGAAAATAGTGAAAAAGGGAAGGATCAGCAGCCCTAAAATCTTATAAAAGTCAAGGAACAAATTTATAACAATTAGTTTTACCAGGTTTTAGTTTCTTAGTCTACTCTGATCTCTCTACTCAATCAATTTATTTATCACTCTCCTCCCTTACTTTAAGATAAAGATGTTAAAATCTTATTGTTAAAAATGGTAGTATGATGCATAACGGAAGTATAAGAGTTTACCAACGTAAGCCCCTAAGAACACACAAACTGGAATCCACCAGTAAAATCCATTGTGAACCAAAAATGATAATTTTATTGATGCCTCGAAACAAATAACAAAGAGCCTTAAATAGATTCTGGAAACCCTAATTTAAGTAAAAAGATCAAAATAGTCATTTACTAAACAAATGATAGTTAAACGAAAAACCATAAAAAAATTAAAATTAAAATAACTAAAAATTAAAATAAAACTTCAATCAACCGACAACCTGCCTAAAACAACGAATTTGAGGATGAAAATGACCACAATCGGGGAACCGAAGTAGAAATGGTGTGGAGCATGAAAATCCCTTCTCGAAAACATATTATAATAGGAAATCTGACAACCGAACTAAAAGTTATGCCCGTTTCTTCGGACTAGCTCTTTTAGCTAATTTTCTATCCATCTCTTCTTCAAACTCCAAAGCCAATTGTCCTACATCAGTCTTTCCCACCTGTGAAGAACTCGACCTCGAGTTTCAATCTGGATAAAACGGAACATCGTCACAAAACTCATAAAGGTCAGCTACATTAAAGGTACGAGATATGTTCATATCAGTAAGCAATTCGATCAAGTAGACGTTGTCATTGATCTTCTTGATCACTTTATACGGCCCATACTTCCTTGGCTTCAACTTGTTATAGGAACCAACTGGAACCTTTCCTTACGCAGAAACATCATAACCTGATCACCCTCAGCAAACAATTTCTTACGCCTATTGACATCTGATGCGGCTTTATACTTCGCATTTTTCTCTTCCAACTGGGCTTTCACTTCAGCCTGAACATCACGAACCTGCTCAGCTATGTTCTCGACAGCTACACTTGATCCAACAACCTTGGGAAGACGTGCTAGGTCTAATACATGCTTAAGAGGTTGCAGATATACTAAAGCAAAAAGAGATTTACCAATAGCAGTGTGAACTACGCGAACTTAGCTTGTGCCAGTGCCACGTCCCACTATTTAGGCTTATCACCACAAATGCTCCGAATTAAATTTCCCAGTGTTTGGTTCAGATTCTCTGTTTGCCCGTTAGTTTGCGGGTGCGTAGTGCTACTGAACTTTAGAGTAGTATTCATCGACCGCCACAATGTAACCCAAAATGGCTAAGAAACTTCGAATCCCTATCAGAGGTGATAGATTGAGGGACTCCATATAAACGAACCACCTCACGAAAAAACAGTTGAGCAACATGTGGCGCATTAGATGTCTTTCGAAAAGGGATAAAATGCCCCATCTTGGAGAACTTGTCAACCACAACAAACATAGAGTCTACTCTACGATGAGTTTATGGAATACCCAAAACAAAATCCACTGACAAATCCACCCATATGGCATTCGGTATAGGTAGAGGCATGTAGAGACTTGTATTCTGAGCCTGACCCTTAGAAGTTTGACAAACATAACACTTGCGAACAAAGTTACCCACATCGCGTTTCAACTAAGGCCAGTAATACCGCTCGGCTACCCCACTAATAGTCTTGTCATGCCCCAAGTGACCACCCAAACCTCCACCATGTAACTCTCGAATCAGCTTCTCTTTTAAAGAGCTTAGGAACAGGTAGTCATCGACCATACGAAATTCTCCCTCTGTTTGTTTAAGAACACATTTTCCCCATACCTCGGTGAAATCTTCATCATCCGAATACAACTCTTTCAGGAACTCAAACCCAATAATCTCTTGCTACATAGTGACCAGCAAACTCGCACGCCGACTCAATGCATCTGCCACCTTATTCAAAACACCAGATTTGTGTTTCAGAATGAAAGGAAACTTTTGCAAATAGGTTGACCACCGAGCATGCATATTACTTAAACTCCTCTGACTGTTCAGATACTTCAAAGCTTGGTGATCAATGTAATGAATAAATTCTCGTTGAATCAGATAGTGCTCCCAATGATGTAGAGCACGAACAATATCATAAAATTCTTGGTCATAAGTACTCCACTTTCTGTGGGGCATCATTAAGCTTTTCACTGAAAAACGCCACTAGTCTCTTCTCTTGTGACAAAACTGCTCCACTCCTAATTCAACTAGCATCACACTCTACCTCGAATGATTTCTCAAAACTAGGTAAAGCAAGAACAGGAGTAGTGCATAGTTTTTCTTTGATAACTACAAAAGCTGTGTCAGTTGCTTTACCCCATTGAAATTTACCCTTCTTTAAACACTCTGTAATGGTAGCCACAATACTGTTGAAATCTCTAATAAATCGACGATAAAACGTCACCAAACTGTGGAAACTCCTCACCTCTCTTACCGTCTTTGGTGTAGGCCAATCACGAATGGCTCTCACCTTTTCATCATCAATCAATATACCCTCTGAACTGACTACATACCCAAGGAATAACAATCTTCCTGTCAGTCAACTGCACTTTTTAAAATTAATAAACAGCTTATTTTCGGACAACACCTCTAACACAGCCCTAAAATGCTCCATACGATCTTTCTCACTCCGACTGTAAATCAGTATGTCATCAAAATAGACGACTACATATTTTCCAATGAAAGGCCGCAATACCTGGTTCATAAACCATATAAAAGTACTAGGCCCGTTGGACAATCTGAAAGGCATAACCAACCACTCATATAGTCCATCCTTTGTTTTGAAAGCTGTCTTCCATTCGTCACCAGGTTTAACCTGAATCTGATGGTATCCACTTCGCATATCGATTTTGGAGAACAACTTCGAACCCTCCAACATATCTAGCATGCCCTCGGAATTAGAAACCTGTGTCTAACAATTATCTTGTTAATCGTGCGACTATCAATGCACATCCTCCAACTGCCATCTTTCTTTGGGATCAGTAATGCGGGAACAACGCATGTGGTAAATTTGATTAACTACTGCGCTTTATCTTGTAATATCTAATTCTCCTTGGGACTTATCCGACAATGTGGTAAATTTGATAAGCTTGCTCCCGGAACTAAATCGATATGGTGCTGAATATCTCTCAACGGTGAAAGGTCATTTGGTAAATCATCAAACACCAACTCACTGAACTCGGTCAAAAGGAACTGCACCTTCTCGGGTAACACATCTCTCGGCTCTTCTTTCCCTTCTATCACTAGAGCTCGTATAACCATAACATGTACCTCATGTGCCTCATTAACTTCCAAATCCAAATATGTTTATGAAATGACTAAAGAAAGTAAAGACTGCTCTTTTGCCTTAGTTGAGCCACTACCTGAACTCTGTTTCGGAAACATTGCGATCTTCCTATCTTCCCAATTAAAAACATAAACATTGTCGCACCCCCTATAGGTGACATCCACATCAAACTGCCATATGCATCCCGATAACACATGACTAGTGTCCATGTCGACTACATTGCAGACCACCTCATCTCGGGAGTGCTGTTCAATTGAAATAGGAACTTTGCACACCTCAATCACGTTCACCTTAGGCCCTTTCTGAATCCACCTAATCACATAGGGTTTTTGATTTTTTTTGCTCGCAGCCTCATGTGTTCCACTACTTTTTTGGAAACAAAATTCTCACAACTCATACTGTCAACAATTAAATCACATTCCTTCGCCTAAACACTACAGCAAGCCTTAAAAATATTGTTTCTTTGCGAGAAATCCTCCAGCTTCATTGAACACATGACTCGTCGAATCACACAGCTTACATGTTCTCCCTATTCCTCTACAATTTTTGCCCCATCCAAGAGTTCATCCATGTCTTCTCTTTCTTCCACATTCTAATCGTCTTTGTCATTTTCTACAGCATCCATGAAATTCACCGATCTCCTGGCCGGACACTCATTCGAACGATGGCCTGTTGGCCACACCTGTAGCACTTCAAACCGACTGATTTATTATACGATTTTGGCGCTCATGGGGCAACCTTCAAGCCTCTGCTATCGGACGTGTCCTAGTAGGGTTATTACTAGGAACCGAACTCCTTTGGGTCTGATCTGCAGCAGTTTTAGACTGAATCTATCCATCGCCCGGTGAAAATCTGCTATTGTTCGTAGCTGGATTGGACGTCTCAACCATGTCCTTCTTGTAGTAGAAAAATTGATTGGGTGTTTTCTTTATTAACTCGACTTTCAAAGCCATGTTATATGCCTCATCCACTATTCAAATGACTTGCGGTCCAATCTTATCTCGAATGGTAGACTTTAATCTCCACCCCCCCCCCCCTTCCCAAAAATAAATAAATAAATAAATAAAAAATACCTGGAAACCTGTTTTCCCTCAGTCTAATTTAGGTTATTACGAACTAACAACCTAGACCACTCATCAGTATAATCTGCAACAGTTTTGTTACCCTGCACACAATTCTGATAACTCTGGAAAATAAATTGCTCATAATTTGTAGGTAGAAATCTATTCATCATAAGTTGTTTCATTCGCCTCCAGGATCGTATAGGAACCTTACCGTGTCGTCATCTATCCATCTGCAACTTCTCACGCCAAACAGCATCCCCGCTTCTCAACTTATACGCTACCGGTTTGACTTGTTGTTCCTCCGTAACTTCAGTAAACTCAAAGAATCTCTCGACCTTAGAAATCCAGTTTAGGAACTTTTCAATCTGCAGTTTACCATAGAACAGCGGTATGTCTGCGTGTATTCTATAGTCAGGTTGGTTTCGGTTTTGTTGAAAATTCCTTGGTAACTTGCAAAGTCCTCATCAGAGTCTTCATCACTAAAATCTTCAAACTGCACGTGTCTCGTCGCTCTAAGCGGGCGTCCACCTCCAGGGCAGCCAAGGGCAACTCCCTCGACTCTATCTCTGCTGGCATGGGTAGGAGCGTTGCCAGTAAGGGTGTTGGGATTAGGCTGCCGCTCCAACAATTGTTGTAACATGGCCTTCAACTTCTCTATCGACTGTCGCTGCTCATCAATCGCTGCCTATAAATCGACATCCCTATGACCAGCGTCGCTAGGGTTAACTCTTTCGGCTTCGGTGCTGGCTATCGAACAAGGCAAATCCTTATGCTCTGATACTACTTGACGCAGAACGGAAGTATAAGGGTTTACCAACGTAAGCTCTAAGAACACACAAACTGGAATCCACTTGTAAAATCAATCGTGAACCAAAAATGATAATTTTATTAATGCCTCGAAACAAATAACAAAGAGCCTAAAATAGACTCTGGAAACCCTAATTTAAGTAGATAGACTAAAATAGTAATTTACTAAACAAATGATAGTTAAAACGAAAAACCACAAAAAAAAAAATACTAAAAATTAAAATAAAACTTCAATCACCCGACAACCTACCTAAAACAAAGAATTTAAGGATGAAAACAACCTCAATTGGGGAACCCAGATTGGCATGGTAAGCCGCACAAAAATCCCTTCTCGAAAATATATTATAATAGGAAATCTTACAACCGGCTAAAAGTTATGCTCATTTCTTCAAACCAGCTCTTTTAGCCAATTTTCTGTCCATCTCTTCTTCAAACTTCAAAGCCAATTGTCCTACATCATAGTAAGTCCATAAACTTCACTTGATTAACTTTACCCTATCTTGTATTTCAACCATATGGAGCATAATGTTCTTTTAAAAAGCACAGGTACCAAAAACTATTAAAAAATTTCAAAGTAATTATTATTTATGTTTACCATTTCTAAAGTAAAGATTACCATACAAAGCACAATTGTGTGTTTTGATGAGAGAATCACAAAAGTGATATTAAAACAATAAAAATGTATAAAATCCATCCTATGTAAACATTATAACGCATTTGTAAGTAAAACTAAAGAGTATATGGTTATTCCTGGGGGAAGAGATTGCTTCAACTTGTCGGCTTTCTCGGAGTCGAAGACGCATAATGTGTATAGGTATTTGGAGCAGCAAACCTTAAACTTGGCAACATCCTTACTCCTCTTGATTTAACAGAACGAGCATCCTTCCTTCTTGCAGTAAGAAGAAAATCTTTGATCTCGTGAATCTACTTCGGCTGTCGAGGGAAGAGTCATTATTTGGTCACTAACTGTTAAGCCATTCACAAGGATTCAAAAATGGTATAACCATAGATTAATTAGCTGAATATAATGCTCTAACATTGCAGCCAAGATCAATTTTAATCTGCTAAATTATATGTTGTGTGTTCAAACCAAATGAAACACAAAATTTAACTAACTAATTAGCTGATATTGTTATAAGATAAATTTAGCTTACATGAGGAAGACCATAAACTCAAATCCCAAAAACTCTCCCAAAAAAAAAAAAAAAAAAACAGTTTGCAGAAAAAGAAATACTAATGCATGGTCATAGTTTACACATTTACATACTTAAAAAGTAAAAAGATGAGATTGTATCGAAGAAATTACCATTTTCTTCTTCCGGAGGAAGAGCTACTTGAGGTGGTTCAACAGCGGCTAGCAAAGTGCTTATATATTTCAAAACCCTAGCAGTTTTCAGTTAATTGGCCTGGACTAGATGTTACTCAGCCCAGATGTTTGGGTTTATAGTTTTTCCTTCTCTTGAGTTGGGCTGAGAATGTGTGCCCTAAATAAGAGATGGATATATAAATAAATATGAATGGCAATATTGGCACCCGTCAAAAACTGTATGTACACCCCTTTCGTAAGTACACCCCTAAAATATTTTAAAAATCTCTAGTTCGTAAATAAACCCTAGTTAATGCCAAAAATACCCTTTATTTAATTTTATCGAATTATATTTTTGTTAGCATACCCCACTATTTTGTTATCTAATTAGATTTATTTAAAATTTTATTTTTTTTATATTTTTTATTCAAATAAATCATTTCTCTTTAAAAAAATAATTTTTAACTCCTATAAAAACATTTGACGTCACTGAAAAATTGTATGAAAAAAATTTCTTTTCATGTCATTAAATTTTTTTTTTTAATTCTTTATGTAAAAAGAGGCTCTCAGCGCACAACAGTTTATCTCAATTCCTTTGTTTCTAAGAAATTAAAAAAAAAAAAAAAATTCATATTGTTGGTATTGATTTTTGTTTCACTCAATTATAGCAGTAAATTATTTGTCAACTCAATCGATTTGTACTCTATAAAATAAAAAAATAAAATAAAATAATCAGTATTTAAAATAGAAGTTATGGTTTGATAAAATAGAAAGGTTTTTATTAACATATCAAACAATAAATAGAAAACTTCTTTTTTCTTATTTTATAAATGATTGATATAAAACCAATTAATAATTATTGGTGTGTACTAAAAAACTATTTAGTCATTTAAGTAACGTTACTCAAGGATAATATTGGATTTTTAAAAATATACTAAATTGGGATGTACATACAGTTTTTGAGGAGTGTAAATATCGTATATATATATATATATATATATATATCTCTCTCTCTCTCTGTCTCTCTCTTATATATATATATTTATATTTATGTTAAAACGGGCTTGGGTAACTCTCCCGAATTTACTTTTTTTTTCGGTTGAAGTATAAGTGATGGTATTTATACCCCTTAAATACTGTATGTACATCCTTTTCATATGCACACCCTATTAAAAATTTATAAAAACTATATTTTGTTAATAAACCCCACTTAATGATAAAAATACCCTTTTATTTCTATTGTATCGTATTTTTGTCTCTACACCCCACCTACACCTATTTTATTATCTAATCAACTTTAGTATTATTTTATTTCTTGTTTTTCAAAATAATAATAATAATAATAACTCTTAAATACATAAATTATAACAAAATGAGTTTGGTTTTGAACTAATTTTATTTACAAGTGTTTAGTTACGGAAATTATCCTTTTAAAAAAAAAAGTTACAGAAATTCGTCATATACGGTATATACAATGAAGGGGAAATGGAAAAAAAAAATCCATTTTGTTAAAGCTTATTAACAATCATCTAGTAATAAAAAAATAATAATAATAAAGGAGCAATTATCCAGAAAACTTGCAACACAGTGAACACACAAACAAAGCAAACAAGATGATGTTCTTTTTTTTTTTTTTTTTTTTTTAAATTTAATTTTTGCTATGTATGTGTTTTGCCAGTAGGCACAAAAAATACAGATGGGTATAGAGGTTAGAAAAATCAATATAAATTGTTTTTTTTCTCTATTATTTATATAAATTGGTTTTACAACCCACATATGATTTCAATTTGTATTTGAAAACAGTATTTAGAAGATAAATTAGGGTTTGAGAAAATAGAAAAGGTTTTAGTTTTAGGATATAGAAAACAGATTAATAATTTTTAAGTATACTTACAAACTATTTAGTCCTTTTAGTCTTTTTAATCAAGGGTAATATTGAATTTTTAAAAATATATTAATTTTGGGTATATATAAGGTTTTTGAGAGGTGCTAATATCGTCACTCTTGAAGTATTACATTAACAAGTGTGCCAACCTGAGTGATGGCGGGCTTTGGTTTAATTTTTTTTTTTTTTTTATCTATATACATTTTGTATTTGTTCTTGATGTTTAGAAGCGATCATGGTTATACATAATGAACATGTACGCAGGAGCATACCCAGGATTTTTTACTTGGATGGACTAAAACAAAAATATATATAGAAATATATAATTTCAATAAAATAACATTGTTTTAACTCTATTGAAATGAAGGAAACAAACTTGAACCCCCCGTTCCCGATATTACATAAAGAACTTGATCCACCTCAACCCAATAATTGATTGTTATTTTTTTCCCAAAGTGTGAATGTATGATTGTTTTACATTGTATCATAAATTATCAACAACAACAAAATGGTTAAAGTGGTGCTTTAAAATTATAATATAACACTATAAATGATAAATTGCTATCGGAAAATAAATTCATTAAAAAAATAACAAAACACTAACTTGAAATTATGAATAACAAATCCAAAACTCTAATTTGAAAAAAATAAATTTTAACTAAAAAATACATGATGTGAAGAATATAATATGATTATTATTTTGTTGGTTTAAAAAGAAAAATAATATATTTTTATATACATTGAGATTTGGAAGAGAGAGAGAGTTGGTTGGGCTTGTGATGTGTGACAGTGAGAGAGATAAATGATGGATATGGATTTTGAGATGAGTAGTGAGAAGAAAATAAGAATTTTTTTTTTTTCCTTACAAATGGTTGACCCAGCTACAGCCGGGGCAACCCTCCATTACAGTCCGCCCCTGCATGTACACCATCCAATTTTCAAAGTAGAAAGAGTCGTGATCAAGTAATGATAAGCTCAATATATCTTAATTTGTTGTTAGGTGGGAGGAATGTTCCAACGCTATTAACATTTCAATCTCTGAAAGCATATACTATTCTATATAAATTAAACCGAACTATCTAAGGTGAATTGAAAAGCAAATGGATTTGAAAAGTAATGTAGCAAAGCATTTGCTAATGAAGAGTGCTTAAAATTTGTACTGATTTTGGAATATGATCATGAAGTAAGATGGTAGAATCTGAAGGTTGAGTTTCTGAGTAGTGCGTATGGATTACCTAGCTTCCCGAGCATTTCACTTGTTTTCCAACTTGATAGTTGTCCTGTAAAAATATTGAAACGATATTTTGTGTTTGTTATGCATTATAATGAATGTATAATTTAATTTAAAGTGGTGTTTGTTTGTAAAAAACTAAGTTTTTAGTGCGAATTCGTTTATTCTTCAGTTCAAGTTGTTTGTTATCTCCACGATCATCTCTCTGACTTGTTGATGAGTGCTGTGTGTTGAAGTCTTTGGAAACGTCAGACTCAATTTCTTCTAGTATAGTTGATGTAGATCTGTCTTGATTTTTGCCTTGCTCCTGTATTTTTTTTGAAGTTTTTTTTTTTTCCATTAATATACATTCGTTAGAGTAATATGTGATTTTTAAGATATATTGGATTTACCTGTTGCGAAAGTCTTGAATTGCTTGAGCATGAGTCGGTATTTTGAATTGGAAAAATGTTGAGCACAGTAAACTTTGAGTAACTTTTTTTTTTTCAAATTGAATGAGTCCAGCTTTAAACGAAATAGATAAGCCCTACAAATTATACTTTGAAGTCTGATTGATAAATGGTTTGATTCGTCGCATTCCTAATCAAATGTTAATAAATTAGTTTATGTAGTAATAAATTGCAATATATTGTATTGTATTTAAGTACATAAGATACTAAGATTGATGGGTTTTTTTTTAGTAGTATCATACCTTATTTTTTCTGTTGTAAAGATCTGAGATATGAACTCCAATTATTTTGTCAATCTCTCTATCAAAAATGATAAATGTTGTATTTGCTGACTTATCTTGAACGTGAATTTCTATTTTATACCTGATTTAAGAAATATAAGTAGTGAGATTTGATGATATATGAGTGTACAAATAAATTATATGTAATATTTTACCTTAATGTTGGATATTCGGCTTCTATTTTGCATTGGTCACACTAAAATGTTAAGTCTAATTTATTGAGTTTCTTGATGCATTGTTTGCAAGAAATGTAATATCATCCTTTTTGTGCATCTATTTCCATAATTGTCGCAACACATGTTACAATTCTGACATGTGTAAGAGAATTTGTCATTGAAATTATAGATTGAACTCTATATTAATAAATGTTTGTAATTATTTTGGTAGAAATGAGTATGGTACCTCGGAATCATTTTCCGAGTGCATTGTCAATATTTGTTCAATTCTTTCCTTTTTTACAGAAATGAGTATGACATTGTAACGTTTTGACAATCAAATTTGGGTGACAATTATGGGCTCTTATGATGGACTACCATGTATAAAGGTGCAATTTTTATGTTTAGTACATATAAAAGAAAATTATGGAGTTAATAAACAAAATATGTGTACCTTTGAAGTAGTTCAGCGACCACTAGAATATCTAGGTTAACATATATCTTGGTAGCATTTGTTGATGACAGATACGTTTCCCCTACAATTGGTGCTTTTTTTTTAATAATGTTTAAAAACATTCGAAGGTAAATGCGCTATTCTAATGCTATGTGTGTGCTGATAACGTGGCCTATGGATTTGCCTGAATATCTTCTTCTCCATTCCTTATCCTTTTGGTGCCAAACCCATTTGATCGGGAAATCTGCAAAAGTTAATTCTCTAGCATGTTCATAAAGTGCATTTGCTTTCATCCATTCTGTGAACATTTTTTTTTTAGCATCTATTCTATTGCGCACATCATGTAAATGGTTAAAATCTCTAAAGGTGACAACTTTCTTATCAGGTAAATCATAAATGGAACTAGAGTCTTTCGACAACTACACTGCGATACTGAATGGTGAAATTATATAATCTACAATATGCTTCTAATGCAATTATGTAACAATAGTCTATAAATGACCGTATCTTGTCTATCTCACGAACATGTTGTTTACCAGTAGTATCAGTACTTGAGGTGTTTTTCTCCAATACCATTGTTATTATATTAGACCCTTTGTCATGTATTTGAAAAGATATTTTATTGATCTTTGCTTTATTGCAAAACTCAACATTTATATGAGCTTGGTATTTCACTACCAAATCAATATTATGTGGTACCACAAATTTATTATCAAGTTTAATCCCATTTTTTTCAACAAAGATTTCAGTATCTCTTCTTTTGTATACGGGGAAACCATTTTCATCAACTGTAGTTTGAGGAGAATTTTTTTTTGGAAAGTGCTTTGAACAACGATTATGTTTCATACATGATGAATTTAATTTTGCTTCCCCACACAGGAAATGCATCATAAATTGGACAACAGTTGCATATCCCACATTATCTAATATTGGGTTCGGTATCTCGGTAGAAATGATTTTATCTATATCAGTTGTTGTTTGATATTTATCTTCATGATGCAAAAAATACTGTTATATATGTGAGTATGTGATAGATCTCTTTTTTTGAAATTCTATAATGTAGAGGGCTATAAGGCATAGATTTAAAGTAAATTGACATGCCTAAAAATATAATTTATTGTTTTTTAACTATGTAAAGTAATTATATAACATACCTGCTAAAACTCTTCCACAATGTTTTTGTTGTAGTAAAGAATTGATCGACTTTAATTTTAAAAACTCTAGAAATGATATTAGGTCTCTCATCTATTGTTTGCCTAAGTATCAAATGCAAGAAACTTTATATTTCAGGCCATTTTGGATTTGTTGTAAAGGTGATAAACAAATCTGGAATGCTGGCCTATCTACAAATGGTCATAGCATCCTGAAAATATTGTGCCATGTAGCGAGGGCTACCGGTGAAACTTGATGGCAAAACTATCTGTTTTCCAACAGAATCTGGTGTTATATCGTCTCTTAGAACTGCATCTCTCAAGCCACTGTATAATTCAACTCTCAACTGCAGTTGGTTTAAATGAATCCAACATAGTCTTTCTTCCTCAATGCATGTGTAAGCATCAACCAGATATTGTTGGTATAATCTCACAGCTCGTAAAATAGTTTGAGCTCTATGGTTTCTTTATTGCAGTGTGAAAAAATAATATTCTCTCATGGTCATGATACTTCTTTTTGTATCTGTTTGCCTTGATTCTTATGGTACTTTATACCAACATAAAATCTATCTTCTCCGTATGGAAACAGTAAAGGGTATTACATTGCCATAAACGATGGATGAAGCTCACTTATTCACTTTAATTCAAATGACCTATCATCAACAATAATATCACGCTTACCATTTGTATCACTTAAATCCCCAACAATCAGCGTTGCTACTTCAGAGGCATTTAGTAAGTTGTACACACCTATTTGACCGTGAACGTCTTGTCATTAACTTTATACGAACCGGGTGCAAATCAGATTCAACAAATCGGTCTTGTGCCATTCGAAATACTTTAGCCAAATGATTATGTTCATCAAGCATATGTAATAATCCTTCAACAATAGAAGTTTCCAATTGATGTATGTTCTCGTGCTTACTAATCGCTTGAATTCTATCTGAGACCTCATTTTGTGTATCATAAATGTACAATTGTGCAAACTTAGGTTGCTTACCAACATGAGGGAGTAATGAGCCTATTTTGTGATGATTCTGCCTGCTTATACGATACACATATGAACCGCCTCCAGTATTAATGTTATTGTCAACTTGACCACAAATAGATGTGAAAGCGAAAATTGTATTATAGGCTCTAAGATTGTCTCTAAATTTTTTCCCACGTCTGCCTTCATCGTATAATAAACTTTTAAGAAATGGAGCAGCTTCTCTTAAAAGAGGAAGTCGTGTTTTTCCTCCTTGGCAACACAATGAAAATTTTGGATTCAAACACCTTCGATGCTTAATAGTTCTTTCTTCATACCATATAATGACACTGCAATGTTGGCACACGTGTGTTGGTGAGCCAAAATTCCAAGGCTCAATGAACTTTCCTACATTAATTAAGAGTATTGTGGATAATTAAGGGGTGTCCTATAGTAACAATAAACCTTTAAAAATAATAGTAATAAAAAAAAACATTAAAAATAAAAATAAAAATAAAAATAAAACCTAATTTAAACTTAAACACCAAAATCCGCTTCCATTGTTTTTTTTTTTTCAATTGATTTTCATTTTTCAGTTTCTGGTGAATAAAATCATTTGAAAAAAAAAAAAAAAAATTGGTTTCAGTTTAGGGTTTTCAATCTGTTTTTTGTTTGGATTATGGTGAGTAGATTCAAAATTAGTTATTTCAATTTCTGGGTATTGATTTTGATGAAAAATAATTTTTATTTTTTTAATTGTAGAAAGTTTTTTTTTTTTTTTAATTTAACCATTAATTAGTTGTTTTGTTTATTATTATTATATGTAATCAAGACATTTTATACTCCTTGATTACAATATTTTAAGTCTGCATTAATTTAGTTACCAGTTTCATAATTGGAATTCTTATCTATCTTTTGATGGATTAGCTTTAGCTTGCTTTGTCTATTAATTTATCCGTGATAGAGTTTTGGATTTAAATATTATAATGATCAATAATAAAACGCCAAAACCCCATCATATTCTCATTTAAATCAGACTTTAAATTTTGTCAATTAAATCACATAATCATAATATGTTCATCACAATCTTTACTCAAAAGCCCTCTCTTCCTCAATTTTCTCTATAAAAACCATTCAAAATCTCACATTTTTTTCCATCCCATTCCATTGACTCTCCCTCACGGACAAGCTCAAAACACCTAAACGGTAGGGAATTGAATGGCGTTGGGTGGTGAGAGTAATTTCTACAATTTTTTTTTTTATATATTTGGTTGAATAATTTTGATCTTTTAGTTTTAGTTTTGTTTTTTTCAATTCGTGATTATTGACAAAGGCCTCTCTCAAACATCTTGCTCAGGTATCATTGTCATATCAAAAGAAAGCAACTCTATATGTTTTTTTTTTTATTATTCAAACACTTTAAAAGTTTTTTGTTTAATGTTTTGCTTTTTTTTTAGGAAAATGGTTAGTCTTTCCCCTGAAAACCAAATTATTCAAAGATTTACACCCTATCATTAGGATTTGACCATGAAACACCAAGGGTAATACTGTAATTGTGCTACTTAAAATATATATATATATATATATTGTAACTTTTGTAATTGTGCTACTTCAAAATAAAAATAAAAAAAAATTCTAGAATTAAAAAAATATAAAAATTAGTTTTCACCAAAATCAAAACTCAGAAATTGAAATCTCTAATTTTGAATCTACTCACCATAAGCCAAACAAGAAATAGATTCAAAACCCTATACTGAAACCAATTTTTTTTTTTTTTTTTTTATAAATGATTTCATTCACCAGAAACTGAACAATGAAAATCAATTGAAAAAAAAAAAAAAACAACAATGGAAGCAGATTTTGGTGTTTAAGTTTAAATAATGTTTTATTATTATTTTTTTATTTTTAATTGTTTTTTTATTTCTATTATTTTTAAAGCTTTATTATTAATATTATTAATTTTGATTTTCCTTAAAAAAAAATTCTAATTATCTGAAATGGACGGTAGAGATTAAATCTGGAGATGAACTGATGGTGATGAGTTTTTATTTTTTTTAATTCTGATTTTTCTTTACAAAAATCAACGTTATTATTAAGGGGGTAAAAACATATTTTCTCCATTGCTTTAAAAAAATCAACATTTTTATTACTTGAAATATACACGTTATACGTCTCACCCTCAACTTTCTTATACCTCATCATCTTCACCAAAATTAATATTGAATTCACACACTAAGTTGACCGGTAGGCTTTTCTTCAAAATTTGAAAATAAATAAATAAATATCAGTGACTACATAAAAAATAAAAAAAATAAAAAAAAATCAATGAATAGAAGTCGGGATTATTCTTACATATGTGAGCGCATGATCTTGGGACACATCCATTTTTGCTTCTTTAATCTTGGATTGATATTGCTTGATACGTTTTAGGAAAATGAATAGAGAATTACATAAGTATTTATACAGACATATGAGGCTGTTGACATTCTTTTTTCCCTATAAAGTTGGGTTTTATCTTTGAATTAATATTGATGAACCCTATGTGTCATAAATATTCCTATAACTCTATTTGTGTGTATTGTCAAATGAGTGTCATATACCTTTAACTGCAAGAATTTATTAAATCCCACTTTACTCTTGGCTTGGAAAAATAAATGTAATAAAATAATTTAAAAGGTTTTAACTTTTCATATCATGCAAAGAATAATAAGTCAAAATCATAATGACATTGAATACATAAGAACTCCTAAGATATAACAATCATTATAACGAACGGTGATTTAATTAAAATCAAATTCATTTATAAGTAATTTGTTTTTTTTTTTTATATAAATTTATAATTAAAGATTTTGAATTAAATGTAAATATATAATTTAATATCTAAGCTCTCTCACGGCGACAGGTGACGCTATGAGGGTCAGTTTTTATATATACTAGTTGACAGCTCGTACGATGTGCGGGTATTGTAAATTAAAACGCGTCGTCATCGAATTTACATGGCAAGTTGGAGTTCCGTTATTATATATATATTTAGATTAAAAAGGAAAATGTATTTAGAACTTATAGCTTCCAAATGATTTGAACCCATAAAATTCATTAAATTTAGTTGAAAATTTAGTAACTTCCTAAGAATAGTAATAAGTAGCAAGCTGTATTCATCATTTCTAAATTTTCCACAATAAAATTACTTTTGATAATGAAAACCTCTACACCAAATACACACATGTCATCTATAAGATACTCATTTCCAGGATAATAAAATGTTTTTAGATCAATTAATTTGGTGATACCCAATTTGGTCTTCAATACATGATATTGTCTTACTCGCCCATATGCATTATCGGTAAAAACAACAAACTGAAGTTTAATACTTTAAAAATAATAATTTTTTAATCATATCAATTAATTTATCTTTAGGATGTAAGCACATAAAACATATAACATATTTGTCTCAAAGATAATTGTATGTGAAAAACTTACAATCATGTTCACCTCTCATTCAACTGTAAGAGAATTGGTCTCCACAAAAAGCCAACTAAAATGGAGATATGATATTTCGCATTCTTGCTCTTGTATCCATTTGGATAGATAGATAGTTTCCTGAGTTAATTGCAGGTTGAATTATGTAAGATAGAGAATACATTGACAAAATAAAATGCTTTTATATATATAACACTTCCAATAATATAGAAGCTTTTTTTTTCTTTTCTTTTTTTTGACAATAATAATATCAATAATGCTAAACATCCCACCTAAAATCCCACATTTTTCATCTCACTACATGTGGTATGTGAGGTGTCAAATTGTGAGTAGATACACATTAATGATAATTTATCTCACCTACCCCATGTATCCACTCGCCATTTGACACCTCACATGTCACATGTAGTGAGATGAAAAATGTGGGATTTTAGATGGGATATGTAGCATTACTATAATAATATAGCTCTTTTGAACACTTTATTTTAACACATTATTAAAATTACAGAAAATGGAAACAATTAATTATTACAAATAAAACAACCTTGAGAGTATAGATATTTGGATAATATAGATTTTTTAGGGTTTTTTTTTATCATGTTCATTTTCTTGCACCAAACTTTCTGATTACGCCTCCCTCTCCTGCACACAAGAAATTCTTCGGTGAGACTGTCTCATGGACAAGTGGTGAGACCACCCAATAGAAGTATAGTATTTTTATTGAAAACATCAAAATATATTTTAAAACTTAAAAGCTTACACTTCTATTGGATGGTCTCATTGCCATGTCAATGAGACCGTCTCATTGAAGATTTTCTCCCTGCACACATATTCTTAAAATGTATTTAATCATGTATCAAGTAGATTTAAATAATATATAAATTTTAAATTAAATTAAAATAAGAAAACAAAAGAAAAGAAAAAGAAAAGTAAAAGTAAAGTGGTGCGCCCTAAAACAATAATCTAAAAAGAAAAGGTGGGGATAGTATATTTAAATAAGAATAGTATATTTAAATATATTATAATGATTTAATAGGGAGCATGCTAAAAGATAAATATTTATTAATATATTAAATATATTTAATTGGATAAATGCAAAAAGGTAAATATTTATTAATAAGAATGTGTTTAGTCATATATTAAATTAGTTTAATCGGAAGAATGCTAAAAGATAAATAATTATCAATTATATTATTAAAATTAATACAGTAAATGAAATAGGAGTAATGTGAAAATAGAAATATTTATTAACAATATTAAAAAGTACAATAATCTTGACTCTTTGATTATGATTGTTTCAATGGTATATCCGAACCCATCTGGATACTCGAGTTTTGACTGTCCGGGTATCCACTTGAAAAAAACCTGGATTTTATAATCCAGATACTAGGTCTAGAAATACCTAGTCAAATATCCGGGTATCTATACCCAAATTTTACCCAGATTCCAACCTTTTTTTTTCAATTTTTATAACAGAAATTTAAAATTGTTTATTCTTAATTAATTTTTCTATGACTGGTGATTTTTAGGGAATATACCCAAACCCAGATAGGTACACAATCGGTCAGATACCCTGATATTCCTTACCCAGCGCCGGGTAAGGAATGTCCGGGTATAACCCAAGATTTTTGGCTCCGGTAAGGAATATTAATACAACAGTAATTAAAACAAATACTCTCCATCTTCTTCCCTCATTCTATCTCCTCTCTCCTCTCTCCTCTCTCTTTAAACAAAAACATTTCAGCTTTGATTTTTCTCCTTCTTCTTACATGTTCATCACTTTCATTTCATTTTCAAAATGTTCTGAAACAAATTTTGATTTCTCCATAAAGACACATAACTTTTCAAATAACACAATATATATATATATATATATATATATATATACTGATTGTTAATCTAATTTTAGTAATTGTAAGTGTACCACATTGGAGACCGGAGAGGATGCATCTCACTAAAAAAATAAATAAATAAATAAATAAATAAAAAATTCTAATGAACTAATGGATAGAGTCCATATGGACAATTAATCTCCACTTATCGGTTTCATTCTCATCTTTAAGGAAAAATATTTTAAATTGCTTTTAACTTGGTTTGAGTGTGTAGTGTTTGACTATTTTAATACTACATAAGTTTATAAATTGATTGATCTTTTTTTTGTTTTTTTCAATTCATACCGGGGAGAGTTAAAAAGAAAAATTAAACATAAAAGAGAGAAAAGAGAGAGGATATAAATGAGAAAATGAACGATTCAAGATACAAAGTTGAAAGAAGACAGATAAAAAAAAATACTATAACATTTACGGTTATGGTAACATTCAAAATGGAAATGTAGTTCATCAAACTTTCACTTTCCTAGATTCTAACTACTAATAGCGATTAGTCTTGCAACCGCATCCTCATCCATGTGGCTTTGCGACTCCATCTCCTCATCAATCATCAACTACAAATCCCTAACCCTTTTTTGTAGTTTGTCAATATTCTCTTTGTTGTAAGTGTGTTAACATGGCCGTTGCAAGCCATGTATGATCCTAAAAAAAAATGCAGATTTTGATAGATATAGGTTATGGAAGAAGAAACATATGTTAAATTTGAAAATGTAAATATGTGCATAAAATTTAAATCAGTGTGAAGAAATATATCATGTGTCCAAATATATCATGTGTCCACCCTAATATAGGGATGGTGTAATATTGTATGTAAGTGCATTGAACACCGAAAGGTCAAACATAGGAATTAAAATTACAATGTATAAATTAGCATCTAATCGATTCAATTTCTTTTTTTTTTTTTACTTTTTCTTTTTTCTATTATCAACCATTACATTTTTAATAAATGCAACAATAAAATTATAATGTATTGTTGTATTGGTTTTTTTTTTTAGGAATACCAAAAGATTTTTAAATATGTATTAATTTAATCAATATATTAAATTAGTTTAATAAGAAGAATGACAAAAGATAATTTTTTTTAATCATATTAAAAAATTAAGACAATAAATGGAATAATAATATTAATATATATATATAGACAATAAATGAAATATTAATGTATTTAAATCTAAAGCAACCTCATAACGTATTATTTATATATATATATATAATATGTGGCGTTGTGGTAATAGTGGAAATGGACGGTCTCTCTTTATTAATGGTATTAGATACCTAAAAGTTTTCTTAACCGATTAGTGGAGATAATAACTATCATTATTATTGATAGTGATTTAATTAAAATCAAATTCATTAACTAAATGGACATACATGTCCATCTAGCCTTGTTATTATATAAATTAGCCTTTTTTGTTTTTTGTTTTTTAAAACAAAATATAGTTAGTATTTTAATAAATTATTTATTAATAATATCAATAATTCAATAATTCAATAATTAATGAATTTGACATTAACTATTTGATATGAAATGTTTTAATTTTGGTATATGTAGCAAAGGTTAACACTTTCGAATAAGAAAGATTAGCCTTTTTGTTTTTTTGTTTTTTTAAAACAAAATATAGTTAGTATTTTTAATAAATTATTTATTAATAATATCAATAATTCAATAATTAATGAATTTGACATTAACTATTTGATGTTTTAATTATGGTATACGTACCAAAGGTTAACACTGTTGAACAAGAAAGGGGATTTTAATATATATATAGATATATATATATATATATATATATATTAATAAATTGAATAGGCAAAAGGTTATTAATTATTGATTGAAAATAGACTTGATACATTCGAGCAATATTTTTTTAAAATATAATTAGTATTTTTAATTAATTATGGTACACCAAGGGTTAACACTATTGAATAGTAAAGGGGTTCTTAATATATTATTTTTAATAAATTGAATAGAAAAAAGGTTATTAATTATCAATTGATTATAGTTAATAATTAATAAAAATTTAATACAAAAACTCTCTAACGACGCCACATGTCAATATGAGATTCCATTTTACTATATTACTAGTGTGTCAACCATGCAATGCACAACCTTTGTTTAATACTATTTTATTTTGCAGTACACAAATTTCTTTTTTGAAAAATTATATAAATGGAAAATAATTTTAAAAAATTAATAACATTGAATGCATAATTTCGGTTTTCTCATATTAATCCATTAATTCTTCTTATTCTTATTAGGACAACACTTGGATACTGACTGGTCAGTACCAAAAGTACTGACCAACCAATGAAGTTTTGCCATGTGGCCTATTTGTAAAAAATGTAAGAAGATAAATGTAAAAAGTTAAGAGAAAAAAACCACGCGGCAACACCTCATTGGTGGGGTCAGTATCTTGGGTTTAGTAGTTAGTACTCAAGTAATTTCCTTCTTTTTATACTGATCAATTACAGATATTAATTAAGTCAACTCAAAATCTATTAAACTTAGAAATATAAATAATATAAATGGATTTTTGTAAAAAAAAATCAAAAACATTTAATGCATGGCATGTGCCGTATCCACATTAAAAGTAGTTATTTTTATCATTTTTATTATATATATAATATATATATATATATATATATATATAATATGATATTATTATATTATATTATATATTATATACTATTATATGATTTATAATAATTATTATTTATAATAAAAATAATAATAACATTTAATAAAGGACACATCTCGCAACCATATTAAAAGTATATAATATAATTATTATATATAATTATATTATATGTAATAAAAATAATTCAAAAGTAGGAAAAAGATTAATATTATTATTATATATATGATTATATTCTATTATATATATATATATATATATTATGAAATATAATTATTATTATATATAATAAAAATAATTCAAATGTAATAAAAAAAAAAAAAACTATTATATGTGTGTGACTTAAAATTAGATTTATAAATACATTGAAATATCAACCATTGAAAAGAGCATATATGGGTTGATATTAAGTTGATTTGGCTTTTCGTCTTTACCCAATTAATTAATAGGGACTCTTCATATTACATAACTAATTAACATTATTAAATGAGGACCCTTTATAATGACATTTTATACTATCATATTACAATTAATAGTGACTCTTTGTATTATATAATTATTTAAAAACATTAAATAGGGACTTTTCATATTACTTTATATAAAATAATATTAACATGGATATGGTATATAATATTAAATCATTTTTATAAACATTAAATTATATATTATAATTAATATGGGCTTTTTATATTATATAACTAATTTTTATTTTTTAAAGAAAATTAACGACATTAAATAGAGCACTTCATATTAAGGAAATATTATCATAAGAACAAAAGAAACATAGAAGAAATTGCATATTTCTCTCTGCATGTAATTCGTGTCTGTTTTCTTTTTCGTTAAACTATAACAAATATATATATTGCCTTTAAATGTTGTATTAATAAATTTTAGAAACTCGTAATTAAGCATTTTAATTAACATTTAACAATCTGATAAGCATCCACATTTCTTTTGTTTCTCTGAATACAAATAATAAAAATGCATAGAATCACCTTAGTGGCCAAACAACACTAACAGCTTCTAAAAATTTATAATTTCATATCAACATTCAACATGACTAAAACATCTCAAAATTTCAGGCAGAATCACAAAACAAAAGGAAGGTTTTTCTATTTTCATATAGTTTTGGACCAAATCAACTCGACTCATTGGTTGCAGATCAATTCACCATTCTGGTTGTGTTATGATTCATTTAATGTCCCTAGTTTTCAAAAACTTGAGATACATCTGAATCATAAAAATAAAAATAAAAAAATTCAACATATTAATAACCCAAACTCAAGAAAAAAAAAGGAATTTTATTTCTTTTTTTTTTTTTTTGTTATAATGCAAAAGATATATATATATATATATATCCTTACAAAGAAAATCTGTTCCATAACCCATTTTGTTTTCGAAAAATTTATTTTGTTGTCTTGGTCAATGTTTTTCTGTTTACGGGTGGATTAGCAGTAGGCCAACAATTACAAAGCAACTTCAGTTGGATTGCAACGTGCATAAACATGCCCCACTGTTAAAACTGGTCTTCTTGGTGGGGGTGCTTTTGTTTTGCTTGATTCAGCCCTCCTTCGGTTAGTTGCCCTTAATATATATATATATATATATATATATATATATAGGAATTATTTGGATATCATTAACAGCCGATGCAATGTATTTTTTTTTTTTTTTTTTTTTTTTTTGAGGGAATCAATGTATCAGTTTATTGGTCTAGGAATCTGAAAAGTTGTACCTTCAATTATATTAAAGAAAATAATCAGCAATCCATATTATTAATATAGAATAATACTAATATAGAATAATAAGATGAATAGCCATTGTAATTGCCAATCTAATTAATTATTGAGAAAACCTATTCATCTTGATCTGTTATTATATATATTTAATATACCTTTTGGTACGGCTATGAAGGGTTTACTTCCGAACCAATCTCATATCGTTTTATATAATTTGATTTAAATAAAAAGAAATCAAGTTATATCATGAAGGGAATAAGAAAAGGTAACTTTTAAACCCGTATGAGATGTGGAATTAAGTTTCCATATATTTTCTTTTTTTCAACTAATTTTAGTAAACACTTTAATTACAAATAAAAAAATAAATTATCTTACCCTCGTTAAAATTCTTAATTAGTAAACGTAATTTGATAGAGTAAATGAATGATGGGATAAAAAAATAAAATTTAGATACAAATGAAAAATAGAAAAGTAAAAGTAACAATTTTTTTAGTAATAGAAGTAACATTTGTTTTTGTTTTGTTTTGTTTTTTTAGAATGAAGTTTGGTGGGTGGGTTAACAATTAGGTGTGTTATTATACACTAATACTAATGTGTAAAGGTTGAAATTTTTGTCCACAACAAAACCGTGTCTTTGTTGCTATAAAAAAGCAATTTATAATCATTGTACGATATATTTATTGACTCTTTGTCCTTTTGCCTTCTGGCAAGTGAAAGGAGATTGATACTACAGCTAAGCGTTTGTCTTGTCTATTCAGTTGTGGATTTTCCTGCTCTCTCTTCTTGTTGTTGGCTGCCGTGGTTGACCGCCACCTTTTTTTGTAAACACTTGCATCCAAAGAGAAACATAAAAATAAGTCTTGTTGGTTTGGTGGGTTTTGAGTGTTCTCTTGTCTTGGGAACTTGCAGTTTCGTGCGGAGTAAAAAGTAATGTGCTCTAGATTTGGTTTGAATTGTTTTTTGATTTCATTTCATTCATTTAAATTGAAAAAACACAAGTCGTGCTCTCATTGATTGTCGTCCAAGTTTGAAGTAAAATGTGTAACTGTCTTCTGCTGAATCTATTTACTTTCACTTATATGGGTTTTCTAGTTGCTGTGATTTGATCTCTGGGATTTTGTTTAATTTGCATCTCAGTTGATTCTTGAGAATCTGGATTTACTATTATTTGCTCAGGGGATTTATATTAGTTGAATTGTTGAAATTTGGTTGGTGGGTTGTTCAGTTTCTCTCTTTTTTGCCGATTTGTGGAAATGAAAGGAAAATTTGGGAGTCAAGGGAATTACTTTTTGTTGAACACAGGAGCTAGAATTCCAGCCATTGGGTTGGGGACATGGCAAAGTGGTGGAGACCTTTGTGTCGAAGCCGTCAAAACGGCATTGTTGGTGGGTTACCGTAACATAGACTGTGCACATCTTTATGGGAATGAGATTGAAGTAGGTGAAGCACTAGATGAAGCATTTAAAGGATCACTGAAGAGGGAGGAAGTTTTCCTGACTTCAACACTGTATTGTACTATGAATTCCCTCAATAAGATTGAGAATTATGTTAAAGTGTCTCTTAAGAATCTTGGTGTCTCATATTTGGATCTTTATCTTATGCATTGGCCTGAGAACTCAGCTTTCGGGGATGCTACGGATCCTCCTTCAAAGTCTGGGAGTGAGTATAGGCAGTTTTTGAATCGGCTGAAAAAAGCATGGAAATCGATGGAAGCTCTCGTTGACTTGGGTTTGGTTAGAGCTATTGGTGTCAGCAATTTCGGGGTGCAGCAGATCAAAGAGTTGCTGAAATTCGCAAAAATTGTACCCGCAGTCAATCAGGTAAGTGATATAAGACTCATTTTGGTTGAATTGTAATTGTAGTTTTAAAGATTTTGCGTCTCACCTTTTCTTGCTTATTGTTTGTTGGTTTTTCATTCATTTCTGGTTTAATGAGTTGCTGCTTTTTAAGTAGATTGCAGTAGTTGAATGGTAGGAGCAAGCAATCCAATCAATGTTTCTGTTCTTTCGAGTTTCGATACACTTACCCCATTAAAGTGATGCATAACAGAGGAATTCATTGTTTTGATCAATGGAATTACATCCTCAATTTGAGTTGTAGAGCTTTGTAGCATTGCCTATCTCATTTTTCTGGCATTGTAGAAGTCAGAAGATCTGTATTGTCCTTCCCATAAGACCATTTTTTTTAGAATACAGTACTGCTTGCATTGTTTTTTTAATCCTACCTTTTTCTTTTTTTAATTATTATTTTGTGATAGGATTCAAGAAAAAAAAAATTGACACAAAATAATGTGAACAAGCAGTCCACAAGCTATTGAAAAAGAGCTATATGGACAAACGAAAACTCTTTACTAAATACTATACAAACGAAAACTGATCCCAAAACCAACATCTAACACCAAACAACAGCCCCCCAAAAGTAATGAATATCTCTCAGTATAATCTCACAACAGTTATCTCCACGTAAACAACAATCATCTCACTCTCACAGCTCCCTCCCAAACTAGCTGAATGAAAAAAAGAGAAGTATTGCATAATCTTATTTTGCTCGCCTGGCCATTTTCTTCCACATTTGATGGTAGTTTGTAATGTTTTCACATCTCCTAGTTTGGTATTCTTAATCTTTATATAAGTAAATTTTTGTGGAGTTTTTGATCTATTCAATTATAGGAATATTAGACTTAAGCTTATTAAATGTCCTAAACCAGTTCCAGTCGCCGATATTTCTTTTGTGTGTGTGGAGATAGAGAGAAAGAGAGAGGGAGAGAGGTAACTAGGTAAGTTGCATTGGATCCCTAATATAAGTTGATGTACAATAAGTCTTGATTGTGCATGTTAGAGTTTTGATACAAAACATTGAAGATTTCTCACACATAATTTATTTCAGGGATTCCGCAACGGAGAATTCCTCTCTCTCTCTCTCTCACATAACCTATTTGTTAATATGAAGGAACATTTGCAGCTGCTAATTGTTTAGACAGTGATTTTGTGAGATACTTTTTGACGAGACCTTGAAAGATGTACTTTTCAAGGAGTTGTTGAGCAATACGATTACTCTCTATTAATTGTCAAACAACATATCCTCCATTGTTTTGTTTTTCCAAACTGCTAATTTTGCATTGCAATTCTCTCTAATTGATCCTCAACGCCTTTTTCTTTTATTAAATTCCTCTGTAGCTGATATTCCTTCCTTAAAACAAACATATTTTTTTCTCAAAACTTTACCTGTGACCTGTCTGTCTAGAATTAACTCAAACACTAAATTCAGCCTTCTTTTCATATCTATTACAAAATTCATGAACCTTCACTAAAGATGCAAATTTGTTGGCTTAAAGTTAATTTTAACTTGAGGTACATACAGTGAGTTGGTAGAGTTTGAACAAGACTTTTTTTATTTGCTCCTAAAAGCTTCAAACTCGGTCATTGTATCCTTGTTTGGATCACTTGTATCATCCATCTGACTGACAGTAAATCAACACAAAAGAACTGAATCAATTATATTAATAGAAAAAAACAAATTTTAAATGAAAGAGAAACAAGAATAACAAGCCAAAGCTCCTAATTTTTCATTAAATTTTGTCGGAAAAAAATTATTTTCTCACACTATATATTTCTCTCTTAAAACTCTCTAATCAAAAGGACATATAATAAAATGTCTGAGTTATTAAACATATAATAAAACAATATTCTTTTGTAAATTAAAATAAAATAAATTCTAAATGAGACGTACCTTGAATGAGTGCTTCAACCACGAAGAATTATTTGAGAGTGATTTTGATTTAGTGAGTTTTAGATTTGCTTTTATGTTGAGCATGAGAGAGAGAGAGAGAGAGAGTTTATTCTTTGTATATATGTGTGTGTGTGTGTGAGCATGAGAGAGAGAGAGAGAGAGAGTTTATTCTTTGTATAAATATATGTGTGTGTGTGTAGAGTTTATTCTTTGTATATGTGTGTGTGTGTGTGTGTGTGTATAGAGAGTTTATTCTTTGTACATATGTGTGTGTGTGTGAGCATGAGAGAGAGAGAGAGAGAGTTTATTCTTTGTATATGTGTGCGTGTGTGTAAGCATGAGAGAGAGAGAGAGAGTTTATTCTTTGTATATGTTTGTGTGTGTGAGCATGAGAGAGAGAGAGAGAGTTTATTCTTTGTATATATGTGTGTGTGTGTGTGTAGAGAGTTTATTCTTTGTATATATATATGTGTTTGTGTGTGTGTGTGTAGAGAGTTTATTCTGTATCTATATGTGTGTGTATCTCTATGTGTGTGTGTGTGTGTATGTGTGTGTGTGTGTGGAATGTTCAGCCATTGCGCGTGCGCACATACACACGCTGAATGTTCAGCCATTGGATGAATCAATGGCTGAACATTCAACTGACTTTTGCATCTGGAAAATTGCTAGATTTTCTTATCTGCAGCAATCTCTCTCTCTCTCTCTCTCTCTCTCTCTCTCTCTCCCTCTATAAATGTTATGTGTGTGTGTCTATAAATGTTATGTGTGGGGGGGAATGTTCAGCCATTGTGCGTGCGCACGCACACACGCTGAATGTTCAGCCATTGGATGAATCAAATCCAATGGCTGAACATTTAACTGACTTTTGTATCAGGAAAATTACTAGATTTTCTTATCAGCCGCAATCTCTCTCTCTCTCTCTGTCTCTCTCTCTCTCTCTCTCTCTCTCTCTATAAATGTTAATATCTATATTATCATCATTAATTCACAATTCATTCCGATGATTTTGTTTTACTCGCTGCTGATATTGTTATTGTTATTGTTATATTTACATCTATTTTCATTATTGTTTTTAAAGGTTGGTTTAATCGGTTGATGATATTTTTTATTTTCTTAAGTTTGAAATATTTTCTCTGTATGATGTTTTATTCGTGAATTTAGAAGTTCGTGATTAATTTATGATGGGCTTTTTATAGGTGGAGTTGCACCCTTTTTGGAGGCAAGATGAACTAGTTAAGTTTTGTCAGTTGAAAGGTATCCATGTATCTGCTCACACACCTTTAGGGGTGCCTACTTCAAGTCCTGGACCATCTGATAGTGGATCAGGTGGAGAAGAAGAACCTGGAACTCCACGCATATCATTTAGAAGGTCAAGATCAGTACATGGACCCATGCTAAAATTGTCAGTTGTTGCAGAGATAGCAGATAGATGTATAAAAACACCTGAGCAGGTAAATTTCAACCACTAGATATATTATATGTTCACTTAGCTGTAGTTCCATTCTTTTCCTTTAGATATAGTTTATCCAACTAGATATGTGTTTTTCTTTCTCCCAATCTTGAGAATATGATTACTTCTGATTTTTAACTGAGCAAGGAGGATAACACTACTTTAGGTTTAACATTACTCCCTTGATTGGGACTTCAGAAGAATGTAAAGTTGATGCAAATGCTGGTCAGTGTATGTTGCATGATCATGCTCCATAGACCATTAGAGTTAACCAATAATTTCTTTTTGAGGTTCTGGTCTTACCTTTTTCCATAATGATTCCCACAACCGTAAAAAGGGTGGGCCAAACTCAGATTTGTAACATTTCTTAGTACACTCTTATTCCACCAGTCAAGAATCCCTCACTCATAATGATGATATTGAAAGCTTATCTTAAATTAGAGCCATGTCAAGATGATGCCCGCTTGATATTTCCACTTTATTTGATCCAAGACTAAACCCAAAACAAGCATTTATCAAAATAATTCCTCACGTAAAAGCATTAACGACAGGTGAAGTGCAAGGCCGTTCAATAGTTGATGTAGGTTGTCAAAGTCGATTGAAATTATTATAAAAAAGTTGCATTCTACACTATAATATCCTCATCATAACAGGCATTGGCAACACACCGCATGGATCTTTGCTAAATGCATAAGATTTACATGCTTTGTTTTTTGGATTTACCGTCACTGCTTGCAAGAATGATATTTCTTAGAATTCACTAATCTTAAGTGGGATTGAGGCTAGAACTAGAAGCATGTGTTGTCTTAGAGTGATCACTGCCCAAATTGTGTATTAGTACTGCTGTCCAAGCAAGTGGTGTTCAAAAATCAAGATTATAGACATGAACTGTCTTCTACAATACAATATACATATAGGTTACAATATGGTTCCTATTAGCATATTTAGATATCTAGAAAATTTCATAAGTTCAAATAGCTGGTTAACCATTATGGGTCTATGAACTTTTGAAATAACTATATGGATGGGGAATGTTTTTTTTTTTTTTTTTTTTTTCAACCTTGATTTTAGAGTTTTTAAGTCCGAAGGTATGAATTAGAGTAAGAATTTAGCCAACCGTACCCCAGTTTTTATATATTACCGGTTTCCTCAAATATATTTATGTTCAATTATGTATTGGTATCTTTTCAGAGGTTTTGTCATTTCATAATTGAACTTTGTAATGATCATGCACATTCTTTTCAATATTCATATTCTAAAAATATCTAATTCATCAAATTGGGTTGATAGGACCTTTTCCTCAATTTCCTTTCGTTATTTTCATCACTCCTGACTTTCTCTTGTTGTCTTTTGTTTTACATTTATTTTCTCCATATATTCTCATTTTTATACATTGAACGATTTTAGCTCAAAAGGAAAATAAACCATCTGGTCTTTACTGTATTTTCTGGTTTGTCACATGAATTGCTGTAGGACTTGGTAGATGAAACATTTTTTTAAAAATGTTGTCCAAGAAAGTTTTATAATCAAGACACTAGTCTTTATGGCATATCATTTCATACTAAATATACTGTAGATGTGTTATTGTTATTTGTGCTGAAATTTCGTAGATCACATTTTTCACCTTTGTCTACCTCTCAAACAGCATTCTGAAAAAATGGTTCAAGTTAGCAATTCCTTGATAGTCTTAGAAAATGAGATGAATTTCTTCACAAAGAACCACTTGCACAGTTGCACTGCATGATGGTTCCAGCCCGAACCTGGACCCGGCTAGTACGCAACCAGATTTGGACTATAGCAGTGGATAGGCATACCCATCTTTTCATTCAAACGCTCCAACATCTTTTCAACAAACACCATGTCATGCATTGGTGTGTGCTGCAAAAAAAAAAAAAAAAAGGTTTATCATATTATTATTTTTTTTTTCAAGAAATAGGTCTTAAATAATTGTTTCTGGTTTTGTATTACACTACTAAATTCAATCGAACCTGACTAAGACTGAGTGTGGGTGGGTCCATTTGTACGGACAGTCTCCTTTTCTAAAAGAGGCTGTGTGGGTGGTGGGTTCAATATCTTTGTTTTTACTGGCATTGTCTCCATTTCTACTGTGTGGGTGACGGGTTCAATATCTTTGTTTCTATGGGCAATGGAGACAATGCCTATAGAAACAGAGATATTGAACCCACCACCCACACAGCCTCCTGTTGAAATGGATACAGTGCCTGTACAAATGGACCCACCCACACTCAAGTCTCAATCAGGTTCGTTTATTTTTATTGAATATAATAAATTCAGTTTTTCATGAACCAATGATTGCAATGAAACAAGAAATTAAATGAATTGAATTTAGTAGTGTAATACAAAACAAGAAACAATTATTTAAAACCTATTTCTTGAAAAAAAAATGATATGATAAACCTTTTTTGGTGCCTGATGAAAAGATGTTGGAGCGTTTGAATGAAAAGATGGGTATGTTGTATGCCTATCCACTGCATGGTACAAATCAGGTTTGTGTTGTAATACAAGATAGTCTTATCAACTCTTGTATACCCTAGCCGGTACACAACCGGTCGGGCACCCAGATATTTACCTGGTGCTAGGTAAGGAATATCTAGGTACTACCCGAGAATTCCGGCCTGGTTGGGTACAATTGCCATCCCTAATTTGCAGGCTCAAATAGTAGAAACTATTCCAAACCATTATGCTATATTATAAATAATAAAATGGAAACATAATGTAAAGATACTAGTAGGGGAACTCATCTCTTGGATACTCATGTTGTTGGAGTATGTACGATAGGCATAAGGGTAAGGATTCATAAATTCAACCTTATTTCTAAGAATTGAAGTACAGGATGTGCAAAGTATTTGTACAAATGGACCTATATATATTTGACTACCATCATTGAACTTAGTATACAAGAAATATTTGCCTTAACTAAATATCTAGAGAAGAAAAATAGCATAATAAAGAGGAATTTTAACAATTAGATAGTTTGACCATGTAAGCCTTTGCCTGTGGGAAGTACCTATTGGTCAATATATCTGTAAGCTTAATAAAATACGAAACCTAAAAATATGACCAACCTTCAGTTATGCCAGTACCTATTCCATCTGTAGATTTTTAATGGATTGAATTCTAAAAATAAGATTGATCATGTCAATCCCAAATTCCAATGTCATACTCATATCTCTAGTACTAGCCTTCAAGTTTACCAAATATTGATGATTATATTTACCTTACTCTATTTTTCCCCTTGCTAAAGTTTTCTTTTTCATATATTTAAGACATAAAAATTAGGAATTCTTTGAATTAGCAACCTCCATTTTTCAAACAGATGTCTCAAATGATTGAAATTTCATGTTTATCTAGAATTATCCATGATTCCATCAGGACAAAAGCATAGTAGAGTTCTAATAATTAGAAAAAAAATTGAAAGTGGAATATAGAGAGGCCTTTTTGTAAGTAGAGAGATTTAGGTTAATTATTATAAATGTCTATGGACAGTAAGAGGCGAGAGTAAAAATTATGCAAGGCCTTGGTGTACGGTGTACCCACTGCTGCACCATCTTGTATTTGTTGGTCTCAATTGGATTTTGTGAAACTGTGTTGAGACTTTTTGTCACATGTTGGACACTTGGACTTGACAAAAAGTCAAGAGAGCAACTCTAATGAAGGAATTTGAGAGTTATTGTAGATTTTATGGGTGGTTTGAAATTACAGGATTGATTGATTTTTTGCGGTGTCCAAGTCTATTTATGAGCTTCTAATATGTATTGTAACTTTTTAGACAACTATTCTAACCTCTAAAACTCGAGAAAAACTTTGGTGCACCAATCACCACACCGGGCCATTAAAAATATAACGTGGCGATTTTTATTTTAAAATATATTTAAAAAATCAGTGGGAGGAAAGAGAAAAACTTTTTTGAAGTTATATTTAATTAAAATTTGCCACATGTCAAATTTTTAGTGTCCCGTTGCACCAATCAGCTGGTGCATCAGGTGCACCGAAGATTTTCTCCTAAAACTCCCATAAACATTATAACTTCCAGATCCACCATTAAATCTCTGGTGACTCTTCATTAAAATACATAACTCTTCACGATGTCTCCTGGTGCATTAATATTAAAGTGCACCTTACAACACCAAATTCCCTAATTGGAACTATTGATCATCTGATACCGCTTGTTGGATATTAATGTGTAGGCTGGTGATGAAACATAGACCTTTGACTGATTTTATTTTGAGATGATATGATTTGTATCTAATATGGTGCAAGCTCAAACTGTCCATTATAGAGTCATCTTGAGGCATTTTATAAGCTGCAATACAGTTGGTTGAGCAGTTTTTAAGACCAAAAATCAATAAACTATTAGTTAACTTTCAACAATGGCTTGGAAGTTATTGGGACAGAATGTTGGTACCATTTTACTTGGGTAAAATGAAATCATCTGAACAGAAAAGTTGTGATGAAAATGGTGTTCCAAAACATTTAAACTTAAAAAGGTCATGAATATAGTTCGATGATATTTTGTTAGTATTTTTGAACTGATGATGCATCATGTGATCAAGTGGGAGATCTCTCTCTCTCTCTCTCTCTCTATATATATATATATATATAAATATAGGAAACCATAATGATTTTATTGAAGAAAGGTGTTAAAAGGGTGAACAAGATGTCTACAACCAAAAAGATGTTTGATGTTTTTGGACTATAAAAAATAACAAGTATGGAAACTTGTATGATCTTTGCCCCAACCCAAAAAAAAAGTCTAAGAAAAGTATTGAATACAAAGCTACCCCAAAATCATTTCCCATTTTAAAAGGATAAAAAAAAAATGAAGTATTTTGGAATTCTTTGGCGACGGAAAGTCTAAAGTGGCCAAGAAATATCCCAGTGGTAATCAATGTCTTTGTCTTGTCTTTCTTCAAAGATTCTATAATCTCTCTGCCAAATTAACCACAATAATGCCAGAGCAACACATTTCCATGATACTTTAGCATTGTCTCCTATTCCAAAAGTATGGCTCCATTAGTAAGGAGCCACATGAAACCAGAGCCACCCACATATTCTTAGCTTAGCTTCCTTGATCAATATAACCCAAAGTCTAGATGCAATGTTACAATGAAAAACAAGTGATCATGGTTCGCATGTAGGGGATATGGTGTGGCTAGGGAAATTGGTGCATCAAGAAACACTATAATGAGCTGTTTATACAAAGAGTCACCAAAGAAGATACATAGTATATTTTGGTGTTTTAGTGGTTAAAGTGGTTGTTAGAAGAGTTACAATGTGTATTATAATTCTATAAATAGATTCATTCGCAAGTCAATCAATATCATTTTGCCAAACTAGTAATTACTCATGCATTAACTCTCAAATCTCTTCATTTTGATTTGTTCTGAAGACTTAATGTGAGTGTGATATACGATCCAATAACAATCATAACATTTTCAGAATGCATCTTTCTAACTCCAACTAATGATATAAATATAAGATTATGATGCAAAACTTAACTTTTAAGAATCATTTCCCTGTGATAATGACTTACAAGCATGCTTATAGGTTCGAAACCTATTAGATAGCATTATTGACAACTTAGTTCAGTGGAGTGCAGTAATAGAAATTTGAATAAATTTTTATCAAAAAAAAGAAGGAAAAGAAATTTGAATAAATCAATAGAATATGAACCATCAAAGGACCATATCTTGGGTTGGGCTATAAGTTATGCAAGTTCACTACCCATCTGCTTAACATTTCCCTTGATGATCAATGCAACTTTTTATAATATTAAGCACCTATATTTCTAGGCTAGTATGCCAAGTTGCCATGATTTGAGTGTCTTTTCTGTGCTTGACATGATATTGTTATTGTTAAAACTTACATTGGATGATTGCATATTGGCGTAGTTAAAATTGTTAATTTTTGCATTATTGATCTGACATTATGTAAATTTAGTTAAGACTTTTTTGTTGCATTATTCACATGTTAGTTTGTCAAGACTTTTAGTCCTTTTTTAGAGAAGTGGGTTCATATCAACAAATTTCAACCAGTACAATCTAGAATACATTTTGTCCTGTGGACCTGAAGCATGGTTATATATTGTATGAGCTTTCTTTTTAGAGAGAGAGGAATTCATTTTCATGAAGAAGCAATGAGAGACAAAGACCAAACAACGGACAAGAGACATTATTCTGCTGTGTCATCCAATAGTGGTATTGCCAATTGGTTGTAGTAGCCTTTTTATGGAAAACAAAACGGAAATGTCCTTCATGAAACAATAGGTTGGGTGACATTTGGAAATCAAAACTGTGCATTGAAATGTTGGATAACAAATGGGAACCCACACCAAAAATTCAACTTTTGCACTTCTAACACGGCATGTGTATATGGTTTCCATAAAAGATTATTTTATTAAAATATGCGTTACTTATTGTAGGTTATTCTACGGTGGGGTCTGCAGAGAGGGACGAGTGTCTTACCTTGTAGCCTAAAACCTGATCGCATAAGGAAAAACGTTGAGATATTCAATTGGTCTCTATCAGATGATGAGTGGAACCGCTTGAACGAGATTGAGCCACAGGTATGTTTATTTGGAAATGGCCTGTTGAATAGTTTCTCAGACAGTGGCTTCTTGTTTGGCAGTGGTCCCCTTCAGGTTGTGCGGGAGATGGAAGATGATGTGGAGTCCAACGCCTAGTGTTTCTAAAGATAATGTGTCATTTATGTTCAAATATGCCATCATGTTTTAATATGTCATATGCTCATTGAAAGATTTTGATTTTTATGGATGCTGAATAGAAAGGCAAGAACATACATTACCAACTCGATTGACAGATTTTTCTTTGTAAGCAAGGATGTTTTTCCTGCAAGAGTGTTTCTGGGAGCAATAGCAGTAGGTTGCAATTGCTAAGTGAACCTTCAACAAATGCCAGTTATTTCTTTGAATTCACTGCTCATAGATTGCACTCATTCGATCAAAATTAGCACTTGTGATAGAATAAGTTGGTCAATATTAGCAGTTGTGCTTGTTAACTTAAATGTATTCAAGTTTGATTGGCATCTTGATGTCTTTGTTGATTGCCCAAATCCAAATATGATAAGGTAAGCAGAATTTGGATTCTCTTATATGCAACTATTTTGATAACCCAATTACACTTTTCCCTTTTTACTAAAAACATCCCTATAATTTTATAATATTACAAAATTTTAATCAAGGTTTGAAAAAGCTAGATGCCCCCCAAAAAAGTCTAAAAATTTATCCTTAAACATTGATGTTGGTGTGAAGGGTTTGTAACCCTCGACTCCTAAATGCAATTAATCAATTCTATTGAGATAAAATTTTTAAAACATATAATTGTATACTATTAGGGATGATAAAATATTATAATTATAAAGTCTGGAAATAAAAAATGATTATGGTGGATTGAGTGGTTGGCAATGCAGCATGATTGTGATATTGTGCATCTATATATAATCATCATCATTGTTCATTATCATGTGGAAACCTAATCTTACTTTCCATTATGGATCATGCACTCTTATCTTCTACACAATAGTGACTAGTGAGTGGCAAATCTTTTTGTGGCTAATCCAACACCACAAAAACTCCTAGCTAATATATCAAAAAAAAAAAAAAACTTTTTTTGTGGTTTAGACATATAACATGAAAGATGCATCACATAGTACAGTATAAGTGGTTTAGACATATACGTCAAGACGTAGTGAAACTTTTTTTAAGGATATAAACCTTTTTTCTTTATGTAAAATCATAATATAAATTTTAAATTATTGAATTAAGACACTTTTAATGATTAATATTGCATCAAATACATATAATTCATGCATATTGATAATAGTATATACCGAATAAAGCAAGTATCTTTGGGCCAATATATGAACTATGATGATACTTATAGAGATTAGAGAAAATGTGATATTGGTTGGGTGGTGGAAGATACATGTGATGGTGCTTTTTGTTTTGATATCTGAAAGGACTTGAATGCAAACATGTTTTATCCTATAGAAGAAAATGGTTCATGGTTTTTTAGTAGTGTAGTTCTATTTATTTCTTCTTTCATTTTCATTTTCGATTTTATTTTTGGGTGCATATAAATATAATGACCATATCAGAATGGCTTTTTTTGAGTTGGGTGCCATCAATAAATGTTTGTTATATACAATGAATGTTATTATCATGTTAGCATAGGATGATTGTTTGATTATTTTAATATTAAAATTGTATATGATTATATTAGTTTGTGTGGAATGAATAATATTAGAGTGGTGGGATGACACCCACTTGCCTTATTATTATTATTTATTTATTTATTTTTATTTTTTTAGCAATGTATAGTGGAACATATTAAAATCAAACACTACAAACACAACCCGAATATTTATTTAGAGTCTGTTTGATATAACTTTTCAAATAGAACTTATAGAGTGAATCTTTTACTAATAGAGCTTTTATTGAGTAGAGGTTTTAACAAAAAAAAGTTTTTGGTTGTATAAATTACAAAAAAGATATTGATAATACATTTTTAAAAATAACTTTTGGTTGTGTAAATTATAAAAAATGTGTTAACAATATATTTATAATAAAAGAGTTGTAAGGTAATATCTAAACACACACTTAGAACATCTCCAAAAACTCTTCTATTTTCACTCTTCAAATGTTTATTTGCTTACCTATATAGCAATTCGAGGATTAAAAAAAAAAAAAAAAAAAAAGGTCCTTCCAAAAAACTTTTTAGTTAGAAATATGTTTATATTATTTTAATGAAAGCCCTCAAATTCCCCTCTCCCAACCAACAAATCTAATTATCCTCCATTTTTTTTTTCAAGTTAGAAATAATAACTTTTCAAATACACTAGTTTCATATATATGAAAATCATTTAAATAACCATCCAAATTATTAATATGTTATTTTTAAATATTCAATAGTAGTCTCATTTTAAAGTTTAGATGAAACCTTTCTAATGGTATAATTTTTATGATAATAAAATTTATTATATATTAATTGAATTTAATTAAAAAAATAAAAAGGTTATAGATATTAAATATTAATGATGATATGATATAAAAAGTAATATAATAATAATCGAAGAATGAGAATTTGCTCTTCAATAGTAAAGAGAGAAGCAAAATTTTATTTGAAGAATCTCATTTGAAAAGTCTGTTATCAAATATACTGGTGTGACTCGTTTGATTTTAACAAATATCTTATTTGAAAAGTCTTTTGGAGATCTCTTTTTACATAACCAGAAGAGATCGGCAGCCATGGTGACGAGCCCTTTGACCCCACTTGCCTTACTTGATCAACTACTCTCAAAACGTTGATTCAAGTTTTGGTTAAAGCCTGATAACCTGTTCATACTTGTAAATCAAATAAAATACAATACAAACAAGTTGTCCACTGGTCTTGTTCAGATCAGAGGGTGATTTCATAAATTTCATAAACTGTATAGTATCAAGAGAAAAGTCTAACTTGCTCACCATTATCCACAAAAATATTTGGAAAAATTCTGCAAGGCACAAAAGTGAGATGCATCAAGGCTGGAGTTAAGCACTAACATGCCTACAAACAAGTGATAATATTATCTAAACAAAATATCAGTGCTCCATTTCAATATAATAAAATCAATACATACATGAAAACTACAAAATCTTTACACAGCTGTCCACATTTAGAAAAAGCCTTCAAAACCACATAAAGAAACCAAAAACAAAAAAAAACAAAAAAGTCAAAACAATTACTAATGAACAAAAACTCTACAAACAAGTTGGTGAACTCTTCCATTGACAAAGATTGGCATACAGGCATTGACTCAGAAAAATGAAGAAGAGTCATAAAACCCCAAAGCCAACTCAATTCAATAAAAAATAATAAGGTCTCTTTCTTTGGTCTTGTATACTGCTAATCTATGAATCCTGCCAAGATAATCTATTGAACTTTTGTTATGAATCAAAATGCAGCAAGACTTTATTGAGTGGACACATATATTTCCATGTCAAATAATGTAGACAGAATTGAATAAAAACAAGAAAACTAATTCGTTCTACAATATACCTAACGAAATAAAATTCAAACTCAAATGCAACGGTGACCAGTGAAGAAACCGTGTTTCTTAGCTAAGTCACTGAGTTCTATCATTATAGTTAGAATACGACGCGGATCCTTGACAACGTTTGTTATCCACAAAGTCATTCAACTCAAATTTCCAAGAACAATTAAAAGACAAACACGGTAACTACATGATGATATTGATGAAAACAGAACCGGAATACAATAGTGTACAAGCATAGTACAGGATACAGAACAAATTTCAACATAACAGCACTCCAAATAAGTAAAACTAGGTTAAAGCTTGCCAAAATTCTGCAACTCAGCAATCAATATGGCTGTCCCGATGCAAGAATGCCAACTTGAAACTCAAAAGCAATATTAAGGTTTTTGTGAGTAGATATGTCTTCATTTTCGATACGAAGTACATAGTACATACCATGGAAATCTATTATGTTGTCAAGACCTAGGAATTTATACTCCTTATTTTCTCTTCGAGAAACAAAATAGTAACATTTTCTTCATGGTTTTCTACTCAACTTCTAATTTGAATATTTTGACTTCTGTAAAAATAAAAAGTTAAAAATTAAAATTAAGAAGAAAACCTTGTTTTGTTGCTACACACCTACACACAAAAGATTGATATGTTTCTGACCGACAGCATCAAAGTAACAAAACTTTCCCAAACAATATCAACTAATGCAAAACCATTTCGAATTCTTGGAGATTTTGGCTTGATGAAAATTATATCATCTAATTATAATGAACTGCAAGAACATCAGAACATGTATATGGAAAATGCCTCAGATATTATCAGAAAAACTTCTCAGTATGTAATAACTATGAACTATCCTAACATTAAAACATTCAAGAATTTTTATTTTATACATATTCGAGAACCAACATTTTCAATTAAATGGAAGTAAGAAACTAATCTCGAATGCAGAAACTTACAATGTTCATGATGACCATTTTGTTTCTTTATTCAGATTTATCCCTTCCTCCACGTCAGAGAGCAGCAAACTCTGCGAGTCCAAGTATGTGAGTGAATATTTACATCAACATCACTGTTTATATTGCAAAAAACAACAATATACAATGGAGCCAATGGAACATCAATTATAGCAGTATAGGAGAAATACTCTAGCTGTACAACCAGAATCTTCCTCAGTTACACAAGAAAAGCTAGATATTGGTATCAATGTTGTCGAGCGAAGAAACTAGCTGCTGTGTTGTAGGCCTCACTTTTGGGGAATTGCTTAAGCATAGGCATGCGATCTCAAGTACCCGCAACATTTCCTTATCATGTTGCTTGTCATAAATGAAAGGATCTAACACTTCACTTTCCCTATTTTCCTTCTTCATCCGTATCACCCATGATATCAAATCCCTGGATCCTTTCGGCTTGCACATATCAATGGGCCTTTTCCCCGTAAGAAGTTCCAAAAGCACAACTCCAAAACTGTACACATCCCCCTTGTAAGTAGCAACAGAGGATTGGCCATACTCAGGAGGGATATAGCCTAATGTCCCGACAAGATCAGTAGTGACGTGCGTATCATAGGGGAGTATGAGCCTGGCAAGACCAAAATCAGCTAATTGGGCATCAAAATTCTCATTCAAAAGGATATTACTTGACTTAATGTCTCGGTGGAGGATGTGAGGCTCACATGATTGGTGCAAATAAGCAAGCCCCCTTGCTGCACCTTGTGCAATCCGAAGCCTTGTATCCCAATCAAGTGAGGATGGTCCATCAAATCTCTCATGTAACCAATAATCCAAGCTACCATTTTCCATGTAAGAATATATTAAAAGCCTGTCACTTTTATGCATGCAATAACCTTGAAGATGGACAAGATTCGGATGCTGGGCTCTTGAAAGGGCTTCAACTTCAGCACGGAACTCTCTCTCCATCTGACCACAGTCACCAGAGAGCCTTTTGATAGCAACTTTCTTACCATCAGGGAGGGTGGCTTTGTAAACCAGACCAAAACCCCCACAGCCTATGATATTTTCTTGGTCGAAATTGTCGGTAGATTTTAAAAGGTCATCAATGGAGAGCTCTTTATTATTCTCGTTATTTTGAAACAGTACCACTAACCTTGACCGAAGTTCTCCCAAATCTTTAACATTGATGTCAGCCTCCTCCTTTTCAGGATCAACCTCTCCTCCCCTGCTACGTGCCCGTGACAGAATCATGAACATGAGGACAACAAGGAAAGCTATTCCAAATACGATCCCAATAACCATTCCTGCGATAATATCTTTGTTTCTTCTTGGTTTTCCAGGTGATCGAACAGGAACTTGGTCACTTTCTTGATTTTGACAAAGGAATCGATGGTCACCACAAAGTTTATTACCTTCGAAGCTTGCATTAGGAAAGGTTGCAAATTGACCTTCCCAAGGGATTTTCCCTGAGAGTTGATTTTGGGCAACACTAAACCTGGATAAAAAGCTGAGTTTTACCAGCAAAGGTGGTATGTTCCCTGTTAGATCATTATGGGACAAATCTAGCATCTCCAAGCTTGTCATCCCAGATAATTCAGTCGGAATTGTCCCAGATAAATTATTAAATTTTAAATCCAAGACATGAAGCTTCTTCAGATTCCCAAACTCTGGCCAGATGGGCCCAGTAAGTAAGTTATGGCCAAGCTCAACAGTTGGCGGAAAGCTCCAAATTTGATTGTACTGCAACCCTCTAGCACTTTCATTTCTTTTCATGAAAAAAGGGAAATCCAAGGAAGGCTCCTCCAATGAGATGCTCCTGTTGATGAGGCTTGGTAATCCAGTTATGCTTTTCGGAATCTCCCCAATGAACGTGTTGTTTGACAAGTCCAAGTAAAAGAGATCCCGAAATTGGCCAATCCAGGCCGGAATAGTTCTACCCAAATGGTTCCAAGATAAATCCAGCAACTGCAATTTGGTGCAACCCTTCAGCCATTGGGGTATCAAACCTTTAAGCTTACAACTCGCAATAACGAGAACCTTCAAGTTCTCAAACTGCAGACTAAGATCAGCAGGCAATTCTTCATTAGGGAAGTTCAAGGTGAGGACTAAAGTAGTTAGGTTTTTGCACTCTTGCAGGATTTGAAGAGCAGATGAAAGATTAAAGATGCTGCAATTCGAGAGCGAAAGGTAAGAGAGGCTATGGAAATTCCTGAAGGTTTCTGGGACTTGACCACTGAAATTGTTCCGGGCAAGATTGATGTTTTTCAATCGTCTACAAGAGGAAAGATTACTGGGTAAAGAACCATTAAACCTATTAGTACCGAGATCAAGAGATGTCAAATTAGTCATAGCTGAACAATTCAGCTCTAATGAACCATCCAACGAGTTATTCCTCAGGTTAATCAAATTAACTGTTGGGGAATTGGACAAGGAAGTAGGTATCTTACCAACAAATTTATTAGAATGAGCTACAAGATCTTTAAAATGATTCAAATTTGAAAAAACATCTGGGATTCTACCTGAAAAATTATTGGTTGATACATCTAAACGAACAAGGCTAGAGAGAAGACTGATATTGGAACTGAGCTGACCGGAAAATTTGTTGTCTTGGAGACCTAACAAATTCAACTTTGGAAGCTGAAATATGTCTTCAGCTATATTACCAGTGAGGTCATTCATGCCAAGACAGAGATGCTCTAAGGAAACACAATTGCCTAGACCAGGTGAGAAATCACCAGAGAAATAGTTCACAGCCAAACGAATAACTCGAATTTGAGTAGAATTCTCACATATTCGTGTTGGAAGTGAACCGTTTAACAAATTGGAAGAAATGTCAAGGTGTTGGATTGAAGGTAGGTTGATGGTTTGAGGGATTGGACCAGATAAGTCATTGAAACTCAAGTCTAGGACCTCTAAATTTGGCAAATGGAACAATGATACAGGAACAGAGTTTTTGAGGAAATTGTGAGAGAGGTTTAGGAATCTAAGTTGAACCAAATTGCCTAAAGATTCAGATAATTTGCCGGTTAATCTTTTTCTATCAAGAACCAACCTAGTTACTCTACCTGAAGAAGAATCATTTGTTGTATCATTCAATCCAAGAGAAGAAGAAGAAATGCAAGTGATGCCTACCCAGTTACAGCAATCAGACGATGAATTGGAATTGGCCCACCACACATCAATTCCAGGCTCCAACTTACTCGAGAAATCTCGCAATGCTGCTAAATCATCTGGATTGCAAGAGATATTCTGAGATTTCAGCACCTGAGCTTGGAAACATAACCCAGCAACAATAATAATCACCACCGCCCACAAATCTTGAAAACCCATATCAGCACCTAAAAGAGAGAGAAGAGTATGTGCATGCACAATCATCAACCAACAAAACCCTTGTCAGAAATCATCTGGGTTTAGTGGGTTTAACCATTTTAGTGGAGATCAAATGATAGGTTGTTTTATGGTTTATGCTGTTGTGAACTAAAGAAGAAGAGAGAAAAACCAGACCAGTCAGACAGAGATGAATTGACAGATAAAAGAAAATGAAATGGCGGCTTTGACCTCAACACGGTTTCCTCCTTTTGTTTTTAGCTCAGAAAAATGAAATGGTAGAATATGAAGAAGAAGAATACCGACTTTAAGAAGCCAAACTCTCCAGCCTTTTTGGTGACCGGCTACAGCAGGTCACATAACACCAAAGGCACAGCATCACATACAAGTCAAGTCAAAGAATCAAACCTCGGCTCTATTCAACGCCGGGCCGCCGTTTTAATCTTCTGAATAGTTGGTTCGAATTGAACCTCAATGTGTGTTCAGGAATTTACTATATATATATATACACATAAATTTTTTCATGGGAATATTCTGATAGAATTATATAAAGATATTGGATGTGAACAATTCGTTTTACATATATTAATTTAGTATGTATATACTTGTCAAATCACTTTTATAAATGAGTGGTTCATATTCAATATCCTAATAAAGTTATATAAGAATGTTCTGATAAGAACGAGACCCTCTCTATATATATATATATATATATAAACATATATTATGTTCCACTGTTTTATTATGACTTCGATTTTTGTTTGGTTGGTGTAGGGTGATGTTCATCCTAATGTCAACTATAACAATTTCTTTGTCATGACTTTGAACACAAATTGAAATATTATTTTGGATTGGGATATTCTTTCAAGATTTTTTAGCCTTTGTAAAATGTTTTTTTTTTTTTTTTTTTTTTTTTAAATTATAATTATTCAATTCTTATATTTCCTTTATAAAATATAGTTATATTTTATTCAACTAGTAATACTTTTGTATCTATGACTAGGAACCGACTTGATACAATCAATTAATCAAATAAGTGATATAGAGACAAAATTCTCGTAGATTTGAACTTCCACCTAAGTATAAATCAAGTTTATTGCTAATGGTTAAGAGAAAAACAAGAAAAATATAGTTAGTGTTATAAAACACATAATTGAAAGGCGAAATAGATTTGAGCACTTTTGGAAGAGCTTTTTAAAGTAAATCTATTAAAGTCTCTACGAGTAGAGTTTTTAATAAGAAGATGTTGGTCGTTTGGTTATTAATTAAAAAAAGTTTTTTTTTTTTTTTAATTTTCTTTGTTACCGTAAAAAAAAGTAATTTACTTTGTCAAAATTATTTTTGCCAACAGGGGCGGCGTAGCTCAGCTGGTAGATGAACGATTTTAGGGCTTGGACAAATGAGTCCCAAGTCAACGGTTCGAATCCTACAAATGATGAAAGCTTTAAAAAAAAATGCCTAGTCTCGAATTAATATATATTGTCAAAAAAAAAAAAAAAAAAAAAAAAAAAAAAAACAGAAAAAACTTTTTTAAACCATAGAATTACCAAAATATTCAATGATAGGGTTATATTAGACATTTTAGTAAAGGGGTGTATTGATTCAAGATTTTATTAGACAATTTAGGGAAGTAAAAGTCTAACGGTATTGGATTGAGACTTCTTAACAAGTTAGATAAGTTTGATGGTATTCGATCAAGACTTTTAAGATTTTTTTTTTTTAAAGTCAATATTGTCTTGTGGTATTGGACCTAGAATTTTAAGATTTTTTTTTAAAAAGTATATAATGTCTTGTGTGTTAGATCTAGACTTTCAAGAGACAGTAAATTATCTGCTGGTATTGGATTGAGATCAAGATTTTTAAGATTTTATGACAAAATGGATTTTTCAGACTTTTTAGTGATATGTATAAATAGCTTGAACCTAAAATTGTCTTGCCCACTCCCTCAATACTTTCCGAACTTTTTATTTAATTTCAGATGTTTGGTGGGTGTATTGGTATATAATAAATGTGGTGGCCAAATATGAAAAAAATAATATAAAACTGTACTTGAAAGTCGAGTACCAAATGACCAATAAAATGTCTCTGTGAGTTAAAAATAGTTTTATACTAGATTTCCATGATCCCACCACCACAATTGGTATCTAAAATCTTTAGGAGCACTAGTAAAAATTGATCAAATACTTTATCTACACCTATAAAAGATGGATTTGACAAAAGGTAAAGATAAAGAGGAAGTTGATTTTTTTTTTAAAAAAATATATATAAACATGATAAAAAGAGCTAGTCCATTACTAATAATATCACCCTTTTGTGTAGATTGAGTTCAAAGACAAAAGAAGATGGTCACAATTTTTATTGATTTATTGCCTGAGCGAGTTAAAAAGATACGGTCTCGCACAAAACCATGCTTCTATAAAATTTAGATACATGTTTTTTTTTTTTTTTGAAATCCAATAACGAAAGGGTATACCGAAACTTGTCGAAAGCAAGTACTAGTTGACTATTTGGAGTTATTTTTTTTATAAAAAATATGTATAATCAAATCTTATATATCAATTTTTTTGTTATTTATATTTATATTAAAAAATTTCTTGTCATGCACCGATCCTCCAAATTTAACCAATGCATGCATAGTATGTATATCAACTCATTTTACTAGACTTGAATCATCTATCACTAACATGAAATAGGGACATATATTGTACACACCACTAGAGAAGAGAGAGAGAGAGAGAGAGAGAGAGAGAGAGAGAGAGAGAGAGATTAAAGAGTAATGAATATTAGATTTTGTTAACATATGAATTAATGAAGTCCAACAAGCCAAACGGAAATACTTTAATGTTCAAGTTATTTTTTTTCCCTGTTTTATATCATTTCTAGTGAGGTGGTGTGGGATGGGTTGTTGGTTATTATATTTATTTCATATGATGATATTTTTTGCACCATATGAACTAGCTGAAGGTTATGTGTTGGTTGATAGTATTTTAAAATTTTATTAATTCTTTTCATATCTTATACATGTTTCTCATTCGATTTTTGTTGTTCAGTGACTACCCTCAACAAGATTATAGAGCACTGGAACTTGGGGAGAAAATTAAATACTACAATCGACTCTTGAAAGTCTATATTTTTGAAAGTCCAAAAAGCCTTGAAATTAAGTTTAAATAATCCTAATAGTCCTGCAAATAGATAAATTCAAAAGTAACCATTTGAAATAATAAACTTTTGTTAGTAACCACTTTTTAAATTTTAATTGTTAATAACCACTTTGTTAAAAAAAATTCAATATATGTCCATAAATTACAAGAGTACCTCTGAAATTATTATTTTTTTTAAAAAAAAAACATCAAACTTGAAATTATGACTAAAACTTGAATGTTGAAACTTGAAATATGAGTAAAATTAAATGTGACACTTGAAATCATGACTAAAATGGATATGTGAAACTTGAAATCATGGCTAATTTCACTTCTTCCCCAAATTAGGTTTTTTTCTTTGTTTTTCTGCAGATCCGTGCGCCGGAAAAAGGGGAGCTCCTACGGCACAACGACTTGACACACGATGACACGACGTACGATGACGGCTGGGCATGAAAGACATCATCGCTCGGCGGTTCACGAAGGACAGCAGCTCTACCTTTCTACCACGAAGCTCAGAAGGTCGTCGGCGCTCGACGACCTTCAAAGTACGCCAGAGAGAGAGAGCGACCTTCAAAGTACGCCGGAGAGAGAGAGAGATCGGGGTGAGAGAGAGCAGAGGAGAGAGAAAAAAAAGAGAAAAAGAGAGAGTGTGTGTTTGGGAATGGTTTTTATATGGGGGTATTCCAGTAATTTCTTAAAAACATGGTTATTAACAATTAAAATTTCGTTTGTGGTTAAAAGCGAATTTTCCATAATATATGTGGTCATTTTTGGCAATTTCCACGTCTTGCAAATCCATAAAATCCCCTAAAATTATCTATTAAAATCTCAATCCAATACACCCCTCTAAGTGTTATTAAAAAAGCTCAAAAAGATCTACTTGGAAAATCCTAAAATTTGAGCTTTTCCAAATAGAAGTAAAACAACTTTTTTAATCATCTAAAAGCTCTGTTAAGTGACAACCAAACAAAAAAAATAAATTAAAAGAGCTTTTTTTAATTAAAAAAGCTCTTTCAGCCGATAGAGAAGCTCTTTTAAACGGGACACAAAGTCAAACAATGTCCCAAGTTATTCCAGTCCGATACCATGGATGATAAACAAACAAACAAAACAAAAAAAGAAAATTAAAAAAAAATATTGTATTCACATTTGATGGAAAAATTTAGTTTCAAGTTGGTAAAGGAGGTTTGACTATCTACATATTAGGAAATTTCAATGAAAAGAGTCAGCTGTTTGCATTTTCAGCATTTGACAATAAATTTGAAAAAGAATATATATATATATAATTATAGTTTATTTATTATTTAATTTACCATTTCAGTTCACACAAAATTTTACTTGCATAGAGGTAATCTAAAAATCATCATACTTGAGTGTTTCCAATGTGTATGTGACCAAATGGAAATAACCCGTAGATCGTAGTTATAATAATAATTTGAAGTATAAAACATGATTTGAGTTTGGTAATGATGTTAAGTTTAATGGATGAACCGGAAAAAATGTAGTTTACGTAAACAATTTGAGTACAAATTGCCAAATACAAAGACAATATAAAGCTGGCTCAATGGTTTGCTTTTCGGTTTTTTTTTTTTTTTTCCTCGTTGGAAATGGGTTCAAGTATGTCTCACTCTCCGAATTTTGAATTATTGAAAAAAAATTTAAAAAACAAACAAACAAACAAACAGAATCAAATCGTCAAATACAAAGAAAGATGGAAATGAATGGGTTCTATCACAAGTTACAGCTAGGCCTACATAAGAAGATCTTGTGGGCCATGTAATGTAATAGCCCAGAAATTCAATTACTAAACTGTGTTTATATCAACTTTTACTCATCCATTTTAATATATTTTGTCAAAATTTATAACCTTGATCACTAAATTTATTTGATATCACATTATTTGTCAAAAATTGTTTTTACTATTGTACTTATATCAATTCAAGCATAACCTATTTAATTCATTTTAACACTTTTTTTTTTTTTTTTTTGTTGAAGTATTACACTATTATATAAATTCAGGGTTTTTTTTTTTGGGAGAGAGGACTCGAACCCACAACCTCGTGATGCATATGTGAAAAATTTACCACAAGATCTTAACACATTAAAATCATATTCATTTATTTATTTTTTTATTTATTTTTATTATTATTATTTTTTTTGTGTTTTTAGAATCATATTTGTTATTCTATAAAATTTGGTTGATACCACAAGTTTTATTCAATGTTGTAGGGTTCTAATGAAAGCCCAAATAGCAGGCCACAAAGCTCAAGATCCATCATAACCTTATTAAGGAAGATTGGGCTGAACACTGGACCACTTGACCTAGTCATGGCTGCAGCCCTACAATCAAACAAATGGCTCATATATCGGCCTATAAGTTTAGACCTGTCGGACCAAGTTCAGCCTATTGGGAAAAACAATTCTCGAAGATTCAGCTCTATTGGATTGAACAAGCAGCTCCAGTTTAAACCCTTAAAGGGCCCAAATATGTCATTCGAGCCAAGAAGAAGTTATCCATTTTTTTTTTTTTTTGAAATATTATAATAATTCGAGGTTTGAGAGACATAACTTGAATCCCTAATCTCTTGATGTGGGTGTGATAACATACCACCAAATCAACTTTATCTTATAAAGAAGTCATCGAATTAGTAAAAACTTCTTAGGCTAAAATGTCATCACGGGTCATTAGCTTATTGTAGTCTGACAGGTACAAAAACCCTAGTTAGGCAAGTGGGAGACGTACGCATTGTCAGCCCTGAGGTGGGGCACCAGGGGTGACCGCCCAGGGCCCAAGAAAATATAGCTCTAAAAGGGGCCTTTTCTCCAAATATTTGTTTATTATTTAAAAATTCAAACATCTCAAGTCTTAACCCCACTGTCCCCACGTGACCACATGTCATGTGATTTTTTTTTTCTTTGATCTTAATATTTGTGCCACTTCTGTTTTTTAGTTTTTTCACACTCCACAATTCCATATTTTTTTTTCAATGCACAAACACCGAAACTCTCTCTCTCTCCATGTCTCCTCATCTTCTTTGTTTATTTTATTTTGTTTCTCTCTCTCCTCATTTTTTATCAGATCTGGTTTTTGAAATACACAAATGCTCTCACCCTCTCCATATTTCTTCATCTTCTTCATTCGCTCTGGGTTTTGACGATGAGTTCCAGCAAGGCCTAATTTACCTCCTTTTTTCTCATCTCCAAGCTCTGGGATCGGCTATCGACGTCGGACATGGCGGCCTTGGCTTGCAAATGGCAGCCAAAAACGACCATTTTTTAGGCGATTTTTTGATTACCAGAACACTGACTGCACTGTATGCTGTCAACTGCACATGAGGCCTATTTTTACATTTTCATCTGGACCTCAAATAAGTCAGGATCGGCTCTGGACGTACGTGTCAATCAGTGCATCAGTATCAAAGCAACACATGTTAATCAGAAATACGATTAACCAATATCACGCACAAAATAGGCCATCGAGTATTAACCAAAACACGTGAATGTTAACCACTCAAACACACTACATCCCTTACAAATAAGACATGTTCACTAAACATGTACAATTTCAACTATGTTTTATTATTTTTCTAGACTTTATCTTTTCCGATTTGATATTGACTTGAATGTCAGAGTATAAACTCTGATTGCTAATTAGCTTTCTTGACGTCTTTTCCTCTTTTGCATGTACACTTTAGCCTGAGAGGATCACAATGACTTGAGTGGTCCGACAACCACGGGCATTGCATAAAACATCCACGAAAAAGCCTGTCTAGTTAGCATTTATTCGTTAACTTGGTGATGACCAAATTTACGTTGTCAACAACATTCATATTGTATTCACTCAAAAATTGTCATTTCCAGTTTGCAAAACTCGAAATCATCTATTCAAATTAAAATTTAAAATAATAAGTTGATGGCCAGAGTAGAAACATTAAACAAGAACATGGTATACCACTATTTTGGTGTTAAACAATTATTTATATAATGTAGTATATGATTTTATTCATTGTTTATTCTCTCATGTTCATGTACAGAAACATAGTGATGGGTAAAAAAACCTATCCATGGCTATTAGTATTTCTCTATTTCTCTTTTCCTTTTTTAATCTTTTTCTTGTTCCAATCCATTAGTATTTTTGGTAGCTCATTCTATAGAAGTTATTCTCAAATTTCTTTTCCTGAAATTGAATGCAAATTTGCAATATTTTATGATAGTACGTACTATTATTTTTTGTTTTATAAGGTAGTACTAAGATATTCAAATTTGCAATATTTCTTGTTTGGATCCGGTGCCAATCACTGCTTTTGATGATGATTGAGTGAAAAACTTCTGCAATACTTCCATATGTTCTCTGCTGAATGGGCTTGATTCGACAGAGGAGGCACCTTCATTGCCTGAAGCCATGTTTCCACAACTTTCTCTGTCATAGGTGGGTTGGGTAGGTTTCCAGTCTGTTGGTTTGCCATGGATCTTCCAGCATGTTTCTTTGGTGTGGCCTGGCTTCCGGCAGTGGTCACACCATGGCCTTCCCCCCTAGGTCGCCCATCATTGAAGTTGTTTTTGTCCCTCGAACAACAAGTGCAGAACCGTCTGTTGCTGCTCCCATATGGCTGTTTTCAGCCTTCACAGTAGGGCCCATCATAAACTTTTTTCGACTCTCTTCTCTATGAACCTCAGAAAATACTTCTCAGATACCGAGTAGGGGTTTTGTTCCCAGTATCCGACCTCGTACTTCATTAAGATTGTGATTTAGTCCGAGTAAAAACTTGAAGATTCTCTTTTTCTCCACAATCTCCTTATACAAGACCCCATCTGCGAAACGACCCCATTTGTGCTTCTTGAACATATCAAGTTGCTGCCAATTCCGAGTAAACATATTGAAGAACTGAGTGACTGACAACTCTCCTTGACGCAGATCATGGAGAGTGCTTTCTATACCAAATAGTTCTGCAGTGTTGCCACTGTTGGAATATGTTTGTTTCGCTCTATCCCATATCTCCTTCGTTGTTTCATATAGTTGAAAGTTCTCTCCTATATCGTTGGTCATGGAATTTATTAGCCATGACATCACCATACTATTCTCAAATTTCCATTGTTTGTATGTTGAGTCTTCCTTTGCTGGACAATTGGCAACTCCAGTGATGTAGTCATCTCTTCCCTTACCATAGATAAACATTGACATATAGATAAACATTGACATAGATTGAGACCATTGAAGGTTATTGTGCCCATTGAGTTTATGACCAGTAATGGGCATATGAGGGAGATGAGGATTATCGGAAACACCATTATTGTTTGATATGGTTGGTTCCAGATTAGAGGAAGAAGAAGCATTTGAGGAAAGGGAGGTCATCCCGATCTGAGATGTTTTTGTAGGCTGTAAGGTAGGTTTCAAATCATCTGCTCTGATACCATGAAGAAGTACTTGAGAATAATTTTGATTATTCATTAATTCAATTCTTATCAATTTTAGTGATTACAAAGCATGTCTTATAGACGAGAGGAAGAGGTTCCTCTGGACTAGGACTCTAACTTAACTTCATAGCTAAGATAAAATACTACCTTAGAGTATCTTCAATTAACACACCAAACACACCAAATACACCAAACACACCAAATAATCCCCTCCAACCAACACCCCAAATACAACAATTAAATTTGGTGGAGCTACGGTGTTCATCGAACCTGGTGTGCACCGTAGCTACACCAAGTTTTTTTTTTTTTTTCCTGGTTAAATGTATCATCAGTTTTTAATTTTTGTTAAAATTACTAATTTAACTATTTCATACTTAATTATAACAATATGTATTTCCAAAAAATATACCGTTAGAAAAATATCGTTGAAATCTTTAAAATGATACCTACTTTGATATATATTTTATGTCATTAAAATTATTGAATATTGTATAAGTTAACTAATATAAATTAATTGGTATAAAATATTTATTAGGAGAATATTCTTCAAAAATGATCTTTTGGTGTATATATATCGGAGTGAAAATTTTTTTAATACAATAAAGATACCTTTTTTATGACAAATTGGTATAATATTTGATGTATTGAGTTAGAGATGCTCTTAGAGATAAGTAAGAGGAACAACTACTCATATCTCTGTTAATAGTAAAACTAACCTAGTGATAAGATAATAAATAAAACACATGATCCAACAAAAGCTATTCCAAATACGATCCCAATAACCATTCCTGCGATAATATCTTTGTTTCTTCTTGGTTTTCCAGGTGATCGAACAGGAACTTGGTCACTTTCTTGATTTTGACAAAGGAATCGATGGTCGCCACAAAGTTTATTACCTTCGAAGCTTGCATTAGGAAAGGTTGCAAATTGACCTTCCCAAGGGATTTTCCCTGAGAGTTGATTGTGGGCAACACTAAACCTGGATAAAAAGCTGAGTTTTACCAGCGCAGGTGGTATGTTCCCTGTTAGATCATTATGGGACAAATCTAGCATCTCCAAGCTTGTCATCCCAGATAATCCAGTCGGAATTGTCCCAGATAAATTATTAAATTTTAAATCCAAGACATGAAGCTTCTTCAGATTCCCAAACTCTGGCCAGATAGGCCTAGTAAGTAAGTTATGGCCAAGCTCAACAGTTGGCGGAATGCTCCAAATTTGATTGTACTGCAACGCTCTAGCACTTTCATATCTTTTCATGAAAAAAGGGAAATCCAAGGAAGGCTCCTCCAATGAGATGCTCCTGTTGATGAGGCTTGCTAATCCAGTTATGCTTTTCGGAATGTCCCCAGTGAATGCGTTGTTTGACAAGTCCAAGTAAAAGAGATCTTGAAATTGGCCAATCCAGGCCGGAATAGTTCCACCCAAACGGTTCCAAGATAAATCCATAAACTGCAATTTGGTGCAACCTATCAGCCATTGGGGTATCGAACCTTTAAGCTTACAACTCGCAATAACGAGAAACTTCAAGTTCTCAAACTGCAGACTAGGATCAGCAGGCAATTCTTCATTAGGGAAGTTCAAGGTGAGGACTAAACTAGTTAGGTTTTTGCACGCTTGCAGGATTTGAAGAGCGGATGAAAGATTAAAGATGCTGCAATTCGAGAGCGAAAGGTAAGAGAGGCTATGGAAATTCCTGAAGGTTTCTGGGACTTGACCACTGAAATTGTTCCGGGCAAGATTGATGTTTTTCAATCGTCTACAAGAGGAAAGATTACTGGGTAAAGAACCATTAAACCTATTAGTACCGAGATCAAGAGATGTCAAATTAGTCATAGCTGAACAATTCAGCTCTAGTGAACCATCCAACGAGTTATTCCTCAGGTTAATCAAATTAACTGTTGGTGAATTGGACAAGGAAGTAGGTATCTTACCAACAAATTTATTAGAATGAGCTACAAGATCTTTAAAATGATTCAAATTTGAAAAAAACATCTGGGATTCTACCTGAAAAATTATTGGTTGATACATCTAAATGAACAAGGCTAGAGAGAAGACTGATATCGGAACTGAGCTGACCGGAAAATTTGTTGTCTTGGAGACCTAACAAATTCAACTTTGGAAGCTGAAATATGTCTTCAGCTATATTACAAGTGAGGTCATTCATGCCAAGATAGAGATGCTCTAAGGAAACACAATTGCCTAGACCAGGTGAGAAATCACCAGAGAAATAGTTCACAGCCAAACGAATAACTCGAATTTGAGTAGAATTCTCATATATTCGTGTGGGAAGTGAACCGTTTGGAAGAAATGTCAAGGTGTTGGATTGAAGGTAGGTTGATGGTTTGTGGGATTTGACCAGATAAGTCATTGAAACTCAAGTCTAGGACCTCTAAATTTGGCAAATGGAACAATGACACAGGAACAGGAACAGAGTTTTTGAGGAAATTGTGAGAAAGGTTTAGGAATCTAAGTTGAACCAAATTGCCTAATGATTCAGATAATTTGCCAGTTGATCTTTTTCTATCAAGAACCAACCTAGTTACTGATGCAGAACGGAAGTTCTGGGGTTTACCAGCGTAAGCCCTAAATCATACAAAACTGGAATCCACCAACAAAATAAATCGAAAACCAAAAGACAATATTATTCAATAAATTGAAACTGATAACAAAGAGCCTTAAATAGGCTCTGGAAACCCTAAAATAAGCAAAAAGACTAAAATATCCTCAAACTAAACAAAAGTCAACTAAAAACGGAAACAGAAGAAAAAAAACACTAAAATCTTCGGTCGCCCGAAAACCTAACTTAAACAGCTCCGATAAGAGAGAAAACGACAACAACTGGGGGAACCCGGGTTGCCACGGTATGGAGCACTGAAAACCCTTTCCGAAAATATATTATAGTAGGAAATCTGACAACCGAGCTAAAAGTTATATCCGTTTCTTCGGAGCAGCTCTTTTAGCTAGTTTCTGGTCCATCTCTTCTTCAAACTCCAACGCCAATTGTCCTACATCAGTTACTCTACCTGAAGAAGAATCATTTGTTGTATCATTCAATCCAAGAGAAGAAGAAGAATTGCAAGTGATGCCTACCCAGTTACAGCAATCAGACGATGAATTGGAATTGGCCCACCACACATCAATTCCAGGCTCCAACTTACTCGAGAAATCTCGCAATGCTGCTAAATCATCTGGATTGCAAGAGAGATTCTGAGATTTCAGTACCTGAGCTTGGAAACAAAACCCAGCAACAATAATAATCACCACCGCCCACAAATCTTGAAAACCCATATCAGCACCTAAAAGAGAGAGAAGAGTATGTACATGCACAATCATCAACCAACAAAACCCTTGTCAGAAATCATCTGGGTTTAGTGGGTTTAACCATTTTAATGGAGATCAAATGATAGGTTGTTTTCTGGTTTATGCTGTTGTGAACTAAAGAAGAAGAGAGAAAAATCAAACCAGTCAGATAGAGATGAATTGACAGATAAAAGAAAATGAAATGGTGGCTTTGACTTCAACACGGTTTTGTTTTTAGCTCATGAATAAAATAAAAATGAAATGGTAGAATGAAGAGTTGAATCTTCTATGCAACGCCGGGCCGCCGTTTGAATCTTCTGAATAGTTGGTTCGAATCGAACCTCAATGTGTGTTCAGGAATTTACTATATATATATTGTTGTGAATGAATTGAATAAAAGATGAAATAAATAATAAATAATAAATATGAAAAGCATCAGTTGAGAGAAGAGAGATGCGAGAGATAGGCGAGAGAGAGATGAGATATCAAGAGAGAGAAACATACTTTTTTGTATTGATTTTGGAGTGCTGCATCTCATCAATCTTTTAAAATTTAGAGAGAGTAACATATATATAGGCATAGCTTATTTAGTGGGTAAGTCTTACTTGGTGGGTAAGAAACTGACAAATGGGGAAAGCCATCCAATTACAACTCTACCCCTTGGATTTTCCACCACTCGTATTTTTAGTTTTCTAAGAAAAACCTGGTGGGACAAAAATCTCAATAAAATATATACAAAGATCTTCTGGATTTTGTGGTGTTGGACGTCTTCAAAACTGTTTTGTTAAAAACCTTGTCAGGAAAATCCAGTGGGATAAAACCTAATCGAAGGGTAAAGAGTATATTGTTCATATGTCCAAAATTGATTGTTTTCTTTAAAACATTTCTCACATTTATACTTTGCTAGGAAAAACCCAGTGGGATAAAAACCATAGCAATGATATCCATTGATCTGTCGGATCAAAGTAATATTTATGATGATTTTCTGGATTAATGTAACATATATACGATGATTAGCAAGATCAAAGTAATATTTACAATGATCTTCTTGATCAAGACAACAAATATACGATGATCAACTAGATTAATGTAATATTCATGATGATCTTTATGAATCAACAGATTTTTGGGTGTACTTAGAGAATTGTCTCATTAAAACCTTTATCAGGAAAACCCAATGGGACAAAACCTGATTGAAAAGAAAAAGAGTACAATGCACATATGCCCTCAAATAACTAATATACTTCATTTGATATGCTCCCCCTGATGGGACGCTCTCCCTGATAAAAATTCTTTTAAAGCAATCTTTTAGATTGCTAAACTGGGGTATACATATGCTTATTTCATTTCATGAAATAACATCATAAATGATTGGAGGGGGTATAAGCAAAGACTTGTTTTATGGAGTAATATCCATATAGAATCTTTTCAACACATTCTAATTGATGGACAATCATTCTATTTGATATATGCTCAACCTTTTCAGGTTGAGATAATATTTTTTTTCCCATGTCTTTTATTTTTAAACTCATTTACCAAAAATTCAAGAGTTTTTAAGAGCTTTCCAGAAGCTTCAATTAAATTCATATCATCAACATATATTGTGAATATAGTAAATCCGGATTCTGATTTCTTTACGGAGACACATGGGTATATAATATAATTATTATACCTTTATTTTATCATATCTTTACTGAGATGGTCATACCACATCCGTCCAGATTTTTTAATCTATATAAGGATTTTTGTATGTTTATCAAATACAGATTACGAGATCTCGATTTACATGCATCTTGCATTTTAAATCCTTCCGGGATTATAAATATTTGCATTGAGTGAATTATATAGATAAATGATTATTATGTCTAGAGGACGTATTTCTAGCCTTGTAAAGGCAGCCAATTTTATCAAAAATTCGAAACGTAATTGTATTTATCACTATTGAATACCAAGTTTCTGTGAGAAACCTTGTACTACGAGTCGTGCCTCATATCTCACGATCTAGTTTTTTTCATTACGTTTCCGTATAAAGACCCATTAGCATCCAACTAGTTTGACATCTCCAGGTGTCTAAAGTATTATTGGTCTAAATACTTTATGTTTGGCATATGAAGTCAATTCTTCTTAAATTGCTTCTTTTCACTTATGTCAATCATGCCTTTTGTATACAATCATTGATTTTATGAATATCATAATTATTATTTATAATTTTAGTAACGCTACTGTGTATAAAAATACTTCATCAATGATTGTTTCTTCATAATTCCACATTTCTCTCATATGAATTATAGAAATTTTCTCAATTTATATATTCTTGTATCTTTGTTGAGATTTCTTCTATTTTCAATGGATTTAGTCATTTCATAAACTTGTATAGAAATTTTTCTCAATTTCAATATATTTGTATCTCTGTTGAGATTTCTTTCCATTTTCAATGGATTTAGTCATTTCATATACTTGTATAGAAATTTTCTTAATTTCAATATACTTGTATCTCGGTTGAGATTTCTTCAATTTCAATGGATTTAGTTATTTTATAGATTTGTGTCTCATTAGATATATCAAACTCTTATAGAGTTGATTTAGAGAAAGTGGATTTATTTATAACTCGAGTTTTGTTTACTTTTGAGATCCCGATAACAGCACCCTTCAAAAAGGTTCACAAGCTTATGATATACATCAGATGATTTATTTGTTGTCTCTATCTCTGATTGTTCTTCAGGAACAATTACCCGGTCGGGGTTTATGAGATGACAACTTATAAAATCTTGTTACCTTTAATATATCAGGTAATAACTATCTGATGATCAATTATCTTTCGTATTTGAGTGTTACGAAGATTGAAATGAGACACATTTATATATAGAGAGAACCGAACTGGTATCTCTATTTATATAAGAGTAATTTTTCATTTACTCTTTTGTTCTAGAGAAACTTTCCATTTGGAAATTATTCAATATAATAATATATAGATTGCGTGTAGAAATATAAACTATCAGAAGTTTAAATGATCTAATTGGAAGATTGATCAAAATCAATATCAATCTCATAATGATATAGAATTCTTATCTTAGATCATGCCAAAGATGCAATAGAGAGATGTACTACACAATCAAATATCTTTAAAATGTGAGCAATTCAATGACCAATTACAAGTTGTAATGGTAAATACCGATGATAGGTAGTGAGTCATAGATGAATGCATCAACATGTAATATAGAATGTCCCATATAGCTATTGGTAATTGTATTGAAATAATAAAGTTCTCGTGATTACCTGGACACGTTTGATAAGCGATTCCACTGATCCATTCTGATTATGAGTACATGTGAAAAGCTGGATATTGAACGTCGATCTCAACTGGAGATGTTTGATAATACACAAATATGTGACCATCACGTAGATGCATCAATCATTACCATAAAATAATGGAAGGATTCATTTGGTGGATGAATATATTCACATATACCCCCTCGAATGATGGATATTCAAAACCAACTTTAGAACAAGATGGTTTATTTGGTGGATGAATATATCCACATACAACCCATTTTTGATTAGTGATATAATCCAGATGATAAATCACACAGCTTTTCTATAATGAGTTTCTGGCCTGAATTATGCACAGGTATTCAACACTCTTTATTATTCATAGTTTCAATATGACATTAATAAAGTCATATGTCTTTCATCTAAGCAGATTTCGTTATGTTCTGCTTGAATGATATAAAGTATCATTTATACACAATTTAATACCATATGGTAATAAGATTGTGGCTCTTCTAGAGCCCTTAATCAGATCCACTGGATCTGATCTGATATTAACATTATATGCTTTTGAATTAAACATATTTCTTTATGGCCTGCTTGAATAATATCAAGTATCATTGATACATAATTTAGTATTGTTTGATAACAATATCGTGGCTCTTCCAGAGCTCTCTCGACCTGATACGATATTAACATTTGTTCTTAGCAAAGTTAAACCTATAAAATTTAGTACTGTTTGATAACAATATCGTGGCTCTTCCCGAGCTTTCTATCAGATTCGTTGAATCTGATACAGTATTAACATTTACTCTCAGCAAAGTCAAATCCATAAAATATTTCTGACTTCGCAGAATTATAAGAGTTGTTACACTTTGGGCAAAACATATATCTTTCCTAATGGGAATTTTATGGACTTTATTTGTAATGTCATTTTGTATCTCATATGAAATGATAATAATTCCGCAGAATTGTATGAGTCGTTGCACTATTATCATTGCACGGATATATTTAATTATCCCATCCATATAGCAATTATGGCATGTATCAATGCTTTCAATTTTACAACAAATATATGTACATAACACCATTAATACACATACAGAATATCAATAAGTTAAACAAGGGAGACAATAGTACAAACTCAGATGCTCTGTTCGAGGTGTATATCTCTCTGTAGAAATTTTGATCAACAATCTAACCGAACAGATTGTAGAAACATGAGTGAAGAATGTTCTGACAAAATTTCAACCCAATCGAACCACAGATCCCAGAGATATCACTCTTTGATGAAATCTGCGCAATACTGAAGTTTTCTCCCATATTTTCTGCCTAGCCCTGTTCGTAACTGCAGAACTCATCACATGGAATTCCGATTAATAATCCCACTATCAGATTCAAGAACTACAATAGTATAACGTGCTGACTAAATTTCAGCTCAACCCGATCTTAAACGATGGAGATATCAAAGTTTGATCAAGATTACGTAGTGATGTTCTTCACACAATTTCTGCACACACACCTCCTTTTCCTTCTCTTTTCTGGTAAAATATTTTCAATTCCATTATACATAATATTAGGATCTTTAATCATTATTATAATACTCACAACATCTTGTTGGATGTGTAAATCCTTATTTGAATATTGCTCTTTATGAGCATCAAACATGAATGAAATGGGCAAAATATTATTTCTAATTTCATTGTATGTTAGGATCTTAAATCCCTTTTGTGATACTCATAACATCCTATTGGATGTGTAGATTCTCCTTTGAGTATTGCTCTTCATGAGCATCAAACATGAATGAAACGGATAAAATGTTATTTCCAGTTTCATTATACGTTAGGATCTTAAATCTTTTTGTGATACTCACAACATCCTGTTGGGTGTATAGATCCATTTTCTCAAATGGATGATATGTAAACATATCACTTCACATATATAAGATAAAATAAAATCATTGATCATATTAATTTTTCGAACTCCCGGTTCGACCATGAACTGTAAGTTCATATATAAAGTTCAGAAAACTTCAGATCCTGAATGGATTAAAATCCTAGGTTCCAAATAATAAATTATAGAATTGCTATATATAACACTGGATCCAAAACTCCATGTTCTCATCGGTTTTCAAAACCGTACCGACTTAAATATCATAATTCCAGAAACTTTAAGTTTTGGTTAGTCGATCTAGCCAATCTCATATATTGCATAAAAATAAATACCAAATTTTTAAACAGTTTATCTGGAGACACAACATAAGCCAGTCCTGAGACACGACATGAGCCAGTCCTAAGACACAGTATAAGCCAGTCCTAAGACACAGTATAAGCCAGTCTCATATATTGCATAAAAATAAATATTGAATATTTAAACAGTTTATCTAGAGACACAGCATAAGCCAGTCTTGAGACACGACATGAGTTAGTCTCGAGACACAACATGAGCTAGTCTCGAGACACAACATAAGCCAGTCTCATATATTGCATAAAAATAAATATCGAATATTTAAACAGTTTATCTAGAGACACAACATAAGCCAGTCCTAAGACACGACATGGGCCAGTCTCGAGACACATCATAAGCCAGTCTCATATATTGTATAAAAATAAATACTGAATATTTAAACAGTTTATCTGGAGACACAATATAAGCCAGTCATGAGACACGACATGAGCCAGTCCCGAGACACAGCATAAGCCAGTCTCATATATTGCATAAAAATAAATACTGAATATTTAAACAGTTCCAGAAAACTGAGCTCACATGTTATATGCATAAAAATGGATGCAAATATTTAAACAATATAAATAAATCTAGAACTATATATAGGGGGATCCGTTAACGGCATAAGCCATCTTGTTATACGGAACTGTATATAGATCTGGAATATTGAGATGTAAGTAAATCACCCATCAGGAGATCCTCTCTATTTATATGCAATCGTGCTGATAGCGTGTTGTGAATGAATTGAATAAAAGATGAAATAAATAATAAATAATAAATATGAAAGGCATCAGTTGAGAGAAGAGAGATGTGAGAGATAGGCGAGAGAGAGATGAGATAACAAGAGAGAGAAACATATTTTCTTTGTATTGATTTTGGAGTGCTGTAGCTCATCAATCTTTTACAATTTAGAGAGAGTAACATATATATAGGCATAGCTTACTTAGTGGGTTAGTCTTTGACACTACTTGGTGGGTAAGAAACTGACAAGTGGGGAAAGCATCCAATTACAAAATATAACACTACTTGGTGGGTAAGAAACTGACAAGTGGGGAAAGCATCCAATTACAAAATATATATATATATATATATATATATATGTATATATGTATATTATGTTACACTGTTTTATTATGACTTCGATTTTGTTTGGTTGGTGTAGGGTGATGTTCATCCAAATGTTATGACTTTACTTTTTCATGACTTTGAACACAAATTGATATATTATTTTGGATCGGGATATTCTTTGAAGATTTGTTAGCCTCTGTAAAATGTTTATTTTTTAAAATTAATTATTGAAATGTTTTCAATTCTTATATTCCCTTTATATAATATAGTTATATTATATTCAACTTGTAATTAATACTTTTGTATCTATGACTAGGAACCAACTTGATACAATCAATTAATCAGAGGAAATTGTTTGGGTATTAACCAGGTGCTGACCCACCAATATGGTGTTGCAATGTGGGTATTATTATTATTATTTTTTTAGTTTTTTACAATTATCTTCTTGTATTATTCATAAATGAGCTATGTGACAAAGATCCATTGGTTGGTCAGTACCCAAGCATTGTCCTTAATCAAATAAGTGATATAGAGACAAAAATTATCGTAGATTTGAACTTCCATCTAAGTATAAATCAAGTTTATTCCTAATAGTTAAGAAATAAATAAATAAATATATATATATAGAGTTAGTTAGTTAGTGTTATAAAACAGGAGTGAATCTCTCATAAGTGATCCCTTATTTAGGGTTACACATCCATATCTTCAACTATATCACTTTATTAAAAAAAAAAAAAAAAAAAAAAAAAAAACCTACTTAAACCTTAATTCTATTCAAGTATCAAAATCTTCCATTATCATATAACAAAGTAATGAAAAAAGAATTTCCAGAGGACTCCGATCATACACAGGTACATATTTATTTTGTTATGAACTCTATCAATAAATAAAAAAGTGAGAAGTAATTTATATATATATATATATATATATATATATATATATAAGACAACAATACATATCATATTATTGAAGCAGACTATGTTTTCGAGTTAGGAGAATTTAAGAATTTATTATTTGTATAAATAAACTGCATAAAAACTGTCTAGTAGTACATATCCGTAATAATCATCAATCAACATTATTTATTAGTAAAAAAAGTTAATTCTGATATTAAAATTTTAAACTTTAAAAGTAAATGTTAGCAATAGGAATGTTAAAATAATTTAAAAATGATTAACCCACGCAAAATTCAACCAAACCAGAGCTTGCAACAAACGAAAAATGGAGGACAGTCTCTTTTGTTCTTTTTCTCATGTTTGCTTTCAGGTTGTTATAATCAAAAGTATGTTATGAGAATCCACCGTACATTTCCCATCTTTTACTGATAAATAATGTTGATTGATTATTAAAAAAGGAATATTTATCAGTCGTTATATAAATAAACTGTATTTATATAGGATAGAAGTACATATCCGATTTCACCGGACTGTATTTTCGAATCTAGAGAACTTAAGAATTTATCATTTGTGAAATTGGGTATGTTAATAGCTTAATAGGGTTTATAAATAAATTGTATTAAAATTAAAACTTTCCTTTAAATAAGGATACTATTGGTATTAAGATGAGTGTTTATAGTAATATTTTAATTTTAAATTTTAGACATAGGTGTACTTATAAATATAGGTGTGCTTATCATATTTATATTTATGGGTGTCAATATCCGCTCAACCGCATCCTTTCGGCATTTGACAATAAATTTGAAGGATTAATATATATATATATATATATATATATAATTATATATATATAATTATGGTTTATTTATTATTTAATTTGCCATTTCAGTTTACACAAAATTTTACTATTTGCATACAGGTAATCTAAAAATCATCATACTTGAGTGTTTCCAATGTGTATGCGACCAAATGAAAATAACCCGTAGACCGTAGTTATAATAATAATTTAAATATAAAACATGATTTGAGTTTGGTAATGAACTAATGATGTTAAGTTTAATGGATGAACAGGAAAAAACGTAGTTTACATAAACAATTTGAGTACAAATTACCAAATACAAAGACTATGGGTTCAAGTATGTCTCTCTCTCTAAATTTTGAATTATTGAAAAAAAAAATATTTAAAAAAAAAAAAAAAAAACCAACTCTAACTAAGGTCTTGTTTGATTTTTTCACTTAACACTGAATGACACTTAATGTGTTCCATTCAGTTATTTTGCTTGAGTTTTTAAGTGCTAAAATCACTTAATGAGCATTTAAAACCACTTGTTTTGAAAAGTGAAAAATTTTCATTTTTCACTTAACAAGGATTCCAAGAGAATTTAATACCAAGTTTTAGTTCCAAAACTGTCCTCACTAATTGTTTAGCTGTGTGTGTTGTGTGTTGTGTGTTTGGCTCATGTTTAGCTCTGTGTGTTGTTTGTTTGGTGTATTTTTGCATCAGGTGGTGTTGTGTTTTTCTTGTGCCTGTGTGTGTTGTGTGTTGTGTGTTTGGCTCATGTTTAGCTCTGTGTGTTGTTTGTTTGGTGTATTTTTGCATCAGGTGGTGTTGTGTTTTTCTTGTGCCTCTTTGTATTGGTCTTTGGTGGAAGGTTGTTTCTCTGTTGCCTTTTTTTGGTTTTTATATAATATTGGATATGTTTCTCTATTACACTTGTAGATTTCCAAGGATACAATATTTTTTGTGTGTATAAATTTATGGTTTGTCTCATTTAACATTATTGGTGGATGTAAATCAACAATAGTAACCATTACAACGAGAGATTAATCATGTCGTTATTCATTAATAATGATAATCAATTTAGAACAAAAAAAAAAAAAAAAAAAAACCAACTTGTCCACAAACCAACCAATTCAGAATAATATAAATTTGAAATATTATTAATAACTAAATAAATTTATTTTACATTTAATTGACATATTAGAGTTGTCCTTAATATATTAAAATGTAAATATATAACAAATAATAGTTATAAGGGTATAAATGTAAAAGTATTTATTTTCAGATATTTATAACTTAAAAAAACAAACAACTTATCAATTATATTCAGTTTTGAGTGGAAAAAAACAAACATGTTTTTCAGTTTTCAGTTTTCAGTCACCATTCAGTCTTCAGTAACATTCAGCACTATTCAGTTTTCAGATAAAAAATCAAACGGGACCTAAGTGTAGTCTTATAGGAACAGAAACCCTAGTTGAGCAAGTGGGAGACATAAGTGTCAATCAACTAGTGGTGCATCAGTATCAAAGCAGCACGTACTTGTTAATTAATCAGACATACGATTAACCATTATCACACACAAAATAGGCCATCGAGTATTAGCTAAAACACGCGAATGTTAACCACTCAAACACACACTACATCCCTTATAAATAAGACATGTTCACTAAACATGTACAATTTCAACTATATTCTATCATTTTTCTAGACTTTATCTTTTCAGATTTGATATTGACTTGAACGTCGGAATATAAACGCCGACTGCTAATCAACTCTCTTGACGTCTTTTCCTCTTTTGCATGTACACTCTTAGCCTGAGAGGATGACAATAACTTGAATGGTCCGACAGCCACAAACATCGCATAAAACATCCACGAAAAATCCTGTCTAGTTAGCATTTATTCGTTAACTTGGTGATGACCAAATTTACGTTGTCAACAACATTCATATTGTATTCATTCAAAATTTGTCATTTCCAATTTACAAAACTCAAAATCATCTATTCAAATTAAAATAATAAGTTGATGGCCAGAGTAGAAACATTAAACAAGAACATGGTATACCACTATTTTGGTGTTAAACAATTATTTATATAATATAGTATATGATTTTATTCATTGTTTATTCTCTCATGTTCAAATACAGAAATATAGGGATAAGCAAAAAAACCTATCCATGGCCATTAGTATTTCTCTATTTCTCTTTTTCTTTTTTAATCTTTTTCTTGTTTGAATCCATTAGTACTTTTGGTAGCTCATTCTATACAAGTTATTCTCAATTTTCTTTTCCTGAAATTTATTGCAAATTAATTTGCAATATTTTATGATAGTACGTAATATTATTTTTTGTTTTATAAGATAGTAATATGTTATCTCCTCTTCTTTCCATGCATGTCTTAAAATCTTAGTACATGTTAGTCAATCTTGAAGAAGCACCCAATGTCAATCTGATTCTCACAATGTTTTCATCTGATCATTTTGATAACTATTAGTTGCATGACATAAAGTCAAATGGCATCAATTTTGTCCTTAAGTTTTATTTTCTATTTTATTATTGAATGAACTCTTCAACAAGTCTCAAGCTTTATAAACTTACAGTTGTTTTACTGGGTGTTACAGGTGATGAGAAAGAATCTGCTGAAATATGTTCGTGTGAGGGAGTTTGCTCTTGAAACTGGCCATATGTTGAAGGTGGATGCAACTGATAAAATTTTAACAAACTAATCATTAATTGATTGCCAACTATCATTGTGTTGGTGCTGTTCTAGTTGCAATGAAACCAGGGTTTTTAATGAAATAACTTTGGTGGGATAAGTAGAACAACCGTCAAAAGATGAATTCTGTTAATAATGGCCTGTTCAGTTTGTTTATGACCAACCCTTCCTTTTAAAAACTAGTAACAAAAGTGAAATCAATCTTGATTATTATTTTATTTTCAGGATTCGATATTAGCTTTAATCTTTTCGGAATTCATATTTTCGTTTCATTTGCTTTTAAAGTCTTATGATCGTATAGGCATTCGAAGTGATTACTGATTCTAAGTTGTTTTTTCACAGCTACTGCAATGACTTGTGCCGTGATGTGGCTTTACTGCCATGCCACAGTGTGGTCAGCCTTATGACCGTGAAGAGATGGAGAATTCTCTTCTTCAAATTGTATGACAAAGAGAGCGTTTGTTGGATAAAAATTCAGAATATGTACACCTTACATTGAGAGTTGTTGAAATGAATTGAAAACTGCTTCGAACTATAGCTTGTATCAAACTAAATATTGTTGCAACCTGAAAAATAGAAATTGTGTGCTTCAAGGCACTTCGCACGTCATTATTGACACTTTCCTTAAGACACTGTTTGCCTCCACCAATCGGGTGTTGTACCGGATTATGTAAATATGCCTCCAAGATACAATGAAGCATCGCTGTCTAACGTTGTTGTACACTAATAATATTAGACCGTGAACACCTTTGACATTTGCAGGCTTGTCAAGAAACGAAATTCTATCAATGCGCAACTAATAAAATATCGGTAAAATTTAATGCAAGAAAGCAATGTAAGAACATGGTTTTAATAAATAAGAGAAAATAGATAGGATATATTAGTGGCCTAACTCTCTAAGTTTTGTGTCTTTTCACTCAATAAGACACATATATACCATTTGAAATAGTTGTGACTTTTTGTCAACATCTGAAAAGTTGTGTCATTTCCATTCCAATTCAATTTATTTGAAAATGTTCCAACAATCCCCCACCATTTTCAAAATAAATGCAATTTGAAAATGTCTTGCACACGCCTGAAAATCTTATGCATAAATGAAGGTTTCTTTTGGACTTGAACCTTCACTTAGAGAAAACACATCAAAGTTAGTCAATGTCACATGGTAGACAAGCTTTGGACCAGTGAACTTATATGATTAACCGGACACATCTCACACATAATCTTTCTTCGTCTCAAGTGTTAATATTCGCTGACGTGTATAAAGGCCTTGCGTCTATATCTTGGTTTTTCATAAGAGCTTTAGTAACCAGTCAAGTTACATAGAGGACGACACCATCCCTGACACTCATATAGGTAGACGTTATAAGAAATGCCTCTGTAAAAGCATTCTAACAGAAAACCTGTTATAAGTCTATTAAAAACTAAAGAACTTAAATTTACTAGTACATACATGTACTAAGCACTTTCACCTTTGGGATGCATATATAAAATACTTTAGTGCTTGCGATCACACCTTATGATGTACTTTGCTCATTGAACCCAAGATCTTGATGTTTCAAGCGAGGTTCCATCATTGGTGATATTTAAATGTTGGCTTTAGTCCTACTCCTCTTAAAGTTTTAAGTAATTAAATTGCTTGCAAGACTTTCTTTAAGAGGATTTGCCGGTTCACAAAATCATTTATAACCAATTGTATCACATAATTGTCTCTTAGGTCATTATGCCTACATTTGCCATTATATATCTGGCTACATACTTTTACAAAGCTACATCATTATCACAATTGATAATTTATGAGACATTGGTTTTGGCCATCAAGGAATTTATATTATAAATTCTTTAACCACGGTCTCTCCATGACGCTAAAGTTGTAAAAGTGGACCGGTCCGGCCCAATTCAATCCGGCACACCTGACCCGTTTTTGAAAACGGGCCGGACTTGATCCGCACCGCGCTGGTAGGCGGACCGGACTAGGTCCGGCACGTTTTCAGAAATCGTGGCCCGGCACGGCACGTGGACCGTTTCCGGCGGACTGTGCCGGCATGCAGCCGGACCGGGACCAATTATTATTTTTTTTTTTAATTTTTTTTTTTTGGATTTTTGGTTTAGGGAAAAATAAAATACATAATTACAAATTAAAATACTTAACACTTTAACAATTGAATTATGTAAATGTAGTTAGATAGATTTATTATTTTTGGTAATAAGATAATTCAAAAAATGAATAAAGATAAAGTATTACAAAAATATAAAATAGATGAAGTTATGAAAATATGAAATGAAGAAGTATTTATTTATTTCTAACTTATGGAATTCAGTATTACATATTTACATGATTGCCTCATTAAAAACCTTACCAAGAAAAACCCAATGAGATAAAAACTTGGTAAGGGAAAAAGAGTGCAATCGTATTACAATTTACAAGTTCTGAAACTGGTTACTACCGGAACCGAAAGCCTCATCAACATATAGATTGTTGAAATTTTGAATAAGTTCATTATCTACAATTTGGTTTTGCAACCTCTTTTTAGCATGCTCTCAATCCCGAAGGCTTGTTAATACCTCCACCATGTCCAGAGACAAACAACTTCTTCTTGGTTCAATTATGCGTCCATTGGTGCTGAATGCTTGTTCTGAAGATACCGTGGACACGGAGATAACTAGTACATCACGTGCTAGGTGTGACAGAATCGGATACCTGTAGGTATAAGACTTCCACCATAATAACAAATCAAAATCTCCTTGTCTTCAACAGCATCGAACTGTGCTTTAAGGTACCTATTCAGTTCGGCACAAAAAGATGAGCCAGATCTTTGGGTTCAAGAAGTACTTGTTGAATTGTCCTTTTTTCGGTGTCTGAGAATGCTCCAACTTTATGTCTTAGGGTGTGTCTCCGGTTCTGCTGATGGTTGGGTGTCAATGCCGCCAAACCTGCACTCATAAATACGAAAAACTTCGAACAACTTGTTTCGAATGTTAGTAACCTGTTCTGAATAATCTATTTCCAAATTAGTACCAATAACCTCAAGGAAAACTTCTAAACCAGATAATTTAACTCTAGGATCTACTATAACACTTAAGGCATAAAGTAAAGGAATGGTAGCCCAATATTTTTTCAACTTTGCCTCCATGACAACAACTACAGTGCCTAAATGAACATCTTCCCTATAAGCGTTTAACGTTTCAGACATTTCCACTATTCGATGAATTACCTCACAAGATGTGGGGTAATAGACCCCGGAAAGAGTTACAGTAGCATCGTAAAAAATCTTTAAAAAATCAACAAAAACCCTTGCCACATACCAATCGTCTGATGTCAGTGGTTATGCTTGTGGAAGGCCAACTTCGGCCAACTTCATGTTATAAAAACCTGAAATAGTTGTATCATATGGCAAACAATTTTCCAGCATTAAGTAAGTAGAGTTCCACCTTACCGGCATATCAGTTTGGAATCGTCGGGGGGGTAGATTGTTTAATCTGCAGTGTCTACGAAATTCTTGGAATCTAGGACTAGAGCTGCCAATCCAAGAAATGGCATTTCTGATGCGATCTACATGGTCGCTTACTTTCTTCAAACCAGCCTGTATAACTAAATTTATAATATGACATGCACATCGTTGATGGAAGAAATAACCTCCATCTTACGGGATATTTCTTTCAACAAATAATGCAATAGAGCTAGTGTTTGTAGATGCATTATCTAATGTAATAGAAAGGATACGATTTGTGATTTGATATGTTTCTAAGACAGAAATAATGACATTAAAAGTATTTTCAGCGGTATGTGCAAAATCCATAGGACGAAAACCAAGAATTCTTTTTGTTATCCTCCAATCAGAATTTAAGTAGTGTCCAGTGCACATAAGTAGTCCTGTTTTGAATATGTGTTCCAAATATCAGAGGTTAATGCAATACAGACATTTAGATGGTGTAATTCAGCACTCAAGTCATCTCTAGCGGTTCCAAACAATCTTATCAAATCGTTTCTAGTGGTGGTTCTAGAAACAGTTTGATATTGGGGGCAGAATGCAGATGTGATCAACTCTTGAAAAAAAACATCGTCAACAAAATTGATTGGTTGATCAGTTTGTGTAATGAATAGTGTGCCAAGCAATTTCTAGCGTGTTCGGGATCGTACCTCCATGTCGTAACAGACCCATCCGGGTGCCGTTGTAGTTGTGTTTGGGTTCTAGTGTCTACCTGTCCATGTGCATGCATGCATTTGAGCATATGTCTTCTCAAATGACCGGTTCCATTCCTACTAGTGGAATAGTCCTTAGAACAAAACTTACATTTAGCTCTGGGGCCCGTCGTCCCGTCTAGGAGTGTCATTTGTACTATATGTGAAAACACTGCCAAACATCGGATGTAAATTTTTTGGGACGTGATGTTGGGGTATCAGTAGCAGTAGCGGCGGAACATGAACCTCTCGCTTGGGGTTCAGTTTGTTCTGAAAGATCAAGATCATCATTCAGCATGTTCAAACCGTCCGTGAAAAAATGATCCATTTCCTGAAATACTAATATGAACTCATTAGTCATTAATATATTATTATTTACATTAACTACCAAACTTAAAAATCATAAGTTACTAACTTAAAAATGTTAAAATTAACTACTACACATAAAAATCATAATTTACTAACAAAATATATTTAAATAAACTACTAAATTAAAAATCATAACTTTAACTTTAAAATGTTAAAATTAACTACTACACATAAAAATCATAATTTACTAACAAAATATATTTAAATAAACTACTAAACTTAAAAATCATAACTTTAACTTTAAAATGTTAAAATTAATTACTACACATAAAAATCATAATTTACTAACAAAATATATTTAAATTAACTACTACACATAAAAATCATAATTTACTAACAAAATATATTTAAATAAACTACTAAATTAAAAATCATAACTTTAACTTTAAAATGTTAAAATTAACTACTACACATAAAAATTATAATTTACTAACAAAATATATTTAAATAAATTACTAAACTTAAAAATCATAACTTTTCATAACTCACTAACTTTAAAATGTTAAAATTAATTACTACACATAAAAAATCATAATTTACTAACAAAATATATTTAAATAAACTACTAAACTTAAAAATCATAACTTACTAACTTTAAATGTTAAAATTAACTACTACACATAAAAATCATAATTTACTAACAATACTAAACTTAAAAATCATAACTTTAACTTTAAAATGTTATAATTAATTACTACACATAAAAATCATAATTTACTAACAAAATATATTTAAATAAAATACTAAACTTAAAAATCATAACTTACTAACTTTAAAATGTTAAAATTAACTACTACACATAAAAATCATAATTTACTAACAAAATATATTTAAATAAACTACTAAACTTAAAAATCATAACTTACTAACTTAAAAATGTTAAAATTAACTACTACACATAAAAATCATAATTTACTAACAAAATATATTTAAATTAACTATTACACTTATAAATCATAATTTACTAACAAAAAATATTTACATTAACTAATACACTAGTACACTTTAAAAAAATTATCTTACTAACACAAATATTAAAATTAACTACTACACAATACACATAATAATGATTAATTAACTGCTAAAAAAAAAATAAAAATAATTTACTAAATAAACACAAATATTTAAAAAATTAGCTAAAGTGTTTACATAACATTAAAAATTTACTCACATAAAGAAATAATAACATTTAAAGAACAATGTACCTTAAAAGTTTTGTGTGTTGGTGGAAAATGAAGAGAACAATAGTCAATAGATAGATAGATAATAGGGAATTAATATAATAGTATTATAAATGTAATAAATGTATATATATATATATATAAAGAGAGAGAGAGAGAAACAATGAAATTGAATGAAAATGTGTAGAGATTTGTAGAATGGAGAGAGATTGAGAGAATGAGAGAATGAGAGAAAGTGTCAAAGTGATTGAAAAATGGAATGGATAGGGGTATTTATAGAAAAATTAGAATTGTGTGTGAAAATATAAAATAGAAGAGTTTAGGGAGTTTTTGGTAATTTTTTAAGGCATCAACGGTTGAATTTAAAATTCAACCGTTGATGCCTTTAAAAATTAATTTTTTTTTTTTTTCAAACGGCCGGACCTTGGGGTTAGCCCGTCGGACCGGTCCGGCGGCAGTCCGCCGGCTTGACGTGCCGTGGCCGGCTGGTCCGGCGGACCAAACCCCTGCAGCCCGGCACGGGGCACGCCTCCGTGCCGGTCTTGATTCGGCACATCCCCTTAGCGGATCGGACCTGATCCAGCCTGTTTTGCTTGGCAGGCCAAACGAACCGACCCACTTGGGCCTGGTCCATTTTTACAACACTACATGACGCCATTAAAAGTTCAACAGTCATGGTGGATCTACTATATAGGCCTATTTCCATAAATTCAAAAATAGCTCATCCACCAAATGTGAGAAATCCACCCACTCTTGGCTACATGATCATCTTTGTATTCAAATGGTATCTTTAAATCCTTCCAATACTAAATGATAACCAAAATATGTATATCAAAAATATATATATATATATATATATATATATATATGACTAAGAAAACATGTATACACATTTAGCCTTTATATGGTAAAATATTATCATGCCTACATAAGATATAATGAGTATACTCAATTTAAGATATCACTTTTCTTTTACAACCTATGTAATGTCTGCTTGCAATGTACATGACAGTACTTCATTCTTAAACACTAGACCATTATCATTTTGATAATTTCAATACCCAAAATCACATACACAAGCAACATGATCATGTCTTTCACATAACAATAATAATTTAGTGAGTTCTTACCTCTTACTAATTCTAATATAACATGCCATTCATATAAAGACATATAATTGCATATACTTGGATTGAATCTATTATATATACACATTTTGTTGATTCATGAATTCAAAATTCATTATTTCATTCCTTTCTCATAGGTGAGTGAATCTAAATTGAGACTATAACTTGTCTCATATGTATATTTCTAGTTTATTTTACTATATACATAATAATGTAGAAAAGGAATTTTTCTTTTTCCTTACCCATCGACATCTCCGTATATATTAAGGAGGATTTCAATTGGCATTTTATTTACTGTTACCACATTTTCACACAAATGTATATACAATAAATATAATTTATGCATTACAGTGAATCTAATAACATCTTTAGATTCCTTGAAATGTTAATCTCAATAAATATAATAGGGTTAGTTACCGACAACCTCTATAATTACTGTGTTCAAACTTTATAATGACATGCATTTCTTATTTGTACTTTACTAGTCATGTGGGTAAAATAAGTGTAAAATTATCAAATAAAATTTACTTGTAATATTGTCAAATAAAAACAAAAATGAAAATAAATAACTGAAACATTGTCAAATTAAATAGTAACCGACAGTATTCTATTGTATAAAACTCATGGTTCCGATCGCCAAATTCAGATCTTAGCAATGCATTCAACTAGTAGATATATTGTGGAATGCAAAATTACACCAAAGTCTACATATCCGATTGACTCAAGAACTTAATTGATCAAACTCAAATAAGTTTGGTCAAACCCGGTTTCATGTCAATTTGGATATAAACAAACGCTTTTGCTAGTAAAAATTGACAACATTTGGCAATTGAACTAAAGATGTCTCATTTTGCACTCAAGACATACAATTGTTTCAATAATTTTTGTCTTATGTGTGCTTTACTTATCGCCCTCTCTTTGTCAGGCGTTTTTAGTGGACGCATTTGGTCACTATTGACTTGTTTTATGGCATTCCCAATCTCCAATTTCAACGATTCTGGATTATACCAATTCGGAGATGAATACTTTAGACTTGGTTGAGAAATTTTGTAACCAAACTTGGCCCAACACAATTTCGGTTCCAATGATACAAAACCATTCGCAAACTTTCGAAGGTACAAAGTTGGTGCCTATTGACATGTGTCTTAAGATTGTTGGAGAAAAATTCAGAATATGTGTACCTTACATCGAGAGTTGTTGAAATGAACCGAAAACTACTTCGAACTATAGCTTGTATTGAATTAAATATTGTTGCAACCTGAAAAATAGAAATTGTGTGTTTCAAGGCACGTCATTATTGGCGCTTTCCTTAAGACACTATTTACCCTCACTAATTGGGTGTTGCACCGGGTTATACAAATATGCCTCCAAAATACAATGAAGCATCGGTGTCTAACGTCGTTGTGCACTAACAATATTAGATCGTGAACACCTTTGACGTTTGCAAGCTTGCTAAGATACGAAATTTTATCATTACACAGCTAATAGAATATCAGTAATTTAATGCAATAAAACAATGTAAGAACATGGTTTTAATAAATAAGAGAAAATAGATAGGAGATATTAGTGTCCTAACTCTTTAAGTTAGCCAAATTCTAGTCTTTCTCAAATGGTGTAGGAATGAGTATTTTATAGAGTGGTTTGCATTCATTCGTGAAACATTGCAACCTTTGTTGCTTTGCACTCATTCATGAAACAATGTAACCTTTATTGCTTTGCACCCATTCATGAAACAATATAACCTTTAAGCATAAATTTGTGTCTTTTCACTCAATAAGACATATACATCATTTGGAATAGTTGTGACTTTTTGTCAACAACATCCGGAAAATTGTGTCATTTCCATTCCAATTCAATTTATTTGAAAATGTTCCAACATCTACCATCTGCAGGATCTGGTATGCGGCACATTTAGCAGAACAATGTTCATGTGCCGGTTCATTTAGGTTAAAGGAAGATGTGTCTGAGTTCCGCAGCAAAATGCAAATTTTCTTAAACATAGCCATCCGTCAGAAGTCTCCACTCCTCCAAGAGTTTATCTCATGGATTTTAGAAGTACCTATAGCCTCAAAATGGTTATGTAACAGAAGGGTTGTTCAGGAAGGTGGCAAACTGTGGAAATAATCTCCACAAGCTTCAAGTGATTGTTGTCAACTGAAATGACACTATAACGCGGCAAAACAGTGGAGGGAAACTCGGACTCAGCTCAGGATTGCTAGTACATGGAATGCAGTAAAATGGGATAAACAATCAATGATTCAATGTTGTATATAATTTTCAATTTCATTTTTTCGATCAATGTATTATGCATTTATATTTTCTTGTATACAATTTTGTTACACAGGGAGACCAATGTCCAAAACAATCAACATAGAGGAAACCAACAGCTTTGTCAGAGTAGTCATGCCTCTTCAGAAAATTGCAAAGCCTTCGAAGTAAAACTTGTGATAACTCCAATTCAGGCCATATCTAGCATGTTGAATGTTCAGTATCTCGTTGCAGGTTGCTGTGATTCATCCAAAAATTCACTTACAAATGCAGCAGCAATAAGAGGAGAAAGAAAACACATGCAACAGTTACAATGTTTGGATGTTGATAATTGTGGTATTAGGAGATATTATGTAAATAATCTTTCAGAGTGTTTAAAATATTTTATTAGAGTTAAGTATCTTAGGATTCAACTAGATTTCATTACTTTACAATAAATAAGTGCCAGATTTTAATTTTTATGAAGTTTTTTTTATTAATAGATGTTTAGCTCAATGGGTTGAGTTAATTTATTTGTTGTTACTATTTGATGTCCGGCATAAAAGTACTTGATCACATTGATACAATTCAAGCCCCTACAGAAAGCATTTTGAGTCCTAACAGATACACTTGCTATGAATAAGGGTGGGCATGGATCGGTTCGGTTCGGTTTTGACTAAAACTGTATTGAACCAACTTATATTCGGTTTTTGAAAATGTGAATCGGTTTGAACCGTTTTGAACATGAAAACCGAATTGAACTGAACACCTTTATCTCGGTTTGGTTTGGTTCGGTTCAATTCGGTTTTGGGTCTATTGAGCTTTGAAGGTTTTTTTTTTTATATGTTTTTTTTTTTTTATTTTAATTTTTTGGGCCTTTAAGTTGCTTTTTTGGCATTTAGGCTTAATTGTTTTTAAGAAAACATAATATGTAAAAAAATAATTTAAACAAAACACAATCCAATTTTCAATCAAAATCTAAAATTTCAATCATATTCAGTTTACATACTCAATCAAAATATAAAATCTTCATAACTTCTATAAAATAGAAGTAAAAAAAAAATGTAATACATAATGTAGTCCAAAATAAAATATCATCAATAAACGGTCCATAATAAAATTAACTTTATAAAATAATTCATTAAGACAATTCGGTTTATTCGGTTCGGTTCGGTTTTGTATGTTCAAAACTGAAACCGAACCGAATTCAATTCAGTTTTCAAATTTCAAATCGGTTTGAGCTAAATAGAAGCTATGAGCCGAACCAAACACCCTTTTTCGATTCGGTTCGGTTCAATTCGGTTTTGATTTTTGTGTCCACCCCTAGCTATGAAGGGTAGGGATAGGTTGTTAAATTTTATTACTTGTGAACCCTATAATAGAACTAAATTTATATATCACAAGTTAACAGGTTTTGTTCAATAACCATTCCAAAAGATAAGAAAACTCTATTTAAACACTAATGCTAGTCAACCCAAAAATTAATCCAGATGATGAGATAAGTGATTTGTCTTTACCATATTATTCACCCATGATTTGTATGGTGATGACAACTTATTTACCATATCATTTGAGTTAATTTTTTTGAATCGTATAATATTACTCTAATTTTAAACTTAGAAAAATTCCAAAACAACAGCATTTTGGAATGGTTTCTCAATTAGAGCAATTCCAATAAACTAAACAAAAAAGGGTAAGAGTTTACTATAGTTAACGATAAAGAAAGGCAGCAGCTTTAACATACCATCCATTGTTGCTTTTAAAGCATCTCCAACCATACCTCCTTAAAGCCACTCCTTGGCCAAAATAGATAGCGGAGATGATTTTTTTACACTACAACCACTCCATATTATGGCTCCCTATTTTAGAGTATGTTTGGTATGACTTTTCAAGTAGAACTTCTAAAGTAAATATTTTACTAATAGAGTTTTTATTGAGTAGAGCTTTTGGCAAAAAAGCTTTTGATTATATAAATTAAAAAAAAAATGTTGATAATGTATTTTTAAAAATAACTTCTGGTTTTGTAAATTATAAAAAAGGTGTTGACAATGTATGATAGAATATCTAAAATTTGTAAAGTGTAGTTGAGATAATTTATATGTTTTAAAAAAGGTCAATTTTTTTTTTTTTTTTGGAAAAGCCCAAATTTTGGACTTCTTCTAGTAAACATAAAATTACTTTTATAAAGGGTCGTTGAGACAATTCATATGTTAAAAAAACTGTTTTGATTTTTTGCCAAATAACAGAAGAAAAAAAACTTCAAAACAGCTTATGACATTAAAAAGCGCTTTTGGCATTGACAAAAGCCATACCAAACTGCCAAACACACACTTACAGCCAGTTTGGTATTGCTTTTGAAAAGTTAAAATCTGATTATTTTATAATTTAGACATAAAATAATGTTTGGTAAAACTTCCAAAAGTGATTATTTGATAATCTGACAAGTTTTGAAAGTGATTTTAAGAAGTATGTGAGAGGTTACTTTTTAAAAGTGATTATAAAATAATCTATTTCAGTAGTTAATGAATTTTTAAAATATCATTATTATCCTTATGAAATCAAGTTAAAATCATTTATATACCTTATTTTATCTCAAAATTAAATATTCTATTTAAATATTGATTTGATTTATAAAATCTTTTAAAAATATTTTTATTATTCTTATGAATTTTTTTTTAATTTAAATATTCTACTTAAATATTGATTTAATATATATAATTAATGAAAAAAAAAATTGAAATAAGGTCCTAAGATCATATATATTTTAGCCATTGTAACTAGTCTCTGCACTTTTGCATTAAAATTACCAAACATATGTATACTGCTTTTAAGCTATACAGTGGTTTTAAAAATACAATTAACCAAACATCTGCGCATTAATTTCACAACTGATTATTTCTTCGGCAGGGCTAACAGTGATTATTATAAAAGTTACAGCAATACCAAACTGGCCCTTAGAGAACTACCAAGGCACTCTTCAAATGTATGGTACCATTCCTTGCTATTTATTTTCTCTTTCCTATTATTTAATTATTTTTAAACTAATTTTCTTATTGAAAAAAATTGAACGTAGTAGGCTTGTAGCAACGGTCAAAAAATCTAAATGTATTGGTCAGGTCAACAACAATTCTCATCAAAATATGGCACTACTCTAGTCAATTCTCATCATGTCAACAACAACTCAACAAGTCTCCTTCAATTGAATGGGTTGACAACAGTAACAAAAATTTTGATGGTTGACAACGATAAAAAAAAAATTGAAACAAAATTAATTTATTTATATTTTAAATTCAAAAAATATTAAAACATTAATCACTAGCTATAATAGAGATGATAGTTGGAGTGACCCCATGAAAAATTACAAGCTGAAATAGCTAAAATTTAGAGAGCATGACCTTTCACTATGAGTTGGTCAAAATCTGTAATCTCCAAGAAATAAACAAAAAATAAGTCGAGAAACAAGTATCATATATAAGATGCTCGGATGTTTCTACAAATATCAAATACCAAATATGGGTTAAAGAAAGAATATTGAAATTGTGCAGTCGTAACAATTTGGACGGCCGTGGTTTTTTCCTGTTTTGGGTTTTCTACGTAAAATCTTGTGTCGTGTGATTAGATTTTTTGATATTTTTTTCTTCTAGTAGACATTATTAGTTATGTGATGAATATTAGACATGCACTTCTGTGTCACCTTTTTCCAATACAACTTAGTCGCTGTCACTTTGAACTTGTCGCCATCACTCTTAAGATGTCGCCGTCAGTCCGGTTGCCAGTCACCTCTTCTCCGATCGGTAATATTATTGGTAAAATATGAAGAATTGACAGGTCAACATTATTTCTAGAAAAGGCGGTGACTAGATATGCTACGACACCAAAGTCAGCCAGAAAAGACCAACTCTAGTTGGCCAATAGATGATCTTAAGACCCAACAAAACCCAGTCAAGTTTATCCGATCGATCGGATAAAGATAACCTGACCAGGTTTGCTAGATCGATCAGGTAAGGATAACCTTACCAGGTTCGCTAGATCGATCGGGTAGAGTTGACTCGATCAAGTTCAACTAGTAGATCGAATCAAAGAGCATAGTCGGGTGAGAAAATTGAGCAGATGAAAGACATGCTAGTCGGGGTTGAGTAACCGATCAGGTTAATGAGATTCAATCGGGTTAGATAACCGGTCGACTAGCGATACGTGGAAGATGTTAAATCCAAGACAACCACGACTCAAATACGTAGAGAAAAGATTTTACCTAAACAAGGCACCACGAGGTGCACTCCAGTAAGGAAACAAACTTCCTAAACGATATTAGATCTTGAATTCAATGGAGAATCTAACCCGTTAATGTGTAGAATATGCAAAATGGGAAAGAAGATAAAGACGAATCCAACAGGTTAGAACCCTATTAAACCTCGTCAACTTTCCTTGTACTTTGAGAATTAGGGTTATATGCATGTACAAATAGACCCTAAAACACCATTACGTAGATGATGAAAAATATACAAAAAAGAGCAAGAGTGCAAGAGAGATTGAGTGTGTAACCCTTCTTACATATTGGAATCTTTTCCTTGTTGTCTCCGGCAATCGTGATTTTTTTCTCTTCTTGGGTTTTCCACGTAAAACCTTGTGTTTCGCATGATTAATTTTCTTTTTCACTTTACAGTTTGATTGTTAATTCGTATTAACTTATTGGACGTATGGTTAATTTTACACAGCCCAAAAATACTCGTCAACATGTAACTTCTCTCTCCTCTCTCTCCCACCAATGTTTTTTCTTCACAAAAAAACAATTTAGGACTTTTTTGAAAACAAGGATATTGTGTACTATGTACCTTACAATTGGTTACAAACAATCACACCAATACTTTTTAATTAAAAACAATAATGCAAATTTTGATTAGTTACTTTTGCATATTTTGTATATATTATCTATGCTATTATTGTAATTAAAAACTGAGTGGAGATATTGAAATACCTAAAAGGTTATACTAAACATCGGGGCGGTGACTCAATTCACCACCCTTAGTCTACAAAACATATAAAAAGAGATAATGTATCTTATATACAAATATATGTTCAATGCAAAGCAAATTCCACAAGTTGTAATTTGAATATTACAAAGTAAATTCATTAAGTAGGACTTTACAACTTGATATAAAATATCACAAAATACAATGTTCAAACACTTACAAAGATACAAGAGACAAAAACAACTTTGATCAAATAAAGTGATTGCAACCCACACTTTACAAAATCTTGTTTACAAAGATATCTAGAAGTGAAGTTTATAAACAAGATTCAACCATACACATATAATAATATAAAAGAGATATGGATAGGAAGAATTAACACAAGATCTTTTAATTGTGGTAAAACCTCTGAAGAGGAAACATCCACAACTATCGGCCAACTATCTTTCATTAGATGATTGGGAGAAACTCCTCAAAAGTGACCAACATATGACTCACTCTCTATTGGACTCTACTTTCACCCAAACACATTGATAGATTAGAAATTCCTCAAAAGTCATTAACACGTGAAACACTCTCTATTAGACTCTATGTCTACTCAACACCCAAGCCTACCAATGAAAGAGACATACCTAACTTTCTATACAAGGCAACCCATGCCTCTAGAAAGCTTCCTTGCATAACTATCTGAATCACCCCGATCCTAGCCACGACTTCTTATTTAACTATCCGTATCTCCCTAATCCTAGTCAAGACTTTTTGCTTGGCTATCCAGATCACCAAGATCCTAACCAAGACTTCATGTCTTTTATAAGGACTTCCTAAGTGCGATCAATGAATGCAAAATGCAAACAAGCACTTAACATAGAATTTGAGATCAATATATTCTATGGGAACTAGACATATGCATGTAAGTTCACAAATCAAAGTTGTCTAGTTACTATACATGAATAAAATTTTAAAACATGTTCGTGAAACACCAAAACACATTAAATTCCTAGATTTATTCATGCAACAAAAACTTGAATCAAGCATGTACATTAAGCACATATTCAAGATTTTAATAACAAACAAAAACATGTTAGATTCACAAGACATGATCAATCAAAATTCTAGCAAATATTTAGAGCATTTATTCACACAATAATCAATTAAATCCTAATTAGCTCTAAATATAAAATCAAATGTGCTAATCCTAGATTTGTTCAACTAATGAGTCCTAGCACATGATAAGGCTATTGATCATGAAATAAAGTCAATCAAAACACAAATAACTCTAGATAATAAGATAGTCACAATACAACTTACAAACATGTGAAAACCTAGATTTAACAAAACTTAGTCCACATTCAAGTCTCTAATTAGACAAGACTAGCCTATAATTGAAGCTCTACTTCTTAATAGCATTATTAAAGTAACATACACATATAGAAGAAGAAAACTCAAGGTAATTGAAGATCATAAAACACAAAACTCAAGAGATAAGACAATCACCTTGTAAAAGAGTCCAGCCACGAAATTTTTGTTGGATCAACACAAAACTTGAACAAAAGACTTCAAATTTACTTGGAGAAGATAGAGAACTCCAATACGAAGATTCTACAACTTGAATCACTCAAATCGGACAAGAAATGAGAGAGATATGGCGTTTGGAAGTTGGGAAAATCTAAAGAGAAAATTCTGCACCTATTTTCTTTCTTTTCTTCTTAAATGGAAAATGGTAGGGAAAAGATATTTAAAGGAGGGAAACAAGAACAATTAAAACCACCAATGAAGGGCTGCCACCTTGGCTTCTGGTGGAGGTGTGTGGCCTCCACGGGGCAGAGGGCATCCCTTCCCGTGGAGGCCATGCGCCTCCACAGGGAAGGGGTGCAAATGGCAATTTGCCACTTCCACTTCCCTCGCGCACATTTCATGTTCTCTGACCATATTTCGGTCTCTGAACTCTGATTTTGAATCCATTTTTAGATTGCGAATTGGGACTCCCTTACGAACATGGATGTCGATAAAAATTTCATGAAAAATATGAAAATCGACTCGATACACAAGGACGAAAACCATGTACGATAAATGTACGAAAAGTTTCGTAACTTCCAACTCGGAACTTGAAAACTAACAAATGAGAAACCGAATTGACCGGAACTCAATAAGGAATAATATGAGAACATATTCAAGTCCGATATCACAAAAACATAAATAAACAAACACATGAACACACAAGTATGTTCCTAGATATAGTCTTAGAACATGCATTTTAAAAAATTTGTCAATTTAAATCTAGTGCATGTGCATACAATGATATGTGTGTTTATGTATTATACCAATTGAGCACAACGATGCAGGACACATATGAATGCAGAGTGTGTGTGTGTGTGTGTGTGTGTGTGTGTGTGACTAAGTCTTGTAAAGGAAATGAGGTCTAAATATATCTTTGATGTGTAATGAAGCTTATTCCTCTTGAAGGCTACACTTTGTTTGATGAGTTGCCCAACTTCCTTTGAAGCTTGATAAACCGTGAATCCTAAACAACTAATTTATACAAAGGAAATGTTGTTTTGATATAAAATAATGCCAACATGACTCAAAATCCTAATAGATATTAATGCTTTTCCCTTGGGCCTTGATCATCTAATTGTTAATTAAAAAATAGTTGCAGAGAGGAATTACAATCTTTTTTACTCGAATAACAAAGAATATATATATATATATATATATATATATATATCTCATATTATCTGAAACTCAAAGTTACAATTATTAATTGATCTCCCTATGGCAAATTTAATAGTTAAAATTACTCTCAAAAGTAAAATAAATAAATAAATAAAAACAGAGAGAAAATCACAATAAAAAGGAAAAGAAAACTCTGAACTACTTTATAGAAGTTTCATGAGTATGCATTTTCACGTACAATTTTTTTTTTTTTTTTTTATCAAAAATATCCATACAATTCCAAATATAAATAAAGTTCTTAGTTTTTTTTCCCCTCTAAATCAAAAGCAAAATAATAGCATCTCTACATTATATAGCTATCACTCTTTGAACCAATACTGTAATAATAACAGAACTCAACATTTTCTTGAACCACCCAAAATTGACCATGTTGTTACATTTGATGAAAATCTAACCTTAATCTCATGACATGAAATTCTCATCGATTTCTTTTCTTCATATTTCGTCCAAGGATCGCCCGTAACTACTCCTTTCATGATCACTTCAAATTCCATAACTCCTCTCGACCAGTCTACAACAATGGAGTTTGCGATCGCGCTGTCCCTATCATCAAGGGGATGAACATCATTCAGAGGTCATGATCGGTGGGCAGGTCCTATCACACACATGCAACTAATAAGACAAATGGCACAATATGACCGCCAAGTGTCATAGTGCCACCAATGGATCTACGACACCTCACCAACAACCACTGAACAAACCCTATAATTAAATACCCCCTTTCAACTGAAACTAAAGAGAGAATATCTGATCCTAGAGAAGTTAGAGCATTTTCAATACAAATATGTATTTTTATGTTTCTAAGTAGTGTCACATCAGCATTTCTATTTATTATGGGTCCACTTTTGAAAAAAAATTAAAGAAATGCATATTCACATCTCCAATGCAATTATCTAAAGTCAAATATGCATCTATTTTATGTCCAATCATAATAAAACAATTATTATACTCTCTCTCCTCTTTTATTTTACAATTAAATGAGGTTTAATCTCATTGGTGGAAAAAGTTGAAAGCTTTAATCTTGTTGGTGGAGAGAGTTAGAAATCCTAGTCAGCATTTCTAGGAGAGTTTCTAGAATTAGAAACTCAACTCTATATTCTCTAACTTTTTTTTGGTCACATCATCTCTATATTCAACTTAGATAATAGCATTGGAGAGAGTTTTTCTAACTTTTTTAATATCTATCCTATGTGGCACTCCATTTTCTCCAAATGCATAATAGCATTGGAGATACTCTTATACTACATTAAACAGTAATCTTCTAAAGCATCATAGGGTGATCGTCAATATCCTCCAAATGCATATTCCGAAGACATCCTTAGATCCTTAAGGGACTCTAGAAGTATCATCCGAAGGGGGACTCTGAACAATCACCGATATACTTCATTTTTAGCATCAACAGATCTTAAAGCTGATTCTATGTTCAGTTGTATGACTTATCTTGTCTGCATGAAATAACTCAAAAAGACAACCATATTCATTATTTAAAGGACAATTACAAATAGGTTCTGGACTTCCATAAAACAAAAAAAAAGGTTCTTGATTTATAAAAAAATAAAAATAAAAAATAAAATAAAAAAATAAAAAAATTATAAGTAGTTGAATAATTCATTTCCAAAAATAACCATCTAGTTTTGAATTTGGGTAAAAACACCTTATTGTTTGGTTTCTGTTAAGAAGAACTGATGCGACCTGATGAACAAACGAGATTACTGTTATAGCCTTGGTTTAATATAAATTAAAAGACCTAAAATTGTAAGAGAATTTTTCCTTACAATCAATTTTTTTTTTCTTTTCACACTCCTTTTCTAAATACACTTCATGATTTTAAAAACATAATTTTTATAAAATTCTACACACTAAATATTTTATAATTTTGTTTTGTTTTTGGTGACCGAATGATAATTTTCTTTGTCAAATCTGGATTTGATTTTTTTTTTTCCAATTTTGTTTTAGTTTTTCTTTTTGGTGTTGCTAAAATTAAATGTTGATGAATTCTTTTTTTTTTTTTTTTGATAACGATGATAGGGGTGTTTGAGAATTTTTTATTTTTATTTTCTGGTGATGTGTTTAAATTAAAAGAGAAATAAAAATATTTAAAACAGTTTTCATTTGAGGGTAAAATAGTTTTAGGGTGTTTGTTAAACACAAAAGGATAAAAATAAAAAATAATAACGATAACAATTGTTATGTAGTGTATAGAATTTCTTTATATATTATAGTAATTTTAATTAGGATAAAATTGTCATATAATAAAGAATTTTAAAAAAGAGTGTAGAAAAATATTTAGAAGATTGTTAACAGCATCATTCTAGATGTAATTGAAAATGAAGCAATTCATTATTATATTTAATACCTTTAAAAATTCTTTTAAAAAATACAATTAAAAATAAATATAAATAAAAATCCATAATGGACCTACGAAGGAGGAAAGCCTTCTCCATAGTCAAACTATAGAAGAAACACGTCTTCCACAGTTTGGAATTTGTGTACTCAAGAACTGATGATCTTCTTCACATATATAAATCTCCAGGAGGTGAAATCTGTATCTGTTAAAGATAAGATTCCATGAGGAGGCTACCTGCCTACGTTCTCCATGGATTTTTATTTTTAATTATATGTTAAATTATTGAAATGGCTACGTGACTACGTTTTCTGTGGATTTTTATTTTTAATTATATGTTAAATTGTTGAAATGGTTACATGCCTACGTCCTTCATGGATTTTTATTTTTATTTTTAATTTTAATTATATGTTAAATTATTGAAATGTCTACGTGCCTACGTCTTCCTTGAATTTTTATTTTTAATTATATGTTAAATTATTGAAATGTCCCTATTTTATAGAACCTTTTTTTATATATATATATATAAGCTGACACCATTAATTGTAGGTCTACAAGCACAATCCGGAATGCAACTCGCACAATAAATCTCACCCATGACTCATTTGGATTACACTTTGCGGTTTAATGGACAAATATAAATATATGTTTTCATATCAGGTTGGAGTTTCATTTTGAAGTTTTCAACCATCAACGCAATAGAACCTTGATCCTAATTTTATAAAACTTAATTAACACTCAACTAACCAATTCCAAAAATCCCTCAGGAGTCTTAATTTTGTTATATATATATATATATATATATATTTATTTATTTATATAGAATTTAATAGTAAGTATGTGATCATGCTATGTCGAAATATAAAATAAAATCATGCAACATCTTGTCATTCCACGTATAAATAATGTAGATTAAAAAAAAAAAAAAATCGTGGGATTCTCTAATAAGAAGTCGTCAAATTTTGATGGATTATGATTTATGGATACCATTTATCCCTGGTTTGGTTTACAAAAGAAAGCACAATGCCATGCCCCATGCTGCCTTCGCATTTCATATTTAAACAAATAACTAGCTTTTCTATCACCTTGACTCTTCTATGTTACAATAAATGGTATTGAATCTAAGATAAATAAATTTGTATTCTGATAAAAAGAAAAAGATGATATATAATGTCTAATTATTTTATTATACTTTTTTTATAAAAAAAAAAATTACATAAATTCGAAATTTGGGGAGTGAGACATTACTCGAACACCCAAAAAATATTTAGTTATTTACGGCCCTGACTAAATTATATATTTAAATAACCTTTTTTTTTTTTTCCATAGTATGCACTAATATTATAAAGTCAACTTCTTAATAATCAATAGTTGGATGTATATACTCTTTTAATATATATATATATATATATATATATATTACAATAACTATTACAATAAGACTATCGGGACCTACACTACAAGAATTTTTGACTTTCCCTACAAACCATTTTCGTGGGGAGTTACAATAACTATTACAATAAGACTATCGGGACCTACACTACAAGAATTTTTGACTTTCCCTACAAACCCTTTTCGTGGGGAGAGGTCGAAATTCGTAGGCATATATATTAGTCGGCGAAATATTTTCGTCGACAAATTCATGGGGACATCATGGTCAGGAAAGGAAATTCGTGGTGGGAGAGGTATTAGTGTATTACTGTATTCGTGGGGACATCATGGTATGCTGTTGCAGCAAAAACATTTGTAGGTAGAGATGTTGGAACTTCAAAAATTAATCCGCCGTCCAGCCCACCGTTGATAAAATTGTAATTATTAGGAATTGAACTTACAACTTCATGTCAAAGTGATAAGCCTTTACCACTTGACTATAAGACTTGATTTGTTAACAATTGCACAATATTTAAATATAACCTATATGAGTTGCTAGGAAAAAAAAAATAAAAAAAAATAAAAAAAAACCTTGTTAGATAAATTTAAATTTATTCAAATAATCAAAAATAAAATTTCAACGATAGACACATTGAAAAATATTTATTGGATTGCAAATCAGATTTAGTGATAATGTATTTTTTGACAATTTCTGTTATTTAATTAAATGATCGGTACCTCAAAAGTAAGAGTGTGTGTGTGTGTGTGTGTGTGTGTGTGTGTGTGTGGGGGGGGGGGGGGGTTGGGGTTTATTTTATATTTTTTATATTTCGATAAAACTGAATGGCTCTAAAAGCAAATCTCGTTTTGTTGTCCAAAATTTTGTACGGAAAGAGCACCAGTTCGTCGGCACAACTACCCCCGCCCATGGAATTTATGGCAGGTATCTTAGACCTACAAAACTTCTGTTTTGTGGGGAAAGGTTAACTGCGCCTACAAATCTTGTTTTGTCGTCCAAAATTTTGTGGGGAAAGAGCATCGGTTCTTCTACACAACTACTCCCGCCCATGGAATTTCTGGCGGGTATCTTAGGCCTACAAAACTTCTGTTTTGTGGGGAAAGATTAACAGCGTCTACAAATCTTATTTTGTTGCCCAAAATTTTATGGGGAAAGAACACCGGTTTGTAGGCACAACTACTCTCGCCTATGGAATTTTCGACGGGTATCTTAGGCCTACGAAACTTCTGTTTAGTGGGGCAAGGTCAACTACGCCTACAAATCTTATTTTGTCACCCAAACTTTTGTGGGGAAAGATCATCGGTTCATTGTCACAACTACTCCTACCAATAGAATTTCTGGCGGGTATCTTAGGCCTACGAAACTTCAATTTTTGGGGAAAGGTTAACTGCGTCTACAAATCTTGTTTTGTTGCCCAAAGTTTTGTGGGGACAGAGTTAAATTTTTGTAGTGCTACCAAGATCAAACATGTATGTGCGGCCCAGATATCTACTCACATAACTGGAGATAACTACTCTCCACACATGCTTGTAAAATGTGCATGGTGGGATATTTTTTGGGTAATTACCCCGGTGGCCATCGAATTGATGACACACTATTAAAATGGCCACTGAATTTGAAAGTTATTCCAAAATGGCCATTTTTGGTGAACTTTGCGACACCAATGACCATTACATCTAATTTCATTTAATTCCATCCAATGAATGGTATTTTGGTAAATAAGGGATGACATTAATTTAATTTAGATATTTTTTGGAAATCAACTTTTTCAATAAATGACATTTTGGTAAGTAAGTGGATGACATTAATTTATTTTAGATGTCTTTTGGAAATCAATTATTTGTTTTTTGAAAAGAATAATTATATTTAGTGTGTGTAAATATATATATATATATATATATAATTACACACACTAAATATAATTATATTTTTCAAAAAATAAAAGAAATAGTTTAGATCAATACATGTATCTCTTCTTTGTTTTTTAGATTTTTTAGATTATATGTGTATACATATATATGATTGTCCATCACCACGTGCACCGTAGTCTATCACATTACATATATGATTGTCCATCACCACGTGCACCGTAGTCTATCACATTACAAATATTTGACTGTTTTTGAGCATAAGCTACAAATAATAATAATAGGAATGATTATAACAAAAAAAGTTGAAAACTCATTTTTTGTTCTTTTCTCTTCCTGTTTTGAATTTGAGCAGAGCATGAATTCTATATAGTTGGTCATTTTATAGTAAAAAAAAAAATTATAAAAAAAATAAATAATATTTATCGGTGTTCATATTTTGATATGGATATATTATTAATCTAAACCATCTCTTTTGTTTTTTGAAAAGAATAATTATATTTAGTGTGTGTAAATATATATATATATACATATATTTACACACACTAAATATAATTATTCTTTTCAAAAAAAGAAAAAATTGATTTCCAAAAAACATCTAAAATAAATTAATGTCATTCATTTATTTATCAAAATGTTACTTATTGAAAAAATTGATTTCCAAAAAAATCTAAAATAAATTAATGACATCCCCTTATTTACCAAAATGCTACTCATTAGATGGAATTGGATGGAATTAGACGGAATGACCATTAGTGTTACAAAATTCGCCAAAAATGGCCATTTTGGAACAATTTTCCAATCAAATGGCCATTTTGATAGTGTATTATCAATTCGATGTCCACCGGAGTAATTATCTTTTTTTTTTTTTTACAATATCTATTAATTCGGGATTAGGTATTTTTTTCAAAGCTTTCACCATTGATAGGATTCGAGCCGCTGACCTGGGAGTCATTTACTCATTTTCCCAAGCCCCTAACTCCTTCATCTACCAGTTGAGTTAAGCCCTTGTTGGCAAATGTGCACAGTGGGATTTAAACCAGCACTCACCACTTATGTGGAAATGGGGTGCTCTACCAGGTTTGCTACGAGGTGATGTGTTAGTTGGATTTATATACTTTTGTTTAATCAATATATTCTAATGTTTAATTAATGACTCACAAACTCTCATGCTAAATGTATTAAATTCGGTGTGCACTGTGGAGAAAACTCTTACGATATTTCTCCTCATTGCACACTGATATAATAAAGTCAGTACAAGACATACGAGCCATTGATTAAGAATAAAAAGCTTTTTATATAATTATGATGAAAATATTTGTTTTATTTTTTAATAATAAGATGACACATATTCAATAATTGATTACTCAAGTTTCAAAAGTATAAAATGCATTGTAAAATTTATGCATAACCAATTGTTTAAACTTGTAGTTCAAAAATAATTATTTAAACTTGTAAATGACTTAATTCTATAGTATTAGAAGCTATAATATTATATATATATATATACATATATTTATTTATTTATTTACAACTTACTTTGAACAACAAAATATTTACATTTTAATAAATTTAGATAAAAATATCATATTCATTTAATATTGTCAAACCTAAGGGGTTGTTTGTGAAATTAGCCCTTTATACAAAGATATAATTTGTTTCTAAAGAGCTGACCGGGCTATAGCTTGGAACAATCCATTCATAGATCCGCCTCTAGGTGTGAGAACCGAGAGGCATATCAATGAGGTCAACTTCACCTTGTCTATTTTATTATACATTTGTATACTATTTTCTTTTTAGGTAATTTAGTGATACCCAAAGGAATTTTTATAAATTGGATGAACTATAGAATTTTCTTCGTTTTTTAAGAAAAAAAAATGACCATATAAGTCCCTTACTTTCTTTTTTTACTTCAAAAAATAAATGTCCCTCACTTTTATTCTTTATTCCAATTTGGTTGGGAAGTTTGCAAAAGAAACCAAAGCAATCCTTAACTTTTAAAACATGTATTAATTTAGGCCGAGTTCGATATTGCTTTTAAAAAATTAAAATCAAATTATTTAATAATTTTGGAATAAAATAGATGTTTGGTAAAACTGATAAAAGCGATTTTTTAATAATCTAAGCACAAAGCCCAAAAAAGTGATTATTGCTTTCTTGGAGGACATCAAACGACTATCTCCTCCTGCAATGAGAAGAGATTGTTAGGAAGCCACCTCTACCTCCACCTTTTCTTTTTTCTTTTAGACGTATTGGACGAGATGATGTTGGTCCGATAGTAAACCCATCACACCTGCACCACGAGGTTATGAGTTCGAGTCCTCTCCTTCTCTCTAAAACCCCCCGAATTTATGTAATAGAGTAATACTTTGAAAAAAAAAAACAAAACAAAACCATGCTCAATTGGCCAAATGATAATATCATTTGAATTGTCAAAATCATACATTACATAATCTCATGATTAATATGATGTTGATAATTCACATACCATTAGGGATGACAATGGATTGGTTGGGGATGGATACCCCAATATCCATTTCCGTATCCGTTTGAGATATATATCTTCATCCACGTATCCATCCCCATTTCTAAGTAAGCGGGGCGGATTCGTATAATCTCCAAATTGAGGTAGAGATATCCATCTCTGCTTCGTCGACCTATATCCATATCTGATGGGAAAAATGTAAATTTGTATAATTTACAAGAGAAAAATATAATTAACATATGTAATGATACATTTTATTCTATTTAAAGGGAGAAACAAATGCACCCAATAAAGTTCAAATAAAAAAATTAATAATAACTTTTATAATTAGAATTAATAATTACATAATAATTTTTTTATATTTTAAAAATATTAAAATTTATAATGGATCCGGATATAGATGGATATCCATAGACGATATCCATCCTCATCCCCGAAAATTAAATGGATATTAGGATGACATCTATCTCCGTTTCATTCCCGAAATAATAGTATTTGTCCTCATTTTAGATAGAGCGGAGCAGATTCTTATGGATATTCATATCCGTGAATAATTTACCATCCCCACATGCCCATAATTTGGGCATTTGGACAAGCATTATCTTTAAACAAAACCGTCATGATATTTGTCTCTTTTTCAAAAATGATACTTTAGTTTCAAAATTTTGAATAAAACTCCTTATTGTAAACTAAAATCACATTGCAGTTCCAAATTTAGTTAAACACCCTCTAATTGTGTCACAAAAACCACCCAACAAGGACGTTTTGATTTAAAGTTTATTAAAAAAAAAAAAAGGACCAAACCTCAAGTAATTTTTACAAATCTCCCTAATTTTTAGAACAAATTACGCTAATCTACATGATTTTTTTTCCCTTTTACACTCGAAATTAACTTATTTAAAGACTCACAATAACCTACCATGTCATTAGTTAAACCCGATCAAAGTTAATGGCTCTAAGGGCATTTTCGTCATAACATCCCATTTTTAAAAGTATTTTATTTTAAAAAACTAAAAAAATGAAAAATGAAAAAAAAAAAAAATTGGATCAATATCGTCTGGGATAGAAAATGGAGATTTATATAAAAATTTAAAGTAAATAAATCAAAAAGAAAAAAAAAATTAAAGAGATTTTTAGAGATCTAGACATCTCTTTTTATTATTATTATTATTTTTTTTTCAGTTTCCTTTTTCGAATAAGTTGATTGCGAGTGTAAAAGAGCAAACTTCTGGTAGGTTGAGTGTAATTTGTTCTGATTTTTATTACATAATTTTTTTATTCAGTTTTTTTAAAAATAAATTTCCATGTTAATTTGATTTTAATTTGAGTTTACAAGTTAAAAGACTAAATTCTTTCACCGTTAAGGTTGACTAATTGAGATTTGGTTGGAGTACTAAAATGGGTTAATTTTAAAAAAGAGTATGCAATCCAAAAAATTAAATAAAAAACCAATCCAATTCATATGGTAAGTGAATTATTCCTATCATATAAATCATGAATAATTAGTTAATTACCCAAAACGATTGAAGCATTCTCATAAGAAGTCGTCCAATTTTGGGTAGATAAACACCATTTGTACAGTTGACGAAATCCGCCCAATTCTCTGCCGCCACATGGCAGATTAAAAACAATTAGACTTCCACAAACACTTTACTTTCCGTGTAAACATAAGCACAAGTGGACTAGACGACCGTATCAAAAACGCCGTCATGCCGGATACGGTGGATTATCATATGGAAATTACAATAAAGCCCTTCTACTAATAACATATAGTAGCAATTAGCAAAATCTGTTGTGGAAAAGTGGGGGTTAGAGGGTCACACCGAGCAATAATAGGATTGAGTTTCTGCGCAAAGTACGGGGACATGGTGGGGCCGGAGATATTTTGAATGAGCCGGCTTTGAGAGTAAAAACTGACCGGGTCCGGGTCTGGACCCTTGTCTTCAGGTCTTTGACCACTTCTTCTATTAACTTGAAAATTTTCCTCCTATATATATTCTCTTCCATTAAACCTCACCGATATCATCGCTTACACTTTTAACATTTTCTGTTTTTCGTTTTTATTATTGTTTTCAGCAATCGCATGGCTTCCTTTTCATAGAGAGATAGATTTTGATTCCTTTCCAAGAAATGGAAACAGAAACAGAAACGAATTTATCGTTGCAGGAGAAAGTTAATGGAAACGTTGTTGTTGTTGTTGAAGAAGGAGGAGATATTTTCAAAAGATTCACGAACGAAAATATTTCCGTCTCCGACAATTCATCTCCAATTTCAAATTCAAATAGTCACGTTGAAAACGCTGTCGTTTTTGATAATAATATTAAAGATGATCGTGTCATTTCAGCTCCAGAGGAAAAAAAATCAAATGTTGAAGATTCGATGAAAGAAATTCCGAGTGATTCAGAGGTTGTTGATTCGAAAAAGATCAACGGTGGAGATTATATTAGGATTGTCATACCTCATTCGCAGCTGCCGAAACCGGAGGCACCGCCGGGACTTTCAACTCCTCCGCCACCGCAACGGTCCATATCCTTGCCGGACGAGAACAAGCCGTGGATCGGTAATTACCTTCGAGAAAGAAGCAACAGCTTCTCCGCCGCAATCGCCAAGAAACTCTCATCGTTCACAGAAAACAACGACAGAGACGTGTCATCGTTGTCTGTGATGAAGCCGGAGGAGGCCGTGACTCAGATCAACATATCCGGAATGAAAGTGATAGTGAAGATGAAAAGCGAAAGCGAAAACGAAAAGGAAGTAGTGAAAGGAAGGATAAGCTTCTTCTCGAGATCGAATTGCAGAGACTGCACAGCTGTACGGACGTTTTTCAGACAAAAAGGATTGAGATTCGTGGAAATCAACATCGACGTGTATCGAGAAAGAGAGAAGGAGTTGATAGAGAGAACTGGTGGAAGTTCACAGGTGCCTCAGATATTCTTCAACGACAAGCTATTTGGAGGACTGGTGGCGTTGAATTCGCTGCGAAATAGCGGAGGATTCGACCATCGGTTGAGAGAAATGCTTGGGAGGAAATGTTCCAGTGATGCGCCTGCAGCGCCGGTGTACGGTTTCGACGATCAGGATCAGGAAGAGGAAAAGAAGGATGAGATGGTGGATATCATAAGGTTTTTGAGACAGAGGTTGCCGATTCAGGACCGTCTGATGAAGATGAAGATCGTCAAGAACTGTTTTTCTGGTAGTGAGATGGTGGAGGTGCTCATTCAACACTTGGACTGCGGCAGGAAGAAGGTACGTTACGCACCTCATGTTTTCTTCTCTTTTTTTCTTATTTATTTATTTATTTAAATTATAAATTAATTTTATTGCTTCTTTTTTTAATAAAAAAAAAATAAGTTTATTATGTTAATAAATACGGTATTTTGCTACTTTCCATTAAAAAATATTTTTGAAAAGATTTTACAGAAGTTTTGTGTTGTAATTTTTTTAAGTGTTATTTTTGTAAATTTGATTTTTTCTGAACAAGAGTTATTTTTTGTAATTGAAAAAGGATAAGATAGTCATTTAAATTTAAATAGTCCAGAAGATTATCTTGATATAAATTAGTATATTAAATTAATTAAAAAGAATTAAAATAAATGGGATTGAAATAATAATTGTGAAAGAATAAGGATGATTTTAAAATTATCGTTAAAAATGAAAGAGTGAGCTGGTGTGTCATGTGTGTTGCCGGCAAACATCAATGATGGCAAATATGCGGGAGCTATGATAACGGTGATAAACTGCCTCGCGCTCAACGAGGATAAGTAAATTATTATATTAAATTAATATTTAAAAAATCCAGGATTTTTATTTTTTATTTTTTATTTTTTTTTAGGGGAAATCCATGATTTAATTGGTAAGTAACATTTATGATTTATATAAATATATATTATATATATGGAATAATATTATATTTTTCCTTGATATTTCAGAATATATCGATTTATACCCTCACATTTCTTTATCCATCAAAATTACCCATATGTTAACTTCTATTTAAATTGAAAAATGAAATATCTATTTTACCCTTATATTAAATTGTAGTCGCCACCCCACCTTCCATTGATAGGTGTATTCGTCACCATCCATCTCCAACACATTCAATTATCATTTTTTCCTTATCATATTCAATTCTTTTCATTAACTACTCAAATTCAACCAAAAACTAAAGAAGAGAGAGATAATGGGACTTTTCATTTTTCTTCTAAATTTCATATTATATATTAGTTTTAATTGTAATATTTTGCTATATAAATTTAAATATTTAAATTTAGAGCAATTTACTTATTTAACTTCCATTATTTCAAACAGTTAGTAGAATACTAACAACATGGGTATTGGACTAATACAGAAAATCCGAAGGGGTAAAACCAAGTATATACAAAAATCTAGAGAGAAAATAATAAATATATATATATATATGTAAAAAAATTTATTTAATGCAAAACGTTTAAAAGAATAAAAGTTTTTTTTATTTGATATTTTAAAGAATCAAAGTTTGCTAGGTAGATGTGTATTGTTAAATAATATTTGTATAAGCCGTGATTTTGTAAAATTTTAAATTGCGTAAATGTAAGGGTGGACCACTTGTTTTATATTTTGAAATTTGAATTGAGCATTGAGTTAGAGAAAGGCACGAGTCATGGCAGCATGTCTTGAAAAGGTGTGCTTTGTTGTCATGCTCATTCCTTCCCTCTCAAGTCTCAACAATCAAGCTGCTCCTTATTTATTATTTTATTTTTAAACTATTACTATTTTAAAAGTTTGAAGACAGATATCTAGGTCCCATAGCAAATATTACTTAGATCCGAGAGTTTAACATTCAAACTAGTTCAACCTCACCGGTCTCAACTTTATAATCATAACTTAAACTCATAATCTCATTATTCTCATTTATATGAGTCGAAGGGTCTGCTTTGTAAGAAGGAAAGAAAATAGGAAGATAGAAAGATTTTAAGGGATAGAAAATACGAAGGAAAGAAAGAAAAATAATTTTCTTTTGAACTGTTTGGTAAAAAGGAACGAAAGAAAAGATCTTTTTATCAATTTTACTATTTATCTTTATATTATATTTTATATATTAAAAAAATAAACAAAATTATAATTTTAAGACAAATCAAAAAGCAAGCCTTCTTTTCCTCTCATTTCCTCCTACTTTTTGGAGTTGGTAGGTCCCATTCACAAACCTTTCCTCCAATTTTTCCCTTCCTTCCCCTTTTCTCTCCATACCAAAAACATATTTCTCCATTTTCTTCTCCCTTTTCACTTCACTCTTTTCTTTCCTCTCCCTTTTCCTCCCTACAAAACACACCCTACGAGGATATAGTATCAACCAATTTAGGAATGGAAAAATCTCTAGTCAATCCTAAACTAATGGGAATTCGATCCGTTTAAGACAGGTTTTGAGCAATTAAAACAGAATTTGGATCAGATATAGGTTAAGAGTTGCTGACCCGGTTTATAATCGGGTCATGTATGGATCAAACATTTATATCTCAATACACCCCGATTGACCCCATATTTTAGTAATATTTTTTTATCTCTTTACCTAATTATATTTTTATATTTGAATTTAAGGTCTATATTTTATATTTTATATTTAGATGTTATATTCTATTAATTTTAAGTTTATATATGAATTTTAAATGTACGATATCTCAAAATTTTAATATTTATTTGTAGTTTATGTTTAAATTTAAATATATTTTTCAATTTAAATGAATTTTTAAATTTGATTTTATGTTAAAATTAAAATTTTTTAATCAGTTCGAATTGGTATGGGTCACTCCACCCCAAACGGGTTCAGGCATGGGGTAGAAATCGAAAACCCATTTGAGGCACGGGTTAAGTATGGGACACCCTGCCCTAACCGGGTTTCAAGTATGGGGCATACTGATCCGGCTCCAATCTGACTCGTTGCATATACAACCTTATCATGTCAATGTCGTTTTGAACGGCTAACATTTAAAGCTTTATTATTTCTTTTGGATTTTTTTTTTTTTTTTTTTACATTATATTTCTATTGGATTTTCATTAATTACTATAATTAAAGATATCACGATTTTTTTTTTTTTTTTTAATTTTCAAACTTTTTAATTTTTTTTTCTTTTTTCAATTTTATAGGAGTGGTAAACTTTTTATTTTATTTTTCAACTTCTGATTTAAAATCCAAGAGGTATGTTGTATATACTAATTAGATTTCAAATTACATATATATATATATATATATATATATAAATAAATTAATTTTTCTTAGTAACTGAATTGTTTTATAGTTTAGTTATTAAATGATAACTTTATCAAATTAAAATTGATAAAGAAAAGTAAATAAATAGAAGATACAATCATCTAACAAAATTTATAAGAACAAAGGGGACTTGTTAGTAATGGTTGGTTTTGTTTGTGTTACATGATTGTAGGTGATTGAGATTGGAAAACAGCTGAGCAAGAAGCACTTCATCCACCATGTTTTCGGGTAAGAAAATTCTTTACCTCTTAAATGCTTTTAACAAGAAAACCCTTTTCATGCTTAGTTTTATATGAAAAAAGCAGTTGAATAGCAACTTTTTGAATAAGAAATACACTTGACTGGTCCTTTTTAGTTAGGAAATGCTTTTACCTCTTGGGTGCTTTTAAAAAGAAAAGCTCTTTTTCATCATGCTTAATTTGAAATGCACATGGGGGGTATTTAATTTGTAGGGAAAATGAATTTGAAGATGGAAACAATTTCTATCGTTTCCTGGAGCACGAAACAAACATTCAAAGCTGCTACAATTTTAGAGGAAGTACCAATGACAATGAGCCCAAAGCTGCTGTTTTGGTTGGACAAAGGCTTGCTAAGATCATGTCTGCCATACTCGAGTCATACGCGTCCAACGACAGAAGCCATGTCGATTATGGTAGCATCACCAGAAGTGAAGAATTCAGGAGATATGTTAATCTGGCACAAGATGTTCACAGATTGAATCTACATGTATTGACAGCAGATGAAAAGTTGGCATTCTTCTTGAACCTACACAATGCTATGGTTATACATGCAATAATAAGAATAGGACATCCGGAGGGAGTTATGGATAGGAAGGCATTCTTTTCAGATTTCCAATACATAGTTGGAGGGTATGCCTATTCCATCAATACCATCAAGAATGGAATCCTCAGGAACAACCGTAGAGGCCCCTACTCTCTTGTCAAGCCTTTTGCCAACGGAGACAAACGCCTTCAGGTATCCTAACTACTTTATTTTCTTTTATACATCGATCTCAATTAAGGATGTATCAATTGATAAATTGATACACTTTAATGATGATTTAATTTACTTTCCACATGTCATATGAGTCCGATAACACATGATTAATTGAGATCAAGGTGACGTACAAAGATGTCATATCTAGCATTACTCTTTTCTCTCTGTCTTGATATATATAGTTTTTGATTAGGGATTTTTACAATTTGGTCCCAATCTAATTGGAAAAATACATTTTTTTATTTGGTAATTGATTTTTCAACAAATTGGTCATAATATAATTCAAAATACAACAAATTGGTCCTAAAATACAACAAATTGGTACTAATATAATTCAAAATACAACAAATTGATCCTAATTTTTTACTAACCTTATGACCAATTTGTTGTATTTTGAATTATATTATGATCAATTTATTGAAAAATCAATTAGCAAATAAAAAAGTGTCTTTTCTCAATTAGATTGGGACTAAATTATAAAAACCCCTTTTGATTATAAGTGGGTGCATAAATTACGAATAATAATTAGAAGATAAGATCAATCTTTTGTGATTGGTAATAATTAAACAAAATGGTTGGCAGCTGACAGCTGAAAAAGTAAACCCGTTGATCCATTTTGGGTTATGCAATGGAACAAAGTCAAGTCCAAGGGTGAGGTTTTTCACACCACAAGGGGTTGAGGCTGAACTCAGATCCGCAGCAAGAGAGTTCTTCCAAAATGGTGGAATGGATGTCAACTTGGAAAAGAGGACTGTTTATCTCTCAAGGATCATCAAGTGGTGAGTACTTAGCTTATTTATTGCCAAAAAGGCACTTTCAAAATTGATTTAATACACATCATAAATACTAGTTGATAATAATTAGCAAGATACACTGTATAATGGTTTATTGCACAGGTTCAATGCGGATTTTGGGCAGGAGAAACAAATCCTGAAGTGGATGATAAGTTATTTGGATGCAACAAAAGCAGGTCTCTTGACCCATCTAATGGATGATGGAGGTCCTATCAATATTGTGTACCAGAATTATGATTGGTCTCCCAATTCCTGAACTCATCACTTCAGCAAAATTAGATTTAAAAGTCAAGAAATGGAGATCCGGTCCAACCTGCAGCAATCTGATTCTGTAAATAATACTAGTTTCAAATCAAAAATGGACACCTTCATAGGTGTTTTCCAAATGGGAAAAAATAGATTAGTTCTAGTGATTATAGGCATAAAAAGGATACTTTCTTTATTTATGATGCAATTATAGTGATTTTCAAAGTCAAAATGAAAAGGTAGTATTTATTGCTGGATTGTTTAACTTTTTGAGATTGTGTTTCGTTTGTTTATTGAATTTAGGAGTGAAATGAAATATTGCTGGCAAAACGGGCCATACTTCGGTGGGTCGTCCGGCTTGGCCCGTTTTTTTTTTGATCTGGGTCAGTCTGGCCCGCTAGCTTCACGGGCCAGGACAAAACCCATTAAACTGACGGGCCAGGCCAGGCCCTCAGCAGTGAAGTACCGGGCCGAGCCTGGTACAGCCTGTAGGCTTTAAAAAAATTTGAAATTTTTTTTTTCAAATTTTAAATTGAGGGGTGGCTTTTGTAATTAACCAGGTGACCGTTGGGGGAGAAAAAAAAATCCAAAACTTTTTAATCTTTTACAATTTTTACCCTAACATCTCTTAATCACTCTTTCAACTATTTTGTAATTTATTTTATTTATTTAACATATTATATACTATATACTATACATTATTTATTATATACCTCCCACTCTCTAGTCTCTACATATACTATACATTATATTTTATGGCCCTACGCAGACGCATTCGGAGGTCAAGCTTAAGGTTTACAAAAGACTCGGCAATTTAAATTGAAAAGGAACCAAATTTGGGTTTTTTAATTTACTTTCATTTTTTAATTAATTATTAACTATTATTAATATGTTTATAACTAATGTTTTTATAATATTATTTGTTATGTTGTTAGGTATCCAATTGATTAATTAATTCAATACTCTCAACTCTCAAGCCTCTAATTTATTATTTAATATATCATATTAAAATTATTGCATTAATAATTACACAAAATCATTACAATGTATAAAAATAATATTATATAAATAAAATGTTTAAAAAAAATTTTAAAAAAATTTTGAAGCCCGTTAAGGCCTTAACGGGTCGACCCACACAGACCCAACCCGGCCTATCCCAACATGGGTCCCAGACCCAGGCCGGGCCCCCCCTTTCCTCCAACAGGCCGGCCCGACCCTGCCTGACTCCCTTCACAGTCCAGGCCTGGCCTAGCCCGTTAAGCAAAATGAGCCGGGCCGGCCCGTTTTGTCACCACTAAAATGAAATCAATTAAGATATGAATAGAATTATATAAGATATTCATTTTGTTGTCTTACAAAATCACAAATAACAAGTGTACAATATATGATAAAATATTCCACTACTCACTCATGAAATCACATATAACATACAACACAGAGAGCTTCACCTTACACTTCACGTATTATCTATTTACACTTTATTTTAATTTTTATTTTTGAATGACAATATTACCCTGAATTAAAAATATTAAACAAAATAAAAAATTTCTAAAGACACTACAAGCAAGTTTTTTTAAAAAAAAAACAACATTTATTTTCTTCTTTTGTGTTTGGTTTCATCGTTACTGTTTTACAAACCCTAAAATATATTCTTTTTTTTTTCCCAATATTTTGAAGTTCTTCAATGAAATATGACAATCATAAATCTTCAACTGAAAATTCAACAAATTTGAATGCCTAACAAGGTTGTCAGGGTACCAAGGCAATTGTCTAATAGCATTTGCTTCACCTTAAGCAAAGTAGAAGACAATAAGTTTCATGAAGTCTACAATTGTCTGATAACATTAGCTTGGAGAAGTCATTCTCTTGTTGAGATCAAATGTCTAAACCAAATTGAGTACCGCAGAACCAAAATAAAAGATTGAATTGAATTAACTTATTTAAAAACTCATTGTCTAAAAGCTCAAGATTTGTAATATTGAAATGAGAAAAATTAAGCACAATAAAATAAAAAGATTGATATGAAGTCTTAACCATATGACAATAGGATGTAGAGTTACAAATAAAAAATTTAGTTTTGCATGTTGGGATCCTTTATTTAGCCCAAAAGAGAGAAGAGTGTTGCATTCCCAGGTTACCCAATTGAGATTTCTATTTTCAATAGGAACAAAAGAATAGTGATGCATTATCATTTTTGCATTTCAATGCCTTGAGTAAGTCTAGATCAAAAAAAACAAAAAAAAAAAGCTTTACTTATCTTGTATGAAGTTGTACACACACACACACACATATATATATATATACATATTCAATTTTTCTATTGTCAGTTTGTTCTGATATAAAATATATTAAGACGAAGAATATGGATCATTAGATTCACATACTTTGACTCAAAGTGTATGTAATTGTCAAAACTTCTCCATAATCTATGGTCCACATTCTTCGTTTTGGTATATTTTATATCAGAACGAACTGACAGTAGAAAGACTGCATATATATATATAAGTTTATCTTTTGTTCGTAATATTATATTTAGCTATTTATTACCGCCATCCACAATGGGAAAGACTTAAACACAAGACTCATTGTATGCCACATCATCATTTATAGGTCTTATTTTCAAAAAATGGGTCTTCCCATTTAGATCCTCTCTAAATGTGTCCATTTTCCCTGCAATGCAATTAAATTGGAAAAGATAAATTTGATCCACTTTTTTTAGTTTTTTCCAAATAATCATTACTCTTTTTTAAAATATTATATATATATATATATATACATAAATTAATTAATTAATTAATTTAATTTAAATATCAACACTATCAGTAATTATTTAACAAATTATAATTGATTTGAAATAAAACAATTTTTTAATTTAAAATTATCACAATTTTTTAATTTAAAATTATCACCATTTTTTCTCATTATATCCATTTGTTTCCATATTAGCCACATTCTTACTTCATTTGAGGGCAATGAGTTTGGATCGCAAAATATAATTTTTGATTCAAATTTTTTTTTTATCTATTATTCGTTGGTTTTTTGCTGCAAATTCTAATTTTTTTTGTTCCATCTCATGAACAAATTTTCTTTTTCTTTCTTCTACGGCCGTCTTCAACACTACATCACGTTCATATAATTCGTTACTCCTAACCTCATATCAGAGAATATCCTCAGATAACAAATTTACGTTATAAGGATTTGCCTTATGTTTTCTAGTTTTTGACGCTTTATGTCCAAGGGGACGTTCAAGTCCTTTAGATTGACTAAACGGTGAACCATCATCACCAAGGTTGACTGAACTCAGCGATGGACGTCCATGGAGTGATCTCATACACTCATCGGCACCTGAATTTTCTGAGTTCAAGTCAAACGGATAGTTGTTAGTATCATCCTTATGTTGTCTTCCTTTCACACTTTCCACGTAATGATACCACTTTGCAGTGTCCTTCACAATAGTCCAACGTGCTTCCAATCTAAACGGTTTACCATGAGTTTCTTGGAAGATATGTTTCGTTGCAATTTTCTATTAAATTTTTTTTTGTGAAGATGTATTACAAATTTATGTAAAATAGTATATTATATTGAAAGAAATTTAAAGTGTAACTTACATTGTATGCAGCATTGAAACAACTAGTAGAAGTCGTTTGATCGTGCAATACGCAAGCAGAATATTTATTTAGATCCAACTAAATCGTTTTCAACCGAGTATTCAAACCAGATGTTGTACAAGTCATTTTGTAACCCAACATTTCTTCAAAAATGTTTTTAATGTTTGATGACAACGAATCTCATTTTTAATTAGTGCCAATAATCGCATCCTCAAATACGCAAAACCATGCCTTGCATAATGCTTCATCCTCGTGTGATTGCTAGTTCTTGCAACTTTCCTTTGTAGTTCTTTGTCTTGCTAATGACAAATTTTGTTGTACTGGTGTAGTATCTTCTGGAGTGGGAGTTTGTTTATTTGTAATGAATGGAGGTGTCAGATTGAATGAGCTTGTCCCATCAGTTGGTGTGTAACCAAATGGCGGAATGGATGCATCTTGGGTGTAGCCATGTGAGCTTTCATACTCGTAGTTGTAGTAGTTGTTGTTATCCATTAAAGAATATATATAAGCAAAAACATATAGCTCATGTTTTATTATATAGGACATGAATGCAACGGCTACAAAGGACAACAAATGGCTATAACTATTTTTAAATTTTTAATTAATAAATCAATCTGTACACAACAGTTTTCTTTGACAAAAGCATATCCTATATAATAATGCATAAACGACCATAAACAGTCATGTCCCAACGGTTAATCTTCTAATGACAAAAGCATGTCCTATATAATAATGCTTTCTTTGACAAAAGCATGTACACAGTATGCTTCCAAAAATATTTAATTTTATTACATTTCACATCATTTTATTACATTTCAAAACATGTACACAGCATTACCGATAGCTACTTTTTGAAGAACTCTATAAATATTCATTATTATCTTATTATTCATTAACACAACACAACCATCTTATTATTATCTTATTATTCATCATTCACACTTCACTTCATTAACACAGCACAATCATCATATTATTATCTTCAATTTTCATCTTGTTGTCAAATGAAACTATCAAATGGGTATGAGTATGTGTACGGGATGGACTCTTCTGATGAAGAAGAGTCGATTGTGCTCTGTCAACGATGAGGGTTTTGACCTCTATATACATAAGCTGTATTAATGAGAGATCAAAAGGATGGTAGACTGTATATTAATCAAGATTGAATGGGAAGCAATGATCAGATTTGGAACGACTACTTTACAAACGATTGTAAATACCTATCGGAATATTTTCGTAGATGATTTCGTATGAGGCGTGAGTTATTTCTTCGAATCCTATCAAATGTTAAAGCTCGCGATGTTTACTTCACGCAAAGGGACAATGCTTTTGGTTGACCGGGTCTATCCGGATTACAAAAGATGACAGCTGCAATTTGTTTATTATCGTATGACTATGCGGTAATTGTTGTGATGAATATTTACAAATTGGAAAGACGACGGTCACTAAAAGTATGAAACATTTTTGTGACGTTGTAATTACATTGTATGGGTCACAATATATGCAGGCACCAAACACAAAATGTTGCATGATTGTTACAAGAAGGAGATGCAAGAGGATTTCATGGAATGCTTGGATCGTTAGATTGTTTGCATTGGGAATGGAAGAATTGTCTCACTGCTTGGCATGGCACACATAGAGGTCATCATAATAAGCCCACTCTAATATTTGAGGCGGTTGCATCGAAAGACTTATGGATTTGGCATGCTTTATTTGGTATGGCTAATTCACATAATGATTTGAATGTTCTTGAGCATTCACCATTATTTGACAATATCATCCACGGTAGACACACACCAGTCAATTACGAGATAAACGAACACCATTATACAATGGGATATTTTCCAACTGATGGAATTTACCCTAGGTGGGCAACATTGATCCAATCAATCTCACACCCTACCAGTGGTAAAGAAAGATTGTTTACAATGAAGCATGAGGCTACTCATAAGGACATGGAACGTGCATTTGGTATATTGCAAAGTAGATGGGTGAACACTCACAGTCCTATTAGATATTGAAAGAATTGCATAACATGATAATTGAGGACGAACAACACACGAACCTTGAACCATGGGTACCATTAGAAGAAGAAAACATCGAACTTCCTACATATGCACGTGACCCTGCATTGTTAGAGCTTATATTGCATATCGTATTGATAGAATACGCGATAGAGGGATAAATAATACATTACGATCATATTTAATAGAGCATGTTTGGAGAAATTATGGTAATGAGCCACAATACAACTATTAATGTAACATGTTTAATTTTTTTTTTTTTAATAAATAAAATGCTATTTTATAATGTAACAAGTCTGGTTTTCAAAATTCAAGTCTAGTAAAATTAATTAAAAAAATTAATGTTTTCATTCAAATTATTTTAATTTCATTAAAATTAAATTTTAAAATTAAAATTAAATTTATTTATATTTTTTCATTATATATAATTATTGAAATTAATAATTATATATTTGAATTTAAATAATTTATATATATAAGCCCAATGATTGAGAGTTATTGGGAACGAAACTCTAACCATTGGGCAAGACTCAAATAGAGACTCACATTTGGAACTCAATTTGGGTCTAGTCTGATGGGTCCCACAAATAGGGTTTGTTTTTTGGGTCCTATTGTGCCCCATTGTGCCCTCCCACTAGATCCACTTAAAAGTGGCTCTTCTAAAATGAGACTCTTTTAAGCTCCATTGTGAATGCTCTTATGGTGTATATTAGCGGTTTTTTCCACTCTAGGAATCTATTTTTTATTATTCCAATATTGTAGTTATTGCAATTTACTATAGTTAGAATAAGTGAAAAGCCATGTACATCCTATTTAGCAATGCATTGTATTCTTCTAAAGAATAAAAAAAAACATATTATTGCTATTTTTTTTTTCATGGTATCAGAGCCCTGCTAAAGATTTAGATGTTTTTTTTTGGGTCAATTTTTTTGCCGTTACTATTTCTTCCTGCAAGTTCTAGAATCTTTTTTCTAGCAAGTCTTTCTCCGATTGTTTCGGGTCTTTTTTCTTCGAATGTAATTAGGGTATATTTAGTTGTCCATTTTTTGTTTTCTTCTCTGCTATAGATGAAACTCATAAGTTGTCTACAACTTCTGCACCTATCTCTTTTTCTCTCAACGCTGAAAACCCTGATTTTCAAGTTTCTACTGTCAAGTTGAATGGAAAGAATTTTATGGAATGGTCCCAATCCACCAAAATCTCCCCGATCAATAAAGGGAAATATAAATATGTGAATGAGGTTGCTAAAGCGCCTAAAAAAACTGAAAAGTTAAATGAGTCATGGGAGGTTAAAAACGCAACCATAATGGCATGACTTCCCCATCTATGCAGCATGAGATTAGCAAGACATACTTTTTCTTCCTACAGCCTGAGAGATCTGGTTGACAGCCAATAAAACCTATTCCAAAATAGGTTTTGCTCCTCAAGTTTTTCAGATTCAGCAACAAGTTCAACAACCAAAACAATGAACATTGAGCATCACAGTCTATTATAACAAGTTGAAAGGGCTACTGACAGAATTGGATTTATATTTAAACATGGAGATGGTCTGCTCTGTTAATGCCAAGAAGTTTCGGGATGTGGTGGAGATGGAGAGAGTTTTTCAGTTCTTATTGGGACTAAACCTTGAATATGATCAGGTATGTGACCGTGTCCATAGTAAGAAACCTTTTTCCTGATCTTGATGAAGCTTTTACTTTTGTTCGAGGTGCTAAAAGTCAGAAGTAGCTGTTGAGTGTGAAAGAGACCGAAAATGGGAAGCCCATTGTGGATAGTAATAGTTCAACCTTGGCTGGTTTCAAAAATCCTTTTGTTGGTCGAAAAACAAGAAGGTTGTTGAGAAGGATAAATGATGGTGTGACTATTGTAATAGACCAAGACACACTAGGGAAACTTGCTGGAAATTGCAGGGTAAGTCTTCCAACTGGAAAAACAATACTATAGAGGATAAAGGAATGTAAGCAACAGTGGAAACTCAAACGAGTGGGAATTAAAGACGTGCTGAGACATCTCCAATCAGTAAGGAACAACTTGATCACATGCATGGACTATTTGAGAAATCTCTCATCACCTTAAATACTCCACCCAGTTATTCTCTAGTTGAGAATGGTAACTCTCTTATTGTCTTTCATACGTTATATAATCAAACATTTTTAGATAGTCGATTCAGGTGCTAGAAATCATATGACCAGCCTCTCACATATGTTTTCCTCTTATACCCCATGTCCTGGTAATTTTGAAATTCGTATTGCAAATGGATCATTGTCTCCAATTGCAGGGAACGATTATGTTGTTTTTTGTAAGAATTTAACCTTGCAATCTGTTTTTCATGTTCCTAATTTGTTTTGTAATTTTTTGTCAATTAGCAAACTCACTAAAGACTCAAATTGTTTAGCTAATTTTTTTTTACATCTAACTATGAGTTTCAAGATTTGTGTTCGGGGAGGATCATTGGCATTGCTATGGAAGTTAATAAATTTTACTACTTTGACGGTGACACACCATTGGACGGACAAGCTCAAGCTACAAGCAGTTTAGTCATGGCACTATATATTAGGCCATCCTAATTTCTTGTTTATGAGCAAGTTGTTTCCATCTCTTCTTATAAATAAAATTGTTTCTAGGTTTCCTTAGTAGCCATACAAAAAATCTAAACATTTTGCTTTAGTCCGTAGTGATATTTGGGGGCCTTCGTGAGTAAAAAATATTACTGGAACCTGGTGATTTATTACTTTTATCGATAATCATACTAGAGATTGTTGGGTGTATCTCTTAAAAGAAAAAAAAAATCAGAGGCAACATGTGTATTTTAAAATTTCTATAACCAATTTCAAACCCAAATACATATTTTGCGAACAGATAATGGTCGAGAGCATTTTACATCCATTCTTGGCAACTTTCTAAAAGAAAAAGGTACTTTCCATCAATCTTCTTGTGTCGATACACCCCTAACAAATGGAGTTGCTAAAAGAAAAAAATAGACACCTATTAGAAATTGACCAAGCTATTATGTTTACCACAGATGTTCCTAAACAATTTTCGGGAGAGGCCATTATAACCACATCTTATTTGATAAACAAGATGCTAACTCGTGTTCACCGGTTTGAAACACCTTTAAATATCCTTCTTTAGACCTACCCAAATTCTTGATTTTTTAGTAATTTGTTGCCAAAGGTGTTTGGTTGTGTTGCATTTGTTCACATCCAAAGTCATAATCGAAACAAACATGAAACTCGCTCTTAGAAGTGTTTCTTTCTTGGATTCTCACCAACCCAAAAAAGTCACAAATGCTTTGATCTTATTACAAATAAGATCTATGTGAGTATGGATGTCACCTTTTTGAGAACAAGTCTTTCTACCTCTAAACTTATGTTCAGTGGGAGAGTCTTATGGAAGACAAGTCTTAAGAAACTGTACATTTACCTTTACATATGATTAGCCTCATTTCTATCACAACCTCGAGTACTAGTTCACCTACTTGTCAACCATTACCTTAGCCAACATCTATAATGCCAAAACATGAAAAATCGGATGCATAGGGAGCTTATAGTCCTGACCAACAACAATCAGGGCTACGTGTCTATACAAGGAGGCATAATTCACAAAGTGTGATGCAACAACCTCAAGTTATCTACCATGAGTTAGCTCCGGATACAACCAGTCATAAAAATTCTGGTAATTCAGATTCTTTTCTACATCCAGAAGTGTGTGAATTTCAAGAACTTAATGTTCCAATTACCGTTAGGCAAGGAACAAGGTAATATACCATGCATCCTATTTTCAACTTTAACCTATCAAAAACAGAGATTCATCGATCTATACAAGATGCACTAATTGTTCCTGAGTGGAAAGAGGTTGTACGAGTGGAAACAAAGACATTGGAGAATAATGGTACTTGGGAGTTTGTTAATCTTTTTAAAAGAAAAAATCTAATTGGCTGTAAACGGGTCTTTACCATGAAACATAAAGCAAATGGGTCGATTGATAGGTACAAAACAAGGTTGGCGGCTAAAGGATACCCTTTGACATATGAGATAAATATTCATGAGACCTTTGCGCCAGTGGCAAAGATGACTAGTGTTCGAGTTCTTTTGTCTCTTGCAACCATTTTGGATTGGCCTATACAACAACTGAATGTTAAGAATACGTTTCTTAATGGGGAGTTAGAGGAAGAGGTTTACTTGGATCTTCCCCCAGGATTTAAATGAACTTTAGGGGGTGACAGTTTGTAGACTGAAGAGGTCGCTCTATAGATTGAAACAATCTCCTCAAGTGTGGTTTGACAGGTTTACTAAGTCATTGAAAATCTATGGGTATCTACAAAGTCGAGCATATCACACTATGTTCTACAAGCACACTGGTCATGATAAAGTTTCTATAATGATTGCGTATGCCAATGATATCATCTTATCATGTACTTATTAGCATTTGAAGATGCTTCTAGCAAAGGAGTTTGAGATTAAAGACCTTGGCATTTTAAGATACTTCTTGGGCATGGAGGTAGCTAGAACCAAATAAGAGATTTCAATGTCTCAAAAGAAGTATATATTGGACTTGCTTATGGAAACTTATAAATTATGATGTAAACCTGTTGGAACACATATGGACCCAAACTACAGGTTCAGTGCCAACACGAGTACTGAGGTGGACAAGGGACAAGGGACAAGGGACAATATCAGCACTTAGTTGGAAAGTTGATTTATTTGTCACACATCGGCCAGACATAGCCTTTGCAGTTAGTATTGTGGGTCGATTTATGCACTCTCCTAATGATGAGCACCTAAAGGCAATTTATAGAATCTTTAGGTACGTCAAAAAAACTTCATGAATGGGTTTGATGTTTAAGAAGAGAGACAGTGTTAGTGTTGGAGCATACACAAATGTTGATTGGGCTGGTAGCGTGGATTATTTGAGGTCTACTACCAACTATTGTACGTTTGTTGGGCGAAACCTAGTAAATTGGAGAAGTAAAAAATATATAGTAGTGGCGTTGAAGCTGAGTTTTTGGGCTATTGCACAAGGAATATGTGAGTTGTTATGGTTAAAGCGACTTCTTGATGAGTTAAAAATTGCGTGTAATTAGCCTATGAAATAATACTCAGACAACAAGGCAGCAATTAGTATCTCTCATAATTCGGTGTATCATGATAGAACTAAACACATTGAGGTTGATCGGCATTTTATTAAAGAGAAATTAGATGAAGGTCTAGTGTGTATCCCGTTCATTCGTACAAAGCAACAAGTGATAGATATATTTACAAAAGGACTTTTCAGACAGTAGCTTTATCTCCTAATTAGCAAGCTGGGATTGGTGAATATCTTTGAGACAACTTGAGGGGGGGAGTGTCAAGATTTGGTCTTTTATGTTAGAATAACAGTTGCATTTAGCCATTTATTACAGCAGTCATTAGGGTGTATTTTGGCTCTTCTTTTTATCTAGGAATCTGTTTTTACTGTTTTTTATTGTTCCAATATTGTAGTTATTGCAGTTTACTTTAATTAGGGTAAGTAAAGAGTCATGTACAATCTATTTAGTCACGTATTGTATTCTTTCAAGGAATAAGAAAACATATCGTTATCTTTTTCATGGTAGCACATGTATTTGTTTGTATTCAAAAGAAAACAGATGTAGGTATTACAGAGCAAGCAGAAATCAATTTCATTCTTCTTCCAATAGAATGTTCGCTATCAAATGAGAATCATTTTCTACTATCCATCCTAACAAAATCGAAGAATTTTGTCTTGCATCCAACAGTATTTTACAGGAGGATCCATTGCTACATTGTACTTCCTTCAATAATGATCTGTGAGGTCATACAGGTACCCGTCTGCCCCGATACTTGTCAACGAACTGAACACGAAAAGAACAAACCAGTTCTCTTCAGTAATTACATGGTACAAAAGCATGGGTATGCATAGATTGGTTAAAGCTTCATGAATAAGAATGCATACAATCAATCAACATAATTGCAAAGAAATCACTCGTTTTGAATGGCCTTGTTTCTGTTAAGTATCAGTGTGTGTGAGTGTGTGGAAGTGTGTGTTTGGAGGATGGAGGGAGGACGTCACACGCTTGGGTGTGTTCTTTTGTTTGATACCTCAAACATGCAAAAATTATTTTAGATTTCATTTCAAACAATATTTTCAGTGCTATGAAATTTGTAGTCCTCCCAAAAATTTCTAAAGGGCAACTCAAATTGAACCTAAATTACATAGATACACATTGAACCTCAAACAAAAGAATGAGGAAATTTTTGAACTTTGTTGAGTTTTGTCTATTATTAATGTATTCTTCAAAATAAAGCAAATACTAGATCCACAGGAACATAAATTTCAAAATATGGTTAACTATGGTCAGAGAAATGAATTAATTTAATATTTCAATTCCTTGGTTTTCATAAAGGTAAAAATTAGTAGGATTTTTAATGGTTCCTAGCATTTCCTTTCTACTTGGATCATGTAATGCACTACATCAGGAGATTTCTCACAGTTGAAGGACAATATTTTGTATTTCACAATAAACATACCGATCTTAAAAATGGTTTTTGCAACACCCAACCAAGAATAGGTATCCTCTGCAAAAAAACTACCAGTGTCGGCCAGAAGCCACTGCATGAAAAATACCATCAGCAACTCCAATTGTGTATATGGATAGATTATACTGAAATGAAAGATTCTATTAACCTGAAGAGTATGATGAATCCATATGCCTCTAGAATCATTCCAAAGATTGGCCATCCTATAACAACAAAGAAGAAGCCAGCACCAAACGAGATAGTTCCCTGTAGAGTCAAGAACAGCACGAGTAGTTTAGATAGCAGAAGACATGAGAATTCACACAACATGCACAGGGAACAAATCAGACCTTAAAATTTTGACGTTTCATAAAAAATTGCATGGTGGACTTCAAACCAATGGTTAGAGTCACTCCTGAGAAGAAGAGGATCTAAGTAACACCAACAAAAAAGATTGTTAGCCAAATATAAAAAATCAACATCCAAGACAGAAAAGGAAAAGGAAACCTGAAAAAGACAACTAATAATGGCAAGACTTACATTTCCCATGGCAAGTAACCCCTTATCGAAGAATAAGATGATTCCCAAGAATGAGAAAAATATGCCAAATCCTGTCAATCCTATCCCAATCTCTGTCTCATTTCATAATATCAGATATTAGGGGGTGTAAAATCTTGAAGTGAAAAGGAGCAGAAAGAAATGCACTTTAATCTCTTTGAAGGCACTACACGTAAAGCATATTATCCCAACTAGGAGAGGCAACAAAATGCGACTACACATAAAAACTGAGATTGCAAGACTTGTATACACTTTTGGCTGAACTTAAATAAAACAGCGTGTTAAAACACTATTTCCTGCCTCTAAGAAGTCTGGAGAGTCAAGAGCATAACCCATTACAATAAGGGTTATGAAATGCCTTTGTGGTGAGGATTAAACTCAATAAGGTATGATAACTTTTATTAGTAAGCCCCAAAAAAAAAAAAAACCAACAACAACAACATGGTGAGTAGATCCTAAGGAACCTATAACATTCCAATACTGTTGCTGGCAGAGATTGTTTTAGTTGGTATTTGAAAATGGATGAAAATGAACTTCAAAACATCATAGTGTTACGTATAATAAATAGTCTGGAAGGAGTACACGAGCTGTATCTAAAAGAAAAAACAATCTAAGATCTAAAATTGAATACATCAATAAAGTCCAAGAAAGAACAAGAAGTTAAAAGAAATAAATAAAAGAACGAGGAGATACTGAAACCCACAAAAAAGTATCTTCAGTAGCACCTATCTTAATATCTAAGACCAACAACATACCTCAATGGAAATGCTCCTATTTTATTGCCTTCAATGACTATATGACAGCAAATATAGGAAATATAAAGTGTAAATAATCAATAGAGGGATGAGGAATTTGGTGAAGCTATAGCTATTGTGTCAAGAACATAGCACACTTAAAAATTCAACTGCTGGGATGTATCATTGGCATTTCTTTGTAGTTTTTTATACTTACAATTTAACAGCTTTATTCAATTTGGTGAAAATTCTTGTTCAAAATAGTTAAAGAATCACTTTTCTCATACCAAAATGAGTTATGCTAACCCACATGTCTAGCCTGTTTCCTATTTATAATGACATTATAATGACATTCAGAACCACTAGGGACAAAGGCCAACACATATCAATCTCCAACAATCGGACCGATCCTAAAACCAAAAAGGAAATAGAAGAGGAGGATAGACAAATTAAAGAAGGACAAACCAAAGAAGCCCAAAAATTGCAGACCAAACATTTCCATCCAACAAAGATCACAATATTATAACTTATAAGTCCTAATTCACAACATGAGACAAATTTTTATGTGTGACAGTAAGCAGGCAGCGGCACAAAGAAATAGATAAATCCAAAATCGGCAGAATACTCCAACGTACATGTTAAAGAAATCAAAATTACTAACACACGTAACACAATCCATAATAGTCCTTCATATTGTCTTAAACTAGTAACGAAAGACGATATGAAGACAACTCAGTTCATTACTGCTACCTATTTGAAAGTTCTATAACTAGCAGTCTAGCACATCATCAACATAAAACAATAAGAGGAAAGCAAATAAATAAAGTAACAATAGATTACTTTGGTTTGGATATAGAAAACCGAGATCGGAAAATAACAAGTCCACTCAAATGATTAACAGTAGTAATCAGGTCCAATAATCATTGCTTTAACAAAGCTATAATAGCAGAAAATGATGATAAAATAACATTAAACATTTTATATCACAGAAATTCAAAGGATTTCACATATAAAAAAATAAAAAATAAAAAATGTCTAGACTCACTTTTGCGGTCGTTCATTTCGAAGGACATCATCGTGTTGATTACTCAATTACTCGTCACCTTCACAAGAAAGAAAAAAGAAAATTGAAATAAAATTAGGGTTTGAAGTTAGAAAGTAGAGCGTAAATACAGATGTAGAATATGCAGCTTGCTAAACAAGTGAAAAGACGAAGTCGAATTGATTTAAAGGGACTTACGATACAGAGATGGAATCGATCAATTATTCAGCCTCAGCAGAAGAAGAAAGTTTGTTTCCCGAGAAAAGCAGAGACCAAAAGAGTGAGAAAAACGAAATGTTAATAAGAGAGCGTTTGGAATTTGGTGTTGTCATATTGATGTTTTTCGCCCAATGAGAGGGCGGGAATTTGTAACTAACATTTTAATCCCAATTATGGAAGCATTCAAAGTATAATTCCATTTTTGCCCTTAATCGGGCCGGGCCGGGTCGGTCCTGTCCCGCAAAATTGCCCGGCCCCGCAAAATTGCAGATCTAAATTCCATCCCATTTCCCTCGCATAATTCCCGCCAATGCCAAACACAATAATTAGAAAATATAAAATAAATCCCAAAAAATCATTTTCAAAAACCACTCGATTTCATCTTAAAAAAAAAAAAAAAACAGTCGATTTCACCAGCGAGAGTAGAACAAATGGAAAACACAACAAACGCGGCGCCGACGGGCTGCTACAAGTGCGGCCGTCCAGGCCACTGGTCACGTGATTGCCCATCGTCATCTGCTTCTGCTCCTGCTACGGCTATTGCTCCTTCAAACCCTAATTTCTCATATAATAAGACCACCGGCACTGCTGCTGTTTCCAATACTCTAGTCAAAGAGAAGCCCAAGAAGGTCCCAAGAACCAGGCCCAAGCTCACCTCTGATCTTCTTCTCTCCGATGACGGTCTCGGCTTCGTCCTCCGCCACTTTCCTCGCTCCTTCAAATATCGGGGCCGTGGCCACGAGGTACTTTTTTTTATACCATTTTGCCCTCCTATCTTTTTTTTTTTTTTTTATATATTCTCGGTCTGTAAAAGAAATCAGTCATCGTTAATACTAAAATTTGCGATGTGTTCGACATAACATTAACTGTTGTTGATTTCAAAAATCGTTCATTTTTGGTGTCTTTGTTCGTATCAAAATGCTATTACATTTCTCGTGATTTCATAAGTTATGTCATCCATCTTGTACAGTAAAGCTGTCAATTTCTTTTGCAGGTCAAGGATTTGGGGAACTTAATTGGGTTGTACAGTGAATGGCACTCTCATTTGTTGCCTTATTACTCATTTGATCAGTTTGTACATAAAGTGGAGCAAGTTGCTGCCTCGAGGCATGTTAAGGTGTGGCATTATTTTCTTAAGTTATTTATTTATCAATTTATTTTTTATAGTTTTTGGCAAAGATTGTTATACCCTGATTCTGGAATTAAGTCCGTCATGTCATTTGAACATTGTTTTCACTTTCCTACATATCACTGCTGACCTGTCAAAAATAATATCGTTTGCCTTTTACTGCCTTCTAATCATAAGCAGACCATTTTTAATCACAAAGGATGCATAGATAAGTAAATACAAATATGATAAATTTCATTGATCTCCTTTAAAGTAGGACCTAAACAGTGTCCTAGTAGGCACTAAGCAATAGTCGGGCAGTGGACCGGCGCCTGGCTTGTTTTTTTTCCTAAATTAAAAACCAATCAATATGACCAAATCTAGAAAAACCAATCTAGAAGTTGATGGCTCCGGCAGCGACGACAACCGGACGAGGGGATGGCGACAGCGGCTGGTTGGACGAGTGGTGGAGAGTGGCAGCTGCGGCTGGTTTGATTGAAGAAAAGCAGGGTTTTGGGCTTTTTGCTTTGTTTTTTAATGACGTTTTGAGCTTCATTAAACAGAAGCCAAAAACAACGCAGTTTTGGGATTTAAACATGAGTCAAAAATGACGCTGATCACCGTCGTTTTGATTTAGGTTTTTTTTTTTTTTTTTTTTTAACTGCCTAGGTTGACTCTGCCTAGGGTGGCCGATTAGGCCAAAATCACAGCTGCTAGGGCCGCCTAGGCCGATTTTTTGAACAGTAGACCTAAATAAAAGCTGTATCATTAGTTTGGCTTTTTAAGAGGACAAAGTAGTCATCAACTCCCTCTTTATATGCGTCTCTCATCCTCACTTTATACAGTTTCCCTGAATTGTTTCTAAATGCCTATTTACAATTTAACATGCGAAAATTTTAAACAATTGTGTATGTAACAAAGTGATAATCTTCATCAATCGTGCTCCCAGCATTAATTTCCTAAGTTCATGATACCAGGTGAACCCACTCCTTTCTTTGTTGGGTATCCATACTTGCCCACGACAGAAAGCTGCTACTGGTAGTTGAGGCCTGAGGGTTTTGGTAGACAACAAAAAGCAACTGCTAGTTGTATGGAGGCTTAAGTAGCTGACCCCTGGCTCCGCTGGAGGCCATCTTGGAAGAAGATTGACACTTCCAAATCTTGGTTGCCTCAATTAATATACATATACATATATATATATATATACATGTTTTGATAGGAACCTCAACTAATATACAAGTATCAATTCTTCAATTAAATCTCAGCATTTAGGATAATGTTAACTTATTAAATTCTCCAAATTTATCATGGATTGCCCACTTGGAGACCATAACAGAATAAGTTGTGTTGCCCACTTGGAGACCATAACAGAATAAGTTGTGAAATTTTGAATGGTACTTTATCATGCCTGGCACCATATATATGCCCATGAATCAATCATCCATTCTTTTTCTGCATATATCTGATCAGACATGCATTAAAGATTTAAGGGAGCGAGTTGCCAGTGGAGGTGATCCCACAAAATTGCATGAAGCTCCAGTTGAACAAGATGGTCCAACTGATGAACAAGGTATGTAAACAATCCTGCTTCTGTTAATTGTTAAGTATGGTATGGTTGTTACATATTAAAGAACTGTGCTTGGTTTTATTGCTTGAGGAATGCTGGGTAACAATTCAAATGCTCAGAAGGAATTTTTTAGAAAATGTGGAACACAGAGATGGAGGGTATACTTTTTTGGTTAGGAAAATTGGTATTCAATTGTAGCTAGGCTTCTTGGATAAACATGAGTGCTACAGCCTAATCAACCTACATTTGAGGTTTATTTAACATATTTTTACCAACAAATTGAATTATAGATGCAAAATAACATATATATTGGACATGTTTTACTAGTATTAGGGATCGAAGTGAAGTCTGTTCCTGTTCCCTTCCTGGTAATGTTAACTGCAGAAATGATGATGAGTCCTAGATGTAAACCAAGTAGTATGTCATCCAATTCTCTGTGCTTTGTCTGTGGAACATGTTCATGGCCACAGCCTGAAAGTTGATGGGGCCTTATATTTGGCATGTCCCTTGCAGGGTTTAATCAGCTGTATTATCCTGCCAAGGCCATGACCTATGTTAATTCTCATTGTATCCAGTTCTATACTTCCGGGTGAGAAGGGATAGTAGTGAATGTGTCCATCTCAGAACAGTTGTTTGCAACTCTGCATCAATGCATCATAAAGATTCTCTTGGCATTTCATTGCATGAAAACAGTTCTATAAGGCTGTCAATGTGTCAATTTGTGTTTAAAGGATTAAAAATGAAGTATCATTCTTTTATTTTTATTGTTTGTTTTTGAATTATGATATTTCAGCACCTACAGAGGCCATGGACACTGAGGGACATCATGATCCCAGTGGTCAGGCTTTGAACATACATGCTGCTGATGATAGTCATGAAGACCTGCTTCATGAGATTTACAAGAAAGCTACTGAAGTGAGTATCCTTTTTGATTAATTTATTCAAAATTTCAAATGTTCTCTTCATCAAATGTGTTTTGCTGTTAATTGTTCTTCATTGAAGAGCATTTTCTCAATATATGAAGGAAACAGATTATTTCAAATGTTATTAATGCACATGTTGATGATTTTCCTACTTAAACAAGATCAAAATAAATTTGTCAATCGGAGGTGGAGGTAGTGAAGTGAGGAGAGTGATTCTGCTTTTATTCTTGATAGTTTTGGTTGTTATCTTTTGTTCTGATAGAAGGGACATGGTTTGTTTATTGAGACTTTTTGTCTTTAGTTTTATTGTCAGGTTTTTGAGGACTTTGTTAGTCCCACTGTTTCTTCCTCTTGTAGCTTTGTCTAGCTCTTAGCAATTGCTTTGGTTTTGTTTTTGTTTTGTAGACAGCTTTTTCATCTATCTCTTTTTTTAGAAGACAGCTTGTTCATCTTTCATTTGGTTTTGTTTTGTAGACAGATTTGGTCGTAACTAATGTTCATGAAGTGATTGTTCTGAAACTCAAAGATTACATTTGCATTTGGTTCACCATGCATCTTGAGCATGTCAGATAGCTTTGCATAACAAAAATCATTATCACTTAATCCGATTACTACAAAAGGAGGCTTTCACATTTTTGAATTCTAGTAACTGATTTAATCTAATTGTAAGTGAGATGCTTAGTGCAATTATTGTTGCTTTGTCACTGCTGTGAATTTCATTGTTGCTCGTCTCTGGACTTTGTTTTCCTATGTTTTTGTCGGTCCCTGTATCTTCCTGTATTATATGACCCAAGAACCCTTGTCAGTTCTAGTAGGATAACTCAAATGGTTTGTTCACTTTTGAACACTAATGTCATATAAGCTTTTATTGTTGTTGTAACTGCAGGAACCATCACAGGCCTTGCAGAGTGACATGGTTGCCGGCGATCTACTTTCTGCTGATGGAGCACCAAGCAATGTAGTTCAGATGTCGGAGGAACAGCGAGCTCGTATGGAAGCTAACAGGTTGAAGGCACTGGAGAGAGCTGCTGCTCGAGCACGGCCATTGCAAGCATCCTGACTGCCCTACCTTTTCTTTTCTATATTGGAAGATTTTACGGAGGCAAAGGTTCATGGCTTTTTGTGCTTTCTTCAAAAACCTTACCCTATTATCTGATCATTGAACTTTGCTCTGGCATCTGCTTTTGTACGCCATTGTATTATATCTTACCAAAAACAAATAACTTAAATTACCTTGCAGAATCTGGATTATATATGTTTTGAGTTTATACAAAATTATATACTTTCATACTTAGCAAATGTGAAATTTCAAATAGGATGGCAACGGATCAAGGTCGAATTGGCATTCCACATACTCGACCCATGCCTGAATGGGTTTTCGATTTCTGCTTCTAACACAAACCCGTTGGGGTATGGTGATCCATGCCTGATTCAAGTCGTTTTATTTTATTTTTTAAAAAAAAAAATGATCAACCCACTAATATGCAAGTTCTACCATATAATTGAATTTTAGAACATAAAGTTAAAGTTAGATGAATTACTTGCAAATAACCAAAAAAATTATTTGTTTTCTATTTTTATACGCATACAAAAATCTTCACTTCTTGTCAATTTTAGAATTGAAATTACAAAAATACCTTCATTTAGTCATGACTTAAAAAAAATTTGCATGCCAATTGAATGGAAAGTTACATAAAGTTGCTTGTCTATTGAATACATGCCACTCATTAGTTCCCACATTTTACTATTAAAATCGTTAACTTTACTTTAACAGTTAACTGTGTTAAAAGAGTATAAAGACTTAAATACCTTTATTAGCCTTAATTTAATAAAATAAATAAAAAATAAAAAATAAAAGAGAAAATTAAAAAAAGAAGATGGATCTTCACTATATATACGAGATTAAAAAAAAAAAAAATTAAAAAAAGCGATTAATACCAACCGTTTATACTTGAGATGGATGATGGAAAAAAAAAAAAGTTAAGTTTTTAAATAAATTGTTAAAAATGGGATGAAATGATATATAATTTCACACACACACTCACTCGAGATGGATGGTGGAAAAAAAAAAAAAAGTTATCACACACTTGAGATGGATGGTGGAAAAAAAAAAGTTATGTTTTTAAATAAATTGTTAAGAATAAAAAATAAATAAATAAATAAAAAAGCCCTTGATACAGTTAATTTTAAAACGTCCTTACTAAAGAACCCCCAACACAAAAGTTATGTTTTTAAATAAATTGTTAAAAATGGGATGAAAGGAAAAAAAAAAAAAAAGGGCCCTTGATACAGTTAATTTTAGAACATCCTTACGAAAGAACACACAGAGATTTAAATAAATTGTTAAAAATGGGATGAAAGGATTAAAAATACCCTTAATACAGTTAATTTCAGGATGTCTTTACTAGAGAACCCCACACACACTTGAGATGGATGGTGGAAATAAAAAAAGTTATGTTTTTTAAATTAATTGTTAAAAATGGAAAAAAAAAAAAAAAGCCCTTGATAATACCCTTAATACATTTAATTTCAGGATGTCCTTACTAGAGAACCTCGCACACACACTTGAGATGGATGGTGAAAAAAAAAAAGCCCTTGATAATACCCTTAATACAGTTAATTTCAGGACGTCCTTACTAGAGAACCCCACACACACACTTGAGATGGATGGTGAAAAAAAAAAGTTATGTTATTTTAAATTAATTGTTAAAAAAAAAAAGGCTCTTGATATAGTTAATTTCGGAACGTTCTTACTAAAGAACCCCTCCCCCTAGAGAACTCCACACACACACTTGAGATGGAGAGATGGATGGTGGAAAAAAAAAAAGTTACATTTTTTAAATTAATTGTTAAAAAAGAAAGAAAAAAAAAAAAAAAAAAACCCTTGATACAGTTAATTTCAGAATGTCCTTACAAAGCAACCTCTGTTCTATGCTTTATCCTCTATTCATTCTATGTGAATTGTGCAAACTCCCCGCATTCTTCCCAAAGGCCAGGGGAAGAGTGGGCCTACTCCTGCTGAAGCATCGCTTCATTTGCAATCCATAGATTGACTTACTATTAGCGCCTTCGCTTCTTTAGGGGCTAATAACTCAAAGCCAAGGGTAGCTACGTAAGGAACCACTACGAACTACACTCCCATAATTCCTAAAACCGCACCTGGATCCGAGGAGGGGAAGCCACTCGAAGAGGAGGGGATGGAACTATTTGCCCCCACCCAACACACACACACACACACACACACACAAAATTATTCTTGAGTGCGAGATTTGTTACATTAAAGGCTAATTTGGTATTGTTGTAACTATTATAATAATCAGTTGTGAAGTTAATCGGCAGATGTTTAGTTAACTGTATTTTCAGAACTACTGCTTGAGTGCGAGATCCGTTATATTAAGGGCTAATTTGGTATTGTTGTAACTTTTATAATAATCAGCTGTGAAGTTAATTGACAGATGTTAAGTTAATTGTATTTTCAGAACTACAGTATAGCTCAAAAACATTATACATATGTTTAGTAATTTTATTGCAAAAGTGCTGAAAGGCATATATATTAAATCAATATGTTTTTTGAAAGGCATTAAATCAATATTTAAGTAGAAATATTTAAATTAGAAAAAAAAATATACATAAGAACACTAACAATATTTGTAAAAGATTTTATAAATCAAATCAATATTTAAGTAGAATATTTAATTTTTAGATGAAATAAAGTATATAAATTATTTTAACTTGATTTCATAAGGATAAGAATGATATTTTAAAATGTTCATTAAATATTGAAATAGATTATTCCATAATCACTTTTAAAAAGTAACCTCCACCTACTTCTCAAAATCATTGTCAAAACTTGTTAAGTATCAATTAATCACTTTTGAAAGTTTTACAAAACATCATTTTATGTCAAAATTATAAAATAAACTTATTTTAACTTTTCAAATGCAATATCAAACTAACCATAATATTAGGGATGTCAAAATTATTTATGGATACGGATATTTGTAAGGACCCGCTCCATTTAGAATGAAGATGGATATTATTATATCGGAAATGGTATACATCATCATCTAGGGGTGAAGTCAAGAATTTGGCTCTAGAGGGACCAACACAAAAATTAATATTCAACGTCACGCATGACAAATATATTAATATTTAAGAAATAAGTTGTCACAAAAAAAAACAAAAAAAAAAAAAAAAATTGTGATACCCATTAATATTAAAGGTAGTGTCACAAAAAATGTACATAAATAATTTTGAGAATTAAAATGTAACTTATCATTTTTTTATATCTTGAAAATCATCTATAATCAAATATTAATTTTTTTTTTTTTGTTTATGTAATTAACAAGCAATGTAGTAAAACTCAAATAATTGTACTAAGAAACAATGAGTAAGGTGGAATAAGATAGTAAACCTCTAATATTTAGTTAGCTTTTTACCGAGAAAATATATTAAATAATAATGTATACTAGACTAGACAATAATTTATGAAATAATAAGAAATTATTTATTTATTATTATTTTTTGGGGGTTTTAGCAAAAATGCCCTATTTTATGGGTTTTATAGCAAATCTACCCTATAATCTAATTCAATTGCAAAACTACCTTGAAATGACATTGTTAAATTTAATTTAAAAAAAAAAAAAAATCCAATTTCATTGATTGCCCTAACCATCCCAAACCCTCCTGCCTACCTTTCCCGATACCACCCTCATCCCGAAATCGAATCCACCGCAAATCTTCCCCATTACATACCAAAGCAATCCCGAAATCAAATCCACCACAAAGCTTCCCCATCACAAACCAAAGCAACCCAACTTCGCCAACTTCACCACCATAAAGCTTCACCGCAGCAACAATTCTTCACACGTAGTAGCAACAAGTTCATTGCCACGGTGAAGCTTCATCGTCGCCATCTGTCTTCTTCGTCGTCAACATTGTCGATTTGGGTTGCATATTGTATTTGGTTGGAAGTATTTAGTTTTTCAACCCTAACATTTAGGTTTTTGATTTTTGTTATGATTTTGAGTTTAAATTGATTAATGGGTTTTCAACCCTAACATTTGTTTAGTATGGATTAGATGATGTTTTGCTGTTAATAGAATGAAGGAATTTGTTTAGTTTAAAATTTAATGGAAATTGCTAAAAATGACCATATCTAACATAGGAAATTCGTTTTTAACCACATACAAAACTTTAATTGTTAATAACCACTTTTTAAAAAAGATTCAGTGTATATCTATGAATTACCAAAATACCCCCAAAATTAAATTTTCTATATAATTTTCTTATTTTTTTTTACCTTGTCTTTTATTTTCTTATTTTTTGACCGTATTCTTCCTTCTTCTTTGTTCATTCTTCATCAACGATTTCCGATCGTTGTTCCTCTTCCTGCAAATTGAACACTAATGGCTGAACCATTGTTATTCCTATAAATCGACTAACTAGAAGATGATTTGATTTCAAAATTGCATTGAAGATTTAAAGAAGTGAAAACTTAAAACAAAAATTTCGATTTGCTCTAAATTGGTATTTGGTGTATAAATATATTTCATTTGTTCATTAATTGAGTTACAAACAGTGACTTTAACATGAGTTTAGCATTATTGCATCACTTTTATGTTTTTTTGTGAAAAATCGAATTAAATAAATTTTCAAGTTTTTTCTAGAAGATTTCAAGTTCACTGGTTCGAAAACTTGAAATCTTATGTAAAAACTTGAAATGTTAACAAGTTTTTAGGTTAGATTTCAAGTTTTTTTTTGAAGATTTCAAGTTTTATGTCAGAGATTTAAAGCATGATTTTAAGTTTTCGCAAAACATTTCAAGTTTGTCGAAGATTTCACGCTTTCAAGGTTTTTTTTTTAAACCAAACTCCAACATCCAGTCTCAAATCATCTAAAATTCTAGACCTCAACTCAATCAACCCCAAAAATTGATACATTTCAACATTTATTATTCCCTAAACATGTTCTTAACATGAAATCGTAATAAAAACGTCAAGTGAGAAGAGAATGGTGGGTTTGTCTCCGGGTTGTGACGACGACCTCTTCTCTTCCGACTGCTCCGGTGATGATGACGACGCCCTCTTCTCTCCTGACTACTCCGGCGATGACGACGACGCACTCTTCTCTCCCAACGACACTGCTTCTTTCTCTCTTCTCTCTCGGCGACAATGTCTCTTTCTTTCTTTTCTCTCTTTTCTCTCTTTCTGGAATGTTCCAATATTTCTCTTTTGTTTTTTTTTTTTTTTTTTGTTGTTGTTAATTTTTGTGGTATTTAAATGTGGGTATTCAGGTAATTTCTCAAAAATGTGGTTATTAACAATTAAATTTTCATTTATGGTTAGAAATGAAATTCTAATGTTTTAGATGCCTACTTTTGGTTTTCTCTCTAAATTTTATGTTGCGATGAAATGGGGTTTGCTGGATTTTGTTTCTTCTTATTATATGGTATGTGATTTTGGCTGAATTGTAACCGGTCTGTTTATGTATTGTTATGTAGATTATGATGAATTTGGTAGAGATGAATTCGGTTTTGGTAACCGACCAATTCCGAATGGGGTTGAACATGAAGGACCTATGCTTTCGAAGCTAGGTTCCAGTTCCACGACATCGGGTCACCTCTAAACATTGAAAATAGCCTCGGGATGGGACGACCCAAGGAATTGAATCCTCGAGATGGGGTGACCCGATGTCGAACATTTTTTCAAGCCTTGAAAATTGCAAGGTTCATAAAAAATGAAAAGAAAAAAAAATCGTGGATATTACAAACCTCTCAAAATAAGGCAAATGAGGTTGAAAAAATAATTTTAAAATGTAATACATACCTTTAAATTACTTTATATAATCTTCTCTAATGTTTTTAAAACCTAAAATTGAAAAGAAGCAATGTGTTGTAGTGTAGTAAAATTATTAGAAAATGTTTAGTTTGTTTGTTTGATATGTTGTTTGGTAAATGGTTGGTAAATAGTTAGTAAATATGGTGAGTTATGAGTGAGGGCATTTTGGGAAGAATAGGGTAGTTTTGTAACTGAATTAGATTTTAGGGTAGATTTGCTATTAAGCCTCTAAAATAGGACATTTTTGCTAAAAATCATATTTTTTGATTGGAAATTAAAATCATGGAAGGAAAAGAGATTGATTTTGGATCCTACAATCATGGGTAATAAACTAAGAAGATATTTATTAATTAATTAATATTATAAAAATAATAGGATGAATCAAGCTAATATTATCATCTATATATTATTATATCATAATTTTTCTATAATTAAAACTTGGAGTTGATTAATATTATAAAAGTAATAGGATGAATCAAGCTAATGTTATCATCTATATATTATTACATCATAATTTTTCTATAATTAAAACTTGGAGTATTTTCATTTGGGTGGGGGCCATGGCCCCTATGGGCCCCACTCTAATTTCGCCTCTGTCCTCATTCTCATATCTATCTTCATTTCTATGTGAGCGAGACCTTTGAATTGAGGTAGATATATCTATTCTAGCTCTGTCTATATCCGTATTCGATAAATTTTTATAGTTTACAGGAGAAAAATGTAACTAGAATGTGTAATAATACATTTTATCATATTTAAAAGAAGAAACAAATACATCCAAAAAAGTTCAAATAAAAAATTAATAATAACTTATATAATTAGAATTAATAATTACATAATAATATATTTTTATTTTTAAAACATTAAAATTTATATTATAATGGATTCGGACGATATCCATCCCTATTCCCAAAAATAAAATGGATTCCCGTTTCGTCCCCGAAATAATAGTATCCATTCTTATTTAAATGGAGCAGATTTTTACAGATATCTATATCCGTGGATAATTTAATCATATTTATTCCTAATTAAGATCTACCGAGACTTTGATGAGATCCCGTACATTAACCTTTGTGGGATCCATGGGGACTTTGATGAAATCCAATGATTTTCAATGAATTGTGATAAGTTTAGTTTCAGAAATGGTATGAACAATTAAACACACGCAGAATTTTTTTTTTTTTTTTTTAATTTTCATGAACCGGAGGGTTTTTTTTTTTTTTTCAAAGTTGTCTAATATGAAGCATTAGAAAATTCCAAATATTTATTTTTCTACTGTAGACCGTAGTTGTACTTTGGACTTTGAAGGCAAAAAATTATCATCCTTGGTTTTCATTAATGATATTTCAAACACACTAAGCTTCAGCTACTCACGAAGACTAATGAAATGATTGACGAGTTTTATGTTGGTTTTTTGATTTTGTCAAAAATAAATGTTGGATTTTTGAAAGCATTGGGGTCTAAGTGAAAACCTTAAGGCGCCAATATTCAAGTTTGAAAATCTAATTTCGACTATATAGTATATGCATCTTTTCATTCCTATATTAATTTTAATTTTCTCTTACACTTACACCTAATAATTTTGATTTGTGCATTTGTTCGTTACTTTAAATGCTTATAGGTCATGATATATATAAAGAGAAAATAAAACATTTATTTATTTGTAATTATTTATAAATTTCAGGTTAACCAAAGTCATATAAAAATGAGAACCGAGTAAAACGTGAAAATGGAATCAAATGAAGGATGGAAGACAAAAAGAAACAAAGGAAGTAATCAGAGATACCTCCCCGCAATTTGGCTCTACCCTGTTTTCCCCTATGGAAGTGAGAGCATATCGTATGAATAAAAAGGGGCCGAGGAACGGGGACGAGGGCAGAAGAACGTTTCCGTCCTAATTTGACCCATTGACACATTTATTTGTTGCCCTATTGAAGCCAATAGTAAATCAAACGATTCATGAATCATGAATCATAAATCATAATGCCATCATATTGATGGATCCGAGTCATCAGCGATGGAGAATTCATCTGAACCTGGAAGGAAGACTTAGATTTCCAATAGACCAAGACCAAAACGATATCCATTGCCATTAGTTGACTTTCATTATAATGCCTCTTGTCCGTACGTGCGGTTAGCAATACCAACAAATAGAGCTTCTGTATCTGGGCTAAACGATATTCCAGCAATCTCCCCAAAGAGATCAATCTCCTGGCACTTGACATATCCGGACTTTATATCGAAGATGTGAACGAAGTCTGCTGGCTCAGCCATAGCCAGAAACCGGCCATCAGAGGTGAACTTGAGAGCTCTGATGGCACCCATGTTCCCCTTCAACACAGACAAGGACTAGGATAGGTTCCTTATGTCCCACAGCCTGCAAGTAGTGTCTTGGTTCCCAGTAGCCAAAATTCTTCCATCCGGGGTGCCATGCTGAAGCAAATGAAGTCCAGATGGCCTTGTAGATTTCCAACTACTTTCCCAGATTCAATTTCAGCTATCAAGCACTCCGTACTGTCCCCAAGGATTGCAAGCAGTTTGCCGTCTGGGCTAATAGTGATATTCTAGAGAATGAAGAATCAATGAACATGTCAAAAATGTGATTAACAATCAAGATCAACTTTAAAAGACCAAGGGATCGGAATTTCACCGATAAATGCACTCACATTGACAAACCAATCATAAGAGAATTGGTTAAGGATGCCAAAATTTTCAGTATCAAATATCCTAACTTGAGCACCATTATTTGCAGTCACTACCCTCATTGAGTCACTATAGATAGAAGGTCCAATTACAAATTTTTTATTCTCACTTTACAAATGGTGCTGCTAACTTCGTTTACGTCATTGCTCTTCGACGACCAACCAAACCAAATTATAAATTATAATCCAAGATCTCTGTCTAAAGGGAGGTGTATTCAATTAGGATTCTTGAGGACATTTAAAGACATTTTTTAAGTGACAGATTTTCATAGATTTCTACAGACTTTTATAAATCCACATAAATTTTCATTGATTTGTTTAGACATTTACCTCACACTTTTATAGATTTGTTTAGACATTTATCTCAGACTTTCATAGATTTGTTATCTCAGATTTCTATTATAGATGGATGAATTATACCAGTATATGACCCAATCAGTCAGCCGAAGAGAAGCTCCATTTTAAAACTCAATTTACACAAATATCTCAACTTCCATGATAAATCCAAAAAAAATAACATATGAATATACAAAACTTCACATATGAATAAACATTGCACAAAAAATAATAACAATAATAATAATTTTCACTCAATTACTAAAGTCAATCACAAATAAAAGAAAGTGACATAATTTATAACAATTTTGAGAGCAAAATTAAAAGGAAAATACCTAACATTCATAATTCATCTTCACTGATTCTTATTGTTATTCAACTAATCATATAAACAAATAATAATCAACTAATCGAATAACTAAGCAAAGCTATACATAAAATATTGAAAAAAGCATAACCTAACTCATCTTGTCACAACTAACCACTCTTTGATCCACGATTTTTAATTTACACTCTACAGCTCCAAATCTTGCAAAATTTGACATGGATAATTTAGACATATAGGAAATGCTATAGTAAATTTATCAATTTAATCCATGGTCATTTGTATATGAAAACATTCATTCTTTTCTTGTTTCCCGAATCTGTCCAACAGAAATCAATAATGACCTTTGTCCACTTCAAAAATTATAACAATTTTAATACTCTTTTCTAAATCAAGAAATTTTTCAGAATAATATTATATATAACATTCTATCTACATATAATTTTTCATAATTTTCTAGATAGAAGAACTCATCCAAATAAATTTACAAATTCTGGCCATTTAGCGGGCCTTTATATATTCCGGAAACATAAAAAAAACTAATAATCGCCACTATCAATTGAATAGGCTATAAATCATGATCATGATCTCTACTTTCATCAAGTTAAGCATATCAAGAATCATAACTTAACATATTTTGGAAGTTCAACCATGAAAGAGATAAATAAAGAAAAATAGAAGCAATGAACCCTGCCAACAAGAAAAAACTCAAAATCCTTAGGGAGAAGGCTGGACTTGTTATGGTCTTTGATATTTATACCTCTCACCATCAAGTCTACCAAAATCTATGACCTGAGAAAATCCTTTAAAATATAATCCTAATTGAATACAACTTGATTTTTACAGACATTTTTAAAGTCTCAGTTCAATACACCCGGATTTGGAAGAACTCTTTAAAAGTTCATAAAAATATGAATTGAATATCACTGGATTAATATAAACTTTTTTCAAGTCCCTAAATGTTCGAATTGAATACATCCGGATTTACAAAGTTTTTAAATGTCCTTGAGAATGCTAATTCAATTCACCCCCCCACCCAAAATTCATCAAACCATGAACCCTGGCGACCATCAAAGAAAAACAATAATTCCGAAGCCCAATAAATAGAGAGCAATTTATTTTTCTTATATTAGGCTACCAAATCTCATCCATTTTTTTTTCTACATGGGAGAAGAAATCACACTCAAAGCAAATAATATTGGGTTCAAATTTTATTGTTGTAATTGTGGTGGTGAATGGTGACCTTTGATAAGATGATGTTTTTTGAGTGATTGGGAAAGTGGGTTTTGTGGGGAAAGAAACTTTAATGGTAGTGAGATGAAATACAAAATAATTTTCTAGTGATGATATTGACACTGATTATATGTGGGTTTTGCTTTGGGTGAAATTTACTTTATTTCCATTGCTGAGATGAATTATTTCTAGTAAAATTTGTGGGTTTTGCTGCTAGAATTTGTGTATCAAATTATTTATGAAATGAATTAAAAAAAAAAAAAAATTGGAGAGTGGAGATGGATAGAACAATGGTGGAAGGTGTGAAGCATTGAAGCCTCTTGCTTGAAGTCGGAAAAGAAAAGAGCGGCTCTAAATGAAGAAGATAGATTTGGTGGAGAAAGACGCTTTTAATTATGACTGATAAAATTGTGAAGTTTTGTTAATATGTTGTCGTTTAAAGTATAAATAGGGGGAAAATAATTAAAGCAAATAATCTAGACTGTCCAACAATTTAATTTACACATGTAATCAAATCCTTATAAGCTCAATACATATCAGTAGAGAAGGAGCTCATCGAGGATTCTTGTCCTAGAAAAAGATAGGGAAAATGAAATATATATATATATATATATATATATATTGTTTCTAATGCTTAAAAAATTCCAAATATTTATTTTTCTACTATAGTTGTACTTTGGACTTTGGAGGCAAACAATTATCATCTACGGTTTTCATTAATGATATTTCATAGACATTCAGCTTCAACTAATAATGAAGGTTGCGTTTAACTTTTCGTTTGAAGACTGAACAATGTTGAATTGTACTGAAGACTGAATAGTAGCTGAAAAACATGTTTTTTTTTTTTTTTTTTTTTTTTAATTTTATTTTATTTTAATTTTTATACTAAAAATTGAATATAAGTGATAAGCTGTTTGTTTTTTTAAATTATAAATATCTTAAAATAAATACTTTTACATCTATACCCTTCAACTACTATTTGTTAAATATTTATATTTTAATATATTAAAGACAACTAAAACGGTAATTTAATAATATAATAACATATTTATAAAAACAAAATTGTCATATAAAATATAACCCTTAGAGTAAAACTGAACAAGTTAATTGAAGTTTAGTTTAAGAAATAACAATAGATTAGAGTCAGCCACTAATAATCTGTACAATATTTATACTATATATGTGGAATAATAATATAATAACAAATTTATAATGAAATCTATATATCTATCAAAAAATTTTTAATATTTTTGTTGAAAGTGGCTACTAATGTTTTTTACATAGTGAGAAGAAAAAAAAAATTAATATGGTTAAAAGGTATGAGAGAAGAGAAAATTGGAAATAAATAAGGTTTGTAAGGATAAATTTAGAAGTAATAAATTTATATATATTTCAATTATTTTTCATTAAGTGAAAAGTGAAATATTAAGGATACCTAAACTATCTCAACAACTCATAAGACTGTATTCAACTCATACTCCTATTGCGTGAAGTATTTGTATATATCTCACATGTATAGTTGTCGTCATTATCACTTAGTTGTTGTATAATGTTAGGATACCAATTCTTCATCACACGACATGTGTGTATATATGTAAAACAATTTATTCACAAAAGTCAAGAAGCATTATTCTCTATATGGTATCAGAGCTTTTATAAACTCAAACGAGTTCCTCGATCAACCATGACCAACAATACTTCTTCTTCTTCAAACCAATCCGTGACTGTTGTTTCATCGTCTTCTTCATCCCGTGAAATCAATTCTACTGCAAAAACAATTATCTCCATCAACATTATTGTACAAGCTCCTCTGAAATTAACAGCCACTAACTACCGATCATGGAGGCTACAATTTCACACTCTTCTCATCGGATTCGACCTCATGGGCTTCGTGGATGGCCAGAATCCATGCCCACCAGCTACCATAAAGGTTAACGAAATTGATACACCAAATCCGGCTCATCACATCTAGACCCGACAAGACCAATTATTACTGAATGCAATTCTTGGATCTATTTCTCCTTCAATTATTCCATTCATCGTTTTCGCTCGAACTTCTCATGATGCATGGACCTCCCTCGCCAACACTTATGCGAAGCCTTCCAAAGGCCATATCATGCATCTCAAAGGGGTCCTTACTAATGTCATGAAAGGAACAAGAACCATTACATAGTACATGCAACATGTCAAGAGTGTTGTCGATGAGTTAGCCCTGCTTGATGCTCCAGAGAACTCTGAAGACCTAACTGTGAAAATCCTGAATGGACTAGGTGAAGAGTTCAAGGATATCTCTTCAGCTGTTCGTGCTCGTGACACTGCAATTTCCTTTGAAGAACTTCATGAAAAACTAATCAACTATAAGGCGATACTAAAACAAGATGGTGCCAAGAATCAACAGTTTCCCTTCACGGCTAACTTTGCCAACAACTATCAGTACAACAGCCACACACGGTCCAATAGATCTTCAAATTAGACCAGTGGCAGCAATACCACAAGGTTAGCCGAAATTCAGGCCAGCAGTAACACAAACAGGTCAGTTGAACCTCCCTCTCAAAATCAGAATTTTCGGCAATCTCAGCATAAGCCTCGGGCCTATCGTGGCTTCTGTCAACTCTGTAGAGAACAAGGTCACACATCCAAGCATTGTTCCATGTTTACAATGAACACTGTGACCAATCGAACTTAGCCACATCAGTCTCTTGGTCATTGGTAGCCACGTGAGCAGCCGCGTGCTAACTTTGTGGCACTAACCTCGGCCTCTTCGCCCGACTGGCTGCTTGAGTTGTGGGCCTCACACCATGTCACTGCCAACCTCAACAACCTCTCACGACATTCTCCGTATGGTGGTTCTGATGACATTATGATTGGTGATGGCTTGGGCTTACAAATCACACACACTGGTTCCTTTCACTTACCCTTTCAATCCTCACAATTTTTGCTATCTAATGTATTGTGTGTTCCATATATGAAACAAAATTTAATCTCTGCATCTCAGTTTTGTATCACTAACCAAGTATCAATTGAATTTTTACCCTGTTCTTTCTTTGTGAAGGATCTTCATACGGGGGTGCAGCTTTTGTGAGGACGGACTAGGAACGATGTCTATGAATGGCCGACTCATGCTCAACCAAAACCAACTCTTGCTTTCTCTAGTGTTAAGGCTTCTATCCCAGATTGGCACCATCGTCTAGGTCATCCGGCATCCAAAATAATAAGTCAATTATTGTCATTTCAAGCGTTACTTGTTTTATTGCTTACTAAGTCTAGTGTCCCATGTAATACGTGCAAATGCAAAAAAAACTCATAAATTACCTTTTACGGTTTCAACAGTTTCTAGTTCAAAACCGCTTGAGGTTATTTACTTAGATGTCTGGAGCTCTCTTGTTGTTTCAAAAGATGGTTTTAAATATTACGTACTCTTTGTTAATCACTTTACAAAGTATATATGGTTATACCCATTGTAAAACAAGTCTGATGTTCATGAAGTGTTTAAACGGTTTAAAATACTAGTGGAAATTTTTTTTGGTCACAACATTATCTTCTTTTACAGTGATAATGGTGGTAAGTTTATAGCACTCAAACATACACTCTCGAGTTATGGCATATCACACTATACCACACTGCCATACACATCGGAACACAATGGTGTCTCCGAGCATCGTCACCATCACATAGTTGAGACATGTTTATCTCTTCTCACTCATGCATCTATGCCACTTGAGTTTTGGTCTTATGCATTCATCACAGCAGTATATCTAATCAATATGATGCCCATTCCATTGTTGAATATACAATCCCTGTTTGAAAAAATATTTTCCAAGCGTCCTTCGTATGAGAAGTTACATGTATTTGAATGTTTGTATTATCCATGGGTAAAACCATATAATAGTCACAAGCTAGAACCCCAATCCAAAGCATGTATTTTTATCGGATACTCTCTATCTTAAAGTTCCTATCATTGTCTAGATTTGGTAAACGATCGCATGTTCGTCTCACGTCACGTCATGTTTGTGGAGTCTGTCTTTCCCTACACACAATTCCAATGTTAACTCCATCGGTCTACCAGTGAGACTTGCATCTCATGGCTACCTCAGCCATCACCGGTAGTCCAAATTCCTATCAGTCATGCTCACTCTTGGTTAGGTCTGGCTTTGCATGAATCTCCTCATTCGACGGTGCTGTCCAACTCCAGAGCTAGAGCTGTTACCTTTAATACATTGTCCGCTGTCACTCCTGTCAATGTGGAAACCAGACAACTTAAACCAACCGAAAATCATCCCTCACCAGCCCAGTTTCGGTCGACCTCACTACCCACCATCGCTGCCCATCAGAACCCAGTCGCTGCAGGACTTGATCTCGTTGCCCAGCTCCCTGTCGCAGCACTTGTTCTTGCTGCACAACACACTGTCACAGTCTATTTCATCACCGAAAGTCAACAACTCTCAGCCTTGCCTCCAATTGATACGCCACCAGTTAACAACACTCATTCAATGGTCACTCGGTCGAAAAATAATATTCACAAACCTCTCACGAAGCTGTCACTCACAAGTGTGCTCATACCATCTGCGTAGGTTGAACCAACATGTGTGTCTTAAGCTCTAAAAATCCCTGAATTGAGGAAGGCGATGTCAAAGGAATTTGATGCACTCATCCATAATAGTACCTGGGACTTGGTTCACTCTCACCTATCTCACAATATCGTAGGGTGCAAGTGGGTGTTTCGGATTAAACACTCTCCGGATGGTTCAGTTTCATGCTACAAGGCTCGCTTGGTAGCTAAGGGTTTTCATCAACGACCGGGACTTGACTACACTGAGACATTTAGCCCAGTGGTTAAGACCACTATCGTTCGAGTTATACTAAGTATTGCTGTCTCGCGAGGATGGACTCTTTGTCAACTTGACGTCAACAATGCCTTCCTGCAAGGACACCTGTCTGAGGATGTTTTTATGGCACAAACACCTGGCTTCAATGATCCCGCCTATCCGTCACATGTATCTCGTCTTAAAAAGGCTATATATGGTCTCAAACAGGCTCCTCGGGCATGGTACACTAAACTGAGAAAATATCTTCTTCAATCCGGGTTTGTCAACTCTCACTTTGACTCCTCATTATTCATCTCTACTGCTAATGGATGTGTTATGTTCTTGTTAGTTTATGTTGATGATATAATTTTAACTGGGAGTGACAAAAACATAGTAGACAAATTTGTAACAGCTCTTACCGATCGGTTCTCTATCAAGGATCTTGGCGGCCTTTCATACTTTCTTGGAGTCGAGGTCATTGACTGTCCACATGGCCTATTTCTTTCTCAAAGGAAATATATAAACGACCTTCTATGTAGAACTAAGATGAGTGATGTTAAGCCTGTTCAAACTCCGCTGCCCACTGATCAAGCTCTTAGGCTTCTCGATGGCACTTCACTCACTGATGCAACTGAATACCGTTAGGTAATTGGAGCTCTTTAATATCTGTCATTCACCAGGCCAGACATTGCCTTTGCCGTCAACAAACTTGCCCAATTTATGCATCGCCCCACGACCGGTCACTGGGCTCTCACCATACCTACGAGGGACAGCTGGTCATGGCTTGCTTCTGCCCATCACCTTGCACACATTTTCTATTGCGGACTGGGCAGGCAATCAAGATGATCGAACCTCAACAAGTGCTTATGTTCTCTTTCTTGGTTCTAACACCATCTCTTGGTGCTCTCACAAACAAGGGTCAGTTGCTTGTTTATCCACTGAAGCAGAGTACATGGCAGTTGCACTTGCAGCATCCGAGGTGCTTTGGATGTCCTCTCTCTTACAAGAGCTGCTCGTTCAAACCACCTCCCCACTAACGATCTACTATGACAACATAGGTGCCACATATCTCTACTCCAATCCGGTCTTCCACTCTCGCATGAAGCATATAGTCATTGACTTCCACTTTGTCAGCCAAAAGGTCCAACGAGGTCAAATTCGGGTATCACACGTGGCATCCGCAGATCAGCTGGCTGACTCGCTCACTAAACCACTGTCCAGGACAAGGTTTGCACTACTACTGTCCAAGATTGGTGTTTCTGAAATTCCCACCATTTGCGAGGATACCTAAACTATCTAAACAACTCATAAGTATGTATTCAACTCATACTCCTACTGCGTGAAGTATTTGTATATATCTCACCTGTATAGTTGTCGTCATTATCACTTAGCTGTTGTATAGTATTAGGATACCAATTCTTCATTACACGACCTGTGTGTATATATATATATGTAAAACAATTTATTCAATAAAGTCAAGAAGCATAATTCTCTATATGAAAAAATTAAACTTTTTATAAAAAATGGTTTTAGGAGCTCATTCAGTTGTTTTATAACTTAAAAAATCAAACGGAACAATTTAATAACACACATTAAGTGCAATTAAGTGTTAGAAAAATCAAAGGCCCGAAGACTAATGAATAATGATTGATGAGGTTTATGTTGTATTTTTTGAATTGTCAAAAATAAATGTTGGTTTTTTGAAAGCATTTGGGGTCTAAGTGAAATCCTTAAGGCGCCAATCTTCAAGTTTGAAAATTTAATTTTGACTGTATAGTATATGCACCTTTTCATTCCTAAATTATCTTTAATTTTCTCTATATGAATATATCTTCTTATATTATTAATTTTCTCTTACACTCACCTAATAATTTTTCATTTGTGCATTAGTTCGCTACTCTAAATGTTTATACTTCATGATATATATAAAGAGAAAATTTATTTATTTGTAATTATTTATAAATTTCATATTAACCAAAGTTATATAAAAATGAGGATCGAACTCAACATGAAAACGAACTCAAACAAACTCAAACGAAGGATCGAAGATAAAAAGAAACAAAGGAAGTAATCAAGGATACCTACCTGCAATTTTGCCCTACCCTGTTTTCCCCGATGGAAATGAGGGCAGAGTAGAAAAACGTTTCCGTCCCGATTTGACCCATTGACATCTTTATTTGTTGCTCTATCGAAGCCAACGGTAAATCAAATGAATCATTCATAAATCATAACGCCATCATATTGATTACATATTCAAGCAATTCAATATTTAAAAATAAAAGGGCCCCACCCCACACGACATGGATCCGAGTCATTAGCGATGGAGAATCCATCTGAACCTGGAAGGAAGACCTAGATTTCAGGCAGACCAAGACCAAATTACCAAAATGACTCTTCCGCAAATGCAATCCAATCAAATCCCAAAATCAACGTGACAGCTGGTACTATCCATCAATCGGTCGGTAGCTGCCTACACATTGTCTTAACGTGAAATCAACTACACACTACAAACTACCCCTACCCTTTTCGCCACGTGTCAGGTAGGCTCCTTCCCCCGATTCAATTTTTATGACTTTGCCTTCAATTCTTTCACCCATTCCCTGTGTCTCCAGTCTCCACAGACACAAAAAATAAAGTCACGGTCTCACACACACCCCACAGATCCAGCACTTTGGTTTAAATTTTTTAACTGCAAATTCTCATTTCCTTTCTCTTCTCAGTTCTCAACCTTTGAAAGATACAATCAAAGAAGCAGTTCAATAAAAAAAAATTATTGAAAAAAAAAGGTACATTTTTATTTTATTTTATTTTATATTTTATTTGAAGTTATTGTGTTGCAACTCTGCCAGTGGAATCATTTGAGAGGAGAAAACCAAGGTCTCTGATATGAGTTCACGTGAAAGCTACACTGTGATGTCGTCCGTGAGTGTTGCGAGCAACCATTTCGAGAACCAAAAGATACCACTCCCATGTCTCAGTCTCAGTCTTCATTTCATGAAACAGAGAAGGGTTGCCACCACCACCACCACCACCAATGGAGCTCGCCGATTCTTCTAGGGTTGCCACCAAATTCTTTCTATGTGGGTTTCCTTCCTTTCAACAAAATCTTTAAATGAAAACTCTTCCAACTGGCGCCTGATGATGGAGAACAAGCAGATCTAAAAAGATTTGTGCTTTGCTAAATACCGCCAAAACAGGGACAAGATCAAACGGGGAAATTTCTTCTTGTTGTTTAAGGAAACAAATCAGAATCCCATTTAAGATTATGATTTGGAAGATTGATTCCCTGTTTATGCCAAGAAAAAATTCAATGTCACGGTGGTGTTTGATGGAATCTCTGGTGTCAAGGTACTCTCTTCTTTTACTATTTGTCTCTGTGTTTTCACTTGTTCCTCAACTGGTCAGATCAGGAGATGCAGAAGCGCTTTTGTCTTTGAAATCATCGATTGATCCTCTCAACACTCTTTCATGGAACCAAGGCACCGATTTCTGCAAATGGCAAGGAGTCAAAGCATGCATGAATAACAGAGTCACAAAGCTCGTTTTAGAGTACCTTAACTTGACTGGAACTCTAAACGAAAACAGCTTGAACCAGTTAGATCAACTTCGTGTACTGAGTTTCAAAGGAAATTCCATTTCAGGTCAATTACCCAACTTTTCCGGCCTCATAAATCTCAAATCTTTGTATCTCAATAACAACAATTTCTCTGGAAAATTCCCAGAAACCCTTTCAACTTTACACCGATTGAAAGTCATTGTTTTGGAAAATAACCAGATCTCCGGTGTTATCCCTGTATCATTGCTCAATCTCCGGAGACTTTACATGCTTTATTTACAAGACAATAAGTTCACTGGACCAATCCCTCCTCTGAACCAAAACAGTCTCAGATTCTTCAATGTGTCCAACAATCAACTCTCCGGTCAAGTTCCGGTGACAGCAGCACTGGTTCGGTTCAACACTTCTTCATTTTCCGGCAATGTCGGACTCTGCGGCGAGCAGGTTCAGAATCCTTGTCAGATTGAACCCACTATGAGTCCTGAGTATCCAAATCCAAGAAACCCCAGTACATTAAAATCGAAGAGAAGCAAATTAATCCAGATCGTAGCAGGAAGTGTTGGTGGGTTTGTATTAGCGTTGATTTGTATACTGTTACTATGGTTGGTTTGCAAAAAATGCAGCGGAAGAGACGTTTCTGAAGAGACGACGAGAAGCAAAGGAGCCGTCGGAGTTGAAGGTGTAGTGTTAGAGAGAGAAAGAGAGGGTAATTCGGGAACGACGAGTGGCAATAATGGAACAAAACAAGGGGGTTTTTCGTGGGAGGGTGAGGGTCTAGGGAGTCTGGTGTTCTGCGGAGCAGGGGATCAACAAATGAATTACAGTCTAGAGGATTTGTTGAAGGCATCAGCTGAGACATTAGGGAGAGGTACTATGGGGAGTACTTACAAGGCTGTTTTGGAATCCGGATTCATCGTGACCGTTAAAAGGCTAAAGGACGCTAGATATCCAAGGGTGGAGGAGTTTAGAAGACACATGGATATTATTGGTAGGTTAAGACATCCTAATCTGGTCCCAGTTAGGGGTTATTTCCAAGCTAAAGAGGAACGCTTGCTTGTATACGATTATTTCCCCAACGGCAGTCTCTTCTCTCTCATTCACGGTATGTATGTCTTTGATTTTGTTAATTAATAATAATAATTAATAAGATAATGATAATGACCAAGTTGTGACCTCAAAGCTAGTGTTAGGATTTAGTTAGGAAGATGGCATCCACGTGCATTACTGTTTTTTTCTTTTAAAGATTATTATGTAATATATAAATAAGGTTAAAAATATATTTTTGAAATTTGACAGATTTGGGGTGATGTTGATGTTAATTATAATAAAAAGGGGGGTTTAGATGAAATATAAAGACAAGAAATGTCACTTTCAATCTAGAAAAGGCGCGCGCGCATTTAGTTTTATTACATTTGACAACTCATGTTAGTTTTGTCTTCTTCTTCTTCCTCGGTTCCTCTTCCTATCTTTACTCCTTTTATTAAAGATTGGATATTATGTTTTACTAATTGTCATCTTATTATTTGTACTTAAGAAAACCAATTGCATAATCTGACCGACTCTTTTATAGGTACCAGAACTTCAGGATGTGGAAAACCGCTTCACTGGACTTCATGCCTCAAAATAGCTGAAGACTTGGCTAGTGGACTCCTCTACATTCACCAAAACCCTAGCTTAACTCATGGTAACTTGAAATCCTCCAATGTCTTGTTGGGAACAGACTTTGAGTCCTGCCTCACAGACTACGGTCTCACCGCTGCATTTCGAGATCCTGACTCATTGGAAGAACCCAGTGCTGCATCTATGTTCTATAGAGCCCCTGAATGCCGTGACATGAGGAATCCACCAACCCAACAATCCGATGTGTACAGCTTTGGCTTCCTCCTCTTGGAGCTCTTAACCGGAAAAACTCCTTTCCAAGACCTTGTTCAGGAACATGGATCAGACATTCCTAGGTGGGTTAAGTCAGTACGTGAGGAAGAAACTGAGTCGGGGGATGAGCCTGCCTCAAGTAACGATGCATCTGAGGAGAAACTTCAGGCTCTTTTGAACGTTGCAATGGCCTGTGTTTCACTTTCACCCGAAACCCGTCCTGTCATGAGGGAGGTTTTGAAGATGATCAGAGATGCAAGAGCAGAGGCACAAATGTCATCCAACAGTAGCGACCATTCGCCCGGAAGATGGTCTGATACCGTTCAGAGCTTGCCTAGGGAAGAGCATTTGAGCATATGAGTGGTTAGTAAATTTGGCGGCTTTTAAATTCAAAAAATCTGATTCTTTCTATTTGAATCTTTGATTGGTATTGTAGAGTTCAGTGGTATAAATTTTCCAATTTTTCTTGGTAATTTCACGTTGTAGATTCAGATTTGGTTGGATTGTTCAGTGTGAAAACACCTTTTATTATCTACTAAATCATCCAAGTTTAATGTCTCTCTTGTGATATTATTTCCAGCACCTTTTTTTTTTCGTCCTACATGAACATGAACATGTGTTTTTGGTCATATGATCACAAGCAAAGTTGTGTAATTGGTAATTAATAAAAGAAAAACCATACCATTCAACAGCCCCATCAACAAAAATGCAATTACAGTGATAAAAAAAATAATAGAAAGAAGAGAAAAAATAGCATTAATCAACCTCATCAAACATTTGTATTAATCTAACAAGTAATTAAAACTGACACAATAAAATACATGTAGATATAGATCAAGAACCAGATCGAGTTCCAGTTTATGGTATATAGATTTTGTACACATGAAGCTTTATAACTCAAAATTCAGCTAAATCTGGTTAGAAATTTTCTCCCTCAGCCCTGGAGAATGATAGGCACGGGCGGTTTGCGTTTTATTATCTGGTGCTTGGGTCCGACATCTGGCGAGCTAAACATTTCTTTTTCAGAAAAAAAAATGGGGTCTCTACAAGTATTTCCATTGCAGCACCAAATATGCGATGTGTACACCAAGGGAAGTAACAGCCTCCTACCAACTTCTTAGTTCTTACACATTTACAGTAGAAAAATTTTTGTACTTACAAACCAGTTATATCCAACCTCAAAAATTCCCCATTAACATCAGCATCAGCATCAGCACCTTGGTTCTTGCTTCAATTGGAACCCAACAGGAATGCTGAACATCATTGACTGGAGGTACACAAGAAAACAAATCTAAGCTAACACAAGTGTTAACAAACATTTACGATATGACTAAATTTAACTATATGTCTATAAAGTAAAATTTGATCTGCTAAGCGATAAGGAGTGGGGGGGATGTGCAGGAGAATGGGGAATGAAAGACCTTTGACAAAGACGGGGAAGATAACTCTCTCACATATTCTCTCAGCTACAGATAGAATATGCAATCAGAGTTGGAATTTACCTGAGTTGTATTGGGCAATATACTATTTGCAAGATCCTCATTAATGGATACAAGCAAAGGTGGCATCTGGCTCATTATGCCAGGCATGTTCCTCATGCTGCAAATATCAGACCATTTTTACCAAGCAAGCAATGAGCAACACTAACTCAATTACAAAGAAAAGTGGCAAGAAAGAAACCACATGAATAACAAATTGCTTATTCTAGTAGAGCATCAACGTACTCATTAAGAATGGAAGTAATATTGTTCCTCGTGCGACAAAAGAGTTCGATGTTATCCTGTAACTGTTTGTAGAAGTATTAATTTACCATAACGTTCTCATAAAAGTACGATTGCTTATGAAAATAAATAAATAAAACATTTAAGATCACATGTATAAACATACATTGTGAGATATTTAACAATTAATAAAAAAAAAAAATTGGAAAATGCAAATAAGTTGAACATCATTATTTAGATGTAAATTTGAATTCTACAAGGAACATGCTAAGAATTAAAAATATAGATAACAAAATATATAAGCAGTGCTAGCCATTCTTACTCGTATGTCAACTTCATACGTGGAAGGGAGATAAATCATTATGATGTGTATCCATTTATCAAATGACACATCACAATGTTGGTATAAAAGTTGGAATGTTTAGCATTATTGAATATATATTTAACATTATGGCGATAGTGAGCTACACCACTCTTCATCTTAAACCCCACTTAATGAAAAATAGCTTTCCCATCTCCCTATCCCATGAAATCCCCTTTCAAAGTTATTCACAACATCTTCCCTTGCCATGAAGGAGCGATCATTCTTGGATCAATAGTTAGACCTACTTAATAAAAACCATGTTTGGTTATGAAGAGGAAAGACAGCTTCAAAACAAATGAAGATAACATAATAGGATAATTTATGTGTTAATTATAATTGATTAAAGACTGAGTGGGGATATTTTGAGTCACGTTTTCAGCACATAACAGTGAGTGAATCAATGAATAATAATTATTTTTGGTGCCTAACATTTAGTATTTGAAACAAACCAATGGCAGATTAGCGTAGAAGAATATGGACAAGGGAATGAGGCATTCACCTTGAGCGATGAAAGGTTGGCTGAGATTTGACTAAACGCTTGAGCATTCTGCTCGAAGAGATGCCTGGATGAGCCACTCATTCCCAGGACTACCAAAATGAACAAGTTCATAAATAAAAATTTGTCACTTTGCAACCAACGGTTAGCATAAGAAATAAAATAAAAAAAGAGCACAATCATTCTGTGCAACTGACATTTATCAAGAGAAGAAGATAAGGAAATAAAGAAACAAAGCATTTAGATACTTCATGGTAAGCAAATAAGAATCCTACAAACATCAGATTTCAAGAAAATAGAACTCTGTTCAAGTTTGACCTACTGGGGTGGGCACCCCGCACCCCAAGCTTTTCTGATACCAAATTCATTTCACCTGAAACCCTAACTGATTACCTGTTGAGGCTAACACATGAGCAAAACCATTTCCGCTTTGCCAAGGTGTTACGTAAACAATCAAGGCTACTATGTTTTACCTTAATTAGAATTAATGAGGTGTAATTAGGCCATCAAATCTTGCGCTACCAAGAAGAACGGTAAAATTCTAAAGTCAGATGAAGCTGCTCTACACTGATTTCTACAAATATGAAAGCCTTTTAAGGCCCCTCAACATGCCTACTTAGTACTTATGACTTGTCACACACTTGATTTTTTAGCATTCTCCATGGAATATCATTGTACTCCATTCAAGTTATACACAAGACATCATTGCAAACTTGAGGTTTACTGGGAAGTTTGAGAATAGCTCTTTAAGCTTATTCATGGTTTGCATCATGTTTTTTATAATGCCAATTTGAAAGGAACGAAATTAGCAAAAAAAATATATATATAAGAATGAAGTAATACAATAATAGTCTTGTTTGTTTCCTAGCATAACACCTCTATTTATACATTATGGGGTCTGTAATTGGAATCACCGAAGTCTTGGGAACATTTGGTTTGGATCATCAAAAACTGGAGAAGGGCAAAAGTATATAAACAAATTATAAATATACTCATTTGAATAAACAAATAACTGTGAGGTGGAAAGAATGTTCCCATTTAAAGTGTACAAAGGTACTAACCTTCAAAAGGAATACGTTCATTAGGGTTCAAATAGTGCATCATCAGAGGATAGGTGTCCATGTTCTGTGGCAGAGCTAAAGGTATAGTAGTCTTTGTGTTCAACTCCAGCAGCTTTTCCTGAAGAAGCATGATCTTTAGAATACTGGTTCTTCAATCAACATTACATCCTAAAGACATTAATTGATTTAATATATTAAAAGTGGAATTCCATGATACTACAAACTTATTACTACCAAATAATTATAGTTACCAGCATGATATTGAAGCTTAGAAATTAGAATAAAGGAAGCAAGACTGCTATTCCTGCCTATTCGTAAAAGTATAAATGTGTATTTCTAATAAATTCAGCTGGGAACTTAATCTGCAAGTTTCATCTGAATACCTTGCAGACACTGTCAAAAATTTGGGAAAGAAGCAAAAGGAATAAAATATTAGGGAAAGGCTGGGGGCAAGAAGCTTACATGTCAAATTAGTAGCAGGAGAATGTTTAATGATAAATTGTGAAATTTATCCCTAGACTACCCATGTGAAAATGCTATTGACAGGGGTGCGATACCTACTAGACATTTCAAAATGGCGGAACATTTTTAAACACGGGATAAAAGCAACACTTGAGGCATTCTCACACTGAAAACCCATGCCCAAACAAATGTGTAAAATCAACACAACAGGAGAACTTCCAAATTCAAGCATGACAGCAAGACAAGGCAACATGGTGTTGCTAACATTCTGAAGCAAAATGAAAGGAAAACACAAAAAACTGCTTGGTTTTCGTATAACAGAAGCAAATAAAGGAAACTTTTCTCAGTTTGGGAATCTGGATTACTGTATAAGTTTGCTAATCAAAATAGCTTGTTTTTTAAATTTCTTTGGCACCTATTCTGTAAACAGCATTCCCTAGGGCTGGATAGTCAACACTGCATACTTAATCTTTAAGGCCAAAGCTGTTAAGTCAGCAGCATAAACTAGAAAGCATGCTTAAGTAAGTTTGTGAGGCATCTGATTCTTAACAATTATTACTGATTCCATGATCCTACTAAGCTAAGGAAACTGTTCACAAGTACAGTCTAGACTGTCATCTTGTTTATGAAAGAACCAAAGGTTTGAATCAGAGCATAGGATTTACCACAATATTTAAAATGAAATTCCTTAAGTAACAGGTAAAACATTATAATGCGATAACTTGCTTTGACCTTTTGTTGTCTTGTATCTTCTTGGTTGAGAGCGGAAAGATATTATGAATTTATGATGGTGACATGAGTTTGTTTAGAGGCTTTAGTTTTCAAAAGGTTTGAAGTATGTTGAAGATATGTTATTGTTCATAAGTAATTTACTCGTATAATGCTATAACTTGCTTGTTATCAATGTTTTAAAAAACGTTTTTAGTATTCAGACGTTTTCCTCTACTAATGCGAGGTGTAACGAGGCATAAGCCTAACTAGGGATAGTTAAAATACATAAAAAAAAATATATATATATATATATAAAGCACATAAAATTTCATAAATCAACCAATAATCACATAATCACATTAATAATCATAAACAACCTATTTTATCCTATAAATATAAAGTTTTACAAACAATCAATAACACAGCATAATTTATAAAATAATTAACACGCAATCATCATACTAACAACAAAGATGTTCAAATTAATTTTTAGGCTATAGTTATTCTCAACTCAAACAAAACCAACTTCATAACATTATCAATGCATCTTCACATTGGGTTGTGAAGATTGGATTAGTTTAATTGCACTACGCTGACGTACTCAGGGGTCAAGCTCAAATTTCTAACAAAAAAACCCAAAGAAACCCCAAAACAATTTATGCTTTAAAACAATTTAAAACCCAACATTTATCATCCACTATTGATGCGTACGCCTCACTACCGTATTGAGGCATAGTTGTGAGGCGTACGCCTCACAACATTGAGACGGGACTCGGGAGCCTCAACAAATATTGAGGCAGGCCTCAATACGCTTTTTAAAACACTACTTGTTATCATGCGTTTTTATTTCACTATATTTTGCTTTTGATCCTATAAAATTGATTTTTTTCATGTGTTTTTTGACCTAACCCGATCAACCCAACCCAACTACTATTGTGTTAGGTTTGGTTGGGTTGAATTTTTTTCCAATCTTATCATTATTGAGTTGGGTTGAAAACTAAGATTAGTAAGGCCAAATCATTTGTAGACTTGTAGTTGTTTATATGAAGTGAAGGGGAAGGGGGGAAGGTAAATCATACAAACACTGTCTGAATCTGCAATCTGAGAAGATAACTAATTTGTGGGTAAAGATACAAGGTGTAGGTGACACAGCTTCAAAGGAGATCAAGACAACTAGCTGCTTCATTTCCAACAAAACCTTGACCAACTCCATAACTTATTTTATGTTTTTGAATAAAAACAACTCGTATTCAAGCAAGCAAAAGTTTTCAAACTAACAAATACAACCTTATTTCAACATAACTGTTCATATAAAAAGAAAAACCAAACATTTCTCACACCAGAATCATAATAATTTAATATAATAGATTTGCAATGTCAGTCGTGTCATTTTCAAGTCTTAGTCATTTTTTTCTAAAGGATTTAAAATAAAGAAACTTAAGTTTAACTTGACAATATTAAAAAAATAAAAGGTAACTAAATATCATGCTGATTCCTAAAAATCTCACCAACATACCTTCCTCTGGTTCACCTTCTTTCCCATATTATGCTCTTCGGATTTCCTTCGCTTTCTCTGTGAAAGATTTAAGTTCTTTTAGTTTAAATGGTACATCTATCATATATTTTCATTAACATCTAGTATTTAGTGAAAAACTTCATAAAGGGTTTACCTGTTAAAAAAACTTATCATTTTGTCAATCATACCATCAAAGAATTTGTCAGCTAGTTGATAACGCACCATAGCATACATTGAGCAATAGATAAAGAAGAAAACCTAGAGCAATAAAAAATTACTAAAAATACTGAACTAGAACTAATTCTCCTATCAAATCTAAAACCGAATTCAAAAATTAAATAAGAATTTAAACACTACTCTTGACCAGCCAGCTTGAACCTAGGCCACTAAGGCTGAAATCTAACAGAATATGTTTTATCAATTTTAATCTACTCAAAATGCAATGATTAACTTATTTATGGTTATGCTCAAGCCAGTTAGTTTTGGTTTCCAAGTGGTACATCCTTGAAACATTAACCGAAATTTTCCCAGGTCATTAAGTGCCAAGCACTATTAATGCTATCCTGACTTAATAATGCCATGTCATTTTAGACTGTTAGGAATACCATAAAAAATTATGCCATGTCAGCATCAAAAATCCTGCAACTTAGGAACATCAAATGAAACTAAGCTGCTTCAACATGTTAAGCTCATCTTAACAATCATAGAAAATTATTTTAAGACATCATAAGATAAGGACCTAAGGTAGCAGTTAATAGCATAAAGTGTAGCTGATTTAATGAAAGGTTTAACCCAGCAAATGATAAAACCATCGAAAATGCCCTTTTACCATCAAAACTTCTAATTTTTTTTGTTCGGGGGGAAAAAATAAGAAAAATATGAAAAGAGAATCTACAAAAGAGATACAGACCACAATCTATAGTTCCACTAAACAACAATTTACTTAGAAAGATAAGCTATCCAGACACTAGCAAGACTGTGCTGCTCTCCACTACTTACTTCTTATATAGTTAACGGTTCAATAGTTGAAACAATGGCCCTTGTCAGTAAAAACTGATGCATCATTTTTTACTTATGTATAATTGGCCAAATAATAAATATTCATAAAGAAATTAGAAATTTCAAATGGTAAATGGAGAAAGGAGCTTACTGTCATCCACCTACACCTCAATGCAACATCGCGCACGGTTTTGTCACGCAAGGTGGCCGCGATCTTTATGTACTTCATAATGCTTGGTTCATCGATATATCTATGCATAGATAAACTAACAGTTGAGTATTTACCTCCAAATTAACAATGAAATTAAATTTTCCGATATATAAAAATAAGTGTTCTAAGTGCAACTGAAAAGTGGTAGTCAGAAAAAAGGAAAGAAAAATAAATAAATAAATTGTGGCAGAAGCATAGGACATACATGAAAATCCTTGTAGCGAACCTAATCCAATGTAAATTTTAAAATCTAAAAATGAAGACAAGGAAAGAAGGATAAAAACGATGTCATTTTGACACAACCTTAAGTCATAAAGTTGCATGTAAATTGTATTCCATTTGCATTTGCTGAATTTCAAGAGACTTCAATCCGTTTATCTTAGTATGTGTGTGTGTGTGAGTGTGAATCCAGTATCAAGAGAATTCACCAGGTAATGACAAATTGACAAGGCTTTAGATACTTGATTTCTCACTCTCCATTGAGTTTGCTACTGACTTATTCACATACAAAACCACAATATTTCAGTACGAAGAACAGGACCAAACACCATGAATTAAAATATTTATATTTTTTTAATTAGCTAGCATTTAGCAATAACGATAGTACCCAAGATCCTCCCAAAACAACCAAATATCTTCAACAAACTATTGGCACCAAATTCATCAAATTTATATCCATGAAATATTAAAGGAAAAAGTTACAATTTAAACATAAGAAAAACTACCCACCTGGCAAGGCCTTCCTCCAATTTGTACTGTTCCTCGATAGACCACTCCACAGCCAATCCCGTATCATGCTTGAGCCCGGGAATCGAATCAAGAAGAAGAGAACTTGAAGAACTTCCAGCTCGAACTAAAACAGGGCTGTTACCAATCATGCTCGAATTCCCTGGCAAGATCATGCCAGTTGTAGAAGCATTCACACCATAGAAATTCCCCATCGGAATCACCTCTGAGGAGCTGTTTATTGCATCCGATTGAAAAGATATAGCATGCCTGTTCAACACAAGCTCTGGGTGAAACCCCGTGTTGGATGACTCTGCTGCCATTTCTTTTCACCAGTGTTTCTATCTTTTTCGGTACAGATTCTCTCAATTCAAAAACACAAAGCAACTTCAACCCACATCGCTCTTATTAAGAAACTATAAAACAAAACCAAATTCGGAATTGAAATCAACTATTTTGAGCTCACAAGTAGGAAGCTTTAGCCAACAAAAACCCTAGAATTCATACTTGAAAACCAACAAGACCCTATAAACGTAAAACCAAACCCATAATTATAATCGACAAGGGAATATCAGAATTCAACCGAATTTAACCTCAGCTCCATCAAATTGAAAGCCCCAAAACCCTGAAAGACCCAAAACAAAGTTAAATCACGAACTATACCTTAAACCCAGAAATACAAAATTAAAAGAAAAACCGAAGATTAAGTTGAGAATCTTGAGTCAGATAATGAGAGAGAGAGAGAGAGAGAGAGAGAGAGAGAAGAGAGAGAGAGAGCAAATGGGGTGTTACCTTTTGTGGGAAACTTTCCGACGGAGCTCTAATTGGCTGTTCGTGTTGGCTTTTTCTCTCACTAAAACACTGGTGCAAATGACTGAGTGCTCTGCTAACTTTTGTGGGTTTGCTTTTGTTTGTTTTTATTGCTTTCTCTCTCTAGAGAGTAGAGAGTGAGAGAGCTCAGAAAGGTTGAGAGAGAAAGTTGTGTGTTTTTGAAAAATAAATGAATCAATATAATAATTGACGTGTTGCAGATCTTGGAATTCAGCAACAGTGCGAATCTCAATAAGCATTTGATGCCAATTATTGTGGACTCTCCACTCCATCTTTCCTTTTAGCACAACCTTTTCCATTTTCTTTTTTCTTTTTTCTTTTTTAATTTTAATTTAAATTAGGTACTATATGAATATGACTATATCATTCATCTCATGTTGGTGGTGATCAGTCGGTGAAGGATTCGAGTCGGATACGAGTCTCATTTTACATGTTTTATAAATATACGTAGAGAGTTTTCTCTTGAATTGTGATGATATATATTCAGACCATACATATATATATTGTTTGATCTCGATAAGTCTCAATAATCGTATTGTAAAATTGTCATCTTACTCGATAAATTAAATGTCGAGATTGAACAAATTTAAAATTCAACTTTATAAAGTATAATACCCCCGTTACATATTTCCGTTGAGCTTTATATGAGTAAAATGTATTTTTTTTTGTTTTTTTTTTACTCAAACCTAAAATATTGACAAATTTAATGAACGTTTTTACTAGTCAGCCACATTGGACAATAGTGTATGAATAAAATGCTTTTAAACTCTATAATTTACATTCAAACTCACAAATCCTCACAATCTTAGCAAAACCCTACTTTCTTTTGATTGATTTTTCTACCATACCACATGCATTAAACTACATAGATTTTAGGGCAGTAACATGTAAATTATTAGAGCATGAGATGGAAGTAATTTTTCCTTCTCATATCATTAAACACACCATCTCATAAAATTATTTACTTGCTTGCAATATTATTTGGATTAACTTTCAATGGTACTCTCTGTGATAAAACAAAAAACTAAAAATTAGTATTCAACTAAAGTTTATTATATAATTGTTTTTAAAAGTAATACATTATTACATAAAGTCGAAGTTTAGTTTATTATATAATTAAAACAAAACAAAACATTGGGTTTTTAAATTTTGAAAACAAATTTTGAATAATCAGATCAAACATGTTTCAGATACTAAAATAATAAGAATACAACTCAAAATTTTGGCTGTATACTAAATCTTCAAGAATATTATTGGATTACCAATCAAATGCCTCCAAAGATTTCCCATAAGTTGGTTTGACTAGGTCCTTGGATCTCATCTCAAAATTATATATTTTACAAGTACATGTTGTATAGTAGTACTCAGTCAATAAAACATCCTGCTCTGCTCCCAATGACAGATTTTGATCCGGTAAACAACAGTACATTTACCTTTTCTCATAATCACAAGAAAATCTTACACAGTCTCACCACGTGACAGTCCTATATAAGATTTTCTTCGTAAAAACATAAAGTGCCTTATCACATTCACATGAATTCACTTGAAACTGAAAACTTCATACATTATGAGTAGAAAACAAGCCTAAAATTAATTGACTACAACAACTAGGAATAGATTTCTTTATCTGTTGGAAAATTTTCGAACGACCGATTCTCCTAATTTGAATAATAACATAAATAACACCTTGTCTATGTCAATAGTAAACAGTCACTATAAAACATAAAGCCTCGATAAAAGGAGATAAATAAAATGGTTTCCATCAACAACCATATTACTCTCAGCTTCCAAGTGGGTAGAGGGCAAGACAAATTCAGATTATCACTTAACAAATGGCACCCCAGATGGAATTCGCCGGGCATATTCCTCATATTGAGACCCGAAAAACTGTCTCAAGAAATACTCTTCATACGGTATCCTTTTGTAAAAGAAATGCCAAACAACAATTGCAAATCCAACTGTAGATACGGGATTACACAACATTATCTGAGTGCCAACTGCCCAGATGAGGAAACCAGAGTATCCAGGATGACGAACAAATCTATAGACTCCATGAGTAATCAGTTTGTGTTGTTCCTCGTGATATATCTTTATAAGATGTGTGAAGGACTTGCCAGCTGTTATAACTGCCATTTTTCTTATGATTTCCCCAACTATAACCATCACAAGACCTACATTGCTTATCCACCAGTACTCCTTCAACCCAGGAAGGAGAACAATTTCAACAAAATATTCCAAGAATGAGAAAAACATCGCCAAAAGATAATATTTGCTAATCAGAAGTGACCTAGGAGTTACATTTGAATGGCCATGAAATAAAACTGCTAAAATGTACTCCGAAATGTGAAAGAAGGAAACTGCCAAGATCATCTGAGATAACTGTCGGCAAGCTGTGTAACTAAATATTTCTGTCATTTTCGTCAAATAAAAGTGTCAATTTTTGTTGTGGGTCTGTCGTAATGAGATATAGAATATTGCTATCTCGACGGAGAATAAGGATATGAAGAAACTTAAAAGAGTTCACTTCAGACCTGACTTGGATGCGGTGGTATATGCAGCGAGTAACACTTGAATGTGAAAGTCAAGATCACCCCAAAGTTGCTTCAAAAACAACATATCCTGCATTTAAAGAGAGAGCAAAAATGGTTCAGAGACTAGTGAATCTGTTTCAGTCTACGTTTAACATTGCCAACGAACGTTTTATGCATCTATTTTTTCACAGAGCCTGGTTTAACAAGAAAAAAAAAAAAAAAACATTTTTTTGAGACACTTAAGAGTGCTTTATTAAGAAACAATTGTAGATATTTGTCTATCAAACATTATTGGATAAGACAAGCACTGGACCATTTAAGTAAGCTATAAGAAGAAGACATTGTAATTTGCTATTTTCATTTGTGCAATCTCTGTGATTTCACATGAACTATAGGAACTCGAATGAATAAATGTAAATCAAAAAGCATCACAATTCTCCACTATTCAATAATGGAATTCATTCATGTAATACATTTAACAGACTTGTTTTTGAAATAAAAAAAAATAAAATTGAATGCTATTATCAGAAAACCCAGACGAAAATGAAGTGTTTGTGAGAAACTTACACAAAACATAGTGAGAAAATCATACCCAAACCAAAGAGTTAACAAGAATCCCCAAAGCTTGATTTCAAAGAAGAAAATCAAAATAAACAAATAAACAAACCCTAAATCAAGTAATCTGAAATAAACAACAACAAAGGGGGTTTCAAATACATACCTTAGGACCATTCAAGTCTCTTTAACAAATAAAAATTGATTTGAAAACACCGGATGGAACAAGAGTTATGCTGTAGATGAACAAGACTTGTGTTTATTGCATAAATCCAGGCTTCTCGTTTCACTCTATATCAGACTAGATTTACATTTTCATTTTTATTTTTCCATCTTATGCAAAATGACGTTTATACCCTTATAACGTTAACAGCACGGTAGCTCAGGTGCTATCTGTGTCATTTGGCCGTATCTCAAGGTTCTTACTGCAATTTGCCTGTCAAGAGAGAGAGAAAACGACGACGTTTCAAGTGACCACGATCTTCAGAGCAAATCCTTTTCAACTTTTACGGCCTCCTCTGTAAATTTGGGGCTAGGCGTGGGGGGCGTGGGCCAAACCCCTTTTGAGGGAAGTGGGGATTGGAGTGTTTGGGGAGAGGTTTCCCTGCCCCCACCCTTGTCCCCCGTTTTCCCTATTTTTCTAATTTTTAATCCTAATATTTTCTAATTCGAAGTTCGAAACTTAAACTTCGTGACTCAAAATTCAATTATTCTAATTGTTCGATTCACTATGTTTTGAAATCCAATTTAATAAATAATCTCAAATATATAATTTTGAAATCCAATTTAATAAATAATCTCAAATATATAATTTAATACAAAATTAATACAAATAACTATAGTAATATAATATCGGAAATTTTTCTATAAAGATGTACCGATAGAATTATATAAGGATATTGAATGTGAGCCACTTGTTTTATATACTTTGACTTGGTATATATACACTTCTTAAATCACTTTTATAAATGAGTGACTGATAAAATTATATAAGGATGTCTTTATCCTGATAAGAATGAGACCAATAGTATTGTACAAAAATATATATGGGAAAATTGGGGGAAATGGATAGAGAGTAATAGAGTTAAAGTTATTATTTTTTTTTAAGAAAATAAAAGTAAAAATATATGAATATATATGAAGAAAAAAGGGTGGGGTAAGCCCTCCCACCCCACACCCCCATTTAGGTTTTGGGTGTAAAATTTGCCCTCGCTCCCACATCCACCCCTAAACCCCATTTAGGGGCAAAATTTACCCCCAAATAGGGATAGGGCCCCATGGGGGTTACACATCATGGGGGAAATACCCATCCCTACTCCCCTCCAACAAGACACATTGGAATCAAGTTATATTTAATGTTGTAAACTTGTAATTATAGTTTATACTTAACGAATAATATCCATTTTTTTTTAACTACAAATTTGAGATTTAGAAAAGACGGATACGTCTTGAACTTACAATCCTAATACTATTGGTACAAGGGATTCATCATTCGACCACTTCAACTTTTATCGATAAATGATATCCATTCGATTTCAATTTAGTATTTCAAATAAATTATGTGTTTATATATAGAAGTTCAAGTAAAAAAAAAAAGAAAAAAAAGTGGTATTTAAATCAAAATATAGATCATGGAGCTAGCTAATACAAATAAATATAATTCAAAATTGCATCACTATTTATTTTTTGTTTTGTTTTGGAACTACTGCTGGCCTGCTTACTCTACATAATTGAATTGCACTACAATCGTGAACAAAATTATCGCCATTACATTTTCTTTTCTCTTACCCATTACTCACACTTCTACAGTCACTGGGAGGCCTCGCGATACCATACACTGGCAGTTTCTCTGTGTTGAAGCATTTCAAGCGACAGGAATATTCGGTTCACCTAAATTCACAAAGGCCTCTGCACGGGCCATACGTGACATTGCCACATTCCAGGATACAAGGTGGTTCATGAACACATTCACATATTTCACTTTGTCATTCTGTTTAAAAGTAGAATGGATTGTTTAGAAAACATCTCAGGAGGATTATAAAAGACAAAGCAGCTATATATTGTTACATTACATACCTTGTAGTCCAGATAGTAAGCATGCTGCAAATAAAGAAGAGAAATGATCAACATCTTGTAGGGTACAAGAATCCATGATACTTAGCCAATTAGCCACAGAAAGATAAACTTACCTCCCACATATCCAAACTGACGATAGGCTGCACAAGAAAGACGGTCAATATAATTGTTAAAATGGAATCAAAGGTTTGCACAAAAAGGATAGGATAAAGACTGACGTACAATATCATCCCAAACTAAAGGATTGATGGCATTTGATGTTTTTATTACTTCAAGACGTCTCTCTTCTCTCCTCACTAAAACAATAAAAAAGCACCAAGGAGTTAATTATAGGACAACAGATCATAAAATAAATACTCTCTGAAATGTACAACCACTAGTTAAAATATGAACAATATTAATCTCCAAGCATTTCTCTCACTGGAACATCGATCCAAAGCTTATTTGACATCACATGATTGATGATATCAAAAATCGACAGAGGTGAAGAGTTTTTTAAAAAAAAAAGCGAGGGGAGATGTGAATGCTAAATTTCAGAAAAACCCTAATGAACTATTTAACTTCTTAGTTACACTAGTGCATGCTACAAGTAAATGGGTTAATCCATAAACAAAGGAGTATTAAGTGGCCAAAAAGATAATATTTTCAAATTTTCCAATTTCTGATTCTAAGTAAAAATTACTTCTAGATGATACTTAGAAATTGTAGTCTTTTTTTTTTTCTTGGCTGAAACTTTAGAATGGTACAGTCAAGGCATATTTGCTACTGCTAACAAAAGCACACAGGTTAGAAGGTTTAAACACATATGCGGTAAATTAAAAGACAGAGCTCTAAACTAAAATTTAACTAGTAATTGTATGAAGGCCAAAAACAAGAAACTACCAGCGTAGCAGGACTATCTCCACCAAGATCCAAGGGTACAAATTATAATGTGTAAATGAACAAATAAAAGTTTAACAAAAAAAAAAAGGGACAGGAATAAGGGTGAAGAAGATGATATAGTTCAAGTGTCATATAGCATTACACAGAGTAGACATAAGAGACCAATCCTTAGCATCGTTGGCTAATGTCATGGGTGGTTAATGAATGTATCACAAATCGTGTAAATCAAAATTATTTCAAAGAAAAATATATAAAATGAGGACATGTATTGCATTCCTCTATTAAAGAAAAAAAATACAAAATAAAAAACAAGAGAGATTGGATAATCTAGAATCACAGTAGTCATTGAGAAATTCCAAATTTTAATAACAAATGTCAAAGGGAAAAAAGTTGTAAATCAGAAATACCAATCAATGGAGAACTCAAATATAAAGTAAAAACAACTTAATAAGGGGCTTACAAACAAGCCAAACCCAGCCAGAACCAAATAGCGTAAGGGCAGCTTCTATAAATTTCTCTCTGAAATTTGTAAAGGAACCAAAATCCTTTTCAATTTGTTTAAGTACTCCCAACTCTGGCAAGTCACCTCCTCCAGGCTGCATGGACTCCCAAAAGAAGTCATGATTCCAGACCTGCAATTGCATGTTAATTTTGGATTTTAGGTCGATGTTTTGCACTTCAGATGGCATTAAAAATTATTAAGATGAAATGCAAAAAGAGTTTATTTTCAACAATGAAAGTATAATGGGAAACAGTAAAATTAAATGGGAATACTAAAATGGAAAGGCGGAAATGGAAGCATCTCATTATCTTTGAGCTTATCTAGTAATGCAACCTTGTTCATCTTGTTATCAATCTTGTGATGGTTTTATCAACTTTACTTAGTGTTTTATCAACCAAACCTCAACTGATACAAGGTTCAAGATTATGCCAAGAGTAGTCTTACAATGTTCCAAAGCACAAACTTTGGACATACTTTGATCGAAATTTTAGCGGGGTCACTTAAATGTATTCATTTCTTGCATAAAATCAGCTTCAGCAAAGCAGCTCCAAAGTACAAACTTTGGACATACTTAGGCAAAACAGTTTTTACATTAAATACGTTAAACAACCTACCAAATTAATCCCTTTAAGCAACTTCACTTAAAAAGAGACAGTAAACATACCTGGGCAGCATTGTTGAACTCGGGTAATGGATTCCCATTGTTATACGTGGCTTTAACAAGTTCATCCATAGTATAGCCATAAAAAACATCACTCTTCTCAAGGTGCTTATTCAATCCTTCCACATAACTACGATGATGCTCACCCCAATGCATTTCCAATGTCCTCTTACTCATATATGGTTCTAAAGCATCCTATGTAAAGGAAAGCAATACAAACAAGTTTAAGATAAATGAAAATGAATGTCCAAGTATAAAATTGCAAGAAAGTAAACATTAATAATAATTGCAATGTTCTCTTCGTTATAATATGCCTTAATCGTTTCAATTTTTAATGAACAAATGAAATGAAACCCAAATCGACAACAAGCTTATCCAACCAATTTGACATAATTAAGAATGATTTAAGCAAATATTCACTTACAAGCTTATAAGGAGGCGTCTTTAAACCATAGTAAGCAACAACTCTCGAAGCTCTTTGTGACCCCTGAAACCTTCTTCTCTGAAAAAGAAAAAAAAAAATTGAATAAAGAAAGAAATGGATAAACAAGGTTTAGTTAGTTGTGCATTTTGAACAAAGAACGATGTAACAACAGACCGAGTGAGGAAGCTTGGGACTTTTGGAATCAGTGAGCAGAAGATGACTACTCGCAAAAGGATTACAGCTACAACACTCCATCGTTTCTCTTCTCTGTCTTAGTTTGTTTTTTTTTTTTTCGCTTGTCTGGGAACTGGGAAGTAGGTAATGGACTGACTTGCGGTCTTGTGGGGTTTTAGTTTACACGACTATTAAAAAAGTGACATATCGGTTAACTTTTTAGGGCAATTTAGTAATTGGCAAAATGAAATGAATATTTTTTTTTAAAATAATAATATAATATATATATATATATTTAGCTAATACATTATTGCATAAATTCGAGTTTTTTTTAGAGTTCGGATGGATTCGATTTTTTTTTTTTTTTTTTTGAGTAGGGATGGACTCGAATCCCCAACCTCGTGATGCAGGTGCGAACAGAGGTGGAACTTGGAGTTTGAATTTGGGGTGGCCAACTTATAAAAATGTGAAATTAATAGTACTAAATTGTAAATTTATAATTTTTAAAAAAATATATTTATATTCTTTTAACTATTAATTTTTTTTTTCTGTAGACCCAGAGGGCAAGGGTTTAATACGGGACTAACCTTGTGTTGTTCAAATATAAGTATTTTTTAATATAATATTTTTAAAAAATTATTATTAAAAAAACAAACAAACAAACAAATCGCGAATGTATGATGATGTGTTAGCCATTGAAAAAAAAAAAAAAAAGAGAGAGAGAGAGAGATAGCGAGTAGGGAGACGTCAGGGGTGAGAAAGAGGATGAGAGATTGATATTATTTTTAATTTTTAATTTTTAATTTTTTTTTTGATAGATTTAAATTTTATTATATTATATCGGTTTTAATTATAATATTTATTCACTAACACTATGAGAAAAACAAAATTGAGAACTTCTCCTTACAATTCAATGTTTTTTTTATTACACTTTATTTCTAAAGACACTCCATTTTAAAAAAATTAAATAAATAATAATAATAAAAACTTCTTTTGACAATTTAATTTTTTATTCTTACACTTATTTTCTAAAGACACTCTATTTTCAAAATTTAAATTAAAAAAAAAAAAAAATCTAAAGACACTTTCTTTTGTTCCAAGATTATCTTTTTTATTGTTTGTCACTAAAGACACTCCATTTTATTTTAATAAAAGTTATGACGAACCATCGTAGTCTTTGGATTCATCTAATGAGCAATCTTTTTTGAATTAAATTATTAAAAAACGAAATTATCTCTCATAGATCATGATTAGATTAAATATTACATATTAAACACTCTCTCCTAAATTTTTAATTACCATATTAAACTTTCTCTTCTCCAATACATGTCTCTAATTTTCTAGCTCCATTCTTTCTCAAGCAATACTATAGTTAAGGAAAAAAAAAAAAACTTGCAAATAAGCTTGATTTTTAGAAATCATATACATATTTAAAAAAAAAAGTACCATTTTTTTTCAAAAAGTATATATGGAAATATAAAAATGTTTTTGGTTACTTTTGTAGGTACTTATGTGATTGACTAGAAAATTTTAATTCTTTCATTAGTCTTAGAAATTATGGGTTTAATCGAATCTAGTTGAAACAAATCAAGTTTTCACTTATCTATTTTTTTTTTTTTTTTTTTATAAAACAAACAAGGTAATTGTATTGATATATATATATATATATATATAATTTTTCTATTGTCAGTTTGTCCTGATATAAAATATATCAAGACGAAGAATGTGGATCATTAGATCTACATACTTTGACTCAAAGTGTATGCATTTGTCAAAACTTCTCCATGATCTATGGTTCACATTCTTCGTCCTGATATATTTTATTTCAGGATGAACTGATAGTAGAAAGACTATATATATAGTGGTTCTCTAATAAGGACGTCCTGAAAATTATAAGTTAAAGACGTCCAACCACAGCCACACATTCATATTGGGTGTGAGTATTTGTTAATATGGGGCTGTGGGTCCACTGTGAACGTGTGGCTATGGTTGGATGGTTAAGGACGTCCAACCACAGCTCACACATTCATATTGAGTGTGGATATTTGTTAATGTGGGGCTGTGGGCCCACTGTGAATGTGTGAATGTGGTAGGACGTCATGTAGTTCTATTTATATTGAGTTGATTAGGGTTTTCCCTTTGCCGTGCTGGTGGTGGTTTTCCTTAACATAATCACTTTATGACTATAATAATACAGACTAATTAGTTTTTTCGTTTGGCATTTATCCTTCTAGAAGCTTTCAATCTTTTCCTCTTTGGACTTCTTCCCTGATAAGGAAATAAAGGTATTTCCTCATCAGGATGCGTATCTTAGGACCATGTATCTGAGGGAGTCTTCATTCAATGAGGTTTCACTTTAACAAGGTCACCTCGCTCGCACTGGCCGAATATGGCATGGCCGAGTAGAAATCTTCGGCAAGTATGATCCTTGCTTTGAGCCGAATTACCTGGCAAATACATTTTGTTCCTATTGGCTTTGATGACGTGGCATGCAGTCAATATTTCCTTCGTTGACCAGTTGATAAATGACGTGGACTTGCTTTTTCCATGTTTTTATGTACATTTTGCTGAGTGTCTCTTAGCCGAGAATATATATACAACAATACCCCAATAAATACTTTGAGCCGAACAAGAAAATGGACTCTTTTGTTCCTTTATTTCTGCGAGCAATATTTATAACTACATTTGGCTTCTGGCCCAGTTGGAAAGATTCTTTAAAAATTCTTCCCTTCCTTCTTTTTTTATTACTTCCCAATCCATGTGTCCTTTGGTTGCTAATTTAAATAGTTAAAAGGCTTTCATAGCAAGCTTTTGTTTTGAGCTGCAAGTTCTTCAAAGATTGCGTATGATTTAACACAGTAAAATGACGTTCTGACTACAGAATGCTCCATGAGATGCCACGTGTTCCCTTTATGGTGGGTAACTTTGTCACTGTCTTGTGTTTTGGCGGTTCACCCTACTAAACCCAAAATTAAATTTTGAATTTCAAAAACCCCCCCTTTTTAAGGTAATGAATCGTTTCATTGCCCATTCCTATTCTTGATAAATTCGACTTTCCTCATTCTTCTTCTTCTTCTTCTTCTTCTTCTTCTTCTTCTTCTTCTTCTTCTTCCACCAGAATTTCAGAAAAGCTTTGAGTTGCAGGCTTTCAATTCTTCGTTTCCTATAATTGAGGCTTTCGACATTTATTTCTTTTGCTTCTTCACTTTCGATCATCAAATGACCTAAAAGCTTCAATCGCGCTTGCTCACTTACTTTCTCAGACCATCTGTGTAGCCTCTATTTTGGGGATTTTTTCTGGTGAGTTTCCATAGATCCATCTCAACGTTCTTTGCTTTTTAATCAAATGATGTAGGCCCTAGAGCTTGGTGATAAAAACACCACAGATAAAATAGAATTATTGATTCACAATTTCAATCCAACTTTTCATGTTCCTATTTCTTTTTATATCTTTATTGTTCATGAAATCAATGCCCCTAATATATCTCCTGCTTCATCTTATGATAGCGATTCTTCAGAAATGACACGGTCATTAAAGCCTAGCGGCAGCAGATGAAAGGAGCCTAGGGTTCCTAGAGAATCTCGGTTTGGTGCTCAAACGATAGTTGACTCTGATGTTGAAGACCATCAAGATGATCGGTTACATTTCTCTTTTGAGCGTTCGAGCGCTTTCGACAACGAGGTAAATGTTGTTGGTGAGCAACAGCTTCAAAAGTATAGAAGTCGATTCAATATTCCTGACACTGTCTACTTGATACTACCTGGCGAGCGAGCCGTATGGAATCCTCCTCAAAATGTTGTCGCCATTTATGGTTCGATGCTTAGCTGTGGGGTTACTTTCCCTTTTCAACCGTTCAAAGCCAGATTCTTTGTTGATGCCAAGCTCGCACTTGCCTAATTGGCTCCTAACAACTACATGATCTTGATGTGTTTGTGTCTGATGTGGAACATGAAGTCCTCAAGGAAAACGGATATCCGGAAGAGTGGGTTACATGCCTCCTTCTCTTCGTGAGATTCGCCACCTCTATACATTGAGGCAATCGGACCACGATGGCACTTACTTTCTCCTCTCTTCTGCTGTGGAGAATTGGATTCCTTAAGGCGTGGTGAATCTGGGTCAAATGGATCTCGGATGATGATAAGAAGAAAGGTTTTATTTGGGGTTTCCCCACTTTAAACAAACGATGGAAAAATAGTTGGTTTTTCATAAGTGGTGCGTGGGGTAGAGATGCACCAACCAGTACTTGCCAAAATTTCCCGACAAAGAGAGTTCCAAGACATTTCACCTCTCTTGATGCTTGGTCAAAGGCATTGCCTATTCTGTTGGATGATGAGATTTCTCATCTCACGGCTGCTGCTGTACTTACTTTGGCTGAAAGAGGACAACATTTTCTCTTGGATGAGGAGAAAATGATCGCTCAGCAGATTTTCCGCGTCTACCAGCCCGGCTTAAGCACCATGAGCTTCCTTCCTGATATTTCTACTTGATATTGTTGCTTTCATTGCTGGTTTTGTGTTGGTAATGTTTTATTCTTTCTCGCAGTGAGTGACATTGACGCGGTTTGCAATATGCAAGCCTGAGCAGTGAAGAATTCCGCTGTTAACAGCCAAAGGCAAGCTGCTGAATTGGCTAAGGACACTTGCAAAAGGATTACAACTACAACACTCCATCGTTTCTCTGCTTTGTCTAAATTTCTTAAGTTTTTTTTTTTTTTTTTTTTTTTTTTCTTATTTCGCTTGTTTGGGAACTGGGTAATGGACTGACTTGTGGCCTTGTGAGGTTTAAGTTTACGCAACTATTAAAAAAGTCACATATCAGTTAACTTTTAGGGCAATTTAGTAATTGGCAAAATGAAATGAATATTTTAAAAAATAATAATAATAATTTTTTTTTTAACTAATACACTATTACATAAATTCGAGTTTTTTTTAAAGCCTCGATGGATTCAAAATATATTTTTTTTTAGTAGGGATAAACTCGAACCCACAACCTATTTTTTAACTATTATATATATATATATATATATATATATATATATATATTGTGGGCTAAGGGGGTTCCATGCACCCCCCGTCTCTATCGGGTTCCGCCTCTGGGTGCGAGGGTTTAATACGGGATCAATCTCGTGTCGTTCAAATATAAGTATTTTATAATATAATATTTTAAAAAAATTATTATAAAAAAACAAACAAACAAATCACAAATGTATGATGATGTGTTGGCCATTGAAAAAAAAAAAAAAAAAAAGAAGAAGAACAGAGAGACATTGAGTAGAGAGACGTCATGCGTGAGACAGAGAGAGGATGAGAGATTGATTTTATTTTATTTGTATAATTAAAATGTTTTTTTTTATAAATTTAAATATTATTATATTATATCAGTTTTACTTATAATATTTATTCACTAATACTATGAGAAAAAAATATATATATCAAAGCTTCTCCTTACAATTCAATATTTTTCTTATTATATGTTATTTTTAAAGACAGTCCATTCTAAAAAAATTTTATTAAAAGAAAAAAAAAAAAAAAAAAACTTCTTTTGACGATCTAAATTTTTATTCTTATACTTTTTTTTTTTTTTTCTAAAGACACTTCATTCTTAAGATTTTAATTTTTAAAAAAATCTATAAATACTTTCTTTTATTTCAAGATTATCTTTTTTATCATTTGACACTCCTATTTTAAAGACAATTCATTTTAAAAAATAAATTTATGAAGACACTCCATTTTATTTTAATAAAAGTTATAACAAACCATTGTAGTCTTTGGATTCATCCAATGAGTAATCTTTTTTTGAATTAAATTATTTTAAAAAAAAATTATCTCTCATAAATCTTTAGATTAAATATTATATATTAAGCACTTTCTCCTAAATTTTTAATTATCATATTAAACTTTCTCTCGTCCAATACATATCTCTAATTTTCTTGCTTCATTCTTTCTCAAGCACTACTATAGTTAAAAATAAAATAAAAAATAAAATAAAATAAAAAATAAAAAAAATTACAAATAAGTTTGATTTTTAGAAACCGTATATATGTATATATTAAAAATAAAAAATAAATAAAAAAACTCATAAAAACAAGTACCCTGTTTTTCAATATATATATATATATATAGAAATATAAAAATGTTTTTTGTTATTTTTGTAGGTACGCTTGTGATTGACTAGAGAACTTTAATTCTTTCATTAGTCTTAGAAATTCTAAGTTTAATCGAATCTAGTTAAAACAAATCAAGTTTTCACTTATCTATTAAAAAAAAAAAAAACAAGGTAATTGTATTGATTTATATATATAGGAAAATTTTCAAGTTAGTGCGTCCTGATATAACTCCATCAGTGCGTTGGTGTGGACCATTAGATTCATATGATTTGACTCAAAGTGTATGCACTTGTCAAAACTTCTCCATAATCTATGACCCACATGTAACGCACTGATGAAATTATATCAGGACACATTGTGGAGAAAAGAACTGTATATATATATATATATAATTTTTCTATTGTCAATTCGTCATAATATAAAATATATTATGACGAAAAATATGGACCATTAAATTTACATACTTTGACTCAAAGTGTATGCACTTGTCAAAAATTCGTCATAATCTATGATATACATTCTCCGTCCTGATATATTTTAGAGAAAATAGAACTAGACACCATTAATTGGTGGATGAAATCCCAAAAAGGCCATCGAGTATTCAAATTGTTCCAAAATCACCATTTTGACGAAACATCGTTCATTAACAGTCATTCAGTTAAATCTAACGGAAAGCTACTGTTATCTATGACATGACACTCCTAAAAAATAAAATAGCACTATACACCATTAATTGGTGGGTGGAGTCCCAAAAAGGCTATTATTTCCATCTCTGCAAACTATTCAAATCTGACCTATGTCCACATTCAAGTGCATATCTCTAAAAATAATCAATGTTATTTGTTCAAATTTTGACACAAGAAATTAGACATGCAAACAAACACTTTTCATTCATAAAATATTCAAATATCGATTTGGAAAAGTGTGAAAATGAGCGATGAACACAGCTCACTCGTGGATTCGGGCCGTTTCTGACCTTTGATTGAATAATTGATCATAACTTGTAAAATACCGCCCAGAATTTTACATTCTTTATACTGTTGGATTCGTATCGAAAAATCGAAGAACCCTTCATGGAAAAAAAATTATTTCCTTGCCAAAAGATACATTTTTAAGGAAAAAGAGCGATGAACACACTTCACTCGCGGATTGCGCGTCGCTTCTGACCTTTGACTGAATAATTGATCATAACTTTCAAAAAACCGTCCATAATTTTACGTTCTTTATACAATTGGATTCGTATCAAAAAATCAAAGAACCCAACATGGAAGAAAAAAATTATTTCTTTGCCAAAAGATACAGTTTTAAGGAAAAAGAGCGATGTACACACCTCACTCGCTGATTGCGCGTCGCTTCTGACCTTTGACTGAATAATTGATCATAACTTTCAAAATACTGCCCAGAATTTTATGTTTTTTATACCGTTGGATTCATATCGAAAAATAAAAGAACCTAACATGGACGAAAAAATTTATTTCCTTGCCAAAAGATACAGTTTCAAGGAAAAAGAGCAATGAACACACCTCACTCGCGGATTGCGCGTCACTTCTGACCTTTGACTGAATAATTGATCATAACTTTCAAAATACCGTTCAGAATTTTACGTTCTTTATACCGTTGGATTCATATTGAAAAACTGAAGAACCTAACATGGATGAAAAATTTTATTTCCCTACCAAAAGATATAGTTTTAAGGAAAAAGAGCGATGAACATACCTCATTCACGGATTGCGTGTCGCTTCTGATCATTGACTGAATAATTGATCATAACTTTAATACCGCCCAGAATTTTACGTTATTTATACCGTTAGATTCACATCGAAAAATTGAAGAACCCAGCATGGATGAAAAAAATCATTTTCTTGCAAAAAGATACAGTTTTAAAGAAAAAAAAGTGATGAACACACCTCACTCGCAGATTGCGTGTCGACTGAATAATTGATTATAACTTTCAAAATACTGCCCAGAATTTTACATTTTTTATACCGTTGGACTCGTATCAAAAAACAAAAAAAAAAAAAAAAAATCTTTGGTCTTAGAAAAGAAATACAAGTTATGTGATATACAGTACCTTGTAATCCATATCTCGTAATTGTCTTTCTCCTGTTCCATTCATGATAATCCTCCATTGTTGTAGAGCTTCTATTGAAAAGAAAAGTGAAATAATGCTTTAAATATCTTTGTCAAATTGTGCCCTAAGTGGTGACTTGATGATTTTACAATATTGCCCATTCTTGTTTTACTATTTTAACCTTGATTCTAACAGGTTATAATATAAATAAACGGACTTCAAACAATTAGTAGCCGAAGTGGCAACAATTGATACATTCTTTCAATGAAATGGCTAATTTGAGCCATTTTGAAAAATTAATGGCCATTTATGGACCGTTTCACCAAATCAGTGGCTCTAGATATCACTGTCTCTATATTTTATATCATGACGAACTGACAGTAAAAAGACTACATATATATAGTGGTTCTCTAGTAAAGGTGTCCCGAAAATTAAGGACGTCCAACCACAGCCACATATTCATATTGGGTGTGGGTATTTGTTAATGTTGAGTTGTGGGTCCATTGTGAACGTGTGGCTGTGGTTGCACGGTTAAGGACGTTCAACCATAGTCACATATATATATTGAGTGTGGATATTTATTAATGTGGGGTTGTAGTTGGCCGTCCTGAAATTATAAAGTTATGACGGTAATGATTAGTAGTAAAAAACCAAAATATTCATAATATATTTTTTTCTTTTACTATTAATTAGAGATTGAACGAGAAAATATGGAGATGGGATTTTTTTTTTTTTTTTTTTTTGAAAAATTAAGAGAAAGTAATTATGAGAGGGTATCTAATATGGTAATATTAGATTTAGGAAAGAGAGTTTAATATGTAATATTTAATCTATTAATATTTCTATTATCTATCTGTATAATGTCTTGACATGCTTAGAGGAAAGAGTGATCCTAATGCGGTTAGTCTGTTCCTGACTTCATTGCTGCATACGCCATGATTCTGTTTGCTACTTGGTGTTGATGCTGGTCATATCAAAATATATACATAATCACAACATGTGTCCACTGAAAATTGCTAGCAAGAGAATGCATTACAATGACCCATAAAGATGAACCACACAATCAATCCTGAAAAATTTCTAAGGTTTCATTCATTTAAAACAAATATTTCACTTCTTGCAATATGCAAGATAATATTAATAATATATCTATCAACAATCTACTTAATAAAATTATTGACTCTATAAAACCCACATCAAATTTTGAGTCCATAAAGAAGTTCAACATAGATTCTAGTCATTCTACATAAAAATCTCCAAATTGTATATACTCATCATACATAAATATATTGATCAAAATCGTGGGGAAAACGAAAGCAAAAGATATATTTTCTTAGTTTTGATCCAAGTTTTGTGAGTAACCAAACAAATCAATTGACTATACTGTCTTATCTGCTGTATTGTAAGCAAATATGTTTCATTATGTTTCAACTGCTTTGATAATTGATACAAGAAACAAGACAATATACAGTTAAATAATAGAAATATTAAGTTTTCGAATATTAAGTTTTCAGCTAGAATATTCCTCCCATATTTCAAGGAAGGAAAAATTCTATGATAGAATTAACAACAAAGAAAAATAAAACAACTTGAATAGAAAGGATAAGGGGGCGTCCTGTAAGCGTTTTTCATGTGTTGTTTTTCGAAAATAAAAATGAAAATGAAAATGAAAATAGTGTTTTTTATTTCAATTTCGAATTCTGAAAACACGTCTGGTAGTATATACTGGAAGCTGTATTTTAAAAATGAAAACGGAAAAAACGCGTCTGGTAGATTAATCGAAAATATCAAAAATTGAAATATCAATTTTGTCATTTACTTATCATAAGAAAACTTTGAATTTTGAGAATTTTGAACAATCATAGAATTTTTCCAGGATTTGGAAAACAATTCCATTTAATTCTTTATTCCTTTCACGTACATTTCTCCTATAGCATTCTTCTTCAAATATACTATTTGTACGTACAAAACTCTCCAATCCCAAATCCTAAAAAGCCATCCAAATCAATTCAACAACTACAACTTATCACAACAAAATACACCAAGTAATCACTGCATTAATCACAACAAAAAATCAACCGGCAGCAAAAAGGAACAAATGGAAGCATCTGGCAGCATTTGGAACAAATATGCTTAATACCCTTGAAAGCATCTGGCAGCAAATGGAACAAATCTCTGCCTCCTCTCACAATATACTACTACAACAATACAAAAGCATTGTAAGCTTAAAACGAGATTGACATAAGAAAAATGCAAACTTTGATTTTTGTTGGAGCTATGATTGTGACTGTAACAGTACCTCATCGTGGCCAGCGAAAGAGATCTTCTCCTTCTTAAAGATTTTGGTATCAAAGTCAAGTGATTCGAATCCTACTGATAGCGAAAACATTCTAAAAAAAAATATCTGGTTCCGATTTAAAAGATATTATTTAAAAAATAAATAAATAAAAAAAAAAAACCTATACAGTGACAAGAACAAAAGCATCAAAAGAAACAAAAAAACAGCCGGCCGCCATTTTTTGTTACAAGAACAGGACCACATGCATTCATAGTTGAAAGTGAAATCGAAAGAGACATGTTCTTCTCTCAATTCTCATTCGCATACAAATTCTTGAAATCCTCACTTGATTTTTAGTTAACACAAACATTTCAATTACAAATTTTACACAAAAACTAAAAATGCCTTCTTCTGTTATTAAACTTCCATTGAAGTTGCGCCTCCTCTTTACGGTCTTCAAATTCATTTTAAACCTCTCTCGCCGTCAAAACGGCACCGTCAACCGCCGTCTCATTAACTTCTTCGACTTAAAAAACCCTCCTTCAAAAACACCACGAAAAGGCGTCGTCTCCTCTGACACCGTCGTCGAAGCCTCCCGTAACCTCTGGTTCCGTCTCTACACTCCCGACACCACCGTTAATGGCAGCGAAAGACTTCCTGTTATCGTCTACTTCCATGGTGGTGGTTTCGTGCTCTCTTCCCCCAGCTCGTTCGCCTTCGATGACTGGTGTCGTCAGCTCGTCAGAGAGCTACGCACCGCAGTTGTCTCCGTCAACTACCGTCTCGCGCCGGAGCACCGGTTTCCAACCCAGTACGAGGACGGTTTCGATGCATTGAAATTCTTGGACGATAATTTAGACAAACTTCCAGTCAATGTGGACCCGAAATTGTGTTTTCTTGCCGGCGACAGTGCCGGCGGGAATTTGGCACACCACGTGGCGGTCAAAGCCAGCAAGTACGAATTTTCACGGTTGAAACTTATGGGGTTGATAGCGATACAACCATTTTTCGGCGGAGAGGAGAGGACCGAATCTGAGATCCAAAATTCCAGAGGCCCGCTTTTGTCTTTGGAGGATACGGATTGGTATTGGAAGGCTTTTTTGCCAAACGGGTCGGACCGAGACCACCCGGCAGCTAATGTGTTTGGACCCAAATCAACAGTGGATCTTTCTCGGGTCAAGTATCCGGCAACGTTGATTTTGATGGGTGGGTTGGATATATTGAAAGATTGGCAAAGAAAATACTATGATGGATTGAAGAAAGCAGGGAAAGAAGTGGATTTGTTGCAGGATTCGAATGCATTTCATGGATCTTATGTGTTCAAGGAGCTTCCCGTGGCTTCTTTTTTTGTTAAGGGGATTCAAGATTTTATGCAAAAGCATTTGAATAAAGAAAATTGTTAGGTCAATGGCGAGTGTAATAATCACACATTGTATTTGTGATTGTGTATTTATATTGTAATTTGTATCAAAAACAAAGTAATCAATACTTATAATATGTGATTCATGTTTAATGTTACACAGATTTTGATAACATTGTTAAACCGAAGAGTTATGCTATACTCGGAGTCTTTTGTTTTTTCCATTTATCATTTATATGTGTCTGAATTAGACTCATTTATCGGAATGAGTATAATAGGTTGGAAAAAACCACAGTTGCCGGTGGCGGCGATGAACGAATTTTAGTATTCCATTCCGTTGGACCCAATAACACTTCTGTCTTCTGACTCTTCTCTTACTCTTCCAATTTCCGATAAAAAAGACTTTTGTAAAAGGTACAAAAAGAAAAAAAAAAAACTACGATCTACAAAGCTATTGTTGTCTGTGACGTATGTCTGTCAACCAAATAATAATTAAAAAAAAAAAATGGTTTATAATGGAAAGAAGAGGCAACTAGTTTTGACCTTGTAAAACTGTTCCAGTCCATCCACCGTGAATGATTCTTCCATTTCTAAAAGTTATTGTAACTCCTCCACATCTCGCCTTTTAAACTTAATTTATTAAAGCAATGACTTTGTCACCAAATCAGTTCAAAAAAGTGATATTTTCCACCATTCCACCGCAAAACCATAGCAAATAGAACACAAGCACAAACTCAAATTTCCGGCTCATTATTTTGTCAACTTCCCCACCGCTCCTTATCTCCCTCTAGGCTCTATCAAATACATACCTTAGGACCATTCAAGTCTCTTTTGTAAGTAAGTTTTGATTAAAAACTAAATCAACATGCATAGGCACATAATCAATCCGAATCTGAACCTAAACATGTTTCTATATCATGATTAATCAAACCCTAAATACATATTAATAACCCATATCAATTCTAGAGAAAAAGGAGATAATAGAAAGCGGAAGCGTACCTGAATCCATTGCTGGAGTTGGTGGACGGATTGTTATCTTCCAAATTATCACGATCTTTATGAACCCTAAATTTGTTCTCTGTTTCTCTATTGATGGGGATACATACAAACTGAAAAGATCGTGTAATTTGGGGACCATAACCCTAATATATAATAATTAGATTATTATAGGTTTTGCTATTTTTAATTTGGCCCCTTATCAAATTAGATATAACACTCTGGTATCTACACATTAATTCCATGACAATTATACCCTTAAGCTTTAACACTTTAAATCTTAATTAGATCACTTTAATTTAGGCTTTAAGATAGCATAACACATTTAATATTTACATGTGTGGCCCCACATGATGGAATTTCCAACAATCTCCCACTGGGCCACATATGTAACTATACAAATGTGTATGACTTTATGAGCTCCAAAATTTTGTTATCACAATTTTAGGGTATATCCGAACAATCTTGTCCATTGATTATGCCGTTATAGGATCAAAGCGGTTTTCGTCACATTTAGCGTGACTAAACCTATCAATGGTCATGTACAACAACATAACCAAATGACATAGATCAATCATGGATGCGTCGCATGGAAATTACATGCAGTGTGATCTATACATGTCTATTTCCAACTGGTCCTACTTTATTTCTTAGTGAGATCAATACTTAACACAATGTAACAAAGTGAAATAAACCAAATACTTTATTTCTGATCAGAAAAATATCCAAATACATAGCATAAGTATGTCCAAAATCAAACATAAAGCAATAAAATACAAAATAATACAAACTTCCACTATAATGTGATATCCTCACACAAAATAACACCCATATGAGCAGTGTGCTCATGAAAACCTTGGGTGATAATCCCTTTATAAGCAGATCCGCTATCATGGAGTTTGTCCCAATGTGCTCTATGGATATCTGTCCACTCTGTACTCTCACATTTACAACTAGGAACTTAATATCAATATGTTTTGACCTAGATGAGTTCATGTTGTTGGAATATAGCACTGCTGACTTATTGTCACAATATAGATTGAGTGGTATTTCAGTACCCTTCAGAATGCACAGCCCAGTGACAAAATTCCGCAGCCATATCCTAAGATTGGATGCCTCATAGCATGCTACAAACTCTGCTGCCATGGCATCCAGCATAATCGGAGTCGGAATACCCTATGATCTCAAATTGATTCGATCTCCTATATGTGAGCAAGTGATCTTTTGTTCTCTGCAAATACCTTATAACCCCCTTGGCTGCTTTCCAATGATCCATCCCAGGGTTATTTAGATATCTACCTAACATACCAACAATGTACGCAATATCTGGACACGTACACACCTAAGCATACATTAGACTCCCTACAGCTGATGCATAGGGAATCTTCTGTATTTCCTTAACTTCAAGGTTATTTTTAGGGCACTGATTGAGACTGAACTTGTCTCCCTTAGCGACATGGGTGTTACCTGGTTTACTGTCATGCATACCAAACCTTTTGAGTACTTTATCAATATAGCTCATTTGTGATAATCCAAGAATACCCCGAGAATGATCTCGTTGTATCTGGATCCCTAATACAAAAGAGGCGTCACCAAGAGATTTCATCTCAAAATTCTTTGATAGAAATCTCTTGGTTTCGTGCAACATTCCTATATCATTTGTGGCAAGCAGTATGTCATCGACATATAAAACCAGAAATATGTGCTTACTCCCACTGAATTTGTAATACACACAATTATCAACAACATTTATCTCAAAACCAAATGAGATAATCACTTGTGGTACCATTGACGGGAAGCTTGCTTGAGTCCATAAATAGATTTTGTCAATTTGCAGACCATATTCTTTGGGTCTCCTGACTCAAAGTTTTCTGGTTTCACCATATAAATTGTTTCGTCAATATCACCATTGAGAAACGCCGTCTTGACATCCATCTGATGAAGCTCAAGGTTAAAATGTGAAACAAGTGCCATGATTGTCCTAAAAGAATTTTTCGTTGAAACTGGAGAGAAAGTCTCTTTAAAGTCAATCCCTTCCTTTTGGGTAAAGCCTTTAGCTACAAGACGAGCCTTATACCTCTCCACATTACCTTTCGAATCCCTTTTGGTTTTGAAAATCCGTTTACAACCAATGGGTTTCGCACCTTTTGGTAATGGGACAAGTTCCAAACCTTATTGTCTTGCATAGACTTATACTCCTCATTCATGGCATCAATCCACTTTGAGAGTTGGAACCTTGCATGGCTTGATGGAGGTTGATTGGATCATCTTCCACCATTCCAATGTATTCCTTATGTTCTTGGAGAAATACAATAAAATCATCTGGAATAGCATTTCTCTTTTCTCTAGTGGATCACCTTAATGGCACTGGTTCTTGAGGTTGTTGAGTTTATTCCTCAGGAACAATTACCTCATTTTGAATAGGGGGTTGATCAACATTGTCTGGTTGAGGATCCAGATTCGCTTCTTGATCAATGACAGGTATAAAAACCTGCACATTGTCAAAAGCGATAGTGGGAATCAAAACCGATTCCTCCTCAAAGACAATGTCTCTAACCTTATTTCTCCCCCCAAACTCAACATTCTCAAAAAATATGGCAGTTCCCGTCTCAAAAATTGACCTAAGTGTGAGATCATAAAACTTATAACCTCTACATCGCTCAGAGTAGCCAATAAAGTAGCAGCTGACAGTTTTGGAGTCCAATTTCTTTTCATGTGGCCCGTAAGGTCTTACCTTAGCTGGACATCTCCAAATGTGAAAATGTTTTAGACTAGGTTTTCTACTCGTTCAAAGCTCATAAGGTGTTTCTACAGTTGCTTTAGTTGGCACTCAGTTCAGAATATAAGCTGCTCACCTAAACCGTCATATCTATCATAGTATTCACCACCACAGTCAGACCTGACACTCATTTTGCCCTTGTCCTTAGAGGTGCTAGCCAAATGAGCATTTCCAGTCATGTCTTGCTTCAATCCTTCTTCCTCTTGTATATAGTAAAAAATGAGCTTATTAAGAGTCCATTTCTCCTTTTGACAGTTGTAACTGACCTTAAATTGACCGTATTGTGCAGGAAGTGATATTAATACCAAATGCATGAGCAAGTCATCAGACAGCTTGAGATTCAGTGCCTTAAGCTTATAAGCAATATGAGACATTTCCATTATGTACTTTTTTATATTCCCCTTGCCTTTGTATTTTATTGAAATCAAGCTTTGCAGAAGCGTGCTTGTTTCTGCCATATCGTTTTTCATAAAACGCTTTTCAATTTCGACTAGGAACTCTTTGACTTTGTTTATCTTTTCAGATACCGCACCCTTGAATGCCTCCGGAATGCCGCACTTAATGATCATAAGACTCATATGATTTGAGCGATCCCACTTCTCAAAGTTCTTTCTTTCATCAGGAGAACTTATATCCGTAAGAGAAGCAAGTTGCTCACTCCAAAGTGCAAGGTCCAGATCCATGCAGTTGAGAACAATTTCTATGTTCTCCTTCCAATCCTTAAAGTTAGACCCATTAAGCATGGGTATATAGTTGATATTAGCAAATATAGTAAAAATACTAGCCGAATAGAGAACAAAATAAACAAACAAACATGCTCACATTAATAACCAAATACATTAATCAACAAATTCAAATAATAGTAAGTCCCATCTCAAGAGACCTAGCACAACATTAATATCAAGTCTTTAGACAGTAATATTAATTGTAAATGGTACTCTTGTTGTAGTGATCAAACATTGACAATAATTCATGTCAAATAATAAATCTATCTTTGGATCGACTTATTATTCGCATGTAAAACCTTATAATCGTCACATATTTATCACCACAGGTGTGTGTGCAATTCGGCCAAGTATTAACCTTCATTTGGGCCGGCTAATACCCGCATGAATTTACACACACAATATTAACTTTAAGTGGTACTCTTGTTGTAGTGATCAATCATTGATAATAATTCATGTTAAATAATAAATCTATCTTTGGATCGACTTATTATTCACATTTAAAACCTTATAATTGTCACATGTTTATCACCACAGGTGTGTGTGCAATTCGGCCAAGTATTAACCTTCCTTTGGGCCGGCTAATTCCCGCATGAATTTACACACACACAAACATCCAAGTTCCCTCATGAACAATCTACACAAGAGAGGTCACTTTAGTGACATCTTGTTTCAATTAAACCATTTAGAATGATGGACTACTTTATTTAACCATAAAAGGTATACCAAATATATTTGAATTTGAGTTGAAATTTTTTTTTAAAAATTACAAAACAGCCCCTGATTATGTAAAATTATAGAAAGGCCCCTTAATTTTAAAATTACGAACCAGCCCCTAAGTCTGCAAAGTTACAGAAAGGCCACTAAAGTTTCAATAATTACAAAAGATCCCAATATTTTATCAAAATCATATAATGGCCCAAAATAATTATAAAACAGACCCCATAAGAATTTCAAATTTTCAAGAGAGGGGCCTAAGCAAAAAACAACTCTATGAACCCAGGTTCACGCCGCCGCCATTGCTTAGCTTCACACCATCACCAGAAGGACACGACGCACGTCAACGCAAGCAACGGACGACAACGGCGATCGATCTGGACCGACCGATCGAACTAATGAACGACGGCTGGAGGTGGTCGGATCGCACGATCTAGGCCGATCGTGGTCAACGACCAACGATCTCCTCCTCGCCACAAATCGCACGAGTTCCGTGCAAAAAACTCGTCTGAAAAGGGGACCCAACAAACCGAGACCATACCAAAATACAAATAGATCAAAAGATCCAAAATAATAATAATAATAATAATAATAATAATAATAATAATAATAATAAAATTGTTCACAATACAAAATAATTTGGTTCTTCATCAGATCGAGAAATCCACCACCAAACAATACAAAATATTGCTTTATTCTCTACTAATATATCAACAACATATATTAAACAATATTTTTGTATTCAAAGCACCGATTTATTAAACATGTATCATACATATTTTAATACATATATCTGATACCACTTGTAAGTTAGTTTGATTAAAAACTAAATCAACATGCATAAGCACATAATCAATCTGAATCTGAACCTAAACATGTTTCTATATCATGATTAATCAAACCCTAAATACATATTAATAACCCATATCAATTCAAGAGAAAATGGAGATAATAGAAAGCGGAAGCGTACCCGAATCCATTACCGGAGTTGATGGACGGATTGTGATCTTCTAAATTATCACAATCTTTATGAACCCTAAATTTGTTCTCTGTTTCTCTGTTGATAGGGATACAGACAAACTAAAAAGATTGTGTAATTTGGAGACCATAACCCTAACATATAATAATTAGATTATTATAGGTTTTGATATTTCTAATTTGGCCCCTCATCAAATTAGATATAGCACTCTGGTATCTACACATTAATTCCATGACAATTATACCCTTAAGCCTTAACACTTTAAATCTTTATTAGATCACTTTAATTTAGGCTTAACCAAAGATAGCATAACACATTTAATATTTACATGTGTGGCCCCACATGATGGAATTTCCAACATCTTTAACAAACAAAAATTGATTTGAAAACACCGGATGGAGCAAAAGTTATGATGTAAATGAACAAGACTTGTGTTTATTGCATAAATCCAGGCTTCTCGTTTCACTCTACAGTCTACAGCAGACTAGCTTTTCATTTTCATTTTCATTTTTTCATTTTTTCATTTTATGCAAATGAAGTTTATACCCTTATAACGTTAACAACACAGTAGCACACACGCTATCTATGTCATTTGGCCATATCTCAAGGTCCTTATTGCAATTTTCCCGTCAAGAGCGAGAGAAAACGACGACGTTTCAAGTGAACCACGATCTTCAAAGCAAATCCTTTTCAACTTTTACGGCTTCCTCTCCAACAAGACACATTGGAATCAAGTTATATTTAATGTTGTAAACTTGTAATTATAATTTATCTTAACAAATAATATCCATTTTCTTTTAACTACAAATTTGAGATTTAGAAAAGGATGATACATCTTGAACTTACAATCCTAAGGGCGGTGTAAGGATTTTATGGATTTGCAAGACTATTAGGATTATTATGATTGTTAGGATTATACTTTTATGATTATTAGGATTATATGGACTAGACTTTTAGGATTATGAAAGAGTTTATAGACTTTATAGACTTTATAAACTTTATTTATAAACTATTATGATTATCTAGACTTTATTTCAATACTGTTTGTACTTTTAAAAATATGGATTTTCAATAGTCGATTATAGTATTCAATTTTCTCTCTAATTCCAGTGCTCTATAATCTTGTTGAGAGCAGTCACCGAACAATAAAAATTGAATGAGAAACATGTATAAGCTATGAAGAGAAGTAATAAATTTTAAAATACCACAAACCAAAATATAACCTTCGGTTAGTTCATATGGTGCAGAAAATGTTATCATATGAAATAAATATAATAACCAACAATCTATCCCCCACTACCTCACTAGAAATAACATGAAACAGGGAAAAAAAATAGCTTGAACATTGAAGTACTTGACTTTCAAGTATAGTTTTATGCTGTCTTTTGTATGTTTGGCCGCCACATCTATTATATACTAATACACCCACCAAATATCTGAAATCAAATAAAAAGTCCAAAAAGTATTGAGGGAGAGGGTAAAACAATTTTGGATTTAAGCTATTTATATATATCACTAAAGTGAAAATCAACAGAAAGTGAAAAGAGAATAAGCTAAATACATATTATCTTACAAATACATATCAGCTAATGCACGCCTCATATCCCCAAATCTAACATATGTTGAGCAGCCTTTGCTAATGCAAGCTGCATGGCACTGCAGTAGAAGACAAAATTATCTCAAAAAATGCAGAGAACTTTTTTTTTTTTTTTTTTTTTTTTGTGAATCAAGAGAGTTATTTTTTTTTAATTATTTATTTATTTATTTATTTATTTTTTGTGAATCAAGAGAGCTATTATTTTTTTTTTTTGTGAATCAAGAGAGTTACATTAACTTTTTATATATGTACAGACCAAAATTGTTCAATTTATCAATGCAGTTAGCAGCATGTGTTACCCTTAAAAATAAACTCTTGAAGTTGTCATGTTGAAATGGACTGAAAGCATTCTTTAAACTTCTCAATATTTCTAACTCATAAAGGCATTTTATCAGTCATTTAGTACTCGACTTTTAAGTGTAGTTTTATGCTGTCTTTTGCATGTTTGGCCGCCACATTTGTAATATACCAATACACCCACCAAACATCTGAAATCAAATAAAAAGTCTGGAAAGTATTGAGGGAGAGGACAAGACAATTTTGGATTCAAGCTATATATACATATCACTAAAAAGTCTAGAAAATCCATTTTGTCATTAAATCCTAAATATCTTGATCTCAATCCAATACCAGTAGATAATTTGCTATCTCTTAAAAGTCGAGATCCAATATCACAAGATAATATGAATTTTTTAAAAAAATTTTAAAAGTCTAGATCCAATACCACAAGTAGGGGTGTGTAAAAAATTGTCAAACCGAACCAAACCGACCAACCCAACCCATAAAGTTTGGGTTGTTTCGATTACAAATATAAAAAATGGATGGTTCGGGTTGTCTTTTGGACAAACCGATTAAAGGTGGTTTGGTTTGGGTTGGGTTGAGTGAAATAATTCACCAACCCAAACCGAACCACATATTTTAGAAAGTAAAACTAAAGTATAAAATCCATCTACATTTTCTATTCAGTTCAGATTTTATAATTTTTATTGATTACTTTAAGCTTTTATAATTTATTTATTTGTTTTCATACAATTCTTCTAATTGATTTATTTATTAGGGTTTCAAAAGTATAAATGTTGGCAAACATGTCTTTAATCAGAGTATAAATATGTGTATATATACAATTAATATTTTATGTTATGATTTTTTATTTAAATATTTTTTATAATATAATACCAACAAAAAGGAAAAAAAATTGGGTTCAAATCTAAACCGATAAACCAATCCAAACCAACCCGATCTTTGTTGGTTTGGTTTGAATCGGTTTGAAAAATCACATTGGTTTGATTTGGGTTAAAATATAGCCAAACCGATCTATATTGGTTTGGTTTGATATTGAGCTTCAACCCAAACCAAATCGAAAATGCACACGCCTAACCATAAGACAATATAAACTTTTTAAAAAGGATTACAGCTACAACACTCCATCGTTTCTCTTCTCTGTCTAAGTTTGTTTTTTTTTTTTTCGCTTGTCTGGGAACTGGGAACTGGGAACCGGGAAGTAGGTAATGGACTGACTTATGGTTTTGTGGGGTTTAAGTTTACATGACTATTAAAAAAAGTGACATATCAGTTAACTTTTTAGGGCAATTTAGTAATTGGCAAAATGAAATGAATATTTTAAAAAATAATAATTATAATTTTTTTTTAGAGTCTTAATGGATTCGAATATATATATATTTTTTTAGTAGGGATGGACTCGAACCCGCAACCTCATAAAGCAGGTGCGAGCAGAGGTGGAACTTGGAGTGTGAAATTAGGGGGGCTAACTTATAAAAATGTGAAATTAATAGTACTAAATTGTAAATTTACAAAATTTTTAAACATTTATATTTTTTTAACTATTAATTTTTTTTAATTTATATATATTTTTAACTATTAATTTTTTTTTGTGTGCCTACTACCGGGTTCCGCCCCTACATGCAAGGGTTTAATACATGACAAACCTCGTGTTGCTCAAATATAAGTCTTTTTTTTAATATAATATTTTCAAAAAATTATTATTAAAAAAACAAAAAAACAAACAAAAATGTATGATGATGTGTTGGCCATTGAAAAAAAGAAGAAAAAAAAAATAGAGAGATAGTGAGTTGAGAGTCGTCAGGCGTGAGAGAGAGAGGATGGGAGATTGATTTTATTTTTAATTTTATTTTTAATTTAAAATCTTTTTGATAAATTTAAATTTTATTATATTATATCGGTTTTAATTATAATATTTATTCACTAATACTATGAGAAAAACAAAATTGAGAACTTCTCCCTATAATTCAATGTTTTTCTTATTACACTTTATTTCTAAAAACACTCCATTCTAAGAAAATTATTTTTTTTTAAAATAAAAAAAACTTATTTTGACAAACTAATTTTTTATTCTTACACTTCTTTTTTAAAAACACTTCATTCTCAAAAATTAAATTAAAAAAAAAAAAATCTAAAGATACTTCCTTTTGTTCTAAGAATATCTTTTTTATCGTTTGACACTCCTATTTTAAAGACCCTCCATTTTAAAAAATAAATTTCTAAAGATACTCCATTTTATTTTAATAAAAGTTATGACAAACCATCGTAGTATTTGGATTCATCCAATGAGTAGTCTTTTTTGAATTAAATTATTAAAAAAAAAAATTATCTCGCATAGATCATTAGATTAAATATTACATATTAAACACTCTCTTCTAAATTTTTAATTACCATATTAAACTTTCTCTCCTCCAATACATATCTATAATTTTCTAGCTCCATTCTTTCTCAAGCAATACTATAGTTATGAAAAAAAAAAAAAAAAAAAACTTACAAATAATCTTGATTTTTAGAAATCGTATATATGTACATATATTAAAAAAAAAAAAAAAAAAGGTACCCTATTTGATTGACTAGAGAATTTTAATTATTTCATTAATCTTAGAAATTATGAGTTTAATCAAATCTAGTTGAAACAAATCAAGTTTTCACTTATCTATTTTTTTTTAATAAAAAAAACAAGGTAATTGTATTGATTTATATATATATATATAAAATATTTTTCTATTGTCAGTTTGTTTTGATATAAAATATATCAAGACGAAGAATGCGGATCATTAGATTTTCATATTTTGATTCAAAGTGTATGCACTTGTCAAAACTTCTCCATAATCTATGGTCTACATTCTTCGTCCTGGTATATTTTATATCACGACCAACTGATAGTAGAAAGACTATATATATAGTGGTTCTTTAATAAGGACGTTATGAAAATTATAAGTTAAGGACGTCCAACCACAGTCACACATTCATATTGGGTGTGGGTATTTGTTAATGTTGGGCTGTGGGCCCACTGTGGCTATGGTTGGATGGTTAAGAACGTCCAACTACAGCTCACACATTCATATTGAGTGTGGGTATTTGTTAATATTGGGTTGTGGACCCACTGTGAATGTGTGGCTGTGGTTGGACGTCCTGAAATTATAAAGTCATGACGGTCTTGATTAAAGAAGTATCATATATATATATATATATATATATATATATTTATTGTTGACGGTGATTTCTGGATTGCCATGCGTCCAACAATAATATCAAATTTAATGAAAAAGAGAAAATAGATCAATGCATGCAAGACAAGAGTTTTACGTGGAAAACCCAAAAAAAGGAGAAAAACCACGGCCCCGTGAGGATAAGAAAAATAATACTATGATCTACTTTAGGTTACACGTTCAATCTTGTTTCTTCTCTCATACAATATCTCTCAACTCTCTTGATTTCGAATCCTTTTATTATAGATTATATGGTTCTATTTATATTGAGCTGATTAGGGTTTTCCCTTTGTCGTGCTGGTGGTGGTTTTCCTCAACATAATCACTTTAGGACTATAATAATACAGACTAATTAGGACTCGTTTTTCCGTTTGGCGTTTATCCTTCTAGAAGCTTTCAATCCTTTCCTCTTTGGACCTTTTCCTTGATAAGGAAATAAAGGTATTTCCTTATCAGGATGCGTATCTTGGGACCTTATATCTAAGGGAGTTTTTATTCAATGAGGTTTCACTTTAACAAGGTCACCTCGTTCGTGCTAGCCAAATAAGGCGTGGTCGAGTAGAAATCTTTGGCAAGTATGATCCTTGCTTTGAGCTGAATTACCTGGCGGATACATTTTGTTCCTACTGGCCTTGATGACGTGGCATGCAGGCAATATTTCCTTCGTTGACCAGTTGATGAATGAGTGGACTTACTTTTTCCGTGTTTTTATGCACATTTTGCTGACGTGTCTCTTAGCTGATAATATACATACAACAATACCCCCATAAATACTTCGAGCCGAACAAGAAAATGGACCCTTTTATTCCTTTGTTTCTGCGAGCAGTATTTATAACTACATTGGGCTTCTGGCCTTATTGGAAAGATTCTTTAAAAATTATTCCCTTCCTTCTTTTTTTATTACTTCCCTATCCACTTGTCCTTTGGGTGTTGATTTCAATAGTTAAAAGACTTCAACAACAAGCTTTTGTTTTGAGCCATAAGTTTTTCAAACATTGTGTATGATTTAACACAGTGAAACGACGTTCTAACTGCGAAATGCTCCTTAAGATGCTACGTGTTCGCTTTCTGGTGGGCAACTTTGTCATTATCTTATGTCTTGGCGGTTCACGCTACCAAACCCAAAATTAAATTTTGAATTTCGAAAACTCCTCCTTTTTAAGGTAACGAATAGTTTCATTGCCCATTCCTATTATTGATAAATTCAACTTTCCTCCTCCTTCTTCTTCTTCCACTAGAATTCTAAAAAAGCTTTGAGTTGCAGGCTTTCGATTCTTAGTTTCCCATAACTGAGGCTTTCGACATTTCTTTCTTTTGCTTCTTCACTTTCGATCGTCAAACGACCTAAAACCTTTAATCGTGTTTGCTTACTTGCTTTCTCAGACCATCTGCGTAGCCTCTACTTTAGGGATTTTTTCTGGTGAGTTTCCATGGATCCATCTCAGCGTTCTTTGCTTTTTAATCAAATGATGCGGGCCCTAGAGCTTGGTGATAAAAACACCGCGGATAAAATCGAATTGTTGATTCACAATTTCAATCCAAGTTTTCTTGTTCCCATTTCTTTTTATATCCCTACTGTTCATGAAATCAGTGCTCCTAATATATCTCTTGCTTAATCTTATGATAGAGATTCTTCAGAAAGGACGAGGTCCTAAAAGCCCAGTAGTAGCAGACGAAAAATGCCTAGGGTTCCTAGAGAATCTCGGCTGGGTACTCAGACGATAGTTGACTATGATGTTAAAGATCATCAAGATGATTGATTACATTTCTCTTTTGAACGTCCGAGTGCTTTCGACAGTGAGGTAAATGTTGTTGGTGAGCAACAGCTTCAAAAGTATAGGAGTCGATTCAATATTCTTGACACTGTCCATTTAATACTACCTGGCAAGGGAGTCGTATGGAATCCTCCTCAAAATGCTGTCGCCATTTATGGTTCAATACTTAGCTGTGAGGTTACTCTCCCTATTCAACCGTTCATAGCTAGATTCTTTGCTGATGCCAAGCTCGCACTTGCCCAATTGGCTCTTAACAGCTACATGATCTTGATGTGTTTGTGTTTGGTGTGGAAGATGAAAGGTTATAGGCCTCCTTTTCCTAGTGAGATTCGCCACCTCTATACATTGAGGCAATCTGGCCATGGTGGCACTTACTTTCTCCTCTCTTATACTATGGAGAATTGGATTCCTAAAGGCGTGGTGAATCCGGATCAAGTGGAGATCTCGGATGATAATAAGAAGAAGGATTTTATTTGGGGTTTCCCCACTTCAAACAAACGATGGAAAAACAGTTGGTTTTTCGTAAGTGGTGCGTGGGGTAGAGATGCACCAGCCAGTACTCGCCATAATTTTTAGACGAAGAGAGTTTTAAGACACTTCACCTCTCCTGATGCTTGGTCAAAGGCATCGCCTGTTCTGTTGGATGATGAGATTTCTCATCTTGCGACTGATGGTGTACTTTCTTTAGTTGAAAGAGGACAACCTTTCCTCTTGGTTGAGGAGAAAATGATCGCTCAGTGGATTTTTCCACGTTTACTGGCCCGGCTTAAACGCTTTGAGCTTCCTTCTTGATATTTCTACTTGATATTGTTGCTTCCATTTCTGGTTTGTGTTGGTAATGTTTTATTCTTTCTCACAGTGAGTGACATTGACGCGGTTTGCGACGTGCAAACCCAGGCGGTGAAGAATTCCGCTGATGACAACCAAAGGCAAGCTGCCATATTGGCTAAGGAGGGAATCACTGCTCCAAATGAGGACGATTCTATGGATAATGAGGATAAGGGCGATGGCCTTGAACAACACCTCGAACCTGATCCGCATTAAGGGGGTCATGAGGTCGCCGCGAGGCACACCCTTGGCCGAAAAGGCAAATAAAAGGTTGGTGTTTTGGGGGCGAATGAAAATGTCACCATTGTTAACGACAATGTTCCAGAAACCCCTGAGGATCCTGTGAGTGACCTAAATGCTCGAGTTGGTAGGGGGAAACGTCCAGTCGAGAGTACTCCTAATCACGCTGCTCACCCAACGAAAATGGTTTCGAGGGTTGTACAATATGTGATTTCCTCAGATGAGGAGGGCAATGGCGAACCTAAACTTGATGAGACTATTTCGACTGAAAGGGTTGCTTCGGAGGTCCCCACCGCTGGAGACAAGGTTGCAACTTCAACTCCCCATTCGGAGAATGTTGGTGACCCACACGTCTCTACTATTACTCAATTAGATCCACCCTCTCATTTGGCGAGTGCTGGTGAGCTGGACGCTGCTGCTCGTACAAATCTACCCAGACCATCTACGCCTGCTATAGATCCAGAAGGTGCAAGCGAAGGACCCTCTGCTGCTTCAGTTGAAGCTGGCGAAGCCTCCGGTTTTGTTTGTCTCTCATATTTTTCTACTACTGAGATCTGGTCGCATCTGATCCACAATGACGTTTACGTTGGGCCAGGTTAGGGGCACGTGAAAAATAAATCTTGCAATAAGAAGATGGAATTCTTTTTTAACTGCCATTCATTGGTAAGTCTCGAATCTCCTTGCCTTATTCGTCTTCTTTTCTTTTTCTAACTTATGTTCAGATGATGTCCGAGATGGCGGACAATTATAGGCACGGGAATACGGTCCCCGCAGAAAATAAGTGCCTGCGTGAACAGATATCTAGCTCGGTAGCGGATAAATTCAGCATTGAAGAATCCTATTTGCAGTAACTTACTCAATTGAGAGAATCTGCTGATGGGTTTTCAGCTGCTTAGCTAGTTGTTGAAGAGAAGTCGTATGCGACTGAATAGGAGAGTAGGTTGTTGAAAGATCAACTATCCTCGAGCCAAGATTCACTCTCAGCCTGTATAAAAGCTGAGAGGCTAGCCGAAGAAGCCAGAAAGAAGGCTGAACGGGAATCGGTGGACTTACGGAATCAGCAGACATCAAGAGACGCCATCTTCAGGGACGTGAAGGCTGAACTGGAGGTCCATGTCATGGATCGATTTAAGAGATCCCCTACTTACAATGCGCTCTTATTGCGGGAATTTAAGCATGGAATGAGGCAATCGAAGAAATTCTTTACGATGAAAGATCACTCAAATGAGAAGGCCTTGAAGCGTTTTGACAAGTCCATTAAGTTGCACATGGATAATGTAGTGGGTTCGATTAAGGATCAGATAAAAAGGTGGAAGGCCCACTGTCACTATACGAGAACTGAACCTCATCCAATGCATCTTGAAATTCCCATGAAACATGTGTTCAACACGTATTATTCTGGTAGGAAAGGGGGTCTTACTAGCACTGGTGATAAGCCGAATTTATGACCTGTTTCTAGTCGGGACTATGAACCTTTCATGCCAGTGAAGGATGAGGAGATAGTTTGGCCTTCAAAGGACGAGATCGAAGATGAAGAAGATAACGGAGATGCTCTTCCGGCGGATACTTGATTTTCGTGCAATCCTTACTTTTGTAATCATATTTTATTCTTGTAAATGTATATTTAACATCCGTTTATATGATCGGCTAACTTTTCTTCTATTCTTTGATTTTTGAGTGACTTCTTGTTTATGGCCTAAAACCCTTTCATTGTTCAGCTACTATTGCTAAGATTTTGGTTAAGGCTTGATGTCATTTTATCATTCAACTACCATTGTTGAGTTTTTGGTTTAGACTTGATGCCATTTTATCATTCAGCTACCATTGCTGAATTTTTGGTTTACTCAATGTTTGTCAGGACATATACGACCATAAACCAAGCCTTTAAGCATAATATTTGGACATCTCCTGCTTTTGCTTATATTGTTTTAGTTGCTAGTTTGTTCAACTCCCAATGCTTCTTTATGGATACAATTTTAAGTGTTGCTTCTGAGTGCTTTATTTGCATCTCTAAAGGTTATGTTGTGCCAATGGTGGCGGGCACCAATTGGTCTTATGTCATCTTTCTAGCTCAGGCCGTTGCGATGTATTCGTCTTGGCTTGCTATGCTGGAGGAATACCCCGTTCACCCTTTTTATGTTGTTGAGAGTTTTTTGGATTCATTCTCACGCAGCGGCGAATGACTTCCATGACCGAATGCGGTGCTTGGATCTTTTGAAGAAAACTTTAGTAATAAATTACTTTTTATTTCATATCTCACGTACTGTAGTAATAAATTACTCTTTATCGAATATTTCGTGTGCTTTAGTAATAAATTACTCTTTATCGAATATTTTACATACTTTAATAATAAATTACTCTTTATTTAATATCTCCTGCAACCTAAAACAATGCTCAAAAGGAAAATACTGAATAGTACGAAACTCGTAGCTACTTCCATGACTGATAGCTATATGCATAGGGTTTCTCCATAAAGTGGTTTTGACAGCAGCGGGGCCCAGCCAAGGCAGCCCTTTAAAGCATAAAAAGCATGTTCGCAATCTTTACTCTATTCGACCCTTTTACCTTTCTTAAGGGCCCTAAAAAATGGTAGGCATTTGTCTATTGACTTTAATATGAATCTGTTTAACGATGCCAAACAACCTGTGAGTTTTTGAATGTCCTTTAAAGTTTTTGGTGAAACCATGTCAACTAACGCCTGGATCTTGTCGGGGTTCACTTCTATCCCTTTTTGATGCACCTGGTATCCGAGGAATTTTCTGGATGGTACTACAAATACACTTGGTGGGGTTTAGCTTCATGTCGTACTTGGTTAATACGTCGAAAGTTTCTAGCAAATCGCCTATATGCCTATCGATTGTGACATTTTTCATCAGCATATCGACAACATACACTTCCATATCTCTCCCTATTTGAATGGCGAACATTTTATTAACCAGCCATTGATATGTTGTCCCTGCATTCTTCAAGCCGAATTGCATGACTGTTTATAAGTATTGTCCTTGATCGGTGGTGAATGTTGTTTTGTCATCATCTGGCTTATGTATCTTGATCTGATTGTACCCAGAATATACGTCCATGAAGCTCAAAAGCTCGTGTCCGGCGGTTGTGTCAACCAATTGGTCAATTCTTGGCAACCGGAAGCTGTCTTTAGGGTAAGCTTTGTTCAGGTCAGTGAAATCCACGCACATCCTCCACTGGTTGTTCTTCTTCTTTACAAGCAAAACATTTGCCACCCATTTTGGGTATTTAACTTCTCTGATCGACCCTACTGCGAGTAACTTGGCCACTTCTTCTCTTATAGCTGCACTTCTTTCTGGATTGAAGCTCCTCCTCTTCTGCAACACTGGCTTGCTTTTATCATTTATAGCCAAATAGTGTGAAATCACATTTGTGCTGATTCCTGGCATATCTTCGTGGCTCCAGGCAAAGATTTCTTTATATTCTTTCAGCAGATTAGCTATGCCTGTCTTGACTGGTTTGGCTAACCTAGCCCCAATCTTAACGGTTTTGTCAAGTTCCCTTTCATCTAAAATAACGGATTCGGTTGGCTAATCTTTTTCCTTGTCCATATTGTCCCTTGGATTGAGTTCGAAAATCACGGGTGTCTCTTCCTGTGCCGCTTGAGTAAGTTCAAATATGCTTAATGTTTCCACCCCAGCTCTATCCTTGAAAACTGGCAGGTTCTCCCGGTGAGCCATTTTTTATGATCCCTTTAGTTTTCCAATCCCAAATTCTGTTAGGAATTTTACTTTTAGTGCGTAGGTTGATGTGATTGATCAGGCCTTGTTCAAGAATGGTCGGCCGAGTAGCGCATTATATGGCTAGCTATAAATGTCGACAACAACGAAGTCCAATAGGATTGTTCTCCTACACGGTGTTGTGCTGAATCTTATTGGCAGTTTAACGGTTCCCAATGACCTTACTTCTACACCTCCAAATCCTTTTAACGATACGTGAAATGGTTCTAGGTCTTTTTTGTAGCTGTAAATCATCATATACTCTAGCGCTCAGGATGTCAGTCGAGCTTCCATTGTCTATCATCACCCGGAGCATATCCCTATGGGCTATTTGGACTCCTACTAAGATTGCATCGTTTGGCTTTGCATCAATTTCTTATGAGTCTTCGGTCGTGAAGACTATCGGATCCTATCATTCCTTGCTTCTCTTAAGGCTTCTCTGTACAGAGTTCACTTTCGTACTTCTGTTCTCATTCATCACCTCTCGGACTTTAGACATTCTTTCCCTGTTGCTCTAACCAGTATGGGGTCCACCGAATATAGTGTTTATCGCGGCGCCTGGGCTACTCTTTCTCAGACTCCTTTTATCTTGTGTGCTCTCCCGGTGGTTGTCTTGGCGACCACCGTTTTTATCTCCTCTCAAGGTAAAATCTTTAAGGTGTCCATCTCTGATCAGACTTTCTATGTGATCATGCAGCTGAAAGCATTTAAAGGTGTCATGCTCGTGATCTTTATGGAAGTGGCAGTATTTTGTTGTGTCCCTCCTAACTTTGGCCGATTGTCGTTGAGGATACTTGGCGAGCCTTTTATCTTCAACTACGGAAAGTATATCCTCTTGGTCGCTTGTTAGAGAAGTGTAGCTATTATACCTACTTCGGAACCTACTGGTCCGGTTGCTTCCTCGGTTCTCCTTGGATTGATCTTTTTGATTCTTTCCATCCTTCCGATGGTCACGCGACTACGTTTTTGTTTTATCATCCCTGGATTCCCGTTTCACATCTGGTCTATGGCCATGTACATAGCTACCCCCTTGTGCTACCTCTTCTACTTTAGCTAGAGTGTAATCAACGGTTATGTTCATCATCTCTTTGTATGTCTATGGCCGGTTCCTCCGTAAGTCAAAAGACAATTGACCACTTTGCAGCCCATTGGCGAAAGCGGCTATGACGGCTACATCACTAGCGTCTTCAATCTGGGCGACTTCCTTGCCGAATCTTGTCAAGTATTTCTTGAGAGACTTGCTTGTTTCCTATTTCAAGTTTAACAGGTGGGCGAGTGACTTCCTTCTCTGAACGCTTCCCATGAATTGTCTTATGAATGTTTTGCTGAACCTTGAAAAATTGCTAATGCTTTTGTGTGGGAGTCGCCCAAACCATTTAGAGGCAAGATCTCTGAAAGTTTGTGGAAAGGTTAAACATAGGAGTTCGTCATTGAATGCGTATTGTGACATGACATTGCGAAATCGCCTAACATGCTCCTTCGAGTCTCTGGTCTCCTTGTATTGTTTGATAGCCGATATCCTGAATCTCTCCGGGAATTGGGTGCGAGCAATCTGATCAATGAAAAGGTTGTCTGATTCATTGTTTGATGAGGCATTATGCCCATACCTCTGAGCAATGGCTGAGACTTTCCTTGACAGTTATTGAAGGGTGATGCTTTACCTAACAGTTGGTTCTCCTCTCGGCCCAAACCGGCTTTTAATTGTCATCTTTTGGTAGCCATCTTCCCGGTTGTCTATGCTTCCTCTAGACTTTTGGTCGTCTATGCTTTCGAATCTTCTCTGTCTTTCCCTTTTTGACTGCAAGCTCCTTCTCGGGTGAGGGCTTTAATTCTTAGATGAAGCAGATCGGCGCCTCCGCCGGGTATTTTGGTGAGCATCGTCGGGGATGGTTTGGTGCTTCTGACCATGGTCTCGCCTCTCTAATGATCCTTCCCTATCCAGCAAACCTTTTCTCTTCTTTTGTTTCCTTCCTTTAAGGGTTTCGGGGTGGTCTTTAGGGATTTCCTCTACAGACAGCTTTGTTTGGGCATCTGGGGTTGCAACATGAACCTCCGACTATAATCTTCCTAGTGGGTGGTTCCCGGGCGTACTTGTTGTCAGGTCGTAGGGAGAAGAGATCCTCAAGCCGATAGGGAGTGCAAGTCTCAACTTGTTGGCCTCGTTGACTAGGTTCATCAAGGCGGTTTGCAAGTGCTGTAATGTCCCTAGGTCGACTACTCTAGTTTCTGGTGTTGCTATTGATTGCTCCCCGGTCATCAACATTTCGCCCTTCGTTAGCTCGATTGCTTCAGGGTCCTAGCGTTGGTTGTCGCCGCTGGAGTTTCCATCTTTGTCACTGGCATTGCTCATGTTTCTTATGCCTGTTTGTGAGGGTTCCTCGAAGTTTTTGTTCAAACAGCCCCCCTCTTTCTAATGCTAATTGTTAATGGTGATTTCTGGATTGCCCCGAGTCAAACAATAATATCGAATTTAATGAAAAAGAGAAAATAGATCAATGCATGCAAGACAAGAGTTTTACGTGGAAAACCCAGAAAAGGGGGAAAAACCACGGCACCCGTGAGGGTAGGAAAAATAATACTATGATCTGTTTTAGGTTACACATTCAATCTTGTTTCTTCTCTCATACAATAGTTCTCAATTCTTTTGATTTCGAATCCTTTTACTGTGGACTATATGGTTCTATTTATATTGAGCTGATTAGAGTTTTCCCTATGTCGTGCTGGTGGTGGTTTTCCTCAACATAATCACTTTAGGACTATAATAATACAGACTAATTAGGACTCATTTTTCCGTTTACCATTATCCTTTTGAAAGCTTTTAATCCTTTCCTTTTTGGACTTCTTCCCTGATAGGAAATAAAGGTATATTTCTTTATTAGGATGCGTATCTTGGGACCTTGTATTTAAGGGAATCTTTATTCAATGAGGTTTCACTTTAACAAGGTCACTTGCTCGCACTGGCCGAGTAGAAATCTTCAACGAGTATGATCCTTGCTTTGAGCCGAATTACCTGGCAAATACATTTTGTTCCTATTGGCCTTGATGACGTGGCATGCGGTCAATATTTCCTTCGTTAACCAGTTGATGAATGACGTAAACTTGCTTTTTCTGTGTTTTTATGTACATTTTGCTAACGTGTCTCTTAGCCGAGAATATACATACAACATATATATTACTAGTAAAAAGCAAAAATATTCATAATTTTTTTTTCTTTAACTATTAATCAGAGATTGATCGAGAAAGTATTGAGATGAGATTTTTTTTTTTTTTTTTTTTGAAAAATGAAGAGAGGGTAATTATGAGAGGGTGTTTAATATGGTAATAACAGATTTATAAGGGAGAGTTTAATACGTAATATTTAATCTATTAATATTTCTATTATTTAACTCTATAATGTCTTGACATGCTTAGAGGAGAGAGTGATCCTAATGCGGTTAGTCTGTTCCTGGCTTCATTGCTGCATACGCCATGATTCTGTTTGCTTCTTGGTGCTGATGCTGGTCATATCAAAATATATACATAATCACAACATGTGTCAACTGAAAATTGCTAGCAAGAGAATGCATTACAATGACCCATAAAAGATGAACCACACAATCAATCCATCAAAATCGGTCCTGAAAAATTTCCCAGGTTTCATTCATTTAAAACAAATATTTCACTTGCAATATGCAAGATAATATTAATAATATATCTATCAACAATCTACTTAATAAAATTATTTACTCTATAAAACCCAAATCAAATTTGAGTCCATAAAGAAGTTCAACATAGATTCTACATAAAAATCTCCACATGGTATATACTCATCATACATAAATATGTTGATCAAAATCGTGGGGAAAACGAAATAAAAAGATATATTTTCTTAGTTTTGATCCTAGTTTTGTAACCAAACAAATCAATTGATTATACTATCTTATCTGCTGTATTGTAACCAAATATGTTTCATTATGTTTCAACAGCTTTGATACAAGAAACAAGACAATATACAGTTAAATAATAGAAATATTAAGTTTTTAGCAAGAATATTCCACCCATATTTCAAGGAAGGAAAAATACTATGATAGAATTAACAACAAAGAAAAACAAAACAACTAGAATAGAAAGGATAAGAAAATCACACCTCCCACATATGATAAATAAGGGAAGTGAAGAGTAGCCTAACCTATATAAAAAAGAGGAGAATGCAAAAGAAAATATATTTACTTGAACAAGGGTTATGGACCATGGTTCAAAACTCTTCAATATCATTTCTCTTTTAAACATTTTATTTTTATAAATAAAGTGTCATTTTTTTAATTTTTTTTTTTTTAAAAAAAAAGACAGGAACCGCCGGTTCGAACTGGACGGTTCCTTGAAAATTGGAACTAGAACCGCCCCCATCTGGTTCCGATTTTTCCGGTTCGGTTCGGTTCGGTTCGATTCTGGTTTGGTTCACCGGTTCGAACCGAACCAGCATCGGGTTTACCCCAGGTGGATCAAAGTTAACACGAATGGTGAAGCTTTGGGTTTGCTAGGTGTGAGGGGTTGTGGGGGTGTTTTTTTGACTAGCAGATCTTTTGTTAAGGCCTGTTTCGTGGTCCCCCTTGATCAGGTTTTTGCTTTTGAGGCTGAGCTCCTTGCGGCTTCTTTAGCCATCAATTATGCTTGGAAGTTGGGTTGGCATAGGATATAGCTCGAGAGTGATTCTTCTTATGTTGTTCAACTTCTTTCGGATAGGTCTGATCAGGTTACCTGGCGTGTTCGTCAAGCTTGGCAATGCTGCATTTATCAAATCCTGCATATGGAGTTCCAGGTTTCTCATATTTTCAGGGAAGGAAATCAGGTGGTAGATGCTCTCTCTAAGCACGTTTTGAGTCCACCTTATGATTCCTAGTGGTCCTCCACTCCTTCATTCTATTCTTCGTTAGTTAGTAATGACTGTATGGGTAGAGAATCTTTTAGGTTTTCCTAGCTTTGTTTTTCTTGTGTGGCTTGCATGCCTCTGGGTTTTTTTGGGTTATGTCCTCTGTTTGTGATGTTTTGTAATTACTTTTGTTACTATTTTTCTTTATTTATTTATTTCAAGATACTGCCTAGGGGTTTTTCAGTATATGATCGTTTATGATGTGTTTTCCCTCTTAAGTCAGTCCAATTTCATCAAAAAAAAAAAAAAAATTAATAATTACAAAGTTTCTTTAATAAATAAAAGAAAAGGAGAAAATTGGAGTCTCCTTTAATTGCTAGATCTACTGCACGGCTGACTTGCTTCGTTTGGAATAAGAAAATTTCATTTCAAACTTTGAACAACTAGCCTTTTATTAAAATCCAGCAACAATCTCTACTTTCCATTCTACGAATAATCTTATTTACCGTTCATTTCATTCTTCAAAGATGTCCAACTAAAACAAACTACCGATAATCTTATTTACCCAATTCTCACATAAAATCTCAAATCCAACCAAGCAACAACACAATCAAAGCAAATCCAGCAGATAATTTATTTTGCATAAACAAATACAAAAATAGAAAACATATATCGTATATAGATGATAACTAGGGCCGGCCTTAGGCGGTGTCCTCGTTGGCCTACCATTTTACGATTGGGGGCTCTAGGCCCACAAGGCAACTGCCTAGGGCCCTAAAATTTTAAAATTTTAGTTTGAAAAAAAAAAATTGTGATCTCATGAATATAAAGTCGGAGGTCTATATACATTTTTTAAACAAAGACGGCCAACAATTATAATCAAAGGCCCACTGATTACATATGTTGTTTTTTCTTTTTTACAAAAGACCCACCATTTTAATACAAGAAACTTACCACTAAAAAAAGGCTCACCATAAACACAATTATAATTATCACAACAGATATAAACACATTAAATCCCTTTATCAAACATTCGAGAAACAAATTGAAATCAAATATAGGGTTCTTGAGAACTCTCTTGATAAGAAAATTCAAACACGAAATCTCTAAAATTGCGTAATTCGCTTATAAAAGAGTTAAATTCATTATCGTTTAGAAGGTAATTGAATCTAATACTTTTTTTTTTACATTTCATCTCAAACTCCCAAAATCTCAGGGTCGGCCTTGATGATAACAAGAAAAAGTGAGAAAGGAGTACATGAGAGAGGGGGAAAATGTGGCTTCTTTGTATCAAAGAAGTATGGAATGAATTATGAAGAAAGCTGATTGCATCTAGGAGAGGGCATCGTTGGAGTATGAACAATTACTGTATGGTTGCTCAGGATTTGTGCTTCTTTTCCTTATAGTTTTCATATTAATTTATGATTAAATTAATTTCTATTGTAAAGATTTTAATGACTATAAGAATAATTTAACTTAAGGGTATTATAGAAATTTAAAATTAATGAAAACATGGGGTGCAGTGGTGGTGCAGAGACAAGTTTTGAGAGGTGGCCACTCTAAAAGAAAAGGAGAAGCCAAAATTAAAATCGTGCGCCAAAATATTTTGGAAGCCCATCAAAACCCAAGTTTATTCTATTCTAGTATATTGTATCATAAATTTGATGTTGTTTGACAGAAAAAACAATTATCAATACAGATGGTTGGTTACTGGGGCGTAACTCAGCAAATAAATGAACAAGCTTAGAGCTTAAGCAAATAACTCTCAAGTCAACGACTCGAATCCTACCAATGACGAAAGTTTTGAAAAAAATACTTAATCCCGAATTAATAGATACTGTCAATATATATATATATATATATATGATTGGTTAATTATAGGGGTGACAATGTAGCGGATTGAGGATGGATACCCTATTATCCATCCTCATATCAATTTGACAGGGTTCAAAATTTTTTTATCACTATTTGAGACGATTTTTGTAAGACAGACACCACATTACTAACTTAAGTTTAAAAGGCACCTATTTAGGTAACCAGACAAAAATACCCATTTTTTGTCAGTTTATGTCTTTTTTAAACATAGAGAGAAAACCTTTGACAGAAAACATCCGAGCCTTTTCGTGCCTTTTGACACTAGATTCGAGCCTTTTCGAGCCTTTTCAAGCCTTTTTACACTAGGTTCGAGCCTTTTTACACTAGTTTCGAGCCTTTTTACATTAGATCCGAGCCTTTTCGTGCATTTTTGTGTCTTTTCGTGCCTTTTTACACTAGGTTCGAGCCTTTTTACACTAGGTTCGAGCCTTTTTACACTAGATCTGAGCATTTTTGTGCCTTTTCGTGCCTTTTTACACTAGGTTCGAGCCTTTTTATGCATTTCCGTGCCTTTTTACACTAGGTTCGAGCCTTTTTATGGCTTTCAGTGCCTTTTAACACTAGGTTCGAGCCTTTTTATGCTTTTCCGTGCCTTTTTACACTAGGTTCGAGCCTTTTTACACTAAATCCGAGCCTTTTTGTGCCTTTCCGTGCCTTTTAACACTAGGTTCGAGCATTTTTATGCATTTCCGTCCCTTTTTACACTAGGTTCGAGCCTTTTTACATTTGGTTCGAGCTTTTTTGTGCCTTTCCGTGCCTTTTTATACTAGGTTCGAGCCTTTTTATGCCTTTCCGTGCCTTTTTACACTAAGATCGAGTCTTTTCGTGCCTTTTCGAGCCTTAGATTCGAGCCTTTTAATACACAGTTCGAGCCTTTTAAACAGTTATCCAAGCTTTTAAATAATTTATGAATAGATTAGTGAATTTTGATTCTCCGAGACTTTTAAAATTGTTCGAGCCTTTTCAGACACTATGTTCGAGCCTTTTCATACACTACCCGAGCCTTTTCATACACTACCCTAGCCTTTTCATATACTACCCGAGCCTTTTCATACACTACTCGAACCTTTTCATACACTACTCAAACCTAGTAATTCACACAACCAACTTATAGTTTACAAAAGACACCGAAAACAAATGAAAAGGAATTCAATGAAGGGTTTTAAATTGAAAAAAAAAAAAGCTTGACCCTCGAATGTGTCTGTGTAGCGCCACAAAATTAACTATCCAATGAAAATGATTTGATAAGGTTATGGTGTTTAACTTCCATTGGAGGTTTGTTATAGAGAAAGATGAAAGAAAAAAGCTCTGAAAACTTTAAAGTAAGAAAGAGAAATGTGTAAAATAAGGGCAATTTCGGTAGTTCACCATAATAGGTGCATTTTAAACTTAACTTATTAAAGGAGTGACTTTGTCACCACATGAGTTTTAAAAAGTGACATTTTCCACCATTTCCACTTCAAAAATACTCGTAAATCAAAAGTAATAGGATTGTAAATTTTGATTATGGCTACTTTGTTTATAAAATAGTGTGAATGATATATATCATTTAACCAACTTCATCTTATCACATTTCTTCATCTATTAATGTATTTCAAATTAAGAATAATATATTTTAAATTATCTTGTTCATATTCTCTATTAAAAAAAAATTAAGAATATGAACAAAATAAATATTTATTTATAATACTAAAAACAAAAATTATAGAATGCCTAACAACTTGTCTCCAATGCAATAAGGCCTATAACCAACACATTCTAAGTATTTTCTCATATATATCTCATATGTAATCACTTATGACTTTTTTTTATCTAACGTGTCGACCCACAAAACAGATGGATATATTGACAAATAATTTCTTGAAGCTTTCAAGAAAACGGATCTTGGGTCAAAGTTGTGATGCGATCATTACGCCTAGCTAACACATAATTAGCGCACACACATAAACACATATTTTTTAACGGATTCAAGAACATAATATAATTATAATAAATAATAAGGAATTAATTCTTGAAATACTTTAGATACAACGCTTAATATAAGTGGAAATGGTGGAAAATATCACCTTTTCCAACTGATTTGGTGACTCTATAACCGGTTTAATAACTTAAGTTTAAAAGGCACCTATTATGGTGAACTACCAAAATTGCCCTTAGATAATCATTTATGTTATTGTGTTTGTCTGGTTCTCTCTCCACACTTCCAACAAAAACGATAACGGGGTTAGTCTCTCTCTCTCTCTATCTCTCTCTCAATACAAATAGAAGTTCAAGATCAAAACAACTGGACGTGCTTCATTACAACAAGGTAATATTTCGTGTAAATACTTCTTTTCATTTGTTCACATTTTCATTGTGACAATTGTGGATCTCCGAGACTTTGTCACCTATTTCCGAGCCTTTTTAAAAATCACTAATCGAGCATTTTCATGTCTTGTCCGAGCCTTTTCATGTGTTGTCCGAGCCTTTTCATGTGTTGTCCGAGCCTTTTTATGTCTGCTCCGAGCCTTTTCAAAAATCAGTAATTGAGCCTTTTGAAGTCTTCTCCGAGCTTTTTCATGTCTTGTCCGAGCCTTTGCAAGTCTTCTCCGAGCCTTTTGAAGTTTTGTCCGAGACTTTTATAAAATAACTATTCGAGCATTTTCAAGTCTTCTCCGAGCTTTTTCATGTCTTCTCCGAGCTTTTTCATGTCTTCTCCGAGACTTTTCAAAAATCACTAATCGAGCCTTTTCAAGTCTTCTCCGAGCTTTTTCATGTCTTTTCCGAGACTTTTCAAAAATCACTAATCGAGCCTTTTCAAGTCTTATCCGAGCTTTTTCATGTCTTGTTCGAGCCTTTTGAAGTCTTCTCCGAGACTTTTAAAAAATAACTATTCGAGCATTTTCAAGTCTTCTCTGAGACTTTTCAAAATTCAGTAATCTAGCCTTTTCAAGTCTTTTCCAAGCCTTTTCATGTCTTGTCCGAGCATTTTCAAGTCTTCTCCGAGACTTTTTAAAAATAACTATTCGAGCTTTTTCATGTCTTGTCCGAGCCTTTTGAAGTTTTGTCCGAGACTTTTAAAAAATAACTATTCGAGCATTTTCAAGTCTTCTCCGAGCTTTTTCATGTCTTCTCCGAGACTTTTCAAGTCTTCTCCGAGACTTTTAAAAAATAACTATTCGAGCATTTTCAAGTCTTCTCCGAGCTTTTTCATGTCTTCTCCGAGACTTTTCAAGTCTTCTCCGAGACTTTTAAAAAATAACTATTCGAGCATTTTCAAGTCTTCTCCGAGTTTTTTCATGTCTTCTCCGAGACTTTTCAAGTCTTCTCCGAGACTTTTAAAAAATAACTATTCGAGCATTTTCAAGTCTTCTCCGAGTTTTTTCATGTCTTCTCCGAGACTTTTCAAAAATAACTAATCGAGACTTTTCATGTCTTCTCCGAGCCTTTTCATATCATCTCCGAGACTTTTCAAAAATTAGTAATCGAGCCTTTTCAAATCTTCTCCGAGACGTTTCAAGTCATCTCCGAGACTTTTCAAATAATCACTAATCGAGCCTTGTTAGGTCTTCTCCGAGACTTTTTATTGAATTACTAATCGAGTCTTTTAAAGACTTTTTCGAGACCAAAAATGTCTTTTTCGAAACTTTCATGTATTCTTCGAGACTTTGCTAGTGTTCTCCGAGCTTTTTAAATATCCTCACCCGAGCCTTTGTAAATGTAATTTATGAAAATATTTTGTACTCCTGAGTTTTAATTAATAGTTTTGATTAATTTGACAGCATCATGAATCGGGTTAGAATAGTAATATCTTACAACGGTCAATGGGAGCAACTACCCGACGGAAGTCAGAGGTTTGTTGGATCCGATAACCAGGGAATGTATGTGTCAAAGAATATGACTTACGAAGAATTGGCGGCGATCGTGCATACCATTGTGAAGTATGATGTAAACAAATTCAATGTTGATCTGGCATCAGTATCAATCGTTCCTGGCAGTACATGTCGTACATTTATAAGAAATAACGATGATGTTCAGTTTATGCTAGGGGAAGATCGGGTGATCCCTCAAGTATGTGTAAGTCTAACTCAGAGGACACCTGGAGATGTGATAGAGAATGATATTCCTCCTCCTGAAAATACCCAACAATTTGGATCCTTTAGCGGTAGCAACCAAGTGTATCTCCAAAGGAGTTTCGTCGAAAGTGGGGAAAACATGTGCGGTGTCCCACCGGTAGCGGTTGACCAAGTAGTTGAACCTCAATTTAGCGATGTGTTTGGTTGTCGAATTGAGCAGTACAATGAGATGAACAATTACCCGAACCATGAGGTGGATAATGAGGCAAATAATAAACAGGTAGATGATCTAGAAAATGTGGATGAAGAGCGTACACAAATTCAAACACAAGGAAGACATGTACAAGGAGTTAGTTGCACTGTACCAAATATGCCCGGGACTTCCGAGGTCCGACATAATATAACTGTATCTGATTCTGATAATACGATAACGTGGGTTATTCCCGGAGCAGATTCATACTCGTTTGGTATTGGTAGAAGCAACACCTTGGCAACGCAAGAACCTACATGCATGATTTATAAAGGTCAATTTTTCCCGAGTAAAAAGGATTTGAAGAGGCTAGTTGGCCTTTTTTCAATGCGGAGAACTTTGAATGGAAGGTGAAAAGGTCTAATAAGACAACGTTACATCTAGTTTGCATCATTGACAACTGTACGTGGAAATTAAGAACGGTGAGGAGAGATGAAGGGACTTACTTCCAAGTCAGAAGTTTTGTCAACCAGCACAGTTGTCCTTTTGAGGAGGTTCACCGTCGCCACCGACAAGCTAGTGCAGTCATAATCGGAGAAGTCATTGCACCTAGACTTCAACAACATGATGGTCGTCTCATGCGTCCGACGGACATAATCGCCGATATGAAAACAATGTATGGCATCCAAGTCATGTACAGTAAGGCACATGATGCCTTGCAATATGCATTGTCCTTGACCTATGGAACGCATGAAGAAAGTTTCAAATTGTTACCATCGTTTGCGTACGTTTTGGAACAGCAAAATCCTGGCACAATCACCGACTTACAATGCGCAGACGATGATACATTTTTGTACTTTTTCATGTCGTTAGGGTCCTCAATTAGAGGTTTTCGGAGGTGTATACGTCCTATGATTGCAGTTGATGGTACCCATTTGAAGGAAAGATTCGGGGTACAATGTTTGTGGCAACTGCACAAGATGGAAACGAACATGTGTATCCAATTGCTTTTGGGTACGGTGACTCAGAAAACAACCTTTCATGGGAGTGGTTTTTGGAATGCTTGAGGGGTGCCCTTGGTCATATAGATGATCTGGTTTTCATTTCCGATCGCCATGCAAGCATTGAAGTAGGGATTTCTAAAGTGTTCCCTTATGCAACCCATACCATATGTTGCTGGCATTTTGGTGAAAATATGAAGAAGCGATTCCACAGAAAGGATGTTGCCGACATAATGGATACAGCAGCTAGGACGTACAGTGAATTCAATTATAACAGGCACATGGAGGAGTTACATAGGCTGCACAAGGGTGCATTCGAATATGCCATTGCTGCCGGTCCACACAAGTGGTCTCGCGTACACTGTCCCCAAAGAAGGTACAGGCTGATGACCACAAATGTTGCTGAGTGCATAAACTCATGCCCAAAATTCGCACGGCAACTGCCAATGATGACACTGGCGGAGTTCATTAGGAATATACTACAAAAGTGGTTTCACGATCGTCATGCAGCTGCACGGTCCATGCGTCATCAACTGACCGACGCATCACATCTTGTGATCCTAAAACGTGTCGAGAAGTGCAATTATATGACCGTAAATCCGGTTGACTGAAACATATTTTCCGTCAAATTGAATGGAAACCAATGGACGGTTAACTTACACTTGAAGACTTGCACATGTAACAAATTCCAAATGGACCATTTCCCATGTTCTCATGCACTTGCAGCGGCAAGGTACATGAGATGTTACAGTTAACGATTTATATTATTTGGGTTCGTGAATCTCATTGTTTTCATTGTTGTAGGGAGCGAAACTTGGATTACACATCTCTGTGTGCGGACTACTACAAGAGGGAGACACTTATTGATGCATACTCGGTTCCTATTATGCCTGTTGGCCATCCTTCTTCATGGGTAGTGCCATCCGACATCGCATCTCGGGTGGTTTTAAATCCAAAGTCGAAGAGACAATCAGGTCGCCCGATGGAGGGTCGACATGCCTCGTCTTCGGAGAGGACAACCATACAATCGTGTAGAAGATGTGGACAATCAGGACATAATAGCAGGCGGTGCTCCAACCCACCGATGGTTAATGAAGGTCCCAGCATAAGTGTTCCCGATGAATACCGTCGCAAGTGCAGCATCTGTCATTCAATTGGACACAACAAACAAACGTGCCCTGAGAAAGACTCTACCGTGGAATGAATGGAGCCGTCGAGGAAGGCGATCAAACATAACAAGGCAATACAAGAGGAACATGTCTCCAACTTGATGTCTTCCAACATCGTCCAGACATTGGGAACCATGCTCGATACAGTTGTGTTATGAGACCGTTGGTTATTATGCTTTTTTATGTTGAACTATTATGATATATTTATTGGTTGTTCGTTTAATGTCATACTGGATCCTTTGTTATAGTGTCTACAATTCATTGTATTGTTTATGGATTTCAATATATCAAATGTGTGTTCAAGTGTTAATTGCAAACAACTAAATTTTTTAAAAAATAATTTCATTTCATTACTCAAATGTTATGTACATCAACTAAATCACTAACTGGAAGACCAATCCTTTGAGTTACAATAAACCTCCACAACCATCTTCTCTCGGATGGTGCCCATTTCGTTTTCTGACTAGTCGAACGTATCCCTGTTCGCTGCCAGGTACTCTATCAATCTCAAAGTATGGGCACCACAGTTACCACTGCAAGTCACCACATAAACAACCGTTAGAATTGAATGTTATTAAAACCGATTAGGATAGAATAAGATCTTTAAATAGTCATACCCTCTATCCTGTTGGGGTACACGGTCTCTAGACACAATGTTGAGTGGAAAGGGCTTATTCTGCAATGTATACGTCATATCGCCCCTCCGTCTGCGACCGTGAAAGTCCAACGAATGCAGCATCGACGGTAAAAAATATCGTAAGCAAGCGAGCTGCATTTTCCTATGGCGAAATGGTACCTCCTGTCTGAACGGGTCCATCAGGTAAATACTCCCTGTTGTGAGGTTGACGCTGGCTAGTGCCCAATGCGTACGTCCAAGGTTGCAAGGAATCAAAACCTATATGTGTTTCAACAAAGTGTTATCAATGGGAAATTTATTTAAAATTCAAATTCAAAAGAAATTAATAAAACACTGACCACGTCAACTTCGTTCCATGGTTTGGTTCCTACCGGGACCAATCCACGTACCACCGCAAGGTCCTCAATGGACCACTGATGCTTGAACATAGACCAACTGCGGCGGGGTTTGTCGGCCCCACTTCCCATTAATCTCTCCCAGTCATTCAATAACCATGACCGTACAAAGAAAATTTATAAAACGTTAGATAAAAGATGTACGAAACACATAAATAGATGTTCAAAAGCCGTACAAATTAAACACTTACATAGAACTGTGAATCCTGTATGTTGATCATCGGACCGTAGACAGTGGAGTAATATCTCCGACGCTTCCGCAGAATATGCAAGTACGCGTCCATATGCTGACAATTTCAACATTTTGTATTGTTAGCATTCTACTATTTCATAAACATCTTATACACAATGTTCAGGTAAGGACCATACCGTATCCTCCAACTCCATGCTGTTCGTTTGAAATCGTTGGAACCAAGGGACACCAACTGGCTCGAGTAGATCCACATCACGCCTGCATAATTTTTGAAAAAGTTATATAAGAAAGTCGTTTTGCTTAGCAGTTTCAAAATACAAATTAATTTTTGTAATATTTGCGATTATACTTACAATTCCCCAGTCGAGTTCCTCTTATAGGCTTGGTACGCCGCAAGGTGGTCAGGATCTATCAATGCGTGGGGCGCCCATACATGTGCTGGTTGTGGCCTAATCCTTGGCCTCTTCGGCCGACAGGGGTCAGTGTATGGGGTCCGCTGCTGCCAACCTGCCCTGCGAACCCGATCCCGACGTTGAAGGGGTGGGGTAATCCGGTCCACAGAAAGGATGTGATCCACTAGATGGCTGAGCTGTAAGGAGGAACTCTGTTCCCGTGTATTGCCTCCAGAGGTGCGATGTGTTGACGGACTATGTCCCCCTGTATCGCCTGTAGGGGTGCGCTGTACATTGGAACTATGTCGCCGTCGATCGCCTGCAGGTGTAAGCTCTTTGGGTGCACTGAGACTGGGGATCTCTGTCTCTGTGGAATAAATGAAGGGGTGCTCTGCACCAGGATCGACCGGAGGGGTGTGCTGTAAGGAGGTGCTTTGTACCAGTTCTTGAGAATGAACAGGTTGGTCTGGTAAAACCTACTGAGGTTCTTCCTCTATCTCCATAGGTGTTGTATCAGTACCACTAGTACCACGAGTAACCTCCTCTCGTGGTGTCACACCATGCCCTTGCTGATCACCCTGATGACTACCTGTCCTCCCTCTGGGACTGAAGTCTCGGTGTCCGTCTGGGTCATCAAAGGGTGGGTCATCGAAGGGTGGGTCATCGAACCGTGTACCTCGAGTACGGGCGTGCGACGTCGAACCCTGAAGCCCTCGAATCAAATCTAGCAACTCCTGATGCTGTTGATCTCGTTTCTCATTACTCTTTCGCACCTCCTCCTGTAACTCGCGTAACGCATCCATCAGTTCAGTATACCGACGGTCCTGAAAGGATTTCGAAATTGTCAGTACTAAAACCATTCACTCAATTGAAATTAAATAATACGGTAAAAAGAATTATACGTACCTCTGCTTGCCCTCCAACGCCTCCTCGTGAGTCATCTCCAGTTCGAGAGTCATCTCTAGTTCGAGGCTCTCTAGGCAACGTGAATCGAACCCGCCTAGTCCTTGCGAGACGAATATGACGACCGTCCGAGTCAGAACCCTCTGTATCACTGGGTTCGAAGACGGACCCTCAGTGTCATTGGTTCCAGCAGTTGTATATCGTTCGGGGTCAGAGACGGGAACAGGTATATCACCGAGATCAGCATCATACAAACTGCCTCCCTGGGAAATGCCCTCGAAGTACCGTTTAGCCCTCTCAGTTGCCGTCGGCATCAATTTCACCCTCGCAAACATCTGAAATTGCAGTTAGACCATTGTAATTGTATACATACTAATAGTTATGAACATAAAAAAATATATATATATATATAGATATTTACACTTTCAAGGAAAATGCTATTCAACTTCTCCCCCCTCAGTCGCGTACTCAACTCCCATTTTAGAATTCGGGGGAGAGCTCGATTTCCCTCCGCTTCCCACATCCGCTGTTGCCAAGCTCGGGGATAACCTCGAAAGCAAATATCTACAAAACACCTAAGAACGATAAGAATCCAATACAATACATAAGTCATATGAAAAAAATAACAAATTCAAAATTCTCACCAACAGGGCGTGCGTTAGCCCATATATGTTATATGTCTCCGTGGTGTGTACATCAACGCCCTTTCGTCGCTGGCGTTATTCAAACCGCCTACGTCGACCATCCAACGCATGCTTGAAACCGTATATAGACCGCCTATACACGTGTGCACCCCACGGGAACGCATCAAAAGCGTCCAAGTCCTCGACTAGGCGAAACTGCCATACTGGAACTTTCTCTCTCTCGTCCAACCCCATCAGTATCCAGCTAAGCATATACAATAAGCAAAGCTTAACCGCATCGTACCGCTCAGAAAAAACACCAATCCGTAGAACGGCTTTCAGCTCTGCATACTCGACCTCATCTCGATCCTCAAAGTACCGCTGGTGTATGCCATTCTTTACCATATCATAGGTCGACGTGTTAGGAAGTTCTCCGAACTTCAATCCGGTGATTAGACAAAACTCAACCTTTGAGAACCGGACCGAATGCCTTCCTAACAAAAATCTCATCTCATCTCATCTTTAGGCCCATCGTGATGCAACTCGCGAATAAGCAACCGATGTACAATGCCAGCTGAAGACTTCATCCCACGATCCATCCGAAGGAGGTGTCCAAAACACGACTCAGCATACCGACGTCGTTCTTCGATCGCAAGATGTTCAGGTACCTTGTTAAGTGCGTTGTCGATATCTGTAAGGTCATCAAAATGGTCATGTCGAGTTATTTTCCCCGAATACCTTTCTTCCTCTGGAGTTTTAAGCGAATCTTTTAGTTGATTCCTCATCTACATATTGACATAAAAAAAATATATCTAGTTAAATAAAATAAATAATATAAAAATGAAAGGTTTCGGACACTAAATGAAAAGTCTCGGACACTATATGAAAAGGCTCGAAAACTATATGAAAAGGCTCGAAAACTATATGAAAAGGCTCGGGCACTATATGGAAAGGCTCGGAAACTATATGAAAAGGCTCGGACACTATATGGAAAGGCTCGGAAACTATATGAAAAGGCTCGGACACTATATGGAAAGGCTCGGAAACTATATGAAAAGGCTCGGACACTATATGAAAAGGCTCGGACAATATATGAAAAGGCTCGGAAACTATATGAAAAGGCTCGGACACTATATGAAAAGGCTCGGACAATATATGAAAAGGCTCGAAAACTCTATGAAAAGGCTCGGAAAATATATGAAAAGGCTCGGACAATATATTAAAAGGCTCGGAAACTATATGAAAAGGCTCGGAGACTATATGAAAAGCTTGGAGATTCTAATTCTAGAAACCTATTCATATTCCTTAAAAGGCTCGGATTACTATTTAAAAGTCTCGGACAATGTTTTAAAAGGCTCGGATCCTATTTTAAAAGTCTCGGAGCCAATGTGAAAGGCTCGGAGATTCAAATAGCAGAAACCTATTCAAAATGCTCGGAAAAGGCTCGGATTACATGTGAAAAGCTCGGAAAAGGCTTGAAAACCCAAAACTTCATCGTGTTCGACAGAATTTTTTCATAAATTTAAACCCTAACCTAATCAAACAAACCTAATCAACAACAAATCAAATCAAACGAACATCCAACATCAAACGCAAATAAAAGTTTCAACAACAAAAACGCGTCAGAAAATCATATCACCTTCTCGTCGATTTCAAGACTGTATCGCCACCGCCGGCAGGTTTCCCGTGAGATTTAGTACCAGATTTCTTGCACCCAAGGTCTCTCTTTCCACTGTTCTCTCTCTCTCAACTTTTTTCTCTTCAGATGCAAACTGACAAGAATGAGGGTATTTTTGTCTGGTCACCTAAATAGGTGCCTTTTAAACTTACATTAGTAAACCAGTGACATTCTCACAAAAGCCCCTCCAAATAGTGACAAAAATTTTTTGAACCCCTTAATATAATTACTTTGCTTTCAAATAATTAAAATATAATTAAAGAAATGATGAAAGGTAGGTACGTAGGTGTATGTGAACCTTTGTTCTTCGAAGATCCGGCGGCAATGCTCCAAGAGCCAAGTAGGTGGCATTAAGATTCATCCTCCTAATTTTCTCTCTTGGTATTATACTCTTGCTTCTTCGAAATTTGTCCTTCACCATTGGGTTGCACAGCCCTTTTTGCACTTTGTGACCTCTTCAACTTATGGTTTCTCTCCTTTCTCTCCTTTGTCTTGGCTTGGTCAAATAGAACCATTCTTATAACAATTCCGAAAATGAATCGGCTCCTCAGTTCATTTGAAGAATATCAGTTTGTTTGAAGAATCATTGAAAATCAATCTCTAGTAGAAAATACATTAAAACCAAAATTCTACTTTTGTCTGAAAATCTTTCATGCACACATACAAACTCTGTTGATGGTAACTGTCAGCAAGCCTTAGACTAAAGTGTTTGATGACGTGATCCCATAATTTGAATCTTTCAGTGTGCTTGCTTCCAAAGTGTCTAATGATGTATTCTGATTACTTAAATTCATATCAATATTTTGACTAAATATTGCTTGTGAAATAAGAGTTTTCTGATTGCTATATATAGAACCATTGAATCTTTTCATCTAAATATTCTTGGTAGCGGTGGAAATGAAGAGTCATTGTTTTATTAATGACATTGAATATGTAAGAGTCAAATTCATGTAATATTTCATGTTCATGAATTTGAGAAAAAAAAAATTAATAAAAAAGTTTCAAATATCCTATATTCAAAAGCTTGTTGTATTACATTAACTATAATTATTTGATATTAAAGATTGTGAAGTTAATATTATATAGATGCATGTCTTGATTTATTTTCTTTCTCCCTTCTCAACGCATGGATTTCAATTCAATGGTTTGAATAAATTATCTTATAACTAATTTATAATAACTAATTAATAGTACTTATTTATTTATTTATTATTATTAAATAGTTATATAGAAATAGAAATAAAAATGAATATATATAATTTAATATCGAAGCTCCCTTACAGCGACACGTGGCACTGTGAGGGTCAGCTTTTATATATACTAGATTGCATTTCACACGACGTGTGTGAACTATAAAAATGTAACGCAACTATAATTTAATAATTTAACTTATTGGTCTAAGATATTGGATTCATTGGTGATGAAAAACAATCATGAGGTATTTCTCTAGATTTATTTCTTTAACATCGATCTCCAACAAAAATTAATCTATGATCATGTCAAGCTTTTCTCATGTAGTATGTTGAAACTTTATGATAATATATTATTCATCAAGCATTAAAGGAAAAATATGTGATCTAATAATAGTAATAATTCTCATTAAATCTAGAAAATTAACTATTAATTGAAAATAAAAAATGAAGAGTTGAAGAATATAAAATTGAAGGGTTGAATATATTTTTTTGTAACAAAAAACCTAATTAATGGTCAAGTTTTCTCATAATGACATGTTAAGGGTCCAAAATAAGATAAAATAATTAATAGTATAGAAATATCAAGAGTCAATTCCATTGGTCGGGTCAGTATTTTTTGTACTGACTTATTCACCAAATATTATATTATATATATATATATATATTATATAGTTAAATAATTAACAATATTTTAAAAAATCAATAAGAATTTATAGCTTGTTTGTAAAAAAAATTATGGCTTGTCTTTTAATCTTACCAAATAATGGAATACTTAAAAAAAATATTACATTATATTTAAAAATCAAATTTATTTACAATCCTATTAATTATGAGATTGCCTTTTAATTACCTATAGATATGTGATTTATGAAAAATTATAATATTATTAAAGTTATTACACTTAATAACTACTTAAAACCTTTGATAAATTTAAAAAAAAAAAAAAGCAAAAAAAAAAAGAATTTATGGCTTGTTTTTAAACTTACAAAATAATGTAATACTTAAAATAAATAAATAAATAAATAATACTTAATGATTAAAAATCAACTATGATATTGGTTTAGATAATTTATTCACTATTCCATTAATTAAGGGATTGTCGATCTCTTAATTATCTATTGATATGTGATTTATATCATTTAATAGCTGTTATGTGTAAAATTCACCTAAGACACGTCATCATGAAGCACAGGTCATTGCGGCCACGTAAGCAGAGTCAACGATCGGTCCAAAAAAGAAACACGTGACCACTCCACGTAGACGGGCTACTCACCAACACCAGCAATAGCAACGCTAAATGCGACCGAGTAAGCCGAGTATAAGAAAAACCCGACCAGACCTGCTCGGCACGCATAAAAATATTTACACAAGGGTTATTCTACCTTCAACAAGCAGTATAACTGTAGAGATTGATCACAAGTCAACTACCACGACAAGAGGAGTTCAACAAGGAAACAAACAGATTTTCTTACCTGTCTATCAGAGTCTAAAACAAATTCAGATTCGACTGCATTAAACATGTAACAAAATATCAAATAGGAAACGAATCCTAAACCAACTATGTAATCCTCAACTTGTACACCACTCTCGAAACCCTAAGGGTACACCAAAACACTAGCATCGTCAGGTATAAACACACCTGTAAAAGCATACCGTCAGAACAAGTTTTCTTAGAAGAAAAGAGAGAGAGTGTGTGTGTATTATTCTCATAATAATAGTGAATTTTGCTCAATTGCTAAGGCAACGACCCGTGGATGTTTCTCCAATCACCGGAGTTTTACCACGTATTCTCTTCTCTTTACTTTCTGATTTATTATTTTTATTATCACATTCATATTTACAAGTTTTCACTGACCTACTATGTTGACCGGTTGACTATCTAAAAATCACCGTCAACAATTGGCGCTAGAAAGAGGGGGGGTAATTGTGCATGCATTTGCTATATTCAACCTTTATAAACCCTCGTGATACAATGGTTGGCAAAGGAGATGGCAGCGATCCCAGAAACATCCACGGTTTGCCAGAGAACTTGCAGAGGGTAGATATCGCGAAAGACTTTGACGTGACGGATGAAGATCGATCGATGACCACAGCTAGCCATCAACGTTTTCCTCCCCACCAATAAGGAAATAGCCCGATGGTTCCGAGAGTCCCTGCAGTAGCTTGTATCTGACACAGTACATCTTGTGTTAGACCAATCTCTAAGACTGGGCTTTCCGTGGGAAGGAGGACTACCCCAACGAGAGGAGCGCCCCCATATAAAACACGGTCCTGATCAAATAGAGCTAGGTCAAAACCCACTCAACAGACGTACTCACCAGAGGGACCGATCGATATCTTCCCGAGAAAGTGATTGATCCCGTCGTTAGAAACGCCAAAAAGGGACGGACCTACCACACGAGCTAAACAACAGAATCAAAGAACAGAATGAAGTACGGGGCTTAAGCGGTGACCAAGCAAAAAGGAAGCATCATGGGAAGTTCACAAACTACACCCCATTGAAGGAAAAACATGAGGATATTCTCGCAATATTAGAAGAGAAAAATCTATTGAATGAGCCTCTCAGACAGTAGTACAATGCTCGGAAGGACACAAAAAAGTATTGTCGTTTCCATAAAGATAACAGGCACAACACTTCTAAGTGCTTCCAACTTAAAGATCAGATCGAGACACTTATCTAGGGGGACATTTGAAAGATATAGTCCTAAAGATGACGGAGAAGGTAGAAGATCGAAGGACCACGAAACAACCCAGTAGAGAATCGAGGAAAGAAGCCTAGCCCGAGGAGAATCGAGGATGAATAAGTAATAAACACCATCTTCAGCGGGCTCGCAACTGAGAAAAGCAACAAAGAAAAGACCTAAGAAATCTGAGAAGCCATGGAGGCCAGAAGAGACCTCGATGTGAACTCAGTGGAACCCAACTCGAAAAGGATCAAAGAGGGCTAGGATATCATAATATTCAATGAAGCCGATTCACACGAAGTAGATGTCAGACCAAACGACGCACTCGTTATAAGTGCCCAGAATGGCCACAGAGAAGTACACCGAATCCTAGTCGACAATGGGAGCTCGACGGATATTCTAAGTGTAAAAATGTATGATCAGTTACAGCTAGATAGGGAAGATCTGCAACCTTTTCATACCCCACTCCAAGGCTTCGGTGGCACATAAGTGAGGTCGTTGGGCACTGTGAAATTGTCGGTTAAGATCGAGAAAGCCCTATGCCAAAGGACAGTCTCGCTCAATTTTATGGTCGTAAACACGGAAAATTGGCCCTATAACGCTTTACTAGGCCGACCATTCTTGAACAGAACGAAGTCGGTCATAGCTACTTACACCCTGATGATAAAATTTTCAACTGAGTGTGGGGTGGGGGTAATTAGACGGTCACAAGAGATGGCGAGAAGAGTGAACCTGTCAGTCTACAAAGATAGAGAAGGAAAACAAGTGCAGCAGGTGTACACGGTCAAGACAGTCGAGCAAGACATAGATGAATCAGAAAGCCAGGCAGAAGTACCAAAAGAATTCGAGCTCAACCCAAGGGAAAAGCCTAAAGATTGGAAAGATGAGCCGACAGAATATGTGGCCTTAGACAACACCAAACCTACTAAGGTTATCAAGATAGTAGCTAACTTGCAAGTAGGTGTTAAGGCCGAGCTGATAAGAATACTGAGGGAATATAAAGATGTTTTTGCATGGAGTCATAAGGACATGTTCGGAATAGACACGAAGGTGATATCACATTACTTGATGATCGATCCGAAATTTAAACCGGTGGTCCAGAAAAGAAGGCTGTTCAATCCGAAAAGAAGCGCAACAATAAAAAACGAAGTAGAAAAATTGCTCGCCACAGGGTCAATAAGAGAAGTAAAATATCCACGATGGGTAGTCAACGTGGTACTGGTCAAAAAGAAGAACAATCAATGAAGAATGTGTGTCGATTTCACTAATTTAAATAAAGCTTGCCCAAAAGACAACTTCCCATTGCCATGGATAGACCAGCTAGTAGATGCCACGACAAGATACGAGTTGCTTAGTTTCATGGGTGCTTACTCGTCCAAATGAACAAACTAGATGAGGAGAAAACGACATTCACTACCGACCATGGCCTATACTGTTACATTCTAATGCCTTTCGGTCTGAAGAACGTCAGAGCAACATATCAGAGGCTGGTGAATAGGATATTCACCCGAAAAATTGGGAGAAACATGGAATGAAACATGGAAGTTTATGTCGATAACATGCTAACCAAGAATGCAAAAACATAAGAGCATGCAAAAGACCTCAATGAGACTTTTGATATGATAAGAAGATACAAAATGAAACTAAACCCTAGTAAATGTGTATTCGGCGTGCCCTTGGAAGGTTTCTAGGCTTCCAAGTCCATCAAAGAGGAATAGAAGTAAACCCCGAAAAGATAAAAGCTCTTGCAGATATGGTATCACCAAAGACATTGAAAGACGTGCAAAGACTAACCGGATGCCTCGCTTCACTAAACCGGTTCATATCCAAGGCAACTGACAAGTGTGCATCCTTCTTCAAAGCAATAAAAAAGGGAAAGGGTCTCAAATGGGGTCAGGAATGTGAAATAGCTTTTCAAAAATTGAAGGAATATCTGGAAAAAGCACCAATCCTATCAAAACCAATAGTCGGGGAAACACTGTATCTATACATATCCCTCACACCACTAGCTTAGCACTAATCCGGCTGGAGGAAGAGGTACAGAAACCGATATACTACACCAACAAAGCCTTATTGCCAGCTGAAACAAGGTACTCACCAGCAGAAAAAAATGGAACCGGCATTGGTTACGGCAGTAAGGAAGTTGATGCCATATTTCTAGGCACATATAGTGGATGTATACACAAACTGCCCGCTGAAACAGATTCTACAAAAGCCAAAGCTATCAGGACGATTGACCAAATGGGCAGTGGAATTGAACGAGTTCGACATCAAATTCACACTCAGAGCAGTGTTAAAAGGACAAGCGGTCGCAGATTTTATGGATAAGTTCACCGAGCCGGACATTGAGGTGAGAAGAGCAATGGAGGAAAAGAAGAAAAAAGAGTTCCAATGGAAATTGCATGTAGATTGATCGTCAAACACCCATGGCAGCGGGGCCGCGATAGTAATATCAACCCCAAAAGGGGATGCAGTAGAATGCGCCATGAGGTTCGACTTCAAGGTAACCAACAATCAAGCCGAGTATGAGGCTCAGTTAGCCAGTCTAAGAGTATGCATTGCCCTAGGAGCAGATGAGGTCGAAATCTACAGTGACTCGCAAATTGTGGTCAATTAAGTCCTGGATGAATACCAAGTAAGGGATGAGTACCTGATGGCATATTTAAATATAGCAAAGGGGTTGCTCAAACGTTTTAAAGAATACAAAATCACTCAAATTCTGCGAGAAGAAAACGGAAAGGCAGACACTTTATCCAAACTAGCATCAGCAACTACCAGTATCAGGTCCAAAACTATCCCAGTCGCGCACCTGACCAGGCCAAACATAACCGAACCAGAGGAACTTATAATAGTGGAAATTCAAATGCAGTCGGATGGTTGGATAACCCCAATCAGGAAATACCTAGAAAAGGATATCTTGCTAGAAGACATCATGGAGGCAAAGCACATCATGTACAGGTCTACCCAATACACCATTATCAATAGAGAACTTTACAAAAGGGGATTACAAATGTGTGTATCAGATAAGGAAGCTAAACAAATCCTGAGAGACGTCCACAGTGCCATATGTAGAAATCGCACTAAGGGTAAAAGCTTGGCGTATAAAGTGCTTAGGTAGGGTTTCTATTGGCCAACCTTATTCGCCGATGCTCAATAATTCTCAGAAAGCTGTGAGACGTGCCAGAAGATTGCTAATAACATTTAGCATCCACCCTAGTTCAGAAGTTTTACTTCACCTTGGTCGTTCGCCATGTTGGGTTTTGATCTTATAGGGTCAATGCCCACATAAGTAAAAGTTGGAGCAAAGCATGCGATAGTAGCTGTTGACTATTTCACCAAATGGGTAGAGGCAGAAATGCTGGGGCACATCACTGAAGCAAACACCACCAATTTTTTCAAAAAGAACATACTCTACCGATTCAGAATCTCGAGTACTATCATCACTGACAATGGCACCCAGTTTAATAACGTGAAATTCAAGAAGCTATGCAACGACCATAAAATCACTAATTACTACGCTTCGCCCGCTCACCCACAAACTAATGGTCAAACGGAAGTGGTGAATAAAGTAATAAAACATACCCTAAAAGCAAAGTTGGATGAAAGAGAAAGGAAATTCGGCGGACAAACTCCCCGAAGTGTTATGGGCATACCGAACGACTGCAGGGACCTCTATAGGAGAAACGTCTTTTTCTTTGGCATACGAAACTGAAGCGATCATCCCGGTAGAGAGTTCTTTCATCTCACCAAAAGTTAGATTATATGACCCGGACCACAATGTTAACATGCTGCTCCAGAATTTGGAAGAGCTGGAGAAAGCTAAGGACAGGTCGCAGACAAGAAATACAACGTATTAGCAAAGAGCTACCATGCATTACAACTCACATGTTCGAATACGGAGGTTCCTACTTAGGGATCTAGTGCTAAGAAAGGTATCTCTAAACACCAAGTACAAAGCGGCAAGATCCCTCGCCGAAAAATAGAAAGGTCCCTACATCATAAATGGGGTAGTAGGACATGTGGCCTATATAATTGCCCGACTCGGGGGTGGTGTGCTGCCTCTACCGTGCAATGCACAGTATTTGAAGACGTTTCATCCTTAATGGGGACTTTATTATCTCGTTGCTTAAAACTTTATTATCTCAATTGCTAAAACTTTTCAAATGTTTATCAATAAATTAGCAGATTTGTTAAAATTTTACATGCCCACACCAATTTTTGCAGAATCAGTAAAGGTCTCCAAAAGTTTACACATCCCCAAGAAAGACCGAACATCTTAAGAGGGCAATCTTGGAAGACTACACAATGAAAAACCTAGTGAATCTAGAAAAATTCTATCTATGTAGAAACTCGGGCACTATAAAACTGTGAAAAAAACACGGTGAAAGTGTCCGAAGGGGCGGAGAATCTAATTAAGCATGCTCACCTAGCTGAAGCAGATGCGAACGCATCAGTTAGTAAAAAGGCAAACCTGAGAGCCAGTTTACCTAGAAAGAAAATGTTTAGGGCGCCGCCGGTGAAGACCCAATGAGATGCGCATCTATGTTGGCCGGTATACTCTACCCTAACAATGCAGCAAACCCCTGTCACAGAAAAATCTGGAGACGTCCTAGATAACTCGTGCAGGGACCTAATTGTATAGTTGTGGTGAGCCTCAACATAACAATTGGGTGAAAAAACCAAATTGATGACCAACCTAAAAGGATACTTGGCTCGGTCATGGTAAAGGAATCCAAATACTCGGCTAAGTTATGGTGCTCTCGGGGATGAAGAAAATAAACAACTCGGCTAGGCTATAAATGACTTGGGTACAAAGAAGTCCAACTAATTGTCAGTCTAAAGATACTCGACTAAGTTGAGAAGCATTAAACTTAATAAGAGACTAGCCAGTCTACCTTAACTCTTAGTTTCTCTTGTTTGCAACTTTACTTAATGTGCAGGTCTTACGATACAAAGAAGGCATCCCATGGAAATACTAGAACAGTTAACAAAAATATATATGTATTAAAAAATGGGCGAGTGTACACATGAAAAGAATCCCGGTCTATTGAGACCAAAAAGGAGAAATAAAATAAAAGTCAAGAAGATGGCGTCGGGGGTCGAGAGCTGCTACCACCTATACCCGAGTTTGGCATCATCTCACACTCATTTAGTAAGCTTTCGTTGGAGGGCTAGGCGATCTCATCCTCAATGTCATCTATCCAAGCATTGTAATCCCTCCCAGTCACGGCCCCAACATCAGGCTCCTCACTATTTATTCCGGCCTTCTGACAGGCATAAAAAGTAGAAAAAGTAGTCTCATCGGGTACTTCCAAATGCATATGGTGAGGTTGTTTGCCTTTACTATGACAGTATGCATGCCATACTTTCATTTGGTACCGAAGGGATTCCAAAGATGTAGCCACATGCTTCTCAACCGATAAGTTCCAGTTAGCCCTGGCCCAGTCAGTTGCTCTATTCCTCAACTTAAAAAATTCCCTGGCCGAGACCATCCCCCAGTGAAATTCTTTAAGAAGTAAGGCGTCATAAGCTAGAGACCTTTTGAAACGGTCAACCCCTTGGATTTTTGCCTCCAGCCTAACCTCTTTCGTCAGGGATTCAGCGGTTAAGGCATGGTTCTCCAAATCTTCAATTTTTCGCTCATAAGACAGCTTGGTTTCCTTCGCCTTATGCTCGGCCTGGAGCATCGCTTCTTGAGAAGAAGATACCAAGTCCTTGAGATTCTTTATCTCGTCACTAGCTAGTAACGCTCTTTGCTCAGCCTCCATCTGATGCGGTAAACACCTGCTTATGAATTCCTGGTGAGAACTAATTTCTTCTTGGCAAGCCATCTCAGCCCGAGCATGGCTATCTTCGCTCTCCTTCAGTCGGGCCTCAAGGCGCCTTATTTTGTCTAACTGAGCTTGGCTGGCCTGGAAAGCCTCAAACATCTCGGCAATCATCTACACAACAAAGCAACAAAATGAAATACAAAGACAATAGTCATAGCAACCGAAAAAAGGCAAGTAACTTACGAAAGAGGCACTTTTAAAAAAGTTTTTGAAACCGCTCTGATGTAAGGCTGGTCCTAAAACGGCTCCAACAGTCACTACCAAAAAACGCACGACCCGAGGACATGGCCTTTAGCATTGTTTGAGGAAAAGGTTCCTCAAATCGACTCGACGTCCCTAAGCCATCGATACCAACATTTGGCATAGCAGGTGGATCCGCGACATTTAAGTCTTCGGTTGGGTCCACCATGATGGATGAATCAGCAAGGCATTTAAAGAACTGCTCTGCATGAGTTTGGGCTTCTTCACGAGCTCGCACCCCCATTTCCTCAACAATAACGCCAGCTTCTTCATCGCTCAAGGAAGAATCAACAAAGGCGACCACCCACAGGACTTTAAGAACTGGCCAGTCGGGCGAGAAGGAAGTTTTCCATTTCCTAGATTGCCTTCCCATAGTATCGAGGTTGGCAACTTCACCCTTGATTCGAGAAGACTCAGAAACATAGATAGCTGCACCAGAAGGCCCCATAGGTAAAACAACAGCAGAAGTCTCTCCAACTTTCTATTTCCCATTTATAGTAGCAGAGCTTCATTCACATGTCCTGATAGCTGTCTCGTCAATGGAAGAGTCCCTTTGTCCACTCGAGGAACACTCCCAGTCACCAACAACAAAAACAGGTTTGCCTGGCTCAGAATTATCACGAGGGATCTCATTAGTGTACTCATGCGCTCCCTCGACCTCTTCCTCAATGTTCTCTTTAGAAATTTCACCATCCGGTTTGCTCGAGGAAGGCGCAATCCCTTTTACTTGCTGATGAGCGTCTTCCTTACGACTCACTTTAAAAAACGACTTAATTTGACGAGCCTAATTTTCACAAATGACATCCAAGTCGCGTACTAAAACAAAAAAAAAAAGGTGTGAAACATCATTAAAGGAGCCCAAAGATTAAAAAGAGAACTGGCAAGAAAACAAATTACGCTGTTTTTGCGCTGCGATCAAACGAGGGAAAAGACTGGCCTTGATCATCTTGTCCTCATCAAAGAGATAGGGTCCCCCCCTTTTGTCCAAAGCCCGAACAGCAGCCCTGGCCAAATTTTTTAACTCCTCATCTGTCAAGGCTAGAGTGGCTCGGTTCCAGGAATCAAGGGAGCAAAAATAACTAGGAACCCTACTCAACACCGAGCACCATCAACATCGAATTCGATGGATTGACCCCAGTCACCTCCCACGAAGAACCAGCTATTCTTCCGGTACTTGTTGGAGGATGGGAACCCTCAAATAGAGCCTTTCTTTTTGTCGTCCATGGTCACCTTAACATTTCCGTTAATCTTGACACCTCCTAGGATCTAACCATCAAGATAACTAGAGAGAAGGAAATAGGTCCCCGATTTTCCCGATTGCCTCAAGGTATAAAAATGCATAATCTCGCGCTATGTAGGAGGTGGCAATTTCATCCTACGCCACATGGGCCACATACACATTAGGATACGGTAGCTATTCAAGGCTAACTGGGCTAGGGAAATTTGAGCCTCAGCTAAAAACCAAGTAATATAAGGCTGAAGGGGGAGTGTTACACCACAGCCCAACATTGCCCCATAAATTGCCACTATTCTAAGAGGAGGATTACATGGAGACCTATCTCCAGCCAACTCCAGTTGAATAAGATCCTTATCCAGCCTTAATCTCAACACGTACTGATGAAGTCGTTTATCACTAACTACATTCGGCTTAATGTCATAAGCATAAGCTCGTTCCGTAGAAAAATGGATACGGGCTGCCCGATGCTCCTCCTCCTCCACGTCCGTCTCTTTGACTTTCTAAGCATCAATTGCGACAAACTTGTTGACAATCTTGCTAGCCTTGCGTCGATCGGGATGCCTAGACACGGGCTTCATAGAAACTAACCTCAAGAAGAATGTACCAAGACGGAAAGAACAAAAACAAAAAGGAAATAGGATTACGATTCTGAGAAGTTCTACGATTCTATTTTGACTGATGGCATGAGAGGTGAATATCGGTTTATATATAGAGTGAGTCTCTCATGAGGGATCTCTTATTTTAATTTTGGTAAAGACTATGATGAAAACACATCGACTTTAATGAATTTTAATCTGAATTTTTTTGTGGATAATGAGTTCAATGAAATCTACATATTAACAAAATTTGAGAATTTTCCGATTACTAGAACTAGTTATCTAAATTTTGTTAAATATGAAGACATCGAAAAATAGACGAAATATAGGAAAATTCAAGAAAAATAGTTCTAGTGTTCGAAAAATTCTCAAATTTTGTTCATAGCTAGATTTTAATGAATTCATCATCCACAAAAAAATTCAGATCAAAATTCATTAAAATCAATGTATTTTCATCATGGTCCTTACGTAAATTAAAATAAGAGATCCCTCATGAGAGACTCACTCTTATATATAAATAAATATATATATATATATATATATATATATTAGTGAGTCTCTCATAAGGGATCCTTTATTTTAATTTCAGTAAGAACTATATATTTATATATTAGTGAGTCTTTTATAAGGGATCCCTTATTTTAATTTCGGTAAGGACCTTGATGAAATCACATTGATGTTTATGAATTTTGATTTGATTTTTTTAAAAATTTTTATTTATTTATTTTTATGAATGATAACTTCATTGAAATCTATCTATGAATAAGATTTGAGAAATTTTCAAATACTAGCACTATTTTTCTTGAATTTTTCTATATTTTGTTCATTTTCCGATGCCTTTATATTTAACAAAACTGGGATAAATAGTTCTAGTGCTTGAAAATTTTTCAAATTTTATTTATAGGTAGATTTCATTGAATGTATCATCTACAAAAAAATTCAGATCAAAATTCATAAATGTCTTTGTTGAAACTAAAATAAGGGATCCCTCCTAAGAGAGCCAATATATATATATATATATATAGGGTAATTTTCCAATGAGGACTTTTTTATAATTCACACTTTAAACATTTTTGATGAAATTGCATGAAATATATTAAATCTTGATTTGATTTTTTGTATGGAAGGTGAAAACATTGAAATACATTTATGGAAAAAAAATTAAAAAAATTTCAGATGTAAGAACTAATTTTTTTTCGATTTTTTTAAAGATAAAACATTTTTAAATAGAAAAATATAAGAAAAAATAGTTCTAAAATCCAAAAAATTTCCGAATTTTTACCAATGTGTATTTTAATTTTCTTAGGATGCATACAAAAAATCTCATCGAAAAATATTTGATTCCATGTAATTTCATCAAAGGTGCTTAAAGTATGCATCGTAAAAGTTCTCATTTGAAAAATTACTATATGTATATATATATATAAATCGAGGGTATTATTTATGAAAACATTGAGAAATAGTAAAATAAAGGAACATATATCTAAAGTTAGGGGTCAAAAAGGAAATATAGAAAATTCTTCACAAAAAGTGCAAAACAATATAAAACCCCTGTGTGAAGACTGAAGAGTGTATCAAAGTACGAAAGAAGCAAAGGCAAAAACCTGAGCAGCCTTGTGTGTTGTGTGTTGTGTGTAGTAGGGTTTTTGACGCAATGGCGCAATCGCTAGAATTGTTGTTGATTCAGTTTCTGATGCCGGACAACGACGCACGACGGCAAGCGGAGGAGCAGATAAAGAGACTTTCCAAGGATCCTCAGGTGGTGCCTGCCCTTATTCAGCATCTTCGCACCGCAAAGACTCCCAATGTTCGACAACTCGCAGCCGTTCTTCTCCGTAAGAAAATCACTGGACACTGGGCCAAGTTGTCTCCTCAACTCAAGCACCTTGTCAAGCAGTCCCTCATTGAGAGCATCACCATGGAGCACAGGTTTGGTTTTCACTTGTATTTCTTTTTAAGATTGCTTTTACTTGTATTGTCCTCCTGAAATTTCATTTATTGATTAAAGAACAAGTTAGAAATTTCATTGATAAGTTTGCTTGTTTCCTACTCACATCACAATACTTGTTAGCAATACCCATTATTTGTTCATGTTTGTGCTTTGGGATTTGAAAATGATTTGCAATTATAATGTCTCTGCAGTCCACCTGTTCGCCGTGCCAGTGCAAATGTTGTTAGTATAATTGCAAAATATGCCGTTCCAGCTGGGGAATGGCCTGATTTGTTGCCTTTTCTATTCCAATGTAGTCAGAGCGCACAAGAAGAGCATAGAGAAGTAAGTCCATAACACTTGAAACCTTTCGAATTTTCTGTAAATGTTGTCCATCAATGCTATTTTGGTTGCCATAGGTAGCATGATCACATAGTATAGTTTAATTTGTTTTCAGTTTGTTCGTAGGATCTAAATTCATGACTTCACATATTTATGTATAATGTTTAAATAAATGGCTTGTTTTTTATGCATCATGTTTAAATACATTTAGTACCGGGTTTTGCATTAAACTGCAAGTAACCTCAAGGTCAATAGTAGACCATTTTTTATCATTTTTGAGGGACAGACTACCTGCAGGGAATGGAATGCAACAGTTATTTCTTATGCTTTTGTATGATTTTTCATTTTTTCTTTAAATTTGTTTGTCTTTTGCCTTAGTATCCTATAATTATCACATCATGTTTTAGTTCAGATATCGATTGGGTTTTCCAAAGGCCTGTTACTCTATTTTTTCTAAATAAATTATTTTTTTTTATAGGAAATTTATTACAATAAATAATCAATATATAATTCATTGGATGCTAATGTGAATTTCGATTTTTGTGGTATTAGGTGGGATTAATCCTTTTTAGCTCTTTAACCGAGACCATTGGAAATGCATTTCAACCACATTTTGCTGATTTGCAAGCTTTGTTACTCAAGTGTCTACATGACGAGACAAGTAACCGTGTTAGAGTTGCTGCTCTCAAGTAAAATTGCATTCTTAAATTCATTTTTATGCCCTTTTTTGTCCTGAAATTACACGTATGATTGCTTACTTGTATTTTTGACCGTTTTATCAGGGCGGTTGGGTCTTTTCTGGAATTCACAAATGATGGGGTCGAAGTGGTGAGTTTCTATGTCTGTAGTAGTAAAAGCAAATATTCTTTGGAAGCAATATATCTATGCATCCTGCTGTATTTTGATCTATGTAGTCTGCTGTGTGTTGGTGTTTGTTCTCCCAGAAATTTTTTAGCAATGAGTTTGCACATCAGGTTACAGAGATCTAGTTTACTTTTTTCACTCAATTTGACAAGTCGCTTACTTTTGTTTTGTATATTCAATTCTGCTTTACAAGATCAATACCACAATCTTAGAAATGAAAGGCACTTGTGACATTGGGCAATTCTTAGAAAATTGAAGTGCCAAGTAATTATGTTCTAAAATGAAGTGTCACATAAACAAATGATATGTTAGTTTGAATTTTGTTGGTTATTTATATAGCTTAAGCAAAACAATATTACATGTATTAAAAACTTTAATGGGTTTCATACTTTCATTATTTATAGACTAATTTATTATGTCGAATCAGTTATATATTTCATAAACGAAGAAATTTCATGTTTCCTAATTTTGATTTTGTGGCATACAACCTTTGCAGGTTAAGTTTCGGGAGTTTATTCCTAGCATTTTGAATGTGTCAAGACAATGCCTGGCCTCTGGTGAAGAGGATGTTGCTGTGATTACTTTTGAAATTTTTGATGAGCTGATTGAATCTCCTGCACCACTTCTTGGGGATTCTGTCAAATCGATTGTGCAATTCTCTCTTGAAGTTTGCTCAAGCCAAAATTTGGAATCCAACACACGTCATCAGGTAGAAAGGACCTGAACATATATCTTCTTGTGTTTTTCTTTTTCTAGACAACCTGTGTAGCAGGGATGGAGCTATACCAAGTTGTCAAGTTTCACTTGTCTTAGCAAATTACTTGAATTACTTACTGTGCTTTGTGTAATTTCAGGCTATTCAGATCATTTCCTGGTTGGCAAAGTACAAATCCAACTCCTTGAAAAAACATAAGCTGGTTATACCCATATTGCAAGTCATGTGCCCATTGCTTGCAGAATCAAATGATGCGGATGAAGATGATGATCTTGCTCCAGATCGAGCTGCTGCAGAAGTTATTGACACTATGGCTTTGAGCCTTTCAAAGCATGTCTTCCCACCTGTTTTTGAGTTCACTTCTGTAAGCAGTCATAATGCAAATCCAAAGTATCGGGAAGCTTCCGTTACAGCTTTAGGTGTGATTTCAGAGGGTTGTTTGGAGTTGATGAAAGAGAGGTTGGAACCTATTCTTCAAATTGTCTTAGGGGCTTTGAGGGATCCAGAGCAGATGGTTAGGGGAGCTGCCTCGTTTGCATTGGGTCAATTTGCTGAGCATTTGCAGCCTGAAATCATATCTCATTATGAAACCGTTCTTCCTTGCATTTTGAATGCTCTTGAGGATGTCTCTGACGAAGTAAAGGTACATATAAGAAGAGGCATTCGTCATGAGATGAAATGTTTTTGAGTGGATCAATTTTATACATTCTATGACTTTAACTCTTTTCTGTACAGGAAAAGTCATACTATGCATTGGCTGCGTTTTGTGAGAATATGGGTGAGGAAATTCTTCCTTTTCTTGATCCTTTGATGGGGAAGCTACTGGCAGCAATTCAAAATAGCCCCCGAAATCTGCAGGAGACGCGCATGGTATGAAGATGAATCATATGAATCACAATGAGCTTAGACATTTAGTTTGACTTTATGGTGAATATATTTTTCCCCTTTTGTATATTTTATTATCCATGTATATGTATTACAGTCCGCAATTGGTTCGGTAGCAGCTGCTTCTGAGCAAGCTTTCATTCCATATGCTGAAAAGGTTCTGGAATTACTGAAAATTTTCATGGTGCTTACCAATGATGAGGACCTCCGTTCAAGAGCAAGGGCAACTGAGCTTCTTGGAATTGTTGCAATGTCTGTTGGAAGAGCGAGAATGGAACCAATTTTGCCGCCTTTCATTGAAGCTGCCATCTCGGTAATAAAATTGAAAATTGTGTATGGCTAGCAATCCTTACATAACTTCTGAAGTAGATGGTTTGCCCATTATCTCTCAGGGTTTTGGATTGGATTTCAGCGAACTTCGGGAGTACACTCTTGGATTTTTTAGCAATGTTGCAGAAATTATGGATGATGGCTTTGCACAGGTGTACATGGCATTGCTTTAATTGAAATTGCATGGTTCTTTTCTTAGCACTGATGTTAATGTGATTTTTTTTTTTTGGAGAACAGTACCTTCCTCATGTTGTTCCCCTAGCATTTTCTTCCTGTAATCTGGATGATGGTTCTGCAGTGGACATTGATGAGTCTGATGATGAAAATCTTAATGGATTTGGTGGAGTTTCATCTGATGATGAAGCTCATTGTGAGCCAAGAGTCCGAAATATCAGTATAAGAACTGGAGTATTGGATGAAAAGGCAGCTGCAACTCAAGCTCTTGGTTTATTTGCGTTTCATACAAAGAATTCTTATGCACCGTATCCTTTGACCAATTATAGAATTTTTTTTTTCTTTTTTCCATGTCACAATTCCAAAATTTAAAATATGCTATTGTGAATAAATCATTATTCATTTGAGTTACAGATTCAAATGTGTAGTCTTTAGTTTCAACTTGTTTGTTTCCTCTTATTTTTATTTTTATTTTTATTTTTATCTTTATCTTTCTGAGTTCCTAAATTGTTTCAAGCTATTTGGAGGAGTCATTTAAGATTTTGGTGAGACATTCTGGGTATTTTCATGAAGATGTTAGACTTCAGGCTGTCACATCCTTGAAATGTTAGTATCAACTGTCTATCTTAGTTTCCTGGGCCAGATCATGAAATCTGATCATTGTTTTCTTTATTATGAACTCTTGTTGTTGCTATCTCAGCAGGCATTAGTGTTTAATGAATTCAAATTTCAAAGCAAGATTATTACTATGTCAAGAAATTTAATTTCAATATATGCAAAACTATGTTAGTCCACCTCATATTTTACATAATTGGGAGGGTGTGTTATATTTGATTGTATCTTCGTTTTATAGGTTATTTTTATATCAGATGTTATTTTTTGTGGCTTGCTGCTCCATGTTTTGTACTCTTCCCAACTTTTGTGAATTTTTTTTTCTTATTATAAATAATACATATTTATCTGAAAAACAATATACTTTGTTGTATTATCAATTGAACTTATCCTTTTATGTCCTGAAAATGTCAACAATTTTTTTGCCTTTTTTATTTTTTTGTATGTTAGTGTGTGGATGCTGAATACTTTCATGGCCTTCTATCCTCATGCCAGGCTTTGGACTTTTCCATGACACCCTAACCCCGGTTCGAAAATGGAAAAACAGAAAATGAGATAAATAAGAACTGGTAGATATAGGAGTGTTAAGCTGTCATATTGATGATGTTGAGGGGATTCACTGACATGGCAGTTGAAATTTTGTAGTAGAATATCTATCTGCATATGATTTTTTTTTTCTACTTCTGAAGTATCTCAAAGAATTGGATATATGCTTTCAATGATGTAAGATTTATCCCCATTTGATGCGGATGCCTGTTTATGATGCTCATAATTTCCCCCTCCTGCTCGTGTCTGTCTTAAGTGAAAGATAGAGGAAGGGGTACGAGGGATTTGGTTTTCACTATTTAGCTCTGTAAAAGTTGGTTTTCCAATTTATCCACACACTTGCACTCCTCCTACGATTCTTAATAGTCTTTTTGGCCATTATGATGATAAAATACCATTCACAATATGATATATGTTTACATCCACTAATTACCAAAGCCTTATCAATTCATTGTTAATTTTTTTTGATCTAATATACAATTCTACATGTCATATGATTCATTAACAATTGAAACATCATTAATGAGTTTTTACATAACATGTTATAATGTCTTGATGATTATGTCTACATGCATAAACAGGTTTATGTTATTCTTAGATGGGTAAATGTATTACTTTTTAAAGATAATTTAATTGAAAATATGGAAACATGCTAGTCTTCGAATGTTACCTTTCTTCAGTTGCAAATACGAGGCATATTATTGTTATCCTCCTTTTTGCATGATCAATCGATTGCTTGTGTCAAGTTTACTATGATTAGTTGTGCTGATTGGTTTTTTACTGCAGATATTTTGACAGCGGCACATTCGATCTTCCAGAGTCATAACGTGAGTGTGCTTTAAAGCTTCTTATTTTATAGTTTTAGATGAGACTTCTTTCCTTTTTTATAGTTTTTGGTCTCCACAGGAAATAAGATTGTAGTTGAAGCTCCTTTCAGTTAATAAACAAGTTGGAAGAGTATAACTAAGCTGATACAAATCATTATTAATAACATTTTTATATGCAGGAAGGGCTAGCAAAGGCAAGAGAAGTTCTTGGTAAGAACATTACTTTAAATTGATATGCATGGTAGCTCATTGTATCTATACGTTTTCATGTTTTTTGCTAAAAATGAAATTCTTTTCTCCGCTTCTTGATGTCCTTCAGATACAGTGATGAATATATTTATCAAGACTATGACTGAAGATGATGACAAAGAAGTTGTTGCTCAAGCTTGTATGAGCATCGTAGACATCATCAAGGATTATGGTTATATGGCTATTGAGCCTTGTAAGTTTGAATTAAGTTGGCTTCATTTTACTATTGATGAAAATATCTTTCAGATGCCAGATTAAATTTCTTACAGCAGACCTGAAATTATGATGTCTCTTGATCTCAGATATGTCTCGGCTGGTTGATGCAACTTTGCTATTGCTCCGAGAGGAATCAGCTTGCCAGCAGCCTGATGATGACGGTGATATTGATGATGATGATGATACTGAACATGATGAGGTGCTTATGGATGCGGTTTCTGACCTTCTTCCTGCATTTGCAAAGTCAATGGGTCCTCACTTTGCACCGATCTTTGCAAAGTTATTTGATCCTTTGATGAAATTTTCAGTGAGTTGGCGATTAATAACCGTGACATATGCTGTTCCCATCCTTGCTTTGAGTTCTTTATTTCTTATTCAGTATCTCACTAGTTTGATAACCGGTAAGTGCAGAAATCTTCACGCCCCATGCAAGATCGGACCATGGTGGTTGCTTGCCTTGCTGAAGTTGCTCAAGAAATGGGTGCTCCAATTGCGGGCTATGTTGATGTAATTTTATCTGAAACTCTAAATGCTTATTCAGCTTTAATATATCTTGAGTGATTTCTACAACAATGCAGCTAATTTCCGAAAGTTTATTTAATGTTTCAGAGGGTGATGCCCTTAGTACTCAAAGAACTAGCATCATCGGAAGCAACTAATAGGAGGAATGCTGCATTTTGTGCTGGAGAGTTGTGCAAAAATGGGGGCGAGTCTACTTTGAAGTATCCTGCAATCTATTTTCTGATTCCCTGTTTATCATATATAATATCCCTGACTTTTTAATTTGTGTTGGCACTGTTGGTTTTCGGTGAGGGGTGCAGTAGATTCTTTTTCTTAAAAATCCAATATTAAAGTGCTGTAAAAATTTTGCTGTTGAATTTTCTCCTCGAACGTCATTTATTGCTGTCTTGTCGCTGTTTCTTTTCATCAATACCAGATACTATGGTGACATTCTGCGGGGACTTTTCCCATTATTTGGGGAATCTGAGCCAGATGATGCAGTTAGGGATAATGCAGCTGGTGCAGTGGCAAGGATGATAATGGTGCACCCCCAGTCCATCCCATTGAATCAGGTTAATAATTTTCTGGTTGCTTCTTTGCTTGTTCTGTTTTAAATTTACTGCTGTGTATCTTTGTGAAATCCTAGTAAACTAAATTTTTGTTGTGTTTGTGTGCTTATTTTCTTGGCTATTTTTCCTTAGGTCCTCCCTGTTTTCTTGAAAGTTCTTCCACTTAAAGAAGATCGTGAAGAATCAATGGCTGTTTATACTTGTGTTTCCACTCTGGTTTTGTCATCAAATCCCCAGGTTTTTTTCTTTCTTTGAAGTGTTTTATCAATATATTGCTCTCACAATCATTATTGTTTTCTGCTTTCTTACTCTAATTTTCATCACTGGTAAGTGATTTTTTCTTTTTAATGGTTTTGACATCCTTTTTGTGTAAAACAGATCCTTTCTCTTGTTCCCGAGTTGGTTAATCTTTTTGCTCAAGTTGTGGTTTCTCCTGTGGAAACTTCTGAAGTTAAAGCTCAAATTGGCCAGGCTTTTTCTCATCTAATTTCTCTGTATGGCCATCAAATGCAACCTTTGTTGAGTAACCTCTCACCTACACATGCTAATGCACTAGCAGCATTTGCCCCAAAAAGCTGACGTCGGATTGAGTTGAGCTATTGAATTGAGCTTCGCTCTGAAGTTTTGACTTGGATTTTTTTTTTCTTTTTCGGTTTGGTGTTTGAAAAGAATGGTTTGTCATCATAATTTCATTGTGAAGCTGAAAAGTAAAGCAGGCAGGAGACCAATACCCTACCAGGTATACATGATCTTTTTAGTAGAAAATCAACATCATAAATGTCTATCGTAAATGTCCAAATAACTGTGAAATCATTCTTTATTTCAAACTGAAAGCTGTTCACTTATGAAACACCGAAAATAAGAAGTAAAAGCATAATTAAACATTTTGCTACGTCGAGTATAATTTGAATGAAAGAGTTGAAACTTTAGTTTTATCGATAATGTAAGAAATTGTGCCTCTTTGTTTAGTTCATGTTTCATTCACTTATAATTACTGTCATTAATCCATAAAACTTGTATACATTCTAACAGGTATTGGACTTGCTTCTCATCACGCCGTTGCCATCTTCCCTGTGTGGATGTGCTGTTGTCGCTGCTTCATCATCTATGATCTAGTCTAGTCTCAATATTTGTTGTGTTCATTATTATTATTATTTGGTTAATTTATTTGTTTGAGAAGGTTGTGGGGCAATCCATACTACAACTGGGTGGGTTGTTCTCAACTGAAAATGAACAAGGTAAAAGAACAAAAATACCTTTTGTTACATGTATAATAGTTTGTATATTTTGTGTTGAGAGAGTATATTATATAATATTAAATTACGGTCAATAAATTTATAGACCGTAATTTTTGGTTTGCAGGCTACATCAAAATTTTGGAATCCGGTTGGTTCATTCCTGAATAACCGAACAGGTTTTATGTAGTTAAAACTAAAGAGCCGACTTTTTACTCTTGTAATAGTAAGAAAAGAATGTATTGTATCAATTAGAAGTGACATTTTTTTTTTAATTAAAATTTTGAGTTAAATACATTGAGGTTAATATTGATGTGGCGTTGATGTTTATTAAGGAATGGATTATATTGTATAGATTTTTATTGTATTGGATATGTTGTACAATATACACTATTTGATATTGGATAGTATAACATTGGATTAGCAAATTTACATATATATAAATATATATATTGTTATAATTTAACATTTATAAATATATTTCTGTTATAAAATGAATAAGAATAAATAATAATATAAGACATAAACTTAAAGTATATAAGAAGAGAAAAAGAATAGATAAAAGAGAGAATTATTTTATTCATCAATTGTTCTCATCAAAGGTGTATCCAATACAATGGTGAGAGACCCTTTATATAGTCTCACAATCCCATATTACATTAAGTATAAATAAATTATATTATAATGAATAATAAAATTGATTATTATAGTAGAGCTAGTGAGAATACAAAAGGATGGAAGTTTCTTCCTTGGATTGATGGATATTTATTCATATGTAATTGCATAATATTTATAACACTCCCCCTTGAATTAATGTCCATCAATCATGCATTGAATATGCCTCGTTAAAACCTTTGCTAGTAAAAACCCAGTGGGAAAAAAACTAGCAGAGAAAAAAGAGTACATTATTCATCTACATCTCTAATTAACTTTTAATAGTTATGGGGGTACAAATCTGCCTTATTAAAACCTTACTAGAAAAACCCTATGGGATAAAAACCTAGTGAAGGAAAAAGAGTACAGTATGTAATATTATCAGTAACTCCCTTTAATAAAGTGATAAATACACTCCTCCTCATGCTGACGTGGATGCTTCAATATTTTGCTTGTTGAAATTGGTAGTGTATTTATAAATAAATCTACAGGATTGAAATTTGAGCATATTTTTTATCACCACCTTTTTGGAGATCATATGTAAAGAACTTTAATAAAATCACTTTTTGAATTGGTTTAACTTGTTATATACGACATCATGTATATTGTTTTATTATAAAAACACAAGTTGAACTTATATTTGGTACTTCGAGATCTAAAGTTCTTCAATAACAAGAGGAGATCATACACCACTTTAAGTTATGAAATAACATCGAGGAACCCATTCAATGTGTTTTATCCATGAAAAAGTACTTCAGGACCTTTATATATATATATATATATATATATATTGATTCATGTATTATTATGCTAATTGAAAAACACTCAACTCGGCCATTAACCGAAACTAAATATTATTTTCTAAGATTTTTCAACTTAGAAATTATTTCTTATAAAAGTATAATTTATAAACTCATCAGGAATATTAATAAGTCTCAAAAGATCAATATATACTTATTAAGAATCAAATTTGTTGATTCTTTCAACATAATATTCATAAAGACGTATGCACTACATGCATTTTGTTTTATTAAATTCAATATATACAAAATGTAGTATTGAACTACTTGCTTCAGGCATTTAAATCCTTCTAGGATTTTTATTTATTGTCAAAATAGGTTTCTACAGTAAACCTTTTATTTTAATTCGTACGAAAAATAATTATATTTTACAAGTTTGATCTCATTAAACATTTGGACTACAAGTCCAAAATTTTCAAATTCAAAATAAGTATAAAACTCTGTTTTTTATTTTTCACCACTATGTCGACATATATACAATTAATAGTTTAAGATCATCATCATATTTTTCATAATATACAAAGCAATATATGATCTCAATTTCTATATTATCAATATAATTGATTTACATTTCGTAATCTATGTGCCTCTTCAGGGGTTATTGAAATCTCTTTAATGTTTAGTACACGTCTTTTTATACAAATATTCCTTTCGGAGAAATATAATTTCTTTATTTTTGGTACATGTGTCTCTATTGGGAGAATTGAGATCTATCTATTTTTTACTTCAATAGTCTTATAGGGGGGATTAACATTTCTATATGTATCTTCAGGATCTTGTTTTTCACTTGTGAGACTAACTCTTCGGGAGTCTTTGATGATAATGATTCATTTTTCACTCAAGTATTATTATGATATTTCAAATTCCACTTCTAGGGAGCCTTATCATTTTAACGAAATTGTCTTTAATTAGCAGATGATTTTTGCTGTCATTTCATAAATTGTTCTACAGGAACAATCACCTGGGTTTGTATATTGGCAGAATGTAATTTTATTATTTTTTTTCGAATTATCTGAAAAATCATTTGCATACTATGCAAATCACAAGATGATGTAAACCATGTAATTTCACGTCGTTTATCAATTTATCATAATTCTCCCCCTAACGACGAGAAAATTAAATTTTTATTCTTCGGGAAAATCTTTTGCATCATCGTAATCGTAATTTTCTACATGATCTCATTTATTTTATCATATTGTCATTTAAGTACTTACTTATATCATCTTATGTTCTTCGGGAACATTCAGTACCAAAAATAATTTTTCTTTATGAAATGGATATCCATATAAAAAAAAATTCAATATCGCGATTCATCGATTTTTTTTTAATTGAACTTCTAGTTCATAACATTTCTCATATTAAGCACATGATCATATGACAGAATAAACAATAAAAGAACACATGCTTTTGGCATGAGACAAAAATAATAAAATAATTTTAATGGACTCAAAATAATTTCTTTTGTTATAGATCTACTAGATCTAATAAATACAAAATTTTATTTTCATGTAATTTTATTATCTCTTCAAGAGTATCCATTATACTTGGTAAAGATTAACAAAATATTAAGATGTACCGTATGTATATAATCTTTTCTCTTTATATTTAACATATATAGCAATCAAAAAGTTTTTATAATTCTTGAAAGGTAAGTATATTAAAAATCCTTTCAAATTTTCTTGCTAAGTTTTGATGTTATTCCACTTATGGTGGATTGAATTGAATTTCTCATAATGATCACCTTTTAATAATTATTTCAACTACATTCGCATCACAATCATAATAAAGAAACATCATTCACTTCAGGGAATGATATTAATCCAATTGAGTGATGTTTTATGGTTGAAATGATATCAATTCAAATATTCTCAAATTTATAATCTCAATATTGCTCCTTCAAGAGCAAATTAGAGGCATGTAATTATCATGATATCATTACTTTAGGAACAAATATTTGAATCGCAAAGTGAAAAAAAGAGTAATTAAAGTCAAATAAAATTTAGAGATAAATCTTATCAATTATTAGATCGATATTACAACAAAGCTTATGAATTAGCAAAACATGATATTGTTTTCATGAATGTTACAATTACAAATTTAATGCAATATTTTAATATAATTCAAAGCAATACAAAAAGCTAATTTTAGAAAACTTAAGCACCAAAAATATAATATTATATTAATAAGACCATGTGAATATAAATCCACTACGTAATAAAACCACCAATTTTAAAAATCACAAAATTCAAGCGACCATAAAACTATATCTCAAAACGAATAAATTGAATTCAAATGTCAGAAAATAAATAATATAAGCAATTTGTGATTAATAGATGTATGGAATATGAAATTCTAGTATATGAAAATATAAGAATTCATATTTACGTACCTTTGTCAGGATGAGAAGAAGCGAAAATAATGAATATTTCATTCATTTTTTGAAGTCCCTTATTTAAAGACATCAGTTTCTTAATAAAATCATACCAACTCTTGGAACTTATGATTTGGTAATAAACTACAGGTTCGTAACTGAAATTTAGAAAAATTCAAAACTTCAGGTTTTGAATGGAAATTACAATTTAATTTTTACAAATGATAAGGACCACAATTAGATCAATTTCAAACCTTTCAATTATAATTAAATATATCGTCATACCTTTAAGTCTAATTAACTTAGAATTGAGAGCACAAGGTTCTAAAAAGATCGTTAGACAAAACTTTAGGTTTTGAATTTGTATTAATATTTAGAACTTCAGGAATTTGTATTTCCTTTTTCAATATATTGATTGTTAAATATTCATTTAACAATGTAAAATTGAATTACCTTTTGATTCAACTATCTATATTCATAAGTATAGAACTTCAGGTTCAATTCGACACTTTAAAATTAAGAACATCAAGTTCTTAATTGGATTCGAATTTAGAACTTCTGGTTCTATGTTTATTGATCAAATCACATAATTGAAACAAGAATCACTAAATATAAAAACTAAATTTACTTTATGATGTGGAAGATCCAACATTTTGACAATCACAGAGCATATTCATAAAAGTAGTTGTATAAATAAAATAAGTCAAAATAACAACAAAGCTAATCATATTGAAATACTTAAATTGTACTCAAAATGAGATTATATATATTTACCCTTCAAAATTAGATAAAATATATTTATCCTTTCGCAATTTTTGAACTTTATTTTAAGTCCACATCCTCCTAAATAAATCACAAAAATGATTGCACAATATCCATTAATGATTGGATATTTGATTATGATTATATCATAACACTAAGTTCATAGTTTACCATTTTGAGAACTTTAGGTTTATAATAAAATTCATTTTAATAGAAGTTTAAAACTTCATTATAACTTCACGTGTATATATAAACTTCAAGTTTATAATTGAGAATAATGAATTTTAGAACTTCAAATTCCAAAAATAATCATCACATCAATTGAAATTTAGAACTTTAAGTTCTGATTCGATGGAAATTCATTATTTTGTATTTTGATTTTATTGCAATTTATAATTTCCAATAAGATTATGTTAAGCTTCAGGCTTTTTTATTTTGCAATCTCGAAACACTAAATTGCACTAAATTGGGTTTCAGACTTTTTGATTTTGCAATCTCCAGACATTAGATCAAGCTTCAGGCTCTTTGATTTCACAATTTTCTGATTTCACAATTTTCAAATATCAAATCGAACTTCTGGCTCTTTGATTTGGCGATCTTTGGTTGCAATTCATTCGCTTTATTATTGCAATCTTCAGGTTGCAATACATTTAATTAATTATATTTTTATTTCTTGGCAATCCAAATAATCTTGTAAACAAAATAAAATTGGAGAAGAATAAAAAACCACTATTTAGAACAAAAATATTAAACTAAAAATAGTACTTTACAATTTGTTGGAGGGCTCGATCCCAACAAGAATGTTTTCATTTTGTAATCACGTATTAAATCTGGAAATCGAAAAAACATGGTTAGAGACTCGTGCTGATAACGTGTTATAAAATGAATAAGAATAAACAATAATATAAGACATAAACTTAAAGTATATAAGAAGAGAGAAAGAATAGATAAAAGAGAGAAGTCTTTTATTCATCAATTGTTCTCATCAAAGGTGTATCCAATACAATGGTGAGAGACCCTTTATATAGTCTCACAATCCCACATTACATTAAGTATAAATAAATTACATTATAATGAATAATAAAATTGATTATTATGGTAGAGCTAGTGGGAATACAAAATGATGGAAGTTTCTTCCTTGGATTGATGGGTATTTATTCATATATAATTGCATAATATTTATAACAATTTCAATATTAAATTAAAATATTAAATTAGAAATAAATAAATAAAAAACACGACTTTTCCAACCAATTGATTGTCAAAGGTTGTCTCGGTTGTTAGAGATGCTAGAGAAGACATTGGAGGAGGTGTTGGCCTCCATGAAGGAAGAGGTCGTGCCTCATTCGATCTTCAAGGAGGAGGCGTCACCTCCTCCATTATAGTAGAAGAGGCACAACCTCCTTTCAAATTGGTTGGTGGTGGCATCCTTGACTAAGGATGGCACCAATGTCCGTAAATGAGGCAGCACTTATTTTTTTGAAACGTTGTCCCCACTTTTTTTTTTTTTTTTAGGAGATGTTGTCTTTGTTTTGTTTTTTTGTTTTTTTGTTTTCTTAAGGAGGTCACCGACCTTCGTTCGTGGACGAGATTGGTTGGTGTCCTCGTCGACGAGGGTGTCGATCGGTCTCCTCAAATATCAGAGGTCAATGACCTTTCTGAAGGTAGAAGCTAGCTAGCCCCCACAATGGAGGTTGTATGAGCCTCTCACAATTTTTCAATAAATTTTATTTTATAAAAAAATTATCAAGTTCAATATGGTTGAGGAACATCTATTCTAACCATATAACTTAATACGGTTCATACTATATAAATTTATCACACCGTATGACTAGGGATGTTAATGGGTTAGGTTCGGGTCAGGTCCTACTAGACCCAGACCCGAATATATTTGTAGGTTCCGGTCTAGACCCGTGGATCTTAAGAAGACCCAGACCCACCCTGCTGATTGTTAATATGTTCAAGTTCAGATATGGACCTGCAGACCTACAACCCGGCGAGAACATAATCGAGAATGTGAACCAATTTAGTTTAAAACCTGCAATTTGCATTTTTTTTTTTTTTTTTTTTTTTTGGTGAGAGGGATGGCTAACAGCCCAGAACAACAAAGAAACTAAAAGCTAGAAATAAGCCTAGCAAAGGAGGCACCCTTGATGTCATCATCTAGGACACCAGAAACATAGTGATGAGGATCTTCAAAAAAAAGTGATCCCAAACTCTAGGGAGTGGCCAAGGCAACCTGCAACTCTGTTGCTTTCTCTGTAAATGTGAATAATGTAACAACTCCACTTATCTTCAATGAGAACTTTACAAGCTTGAATGATGTTGAAGAAGGGATAATTCAAAGGGGTATGTTTAGTCAGTAAGAGTACAACAGTTTATGAATCAAACTCCACCATGACCTTCCTATATCCCACTTTCCATGTAAGCTTTAGGCCTTCAAAAATGCCCTAAAGCTCTACTTCATTCACACTGCCCGTGCCCTTGTTAAGAGCAAACCCACTTAACCAATTCTTCTTGTGATCTCTAAGAACACCTCCAATAGTAATGTAGCCCGAAACATAACTCATACTACCATCCATATTAAGTTTGATCCAGTCATGGGCACAAGGGTTCCACTTAAGAAAGCAGGTCTTCATCTCAATCTTCTTGTCTATATCAATATTGGTAGTCCACCATTCTTCCACAAACTTCAGAATAACCTTACTAGGGCAATTTAAGAGTTTAAAACTGGGGTTGAAGACACAATCACATCTCCATTTCCATATGAATCAAAGAGTCACAACAAAAAGTAAATAATTTGGATGCTTGCCCATGATCAGCTTACTGTAGCTCAAATTTTGACATAGCCACTCCTTCTAATCAGTCGTAAACAAACTAGTCTTAGTGACCCCTATAAAAATATCCTCCCATATACCACAAGAATCAGCACAACCTCTAAATACATGCTCACTATCTTCACATCCCTCTTTACATCTATCACAAGTAATCTCTACAGTGAGGCCCCTGGTAGCTCTATGATCATTTGTAAGCAGTTTACCATGAAGAAGAACCCATATAAAATGCAAGACCCTAAGAGGGAGTTTAAGTTGCTAGATAAAATTCCAGCTCCAAGAAGAACTATTCTCATTTTTAAAATACCCTTCATAGGCACTTATGATAGTGAAATCACCACCTTTAGATAAGCCCTAGATGACTTTATTAGAGCCACTTTGAGTGCTACTTGCATGGATACTTAAAATGCAGAGAACAACATGTTGATGCAAAACAGAGGATAGCTTTTGCACATTGCCATCCATAGTTAACAGATAATCATTCACTTTCTCATTGATTTGGTCATTAGACAAGGAGAGAGTGGCAAACCTTAGAAGTCTACCAATATCATGAACCCAATCATCAGTCCAAAAACCAATGCTGCAACCATTACCAACTCTCCAATTTAATCTTTTCAAAAGAAGAGAAGCCTTAAAAGAGTTGCATTTCCAAGTGCTCAAACAGTTTCTGGTTCTCAAGTTATCAGAGATATTGTGACCACCTTTAAAGTATTTATCTTGAAGCATACTAGCCCATAAACCATGTTCATCTTGGACTAATCTCTATCTAGCTTTAGCAAACAGTTCCCCAGTCATTAATTTCGTCTTTTTAATGCTTAGGCCTCCAATATTTTTTGGCATGCAAACAATATCCCAATTCAAAAGGTGAATCTTTCTCTTATCCACATTATTTCCCCAAAGGAAATTTCGATTAAGCTTATCAAGGTCGGAACAAACCTCAGTAGAAAGTTTTATGGACTGCATCGCATAGATAGGGAGAGCCGAGGCAATCGTTTTAATAAGGGTGCATCTACCAGTAAAAGAAATATAGGAACTTTTCCAAGAGGCTAACCTTTTTTGAGACTTAACAAGAATTTCTTTGTAGGTACTCTTTATGATTCAATTATGTATGAGAGGGACCCCAAGATAGTTACCCAAGTTCGTGGTAATTGGAGAGCCACAAACATCAGCCAATATTTTAGCATTTTTACTGCTGATGTTACTATAATAGAAATTCTAGATTTAGAAAAGCTCACTTGTTGACCCAAAGATCACAAAAGTTGTCAAGGCATTCTCTCATGGTTTCAGCTTGAAAAACTAAGGCTTGCCTAAAAAGAATAAGGTCATCTGCAAAGAAAAAGGTGTGAAATTTCAAGCCCTCATCTTGACACCTTCACAGGCTTCTAGATCCCTTAACAAGTTTTTTATTAATAATATGAGAGAGTTCTCTATACAAAGGAAAAAGATATAAAGGGATAAAGGGCCTCCTTGTCGAATACCACTTTTAGGGAGGAAGCTTTCAGAAAGTTCACCATTCACAATCACCCTATACTGCACACTCGAGACATAGTTTATGATAAGGTTTTTCACCCTTCCTTTGATGCCAATCTATTCCAAAACCTGACTAATAAATCCCACTTTGCTACTTATCATAAGCTTTAGCCAAGTCAATCTTCCAAGCAATATAACCCAAATTCCCCTTAGTATTCCTAAATTTATGAAGAACTTCTTGAGTTACAATGATATTATCTTGGATTTGTCTACCAGGAACAAAGGTGACCTGGTTGGGACTTATAAGATTAGGAAGGAAATGTCTAATCCTTTACACAAGAATCTTACTCAGAACTTTGTAGGTTGTATTGCATAGACTAATAAGCCTAAATTGGGTCATGTTGTGAAGGGAAAAATAAACAAATAAAAGTGTTACACGCAGCGGAAGCGATACTAAAGACGATTTAGTGACTTTTAAAATTTTTCCTTTATGAACCTTAAACCCTTTTAATCAATAAACATGCATATATATCAACAAAAGTAAATTACCTCTTGTCGCGTGATCCGATTGACTTACGTCGATGGTAATCCGCAAGACCTTCAATCCGAGCACGAACGTGGATCACCTAGGAGCGTGGTCTCCCTTTCCTTTGAATTGCAAACCTGTGAATGGACCAAACAAATACTTTCTTTTCTTTGTTAGTCACAAAACAATCAAAAGAATGTCAAAATTATTCCGGTCACTTTTGAGTTCACAATCTTATGATCGAAACTCGCGTGAACCTAGATCGATATCGTATACACAAGCTTATTGATGTTTAAGCAATTGTATACTATCAAAGAATAATTTTTCACTCCTTTTTGTCTCTCTAGAATAAAAACTCTCTTAGAATTAAGAAGAAGAAGAAAGAAAATAAAAACTCAAGCACCAATTAATTGATGTGGCCGAACCCTATAAGAACATATATATAGGTTGGCCGAATTTTTCTTCTTTTTCCTTTAGGGTTGCCGAATTCTATTTAGTATGTAATTAGGGTTGGCCGAATTTCATCATGTCACTTATATAGGGTGACTGAAATTCAACCCTAATTCTTTTTAACTTTATAGACTTCAAACCCTATTCCAACTCTTTTATTTTTATTCTTTTATTTGACTAAAAAAAAAGATTCCTTATTTGATTAAATAAATAATACTAATTTATTTATTTACTTATCAAACAAGTCTTTTACTTTTAGGAAAGATTTGTTTCTTTAATTAAACAATTAATCAATAAATCAATTAATTCTTATTTAATTAAAACAAATGAAACAAAATAATATTTTTAGGTCAAAACCTTAACCTAGCCGCCCCACTTATATATAAGATGGGCCTAATATTATTTTCCTATTTCATTTAATCCATTGGACTTTAAATAAAAAAGCCCACATGTGAACCAGACCCATTCTTACTAAAAGAAACAAGCCCACATGTCTTTCATTAATATATTAATATAATTGAGCAGCCCATTACTTAAATAATGTGCAAATTATATTCTTAATATATTAAATGCAATTCTAGATGGACCCTTAAATTGGTCCGGTAGAATATATCAAGTGATCCATGCAAGTCCGTGTGGATTGGGGATCTTGGCGGGCCATCTAAATTTAAGCTTCAATAGACATAACCTAATCACAATCAACAAATGATTCACTTAGGTCCGATCCATTAATTTTAACTCATTCCACTAAAGAGCTAAAACTGAACTCTTAAATAAAGATAGAAAAGGAAGATGCTCCTCATTCATACCCTAGACAATCATATTGGAGATAGTGTATCCTCGTGATTAATATCAGTAATCGCCAAGAGTTCATAGACCGCCTATAACTCTCCAAGTTACCATATTTACTCATATGACCACGTTTTGAACTTGGATATTTTGACTTGTCCAGAAGCCATGTTTTCAATAGACACTATTGAAAACTCAACGTTGAGATTTAATATCCAATTACCTCAAAACATCCATATGATGATATTATACTCTTATTTAATTAAATGGAGCCACGATGTCCATATCTATAAATGAAGTCCTCTATCGATTAACAAATGAATATCACCAAACTATCGAGGATAGACTATGCGATATAATCATACTCATTGATAACTCAAATGATATCACTTGCAACCATAAGTCCATCATTTATCTCAGGATTAAGATAGACTCTCCGATTGTCCTGATAATGAAAAGACTATTATCTATTGACGGTTCTAGATAAAGCTTTTCATTGTGATCCAGTTCAATGCACCCAGTGCACTAGATCCTTTTGCTCGAAGACACTCCGATGATTTTAGACTCATCATATCTCATTTGATCCCACTCAAATGCTAGCAAAAGAATTCTACAACTTTAACAAGATAAAGGTGCCCAACCTTTAACTTAAGTTGTGAACAATATTCAAGACTAACTAAAGAATTGTGTCTACCACATACATATCCAGATGTACGAACAATTCTTCTTTTCCCATAGTCTTTAGACCTTATGATTATTTACTTTGACAATTATAATACAAACTATAAATGCTATACGATTTGTTAAACCAGAAATCACTTTATTAATATGAAAAAGATTGTTAATTACAACATTACACTCTTGCTATTGAGCATAATCCTAACATGTTGGTGGGCTAGGAATTTTCGAGATTAGAGAAATTAGAGTATGGTTCGTATCTTCTAGAACACAGCCATTTGCAAAGCAATTTGAAACCAATTTGATTAGGTCATATTTACAACAATTCCAATATTTTTGGAAGAATATTGCGGGAAACCTATCGGGGCCAGGTGCCTTGAGCCTGCCAATATTGAAGATGCTCTATTTAACCCCTTGTTCATTCACAGTGGCAGATAAGCTAGAAAGATCATACGTACCCAATTTGAGAAACAACAAAGGCAAATCCAAGTACTCACCAGTGCACTGTATCTCCTCAAAGAGGTTTTAAAAGTACCATGCAACTTTTTTTTTCATCTCATCAATCTCCCCAGCCCAGCTGCCATCTCATCTCTTAAAGCCTTCAAGTTTATTCCTTATTCTTCTAATGACTATAGAAAGATGGAAAAATTTTGTATTTTTATTGCCCTTATTGAGCCAACAATTTCTTGACTTTTGTTTCCAAAATATCTTCTCATGTTCAAGGATATCATTATAATTCTTCAAAAGAGTTTCATCAAGCAAAGAAAGATGATGAGAGAATTTTTCACTCAAACACTTTTGAACTACATGAATACGTTCTTATAATCTTCTTTTGTTGTGAAAAATGTTACCAAATTCCTCTTTATTCCATCTTAAAAGGATCACAGTAAGATATTGAATTTTCTCAGCAGGGTTATCACCTTATGAGTTCCAATTATTAGAGACAATCTTATCAAACTTCTTATGTTTCAACCACATAGCTTCAAATCGAAAAGGTTTACATTTAGAGTTAGGGATATGGTTGCTGTGAAGTTGAATAAAAATGGGACAATGGTCAGACAAGACTATAGGGAGGTGTCGCACAAAACTCTCAGCATAATGAAGTCTCCAATTTGTAGAACAGATGGCTCTATCAAGCCTTTCCCATATTTCCTCTCCAATACCCCTATCAGTCATCCACGTAAATTTAGGACCAATAAAACCAAGGTCAACTAATTCATTACAATTAATCCAATCCGCAAAGCCACTCTTGGCATAATTAACCCTGCCACCTCTTTTTGCAGAGCTATTAGTGATTTCATTGAAGTCTCAAGCAACAAGCCAAGGTAAACTAGAACATTTTCTAATGGAGTCAAGATAGTTCCAAAGGAGTCTTCTAGTGGTGACACACAAATTAGCGTACACAACCATGAGGATCCAAAAGGTAACATGGTCCTCCACCAAGGCAGTGATACTATGTTTAGAATGAGCAACAACATGAAGCTTAACCTTACCAACATTCCAAAGAAGCCAAATGCCCCTAAAAAATCCCTCCGCATCCACAACATAACTGTTGGAGAAACCTAAATTTTGAATCACCCGCAAAGCCTTAAAACCACTAATTCTAGGTTCAAAAATAGCTATGATCTCAAAATGATACAAGCTACAAAGATCAGCAATGTTCTTAGAGAACATTTACTTACCCACCCCTCTCACGTTCCATACACATCATGGAAGAAAAGAAGAAAACCCTCTATTCAAAGATTACTGCCATAGCCTTTTCCAATTCAAAGGCAACCGCATCAAAGTTGTTCTCATTTGACAATTTAGTTTTGTTGCAATGTTTGCCGTCTGTCACCTTATTATGAGCAATTTATCTTCAAATTCAGTAACCTCTTTGTAAAATTGCCTTAGTACAGTAGCACTATTAGTTTCATCATTTTCTGTTGGAAAGTGTTGATTAATAAGTAATTCTATGAGTAAAATCCTAGGAGGATTTCTAGAAATTAATTTCCTATAATTGTGGAGTTGTAAATTAATTGTTAGTTGACTAATTGATTAGCTAATTGTTAGAAATTAATTAGTTAGCATTTATAGCCTAAATTGTAGGCCTAATCGTGGGCTAAGTAAAGAAACTTCTTGTGTAAATATATACCCTATTGTAACTATTTGAATATACAAATCAATACATGAAAATCTTCATGGTATCAGAGCCTAAAACTCTTTAGGTTTACTATTCAAATTTTTTTTCCTTCTTTCTTCTACCCAGCCTAAAACTCTTTAGGTTTATTATTTAATTTATTTTGCTACCCAATATAGTACCCGCTATAGTATCTGCTACAATCGCACCCCCCCACTACTTACAGTACTCGTTTACATGGTAGAACTTACCGCTATGATTTTTCCTACACACTCATGTTATCAAAGTTCAAGGCTAATGGGGGTTGTCATGAAAATCAATGGAGAAATCCTCACAGCGTTATTGGATGCCAGTTCCTCATGGAATATTTTGGTGAAAGCGATGGTGGACCGGTTGGGCATCTAGCCACATCCATACTATAATATGATTCAAGGTGTTAATGGTGAATCCATATTTGTGGTCGGTTCGCTAGATACGTGTATTTAGATTGGTCAATGGAGTGATATGTGTACCCTACTAGTCATACCCTTGGATAACATTGAGTGTATTCTTGGGATGGACTTCTTTATGTCCAATAAGGTTACCCTTACACCATATTTGGATGGGATGCTGATCGGTGACAGGACCAACCGGTATTATGTACAAGTAGGGTTCGATTGTGATAAGGAATGCCCAATCCAGTTTCAGGAGTTGGCTATACCAAAGAAAGGTGATCTAGCAATAATTGAGACTCTTGGAGCAACAATTGATCATTTGTTAGAGATTCCAAATGACAACTCGGTAACTAATCCTACTAGTGCTTCTCTTGCCTAATCAGGTAACCTTTCTACTAGTTATTTGAGTCACTTTAATTCTGCACCATGGGTCATTGACTCCAGCGTGTCAGACTATATGACAAGTATCTCCTCTTTTTTTTTATACATATTCACCCTGTTCTGGCAACAAAAAGGTTTGGATTGCCGATAACAGTTTGTCATCCATTGTTGGAACAGATTCTGTCAAATTTTTTGACACTATCACTTTTAAATCGGTCCTACATGTCCCTAATCTCTCTTGTAATTTATTGTGAGTTAGTAAACTCTCTCTTGACTATATCTGTTCAGTTGTGTTTTTTCCAACACTCTGTGAATTTCAGAAACAGACTTCGGGGAAGGCAATTTGCAGTGCTAAGATGCAAGATGAGCTATATTATTTTGAAGACAGTATAAATAAGTTGGCTTTGTTTTCAAACAATGATGTAAGTTCTCTGCCTGTAAAAGAGCAGATAATGATCTGACATTTCATATTAGGTCATCCTAGTTTTGCTTATTTAAAACACTTGTTTCCGACTTTATTTCAAAATTTTTCTCTTTCTCAATTTCAATGTGATATTTGCTGTTTTTCTAAAAGTACTTACAAACCTTATGTCTTCAAACCCTATAAGGGCTCAATACCCTTCTATTTAATACATAGTGATGTTTGGTGGCCGTCTAAAATTCCTACTTTAAATGGAAAACTTTGGTTTGTAACTTTTATTTATGATCACACTAGATTATGTTGGCTCTATTGGATAAACTCCAAATCTGAAGTCAAAAAACTTTTTAACGAATTTTATACTCTAGTTGAAACTCAATTTCATACTAAAATCAATATTTTAAGAAGTAATAATGGCACTGAGTATTTTAACCAATATCTTGAGAATTTTTTAAAACAATAAGGAGTTCAATATCAATCTATGTGTCATCATATACCCCAACAAAATGGGGTTGCGGAAAGAAAAAACCGCCATCTTTTAAAAGTGAGTCGAGCTCTCATGCTTTCAATGCATGTCCTAAAATATATGTGGGGGAACGCTGTTCTAACAGCTGCATACCTCATTAATAGGGTTCCTTCATGGATCTTGAACCAGAAGACACATATACATTGTCTTTAACAAATTTTCTATAATAATAGATTAATTTCTAATCTTCCTCTTAAATTTTTTGATAGCACTGTTTCTGTGTATATACCTGACTTACTTCGGTCTAAATTTGATGTTAAAGTCGAAAAATGTGTTTCCATCGGTTACCCTTTAATAAAAAGGGATATAAGTGTTTTAATCCCCTTACATAAAAAAATAAATAAATAAATAAATAAATAAAAAAAAACCATATTAGTACGGATGTGACTTTATTTGAACAAAGACTTTTTTTTCCCTAAAACTCATCTTAAGTGGGAGAATGGAAATAAAGATAAGTTTGAAATTTTTTTGGAAAGTAATAATTCAGTTTTACCAAATTCTTTCTTTCCTAATAGTTATCCAAATTCTTCTCATAAAGAAATTGTTTTTGAAAAGGAAACGAGTGTTCATGACCAACAATTAAGGACTGATATGGTGTCAAATCTTACTAATTCTAGTCTAGGTGGAGAAACTTTACTTGGTGAAAATCCTAATTAGGATAATCATCCTACAACAGAGTTACTGGTTTATACTAGACGGAAGTCTCATGCTAATAGAGAACAACCTCATCTAGTACAAGACCAGTCAGCTTTCCTAAGGTTCGATCCTAATCCTTTTATAGATAAGTATAAACCAGGTAATACTTCTAATTCTCAATCTGTCTTTATCACTCATCTTCCTTCTACTTATACTTCTCAATCCAATGTCTTTTTTGATCTTGACATACCCATAGCTAATAGGAAAGGTGTCTGGAAATGTACCTGGAAATGTACCATACATCCTATAGCCAAATACCTATCATATCACAAACTATCCGAAAATTACAAAGCCTTTACTTCAAAAATTTCTCATCTAGTCATCCCTAGGAATATACAAGAAGCCCTAGGACATCCGAACTGGAAGGTAGATGTTATGAAAGAGATGAATACACTAGCCAAAAATAAAACTTGGATTATTAATAAGTTACTAAAAGGGAAGAAAAATATGGGATGTAAGTAGGTTTTCACAAATAAATGTAGAGATGATGGATCCTTAGAAAGACACAAAACTTGCTTTATTGCCAAGGGCACTCAAACCTATGGCCTCGACTACCATGAGACTTTTGCATCCATAGCAAAGATCAACACTATCTGAATTCTCCTATCTGTGGCAGTAAATCTAGACAGGTCTTTACAACAGTTGGATATAAAAAAAATGCTTTTTTGAATGGTAATCTAGAAGAAGAGGTATTCATGGACCCTTCACCTTTGTTTGAGGGAGAATTCAAGATTGGTAAAATGTGTAGGCTAGTAAAATCCTTCTATGGATTGAAGCAGTCACCTAGAGCTTGGTTTGAGAAGTTTGGAAAGCTTGTGAAAATATTTGGGTACAACCAAAGCCAATTAGACCATACACTCTTCTTTAAACATTTGAGTGGAGGTAAGAAGGCTATACTAATTGTCTATGTAAATGACATTATCATGACCAGTGATGATATTGAGGAAATAAGAAGACTAAAACAGTTGCTAGCTCAAGAATTTGAAATCAAAAATCTAGGCGACTTAAAGTATTTTTTGGGGATAGAGTTTGCTAGGTCTAAAAGGGGGATCTTTATTTCTCAGCGAAAATACATCCTAGATTTATTAGGAGAGACTGGGATGACAGGCTACAGAAACTCCAATAGAACCAAATCTGAAACTTGAGGCTGTTAAATTAGAGATTCAAGTAGACCTTGAACAATATCAGAGGTCAGTGGGGAGATTGATCTTCTTAGCTCACACTCGACCTGACATCTCATTCGCAATCAACATGGTGAGTCAATTCATGCATTCATTAGGACCAAAACATAATAAGGTGGCTTTAAGAATCCTGAGATATCTAAAGGAGACACTTGGGAAAGGACTATTATTTGCTAATAGGGGTCATTTTCAGGTACATATGCGGATTGGGATGGTAGTGTAATAGACAGGAGATCTACATTCAGCTACTGTACATATATGGAGATAGAGAAGAAACTTGGTGACTTGGCGAAGTAAGAAACATGGGGTTATAACAAGGAGTAGTACCGAGGCAGAATTCACAGCAACTGTCCTTGGAATTTGTGAAAGTAATCTAGATAAAAAGGCTTCTTAAAGACTTAAAGGTTCAAGTTTTCTCTATTTTGAAGCTATATTGTGACAACAAGTGAGCAATTGCCATAGCTCACAATCTGGTTTTACATGATAGAACCAAACATGTGGAGATAGACAAACACTTCATCAAAAAAAAGATAGTGGACAGATCTGTATGCCCTATCTACCCACCACAGAACAAGTGGCAGACATCATCACGAAAGGCTTACCAAAGAAGCAATTTGACAAGTTATGTTGCAAGCTGGTCTTAGAAGACATTTTTTGACTAGCTTGATAGGGAGTGTTGGAAAGTGTTGACTAAGGAGTAAATCTAAGAGTAAAATCCTAGGAGGATTTCTAGGAATTAATTTTCTATAACTGTGGACTTGTAAATTAATTGTTAGTTGACTAATTGATTAGCTAATTGTTAGGAATTAATTAGTTAACATTTATAGCCTTAATTGTAGGCCTAATTGTAGGTTAAGGAAACGTCTTTTATATATATATATGCTCTATTATAACTATTTGAATATAAAAATCAATACATAAAAATCTTCATTTTCTCTAGCTTGAGAAGCTGGTTTTTGGGATAGTTTTTTTACCTTTCCTTCTACTATTTCCTTTAGAGCTACCAGTAGCCCCTTGCTTGCTAATCAGATTGCTCGGAGTATTGCCACAACAACTCATTTTATCACTTTTCCATGTGTTCTTTTTGTTGATTTGCGAAGAGACCCTGCTCCATTTCTCACCTTGCTTACTACTTTGATTGGTGATCTCAGTCAAAACATTTTTATCCTTCTGAAGTTTGTCTCCAGTGCCTTTACTCTTAATATGAGCTTCATCCTCTGTCATCATTGCATCCAAATCTTCTATTAATACAACAAATCTGGATCCACTTCCTCTATTATTCTCTGTATAAGTAGCCAAATCAAGATTCTTCTCCTTATTACCATATTGCACTTGATTGATCTTACCTATTATGGTATCCAAATGTTCACCATTCTTCTTCCTAGTAAGGTTATTTCCACAAGGTTTACCAATGAACCCATTTCTATCATTAGTGCTAGTATTCCCATTACCCATTCTTCAATTTCTTCCTTTAAAGTTTTTATTTCCTTGTAAACCATATGACACTAAGAGCCATGGACTATACGGCAATTCATCCTTCTTAACATTGACTTAACAGGTATCATTAGTAGCCGCTTCTTCAATAATAGGTTCCACCAAACCCTCTATATAGTTTTCTTTAATATGCTCATATCTTTCACATTTCAAACAAATTAAGCCTAGGCTTTCATACTTCACCCTAATAGATCTATCATCTATGTTAAGAGACCACAGAAGAGGCTTGGAGATATCAATTTCAACACAAATTCGAGCAAACCTACCACAGGCTTGATTTTCAGTGATTAGGTCAACTTTGCACATTCTTCCCAACATACCACCAATGTTTCAGAGCATGTATGAATCCATCCATTCCATTGGTAATTTGGACAACCTTACCCAAATTGGCATATTTTGAATGGAGTTTTCATCGGGCACAAAATTTGGTTTCCATCTCTGCACCACCAAATACTGATTAGCAATGACCCAATGCCTATTGGTAAGCACATAATCAAGATCTTCTTTCATCTGAAATCGAGTAACAAAATAATCATCTCCAAGATCGGTCAGTTTCCAATGCCTTATAAGAAACTATTTCATGCTTAGTTTGGAGAGCATAAAGTTCAACGTGTGCGAGCGACCCATGTTCTTCAGAATTAAAGCATTAGACCAGGGTTTATGTAGTTGTTCCTTCAACTTGGGGGAAAGTTTCATCGTTAGTCCATTAGGTCCTTTAGAAATAACAATATCCTCGAGATCAATTTTAAGCTTCTTTTTGCCAGTACCAAAGCTAGACCAGGAACTAGGCGTGGACATATTCAAGAGCTTGGATTTGAAGCTCCCCATGTAACCTGTCCTTTTGAAATTAACTCCAACATCATTATGACCTAGCACATCATGCTCTGCCCTAGCTCGCTTTGCCATACTACTGGTATCCAATCCCTTTTCGGTATCCACATTCATACTAGTAACCAAACCCTTACCAGATTCAACATTCGTGTTGTTATTCAGAGGTTGTTGAGTTGAGAATACGAAACCCCCACTTGAATTCTCCATACCCACTCAAAGATTAAAGGAGAAAATAAATGAAACAGAGAAAAATAACAAGAAAACAGGAAGAAACGACAGCATGTGAGCTTCACTTGAGAAATAAAGACACTCCCTGATCACACTCAAAGCGAGTACAAAAGTTCATCCCATGCACTCATTTTTGCATGTGTCACAATTTGCATTTCAATAAATGTTTCTAATGCATAAGTAAAGTAGCTATATGAAACATAACCTAAAATCATCGAATTCAAACTGACAATATCTCGTCTAGGCATTTCATCAAATTATTTGCGTGCATTGTCAAGACAATCAAATTTATCAAGCTTTTCAAGAAAATATTCCAGGAAATGCAATTCTTGTTGGGAATTTCTTGAAACAATTTCAAGATGTCATGAATGTTAGCAAAATGAGAGTATAAATCAAGGCAATGATTGCCTAGATAAGTATGGGCATTGAACCTGACTTAACCAACTGGGCATGTATGATTTTGGTAAAAGTAGAGGATTTTAGGCACAAACAACGGTCCATCAATTGAGAATAATAAGATGGTGAGGCTTTGTTGATAACAAGAGTTTTCTTCAGGTATGTGATCACTATATGAGAGATGAGAAAAAAAAAATTTTGAACGGCGAAAATTTATTCATAAAAGGCAAGAACTACAAGCACACAGGCCGAGAGACCAAGACATCCAAAACAAACCACAAAACCTAGAAACACAACAAGAAGCCAACACAAAACCACACCAACAAACAAAAAGAGATACGACCCACCGACTAATGAACAAACAAGAAAAACAATAAGCCGAACAAGCGTTAGGGCTTTGAGCAATTATATATTTATATACTTAGTAAAAACGTTTAAATTATTCGGGTCCGGGTTTTTTGAAAGACTCGGACCCAAACCCGTACCCGATGCAGGTAGCTTAATTTATACCCAGACCCGACCCACGACCCAAATATTGAGACCCAGATCCGATCTATGCGGTTCGGTTTTGGTTTGGTACTCACGAATTCGGGTGAAATTGTCATCCCTATGTATGATTTATGTATGATTTAGCACAAGTATAAAATCTTACCAATCAACGTACTATACTAAATTAGTTATATACGGTGTCATAGTCCTATTCAATACAGTGTACTAAATAAGTGCTAAGAATATGACTCTATGCTTATGTGACATGTAAAATCAATTAAAATTGTAATTAACACAAGTGGTATATGTTCAAAGTCTAAGGTTTTTTGTTCATGGTTTCCTTTTCCGGTGTCTTCTCCACCTATGACAACTGTTTCTCTCTCTTTGTCGTGCAATCGTTTTTCTTCCTTTCTTGTTTGAAAGTGAAAGCATTTACTAATCGGGAATTCTACTTAGGGAAAGACCAAAATAGCCCTCCGTCGTTAGTTCTTAACTAGGAATGTTGTTGAATAATAAAACTTTTCTGTTTGATTGCCTTTCAAGTTTCAACTAAACCTCAGGGGTGTGAGTGTCATTACCCAAAACATTTAAGTTATAAAGAAACAGCAAAACAAATGACATGCCGAGTGAAGAGCAAAGTGCAGCATCTCATTTCATTACTCAGGAGTCAGGAGTCGTATCCCTGCCTAATATCTCTCTCTAGTCTCTCCCAACAGAATCAAAAACAAAATAAAAATCAGTTAAAGAGAAATAAAGTCAAAAGAAAATGAAATATCCAAAGCCCTAAATTGAATTAGAGCATAAACCCTAAAGAAGGACGGACGTGAGAATGATTGCTGGTTATGATGATGATGATGTTGCAGCAGCAGACCTCCTCAGCACAGCCAGCTCCACCTCCAACGCAGCAGCCATGCACCGCCACCGCCACCACCACCACCAACTCCTCCGCACTTAGATCCCCTACACCCACAACAACCCATGCCCGCCAAACTTTACCAATCGCCGATCCTGTCATCGGCCCTCTCATACCCATCTCCGTTGAGCCCCCCGCCGTCAACATGGTGGCGAGGGTCCGCTTGTCCGACATAACACCTTACGACGGCGCTTCTTGTGGGCCCTACGTCAGGGCTGTTGAAGCCCTCTCCGGTTCGCTTATGAGACATAATGCTGCCGTTATTGAAGTTGGCAGCGATGACGCCGCCATTATCCGCTGCGGCCTCGAAGCAGCTCGCTCCTACTTTAGGAGTAAATCACTCAGTCATGGAAAGGGAAACCGCGGGGTTTATATGTACAGGGCTGGAAGGTAAATATTCCAATTTCATTCTTCACATGTTTGAATCTATAAGCTTCATTTGCTCTCTCTCTTCATTGTCTTAATTTTAGCTAACCTCACTTGTCAAGCAACTCTATGACATCTACCTTTATATAGGTATTAGATAACTGAATCACATCGATAATTGTAATCCATAACCAAATATACTTTTTTTGCCATAGCGAACATAATTGCAAAGTTAATGATGGATTTTATTTATTTACTTTATTTTTTTTATCGTTGAAGGCCAAAAGAATCATTCAGTTAGGTGGTTTAAGGATTGGTAATATTATGAAAAGGAATTTGGCATTATTAGGAAATTGGATTTGGAGATTTTCAATTAGAAGTAAATTCTTTTTATCTGAAAAAAAAAAAAAAAGATTCTCTTTGGCGCAAGGTTAACAATAGGCAAGATACTAGAGTTAGATTGGATGTTAAATGCTGATGCCTATGGATTTCAATTATGGTGTCTGGATTCAGTTTTGGGAGGATGCTTGGATTGTTTCTGTTCCTCTATGTTTAGTGTTTTTGCAGTTATATAATATTATCTCTTCCAATAATGTTTCAATTCAAAGTGAATAATTCTCAAAATAAACAACTGTCTTTCTCCTTCTTGATGAGTTAATGTGTATGAAGGATGAACAGAGCTTGGATCATTTATTTCTTCATTGTGCAATAGCATCAGAGCTATGGGATAAATTATTTTTGAATGTGGGTGTGATGCTATGAAGCATGAACACTTCAAGGAGGCTAGCGAATCATGTATCACAAGCGTGTCGGTCTCCAACACGCTTCCGATACACACAGTGTGTATCGGATACACATTTTTGAATTATCTTGATTTTTGTTTCTTAAAACTTTCGGATACGCCAAGAATACGCTTACACGCTATCAGATAGGAAAAGTTTTAATTTTTTTTGAAATTGTTGTCACCAAACTCACCACAACCTCTAAGTCTGTTATTCATTTATTTATTAATATTGAGAATACAAATTCCTATCAGATAGAAAAAGCTTTAATTTTTTTTTTTTTTTTTTGAAATAGCTATCACTGACTCACCAAAACCTCCATACATAAATAATGTGCAGAATATTGAGAAGGCAAATTCTCAATTATGAGCCACATTGGAAACCCACAAATTAAAATTTTCAAATATTCTGACTTTATATGATTCTTTTGGGCTTTCCAATGTGGCTCATAAGTCATACTTGATAATTTGTCTTCTCAATATTCATCAATAAATGCTATTTCAAAAAACATTAATTCATATCTTATAAGAATTTGTATTCTCAATATTAATCAATAAATGAATGACAGTTAGAGGGTGTGGTGAGAGTCTGGTGACAACAATTTCAAAAAATAAAAATAAAAAATTAAAGCTTTTCCTATCTGATTCGTGTAAGAGCGTATCCCCAACGTATCTGGAAAAAAAAAATTCGGGATACTTCAAAAATGCATGTCAGGGCGTGTCAAAAGCGTGATGGAGTTTGACACACCCAAACACACGATTTGCTGGCCTCTTTGAAGTGTCTGTGCTTCATAGTTCACCCTTGTGCATTTGATAATTTTTGTTTCCTATAAAAAAAATAAAAAAAAAAGCTTGGTTGTGTTTAAAGAGAGCTAATATTGTTGAGGTTAATGGTGTAGATGTGACAGTGCTAGACTGGGAACTCCATTGTTATGCCTATCTAGAATTGTTTGGACCCTATACTTCTAAATGAATGTTTGTTTCCTTTTCTAAAGCCACAATGGATAGTTCTTCAGATAGAGTTTGAGGGTGAAGAGCCAAAGGGAATGATGAGTACACTGGTGGAGCCATATGCCCCCCTTGACCTGAAATTTCCTTTTGACAGCAAAACTAAATATAAATTTACAGATTGATCCCTTCAAATATATTTTTTTTTCTTGTTTTGCCCTTCATTTACTTCTTTTTACAATACCTTCCATATATAATTTTTGGCTTCGCCTCTGGATGAACCCATCATAATCTTCTTCCGGCTTTCCTCTCTTCTAACTTCAAAGAAGACTTCTCGAATACGCGGAAGGGTTTCATTCCTAGCATTCTCCCTTTGACTTCATCTAGGCTCGGGTTCAACCCTAGGAGAAATCTGAAATTCCGCTTCTGCTCTAGGACCCCTTGATATTGATTGCCATCTTCAGTACATTTCCATGAATGAGTATCAAACATATCCAACTGCTGCCACAACTGAGAGAGTGAATTGAAATACTCGGTCACAATTGAGTCCCCTTGACGGGTATCATACAGTGTACTCTCAATTCAAAATAGTTCAGCTATATTATCAGTATGAGAGTAGGTTTCTTTGGCAGCTTGCCAGATCTCACTTGCACTCTTGCACATCAAGAAATTTTCCCCAATGTTATTGACAATTGAATTCACAAGCCAGAACATAACCATGTTGTTCTCCGTGTTCCACTTTTTGTATGCTGCATGTCTTTGAAGGTGCTGCCGTGGCTTTGGTGAGATACTCATCCTTGCCTTTCCCACATATAAACATCATGACTAACTGGGTCCATTGTAAGTAGTTGTGCCTAGTTAGTTTGTGGCTAGTGATAGGGTGATGAAGGTTAGTTTGAGAGTGATCCAAACCTCCATTTCCACCATTTGAGGATGAGGCTTTTGATTCATTTGAGGAGGAAGAGGTATGGGCAGATCCTATCTTCATTTCTAGGGGATAAGGGAATTAGAGATAGAGCTTCAGAGATTGAGTAGGCTCTGATACCAATATACCATTAAGTGAAGTATGAGAATAGGAATATTTGTATTTCACTTCCTTACTTTTATGAAAAGAATACACATATATATACAAGTCCTAAGAGCACAAATTTCTTCTATAACTTAGGAATATGATTGATTGTCAATCACTTAAGATTAGCCCCCTAATTTTGGAATCAATCAGTGATTCAGTCAGAGTTGACTGAATCCTTGAATGAGACAATGAAGCCTACGTTTTAGGGATCTAATAATTTACATAATTCAACAAGAAGAGAGTCATGTAATGAGAGAGGAAGAGTAGGAGACGGTTAAAACAACCCTAAGTTATAGCGTTAGAAAATTGTTGACCAGTAGAAGAAAAAAAGGCAATAGATTCAAAAAAAGTAACCTCAGCACTCACAAAATAGCGTCAAGACTCAGGACCTTAACAATGAATACAATAATCTTTTTTGTGTATGGGAGTAATCGAGAAAGAGACACGGGATCGAGGGGACAATTTATCATGGTCAGGGTCTAAAATGAACAAATGCTACACAACCAAAAACATGAGGGGTAGGTGCAAAAGGAGAGATATCAAGATATAAGAGAGAAAAAGGAGACTGGTTACCCATAACAGTGGACAACATGTGATTCCCCAAGTGACATGCGGTAAGAATAGCATCTTATTGAATATTAATACAATTTGGGAACATGCATATCAAACAATAAAGTACAGGCAACATCTAATAGATGATGATGTTTGCTCTGATATCAAGTTGAAGTTAAATGAGAGAAGTAGTATGTAAGAAGAAGAAGAGAAAAAGGAAAGAAACAAGGTGTCAACTGTATTTCATTAACAAGCTGACCCCTATTTATATAATAAATATGAAAGGGTAATTTGGGTATTTACACCACCATAATATCTAAAATAAAAATAACACTAACAGAATCAAAGTTGAGTACTTTGTCGATGTTCTGATTGAATTAGGCAACTATAAGGATTGTGGTCAAAAGCAAGTTATGTGATTTAGTCTTGAATTTGTTAAGTTTATTATTATGATTGTAACGGAAATGTTTATTGGCAAACTAAAGAATACTATAGCCTTTATTTCATAGATTTATGTTTGAAGGTTAATTGAGTTGTCATCTTGCTTTGTCTTGTGTTTTGTTGCATAATTTACCAAGAATGTGAGTTGTCTGTGATTGCTTAAAGCAGCTAATAGTGTTTATTTGATTCCAGTTTCCTGTATTTGTTCACTTAAAGGTTTTTTTTTTTTTTTTTTTTTTTCCTTACATATTTTGTTCATTTAGTGTGATGCACTATACTTGATATTTTGCTATTTTCTTCACCCAAATTCAACATTATACAGCATTGTCGTATGGCAGGGCTTTGGAAGATTGGGACTCATCTCCCCCATGCATGGCTGATGTCTTTAGGTGTATGGGGAAGGCAGCTCGTGCAGCTTTGTTTGCGGTAGCAAGGCATCTTCGTTTGCGAAGCGAGTATTGATGAATCTTCATTAATTCATTTTAAATTAAATTGTTTCTCTTTTTCGAATTTCTGATTTCTGCATTTTTTTGTTAATGCTACCTGATTATGAAGTCATATTATGCAGTGTTTTTAATCATTTACTGGATGATACCCCATTGCCTGCTAATGAGGTATCCTCATCGGTGCTAGTTGCAACTTACTCCCATGCATCCTTGCAAAATGGAAAAGGGGCTAATGGGGGAGGGAAGCCAGCAATAAATGGTGAAGTTGAGAAGGGATTATTAACATTGATTTCCTCAGACAGTCCCGGTCTGCAGGTTTCTTTACTTTGATTATAATCTGATACTAATAAAGTGTGGTTTTCTTGGATATTGGAGTAATTGGTTGCTATATCATGTGCACAGCTTGCTTAAATGCTTCTATTGAAATATGGAATTTGAAATTTATGTAAAGACTCGATCATATTATTCATTTAGTATTTTTTTTATTTTATCTCTTTCAGTGACATCTTTAATTTGTTTTCTTCCATAGGTTTGTGACCCCAACGGTCGCTGGTACCTGGCAGATGGTGGGTCATCTCCTGGGGATCTTTTATTGATTACAGGCAAGGCTCTTAGCCATGCTACTGCTGGCCTTCGTCCTGCTGCCTCGTATAGATCCACTCTTGATTACATGTCATGCACTAGTAGTGGGGGGAGGTACAAATAACAATGTTTGATGGGTGTACTTTTGAAGATAACTGTTTCTACTATTGAACTTCTAGCTCTCATAAGTAATTCTATTGAGCATTGTTATTGCAGGACATCATTGGCATTTAGGCTCATGCCACAGGGTAATGCAATATTAGACTGTTCGCCAATTGCAGCTGCTGGTCATGTCATTCCCCAGAGTTATGTACCGATATCTGTAAGCCAGTTCATGGATGACCTTTCTGCCGAGGAAGAAGGATTGTGTAATCGTGCTGATCATACTTATGTAAGTTCTATCTTTGAGAAAATCCTATCAATTTGTCAATAATAATGTAAAATAAAACTTAAAAGATAAGAGTGAAGGTGAAAAAAATTCTGGATTTTAAAACCTTATTTGGTCAATTTTCATCACTTGGTTTGATGTCAATTGCGAATTAAAAGTGATAATGTTGATGTGAAGATGTCTTTCTGCTCCATGGAACTTGCAAGAAGGCAAATGAAGATTGTTTAACCTTCCTACATTCTTAATTACTATCCTCATGTTCAAAAAATTTTAAGTCATATATCGTCCGTTTCAATTGTAACACTTTATTGTAAGTAAATAAATTTACTTTGTTAAATTGAAATGCAATCTGAAAATTTGTTTGACTAGATTAAGGTGATCACAGGTGGCTCAAAACAGTTTGAATAAGGAACCATCATTAAGAAGCGTTCTTTCAGATCCTGTATCGTGAGTTTGCTTTCTTCTCTTTTCTATTTGTTTTTACATTCATGGTTAAGCTGTTGTGAGGTCTTCTCTAGCAGCATTAGAGTTCCTTTGGCATTAATGTCTTAGTTTTATTATTTAGATGGACTTCTCTTTCACCTTACTATAATATTATTTTAATAATTTTTAATATATTTCTGTTTTTCTCTTGAAAAGGAAAAAGAAAAATGTTTTGACTAGGGTATTGTATTATTGGAATAATACACTTATGTGTTTCTAGGTATTTATGAAGTTATTCTATGGAAATATATATCATCAAAGTCGGCAAAAATATGATTTTTTTGTTGCTGATTTGAATTTTTGTTGTGACAAACTGACACATTCAATTAAATGATATCTGTGTGTTGGATGACAATTATTGTTTTTTTTTTTATCCTTAATCTGCTAATTATAAATTTGAGTTGTCTCTGGTGATGGTGTTATTCATAGTTACTTCTTTCATGTGCGTGTTGGTATGTTTTAATTAAAGTCTAGAAGCCAAGAATGCAACTAGTGTGTCCCTATAACAATAAAATGGAAAAAAAAAAAAATATATATATATATATATATATATAGAAACAGCAGGAAAACTATCCCAATAGGGTTGGAGAACAAAAGCTCAATACAATGATAAAAGCAATTGAACAAATAAGAATGCAGCTAATTCAATGAGCCTAAGATGCAGCATAAGCAGAATTGCAGCAAAACTACCAACAAGGACACACACTAACACACCATTCTAGCAAGTGAAATACTGGTGACTTTCCTTTGATTGTTCTATTAAATTGTCCTTTATTTTTCTCTTTGGAAAAAGCACTAGTTTAACCATTCTCCTTTGTACCTATCACCTTTTCTTTTTTTGCCTCCAACACTGCCAGTTGAGCTTTGAGCAGTGTTTTTGGTCACTATGATTTGGGGTGGATGCATGGTGTTGCATCCAGTATTTCTTTAATAGATTTGTTGGTTTCATGTACATTCGTGTAAATTACACTAATGCCCCCTTAGGTTGCTTAATTATAAGCACAGTAACTTCTTTCATTTTTTACACAATAATCTCCCATTCTCCCCTGAGGAGAATACTACCTTAAAAAGCATCAACTGTTTACAATAAAAAAAATAATTCAATACAGTACAATTTTAATTATGAATAAATTTTTTAAAAAGGAATTGAGGCTACCTTGACTGGTCTCCACAGCCTCACCATGCAGGAGGCTGTGGTAGTAGTAGTAGTAGGGTATGGTTTTGGGTCTGCATTATACTGAAATTAGCCAAGTCAATTAATGCCGTAAGCAGGCGGTGATTAGTACTTGTGAACAGTAAAAGTAAATTGAGTGATTTTGGATTGTTAGGATTTGTGATGAGGAAGGATTTCTTTAGGGGTTTCATAATAAATGATTTGTGAGATAAATGAGGTAAATTAGATTTGGCTGCAAGTAGAGTGTTGAGAAGAATATTAAGAAATGATAGAGTGAAATGGATGAGGTACTATCATTGTATTACACAATTCAAGACTGTTAATAATCAGCTCACAAATGTTATTATCAACTTTGTATGATTTGAAGAGCAATAAGATGTAGATATGATTCTTTGGGGGAGGAAAGAAAGCTATGATTCTTTAGTATTGTAGAATTTGTACTGTTTTATGGGTTATTTGGTTAGAGAGGAATAGAAGGATTTTTTAAAGAATCTAAAGAGGAGGACAATTTTTTTAGGGATAAAGTTTATTATTTAGCTTCTCTAAGGGCATCCATCTCTATAGAATTTAGAGACAATTCTCTATTTTTCATTATGTTAGATTGGAAGGCTGTTGATTTTTGATCGAATTCATTGTAATTTCTATTTTTGTTTAGTTTGTTGCTTTGGGTGGACTATTGGTTTACTAATATACTTTCTTCATTTTTGAATAAAGTTTTTGTTTCCTATAAAAAAAAAATTAAAAAAAAATAGCAATAAGATGTAGATACAGAACTTTCCCTTAACCTTTGGATTCTATAAATTACGAGATCAAGGAATGATCAACACTACATATTGTATATGAACTCAAGATTATAGTAGGGATCTCATAATTCATTATAGATCGACCTATGAACTTTAAAAATGCAACCCATTGCAGCAAAAAAGAAAATTAATCTATATCAGTAAAATTAATACTTAATGGGACTGTTAAATTCAAAGAACATTGAGTAGACTAACTGCTATTTATTCCTACAACGGATGTTTTTGTGATTGTGCAGGCTATAGGTCTAGTTCTGTCTTCCAAATGGATACTTATCTAAGTCAACCAAGTAAATGATTCTAGCATCATTATTATGCTTATTTTTATTTTTGCTTGTCTTTAATCAAAATCCTGTGTTTTCCCCTAACCATGATGTAGTTAGGACTTAGGACGTGACAAAATGTGGCTGATGAATAAGTACTTATTTAATTCCTAATCACCAATTTATGTCACGCTATGGTTGTGCATGTCTTCATCTAGTGACTACTTTGTTATTTATTTATTTACATTTAAAATTCTGTTCTTTCAACTTCCTTTAAAAAAAAATACTGTTTTTACAGAAACAGATGTATTAAACAAAACCTGTTTTTTCAACTTGTAAAATGGGTTTTACTCTTTTTATTGTTCTAGAGTATAGCAAACTGATCCTGATCCTTTAATGTTTTAGATTGCTTATATGTAGTTCTGAATGGATCTTTTCTTTTCCCGCTTCCAATGTTTTGATGCTATAGTGGCGCATTCCTTGAAGATGCCATGGTTGTTTCTTGCGGACATTCATTTGGTGGTCTCATGCTAAGAAGAGTCATTGAAACAGTAAGTAGAACAATTTACTATTCCTTATTGATTATGAAAGTGATTAGATTATGCTTGGGAGATACATACTGCATAACTAAAATCACATTTCTAGTAATTTTACTGTGTGCAAAGGATGAATTATTGTGTAAAGTGCTTTTAAAATGGTCACTAGTATTTTATTCAGGATACTCTCCTCTATATCTGATCCAGTTCTAAGAAAGCGGTTAAAGCTCTTTTTTAAAAATAGTTGTCCAATTGTACTTTCATATCTAATCGAGTGAAAGAAATTAGAGGAGTTAGTAACATCGGTGGTGGGTAAGGTGCTTTTCTAGAGGAGATCAAGGAAGACAGTAGAATGTGGTTTCTTGACAAAGAAGGGCAATTTACAGTTAGCTCTTTCTTTTATGCTCTAATTGAAGATTCTAGCCTCCTTCCTTCTTATCCAGCCAACTTTATTTGGAAAGACAAAGTTCCTAATAAGGTTTGAATCCTGGGTAGCCCATTGTACAGTGAATACAAATGCTAGAATTCAAAGGAAGAGAACTAGCATGTGTTTATCCCCAAAATGGTGCATTCTATGCAAAAGAGACTCGGAGAGTTTAGTCCATCTATTTTTCATTGCCCCTCTACCTCATAGCTTTGAATCAATTATTCTTATTAGCTGATGGTTGAAAATCCTGAGGCTTTCGAGGAGGCAAAAAAGCTATGGTCTTGTGAGTTGTGAAGATGTGCAGTCATTGTTGTTTTCTAGGTGTGTTTAGAAGAATTTTTGTAGAATTTTGTGGGGATGGTGCTCAATCCATTTTGGAGGGATCAAGTTCTAGGCATCTACGTGGGCATCGGTATCTTCTGATTTCAAACATGTTCAACTGTTCTTTATTCAATAGAACTGGGCTGCTATGCTGATCTCGGCCCAAAATTTTCAGCCTCGTTGGGACAGTCATATCTTTTTGTAGATAGCATGTTCTCTAGCTTTGTGGACTGCTTCTTTCCCTTGTAATCATTTATATTCTTGTATACTTTTTTCTTGTTTTCTGATTGATATATATATATATATAGAGAGAGAGAGAGAGAGATTATCAAGTGCAGGATCTCGTACAAAAAATTTGTGTGGTTTCATTGATTCCAAGGTTGGAATCTGTGAAAAAAAAAATACACTGATGTTGGAATGAACTAAACCGCACGAAAATTCGTGTGGGATCCTGCACAGAAAATAAATTTTGTTTGCAAATTTGTAACAGGAACAACTGTGTTAATTGAAGATTAATTGTTTTAAAAAAGAAAAAGAAAAAGAAACACTGAATATTTCATTGGGAACATGTTAGGTTGATTTAAGTTTTAAAGTCGTAGTAGAGTATTTGCCATAATAAAATATCTGTGGTTGCACTGCTTGTGCTTGTAGGCCTGAGTCCATATCTTCTGGGAGAATTATCAAATGTGAAAGAAGAGGAAAACACAATGAGGAAGGCGACACTATTATAGAGAATGATAAGAAAACCTCAAGAATTAGAGAAAGAAATTAGTAATGTTGGCATATATCGATCTCAACTAACTTATATAGAAGTAGGAAAATGGATTTCGTTATCAATATATAGAAGTGGGAAAATGTTTGATAATGGATTTCAGTAGGAAAACAGATGGAGCAAACTTATCAATATCTAGAACAATGGATTTCGTTAATATATTCCCTGAGTAAACACTTATGGTTAGGTTGTAGGTACTAAAATGAGGTCCAAAAATAATTACTGAATGCAGCAGAGATCTTATGTTTTGATCTTACAGCTTCTGATGGGTGTTCGGAGGTTGTTGTATTACAATGTTACTTTTATTAAGTTTGTGTATCTCTGGTTGTTCTTTATAATTTATTATTATGTTCTCTTGATGGGACGAGACAAAAACTGTAACTGCCATTATTGTTTGCATTACAGTCAAGATGTACCCTCTGCAATGCTGAAATTGAGACTGAAGCTTTGGTCCCTAATCTTGGTATATTCCATTCACTTATTTAGGTTTTCTAAATTTTGTTATCAAGTTTTCTGTTTTATATTAAATAATAATAATAATAATAATAATAATAATAATGATGATGATGATGATGATGATGTTATGCTTAATTGCGATTGATTTTTTTATTTTTTATTTTGACCCACCCGCCTCTCTTGCTTCTCTTTACATTTTGATTTTCCACAGCTCTCAGAGCTGCTGCTGCAGCTGTGAAGCATGAGGATGATCGTCGGCTATTCCATAATGCAGCTCTTCGTAAGCGTCGGAAAGAAATAGGTGACCAGGGGGATTCAATGAGAAGATCAAATAGGGTATACTTCAACCAAGTGCTTGATATGTCTGTGACTTGATCTCTTTAGACTTTGGGGCATGCATATCATCTCATATTCTCATGAACAATTTTAGTATATGAAGAAATTGTTTTAAAATCACAAGTGGTTTTGTTTTTTTTTTTTTTTTTAATAGAAGAAATGATTTAATTTATTGATAATGTAAGAAATAACTTTTAAAGACGATCTTTTTCTTTAACAGATATCTTTTTTTATAAATATATATTTTTTAAAGAATCAAATTTATCTATATCATGAAACCAACAGTTAGATTTAGAAATACGGATAATGTTGACAACCATCTTGTCTGTGTCTGTTTCTCGTTTAACATGAAAAAGCAGCTTGTTGATATAGATTGTTCCACCTGGGAAAGAGTATTGGAAGTTTTCAGTATTTTTTGGAAACAGGGTGTAATGGTGATAAAATATTCCTGTTTGTGCTTATGGGAAAGTGGTATGACTGTTTCTGCAGTTTTGTAACTTTGTTTTTACCTTCATGATGTTTAGAAGGAATTGTTAAATAATGCTAAACTTGATAATGCTAGTCATGACTGTCTTCCAGCAGTAGATGGTAAATAGCTTGGCAATTTTGTTATGCATCTCATTGATCTTAAACCTTTTGCACGTTTTAGTGCATTGATTTAAGATTGATGATGGCTTAGGCATATAGATCATCACTTGATCAAATTGATGTCAGAATTTTATTTCGTACAAGCAAATAACATGGAGCATTTCATAAATGGTTTTTTTTTTTGTTGGTTGTGTGTGCATGCTAACTCATTAATCTTCTTTTATTAGATTCTATATGCTATTATAGGCATCACAATGTTCAATAAATTAATTTATATGCATTGCTGCTTATATATGATAAGGAAAATGGAGATGTTGCAGCTGATGATGGGTTGCATAGGGGGGTACAATATCCATTTTCTGTTAATGAGAAGGTGCTGATTAAGGTGAGTATTCTGTTTAGTTTGATGCTATAATCTGTTGACTAAGAATGTACTTGGTTAGATAAGAATATGTAAGGGCATACTGAATTGTATAGGGAAACAGGAGGACACCAGAAAAATTTGTTGGGAAGGAAGCAGTCATCACATCCCAATGTCTGAACGGCTGGTAAGTTGGGGGGACCTTACTTCTTACTCTCATATAGGTATATAATACTGGGAAGTTGCTACATTTTGGTGAAGATGTGTGAGAGCCCCTTGTATAAATTTGAAATGCAAAATGCATTTTATTGAGTGTGGTAAAAGGAAGAGCATCGATGCTTAGTTCTTAAATCGTTTTGTTGTTTAGGTATTTGCTTAAAATCATTGGAAGCGGTGAGAATGTTCGCCTGCAGTATCGCTCTCTTCGAAAGATGTTGAACTCTCAGGGCATTGAAGATGGTTGTGGCTCACATCCAGTTCAGAACAATAGTTCATAAGCTTAATTTTTTTTTTTTTTCTTCAGTCTCCATGGGATATATAATTAGTTATAAATTGCCTTGTCCAGCTGCTGCGGTTGAGAGAAATGTGATAGATAGAGGTTTCTTGTGAGTTGTATTGTATTTGGACATTGCCGGTCGGAAAGAGGAGGTAGCCAGGTAGGTTGTTATATGGAACCAACGCTGGGTTACTGCTATCAGAATTCTACTTGTAAAGGAAAAAAAAAAAAAAAAAAGTGAGTTTGAGCTAGTAATTATTCATGTATAATTTTGTTTATATTGTTTACGACTCTTTATAGCAACTTCAGTCGGCAACAATGTTTAGAATATTATTTTGCTCTTTTGATGGTGACTTTGTTGTCAAGGGAATGATAATGGATTATCTATAAAACTTATTAGTACATTTATATTTTATTAAAAAAATTAATTTTAAAAATATCCCAATAGAAATTTACCAATAAGGACAAATTACTTTAATTAAAAATAAATCAAATACTATATACATTTATTAATTATACATATATCTTTAACTATATTTTTTTATTAAAAAAGATTTACCTTTTAAAAAAATAATAAATAAAAAAAAAACCTTAATTTTTATAATAAACCATAATTTAACTAATTTTATTTCAAATATCAAATTTTCTCATCATCACATGATTATTATATTGTTTTTGTCTTTTTTTTTTTTATTATGTATAGTTATCAACTCTATTAAAAAACAATTTTTTTTTTAACTATAGCTGTAAATATCAACAAGTTTTTTTTTTTTTTTATATTATTATTATTTTTTAAGATAGTTATAGATGTCAATAAGAATTTTTTTTAAAGGTAGTTGTATAAATAAGAGAATTCCAAATTGAAAGTCCTTTGATCCCATATACATATTCCCTTTTATAAGACTTCTACATTTAAGATATTTTTAAAAGTAAATTAGAATATCATTAAAAAATGATTTGATTCCAAAAATAATATGATTTTTTTTTATAAATTGGGTGTGGTAATAATTTAAGAGTGTTTATAAACAATATGTATTAAAATGAATATATTTATTTCAATGAGGGTACTGTTGGCATTAAGATGAGTGTTTATAGTGATATTTAATTTTTAAATTTTAGACACGGATGTACTTATAAAATGGGTGTACTAATAAGTTTTATAGGTGTACCAATGTTAATTTAATCTTTATTTCTTCTTCAATACTGAAAACAAAAATTTACCTTTTTTGTTTGTTTTTTTTACTATAAATGGGAAAGTACCGGTCATGTTACCATATGGATCCTGTAAATATATTGATTTGAGCAGTTATTATCTAGAGTAAACTACAAAATTTGAATGTGGCAGAGATAATTAATGAATAGACTGAATATTACTAATGCATATTTCTTTAAATTGGATATGAAATTACCATTATATTCTTTATCCATTATTGATTTATTTATTTCTTAAATTTGATGGATAAAGAATATAATGATAATTTCATGTCTAATTATTTAAAGAAATAATGTTAAAAAAATAAAAAATAAAAGATAAAAGGAGATGCAAGTAGCAGTTGCATTGTCATATCCTTAGCCAAAATGACCCTTGGTTTTTTTCATTCCTGCTACGGTTTTTGTCATTCAATCAAATCTTTATTGCAAAACACAAAAAACAAGTAGCCTCTTCATTGTCAATTATCTCATTTAACTATGTATCCACTTAACAATAGACGGCTGTTGTGATTGAAAAGTTGTGATAACAGTTGTGGTGTCTAACATTACTCTACTTTAAAAGCAAAATGACTTTTTTTTTTTTTTTTTCATTCTTACTACAGTTTTTATTGAAAATGTGCATTTTACATTTTTAGCCATCGGATGCATATCACGAATAAGAGTTTCTTGTCTTTTGTGTTTTTCTACAGAAATTGAGATTTTAAATTCGAAATTATAGAAAATTCTGATAGTCTTAACAAGTTGATAATTAGTCACTTGAGTCACTTGACTCTATAAAAATTGAAGCGGATTTCAATGGGCATAATCTCAAAAAGTTTCTTACTTACATTTTTACTGTATAAAAATATTTAAAACGGGTATATATAAATTCGTATACATAATATCCACAAGGTTATAACATAATTTATGTCCGGGATCACTAATAATAATTAACAAAAAGATGTTGGAAAAGTTGAAAAGAGAGTAGTAGTGGGTGGAGCATGAAGATGAAGCATCTGATGACCCTTCATATTTCTACACGCTTCCTCCAACACCACCACCCTTGATTGCATCCTCCCTAGATTCATATGCTGAGAAATAAGTGCCTCAATGGTGATTTTTGGAGGGATTTTAGGATTCTTTGCTAGCTCTTTACATGCTTCAAGACTCAGCTTCTCGTAATTAAGGCATCTGCATAATTTTGATCTCTCCTCCAACGAAAGCCTGGGATGAGACTGCCCAAAATCAAAAACAAAAATGATCAAAAAGCATCTTAAAAAAAATTGTAAAAATATCAAATATTTGTATGCAATTAAGATTGATTGTTTAGACTTATCATCTCCTAACATAACCGGTAGTGCATCTTCTTTTCCACATTAGTGGTGGGGATTCGAGTCTCATCGACCACCATGTGCATTTTACCATTGATTGTACATGTAATGTTTGATTTCGATAAGTAATGACAAACATCTAATCTATTCGTTATTGGAATTTATAGTAATACTTAAAAAATAAATAAACGGAGAGATTATTCGTACCTGAAGATAGATGTCTATAGCTGTGTACATCCCATCAAAGCAATCTCTGGCAAAATCTGGTAAACTTTGTGCAACACCAACAAACTTTGAAATGTTAAGGCTGTGATCAGGAGATATTTCACTCAAGTATTTGTCTATCAATCTACCAACTTTCTTCATCCTCTGTATATGATGATGATGATGATGATGATGACGATGACTATTAACAAATATACTTATCAATCTTAAAACCAGATTCACATCATAAACACCACTATCTGCTTGATCATATTTATGCCTAGCAGACACCATTAAATCATCCAATGTTGCTTCATCAAGCAATTCACCAATATTTTTCTCCAAACCAGCTCTGCATTCTTTGCTCAGACCAAAACCAGACCCCACCACTCTCAGTACCCAAAGAAGTTTTCTGCAAGAAAATGTAGATTTTCCAACAGAAATTACTCCATAAACAGCTGTGTTTGCAAGACCACCATAGGACTCAGACTTGGAGGTGGTGGTGGTTTTGCTTCTTTTCAAGTAATGGAGGAGAAATTTTGTAAGAATCAAACTATTAATATTTGTCCCATAAGACCCTAATCTCTTGATAATTTTCTCTATAATCTTCGGAGGTAAAACAATCAAATCATCAAACCACCATGCTGCAGATTTGGTTGATGAACTTTGCTGCTTATTGATTGATTCTGATGAAGAGGAATTAGATGATGTTTCTGGTGAATGATTACTTGAAGATGGTGGAGATTTGAGATGGACTAAATCTGAATTATGGGCTAATAAAGCACTAATGAGTTGTTGTAAAAGACCACATGAATCTGCATAGACAACAAATGACTCACAACTCTTGAGACATGTAATAATATCATTCCATGACCAGTAAAACATGTCTTGAAGAAAAGACTCTGTTTGTTCCAAGAGATTTTGCATGCTAAGAAAGAGTGAACAACAATGGAGAAGAGATACATTTGAAACATTGATTTTGATTTTGATTCTTCTTCCTCCATTATTGTAACAGAATCTTGAGAACAGCTCAAACCCATATGAGCCTCCTGGGAACTCATCATCATCAATTTCAAGAGAATAATAAGGATGATGATTTTGATCAGAAGTAGTTGTTGTTTTCTTTTGATCTTGGTTGATCATCATCATCATCATTTTCTTCTTGAGCTTTCTTGAGTATTTTGATACAATGTGCTGCAAAGTGAATGATGATTATTGATTAATGAATGAATGGACTGATCTTCTTTATTCTTGTTTGATTAAATGTAAAAGAAAATGAAACTTAAATGGGTTTTTTAGATTACCTGGTTTTGCAAGAATGTTTGGTGAATGTGAGCATTCATATGGATTTGAATTGTATCAGCTGAGAGCTGTGACATTGCTGCTGCCTTGTACATAAAAGAAACCAAGAAAACCTATCTTTTTACCAAAATCAATGAAAAAAGATATCAATACAAGTCATATAAATAAAAGTAATATAAAACTTCTCAACTTGTGAGGTGTAGATTTAATTTATCAATCATATTGAATATGTATCAATTTATCTATCGACATTTTAGATGTCTTGTATTATTCAATAAATAATTTAATAGATGCATTCGACATGAGAGTGAGAACTCATTATGATGTTCCCTTGAGGCTGATGAATATGTTATGGGATTTTCACCAAATTGGCAAAATCTATTGCTTAATTTCGATATACTACAATTACTTTGTTTTTTTCATTAAATATTTTTATATTAACGATCGGGAATATTAATTGTTTTTGTAAAAAAAACAACAAAATTGAATTGTTAATTTATATTTTGTTTTGTTAGTGATAAATAAAACATGGGTTAGAAACTTGAAACTTGGGATTCTCATGCCCGTGAGCTGAAATAAAATGATTCTTTAAAAAATTGCATGTTTTTTTTTTTTGTTGGCAGTTGGTATTACAAAACAAACAAATGGTGGTATAAGATATGAATTATGATATAAAGATAATGTGGAGGTTTTGTCTGTTATAGCCTGCCAAGTCAACATGTCTTTCTATGGGCGTGGCTACTATGCAGGCCCTGCGTGATGCAGGGTGAATACTGACAGCCTCAGCCGGTTTAGGATGAATAGTTCCAGTTTATTATTATTATTATTTTTTTTTTTTCAAAATTCTTAAAATATAAATTATTAAATTTATAAAATAAAAATAAAACTTTAAAAAAAAGTTCAATCATAAACAATTATATTAAAAATTAAAAATAAAAACTAATTAGGATTAATTAATTCGTTAATTATATTTTTCATATAATTTTTAAAATTTTGACATGTAATTGCGTTTACGGCTACGGTAACTACACTTATAGGTTTGGTAACTACGTTTATGGCATCGGTAACTATGTAACGGTTTCTTCAAAATTTTGCTTGTAACTATGATTATGGCAACGGTAACTACATTTACGTATTAGGTAACTACGTTTACGGTTTTTTAAAATTTTGTTTGTAACTACGTTTACGGCTATAGTAACTACGTTTACAGCTTTAGTAACTACGTTTACAGCTTTGGTAACTATGTTTACGGTTTCTTCAAATTTAACTTGTAACTATGTTTACAGCTTTAGTAACTACGTTTATGGTTTCTTCAAATTTTGTTTTTAACTACGTTTACGGTTGTGGTAACTGGTAACTACGTTTATGGTTTTTTCAAATTTTGTTTGTAATAGCGTTTACGGCTGTGGTAACTACGTTTAAGGTTTCTTCAAATTTTGCTTGTAACTACGTTTACGGATTTGGTAACTACGTTTACGGTTTCTTCAAATTTTGCTTATAACTACGTTTATAGTTGTGGTAACTACATTTACAGCTTTAGTAACTACGTTTAATGATTTGGTAACTATGTTTACAGTTTCTTCAAATTTTGCTTGTAACTACGTAGTTACTGAAGCCGTAAACATAGTTACCAAAGTCGTAAATGTAGTTATCAAAGCCGTAAACGTAGTTATAAGCAAAATTTGAAGAAAACATAAACGTAGTTACCAAATCCGTAAACGTAGTTACCAAAGCTGTAAACGTAGTTACAAGTAAAATTTGAAGAAACCGTAAACGTAGTTACCACAGCCGTAAATGTAGTTACAAGCAAAATTTGAAGAAACCAAAAACGTAGTTACCAAAACCGTAAACGTAGTTACCACAACCATAAATTTAGTTACCACAACCGTAAACGTAGTTACAAGCAAAATTTGAAGAACCATAAACGTAGTTACCAAAGATGTAAATGTAGTTACTGTTGCTGTAAACGTAGTTATAAACAAAATTTTAAAGAAATCGTTACATAGTTACCGATGCCGTAATCGTAGTTACCAAACCCGTAAGTGTAGTTATTGTAGCCGTAAACGTAGTTTCAAGTTAAAATTTTAAAAATCATATCAAATATATAATTTATTTATTTATTTATCTTAATTAAATTTTTTAAATTTTTTTTAATATGTTTATTATTGAATTTTTTTTTTTAAGTTTTATTTTTATTTTATAAATTTAATAATTTATATTTTAAGAATTTTGAATAGAAAAAAAAAAAACTTGAACTATTCATCCCAAACCGGCTGGGGCTAGCACTATTCACCCCTGCATCATGCAGGGCCTGTATAGTAGCCAGCCCCGTCTGTCCATGCTTCAACTAGAGGTGTCAGAAGTGTCGATCGGATTTGGTTCGATTCTGTCCGAATCTGGTTCCTATGGCCTGAGATCCGAATAATTCAGTCTGGTCAATGTAATAAATCCAATGTCGGGTTGTATATTAGAGTCTGGCCAGGTCCATTAAAGTCCGGTTTGATCCGTTGAAAAGACCTATTTGACTTGGATTTTTTTTGGACTTTCATTTTTCAGGTTTCTTAATTACCCCAAATGACATCAAATTATGACGTATTTACTAATCAGGAATCCTACTTGGGAAAATGAATTAAGTTCTTGATTTTCAAATTCATGTGTTTATTAAAATTGTGGAGAATTAAGCTTCACAAACCTCACACACATATCGGGAATTAAGCTCATGAATGAAAGAGAACTTAATTCCCTCACCCACTATGGGAGTCAAGTTCCCTTTCCCGGTTGAAAAGGGGAATTCATATCTTTTTACTAAAACATCCCCACTTAATTTAATTTTTTTAAAGAAAAATATATATACATAATTATATGTATATGAATTGTGAATTATAAAAAAATAAAATTGATTTAAAAAAATAACTATACTGCGGCAAAAAAAAAAATTGAAATTTTTATTTATTTATTTATTAGTTATACTCCTACATCTCTCATATGTATATGTACATATATAATATACAACTATTTTGTGTGCATAAGGGTGTTTTTGTAATAAACTTTGTATAAATTTGATTACATTTCTAATTATAAAAAAGTTAGTAAACACAGTAATGAAATTTGTAACTTAATTCTGGTTCCCTTCCATTTCTTTGCCTGTGAAATTTGATTCTGATTCCATTTATTCCCGATTAGTAAATACGCCCTTTAAATAAAAGGAAAAAAAAAAAGAAATTAAGTTTATTTAACATATAATAAATTAAAAACAAACACTTAATTAGAATAATAAAATATGTTAATTAATATGTGAATAAGACAAACTTATACACTTAAAGAAGGCATCCATTCATTTTCTCTTTGAAAGACAAAACCACAAAAGTATCATCTTTTTCAATAATGCATCTGAGGAAAAAGAATCTTGTATGTTTTTTTATTTTTTATTTTATTATTATTTTTTATTTTATATATATATTTTTAAGTATTACACTATTATATAAATTCGGGGTTTTTAAGGGGAGGATGTTTGACTCGAACTCACAACCTCATGGTGCAAGAATGAGGGGTTTACCACTGAACTAACTCCATCTCATCATCTTGTATACATTGTTATTTGTTAATAGGGTTGCAGGTTCACCCACTAACTGAGGTCACTAGTCAGAATGTTCAATATCATGTAGACCTGACGTTGGGTGAACCGGAACCAAATCGGCCAAACTAGGACTGGAACCGGTTTTTTTGGTTCTAATTCTGGAACCAAACCGGAACCAGGACCATTGCGGTTTTGGTTCCGGTTCCATTTTTCACAGAACCGTCTGGTTCAAACCGGATTGGAACTGACGGTTTCGATTCTGTTCAAACTAGCACCTCCAACTTTTTTTTTTTTTTTTTGAAAAAGGAATTATTAAAAAAAATAACATTTTATTTATAAAAATAAAATGTTTAAAAGAGAAATGACATTGAAGATTATTGAACCATGATCTATAACCCTTGTCCAAGTAGAAATATTTTCCTTAGCATTCTCCTCCTTTTTATATAGGTTAGACCACTCTTTACTTCTCTTATTTATCCGATATGGTTGTAGGATTTTCTTATCCTTTCTATTCTAGTTATTTTGTTTTTCTTTGTTCTTAATTCTAATTCTACCATAGTATTTTTCTTTGTAATATATATATATATATAGAGGCGAATGTAAGGGGGGCTATAGGGGCCATGGCCCCCGCAACCAATAAAAAAAAAAAAATTTATATACATAAAATTTAAATGTAAACTAATTAAAAAAAAAAAAACACTTGTACATAAAATGTGATATATATATATATATATAGATATAAAGTAGGTGATAATATTATTTTATCCTTTTATTATTTTAATAATATAAACTAACTAATAATTTTTGTTTCCATAATTCTATTAACTATGAAAATAGAAAACAAAATCAATCCATTTAATATTTAATTTCCTATTATTTCATACATTATTACATAATCTAGTATGTATTATATTTATAATATATATATATATAAATATAAATATATATGTATATATATATATTTTTTAAGATTTCATTAAAATAAACTAAGTAAATATCGAATTTTTATAATGATTATCTATATTATTTATTTTGTTAGATTAATTATTAATATGATTTTGATAAATTTATTTTATTAGTTTAATTTTTAAATTTTGTTCAAAATTATTATAAGTTAATTTGGTTTGACATGAATATTATAAAATTAAGTTATAAGTATGTAAATAATTATGATTTAAATATATCAATGGTATAATGATATTTTAATTAAGCTATTGAAATTTATATTTTATAAGTTGAGAACTATTAAAAAATTATTTTCAGTTATGCATACCATTAAGAATAGGTATAGGTTTTGTAACAAAATAAAAAAAAAATGTTTTTTCATACACGTACTCTTTAATTATGTAATTGAAATGAAAATTAGAAAGAAAATTATATTAATTTGATTAAACATAATTTTCTATATATAAAATAGACGTGTTACATTTTAATTAGTTAATGTATATTTTATTTATTTATTTGTATCATTACTTTTGATACCGAACGGTATCATATTTTGTTAAAAAGTATCAGGTCTGAGATTCTACACTTTTTCTTGTACGAGATTTCTACTGATATTATTTGAAGATTGTGTGACCTACAATATTAATTTTATCTTGGCCCCCCCAAAGCCAAAATCCTGGCTTCACCCTTGCTTATATACATGTATATATGATGATGATGATGTGTGATTTTGATACATTGGTAGTAAACTTACTGCATTTCTAAGATGGGTATGGGTTGGTGGAAGAATGAGATCGAAAAAGACATTGCTATGTATGAAAAAATATACAGTTAAGTAGATGAAATTTTAACAGTATGAATCCAAGAAACAATACATTATACAGTGAAATAATTGAAACATTAAGTTTTAAGCTAGAATATTCCTCCCATATTTCAAGGAAGGAAAAATACTACGATATAATTAACAACAAAGAAAAACAAAACAACTAGAATAGAAAGGATAAGAAAATCTCACATCTCATATCAGATAAATAAAAGAAGTGGAGAAAGGTCTAACTTATATAAAAAAGAGAAGAATGTAAAAGAAAATATACTTACTTGAACAAGGGTTATGGGTCATGGCAGTACTTTATAATGTCCTTTATAACATTTTAATTTTTTTCATAAATAAAATGTTTGTTTTTTGTAAATAAAAAAATAACCTCCTAAGGCTAGTTTTGGTTCCCTTTGACCCGGAACTGGTATCAGGTCTACCATCATGAAAATTTAAGTTTCTTTTTTTTAGATTTAAATTAAAGATTTTTTTTTTTCTTTTCATTTAAGTCAAAATCTAGTTCGATCCGATCAAATTAGTGTTGGGTATAGCTCTTATTCCTAATAGTTACCAAACGAGATTCAATCAATGTGAAAACTTCTTAGAGATGTAGGAAAACATTTGGTGAGTTGTCGTTTCTAGAGACTTTCCGCTGAACGAGTGCGGGTTGCAAACCATGGTGATGGCGTAGTTTGCACAAATTGGGAAAGTTGCAAGGAAAAAAAATGAAAGGTTTTCTTTTGGGAAGTTCTTGTTCATAAAGGAAAAGAGACTTTGCATGGAATAAGAAATTTTTGTGTGTAGAGGAGTAGGACTTTGTGCGAAACAGGATATCTTATATGTAAAAGAAAGTAGTTTCCTTATAGGTTTCAAACTCCCTGTGACTCATATAAATAGATCATAATAACTAGGTTATTGTGTGGAGCAAAATAACAAATACTAAAGAGATCTTATAGTGTAGGCATTTGGTGTAATTGGGTTTGAGGTGTTTTAGAGAGAGATCGTGTGTGTGTGGTTGTAACAATTTACTATATAGTGAAACTTTTTTTTGTCGTCCTTACAATGGTGGTTTTTTCCTTGTTCTTGGGTTTTCACGTAAAAATCATTATGCTGTGTGTGTGATTGGATTTGTTTATGTTTCTGTCTCATCTTTTTTTCTTTTGTTGATATTACTATGTTTGTTTGTGGACTATTTGACTACGCTTCTAACGATTGGTATTATTACTAACAGCCAGGCCTGGACTAAATCTGATATGATCTAATGAACGAATTTTATAAGAGTATCTCCAATGCTATTATGCATTTTGAGAAAATTGAGTCCCATATTGGATAGTTAGATAATAAGGTAGAAAAAACCTCTCTTGATTATGGAGGTGATGTAGCAAGTTATTTATTTATTTTTTATTTTTTATATAGAAAATATAGAGTTAGGTTTCTAATTTTAAAAACTCTCATCAAAATACTGACTTATTATTATTATTATTATTATTATTATTATTATTATTGATAAAGTGGATCCATATTCAATATATATGTTGATGTATCACTAGTTAGAAACCTAAAAATATATATTTGTTATAAAATGAATAAGAATAAACAATAATATAAGATATAAACTTAAAGTATATAAGAAGAGAAAAAGAATAGATAAAAGAGAGAAGTCTTTTATTCATCAATTGTTCTCATCAAAGGTGTATCCAATACAATGGTGTGAGACCCTTTATATAGTCTCACAATCCCACATAACATTAAGTAAAAATAAATTACATTATAATGAATAATAAAATTGATCATTATGGTAAAGCTAGTGGGAATACAAAATGATGGAAATTTCTTCCTTGGATTGATGAATATTTATTCATATGTAATTGCATAATATTTATAACACTCCCCCTTGAATTAATGTCCATCAATCATGCATTAAATATGCCTCGTTAAAACATTTGCTAGTAAAAACCCAGTGGGAAAAAAACTAGCAGAGGAAAAAGAGTACATTATTCATCTACATCTCTAATTAACTTTTAATAGTTATGGGGGTACAAAACTGCCTCATTAAAACCTTACTAGAAAAACCCTATGGGATAAAAACCTAGTGAAGGAAAAAGAGTACAGTATGTAATATTATCAGTAACTCCCTCTAATAAAGTGATAAATACACTCCCCCTCATGCTGACGTGGATGCTTCAATATTTTTCAAAAATATTGCATCCCAATACCATATACCAAGATTTTGCTTGTTGAAATTGGTAGTGTATTTATAAATAAATCTGCAGGATTGAAACTTGAGCATATTTTTTATCACCACCTTTTTGGAGATCATATGTAAAGAACTTTATTAAAATCGCTTTTTGAATTGGTTCAACTTGTTATATACGACATCATGTATGTTGTTTTATTATAAAAACACAAGTTGAACTTATATTTTGTACTTCGAGATCTAAAGTTCTTCAATAACAAGAGGAGATCATACACCACTTTAAGTTATGAAATAACATCGAGGAACCCATTCGATGTGTTTTATCCATGAAAAAATACTCCAGGACCTTTATATATATATATATATATGTTGATTCATGTATTATTATGCTAATTGAAAAACACTCAACTCGGCCATTAACCGAAATTATTTTCTAAGATTTTTCAACTTAGAAATTATTCCTTATAAAAGTATAATTTGTAAACTCATCAGGAGTATTAATAAGTCTCAAAAGATCAATATATACTTATTAGGAATCAAATTTGTTGATTCTTTCAACATAATATTCATAAAGGCGTATGCACTACATGCATTTTGTTTTATTAAATTCAATATATACAAAATGTAGTATTGAACTACTTGCTTCAGGCATTTAAATCCTTCTAGGATTTTTATTATTGTCAAACTAGGTTTCTGCAGTAAACCTTTTATTTTAATTCGTACGAAAAATAATTATATTTTACAAGTTTGATCTCATCAAACATTTGGACTACAAGTCCAAAATTTTCAAATTCAAAATAAGTATAAAACTCTGCCTTTTATTTTTCACCACTATATCGACATATATACAATTAATAGTTTAAGATCATCATCATATTTTTCATAATATACAAAGCAATATATGATCTCAATTTCTATATTATCAATATAATTGATTTACATTTCGTAATCTATGTGCCTCTTCAGGGGTTATTGAAATCTCTTTAATGTTTAGTACACATGCCTTTTTATACAAATATTCCTTTCGGGGAAATATAATTTCTTTATTTTTGGTACATGTGTCTCTATTGGGACAATTGAGATCTATCTATTTTTTACTTCAATAGTCTTATAAGGGGGATTAACATTTCTATATGTATCTTCAGGATCTTGTTTTTCACTTGTGAGACTAACTCTTCGGGAGTCTTTGATAATGATGATGATTCATTTTTCACTCAAGTATTATTATGATATTTCAAATTCCACTTCTAGGGAACCTTATCATTTTAACGAAATTGTCTTTCATTAGCAGATGATTTTTGCTGCCATTTCATAAATTGTTCTACAGGAACAACCACCCGGGTTTGTATATTGGCAGAATGTAATTTTATTATTTTCTTCGAATCATCTGAAAAATTATTTGCATACTATGCAAATCACAAGATGATGTAAGCCATGTAATTTCACGTCGTTTATCAATTTATCATAATTCTTCCCCTAACGACGAGAAAATTAAATTTTTATTCTTCGAGAAAATCTTTTGCATCATCGTAATTTTCTACATAACCTCATTTATTCTATCATATTTTCTTGTAAGTACTTACTTATATCATCTTATGTTCTTCAGGAACATTCAGTACCAAAAATAATTTTTATTTATGAAATCGATATCCATAAAAAAAATTTCAATATCACGATCGTTTTTTTTTTTTTAATTGAACTTCTAGTTCATAATATTTCTCGTATTAAGTATATAATCTTATGACAGAATAAACAATAAAAGAATACATGCTTCTGGCATGAGACAAAAATAATAAAATAATTTTAATGGACTCAAAATAATTTCTTTTGTTATAGATCTACCAGATCTAACAAATACAAAATTTTATTTTCATGTAATTTTATTAGTTCTTCAAGAGTGTCTATTATACTTGGTAAAGATTAACAAAATATTAAGATGTACCGTATGTACATAATCTTTATCCTTATATTTAAAATATATAGCAATAAAAAAAAGTTTTTATAATTCTTGAAAGGTACGTGTATTCAAAATCTTTACAAATTTTCTTGCTAAGTTTTGGTGTTATTCCACTTCTGGTGGAATTAATTGAATTTCTCATAGTGATCACCTTAACTTCAATAATTGTTTCAACTATCTACATTCGCATCACAACCATGATATTTTAAAAGAAACATCATTCACTTCAGGGAATGATATTAATTCAATTGGGTGATGTTTTATGGTTGAAATAAGACATGATATCAATTCAAATATTATCAAATTTATAATCTCAATATTGCTCATTCAAGAGCAAATTAGAGGTATGTAATTATCATGATATATATTATTACTTCAGGAATAAATATTTGAATCACGAAGTGTAAGGTATTTTAATCATGTCTTTTCATTCGGTAGTCAAATCATTCATCTTATCGAATCAAAATGACTATTAAATCTTTCCATGAAATATTTATATTTCAATTCATCATTAAAAAGAATGATTACTAAATAACAAATTAATGTAATTTGACATGACCAGTTAAACAATAAAATATGTTTAATCTTTATAAAAATACTGGATATATATCATAACAGTTATGAATAAGTAATATTTTATTCAACAAATAAATCAAATAAGTAATATTACTCGTATGTATAATGTAAATAAATTAAAATGTACATATGATAATAGGAATTTTAAAAGATCGTATTTGACTATTACCTTTCATACCTTACTACGTGAAGGAATTACAAAATAAATAATACTCATTTTATTATAAGATATATCAGTTATAAAAAAAAAAAAGCAATTAAAGTCAAATATAATTCACAGATAAATCATATCAATTATTAGATACTACAACAAAGCTTATAAATTAACAAAACATGATATTGTTTTCATGAATGTTGCAATTACAAGTTTAATGTAATATTTTAATATAATTCAAAACAATACAAAAACTTAATTTTAGACAACTTAAGCACCAAAAATATAATATTATATTAATGAGACCATGTGAATACAAATCCACTATGAAATAAAACCACCAATTTTAAAAATCACAAAATTCAAGCGACCATAAAATTATATATCTCAAAACGAATAAATTAAATTCAAATGTCAGAAAATAAATAACATAAGCAATTTGTGATTAATAGATGTGCGAAATATGAAAATTCTAGTATATGAAAATATAAGAATTCACATCTACGTACCTTTGTTAGGATGAGAAGAAGTGAAAATAAAGAATATTTCGTTCACATTTTGAAGTCTCTTATTTAAAGACATCAGTTTCTTAATAAAATCATACCGGCTCTTGGAACTTATGATTTGATAATAAACTACATGTTTGTAACTGAAGTTTAGAAAAATTCAAAACTTCAGGTTTTGAATGAAAATTACAATTTAATTTTTACAAATGATAAGGACCACAATTAGATCAATTTCAGACATTTTAATTCTAATTAAATTTGATATCATCATACCTTCAAGGTTGATTAACTTAGAATTGAGAACATTAGGTTATAAAAAGATCGATAGACAAAACTTCAGGTTTTGAATTTGTATTAATATTTAGAGTTTCAGGCCTTTGTATTTCATTTTTCAATATGCTAATTGTTAAATATCTATTTAACAATGTAAAATTAAATTACCTTTTGATTCATCAATCCATGTTCAAAAGTATGGAATTCAAGTTCAATTCGAGACTTTAAAATTAAGAACTTCAAGTTCTCAATTGTATTCGTATTTAGAACTTCTGGTTCTATATTTATTGATAAAATCCAATCACATAATTGAAATAACAGCCACTAAATATAAAAACTAAATTTACTTTCTGATGTGGAAGATCCAACATATTGGCAACCACAGAGCATATTTATAAAAGTAGTTGTATAAATAAATTAATTCAAAATAACAACAAAGTTAATCATATTGAAAAACTTAGATTGTGCTCAAAATGAGATAATATATATTTACCCTTCAAAATTAGATAAAATATATTTATCCTTTTGCAATTTTTGGACTTTATTTTAAGTCCACATCCTCCTAAATAAATCACAAAAATGATTGCACAATATCCATTAACGATTGGATATTTGGTTATGATTATATCATAACACTAAGTTCATAATTTACTATTTTGAGAACTTCATGTTTATAATAAAATTCATTTTAATAGAAGTTTAAAACTTCACTACAACTTCACGTGCATATATAAAATTCAAGTTTATAATTGAGAATAATGAATTTTAGAACTTCGAATTCCAAAAATAATCATCACATCAATTGGAATTTAGAACTTCAAGTTCTGATTCAATAGAAATTCATTATTTCATATTTTGATTTTATTGTAATTTATAATTTCCAATAAGATTATGTTAAGCTTCAGGCTTTTTGATTTTGCAATCTCCAGACATCAGATCAAGCTTCCGGCTCTTTGATTTCATAATTTTCAAATATCAAATCAAGCTTCAGGCTCTTTGATTTCACAATTTTCAAATATCAAATCGAGCTTCTGGCTCTTTGATTTGGCGATCTTTGGTTGCAATTCATTCTCTTTATTATTGCAATCTTCAGGTTGCAATACATTTAATTAATTATATTTTTATTTCTTGGCAACCCAAATAATATTGTAAACAAAAATAAAATGGGAGAAGAATAAAAACAACTATTTAGAATAAAAATATTAAACTAGAAATAAAACTTTACAGTTTGTTGGAGGGCTTGATCCCAACAAGAATGTTCTCTCTGTAATCACATATCAAACTTGGATTAGATGATTTTTGTCTTTGAGTAGAAAGCTTTCAAATATGGAAATCAAAACTACGTGGTTAGAGACTCGTGCTGATAACGTGTTATAAAATGAATAAGAATAAACAATAATATAAGATATAAACTTAAAGTATATAGGAAGAGAAAAAGAATAGATAAAAGAGAGAAGTCTTTTATTCATCAATTGTTTTCATCAAATGTGTATCCAATACAATGGTGTGAGACCCTTTATATAGTCTCACAATCCCACATTACATTAAGTAAAAATAAATTACATTATAATGGATAATAAAATTGATCATTATGGTAGAGCTAGTGGGAATACAAAAGGATGAAAGTTTCTTCCTTGGATTGATGAATATTTATTCACATGTAATTGCATAATATTTATAACAATATTTGCATTGAAAATGCTTTAAATTATTTATTTATTTATTATTATTATTTAATGGTATCTATCTATCAAAATATCTAAATCATGTATTTTTTTTTGAAGTTTTTTGTTATCAGTAGAATTTGAACCATCGACAAATAAATCATTTATCCAAACCTTAAACTTATCCACATATAGACGGAGCTATGCCCCAATGTTTTGGTGCTTAATAATGCTATACATCCCACCTAAAATCCCACCATTTTCATCTCAACACATGTGGCAGCTTATGTGTCACTTGGTAAGTGGACACATATTAATTGATACTTATCTCTCTTACCTATATTCACTCACCAAGTGACACTTCAGCTGCCACGCGTGTTGGGATAAAAATGGTGGGATTGTAGGTGAGATGTATAGCATTATTAAGCACCAAAACATTGGGGTATAGCTCCGTCTATACGTGGATAAGTTTGAGGTTTGGATAAATGATTTATTTGTTGATGGTTCAACTCAATTATTTTCAGGTGTTATATTGTGTCCTCCCACTAATAATGAGTAAAATGCTACATTAAAATACAGCAGTGATAAATTAGAAAACAAGCATATCTGATGACAAAGTGACTAGGGCCATTTCTTGCTGTCGTTGACGTTCGTAAGTTGTCTCATCTGGATTCGTAGCTGATCGATTCACTTCATCACTTTCACTTGATTGAACGGAAAATATAACTCATAAATGGCTTCTTTTATCAATCTTGAGGATTCCCCGATGTTTCAAAAGCAGGTAAGTAAACACACGCGAATCAATTTCCAATTTTGGCCTTTGAATCTCGTTTAATCTTATTTGATCAATTGTGTGTTTGTGTTAACTCAACAGTTATTTTCCCTGGAAGAGACATCGGATGAGTTAAAAGATCGTTGTCAGAAGCTATACAAAGGGGGCAAGAAGTTTACGTATGTGCCTCTCACTCTTGCTAATTTTCTAGTGAAAATGCTACACACACACACACACACTCTATTTGAATTTAGATTCTGTTGGTTCAACCAATTTGGGAAGGTCATAGTATTGTGTTCTTGCTATCCAATTTTTGCTAGTATTGGATATGATAATAACTGATATATTCCTTAAAAACATCAAGATTGATTCATTCCAGAATATGAAGGAGAGCAGCACAATACTAAGCTTTATGTGACAATTTAGGTGTCAACTCCAATCATTATTCGCATAAGTGCATAATCTGTAATGGGAAGATAAAGATTCTTTCCTGATGACAGCCTGTAGAGATGACAGAATCTTATCTTCCTCCCATGACCCACCATCACCTTAGGGAAAGGCAACGTCAAGCTCCTGATTTTGAAGATAAAACTCGATGGACGTTTCTTTTTTCCTCTTGATAGACTATTGAAATCCTACCCATTCTTGCTTTTGATAACGCAATTCTCCTGTCAAATTGAGCTTTTAGTTTGGCAAAATATTTTTTGTGGCAATTTGTACCAAATTCCTATAAGGCTATAAGCTTTGGCATATTACACATAAATGAATTTTTCTTAAAACAACACTTTTTTTTTTAAATATGAAAGAAAAAACTTTATTAAAATAGAAGAGAGTACAAAAGTGAACCGGTAGTCCACCAAACACAACAAGCTAAACAAAAATTAAAATTACAATGAGCTTAATCAAAAAACAACAGCCTTCCTATCTAACATGATGAAAAATAGAGAATTGTCTCTAAAATCTTCTGAGATGGATGCCCATAGAGAAGCTAAATAATAAGCTTTATGCCACAAAAAATTGTCCTCCTCTTTAGCTTCTTCAAAAATCCTCTATTCCTCTCTAACCAAATAACTCATAAGATAGCAAAAATTCCATAAAACCAAAGAGTTATAGCTTTCTTTCCTCCTCCAAAAGCTTTAAAATCTTCCAACAAGAGAACCCACCGACCAAGTGCATGTCTATTAAGTTTAAAAATTGACTGTCAAAAAGACAAAAGTACTCTTATAATATTAATTGAAAATTTTAAAATAATACTAATATTAGATATTAAAAAATAAAAATAAATTTGAGATATAAAATATTTAATTAAGAATTATAATAAAGGACAAAAATCTATGGGAAAATGAGGCCACTGCCATTGAAGGAGGTTGCTAGTGGCTACGCGGCAAGGAGGCTAGCGGCGGTTACTACAAGAAGTGAGCCTCCTTTTGAAGCATGTAGATGCACCCTCCTTTGAGATATGGTCTGTCTGTGGGAGGAGGATCAACGCCTCCTTCTAGACAAGCAGAGAATTCCTTCATTCATCTAGGAGGCGTTCATCCTCCTAGACAGAGGACGCTTTGTGCCTCCTCCTTTCAATGAGTGAAGGCTCATGGCCTCCTCCCAAATCTCGGAAGACATGAGACTCCTTGTTGGTCTCCCATCAATTAAAGTTTAAAACTCCACGTTCATAATCAACCACTAGAATCATATCGAAACCCATCACCACAATCTCCATCAAAATCTCAAAACCATATGCTAATCAATCAAAGCATCAACACCAAAATTAAATCAGTTATGAATTTGAGGGAGTTTAGAGAGATAGGAGAAAGATGAGTGGGGTGGAGAGGTTTTGTTTACTTTTATTTTTTAATTTATTTACTTCATTGTTTTTTATTTGTTGTATGTGTATATAGGTGTATATATATATATATAATTTATTTACAAAATAATTGAAATACACCCCAAATGTTAACTCTTAATAAAGGTCCGTTCGTTTTATAGTGTAATTTTTCAAACCTTGGAGAAACTTGTTTGCTTCCAAAATCAGCAACTGAGGACATATGAGAGAAGGAAAGTAGGAATTACATAGGTGGACCATGGAAAAAGCTTAATTAGGGGTCTATAATTGAGGTCAGTATTGATTTTGGATTAAGCACAAAGGTGAAGGAGAGGCGGAGTAGATATTTACAATCGTAGCAAGTTAATGTAATTTCGAGGAGTGTAATAAAGTTGCTGAAGTTATCAATGAACGCAGATTTATGTGAGAGTGCAGATGAGGTGAACGGTGAGCCTTTTAAGGATATTGGTGAACTATTGTTTTTGTTTCCAAGTTGGTGACTTCAGACTTTTGCCTGCTGAATTTTTGTTTTTAAAATCTGTCTGTATCATTTAATTACTTGTATTTTTTTTTAAATAGATGAAAACAAGCGGTGAATTTTTTAAAATAGAAGAATATTTGAGGAAGCTAAAGAAGAGGACAATTTTTTATGGGGTAAAGCTTATTATTTAGCTTCTCTATTGGTATTTATATCTGAAGAATTTAGAGATAATTCTCTGTTTTTTCACAATGTTGGATTGGAAGGTTGTTGTTTTTGATTGAATTCCTTTAATTTTTATTTACTGGTTCACTTTTGTACTTTCTTCATCTTTGAATAAAGTTTTTTGTTTCCTATGCATAAAAAAGCACTAACTTCTAGATTGGACATGTCACAAAACAAATCCACCACTTTAAATAGGTATAGGAACTTAGTCATAGCTTTGGAATGGAAAAAGATAGTGTCATCCACAAACGTCAAATGAGAGAATGAAATCTCATCTCTTCCTATTTAGAAGCTTTCAATAAAATTAATTTTGAAGGCTTTTTCCATTAATTTGCTCTTAAGGGGAAGGAAAGAAAGCTATGACTCTTTGGTATTGTGGAATTTTTTCTGTTTATGGGTTATTTGGTTAGAGAGGAATAGAAGGATTCTTGAGGAAAAGAGGAGGACAATTTTTATGGGATAAAGCTTATTATTTAGCTTCTCTCTGGGCATCTGGACTACTGGTTCACTAATATACTCTTCATTTTTGAAAAATGTTTATGTTTCCTATCAAAAAATAAAATAAAATTTGCTCTTAGGGAATCCTTCATCAAAAGTGAATAGAAAAGGGGACAAAGGGTCTTTTTGTCTAATGCCTCCAGAAGCTCGAACTCTACCTTTGGTCTGGTCAGTCAAAAAAGAGGGAAATTGGTAGATTTCAAGCACCGTTTATTTGACTTTGCAAGTCCAAAGCCCATGCTTTGGATAAAAAACAATCTCAATATACATGATTGTAAGCCTTTTCTAGTTTAGAGACAATTCTCTATTTTTCATCATGTTGGATTGGAAGACTGTTGTTTTTTGATTGAGTTCATTGTAATTTTGTATTTTTGTTTAGCCTGTTGTGTTGGGTGGACTATTGGTTCACTTTTATACTCTTCTTTTTTAATAAAGTTTTTCTTTCCTATCAAAAAGTAAATAAATTTAAAACCGAACCTCCTTTATAGCCTTCCATAAATCCACTACCACCTCATTAGCTACTAGAGCAGTATCGAGGATATGCTTGTTGCTCACAAAGGCATTTTGAGCTGCTGACATTGTCCAAGACTGATGAAACCAAGTTATGTTTCTACCTCTTATGCATGATTCACCCCTTTAAGATCTCTCTCTCTCTCTCTCTCACACACACACATTCTATAATAATTTCCTTTTTATCCATATTTTCTCTATTTCACAGTAGAGATATAATATTAAAAGCATGCATTTTTTTTCCCATTTTTTTGATATTTTTACAGGGATGCTCTTGGAGTAGCTTGTAGTGGGGACACTTCCTTCGCAGATTCCTTAGAAGCATTTGGTGGTGGACAAGATGATCCTGTCAGTGTATCCATAGGAGGTTTGTTGAGACATCTTACTGATGACATCTGACTGTTGCTTCACTTGCTTGTTGATAATATTAAAACTATAAAATACTATATACTCCCTGTTAGTGGAAAGTGAAAATTAACCACTGGATAGTCGTCATCAAGAAATTCTTTATTTAAATTCAACCCTAGAAAATGTCAAAGCATTCTAACCGAACATTTTTCTTTTTCCTTTTTTTATTTTTTTATCAACCTCTCTGAGCTTTTTGCGAAGCCCATGTGACATCTGCTTTTCCATAATAAGAAAATAAATTTAAATCCATTCTATTTGTCTTGTTGAACCATACTCACTCTCAAAGTGAACTATAATATCATAAATTGTAAGGTCTGTGGGGATAAAAAACTGTATCAGGAATTCTATTAGGGTGGATACAAGGGATGAATCCATGTGTTGCTTGATGCATCGTGAAGAGGTCAATTCTCCTCCTCAGAGGTAAAGTGATGATGCGGAAATAAATTGGGGTTCTGAACAAGGCATTGTTGGAAATTGGCAATGGGAATTTCTGCAGACTTGGATTGTCTATGAAGGAGGTGGTAGATGTAAAATGCAGAGAAAGGAGAGGGACACAACCCATAGATTATGACAGTTGTGAGAATTCCATAATATAGAATAATTAAGGGCAATGAGGTATTAAGGATGATCCATGGGTGGGCTGGTCTGTTGGTGCTGGAAAAATAGGTTTCTGCTTGGATTATTTGGGCTGGTTTGCGAGTGATGACATTGGGATCTTGGTTAGTTATTGCTTTTCAAGTGAAGGAATCAAAATTGCTGGATAATATTTTACACTGACATTGTGCCTTGCAAAGTTTAGAGTGATGTGTTGGAAACCTTGCATTTCGTTTTTATTTTTTATATTTTTTATTATATATCAGAATAGCTTTACATTGAAGTCAACCAGCAGTACACATCAAGAAACATAATGAAACAAATTATAACATGACAAAAAGCTTAATTTCTAGTGCTTATGAATGAAGAAAAATATTTATCTTGAAACTCATTAGCCATTGAAGCACGGAGAATCTAAGGATCAAGCTCTATTCCACAGAACATGTATCTCTTGTCCTGTTCATGAGCATTTTAGAGAACTCTTGTATTCCTTTCTTTCCATATGCCTAGAAATCGCCAACACAATATAATTCATGAAACCCTTGCCATTAATACTCCTCCAAATGCACAATATTCCTTGATGAATAATGAAATAGTCTATTACGGATAACCCAAATTTTTTTTGCTCTTTGTTATAGCATTTGGATCTGTGCCATATTCTTACAGCTGAAAATTTGATTCAAGTTTGAAGCTTTATTACAAGTTTTTGTTACATGACTAAATGTAACGGAAATGGTGAGACAGTAAGAGATTTGTTGGGTTATGCCTTGGTTGGTGATGGACTCAATGAAAAGCTAGAAGAGTAGTTTGGGAGGCAGCAGTCCGTAGCTTGGATAGCAGCCAGCTTGCATTTAATGTGGTTCATTTGTTTAGAAAGGAATAATGGGTGCTTTAGTATTGGAACTTCTGTTACACCAGATTAAGACTTAAGACAGTCTTGAGATTTCTCCTTGTTAGAGTGCTTAAATATAATTGTAGGGTTCTTTTCTAATAGCTTAAGCTTTTGGCTACAACGGTCACTAACATGGTATCAAAGCGTATTTGACCTAGCAGTCTCAAGTTTAAATCCTTGGATCCCTATTCTATTGATTAAATATATAATTAAAACACAAAGCAAAATGGGCCAGTGTTTTAATCCATGTGAAAATCCCAGAAGTCTGCCCTTGCACGTCAGGGCGTGTATTAAAGAGCTTAAATACCATTGTTGGGTCATTTCTTGGGTCTAGTAGTCACTAACACTCTTTTATATATCTTCTATCTGGAAGCTTCTCCCTTTTTGTCATTCTTAATACTTTGTGCTTCATTTAAAATAGACTATTTTTGCCAGATGTATGCCATGTCTCACCTTCAGGAATTAGGCATTATAAATTACCAAGCAGGGAAACAAAAGAAATAATGTGGGTACCGCTTTCAAATTATTCATTATTGACTGAGTTACTGGTCAAGTTTGAAATCAGTTTTACAAAAAATAACATTGAAAGAAATGAAAATTCTGCCTAGTGGTTCTTTTATGGTTGACAACCACCAGTATGGAAAGAACCAAGAGTGATTTACTTCTTCTGTGGTTCCTTGTCCCAGGTCCAGTCATATCAAAGTTCATTAATGCATTTCGTGAGCTAGCTACATACAAAGAGCTTCTACGTTCCCAAGTGAGTGCATGAATTGGCATCTGATGAAAGTTTCTTTGTTATGGAATTAAATAGTTAGTATGAGACATGCAAGTCTTTAATGCTCTTTGTATCTATGACCTATCCAAAATGGATTGGTTTCTTTCGGCAGAACATTCTTAATTTGTATATGGCTAGGATACATCTTCACTGCTAATATTCACTAAAGGAAGTGATTTTAATTGCTTATTTATTCTCTTTTCTAAATGCTCTTGACTGTGTATAATAGCTTAAATGATTCAAAGAATTTCACTCCGTAGACTTACTCTGATTACTTGAAACAGCACTGTTTAAACTTTTATTTCACGATGATTTCATAAAAGAACAGGTATGAAAAAGAATGCAAGTTCAGTCCTATGCAACTGAAGTTGAATCCTTGTTGAAGATTGATTCTTTTACTCTCAGAAGACACCCCATAGAAGGCACTGAAGTCCATTCACATCTTCCCTTCCCCCCAAAGCTTCAATCCTAAGTAATTATTACTCCTTTCTATCCTAACTACTCATCAACATTAAAAGCCATAACAATTATCATCTATAGTTAAATTAAATGAATCCTAGAACGAAGTAACAGATTCCACTTCCTACTCTTGTGCTTGGTCGATCAGTGTTATATTCAGCAGTGTCAGTAAGATATGCAATATAGGAATAATTTTGTAAAACATTATTTTGGTGGACTTCTCACTAAATATTGGCAGCTGCTATGTATAAAACAATTACTTTGAGATATAATCACTTTGGGAACCTTTCTGAGGTACAATTCCATGTAGTTCCACTAACAACTGCAGAAGAAAATGGACCTGAATACTTATCTTAGCTATCATACAATCTTTTCCCAAAGATTCTTTTTCCAATTTAAACTGCCACAGTCATATTCCCTATGTGGCTTATTCAAAGTAATAAGCCTCCTAATCCCTAAAACTCCAGATTGGGTCGAATCTGTCCAATAAATTTCAACTTGGACATTTATGCAAAGAAGTGAAATACCTTAGAGAAATCTATTGCATAGCTACTTGTTAAAAGTCATTCATGGTTGGAAGCCAATGTAGCAGTTGCCTAGGTACAAGAAAAGAAACTGCTTCTCTTGCTATTTATAACTGAGTTGTGATGATATCTATTGCAGGTCGAGCATGTGTTAGTTGACAGGCTGATGCAATTTTTGACCGTTGATCTGCAGAACGCAAAGGTAGTTCTCTGTTCCACTATTGCTGATATATCAAAACAACTCATGGAAATATGCTTTTAGGCTTCATGTCTTTTTTATCTACACTTCTATGGGATGCACTTTTAATAAAGATAGTTGTGTGCTTTTGGAAGATGTTTACTTTGCACCATTTATTGCCTATGCTTCACTAGTTTAATATCATAAATTGCTTTTGAGTTTTAGTGATATGCAGAATATCAACTATCCTAATTTAACAATTTAATTAGAAATTAACAAACAAGTAATAATTATTGTTTTTTTTTAAGAATACCTAGAGTTATTTGTTATCGATGTTTAGAAGTTTTTAGCTCCAATAGAATACCTGTCCACCCACCTGCACACACATGAAACATAAGAACATATATATGTTCATGTATCTATAGAGATGTTTATGTTGTTTTTCAATATGAAATTAAAAAGCCAGGAACTTGGTACATAAGTTATACAAAAGCTAATATAAATAAGATATATACAATGCTTGACTAGGGGTGAAGCTCATTCAAAACAAGAGAGGAGACATGACAAGTAGGAAAAAGAAACTTCATTTTGTAAAAATATCTTATAATTTTTAATGACACCATAGAATTCTTAGTTATTATTATATCAATTTCTGTATATGACCTTGCTATTGAATTTGAATGTATTTTTCTTAACCAATTAAAGGATAAAAGAACAGGAATGAGTTAGTTAAAATGAACCATGTAAGAATGTTTTATTTTATAATAAAAAAAACAAAACTTGTATTGATGTATAAGAGTATGTACAAGCAAATATAGAGAATACCCATCTGGTTCCAGCCTTAAAACACAGGGACAGCTCCCAACCAACAAGGAAACAAAAGATTTAAAACAAAAATCCTAGGCTAGCCTCCCAATTATGATTGATGAAATCAAAGGTTATCTTAAGCACTGGGGGGAGACGAAGGACCGTAAAGATGCCCAAAAATTAGAGTTTGGATGTTTCCTCCAAAATCATCCTTCGATTTTCATTTCTATTTAATTTTTTAACTCTCCAGTAGTAGATCACACAAAAGACTTGTAGGAAAATACAATTCTGATAACTGCTGTCTTTTTCCCTCACTTAGACACAATCTTCCTTTTGCTTTTGATTATATGCGAAATCTGGGTTTTGTTCCAAAGATGGCAACAAAGAAAAAAGGGACGAAATTCTCTTTCAGTACAGTAGGAAGAAGAGATTAAGCTGTCAGAGTTCTACCAAAGAGAGGGTGAATTCAATCAACAAAGTAATTGGAGATGAAAAGGAGGATATGAGGAGATTCAGTTGCGACTTGCAAGGCAGAGGAAAGTGAGAAAAGATGAACTTATCTCTAGAATATCCAAACAAGCCCACACAAGCGAAGAGATTAATTTTCCTTGTACATGTTTTTCTGATTTAATTGCAATTTCTTGCTGTTAAAAAAAAAATAATAAGTGAAAGAAAAAATCTACCTGATCTGATTATGTTCTGGATGTGGGGTGTTGTGGGGATGCAGGGTTGGAACTGTAAGACAATGACATGCCTGTGAAGAACTGCATTTTTTTTTTTTTTTTTTTTTTGCTTCTCTCTATTTTAATGCAGGTGTAAAGTTGAGTTGATGATTCTTTTCTTTGTTTTTGTTCCTCATGCTATAAAATGATTTATCATATGAAATTGAATGGCTTGTGTTTTGGATTTCCTTAGACAGCGTCATAGCGAAACTGCTATGTTGAGAGAATCCTTGTAAATCAATTTGCTTTACTTATAAGCGGACCTTCCTTTTGCAGGAATCCCGCCGATGCTTCGACAAATCTATACATGCTTATGACCAGGTATCTAAATTCTTAAGATAATGCTAAAACCTTTTATTGCTTTCCTGTGAAACTGTATAGGGACATATTGAAGGTTTCATTACATATATGTTTATTTGCACACACACACATGCACACGGAAAATATTCCACAGAAGTTGCATTTGAATTACTTGCCTAAGGATCACTTGGTCTATCTATTAGCATGTCATGTCTTAGAAAATGCTTTCTAAAACTAATTGTATTTCCTACATTTCTACTGATCTCAAGTATACTAAAAAAAAACTGGAACTACTTTCTGTTCCAATAGACTAGGATTGATTTTACTCCAAACACTGTCAAAGCCAAAATATATTGAAGGAGAATTCTAGGAAAAATCCTTGAATAATCTGAAAACAATATTCTGGAGAAATGTGGACTATATAACTGCTGGATAACCGGTTACATAGATTGGGTGGTGTTCTTTTATGAAGCCAGTCCCTAACAATCTTCTTGATGACTCTTTCTTAGCCCTTGCATATTCCTAGAATTCATTTGCTACATTTTACAAATAACTAGATTGACTGAAATGCGTATCCTTCCATTAGTGAAACTCCCAAGGCTACATTACTACTAGGGCTTGCTTGCATCCTAAAGCTCATTGGCCTATATTGGTGTACTAGATAAACCATACTGGCCTATATTGTCTCTCAATTCTTCAGAGATGGATGTCCATAGAGAAGCTAAATAATTCCCATAAAAAAACTGTCCTCTTTAGCTCCCTCAAATATTCTTCTATTTCTCTCTAACCAAATAACCCATAAAACAGCACAAATTCCACAATACCAAAGAATCATAGCTTTCTTTCCTCCTCCAAAAGCTTTAAAATCTTTCAAAAAGAAAGAGACCACAGATCAAGGTGCAGCCCCATTTCAAAACCCCCACTGTAAACAACTTACTCCATAACTTTACGGACACGGGACAATGGAGAAAAAGATTATTCAAATTTTCTTCAGAATTCTAGCACATAACACACCAAGGGGGGGAGACACATATTAGGATATCTCTTCCGAATAATATCACAAGTATTTATTTTGCCATTAGTTATCAACTATTCCAAAAATTTGATTTTGTTAGAAACTTTTGACTTCCAAACTACAATAGCATGCTCAAACAATGGATGAGACTCATCACTCACCAACCACTCAAAGAAGGATGTACAAGAGAAGTTTCCTTTAGAATCCTTGGACCATGCCCTCTTATCATCTCTTCCCATATTTAAAGAAACACCGTCCAACAAAGAGAGCAATCTCTCTATCATTCAAGTTTCTCCTACTGTTTTCTATTCTAGCATTTGATGATGTCCTCTGACTGTATTGTGCATTATATTTTGTTGGAAAGTGTTGACTAATGAGTAATTCTAGGAGTAAAATCCTACGAGGATTTCTAGGAATTAATTTCCTAAATGTGGACTTGTAAATTAATTGTTAGTTGACTAATTGATAAAGCTAAATGTTAGGAATTAATTGCTTAGCATTTATAGCCTTAATTGTAGGCCTAATTGTAGGCTAAGTAAGGAAACTTCTCTTGTATATATGTGCCCTATTGTAACTATTTGAATATGCAAAAATCAATACAGAAAATCTTCATATTTTATAGTAAGTTCACAATCCCTTGGATGCAGATTACTAAACAGTGATAAACATGTCCTGGAAAAAGGAAAAAATTGGTGATGAATTTAGATAGAAGTATAGAAGACTAATTACTTTGCTGGTATTCTCCCTCTCTTTGTTCCTTCTGATATTGTGAACAATTTGTTCACATATCTGTGACTGGTTTCACTCTATTATTTAATAAAGATTTTTTTTTTATTGAACACAAAATTTGGATTCTTTGTAGTTATACTAAGAATTAGCTTATCTGGTCTCTTGACTTTTGGAGGAATTTTATCTTCATTTCACTATAGTATGTCAATCTTTTGTGATTGCTTGAGAACTTTTACATCAATTATATATTACTTACATCTAGGCACGTGAAAAGTTTGTGTCTTTGAAGAAGAATACACGAGATGACATTGTTGCAGAACTAGAAGAGGTATGTTCTGTTCTTACTGTACAGTTAAGTTTTCTTATGTTTGGAGAGTTGGAGAGAGATATCTTCCATGCTCTGTGTTTTAGAATTAGTTGCTTAGTGAGCATTAATTTGTCTTTTTATTTAATTATGTTTTATTTAAATTTTAATTGTTATTTGGCAATAGGAAACTATATATTGGATTAGTATCCAGTATGTGCTGCTTAATATACATTGTTCATCCATTTCTTTATTATATTCTTAAGATGATTGCTAACCCCAACACGGTTTTTAGAACAATTTTCCTTTATAGGTCTTAATATGAATTCTGCACCTCTTATGCAGCAAGTATGATTTGAATATAGATTATATAGTGTAGAACTGATCAGATCTAACAAAAAAGTTAAACCATTTGACACTAACTGACAGAATGAGGGTTTGAAAGGAATTTTCATCAATGCCAAAGTATAGATGAAGATAAGATTGAAGTTAAACCAATGAAAGACCTTTTTTGAGCTCAAAGGGTTCTTCAATATTTTCAGGTTTAAAATTGTACTAAACTGATATGAAAGTTGCTTACAACGACTTAAAGACGCTACAAAATAGTGCCATTTATTAAGCGTACCTTCCTAGTGATGAATAAGAACAGGATTTTTGAAACATGTTTCAATGGGATTCTCAAAATTTAAATAGATTCGAGTTTAATTTTTTTGTGCTATAAGAGTAGTTTCAATTCCTTTTTATCTTACTATTTTTAATTTTATCTGATTTGTTTTAGATCGACTTTTTGTTATTTAATTAAAAGACATGATTTGAGAATTAATATTTTTGAATTCCTAGTTTTATCTATTCTATTTCTGTATTTCCTTAAGTCCGTTTTTCCTTCTCTCATCTCATATTCTTGGACCAAGATCCTTTGTTGAGCTGATCTTTGGCTTAGCTCTTGAGGATGAATGGTCTAGATTTAGCTATTTAATTTGTTCTCTTTAAATCAGTTTTAAATGGTGGCATTTTACTTCTCCAACTATGTTGATCTTTCACTTTCCAGTTTCCAGAAACTACTAAATTCCCAACTAAAGCGTCTTTCCCTCCAAACTTTTTTCATTTCCCACAAACCCCAACCTGAACTTTTTCCAATTACCTAAAATTCAAGGTGCTTAACCCGCAATGCTACAACAAGGTACTTTGAAAAAGCTCCTAAACCAGTAACTCAAATCCTAAACGGTAACTCAAATCACCCCGATTATGACTTGCCTCTTATCACCAACATTGCCAATAGCCTCCCACACTATTGATCTCCTGCTACTGTGACTACTGTCACACTCCAACCTGAAGGTCAAAGGCATGAACAATACTTATCAAACATATGACATGTAACGGAAATTAAAGTCCTAAATAAATAGTATTACAATCAATTGAATAACAATATCAAAAAACTAATAAATTTGCTTCCAAAATTTCATGTCTAATCACTAAAAAGTGTATCATGACCAATTTAAACTGAAGATTTTGACACCCAAAAAGCATCCTAAAATAATCAATGGAACCAAAGAATATTTATAATTCTTTTGAGTATGCCAAATCAGCTGGGCACTCTTAACCAATCAAACAATCCCTCAAGTATCTCATAATCACAACAAACTATAGTGAGTTCTAGCTCAGTAAGCAAACTAGTTTTTCATATAGCTAAAATACAAAAAGATAACAAATAACTCTTATTTATATGAGATGGAAAAAAGACGTATAACTTATAAATTTCACAAAACCTTATATCAAAAACTTATCAAAACTTATAAACGAATTTCTTCGAGGAGGTACTGTTATCCACATACACTAACTAGGACCTCACATATCATATATTATATATTGGAGCCACATAAGTCTCCCATCAATGACAATTGTATGCGAGGCATGTACAAGTAAGGATTACACATTTTAAAAACAAAACACTCGTGCAAGAGCCAAACCATCGTTGTGTTTATTGACGAGTTCTCCCTTATACAATAATACATCTACACACGAATGTGAAGACTCATTAGTCTCCAAGGAACCTTAGAGACACTTCTCTTCATACCACACATATCACATATCACACATATTGCTACACACATATATAGGTGCCTACAAAATATAATGAATTTAGGTTCTCTAGATCAAAACAAAGTTTCACAATCTATAGCTTGCTCACAAAAGCATATATAATATTTAACCAAGTTTCAAATTCTTACATCATAACATCATGCTTAAAAAGCTTGGAATTTTTGATAAGAAACTAGAACGATTTCATTAAGGAAATAGGAAACAAAGGTGAATAAGATGTCCACAACTCAAAAACCTTTTGTGGACTACAAAACAAGTATAGAGACTTTTATGAACATAGTCCCACTAGAAATAAAAACAAAGCTACCCCAAAATTGTTTCCCAATTTAAAAGGATGAAAAAAAATGAAGTATCTTGGAATTCTTTGGAGATGGAAGCCCGAAGAGAAGCCAAGAATTTAGTTCTATCCCACAAGCTTAAAAAGCTTGGAATTTGGTCAAATTTTTTATTATGATATACATAAATAGAGCCATGCCCATGTGTCTTGATCATTTAAGATGCCTTAGCTAACTCCTCTCAATATCAAACAATCATGGTTCCTTTTGCTCTAGAATTAGTAACAGCATCTACTTTTTATCTTTTCTATTGTAATAACACTGTTATCATTTTTAGCTTTCTTTTTCTTCGTGTATGATACTGAGGCACACTTTCCTTGTTGCTCTCTATATGATGATTTTGAAACAAATACATGAAGGAGCCTACATTTCATGTTTTTGATGACAGGAATTGCAGAACTCAAGATCAGCATTTGAGAGAAGTCGCTTCAATTTAGTACGTCTAACTACATCTCTAAACCTCCACTTACTTTCCAGTTGAGTGTGTAGTCCCTCTTAAATCTTTTCGCTTATGATGACCTGTTCTCCATGGTTTTAAGGAATGCAGGTAAGCGCACTCACGAATATAGAAGCAAAAAAGAAGTATGAGTTCTTGGAATCCATAAGTGCAATTATGGATGGACATCTGAGATATTTCAAACTGGTATGCTTTTTACTTTTGTTTTACTAGACAGTACCTTCTTTAATTGTTGGTGTGTTTATATTATGTGCTGAGTGGAACTGATTTCTTTCTGTTCTAGGGTTACGACTTGTTGAGCCAAATAGAACCATATATTCACCAGGTAAAACCATGTTTTACTTTATCTTTAATATGTTTAGTATATGGAAAATGGTGATACTCTATGGAAAAGATAGGCTTTTTTATATTTTTTTTGTGAAACTATCTAACTGAATTTCCCCTTTGATTCCTCTCTGAAAACCTGGTGGTAACTCCATATACATTTCTTCCTGAAAGTTTCTACGGAGTAATACATTCTTGACATCATATTGTATCAGGGCCAACTCAATTTTGAAGCCAAAGTTAGAAGTACTCTTATAGAATTCATTTTGTTCCTTGTGCAAAAGTTTCGTGATAGTTCATAGTCAATAACAAAAGTGTGGGTGTAACCCTTTGCCACAATCCTTGCTTTGTATTTTACTGAACCCATTCGAAGTAGTTGAATTCATTCAACATTTATATGGTAATCTATGACCAACTGCAGTATATGTTCATCATTGAGTATGGTTGATGGTGCCAATTGGTGTAAGACATATTTACATGGAACGTATTTTCCAGCTACTCGTTTTTTAATGTTGCATCAAATGTAATAAATTATTGCACTCCAGCTGATTTTCATAAATGAAACAAGATTCTAAACAGTAAGAGCCTTTATTTTCTAAATTCTAAAAGTAGGAAAATGTAGGAGCTTTTAGTTTCTAAACAGTTTACAGGTAATATGGCCTTTGATGGTGTGGAGTGATTTACAGAATTGGTGTGATAGACTCATAGACTTGACTATTTTGGGACTACTTTGAGTTGTAATGCACATTATATGATAGGAAAATTTAATCAGGATGTGAGAAATTAATGTGGAAATTAAGTCATGCATATATGTAGTAAATATGAAATTCTATTCTTCATTCAATAATCATTTTTTCTTTCTAATGGCATCATTTGGCTTACCTAACTTGAACTTGTTTTTCTTCTGTAAAATATTGTCTCAGTTGTTAAATGAGCTGTGTTCCTACTGTTACAGGTGTTAACATATGCACAACAATCTAAAGAATCGACAAATATTGAACAAGATAAACTTGCGAAACGGATTCAGGAATATAGGACCCAAGCTGAATTGGATAACTCCGCTGATATGGAGCCCTCAACTAGTGCTGATGGAATTCATGTTGTTGGTCTAAGCTCGTACAAAAATATAGAAGCAATTATGCAGTCTACTGCAAATGGGGAAGTAAGTCTTAGTTTTTGTTGATATTTATTGTGTGTTTGTATGTTTTAAGATTATACCTTATAAACTAAAACTTAATTATCACTAAAGATGGCCATAATAAGTATTGATAAATTCCCATCATATACATGCTAAAGAGGGGATAAAAGAAAGATGAAAGAAAATAGAAAGTTCGTTTTTATTAAAGACGAGAGGGAGGGGAGTGTGTGTGAGAGAGGAGAGAGGTGAGAGGTGAGATAAAGTACCTGTATTATTGTAGAGTTTGTATCGTGGACGCCAACTTGTCATTCTGAAATAAAGAGGTAATCCTAACTGTTTAACAGTTCTTAATCTAAGGGTTAGAAATCTCAGCAATTGTGTAAAATATAGGGGATACTGAAAAGTTTCTATGTATGGCTTCTTGTGTTTGGTTTACATCTTTGCAATGGTATCATGTCTTACTAAATTATTAAAAGCTAATATAGGTGCTGTGTTATTTTGTTCTATTAAATAGGTCCAGACAATCAAACAAGGATATCTCTTAAAACGTTCCTCAAGTTTGAGGAGAGATTGGAAGAGGAGGTTTTTCGTACTTGATAGTCAAGGGACTTTATATTATTACAGAAATAAGGGTACCAAACCTATGGTATGTTATATTGTCTTATCAAGTTTTTTTAATCGTGTCTAGTGATTGTTTAATCAATGTATCTTCACTGTGCTTTATTAACAATTCTTACTTTTGTTTCTTTGTTAGTTGTAATATTTCTGCCATGAAAGTTGTGTGTTTGTGTATGGGTTCAAACCCTTGCAAGTGAGGGGGTGTGTTAGAGTGCTTAAATACTATAGTTGGACTCTTTCCTATTAGCTTAAACTTTTAGGTCCGATGGTTACTAACACAAATAATTTTATTTACTTGTTACTGACAATCAAGAATTTATTGTAACAGACCTCGAATAAATAACAAGATGTCTTAACTCTTACCTGACTAGTGAACCCCACAAACTATTCAGCTGAGCTTAGGCAACGTTTTGCTAAAAGCTTTGGCAGTCCAGAGTAGGTGCAGCAATAATGCAAAAATGGTTGTTTTCGCCAACAGCAATGAAGAGTCTATTGAGCTAATGAGCAATCAACAAAACAACTTTTAGATATTGAAGCCTCGGTAACCAAGAAGATGAAGAAAACTATGGGAAGAAAAAAAGATGGCAGAAACCAGAAGTCCGAGAACAGAAGAAAATTCCTTAAAGAAGTCAATTTGATATTTTGAGTATTTTTTAATGAAATTTTCCCTAGCCATTATGGGAAATATCCCTAAATATATATCAAACCTTTTAACCTCTGCCCACTAAAATTATACTTCCTGGTGGCCCTCTGTTATGTCATTATTAAGTGATGTAGACTCCTTTTCACATCATAGTAGGAAGATCCATATTGATATATAACCTACCATAAAAATAGAAAATTGTGACAAGCAGCAAAGATAGAAAATGTTCTAAATGCATTGAAATATTATCTTAACACCGTTATGATAATCATTTTTTTTTTAACATGTTTTGTAATTGCTTGTTACATTAGCATGCTATATTTTTGTCATTTGGTTACCAGTTGCTGAGAAATACTTCTTAATTTATGTTTGTAACATTGACATGCATGTAGAACAACATATGACATAAATAGCATATCATCTTGTAAAGTCTTAAAGAAGAAAGCAAGATCAATGCATGGCAACATAATTGTTGATCAAAGCATTTGATGAAGACTACTGTTTCAACTCAAAATTTGTAAGATCCATAATTTTCAATAAATAATGCCTACATTTAAAACAGTCTAAAAAATAACTCAAAATGGAGCAAAAACTTGCACAACATCGGTTGTTTTAAAAACTATATTCATTGATCACTCAAAAAATCTCTATATCCTCAAAATCTCAAACATACAGTCTCCTCTTTTTAAAGAATATATCCTTATGTTTAGTTCCATATTGATCATTTCATTGATTTCTTCCCATTTCTTTCATTGAAGAATTTGAACTCCTAGTGTTCATGAGCTGTTGTTCCTTTTGAGCTCTTTGGATCTTTTAATACCTTGGAACAAAGCAGAACAGGAAAGACAATGATAACAAATAATACATTTTTAAGTCTCCTCTCTCAATCTGTTTCTTAACATCTTCAGTTTGGATGACCATTTCTAGAACATGTTTCCTTGTCCACAAAGAGAGTGGACGAGGACAATTACAAATAGACAGCCCCAAAAGCTGAACAAAAAGACCTTTGAAAATAGTACTGACAACAGAAAAACACAAGATGTTTTCTCAATTGTCTTATATTTTATTTTCTTTATTGTCCAATATCTAGCATGCTATATTGTTTCGCTTCAATATTGTATCTATGGAATATTTGATGCTACTGTGGAGAAGGATGGAACATTTGATGCTACTGTTGATTCTTGTTCCAATATGTATTGTCTTACTATTGATCTTTGTTTCTTTTTCGTCCCTTTTTGTTTTGTTATTGGTGTGTTGAGAAAATCTTCTTAATGGACTCCTGATTTTATTTTTTATTTTTACTGTCCAGGGTTCTCACCATCATTATACTGGTTCAGCTGAGCAGAATGCTGGTGTATTTAGGAGATTTCGTACTAGGCACCATAGGGCATCATCACTTAATGATGAAACTCTTGGCTGTCGCACAGTTGATTTGCGCACTTCGGCAATAAAAATAAATGCAGAGGATACTGATCTACGACTTTGCTTCAGAATAATTTCTCCAATAAAAACTTACACATTGCAGGTGATTTATTTGACTGAGTTTGGAATTCAATTGTGATTCTGAATTGCTGGTTGTTTACTATACGCATGGCCTAACTCAACTCAGTAAAAACTTAGTCCTTAGTCTTACTAGTTGACTTTGGCCAACTCTAGGTTTAGACCTTATGCTTTGTTTTTCTTTACTGAATCGTTTAGCTAAAAATGCTAATCACCCAACCATGTATTTGCTACCCTCCAAGGTGTTGAATTCTGTTTGATGTGTAAAATTTCCTAAGGCCTGAAAATGAAGATCTTTGGAATTCTGATGGAATTGGCGTACCAATTTGAAAATATATCAGAATGTTGCAAAGCATGAAAGTAGCCTATTTTGGATAACAAACAAAGGAAATGTCATTGTTCAAATATTTGAAACTATTTATTTCTCAAATAGATGGATTTATGTGTTGCTGACATGTCTCAATTAGAGAGAGTGGTTTAAACCAAACATTTTCATTTGATTAGCATTAAGTACCTCAAAACCCTGCGTGGGTGATGAAACACTTCTGTAAGGCTTCAATACAGTAGATAATAAAAGCACTAGTAAAAAGGACGTGTGGTTTTACTATGGATCTGATCAGACAGTTTGATGGCTCTAGGCAGCTGGATTGCAACTTGCCAGCGATTTTTTTTCTGTTTATTAGTTTTAATTAATTTATTTTCTTATAAATAAATTGCAATATATTTGAGGAAATTTAAAAGATTATACCAACCATTTCCCTATCTGGTTTGTCAGGCTGAAACAGAAGGAGATAGGACGGACTGGATAAACAAAATCACAGGAGTTATTGCATCCCTTCTGAATTCTTTGCAACAGGTTGAATCTATCTAAAGCTTTTCATTTCTGGATGAACGCATTGAACTTTTTGCTGACAATATATTGTAATCTCTTGGCAGCCAAATCCTCGAACCAAACATCTGGAAAATGTTGATTATGCCTCTTCTTATGATGGTCGATCATTAAATAGCCAGAGTTCAGAGGATGACATTAAAACCAAACCTGAGAGTGTTTTTGCGATCCTCAGACAAATTCCTGGAAATGATCTTTGTGCAGAGTGCAATGCTCCAGAACCTGATTGGGCATCTCTTAATCTTGGGATATTATTGTGCATTGAATGTTCTGGCGTTCACCGGAATCTTGGTGTTCATATTTCAAAGGTGTGCGAATTTCAAATTTTGAAATATAATATTCATATCTAGACTTCACAAACTTTATTCAGGTTCAATCTGCTGCTGCTTTATAAACTGAATCAAAAAGTACTAGGTGACAGGATTTTTCTGTCTTTTTCTTTTTTAATTGAATTTTTCAAGGGCCCAAACTCTGGTTCTTATAGTATTTTGGATTCTATAAAACAATGCCTGTTATAGATTGGAATATGTTGTTCATTAAAAAAAAATTGTGAGAAACTTCAAAAGAAATATCCGTAAATTTTGATGTAAACTTTGGAAGAACTTGTTCCCTAAAGTCATGCTTAAATAAGTAGTTGGAGTAGTTCGTCAGGAAAGTCTCAATAAATATTTTGCAATACTCATTCTTCTTTCGAGATATGTTATTTTAAACATGGTTACTTGTGAAATCATGATTATATCTCTAAAACCAAAACAACATAGATAATTTTAGTGGATTAGTCAATTTAAGCTTTTCCATTGAATGATATATTTTGTTTCCTGCATAATGATTGGGGTCTATTTGTTGTTAGAATCTAGTGGTTGATCCTTGAGTTTAGATAACTGTATTTGATTGCGGTTGACCCTTGATCCTAGGTTAATAGTTGATTATAATTGACTTTTGAACCTGGGCTGACCATTTGTGATTATTTCTTGTACATCGATCCTAGGTTAATTAAGTGTAGTAGATAATTGGCTCCTCATTTGTGGATATTCTTTTTCATAATTATATATACTCTGGCAATAGTCTGTCATTTCTTTCTCTTTGACTTTACTCTTTCCTCTCTTTGCTTAGTTTGATCAAGCTTACATGGTTTAAGATTGAATCTTCTTTTGTATTTAATTTGCCCTGTTGTAGTCTCTCTTTTGTCTTTCAATCTAGCGTTATATCACCAACTGCAGGTGAGATCTCTAACATTGGATGTCAAGGTCTGGGAACCTACAATTTTGGACTTATTTGGTGCATTGGGTAATGCTTACTGTAACTCTTTATGGGAGGGATCGCTCCTTGAGGATGGACGGTAAGAATATTATTAATTGAAGAAAAGATGGAGCAATTTTTTTTTGTTGCTAGGGAAATAGGGCCTTTTTTTATGCTACTAGGGAAATAGGGTTGTGACTATTGCTTAAACTGTAGCTACCTTTCCTGTTTCCTTTTCTTTTTTTGGGCAGAATATTTGGAAATAAGAAGGGATTGTTTTATGTGAAGAAATCTTTTGTTACCATATAGTCAAAACTGTAAGAATGGGTGAAGACAGGTATATTTAAGGATCCATTTATAACAAATCAAACAAAACACCTATATGAAGACAGGAAACCAGAAAACAAGACCCCTGCTCATTATGCAAGTATGCAACAGATGCTTTCCTATGAATGAAGCAAAAAAGAAACATCCCTAGACACTGAAAACCAAGAATCCGATATAGAAGCGAGACAATCTTTGCTCATTATCTAAGTCATAATAGGAAATAATAACTCACAATAGGAAGGTATTCGTTCCACATTCTCATTCCCAGACCAATGGAGTAAATATGACTACATTTTTGTTATCTTTTTCACCATATATTTAATTTTTCAAAAAAAGCTTTGGATCACATGAAGCTGTAGTTTTCAGCTCTCTTAACAGGAACAAAGGCGAAAACCAGGATAGTTTTAAGACGGTTAGAATGACCTACAGAAATGGTATGATGCAAGTCACATTTTTTAAACAACCAAGGAGTAAATTGACTTCCAATTTAACCCCCTAAATGGAGAGAATCTGGTCTGGTGGTTTCTTAATTTGTAATCCTATTATCCTAACCTTTGTCAAGGAAAATCATAAGAATTGTTGTAATACATTTACACTGTCAACCGATATTATGATTATTGTTCAATTACTATCATTGTGTCTCTGCTAACTAGTTGTGCTTTGCTAATAAAATTATCCAAAACAAAATCTTTGAATTAAAGAAGAGAAAAGAAGGCATACATTTCTTTTACTAAACTTAAAAATTTATCGATAATTTAATTATACATTTCTATTACTTTTTGTTTGCTAGATAATGATGGCATACTTTTTTACTATCATGGTTTTTGTTACTAGTTATTCTTAAAATGTTTACTCTTGTACCCTATTACATAGTAATAGTGTTCATAAGAAAATAATGACAATGACAACTGTGATTACATTTGTTGCATCATAGTTATGTTCTTATTATACTTCGTGACAGTTTTATGTTTAGTCGTGTAACGTTTCCCGAAATATATGCTTAAATAGTTAATGAAGGATCATAAATTCTTAATGTATTTTGTGACATTAATTATCTTCTCTTTCATTATACACAATAATTTGTTTTGTCTATTAAGTTATTAAAGAGAGTGAAACTTTGTGGGATAGAGCACTCAATGTTGTGGAATGTTTTATTTTCCAATTCTGCTACCCTTCAATTTTTCCCAAGCTGGCATATAATGTAGATATAATTTTAGTCAAGCAGCTGTTTTTACATTTATTTTCCTTAACAGTTCCAATTTAATGTAATCCTATGCAGAGTGGTCAAATCAAATGCTACCACAACTATTAGGAAACCATGCCCCAAAGATGCTATTTCTCATAAGGAGCTTTACATTAATGCAAAGGTACTTCATTATATTTTTTTCATTTGGAAATGCAAATTACACTTGGTGTAGGTGACATTTCTACAAAATATCTTCAAAAGGATGGCGTTCTTCATCATTCACTGAGCAATTAGTTTTCCTGGGATTTGGATGTTCTCTTTTATGTTTGATGCCTGAAAACTTTAACATTGGACCCATTCCAGCAATCCAACTCTCACTATCTTGCCCCTTTACCACCCATTTATGCTTCCTAGTTGGATACATATGAAGTTTACCTTCTCTTCCATGTTATGCAACTAGCCATACTGTTAACCTTTACACCCAGAAATAGTTGGTAAGGGCCCACAGAATAGTATTAAGCTCTAACAGGTGTGTAAGACCAACAATGTGGACCAAATCCCAACACAGATACAAGTATAGAAAAATTTTAGCCGGAGACGTAATGCAGTCATATTGGGTGACTCAAACTCACTCGGTCCTAGTAAAACTAGCTTTGATATACTATATAACTGTTTCACCCAAAAGGTTAAGTTGGTAGATTACAATATTATTGGGCTCTTTCACATCTGATTGAATTACACGTGGAGGGATTCAAACCTAAATGCTCTTGGTAAATCTGGCTCTATACTATGTAACTGCTAGACACAAAAACTTAAGCACCCACGTTAGAAAAGGGTTCGACTATAGTATTTAAGCACTTGAAACACACTATTCATGTGTGAGTAAAAGCCAATATTCCCCTTCTCATTCTTCTGTTTTTAGTTTCTAATGTTTTGAGCCAATAATACTTTATTTTCCTAAGTGAAACATGATTAGGTCAATTTATCGGTGCTTGTTATCTCGAAATTTGTTCTAGTATTAAGAAGCCTTATATGTTATGCAGTAAGAAGAGGCCCACTTGACACATGCCAAAACTGCTTGACCTTGGAAATGTATTAGCATGTCGTTTTAAGTGGATATTGTTTGGACATCTATTTAGTAAAAATCAAAGTTTCCCTTTGACTTTGGAGGAATATTTTCTTATAAAAATAATAATAATAAATAATAAAATAAAAATACAAATAAAACAGAAGGAATAAGTCAACAAAGGATGTTTAACTATTTTTTCATATGCAAACATGGATGGTGTTTAAGACTCGTTATCATTTCCATAATACAGTGTACTTTACCGATTTTTCTTTGCCATATTCTTATCATAATTTAATGCTGTTCAAAAATAATATTTTCTATCTTTTAACGGCTTTGTAAAGAGGCTATGATGTTAAATACAAAGCTCATCTCAATTGCCGTAAACCAGTATGTAGAGAAATTGGTAGTCATTGAAGATAAAAATTCATCTGGCACTCCGGCTTACTCCACACACATCTGGCAAGCAGTTAAAGCTCAAAACTTGCAAGAAGTATATCGCCTTATTGTGATATCGAAGATCAATATAATCAATACCACCTTCGATGAGACGATTGGTGTTGATTTATATCACCATGTTGATGATGCACAAGACTCAGAACAAGATTGCCTCAAAGAGAAAAGGAAAAATAACGATCCAAAATCCTGTCAAAGAATCAAGGATGCCAATGATCCAGGAAAATGTCTTCAAGGTTGCTCATTACTGCATCTGGCATGTCAAATTGGCAATGCTGTCATGATTGAACTTTTGATCCAATTTGGCGCTGACATAAATATGCGTGATTTCCATGGAAGGACACCTTTGCACTACTGCATCTCCACAGGGAAGAACGCAATTGCGAAGTACCTACTTAGAAGGTAAAAACTTGCATATCATTCCTGATTTCTGTAATTGATGATTGCATCATGCATAACATATCGAAATGGTTACTTTGTAGCACTTGTTGGCAAAGGATGTGTAGATATGATTACTTGCTAGTTTGTATTAGACTCATAACTGCATTCTTCATTTTAATATCCCTTGGACATTATATTTATATGCCATATTGACTTGTATCCTGTCCAGAGGTGCACGTCCATCGATAAAGGATGGTGGGGGACTAAGTGCACTGGAAAGGGCAATGGAGATTGGAGCAATCACTGATGATGAGCTATTTATTAAGCTTTCCGAAAGCCAGTGAAACCGAGAGAGGCACCTGATTGTGTTAGCCCATATAAATCCCTCTACTTTTTCCTTGTTGCTTGTTTCCATTGAAAATACAGGTCATTGTTATCTCAAGCTGTCAAAAAACACTTGCGGTTCTTTCCATTCATTTATCTAATGCTTACAAAAAAAAAAAAATGTTATCCCATAAATTTATGGTGGTCAGTTGAATAATGTAAATTAATTGTGTTGGACGAAAACTTTGATGTTGTTTAATACTACTTTCTGAATAGATTATTTGAATAATGATATTCTTGTTACCTTGAGGTGACCTGTTGTAGAACAATGTTATTGGAAAGATAAATCAAGTAATTGCAAAAGGTTTATGAATTTCATTATTGAAGAATCTTCAACTACAAGCCATCTTTTTGAGGGCCTAATCCTTAAGATTGAAGGCATGATACTTGGTTGATTTCCACCCATCTATTTAAGATAAGTTAATGAACCTCTCATTGATTTATTTAGAATACATACAGACCAAATCGATGATTCTCTCACTAAATTGTAAAGGAATTGTGATTTTATCTTTTTTATTTTTTATTTTTTATAAGTGTTTGAGACGAAGAAGAAGAGGAATCGACAGGAATATGGAAAAAAAATCGCGAAAGATCACAAATCAAAAGTAAAAACGAAACAAATCTAAAAAAAATATCCAGAAATAAGTCTTGGACAGAGGAAATAGATTTAGATCAAATGCAATAAGTCTTCGACAAAAAAAAAGTTTCGACCAAAGGAAATAAGTTTTCGAGAAAGAAAATAAGTCTCAATCAAAGGCTTAAGAAAAAGTATATATATAAATTTCAATTGATGGATCAGCTACTTTACTTTCGGTAAAGATCTTATTGAAGTTGTATCGATTTTTATGAATTTTGATTTGAACTTTTTATTTTTTGTAGATGATAAGTTTAATGAAATCTACATATGAATAAAATTTAAGAATTTTTCAAACACTAAAACTATTTATCCCTATTTTATTTAATATGAATTGAAGGCATCGAAAAAATGGAAGAAATAGAGAAAAATTCAAAAAAAAAAAAAAAAAAAAAGTTCTAGTTCATGAAAAATTCTCAAATTTTATTCATAGTTAGATTTCAATGAACTTATCATCCACAAAAAAATCAGATCAATGTGGTTTCATCAAGATCTTTACCATATATATATATATATATATATATATATTATTTTTCTAAATTGTTTTAGTATATTTTGGCTTTAAAAAAAATATTATTAGTTTAGTTATATAGAAAATCACTTAAATAATCATATTTTATTAAATTTAATCAAAGTTTATTAATGGTCAACTAACAGTAAACCAATTTGTAGCAGTTTTATGTTGATTTCTCAAACCCTAGGATTTGATTTGGTATTTTTATCAAAAGAGAGAGGACTATTTACAATTCTCCTTAAAAAAAAAATGATAGTAGAGATCATATCTACTCCATCCGAATTATAAAATAAAAATAAAAATTAAATTAAAAAAAAATAAAAAGACGGAAAAGATCATCTCCATAATTGAGATGGAGGAGTGATTTGCTCTTCCATGAGAAAATGCATATGATGGAGTAGCAGTTTGTTCCATGGTCTCTATTGGTGGTGAAGTTGTTTTTATTTTGGGAGAACTTTAAAACTAACCAAAAAATTAGTGGGTTTTACCTGAGATTAGCATTTTTATTGTTTCTACCAAAATATTCACTATTTGAACAAACTTGCACTTCTTTATAAATAAAAAAATTCTCTATATTTTTCCTTTTTCTTCTTCTTCTTCCCAAAAAAAAAGCAATTTTTTTCTCTATTTTTTTTTTCTTTTTCTTCTTCTTCTTCCTAGACCTCTAGTATTCTTCTTCTTCTTCCCAAATGTGTTTAATTATGTTAGACTTGGTGTGTTTAATTTGGTGTTACCCTGGAGTGTTTAATTGATTTTCTATGATGTGTTTAATTGAGTTGTCCGTTTAATTGATATGCCCTGGTGTGTTTAATTATATTGCCCTGATGTGTTTAATTGGTTTGTCCTGGTGTGTTTAATTAAGTTGTCCTAGTGTGTTTAATTGGTCTGTCATGATGTGTTTAATTGGGTTGCCGTGTGTTTAATTGATTTACGCTTGGTGTATTTAATTAGTCTGCCTTTGTGTGTTTAATTAGTTTGCTCTGGTATGTTTAATTGGTGGTCTGGCGTGTTTAAAGAAATATGAAAAAATTTCCAGATTTGAATAGATTTGGAAATTTTCCAAATTTTCTCATACAAAAAAAAAATATTAAAAAATCTTTGAAACAATGGATCTCTAGTAAATGTTATTTTTTTTAGGAAGGAATTTTTGTTTCAATGGAACAAAATCTGCAAAAAAAAATTAAAAAAACATGATTCGGAAAAAAAAAATTAACAAACATAATCTGGAACTTTTTCAAAATCAAAAAAATATGGAATTTTTCTTTAAAAAATAAATAAATAAATAACAAACATAATCTGGAAAATTTTCGAAATAAAAAATATCTGAAATTTTTTAAAATCTGGAAATTTATTTAAATAAAACGAAATCTGAAATTTTTTTAAACAAACAATACTCAAACTTAAACACAATCACAACCACTCTTAAAATCAACAGCTAACACTCAAATCCAAAACATCGTTTCGGCGGTCGAATACAACCCAGATCTGCAAACCAAAGGAGAGAGAAGAGGAACAAAAAAAAAATGCTTAGATTAAAGAGGATAGAGGTGTGAGAGAGGAGATTTGGAAAGGAGATCTGGTTGCAAGAAAAAATTGTGGTGGAGAGAGGAGAGAGAGAGAGAGATTGAAGAGAGAAAGAAGGAAGAGAGAGAAGGAAGAAAAAAAATGATTCTGACCAAAGGAGAGAGAAGATGTAAAGAAAATAATAAGGGGCATTTAGGTTTTCATAGCCAATTATTGGATAAAAACAATAAAAATACTAATGTCGGATAAAAATAATAAACCTCCTTATTTTTTTTTAGACTAAAAAGGGATATTTACTCTTTTATTTCAGGAAAAATTATATTTTAGTCCTTGTAGTTTACCTTAATCTATATTTAGTACATATTTTTTTGGTATTGTAACTTTCTGGTCCCTACCATACAATTATGTTAGGGTTCTATCAAGTCAATGAGGGTCAACGAGGGTAAATAGGTAAAATCATTAGTGGGGACATGAAGGGTAATTAGGTTGAAGGGCATAAAGGTAATTTGATATATACAATAAACAATATATTAAATAAAAAAAATTAAAAATAAAATTAAAATAAAAAAAACAAATCAATAAATAAAAACAAAAAACAAAAACAAAATCAATTAATATTAAAAACCCTAACCGATTTTGTTCTTCTCTCTCTTTCTCTCTTTTCTTCTTCTTCTTCTTCTGTCAGCGGTCACTCCGTCTCTGGTCACTGGCAGTCGCTCCGTCATCGGTTCATCGGTCGCTCCGATTGTGTTCTTTTTTCTCTCATTTCTTCTTCTTCTTCTTCTTCTTCTTCTTTTTCTTCTTCTTCTTCTTCTTCTTCTTCTTCTTCTTCTACCGACGGTCTTATCGTTGGTTAACGGGGTCTTCGGCAGTGTACTTGCCGGCCTTAAGAAATTTTGAGGCCTTCCCAAGTGTCCTGATGTGTCCCACCATCTCAATATTTCGTATTAGTAGAAGGGGAGTTGTTCGAATTCTTCTTTTGAATCGAAATTCTTCTGACTTGGGTTTGATTTTATACCCACCTATGCTTGATGTTTGGTTTGAGTTTTTTGATTTTATACCCACCTATACAGTATGTGTTTCCTGGCTTGTGGTTGGATTCAATAACGCTCAATTCTTACAGGGTTGATAATGGTCACACAAAGTTTTGATCTTTGTTTGGTGGGTTGGTGATTCTTTAACTTATTTTCGTTATCTGTGTATTAATATTCATTTTTTCAATTGGTGATTCACTAGATGTTGGTGGGTTTATTAAATGAAGACCTAATTTATGGCAATCCAGAAGAAGTTTTGATAGGTGATGAATCAGAAGTTGATGTGGAAGTGGAGGATTTAGTTACAAATCCAATTGATTGGAGTGAAGTCTTGCAAGACCTTGTTGAATCAGAAGTGGATGTGGAAGTGGAGGATCTAGTTGCAAATCCAATTGATTGAAGTGAAGTCTTGCAAGACCTTGTTGAATCAGAAATTGATATGGAAGTGGAGGATCTAGTTGCAAATCCAATTGATTTGAGTGAGGACTTGTAAGACCTTGTTGATCAGATGGGTTATCGGTGGACAAAACCATGACGAAAAACGTTGCTGTAAAAAATGTTAGGATTATGCTCAATAGCAAGAGTGTAATGTTGTAATTAACAATCTTTTTCATATTAATAAAGTGATTTCTGGTTTAACAAATCGTATAGCATTTATAGTTTGTATTATAATTGTCAAAGTAAATAATCATAAGGTCTAAAGACTATGGGAAAAGAAGAATTGTTCGTACATCTGGATATGTATGTGGTAGACACAATTCTTTAGTTAGTCTTGAATATTGTTCACAACTTAAGTTAAAGGTTGGGCACCTTTTATCTTGTTAAAGTTGTAGAATTCTTTTGCTAGCATTTGAGTGGGATCAAATGAGATATGATGAGTCTAAAATCATCGGAGTGTCTTCGAGCAAAAGGATCTAGTGCACTGGGTGCATTGAACTGGATCACAATGAAAAGCTTTATCTAGAACCGTCAATAGATAATAGTCTTTTCATTATCAGGACAATCGGAGAGTCTATCTTAATCCTGAGATAAATGATGGACTTATGGTTGCAAGTGATATCATTTGAGTTATCAATGAGTACGATTATATCGCATAGTCTATCCTCGATAGTTTGGTGATATTCATTTGTTAATCGATAGAGGACTTCATTTATAGATATGGACATCGTGGCTCCATTTAATTAAATGAGAGTATAATATCATCATATGGATGTTTTGAGGTAATTGGATATTAAATCTCAACGTTGAGTTTTCAATAGTGTCTATTGAAAACATGGCTTCTGGACAAGTCAAAATATCCAAGTTCAAAACGTGGTCATATGAGTAAATATGGTAACTTGGAGAGTTATAGGCGGTCTATGAACTCTTGGCGATTACTGATATTAATCACGAGGATACACTATCTCCAATATGATTGTCTAGGGTATGAATGAGGAGCATCTTCCTTTTCTATCTTTATTTAAGAGTTCAGTTTTAGCTCTTTAGTGGAATGAGTTAAAATTAATGGATCGGACCTAAGTGAATCATTTGTTGATTGTGATTAGGTTATGTCTATTGAAGCTTAAATTTAGATGGCCCGCCAAGATCCCCAATCCACACGGACTTGCATGGATCACTTGATATATTCTACCGGACCAATTTAAGGGTCCATCTAGAATTGCATTTAATATATTAAGAATATAATTTGCACATTATTTAAGTAATGGGCTGCTCAATTATATTAATATATTAATGAAAGACATGTGGGCTTGTTTCTTTTAGTAAGAATGGGTCTGGTTCACATGTGGGCTTTTTTATTTAAAGTCCAATGGATTAAATGAAATAGGAAAATAATATTAGGCCCATCTTATATATAAGTGGGGCGGCTAGGTTAAAGTTTTGACCTAAAAATATTATTTTGTTTCATTTGTTTTAATTAAATAAGAATTAATTGATTTATTGATTAATTGTTTAATTAAAGAAACAAATCTTTCCTAAAAGTAAAAGACTTGTTTGATAAGTAAATAAATAAATTAGTATTATTTATTTAATCAAATAAGGAGTCTTTTTTTTTCATTTAGTCAAATAAAAGAATAAAAATAAAAGAGTTGGATTAGGGTTTGAAGTCTATAAAGTTAAAAAGAATTAGGGTTGAATTTCAGTCACCCTATATAAGTGACATGATGAAATTCGGCCAACTCTAATTAGATAATACATAGAATTCGGCAACCCTAAAGGAAAAAGAAGAAAAATTCGGCCAACCTATATATATGTTCTTATAGGGTTCGGCCACATCAATGAATTGGTGCTTGAGTTTTTATTTTCTTTCTTCTTCTTCTTAATTCTAAGAGAGTTTTTATTCTAGAGAGACAAAAAGGAGTGAAAAATTATTCTTTGATAGTATACAATTGCTTAAACATCAATAAGCTTGTGTATACGATATCGATCTAGGTTCACGCGAGTTTCGATCATAAGATTGTGAACTCAAAAGTGACCGGAATAATTTTGACATTCTTTTGATTGTTTTGTGACTAACAAAGAAAAGAAAGTATTTGTTTGGTCCATTCACAGGTTTGCAATTCAAAGGAAAGGGAGACCACGCTCCTAGGTGATCCACGTTCGTGCTCGGATTGAAGGTCTTGCGGATTACCATCGACGTAAGTCAATCGGATCACGCGACAAGAGGTAATTTACTTTTGTTGATATATATGCATGTTTATTGATTAAAAGGGTTTAAGGTTCATAAAGGAAAAATTTTAAAAGTCACTAAATCGTCTTTAGTATCGCTTCCGCTGCGTGTAACACTTTTATTTGTTTATTTTTTCCCTACAATTGGTATCAGAGCCTAGGTTGAACCCTTTTAATTAATTAACGTATATATACGTGGATCTATTTCTTTTTATTGTGATTATGCATGTTTAGAAAGAGATGACACTCTAGGTATTCAAATATATAATTACATGTGATGTATGGATTTATATATGTTTTATGTGGTTTGTTATTGCTCGATTTTTGCCCTAGATTTTCAATGTAATTTTTGTTTCGGAGTTGTAACAAGAAGGGTGGTCTATTATCGCCATAATTCCTTCTTGGTAGATTGCTAGGTTTTATTTTTTTTATATATATGTGCAGTATTTTTTTAGGGTTACTGCAGTTTTTTTTATTTATTTTTAGTATGTGCAGTTTTTGGTTTGTAAAAATACTGCAGTGAATAAAAAAAAAAAAAAATTAATACTGCAGTATTTATTATATATATACTGCCGTAATATATTTAGGTCTTGGAGATTCGAAGACACGAAGCAAAACGAAGCAACCGGAACCAAGTACGAGCACCGTGCGCACCCTAGGAGTGGATTGGGCTGCACATGACAAGCCCAAACATGGCAGCCTTGTGTGGCCTTATGGGCTGCGCAAGGCAGCCCCTTTGTGGGGTTGTGGGCTGCGCACGCCCATGGGAGAAGGCCGAAGGATGAGCGTATGGTTGATGGGCCACCTGAAGATCTTGTATTCCTGACAAATTGTAATTTACTTGTTTTTCTAGGATGGGCCAAAATTGTTGCTATTTAATTTATGCTTAAATATTACAATATTTGTTATTGTATGATAACATGACATATAGAATAGGAGTGCCACGCATATATCTCTTTTGGTATGAACATGCATTGAATGATTTAGGTATCTAAATTGGCATCTAGATAACTCGGTAAATCATTCTATGGGATTTAATCACACGCCTTAAATAATTGAGTGGGAGAAGGTGTTTTGGTAACACCTATGGCCTCCAAGGTTAGTTGAGCTTTATTATTTATTGGTAATCCCCCCAAGGGGCGTCCATGAATGGAATTTAGCAACATACTTCCTTACAAGGATAGACTAGACAATGGACTCAAACGAGATCTACTCCCCAAGGAGGGATTTTCGTGAGAGAAAATTGAGGGTCGATATCTTGGTAACACACTCAATGTAATTTTATTGATATCCTCCCAAGAGTTCTTGTCAGTAAAATTGCAAGGCTAAAATTGAAAACGCTGGTTGTTATGTTAACAATTAGGTGGGACCTAGTCTAACTAGTAAATGGTGCGAACTCCCAAAGGAGGCGTAACATTTATGGGTGTTAGATCACCGTTGAATTTTATGATTGAGTTATTTATTTAATTCAAGATAAATATTTAAAAGTGCTTTATCATGATTATTTACTTATATATGTTTTGTTTTATTCAGAAATCATGACCCCATCACTTATGAACATCCTGAAAGATAACACTTTAACTGGAGATAATTATGTCACATGGAAAAGGAAAATTGGGTTGTTACTGCAAAGTGAAAAACATAAGTTTGTTCTAACTACTCCTAAACCACCTGCTCCTAATAATGAATCTAGCATAATGTGTAGAGATGAGTATGAGCAGTGGAAGACTTCAGATGATATGGCAAAATGTTACATTATGGCCACTATCTCCGACGTGTTGCAACAGCAGCATGAAGGAATGGAGTCAGCTGCTGATATAATGATGTCTCTAGAGGAGATGTTTGCTATGAAGTCTAGGACGACTAAGAGAGAGGCAGTGACTGCTTTTATGAATCTTAGGATGAAACCTGGACAGGCTGTGAAAGATCACATGATGAAAGTCATAGCACATCTCAACATTGCTGAACTGCATGGCGCTGAGATAGATGGTGAGACAAAGATTGATATGGTTGTCAATTCATTGTCAGATTCCTTTGATCAGTTCAAATTGGACTACACTTTGAACAAAAAGGAATACACCTTACAAGGCCTGATGCAAGATGTTCAAAGTGCTGAAAAGATCCTTGTGAAAGGCAAAGGTCAAGAGATTCATATGGTTGGTAAAGTTGCTACTGTTAAGGCCCGTCAAAAGGTCAAGAAACAACAGAAGAAAAAGCAACTTGGGCCTATCAAGAAGGAGACCAAGAAAGTAACCAAGATCAAAGGGAAATGCTTCCTTTGTGGTGAAAAGGGACATTGGAAGAGAAATTGCCCAAAGTCCCAGAACAAGAAGGAAGAAGGTAATTTGAATTATCTAGAAACATGTTTTTTGGCTGATTCTACAGATTCTTGGATCATAGACTCAGGAGCCACTAATCATGTTTGTTATTCCTTGCAGGGGTTTCAAGAAAGGAGAAAGCTGAGTAAGAATGAAATCAATTTGCGCTTGGGCAACGGAACGTTAGTGTCTGCAAGTGCAGTGGGAGATATTAGAGTTGATTTGGATTCTAGAAAGCATTTAGATTTAATAGACGTTTATTATGTACCTCAATTCAAGAGGAATTTAATTTCAGTTTCTTGTTTGAATAAATTTGGATATTCGGTTACTTTTAATAAAGTTTTTATTATTAGTAAGAATGACAAAATTATTTGCCAAGGTACATTGGAAAACGGTCTATACTTTTTGCATAGAAATATCTCTCACTCGTTAGACACAGAAATAACGGAACCTAATCATAAAAGAGTAAAATTATCAACAGATGAAACCTACCTTTGGCATTTACGCTTAGGTCATATTAACCTTAATAGGATTAAAAGATTGGTAGTGACGGACCTTTAAGTGACTTAAAGGTTGATGATCTACCAACTTGTGAATCTTGTTTGGAAGGTAAAATGACCAAAAGGACGTTCTCTGCCAAAGGTGCAAGAGCCACTGAATGTTTAGGATTGATACACACTGATGTATGTGGACCTATGAGCATTCAAGCTAGAGGTGGATATGAGTACTTCATCACCTTCACGGATGATTACTCAAGATTTGGTTATGTGTATCTCATGAGACATAAGTCGGATGCTTTTGACATGTTCAAAGCATTCAAAGCTGAAGTGGAAAATCAGCTTGAGAAACACATAAAAATCTTGAGATCTGATCGTGGTGGAGAATATCTATCTGGTGAGTTTCAGCAATATCTTATTGATAATGGGATAGTTTCTCAGTTTTCTGCACCAGGTACACCTCAACAGAATGGGGTAGCAGAAAGGAGAAATAGAACTCTTTTGGATATGGTTAGGTCTATGTTGAGTTATTCAACGCTTCCTATTTCTTTTTGGGGATATGCTTTACAAACTGCTATATACATTCTAAACGATGTACCATCTAAGTCTGTTCCTAAAACACCGCATGAGTTGTGGACTGGGCGCAAGCCTAGTTTACAACACTTAAGGATATTTGGTTGTCCTGCGCATGTGTTAAAAGGAAAGACAGAAAAGATGGAGTCCCGTTCAGAAACATGTATATTTGTAGGGTATCCAAAAGAAACTAAATGATATTATTTCTATAGTCCTTCAGATCTTAAAGTATTTGTTTCGACAAATGCTAAATTTCTGGAAAAGGACTATATGAATGATTTTGTGCCTAGAAGTAGAATTGTCCTGAATGAGATGTCAGGAGATACAATTCCACGAGAGGTTACACAACCTAACCCAATTGTAAGTTCCGATCCAACACAAGATCAACAACCTACCATTCCTCGTCGTAGTGGGAGGGTTAGAACACAACCCGAAAGATACATCGGTCTGGGAGAATCAGTGGAGAATCTCCCGGACGACGATGATCCCTATACGTACAAGGAAGCTATGGAGGATGTTGATAGTCGCCATTGGCAAAAGGCAATGCAATCCGAGATTGAATCTATGTTCGATAACAAAGTCTGGTCCCTTGTAGACTTGCCTAAAGGGATAAAACCCATTGGGTGCAAGTGGGTATACAAGAGGAAAAGAGGTATGGATGGAAAGGTGGAAACCTTTAAAGCTAGATTGGTAGCTAAAGGGTATACACAGAAAGAAGGTATCGATTACGAGGAAACCTTCTCTCCTGTGGCCATGCTTAAATCCATTAGGATACTCTTATCCATTGCAGCATCTTTAGATCTAGAGATTTGGCAAATGGACGTCAAGACAGCTTTCCTAAATGGAAGTCTTGACGAAAGCATCTACATGATGCAACCAGAGGGATTCATTGAAAAGGGCCAAGTGGATAAGGTATGCAAGTTGCAGAAATCCATATATGGATTAAAGCAAGCATCCAGATCCTGGAACATAAGGTTTGATCAAGCTGTCAAAGGTTTTGGATTTATTCAGAATCCTGACGAACCTTGTGTATACAAAAGGATTAAAGGCGACAAGTTGGTTTTCCTGATTCTTTATGTTGATGATATACTACTCATTGGAAACGATGTAGGTGTATTGACATCAGTAAAAGAATGGTTAGCAAAACAATTTGATATGAAGGACTTAGGAGAAGCAAGTTTTATTCTAGGTATCCAAGTAATAAGGGATAGAAAGAATAGAACGATTGCATTATCCCAAGCTTCATACATAGACAAAATCTTGTCTAGGTTTTCCATGCAGGATTCCAAGAAAGGTATGTTACCTTTCAGACATGGAATCAAGCTTTCTAAGGAACAAGTTCCTAAGAATGAGCATGAAGAGCAATTCATGAGTAGAGTTCCATATGCCTCGGCAGTTGGAAGTCTCATGTATGCAATGCTCTGTACTAGACCAGATATTTGTTTTGCTGTTGGCATAGTTAGCAGGTTTCAATCGAAACCTAGACCTGATCACTGGACGGCAGTCAAGCATATTTTCAAGTATCTTAAGAGAACGAGAGATAATATGCTTGTATACTCTGGAGGGGATTTGGTTCCCGTTGGGTATACAGATTCTGATTTCCAATCAGATTCTGACTCCAGAAAATCCACATCAGGGGCTGTGTTTACTATTGGAGGAGGAGCAGTTATATGGAGGAGTATCAAGCAATCTTGTATTGCTGATTCCACCATGGAAGCTGAGTATGTTGCTGCATGCGAAGCTGCCAAAGAGGCTGTTTGGCTCCGCCAATTCTTGATTGACTTAGAAGTGGTTCCTAGTGCGAATAAGCAGATCACTATCTACTGTGACAACAGTGGAGCAGTGGCTAATTCGAAAGAACCAAGAAGTCACAAGAGAGGTAAACACATTGAAAGAAAGTATCATCTTTTAAGGGAGATTGTTAAAGAGGTGACGTGACGATTACCAAAATCGCGTCAGCAGAAAATCTAGCGGATCCCTTCACAAAGGCTCTACCTCAGAAGAGTTTCGATGGGCATCTAGAGAATATGGGCTTGAGAGATATGACACATTTGCTATAGCGCAAGTGGGAGATTGTTAGGATTATGCTCAATAGCAAGAGTGTAATGTTGTAATTAACAATCTTTTTCATATTAATAAAGTGATTTCTGGTTTAACAAATCGTATAGCATTTATAGTTTGTATTATAATTGTCAAAGTAAATAATCATAAGGTCTAAAGACTATGGGAAAAGAAGAATTGTTCGTACATCTGGATATGTATGTGGTAGACACAATTCTTTAGTTAGTCTTGAATAATGTTCACAACTTAAGTTAAAGGTTGGGCACCTTTATCTTGTTAAAGTTGTAGAATTCTTTTGCTAGCATTTGAGTGGGATCAAATGAGATATGATGAGTCTAAAATCATCGGAGTGTCTTCGAGCAAAAGGATCTAGTGCACTGGGTGCATTGAACTGGATCACAATGAAAAGCTTTATCTAGAACCGTCAATAGATAATAGTCTTTTCATTATCAGGACAATCGGAGAGTCTATCTTAATCCTGAGATAAATGATGGACTTATGGTTGCAAGTGATATCATTTGAGTTATCAATGAGTACGATTATATCGCATAGTCTATCCTCGATAGTTTGGTGATATTCATTTGTTAATCGATAGAGGACTTCATTTATAGATATGGACATCGTGGCTCCATTTAATTAAATGAGAGTATAATATCATCATATGGATGTTTTGAGGTAATTGGATATTAAATCTCAACGTTGAGTTTTCGATAGTGTCTATTGAAAACATGGCTTCTGGACAAGTCAAAATATCCAAGTTCAAAACATGGTCATATGAGTAAATATGGTAACTTGGAGAGTTATAGGCGGTCTATGAACTCTTGGCGATTACTGATATTAATCACGAGGATACACTATCTCCAATATGATTGTCTAGGGTATGAATGAGGAGCATCTTCCTTTTCTATCTTTATTTAAGAGTTCAGTTTTAGCTCTTTAGTGGAATGAGTTAAAATTAATGGATCGGACCTAAGTGAATCATTTGTTGATTGTGATTAGGTTATGTCTATTGAAGCTTAAATTTAGATGGCCCGCCAAGATCCCCAATCCACACGGACTTGCATGGATCACTTGATATATTCTACCGGACCAATTTAAGGGTCCATCTAGAATTGCATTTAATATATTAAGAATATAATTTGCACATTATTTAAGTAATGGGCTGCTCAATTATATTAATATATTAATGAAAGACATGTGGGCTTGTTTCTTTTAGTAAGAATGGGTCTGGTTCACATGTGGGCTTTTTTATTTAAAGTCCAATGGATTAAATGAAATAGGAAAATAATATTAGGCCCATCTTATATATAAGTGGGGCGGCTAGGTTAAGGTTTTGACCTAAAAATATTATTTTGTTTCATTTGTTTTAATTAAATAAGAATTAATTGATTTATTGATTAATTGTTTAATTAAAGAAACAAATCTTTCCTAAAAGTAAAAGACTTGTTTGATAAGTAAATAAATAAATTAGTATTATTTATTTAATCAAATAAGGAGTCTTTTTTTTTATTTAGTCAAATAAAAGAATAAAAATAAAAGAGTTGGATTAGGGTTTGAAGTCTATAAAGTTAAAAAGAATTAGGGTTGAATTTCGGTCACCCTATATAAGTGACATGATGAAATTCGGCCAACTCTAATTAGATACTACATAGAATTCGGCAACCCTAAAGGAAAAAGAAGAAAAATTCGGCCAACCTATATATATGTTCTTATAGGGTTCGGCCACATCAATTAATTGGTGCTTGAGTTTTTATTTTCTTTCTTCTTCTTCTTAATTCTAAGAGAGTTTTTATTCTAGAGAGACAAAAAGGAGTGAAAAATTATTCTTTGATAGTATACAATTGCTTAAACATCAATAAGCTTGTGTATACGATATCGATCTAGGTTCACGCGAGTTTCGATCATAAGATTGTGAACTCAAAAGTGACCGGAATAATTTTGACATTCTTTTGATTGTTTTGTGACTAACAAAGAAAAGAAAGTATTTGTTTGGTCCATTCACAGGTTTGCAATTCAAAGGAAACGGAGACCACGCTCCTAGGTGATCCACGTTCGTGCTCGGATTGAAGGTCTTGCGGATTACCATCGACGTAAGTCAATCGGATCACGCGACAAGAGGTAATTTACTTTTGTTGATATATATGCATTTTTATTGATTAAAAGGGTTTAAGGTTCATAAAGGAAAAATTTTAAAAGTCACTAAATCGTCTTTAGTATCGCTTCCGCTGCGTGTAACACTTTTATTTGTTTATTTTTCCCTACAGATCTGTGGCGGTATTCAATGTTTTTCGTTAGGTTATGGAGATGGCGTGCTCGTGCCTGTCGATAAGTAGAATTGAATGCTAGTGTAAGGTTTAGGGAGCCAAAATTTTATCCTCTTATTCTGTTGAATGTAATGTTGTATATATAGGTCATGTTACTTGCCATGCACTCTTATAATTTCGGTCTAGGGTTTTGGCGATCACAGGACTTTCCTTTCTTCTAGGAGACAACCTTGTAGGAGCTTTAATTATCCGAATCAAGTAATTCCTTTTTAAGAGGATTATGATACTAGTGGACTCCTTATTCAAATGGAATTCTTTAGAGGCGGGAAGGAGTCTACCTTTTCATCGGGAGATGAACGACCGCGTTTCATTCCCTTAGCCTTGGAGCTTCAAGACCTGTCAGTCTGAACATATAGATATATAATTATGTGAGTATTTCTTATGGTTATCTGGCGAAAGGATACCTGGAGGTATTTGGATTCATCTGGGTTCTCGTGTACCCCTTCTTTTGCTAGTTTGATGCTTTCCTAGTTAGGTGCTTGGTCGACGGGGTATCCTGATATCGGTTGTTGTCGCAGTGGGGTACCCGGTTGGATGTAGAAGTGGGATATTTCAGCTGAAGTTGTATCTGGATGTCCGTATTATATGACATCGGGGTACCCTACTGAAGCAGTAGCGGTGTATCCTGTTGATTTAGTAACGGGATACCTGTCCGATGCAATAGTGGGGTACCCCATTGAGCTCCATGATAGTATTCTGAGTTGAACTCCGTGTTGGAACATTTTAGGGGTCATCGGGATTGCTAGGCTTTGTTGGGGTTACTCCGAGGGAGGAGGTAGGTACCCAGATTAGTTCCTGTATGTACATTTTTTACTCTCCCTTCCTTACTAAGCTATCTTCTTTTTAACAGTCACTGCTACCCCGCTGGTGACCGGTTCTCCTACTTCATCTGGGACATGGACATGAGGTGTGAATTTGCCTCCTTCTACCTCTCTTGTCCCATCTCTTCTTCTTTTTCCCTACAGTACTGCCTATGTCACAACTACTCAGCCTGACGAGGTCCTTAATTCTCCTTCTGTTTTGGCTAAAACTCCAACCAAGGTCCCTTCGCCCCTTCGCCCCTTCCTGCTTTTGCGGGATTGCTTGTCAGGACTCCTACTAGCCCCTCTATTCATACCCCGGGACGCCAATCAATAAGGTCAATGCTGGCTCGAGCTGCCAAAGCCTAGGGCTCCTTAGAACAACCCCAAAAGAAGACTAAAAAGGCTACTGCTCCTCCTACTGTGGGCACTTCTCCTAATCCTCCTCCAATAATATTGCCTTCCAAGGAGCAACCTGAAATTACAAAGAAGGAAGCTACTCCCACCTCCTATCCCGCCGCTGATGTTCCTTCTGGATCGGGGTCAAGAGGTGCTTCCCATGACAAGGTGGTATCCCGGTTCATAGCATCTTGCCCTGGAGGGAGCTTAATGAACATGGTGAAACTTCCTATAGAAATTTTGGCGGCCAAAGGGGCTTCTATATTGGCTGAGGTAGCATTCTACTTCTACCCTTGTTATTCTCCTCTTTTTTCTATAGGTACTGGCTCTTCTTCTTCTTGCAGGGTTTTAAATTTGCTTTGGCCATGGAGAAACAGCTGTTGACTCTGAAGGAAGCCTAGATAGAGCTTCAGGCTAAGCTGGAGGATACCCATCAAGAGTTAGCTCAACCCCAGCAGAGCGTGGTCCCTCTACTCTAAGCTACTAAGGCATCTGAAGATGGTAGGCAGGCTGCCATGGTGGAGGCCCAACACAATCTACGCTGCCTTGATACCGAGACAGTCCGGTCTCTACGTCAGCGTGAGGAAAGGGAATGCCTGAAAAGGGAGAAAATGCTGTTGCAGGATGAAAACCGTCTTTTAAGGGAGACAGTGCAGAATTTAGAGGCTTAGGAAGGTCCTTCCTTTGAAAATGGATATTTCACTGCCTGCTATGAGGTGGCCACGGCTTTGCCTCCTCTCTTTGATCTTCAGGCAGCCTTGAAGTGGGACCGAGAACAAATCATGGTGAAGGCTGCCCCTCTTGCGAGTGAGGATCAAGCTTAGGAAGATTCCCCACATAATGATGCCCATCTAGGCCGGAGGTCTAGTCTTTCTACTCAGACTGACCTTCCATCTACTTAGGAAGGACAAACACAGGACCCCGTGCCTTCTTCAGAAGTTATTCTAGTAGAGGAGGAACGAAAAGATGCAGATGGAACCGGGGTTCCAGAAGTTGAGGCAGACAAAAGTAGTTTGGCAATCGAAGGAGAAGAAAATGCTTCAGCTGGATCTATGGTTCCAGCAGTCGAGTAGACCCAGCCTGATACTGTAGCTAAGGTGTCCAGGGAAGGAGCAGCTAGTCAGGGAGAGAACTTCGAGGAGAAGGAGGATGCCTGACTTGTCTTATATATATATATATTTTTGTAGCCTATATATATTTTTGTAGCCTTTAAGAGGGAGTTAGGCACCCCGTCTGTCTAATAAAAGATTTTTATTTGTTCAAACAAATTATATCTTGCTTGCTCTTTTGATTTTGAAGGAAATTGACTTAGAAAAATATGGATTTAACGAAAAATCTTAACTTATGAGAGATCCGGATTAGGGTGGATCCCGCAGCTTCCGTACTCGTAAACGAATGAAACTAACTTTGGAGACCTGCTTCCTAATCGGGATACTTGATAGCCATATAACGATTTTGTAACTTGTCGTTGTAAACATCAACGGGATCTAGCAGGTGGACACATCCCTTTCTTTAGTTAGTTTTTAATGTGTATGCAGCAGTTTGAGGTTCTGGATATCCCGATTGATAATCAAGCCTGCTTCAGCTATAAGTATCTTCAGAAGAAGCAAGTCATCAGGTATCTCGGCTAGGTATCCTGATTCTGTCCTGATAGGCAATTTTAGATTGTTTTAGCATTAGGCCTTTCGAAGCAAGTCATCAGGTATCTCGGCTAGGTATCCTGATTCTGTCCTGACTAAGGTAATTTGAATGCCCTAATGTCATTCCTTCCTGGAGAGATGGAGAAGTAAGGAGCTGAGTATCCTGAAAAGGTGTCCCGATCTTTCTGATGGTCTATTGTGGTAGGCAACTTAGGCCACTTTAGCACCAGGTTTCCTGGTGGAGGGTAACCCCGGCCAAGGCAGCAGGAGCATCTTGAGGCTATTTCCTGGTCTTGAGGATGCGGCGGCTAACTAAGGCCGCGAGTCTGGATCCTTAGTCTAGTGTATCAGATCCTTCTTGGAGGAGGGTATACCCCGACCAAGGCAGGAGGAGTGACCCAAGGCTATTTCACGGTCTTGAGGATGAGACGAGCAACTAAGGCCACGAGTTCGAGTCCTTAGTCTGATATATCAGAATCTTCTTAGAGGAGGGTATTCCCCGACCAAGGCAACATGAGCACCATAAGGCTACTTCTTGGTCTGGAGGCAAATCAGTATTGGCGAAAATTATCAGTCCTGGTAGGCAACTTAGGCCACTTTAGCTCCAGGCTTCTCGGAGGAGGGTATACCCTGACCAAGGCGGCACAGAGAATTATGCAGGGAAGCTTGCAGAGTGATCATTGGAGAATCATGTAGGAGAGATAACTGACTTTATTCATTTTTTTCAAATAATACAATGTAAAATCGGGGTGTGTATTCCAACCGATGTAAATTGAATTTATAAGGGTAGAATTTTCTAAGGTGATCCGCATTCAACGGGTGATCCACCGGGTATCCCTCCATGTCCTCCAGCTTGTAGGCACCACCCCGGAGCATTGCTTTAATCAGGTAGGGGCTTTCCCAGTTAAGAGCAAGGACCCCGTCGGATCTTTTTCATGTGTTCTGGGTTACCTTCCTAAGAACCAAGTCTCCCTCTTTGAAGCTATGGATCCTCACTCTCTTGTTGAAGTGTCGGGTTATCTTACTCTGGTATACTGCTACTCTTTCAATGATCTTGCTTTGTTTATCCTCAAGTAGGTCCAGATTGGCTCATAACTTAGCCTTATTATCTTCTGGTTCATAGTTTTGAATTCGGAAAGATATAAGCTTTTGTTCGATGGGCAAGACTGCTTTAGTTCCAAATACCAATGAGTAAGAGGTTTCCCCTGTTGTAGTCCTCCCGGTTGTCCTCGATAGTACATTAGGCAATTCTTCAACCCATAATCCTTTCTTCTGTTGGAGCTTTTTCTTTAGGAGCTTCTTTACTGTCTTATTGGTAGCTTCTACCAACCCATTGGTTTGAGGGTGTGCCATTGATGCAAATTGGAGACCAATGTTTCGATCTTCACAGAATTCTTTGAATTTGGCATTATCAAATTGCTTTCCCAGATCAGTTATGATATCCATCGGGGTACCGAAGCGGCAAACGATACTCTCTTTAACAAAACTGGTGGTCTTTTCTTCAGTTATCTTGACAAGTGCCTTAGTTTCCACCCATCGGGTGAAGTAGTCTATTTCTACCACTACATGTTTGGCCTGGCTAGGTGTAGTAGGAAGCGGGCCGATTAGATCTAGTCCCTAGATTGCAAAGGGGTAGGGTGTACTGATCGAGGAGAGCCTTTCTGGGGGGAGGTGATGAAGGTTTGCTGTTTTTTGGCAAGCTTCTTAGGATTGTGCGAATTGTTTTGCATTTTGATGTATAGTCGGCCAGAAGTAGCCCATTATAAGTATTTGGTAGGCTAGTGTCTCGCTTGCTGCATGATTACCACAGTCCCCTGAATGTACCTCGTTAAGTGCCCAAATAGCATCATCTGGGTGAAGGCATCTAAGTAGGGGGGGGGGGGATTTCTCTTTGCGGTAAAGGTATCCGTCCAAAAGGCAATACCGGGTAGCAATTCTTTTCAGTTTGCGTGCTTGAGATAGATTTGTAGGTAGATTGTTACTTCGGAGGTAATCTGCTATTGGATCCATCCAACAAGGGAATCGATTGACTAGTAGGATCTCCACCCCCTAGCTATGCTGGAATAGGGTATCAGTTGGAGAGGTACCCCTCTTGGTAGGGTATGCCCCTCACCTGCCGAGATATTGGCTAGAACATCTGCACAGTGATTTTTCTCTCAGGGTATTTATTCCATCCTTACGCCTTTAAATCCCGACATTCCTTCTCGGACTTTAACAAGAAATGCTACCATATTGTCTCCTTTTGCCTGGTACAACCCCAACACCTGGTTGATCACCAATTGGGAATCACTTTTGACTAGGAGGAATTCGGCCCCTAAGGCTTCTGCTACTCCCATTCTCGCTAGTAAGGCTTCATATTTTGCTTCATTATTAGTAGCCCTGAACTCGAACTTGAAGCAGTGGCTGCATTCGACTCCCTTTGGGTCTGTCACAACTGTTCTAGCTTTGCATCCTGATTGACTTGATGACCCATCTTTGTATAGAATCCAGGTCTTATTATCTTCAGGCCAGTTCAGATCAGTCTGATTCAGACTAGGGTCGGGTTTGGTAACTGGGTCCGGATTTACGCTGAACTCCACTACAAAGTCGGCTAAGGCTTGTGCTTTGATCGTGGACCTTAGCTTGTATTTGATGTCAAATTGGGTGAGCTCTAAGGCCTATAGAACCTGCCTGCCTGACACATCCGGTCTCTGAAGGAATTGTCGTAAGGGCTGGTCGGTGACTAACACCATAATGTGTGCCTGAAAATAGGGCCAGAGTTTTTTGGTTGCAGTTACCAAGTTATAGGCGAGTTTTTCCAAGAGGGTATAATTTTTTTCAGACTTGGTGAAAGCACGGCTCACATAGTACACCGGTCTCTGTATTCCATCACTACATTCTTTCATTAGGCCCCACTAGTGGCAGCTTCCGAGACGGCTAGGTAAAGTTGAAGCTCTTCTCCCGTGAGGTGCTTAACCAGTAGAGGGGGACTAGCCAAGTATTCCTTCAAGGCTTGGAAAGCCAACTCGCTTTGTTCATCCCTCTTTAGCTTTTTTCCTTGTTTGATAATCTTGAAGAATGAGAGGCATTTATCGGTGGAGCGGGATATAAATTGGTTTAATACTGATATTCGGCCTGTCAATCCCTATGCCTGCTTGAGTGTTATGGGAGACTTGAGGTCTAGTATGGCCTTGATCTTCTTGGGATTAGCCTCAATTCCCCTTTCATGTACCAGGAACCTTAAGAACTTTCCTGCTGCTACCCCGAAAGCACACTTCGTGGGGTTCAGTCTCATCTAGTTCTTCCTAATTACCTGAAAACTTTTGTGTAAATCTTCTGGGTGTTGCCCGGCCTCCAAAGATTTTGTAATCATGTCGTCTATGTATCCCTCTATGGATCTTCTTGTCTGCTGCTTGAACAATTTATTCACCATACGCCGGTATATAGAACCTGCATATTTAAGTCTGAATGGCATTACCTTATAGCAGTAGAGGTCTTGCCCTGTAATGAAGCTGGTCTTGTCTTGTCTTGATCTGAGGGATATCCCGAGAAGGTATCCATGAATCTTAGAAGCTTGTTTCTCGCAGTAGAGTCGATGAGCTGGTCGATCTCAGGCAGTGGGAAGCTATCTTTGGGGTAAGCCCGATTGAGATCGGTGTAGTCCACACACATAAGCCATTTTCCGCTAGATTTGGTTGCCATGACCACATTAGCGATCCATTCGGGATATCGTGATTCCCTTATGAACTCGGCTTTTATGAGTTTATCCATTTCTTCCTGGACTGCGGCGTTCCGTTCGGCGTTGAAGTGTCTTCGTTTTTGTTTCACTGGTTTGTCGGTTGAGTCTATTGCCAGCTTGTGAGTGGCCAAGCTAAGAGGAATGTCATGCATTTCCTCGTAGGTCCAAGCAAAAATATCGCTGTATTCTCTGAGGAGCTTTATCAAATCTTCCATGACTTTGGGATCCAACCCCCCTCTGACTTTCACCACCTTAGTGAGATCTTTTCCCTTGATAGGTATTTCTTCTAATTGATCCGCAAGATGACCACTGGTCCAACCCCACTCTTCATCCTCATATTTTTTTTCTGTTTACGTCTGTTACCTCTCCTTCTTCCATGTCATAATGACATTGTTCCGGCGTATCCGAATTTACTTCACTGGCCACGTGTGCGCACTGTCTTGCTAGCGCGGCGGGATTGTGGATACCGCATAGCAATTGCGCGCTACCTGTTGATCCCCTCTCACTTCTCCCACTTCTGTTCCCACTGGAAATTTTAGGACGTTGTGATAAATGGATAGTACCCCTTAATCCCTAATCCACCACGATGAACTCTGTCATCACGTTCTGCTGAAGTGGAGCTTCTCCGACTATCACCGGCAGGATTTTTAATCCCATAGGCATTACAGAGTCCCCTATGAAACCATACAAAAGCGAAGTGCAACTGTTGTAGCAAGAATTCTTCAAGTTAAGTTGCTCATGAGCTCCTTTAAATAGATGTCGACGCTGCTACCTGTATCGATCAAGACACGGTGAACCCAACAGTTAGCTATCTGTACCGAGATTACCATGAGATCGTCATGTGGTTGGACTGTATTGTAGACATTTTCCTCTGCAAAGACAATCTTGGTAGAGCGGGATGGATCACGGGACCCACTGCTAACCTTGAATATCTCATGACCTGCGTTGAGTCTAGGAATTTTTCTTACGTGGTTCTTTCTAGAATTGAAGTTCCACCCAGGGTGGGGCCTCCACTAATGGTATAAATCACTTGAATCTACTGCATTAGATCCTTCTCCTCATCCCTCCTTCTATTTGCCGCCTCCTGCATCCCGCTTTGTACCCGTTTTCCCTCCTTGATACTATCCCGTACCTATTGTAGAAATTCTGTCAGTAGGCCTCCCCTTACCAATCCTTCGATCTGATTGCGGAGGCTGTAGCATTCTGAGGTGTTGCGTCCGACATCCTCGTGGAAATAGCAATACTTGTACTGGTTCCTCATATCAGCTGGGACTTTCATGGGACCTGGCTTCTTGAGTAGGCCTTTGTCTTAGATGGTGACGTATATGGTTTCCCTTGAAGTGTTGAGGAGGGTGTAATTATTATATACATCTTCCTTCCTTGCCACCCGGGCAACTTCTTAGAGGGGCCGCCCTAGGGGGCGATCTCCTAAGAGGGGATCTCCTAGTCGGGCACCTTTCCTGGTATGAGGGAATAGAAGGCGGCCTGTAGGTTGACCTGTTTGGGGGCTGATTTTGGAATCTCTTGACGGGTACAGGCTTTGGAGCCTCCTTCTTAGGACGCGGGGCCAACCGGGCTTCATCATGCTCCACCTTGATTCGGAGATGCTTTTCTATGTCCACCTGTTCTAAAGCTCGATTGTAAGCTTCTTGGTAAGTTTCTGGTGGATGCTTAGCAAAAGAGCGGAATAATCTTCCTACCCATAAGTTTCTTCAAAAATTGGCCAAGGTTTCTTTTTCGTCGAATACTCTCATTTGGATCACTTCCTTATGGAATTTTCCACATAAGACCTCAATGTTTCACCCCGCTCCTGGATCACATATAGAAGCAAGATAGGGTCCTTGGGATGAGGCTTGATTCCCTAAAATTGTGCACAGAAAGCTGTGGTGAGCATAGAAAAAGAATCAACACTACCTAGTGGCAATTTCCTAAACCATATTTTGGAATAGTCAGTCAAGGTCGAGGGGAACATCCTGCACATGGCTAACCCTGTTGCATTCTGGACTTCCATCCGGTGGACAAATCTTTCCAGGTGACTAATAGGATCTTCTGTTCTGGAGTACTTTTTGGAGGGCATCCTGAATTTGGGAGGGAGCCCCGCCTCCCTGATTCTTTTGGAGAATGGTACATTCATCTCACCTAGGGGGTTCCTCCGGATTTCTTGGTGCTTTACCTTCTTTAATTCCTCTAACTCCTTAGCCATTTTGGCTATCTGATTCTCCAGGCGCTAGGATTTAGCATTTCCGGATCAGGCCACCGAGCCTTCTTCATCTGAGGTTTCTGAATTAACAACCACTTCCTTTCGCTTGGCTTTTTGGTGCTTACTTCTAGGGCTTTTTCAGGATCTAATGCTTCCTTTCCAGTCTGGATGTGGATTTTTCTTCTCTCCCATTGGCCTTGCGGGGGGTTGGGCCTTCCACGGTGGAATCTCAATTACGGACTTTACCGGTCGGGGTCTGAGATTAACTTGGCAGACTGGGTTTGGTGAAGACGGTCCTAGTCGGTCAAAAACCGGTACTCAAATAATTGGGCCGATGTCTCTCGCGATCCCAGCTGCTTTAAGGGGATTCCTTGAGCTATCATTCTGAGTCAGATGGCTTTTACGTAGGCAGCAGCCTGTTGCTCTAGAATATCCCGATTGATCTCTTGCCCAATCGGATCTCGGGGCAAAGGACCTACGGCTGTGACCGGAGGAGGTATTGGTGCCGCATTGTCATTCCTAGATCCTCTACCCCGTTTTTGAGCTCTTTCGGTGGAAGCGAGTGACAAGGGTCCCGATGGAGCAGGATGGACCTGAGAAGATCGTAGTCTCATCTTTCTACTTCGTTGGATAGAGATAAGATAACTTTTCTATAAATGTTGGGAAAATACCTCCCTACAGACAGCGCCAAAAGTGTTAATGGAAAATTATCACTGGGGTAAATCTCCAAATAACAACTTTAAGAACCAAGATCGAGATAGATCTCGGTTGGAGGGGTATCACGTAGTTCGATACCAATAAGATTCCTATCAAACCGAGCTAAAAACTCATACAAAGAAAGATTAACAAGTACGATTTTATTGATAAAAACTTATATACAAATGATGAAATTTTGTGGTAAGATGATCTGTGGCGGTATTTAACGTTTTTCGTTAGATGATGGAGATAGTGTGCTCGTGCCTGTCGATATGTAGAATTGAATGCTAGTGTAGGGTTTGGGGAGCCGAATTTTTTCTCCTCTTATTTTGATAAATGTAATGTTGTATATATAGGTCATATTGCTTGCCATACACTCCTATAATTTTGGTCTAGGGTTTTGGCGATCACAGGACTTTCCTTCCTTATAAGAGACAACCTTGTAGGAACTTTAATTATCCAAATCAAGTGAATCCCTTTTGAGAGGATTTTGATACTAGTGGACTCCTTATTTGAATGAAATTTTTGAGAGGCGCGAAGGAGTCTACCTTTTCATCGGGAGATGAACGACCGCGTTTCATTCCCCTAGCCATAGAGCTTCAAGATCTGTGTGTCTGAACATATGGATATAAAATTCTGTAAGTATATCTTATGGTTATCTGGTGAGAGGATCCCAGGAGGTATTTGGGTTCATCTGGGTTCTCGTGTACCCCGCCTTTTGCTAGTTTGATACATTCCTAGTTAGGTGCTTAGTCGACGGGGTATCCTGATATCTGTTATTCTCGCAGCGGGGTACCCGGTTGGATGTAGAAGCGGGATGTTTTAGCTAAAGTTGTATCTGGATGTCTGTATGATGTGACAGCGAGGTACCCTAATGAAGCAATAGCGGGGTATCTTTTTGATCTAGTAACGGTATACATGTCCGGTGCAGTAGCGGGGTACTCTATTGAGCTCTGTGATAGGATTCTGAGTTGAACTCCACATTGGAACATTTTAGGGGTCATCGGGATTGCTAGGCTTAGTTGGGGTTACTCCGAGGGAGGAGGCAGTTACCTAGATTCGATCCAGTATTCTTCTTTTTAAGAGTACCTAGATGGTATCTCAGCCTGTGCTTCTTCCTTGTATCCAGGTGGAAAATTCTTCTTTAGTCCTTTGCCAATTTTGGTGGTTAACAGTTTTTATGTGCGTAATTATAGGAAATGGTGCAATAATGGGTTTGGAAGTGTCACAGTGATTCCGATAGAAAAGTGGCAAAAGGAAAGGTAAAGGATCATCAGTAGTCTTATAGTGTGGGTTGAGTGCGGGTCGCAACCGTACTCCAACCACACTTCTACCACAACGGGGACCTCAAGCTTAAAGAAAAGTTAAAGTGTGGGTATAGTGCGGGTCATCCAATCGCACTACACCCACACTGTTGCCAATTCTAGACAAGCCAATTTGCACCTGACGTTAAAGTACGGGTAAAGTGCGGGTCATCCAACCGCACTCCACCCGCACTACAAGCAAATCTAGAGAAGCTGATTTTATACCTGACATTAAAGTGCAGGTCAAGTGCGAGTTATTCAACTGCACTCCACTCGCACTTTGAGTTGAAGCCGAGAAGTGGAAATCACACCTGATGTTAAAGTACGGGTCATTCAACTGCACTCCACTCGCACTGTAGCACAATCTAGAGAGCTGAATCTACACTTGATCATTATAGTGCTGGTAAAGTGCGGGTAATTCACCCGCACTCGACCCGCACTCCACATGCGCCAGATCTCATTTTGAAGTTTATGTGATCTATATTTGTATGTAGTATAAATTTGTTTTAGGTAGCTTTTACTTAGTTATAAAGATAACCTAGATCTAGAAACACTCTCACTTACATTCTCTACTAAACTTCAAGAAAGATAGGAGATTGAAGCAACTTCAAGGAAGGAGATGATTTCTAAGGGTTCTTCCTCTTTCCTTTCTCTCGTTTTCTTGGTTGTAATTAGTAGCTAAATCCCCTCTAAGGGGTTGATGGAGTAGTTAGTTAAATATTGGGCTTGTACATAAACTTGGTTATATATATATTCATATCTATTTTTCATTGTTCTATTCTTGTTCTTTAATGGTTTTCATTGATTATTTGATGAGATACATGATCTTGGCAAGTTCTCCTTAGTTTATGTATGAGTATGGCATCTAGATATACATGATGTTTAGTTGTACCTTGCTCAAATCAATAGACGGAATGTCATGAACTCCGATTTTGAAACCGCGGTCTCAAAACCTCGAACGGGTTTCTGGCACTATACATCCTAGGTCGGTACTCGTAAGAGAATTAGAAGTCAACACTATACATCCTAGGTTGGCTAATCTGTAATCGGTTGAATCTTTGATAGGTAGATGCACTTCATTTCCAGACTTCGTATGAACACCCAACACTATACATCCTAGGTTGGTGGTTCACAACGGATTAGTCCCTAATAGGTGGTCCTCACTATACATCCTAGGCTGATCACTTGATGGGGATAAATAACCGACTTTATACATCCTAGGTCGGTTACCTTTGAATAAACGTGCTTATTTACGAGTTTGTTGCATTGCCCAGTATTTACTTTCGAATCCGTTAACTCCTTAGTTCCCATCATCTATATATCCTTCACTCCATTTCCCCTTTATCTAGGTTGCATTGTTAGTTTAGATTAATTATTGTGTTAAGTCACATTTTCACAACATCCTCATTTACTTATTATTAATTACATGAATGCTACTCTAGCATTAGCTAGTTCTTGCTAGTCCCGTGTCCCTGTGGACGACACCCCACTTACCACTACACTTGTGTTTTAAAAGCTAATTAGGGCTTGTGAGGGTTTTAGAAATAGTTTTGATGGGCGGTTTTCTGACGATGTGAATCATCATCTGTCAAATGGCGTCGCTTCCATGGACACGGTGAATTTAGTAGGATTAGTTTTGCTTGATTAGTGTTTATAGTTATTTATATTTCTGTATTTTATTTTGTTTTTGTGTCTTTTTACGTCATGCAGTATTTGTTTTGGAATTTCAGGATTTTTAAATATATGCACGGAAGATCACTTAGAGGAATAGTGTTACCCATTGTTGACAATATCAATCAGTTGGGTAGGAGAGTCGGTCAATTAGAAGAGAACATGACAAACGGGGATCCTCAGAATCAACCCGAGCAGAATATGGGTGATAGGGATGCTCCAATTCTGAATGAGCAACAGACTCACGAGCATGAGGGCAGTGTATATAGGGAGGAACAGTTGGGTCTCACCATGGGCGAGTATACACTCCCATTTGTAGGAAATGTGCCCACCGCTATAGTGCTAGATGATAAGGCAAGGCAGTATGAACTGAAGAATATGCACATTGGCCTCCTACCATCTTTTAATGGGAGAGTTACCGAAGATTGCCTCTAGTTTATGAAGCAATATGGAGCCACATTAGAGACCTTTCCGGTAATGGCTCATCAAGCAGTGCTGATAAGAGAACAACTTCACCTTAGGTGTTTCCAGTATTGTTTGAAAGACGCTGCTATGGCTTGGTATATGAACTTGAGGACAGGGTCATTGGTGACATGGAGCCAAGTATACAAGGTGTTCTTCAACAAGTACTTTCCGTCACAAAAGGTGAAGGACCTCTGGTTAAAAATAGCATCATTTGTTGAAGAAGACGGAGAACCATTCCACGAGGCATGAGAGAGGTTCAATCTACTGTTAGCTTAGATGCCGCCGCACACATACCATCCAGAACTGAAAGTAAATTCCTTCTATAGTGGACTTTCACCTATCAAACAAATGGTAGTGGACAATGCATGCGGGGGTACAATAGCTGATAAAAGGGCAGTTGAAGCAGACATCTTGGAAAAGATAGCTCAAAATTCATAGTAGAGAACATCCCATGTGAGAAGGGGTGGAAGGATAGATGTGGGGTAGGACACCCAAGTTCAAATTCAGATGTCCAAAATGAACAAGGAGCTCCAATCTATCAAGGAGCTTATAACTAGAAAGCCAGAACCTTCACATAGGGTTAGTCAAGTAACAGAAGCGATAGAAGGGAGAGAGGGGCATTTCGGTCAAGAAGAGCAAGCCCAAGCCCAAGCCCTTGGGGAATTTCAAAGGCAACAGAATGACCCATATTCGAATACATACAATCCAGGGTTGAGGAACCATCCTAACTTGTCTTGGTCAAATAACAACCACCTAGGGGCAACAAATTATAAAGGTCGTAACACCAATTACCAAATTGGGAATTTCAATCAGGGGTACCAAAATCGAAGATACAATAGGTTTAACCAGGGAGGTTCAAGCAACAACAACCAATGGGGTAGTTCAAGTAACAACCCACCAAACCACCTTAATTCCCAAGTACCAACCAACCAACCAAATGACAAATCCCTAGAGGTGATAGTGAACATAGTTATCAAAACAGTTGGGATAGGGTCCGAAGCGTTCAAGAATACCTTACATGCATCAGAGCAATGGATGACCGCTTACATGCAATCAAATGATCAAAGGGCGAATAGCCATGAAGCGTTATTGAAAAAGATGGAAACTCAGTTGTCACAAATTTTTGATGTATTGGTCAAGAACAAGGGTAAGGCATTAGGCACCGATGAGCACATTAACGTGCTAGAGGTAACCGAGTTGGGAGTTGAGGAGGTGATAGAAGAAGGAATCATCCCAACTAAGGAAAAGATTCTAGACATCTCCGATGAAATGAAAGTAACGAGGGAGGTGAAGGTTGCACATGATGAGAATGGGAGAAGTGGCATAGACTTCTCCGTTAAACTTTTGGATCCTAGAAGTTCGTAATAGAGGTGGGAATTGAAAACTCACCTAAGATGGGAGTAGTGCTTAATATGGGGGCTAGCATTAATATGATGCCCCTAGAGGTATACAAACAGTTGAAGATTCAGTCAATCAAGCCTACTTCTTAGATGCTCATCATGGCGGACAATTCTTCAACCACCCTAGTTGGAATAGTAGAGGAAGTCTATTTGAATGTACACGGTTTGATGGTACCGGTTGAATTTGTGGTGCTAGAGTGCAAGAAAGGAGAAACCAGTGGTAGGGACTAGAAATTGCTTTTGGGGAGGTCATTCATGGCCACAGCCGGAATGGTTGTGGTATCCGTTCTATGAACATTTCCTTCAGCTGTGGAGGAAAGAGTGTGAACTTCATGGTTGATATGAGTCAAGTGGAGGATTGCTTGGTCTTAGAGGCACCCAAGTCAAGGAAGAAAAGAAGCCGAATTTTCACTCTTGTGCAAGCCTTTGAGGGTGTGAATGAGATGGAAATGGGCAGCCAAGATTGTTTGAAGGAAAGACAATAATGTGATCTCGAAGAGGAGGAAGTGATTTTCGAGGAGATAGGTGAGCTTGAGAAAGAAAACATAAAGCTCAAACTAGAAGTTTATTTGCTTAAGACCGAGAATGGAATGTTGACGACAAAGGTATAGAACTTCTCAACATTGAACAAGAGTCTTGAAGAGCAATTGGTGGAGCTTGCCAAAAAGGAGGAGTTAGGCTCCAAAAACCTAAAGGAATTGGCAAGACTCTCGACGGAATTTGAGGAGGAAAATAGGAGAAGGTCAAGAAAGATGTTATTGAGTGTTGAGACATCAACCAAGGCCATGTTGGATTTGCAAGAATAGTTGAACAAAAAAGAGGATGAATTGAAGCGAGTCAAAGTTAAGGAGTGTGATTTGATTATTTAGCTTGACAGGGCAGAAAACGTTGTCAAATCCCTCAAATACAGTCAACACAAAGGAGACCACATTAACAACAAACAAGGGAGTTTTCCTAACCGTTCTCTAACTTGTTATTTTTGTGCAAGAAAGGGGCACATTAAGGCTTATTGATTTAAGTTCCAAAGATTTAAAGCAAGTCAAGTTAGGTCTCGAATGAATCCACTAAGGGTTAAGCAAGTATGGGTTAGAAAAGACCAAGTTGGTCAATTGTGCAAGGTTGGGAGAGATACCGCATGCAAACCATTGGCACCAGTTTAGGTGGCCAAGTTGAGTGTATTCCCCATTCTGGTCAAACCTCTGTTGACCATGCCCAACTTTGAGTGCTTTGTACCCATTTTTGAGTTCGTGTAAATGTTTTTGCATTTCGAATGGCTAGTTCTTACTTTAGATAATTTTTGACTATAGGACTTTTTGATGTGTTGTTTGTGGTGTTATGTGCAAGAATATAGATTTAGTGCAGAATCCAGAAACTGGAGCTAGGAAACAGTACAGTTTAAGTGTGGGTCAATCACCCGCACTCCAATCACACTCAGACAGATAGAGAGCATCAGGTAATAAAGTGTGGGTCAAGTGCGGGTCAATCACCTGCACTTCACCCGCACTCTGTGCAAATTATATATATGCCATGTCGTTTTCTAAGGCTCCACCACTTTCAAAAACAAAAAGAATAGACTAAACAACCTTTGTTTTCCCTCGCTCAACCGACAGGTATTCCGTGTGCTCCACATTTCCAATTTTCGGCAACCAAGGTATGATTTTCTAGCTTTGATTTCGTTCACTTGCCTCTCTAATCATGATTTCCATCCTTTTCTTCAATTTTTTTTTTGCCTATTTAGCATAAACTTCATAGTTAAAGATTGGGCCATGGATTCATGCCTTTTGCCATGCTTATTTTGATGATTGTGAGTTGATTTAATTGCAATGATTGTTGAAATTCGGTTTTGATTGTGTCATTCAATTTTCTCATGTTAAACTTTTTATTGAATATCTATGATGATTGAATGATGGGTTGTTGTTTATCTATGCATGTGAAGTGTTTGATGATGATTTAATTATCCAATTGCACATGCATGTTCAAACTTCGAATTTAGGGTTTATAGGATTGATTGGAATTTATATATATGGGTTAAAGCCCTGTTTTTGTGAGTTGGTTCGATGATGTATTGTGTATATTTTTGGTGTGCATTGTTATGATTCTGCACATAACAGAATCTGGAAACAGGTTACAGTGCGGGTCCAGTACGGGTCACTCACCCGTACTTCACCCGCACTCTATCAGTCTGACAGGAAACTGCTGTTCTTCATTTTTCTACATGATTGCCTCATGGTTAATCGATAAGAGTGTTCCCTTAACTATTTAAATTTCTTATGCAGATGTTTGGAAGGACCAGACAATCTGCCAAACATTGGAGTCAAGTTCCTGAGCGACGTACAAGGAGAGGACCTCAGGTTCCACCACAGTGTGTCAGGCACACAGATTTTTAGGACCGCTTTGAATATTTTAAGGAGCGGGATATTGTGGTTGAAAGAGGCATAACATTGAAAGAGTTAGCGGACACCCCCGATTCCTTAAGTAATGGAGAGGAGGGGATGTGAGAATTTTGTTAGCACCTCGCCTATGTATTGCAGAAGTGTTGTGGAAGAATTCTATACAGGGATGGTACTAAAGGATTTTTAGAGAATGCCCATTGTTTTAGTCCGTGGGGTACAATTCTGAATGATGATCATAGACATCAACAAGTATTATTGAACTGAGCTCCCAGATGATTAGGAGGTGGTTGGGAGACTACGCAATGAGGTGACTTGGAATAATATGTTTATCACACAGAATGTAGAGTTTGCCAATCAGTTGGTGATCCGACCAATAGATTTTTGTGTGGCCCTTGATTACCGCATAAAGCATACAAACTTGAGATTGGAGCTGAGATTTTGGCATGTCTTCATCTCCTACTTCTTGATCCCCAGGAAACACCGGACGTCAGTTAACTTCAATGAGGCCATGGTCCTTTACTGCATCCTTCAGAATCAATTGGTTGACATTGGCTTCCTGATCAAGACAGAGATACTCGAACTAGGTGGCATCAGAGTTGACAAGCAGCCACTCATTTTTCCTAGCTTGATCACCGCATTTTGCAGAGAGGCATAGGTGCATTTCGGGTCCGACTCTTTTGATAGTGGTTTAGGTCTTGTTGGGAGATTCACGTGGAATGATCAATTGAGAGAACGGGACCCCTCTTGTGTCAAAGTTCGAACTGGGAGGAAGAAAGCCGCGCAGGGAGCAGGTACAAGTAGGCAGGCAGAGGAGATTCCAGACCCCATAGGGACTAAACAGGGCCTTGTGGAGTATATGGAGTATAGTCACATGCCCACACCTTCGCAGGAGACTTCTGAGGAGATTCCTTGGCAAACTTTGCTGGCTGGTTTGAGCGCTCTCTAGACTGAAGTCCTTGAAAATAGATAGCAAATTGCTGATAGCAGGGCAAAGTCTAGTGGGTTCTATGCCGACATATGGGGAAATCTCATAGATATGAGGGAGGCACTCAATCTCCTAGCTTATCCAAGGAAGAAAAAAAGGCTTGCCACTTCTTCACCACCATTAAAAGGCCCAGTCATTGATCCAAAACTCTAGGCTTCAATGGAGATATCTAGGAAAGAGCATGACGAGAGGATGAGAGCAGAGCGTGACCAAAAGGGAAAGGGGTAACCAGTGGAGCAGAGCTAGAGTTGTCAGACGAGGATTGACCGACCGTTTCCTTTATGTTTCTTATTCATATTTCCTTTTATGTATTTGAATTTTTAGTTAGTTTTATTTAGGGTTTTTTATGGACGTTGGGACCTATGTTTTGAAACTGCATTTGACATTCGATTTGGTAGATGTTTTGTGTGTTTTGTACTAGGTTCTTGATCTTTTGAGAATCACATGACAACATGCTTGGACAATAGAACTATCTTCATTTTAAGGGAGTTTCTACTTTTCGATTTTTGTACTTAATTGTTTTTCATATTTGTGGAATTGATTGGTGCATGTTTTGTTAATTTAGTTGAGCATGGTTATGTGCATAGTGATTAAAGTTTTTGAGCTTATGTTTAAATCCGGTTTGGGGGTCGTTGTGCCCTTTGTCCGTTGATATTTTGCACTTTATGCATGTTCTATTATTTTGAGTTTTGGACGGCATTCCCCCCCGCCCCTCCCCCGCTAGGCCATGCCTTGTGGTTACCAACAATAGGGGACATTGTTGAGTTTTGGTTTGGGGGTGTGGTACGCCTTGTAGAGTCGTCCTTGTGTTTGAATTTTAAGGCCCAATTTTTCATTTATTCCGCTTGTCCAAATTTCAGACTTTGAGTAAGTTTGGGTGTGATGCCTCTAGCGCGTGCTTTTGGTGAGTTTTGGTATGTGTTGTGAACTTGTGATGTAGCTTGGTGCTACTTTAGGGATTCGCTTGCACCTACATGGGTTTATCCCATCTATGGTGTTAAGTTGAGGGGATTCAGTGTTTCCAAGCCTAGTTCTAATAGTGGAGATCCCCGTGAGATCACAAACACAAGTGTTCAAAATGTGTATTTTGAGTGTTGTTATTGTATATTCTTAAACACTTATCTTGTCATATATGTCACATGCCATAGGACTTATAGATTATATTGTGATTGCGTGTTGGATACGTTCATTCCCTTGGTAGATGAATTGTGGATGTGATATTAGGCAATGTGTGTGAATTTAACTACCTGTGATAGCCTAAACACACTCCTATCCATATTGTGTGCTCCAAAGCCAAACTTGAGGCCAAACATTTACTCTTTCATTTTGTACCAATACAACCATATACCATAGCTTAAACACATGCCTACCTTTATGACTAATCATGTTAGGATGTATAAATGTGGTGATGAAAGTAATTAAACTCAAATGGTCAAACCAATTGTACAAAGGAAAAATGTTGAATATGTGAGCAAATGGTTAAAAATATAAAGGTACCCAAATTTGTACTTGTGAGCCACGAATTTTAAAAGAAAAGAAATGTGGGCAACTAAAAAAAGAAAAAGGAAAAGAGAAAAGAAAAAAAAAATGTTCAGATTAATTGATGCTAAGTACTCACAATGTGGAGTACAACATTGAAAGCAAAATATGGGTAAAACAAATGCTTAAACACTAGAGTGTGAGTGATCAATGAAGTAAAATAGCATTGTATAGTGTGTGTGGTCGTATTCTAACATGATTAGTGATTTTGAAATCCAAATTTCCATATTCTTTGTGTCACCTCATTAAACCCCATAGCCACGCTATAACCAAATGAAAAATCCTTTTTGATCCAAAATGAGTCTAGTTCGGGAATGTTGGTTGATACACGATCTTTCACGTCCATGGCATTGTGAGTCTTTCCTAGGATAGTTCTTTGCTAAAAGTGTTGTGTAGAATCCATCTTTGCATAAATTGTTGTGTGGAACTTAGGATTCTGTGAGGAAAGAAAGAGAGAATTCATGTTAGCTTTAGTATCGAAGTGAATTATGCTCGAGGTATGAGAGCGAGTAGTCCCTAATACATGAGTGCCTTAGGTGTGGGATTTGTATTCGTGCGAGCCTCCCTTTAGTACCTCAAAGTGCTCTAGATCTCGCGCATATGTTTTTCTTCTCTCTATCACACCTGTATGTATCATATCACTTTTTAGGCTTGTTGCATTTTGAATTATTGCTTAGGTGTCTAGGATTTATTTCAGTTAGCGTCTTACCATTTTATAATATGTTTGCTCAAGGATGAGAAAAGGGTTGGTTTGGGGGTGTTTGATCGTGCCAAATATGTTGTATATGTAGGCCCTCATTTCCCTATCCTTTGTTCCGTTTTCATACTTTTTGGCTTCTGTAATGGTTGTTATATGCGTAATTGTAGGAAATGGTGCAATGATGGGTTTGGAAGCATGTCATGGTGATTTCGGTAGAAAAATGGCAAAAGGAAAGCCAAAGGATCATCAGCAGCCTTATAGTACGGTTGTAGTGCGGGTCGCAACCGCACTTCTACCACAACAGAAACATGATGCTTAAAGAAGAGTTAAAGTGTGGGTACAGTGCGGGTCATCCAATCGCACTCCACCCGCACTGTTGCCAATTCTAGAGAAGCTATTTCGCACCTGACGTTAAAGTGCGGGTAAAGTGCTAATCATCCAACTGCACTCCACCCGCACTACAAGCAAATCCAAAGAAGCTGATTTCATACCTGACATTAAAGTGCGGGTCAAGTGTGGGTGATTCAACCACACTCCACCCGCACTCTGAGCTGAAGTCGAGAAGTGGAAATCACACCAGACGTTAAAGTACGGGTCATGCAACCACACTCCACCCGCACTATAGCACAATCCAGAGAGCTGAATCTGCACCTGATCATTATAGTGCGTTAAAGTGCGGGTAATTCACCCACACTCCACTCGCACTCCACGTGCTCCAAATCTCATTTTGAAGTTTAAGTGACCTATTTTTGTATGTAGTATAAATATAATGTTATAGATTCGTTTTAGGCAGCTTTTACTTAATTCTAAAGATAACCTAGATCTAGAAACACTCTCACTTACATTCTCTACTCAACTTCAAGGAAAATAGGAGATTAAAGCAACTTCAACGAAGGAGATGATCTCCAAGGGTTCTTCCTCTTTCCTTTTTCTTGTTTTCTTGGTTGTAATGAGTAGCTAAATCCCCTCTAAGGGGTTGATGGAGTAGTTATTTAAATATTGGGCTTGTACATAAACTTGGTTATATATATATATATATTCATATCTACCTTTCATTGTTCTATTCTTGTTCTTTAATGGTTTTCATTGATTGTTTGTTCAGATACATGATCTTGGCAAGTTCTCCTTAGTTTATATATGAGTATTGCATCTAGATATACAAGATGTTCAGTTGTACTTTGCTCAAATGAATAGATGGAATGTCATGAACTACGATTCTGAAACAGCGGTCTCAATCTAACCTCGAACAGGTTTTCGGCACTATGCATCCTAGGTCGATACTCATGAGAGAATTAGAATTCAACACTATACATCCTAGGTTGGCTAATCTGTAATTGGTTGAATCTTTGATAGGTAGATGGACTTCATTTCCAGACTTCTTATGAACATCCAACACTATACATCCTTGGTTGGTGGTTCAAAACGGATTAGTCCCTAATAGGCGGTCCTCACTATACATCCTAGGTTGATCACTTGATGGGGATAAATAACCGACTCTATACATCATAGGTTGGTTACCTTTGAATAGACGTGCTTATTTACGAGTTTGTTGTATTGCCTAGTATTTACTTTCGAATCCGTTAACTCCTTAGTTTCCATCATCTATATATCCTTCACTCTATTTCCCCTTTATCTAGGTTGCACTCTTAGTTTAGATTAATTATTGTGTTAAGTCACATTTTTACAACATCCTCATTTACGTATTATTAATTACATGAATGCTACTCTAGCATTACCTAGTTCTTACTAGTCCCGTGTCCCTGTGGACGACACCCTACTTACTACTACACTTGTGTTTTAATAGCTAATTAAGGCTTGTGAGGGTTTTACAAATAGTTTTGATGGACGGTTTTCTGATGGCGTGAATCGTCATTTGTCATCCTTTTCAACTTGGTTACTCACAGGCTACCAGTGGACGCAACCTTCAAGCAGGTCAAACAAAAGAGGATGCTTTTCAACTCTGAGTAGAATGCCGCAGTGTAGAAAAAGGTGGACAAGCTTCTCATAGCCAAATTCATCAGAGAGTCCCACCACCCCGAATGGATCGCTAATGTGGTTATAGTGACCAAAGCCAACGGGAAGTGGCACATGTGTGTGAACTACACTGTTCTCAATCGGACCTGCCCAAAAGATAGCTTCCCTCTCCCTAAAATATATCAGTTAATTGATTCCACAGTAGGCAACAAGCTTTTGAGTTTCATGGACTCCTTCTCGGGGTACAATCAAATCATGATGCACCCCTCAGATCAGCACAAAACTAGCTTCATCACCGCACATTCGGACTCAAGAACGCTGGTGCAACCTACCAGCGTCTGGTGAACAATATATTCAAGCAAACGATAGGAAAGTCCATAGAAGTGTACATAAATGACATGATTACTAAGTTTCAGACAGTAGATCAGCTTCTAGAAGATTTGTACCAAACCTTCCGGTTAATAAGGGAGAATGAAATGAGGTTGAATCCAACCAAGTGTGCCTTTGGAGTAGCAGCAGGAAAGTTTCTTGGTTTCATGGTACACAAGAAGGGAATCGAGGCTAACCCCAAAAAGATCAAAGCCAATCATGGATCTTGAATCCCCAACTACTCTTCAGCAAGCCTAAGGGTTGATTGGTAGAGTCGTGGCCTTGAACCGTTTCATACCCCTATCTACTGACAAATGTTTACCTTTCTTTAGAATCATTAAGCAGGGTAAGAAGATGAAGTGGGACCAGGAGGGTGAGCAATCATTCCAGTCATTGAAAAAGTATCTAGCTAGCCCTCCTTTGCTAGTAAGCCCCTACCCGGGGAAGAACTGCAACTCTATTTAGCAGTATCAGAAACTGCTACCATTGGAGCCCTCGTGAAGGAATGTGTCTACGAGGTCTAAAGGCCAATTTACTCTATGAGCCGTGCTCTAACCAAGTCTGAGAAGAATTATACCCTTTTGGAAAAGCTCACCTATGCACTCTTGACTACATTCAGAAAGCTCCAACCGTACTTTCTAGCTCACACGATCGCGATAGTTACGGACCAACCACTCAGGCAATTCCTCCAGAGGCCAGATGTATCAGGCAGACTGGTCTTGTGGGCTTCAGAGCTTACTCAATATGACATAAGTACAAGGCAAGAACGACAATCAAGGCTCAGGCCTTAGCCGACTTTGTGGCAAAATTCAGCAAGACTCTAAATCCGAATACAACTAAGATACCAAGCTAGGACCCAAAATCCCAAGAATTGCCAACCGGTTACAGGATCTGGGTACTGTAAACAGATGGCGTGTCAAGTTAAGTTAGATGTGGAGCCGAAATCATCTTTACTGCTCCTGACAACATTGAGTGCAGCCACAGTTTCAGGTTCAAATTTAAAGCCACCAACAATGAGGCAAAGTGTGAGGCACTGTTAGCAGGATTGAAAGTGGTAGAAAAGTTAGGGGCTGATTTCCTCCTAATTAAAAGCGACTCCCAACTTGTGGTCAATCAGGTATCCGACGTTTACTAAGCAAAGAGAGACAACATGATAGCTTACCTCAAAAGGTCCATGAAGCAACAGCGAAATTCAAAAGTGTGATGATGGAACAAATTCCTTGAGAGAAAAATCACCGAGCGGATGTTCTGACCAGGATTGCCGCAACTGGAGGATAGGCATTGCCTAGAGGAGTACCCCTCCAACTGATAATCTAATCCAACATAGCTACAGGGATGGAAGTAACCCCAGCAAGTCGCTTGTCATGATGGATGGATCCTATAGCAGAATACCTCTAGAATGAGATCTTGCTTGTAGACTCGGATCAAGCACGCAAGCTCAATAGGATCGCGACTAGGTACTGTCTGATGGAAGGATGCCTCTATCGTAAAGGAAAATCCCTCCCATTGCTGAGGTGTCTGTATCTTGATGAAGCCCAGTGGGCTCTAAACTAGGTACATGTAGGGGACTACGACAACCACGTATCAGGAGAGACCTTGGCTTACCAAGTTCTTAGAATGGGGTACTACTGGCCTACTTTTCACTATGACGCTAAGAAATTTGCATAGTAATGTGAACCTTGTCAAAAGACAGCAAACCTCTACCATATGCCTCATAAGAGGCTTACTTTGATTAGTACTCTTTATCCTTTTGCCATTTGGTGACTAGACCTAATCTGACCGTTTCCTACTGCCTCTAGTTAGGCCAAGCATGCTATAATAGCTATAGATTTTACCTAATGGGTCGAAGCAAAATCCCTCACCAAGATCACTGAAGCAAACACCACTATCTTTATCAAGAAGAACATCGTATGCCGATTCGGCACCTCGATGGCCATATTCATTGATTTAGGTAAACAGTTTGACAATGCCAACTTCAGGGAATTCTTTAGAGGGCGAGGTATTGATCTTCGTTTTGCATTGGTGGCTCACCCAAAAACAAACGGGCTAGTAGAAGTTGCCAATAAGATAATCAAGAAGCTTCTGAAGAAGAAGCTCCTGTAAAAAAAAGGGAAGTGGGTGGATGAACTGCCAAATGTGCTATGGGCATATCGGACCACCAAGAGAACCGCTACAGGTGAAACTCCTTACTCACCTATCGAGCACAAGTTGACATCCTTCGGAGTTCAACACTTGGAACTGGAAGATAATGATGTGAAATTAAGGGCTAGCCTAGACCTCCTCGAAGAGAAATGGGATAAAGCTGCAGAATGGGTAGCTGCCTATCAGAGCAAGATAGCTAGATGCTTCAACAAAAAGATAAAGACCAGGAATTTCAAAGAAGAGGACTTGGTCCTAAGGAAAGGGACACAAAACACACGGAAGTGGTTTGACGGTGTACTAGCTCCTAACTGGGAAGGCCCTTACCTGATAAAGATAGTGGTTCAGAAATGGGCTTACAAGTTAGAGGACATGGAGGGGTACCTGATAGACCACACTTGGAATGCCGATCACCTTAAGAGATTCTACCCTTAGTAATTCGGAAAAAAGGTTTTATATCAGATGGTATGCATACCTCGATTTGCTTTGTATTATTTTAAAAATTCAATAAAGACAGTCTTTTTCCCATACGTGATTCTCCAAAATTCACCTTACTAGTATCTCCAAAATTCACCTTACTGTTTTTTTTTTTCCATGACTAATCACCTCAAGACCAAGAAGAGCCACATGGCGCTCCTGCTGCCTTGGTCAGGGAATACCCTTCACCAAGAAGGATCTGGTGCCTGAGTGTTGAAATGGTGCAGTCACCTACCAGACTAAGGATTGGGTTCTATAGGGCCTAGTGGTCCACCCCATCCTCCTAAACCAGGAGACCCTATATGGATCTCTTGAAGCCTCGGACAGGGAATACCCTTCTTTAAAAGAACCTAGTGCCAAAGTGGCCTTAGTTGCCTACCAGGGCAGATCACCAAAAGCATCAGAATACCTTATCAGGGTACCTGGTGCCTCACTTCACAGTTATTTATACATATAAACCCTGGTGCGAAAGTGGTCTTAGTTGCCTACTAGGACAGACTGCTAGAAGGATTCAGGTACCTCTTTAGGATACTAGATGTCTTCCTTCACAGCTATTATACCCAAAGGCTTGGGACTAAAATTGTTTGAGTTACTTACCAAGACTGATCGTCAGACAGACTAGATGATCTTATCTGGGTACTAGAAATTTAACCTTACCTAATAGATGGGATTAATCTCACATCAAGATTCCTTATGAAGGAAACTACTAAATGTTCAAGCTATCAACATTCCTGTCGAGATACCCATACCATTTTGGAGGTCTATAATCAGTTTTACTCAAACCCTGGTTGTTCAAAGCTACTAGATCTGGATTTTGCAGGATTCATATGGAAATCATTATAAGGAGTGTGTTACCAGCATCAAGATATAACGTAAGCGAGACAGTATGAATGCAAAAACAAGGGAATTGTCATTAATCAATCGGGGTGCCCAAACCCCATTTCTAGGCTACATAGTAAATAAAAAAATAGGAAGAATCATGCAGATCCAACATCCTATTTTTCTTTTGCCTCCTTGCTTGGATCCGCCGTGACAACACTCTGATCCCCTTCAATCCAAGAGTGTTCTGTCTCAACTCGGCTTGCTCTAGAATCTAGCATCTCGGATCCAACAAGAATATTCTCCTCCAGGATGACCTTAGTAGCTTGCATCAAATCATGCTTTTGGACTTCAGGAGCAACATGAAAGTCTGGAACCGCCTTGGTTATCCCGACCATGTCAACCCCTGGCAAAGTGGGCTCTTGAGTTAGAGGAAGATCTGAGGCGCCACCTGATTGAGAATGACCTCTTTTACCTTGGTTAACATCCACATATTGATCTGCCTTAGCTAGGATTAAGTTTCGGCCCCACCCCAAGGTACCATGTAGGTCTGTATCAACAGGTAAGCCTTGGACAACTTCGTAGGAGGTAGTAAAGTAACCGGCTTCAAAGGACTTATCCATCCTCGCCTTCATAACCCTTACAGCTTCCAGCAGAGACATGTTCTCATCCAGAAGGACCGCCATCTCTTCCCTTATCGTCTCTCTCTCGACCCGGAGGCGCATAGATGTAATTACCTCGTATCTATAGTCTTGTGTCATCTGACCCAGCTTCGCCGGAGCAACCTGCCTACCTTCTTCAGAGTCTTAGGTAGCCTTCAGCAAAGGGCATACTCTTTTGTTAGTTCGGTTGAGCACCTCCTTAGCCTCTTCTAAATTTGTCCGAAAGGCTAGGTTGGATCCTCTCAAGGCCGACATCTATTGACCAACCGCCAAAGTAAATTTGAATGCCTAAACAAGTGAACAAGCAATATAAGTATCATCCATGAGGAATACCTATTACAGAATAAGGGGACAAAGAAATTGTACCTCAGCAATTAAGGAAGCCCCCTACTTTTGAAAAGATCAGAGGGTAGATAGACCATAGCCTATATATCTCCACTAGGGCAGGCAGGCGGCGGCGAATCGAGATACCACCTCATCTAGGGCATGATCCTAGGACCCTAAGCTGGAAGGGAGATCAACTGGAAGACTGACCGGAGAAGTTGAAGTTCTAACCTCCTCTATCTTGACTTGGGATCCAGAAGATACATTGGAAGAGGAGGAGAAGGAGAAGGAGGAGGAGGAGGAGGAGGAGGAGTGGGAGTTGTGTTCGATGGTGTAGTAGTAGAACTGATTGCCTGCCTTCGGGCTTTAACCGGTAAACCTCGAGCTCTAGCAGCCCGTGCCAACATTGCAATAAGTGTTGAGTGCGGTGGAATTAAGGTAGGGGAAGTAGAAAGAGGATTGAACATCCTTTGAGCTGAAGAAGGAATTAATACAAGTGGAGTTGATTCAGGTAGATAGGACCCCGGCGACATCCTTAAAGCCAGAGAAGAAGGAGGGGTTCGTACTAGAAGCTAGGACCCGGAACAAGCATCAGTACCCACACCGAGAAAAGAAGAAGGAACTGGGGAACCGACGGGATACGGGTCTAGTTGCTTCAACCTAGAAGGAATAGGAGCAGGAAGAGTCAGAGGGGTAGTAGAAACTGCCAAGGATAAAAAACCAATTCAGTTAAAAAAAAAAAAGCATAGAAAAAGGAAAGATAGAACTATATACTTGAGAGAGCAATAGAAATCCTCAAGGACCTCTCCAATGGTTTTCCTTCAAAAACATATAAGGTATGGTACTTCAGGTTCAAATGCCCCCTTTCTATGATCCGGCGGAGGATACCCTAGGATTCCTGTGAAGGCACCCCCTTTCCCAACTTGTCTTTCACGGTGAACTGGGTTGGGACCGGATACTCATAATCTCCGATAAATGCCGTATGCCCCCAATGTCGGCCAACCACTATCCATTCTTCTTTTCAGAGTGCATCATACTTCACATTTGCCCTAGGGACGAGAAAATTCATCTCATTAGCTGCTTTCAGGTATAACTTACCCCGAGGTACCATGTTTGCTATTTGGAATACGTATCAGATCTCTTCGAAACCTGGCTTCCTATCTATCTTATCCCGCTTGCATTACTCATTTTAGAGCATCAGGAACCCAAGTAAAGTTCTTCCAAAATCCCGACAAGATCAACAGAGGGGCCAGCTCCAAAGCAACTAAAGCCCGGTGAAGCGTGGGATGAAGGAGGAGACGGACCCTGCACTCGAAGGCTGTCTTATGAATAAGAAGTTGATCCATTGAGGGTGTACACGTCATAGCCTCGATGAGGCAAAGATAAAGTAATCAAATCTGAAATCTTGTAATTCCTTCTCAATTCTGCAAGGGTGTCTAAAGTGCACACTGAGTCAGAAATGATTCGGCCGTCATGAAAAGAGGTGAAAGAGATAGTGTGTACCCTGGCCAAAGTAACACCTGGTGCACTGCCCTCCTCCACAGCTTTGCCAACATACCCAGCGTCCTCTTCATCGAAAATTTGGACCGGGTCCTCTGATCTGTTGTGGAAACCTGGCCCTATTCTTGGATTTCCTGTAGAGCGACCGCCCAGCAGAGGTTGCTCATTATCGGAAGCATCCACTTCATCCCAATTTCTCTTCTTCCCCTTCAATGTCGAGGACCTCGCCTCTGATTCCTCCTGTCGCCCATCCAGAAGGTCATCAAGACTATCAGAAGGATCAAGGAATGCTAGAGGAAGGTCTTGGGAAGAGATAGGTAGCTTGGGAGGAAATGCCATAATAATAAAAAAAGAATAAGAAGCTTGAAAGATTGCTGAAGGATTTAGAAAGAGAAGCTAGGGTTAGGAGGAAACTCTTTTGAAATTCAAAAACCGAATGTGTGGAGAGAAGGAAGGTTGAGTTACTTATAGACAGAGGTTGGCGGTTACTCGAACAGGGTAGGAAACTAGAAGTAATGACTGGAAACGTATGAGGAACAGTTTTGAGAAAAAACCACACCAAAAACGGCTCATTTAAAACAAGCTGACCACATAGGATCTGACACATGGATTTCACATTAAATACATGTGTATCCAAGGAAGATTTCCTCTAAGAACTGAAAGCTAACCTAGCAAGATGCAAAACTGAACTGCATGTCAAATCCTTCAAGTAAAGTAGGAATCCTGACCCTAACCCTAACCCTAATTAGAAGCTGGCGTTCAAGTTTGGGGGGACTTTTATTAACTACCAAAAATGGCCGAGGGACCAAGGAAGAATTTTCCATTCTGATGCTAGGCTAGGAGGCAGGATCCTGCTACTACCTGTAGAAGATCTAGACCTAAGTGTCTCGGAGCAATACCAACCCACCCTGATCAGGGTCGAGAGTGCCAAGCTTCCGGGTTGACGAAATAAAGACAGGGTTCTAGGAACCTTGCTACCTGGTGAACCTAGTATCCCAATACCACACTCTCCAGGTATCTCGCTACGAGGACAGCCAGTACCCCAATACCCAGGTATGCTAGGATCACAACTCTAAAGACTCAGGCTACCCTAGGTACCTCGACACTACACTATCTTGATACCCCACTACAACATCAATCGATATCCTAGTACCTGGACATGTTGTTACCACGATTCAATAAGTTAAACCTCCTGAGTCTTTCCCAAAATACGCCAACCAAGCGGTTAAAGCTCCATGAAAAATGAATTACTAAGGCACCTAGAAGATAAGTTTAAAGCTACATTAAAACGCCATCGTTTAAATCAATATAGAGTTGGATTCCTTCCCACCATTGAAATACCTATTTGAAAGCAAAGTCAAACTCTATCAGAACTCCACCAAACGAGGGATCATCTATGTCATAACATGAAGGTAGAGACATTCTTGGAGATAGCTAGGTAATGCTCTGAAAATCTCTAGGTTATGAATTATGATTTTCAATAGAAGAGATTAAGAAGCAATTGTGTTATTTATTATATACTATCTTTCTTATCTATTGGGACCATCATACTTGATCTATTTCATCAAATAAACCTCCTAAGGTATCGAACTACTTGATACCTTTCCAACCGTGATCCGTCGAGATCTTGGTCCCTGAAAGTTGTTAATTGGAGTTTTCACCCTGGTGAAAATTTTCAGTTAACAGTTGTATTTCTAACTTTTCTCCTATATGCTATTTTTGCTCTATTAGGGATCACAAAAAGACATAATGTGCTAAATATGTTGAATATTGCAGAAATAGAAGCATGCTTAGGAAAAAGTGAGAAAAGTTAGGAAAGTTTGAATCCGTAAGGACAAACTAGACCAATCCAAAGAGTCTCCCTTCATTGCAAGGAATGACAAACCTAGTAATAAGGTGTGGGTAGTAAATAGCCACTATGAAAGTCATGTTAAATTGAAAATGCCTTCTAGCTTCCATATATTGCATGATAACTTTTCGAGTTAATTATGTGTTTCATTACACATATGAACATTTTTTAGAGTATGCTTGCATATGAATGTGTTATAGCTTCTAGTGGAAGCTCATTTTTAGGGTTTCCATTGTTTTTAGGATTCGTTTAGTGTTTAGAGTATTGAGTCTCTTATTTATCCACTTATCTTGATGATATGTGTTAGGTTTTTGGTTTGTCTTGGCATATATTCCATATGAAAGCGATGTTTTTTCTTGTATTGATTAGTGGTCTTAGGATTGATGATTTGAAGCTTCAAAGAAAGACTCGGCCACATTGCATGCTAGTTTGTGTTGTTTAAGGAGGAATGTGCTTCATTGCACAATAAAGGTAAAATAGACCTCATTCCTCTTACAAGGCTAGGCACACACACATACATGACATTCATTTGTGTCCTTGCATAGTTGAACAACATTTATTTAACACTTTCACACACTTGGCAATATATGCTCATTCATTAGATTTAAATTGATACTCATTGGAAAATGCATGTTCTAGGACTAAGTCTAAGAAACTGCATATGTGTGTGACTTGGTGTCTATTTGTTTTCATTTTATTGTTTTTGGACTGAGACATGATCTCTTATAATTCCTTATTGAGTCCCGGCCATTTTGATTACTCATTCATTAGGTTTCGAGTCCAAACGAAGTAGCTACGTTACTTTGCATACTCATTCGTTGAGTTGTCTTCGTCGTCATTTTCCGAGATGAATTCTTAACCTTTTTGCAAAGTTTTGTAGTCTTCATTATACATGAAGGAGTCATAATTCGTAATTCGAAGATGGATTCAAAATCGGAGTTTGGAGGCTCAGATACGGCCGTAGAACACGAAAGGAGCAAGATTGGCCAACGACCAACCTTGCATGGCCACATGTTACACACGGGCTGGACCCCTCTCCACCCACGTGCCCCACATGGGCTACTGACATGGCATGCTGTAGTTGTTCCTCATTTTCCCTCTCTTGAATCCTTTGAAAAGTTCTCCTTTCCCTCCCATTCATTCCAAGAAGAAAAATTAGAATTTCTTATGTGCAGAATTTTCTCTCAATTTTTTTCTCACCTTCCAAACACCATAACTTTCTCATACGAAGTCAGAATTGAGTGATTCAAATTAGAGATTGTTTGTATTTGAGTCCTCTACCTTTTCCAAGTGGTCTTATAGAAGTTTGATTGAGTTTTTGAGTTGTTCTAATTAGACAATATGTGAACTAGTTTATTTCATTCTATGATTTTCACATGTTTGAGAGTTGTATTGTGATTAGTTTGATATCTATGGTTGTTTTAGACTTGATTGAATCATTTTGATGATAAATGACCTTGAATTTTTTTTTTGATCCTATGATTGATGTAATATCAGATTATTGTATGTGTATGTGTTTTTAGCGAAATCTAGGATTTAATTGAGTAATCGTTATATCCTTGCTCTAATTCTTTGGCTAAAATATATATTGAAATCATTTTATGATTCTAGTACTTTATTGTGTATGTGTATGACATCTTGAATATGTGCTTCATGAATATGATATATTCAAGTGTTGTTTGTTTGAATGAAACTAGGAGTTTTTTTGTTAGGTGTTTTCACTTGCTCTATATTAGACATGTGTTTAGGTCTATTTGTGCCATGGAATGTTTTGATCACATGTTCTATGTTGAACTGCTTGATTGCATCATTTTGCATTCACATGATCACACTAGGAAGTCCTTGTGAAAGGCATGAAGTTTTGGTTAGGACGGGATGTCCGGATAGCCAAGTAAGAAGTCTTGTTTAAAGTTAGAATGACTCGGATAGGCAAGTAAGAAGTCATGGCTAGGATCGGGAAGGTCCAGATAGCTATGCAAGGGAGGTTGGCACTCTAGAGGCATGAGCGTCTTGGATAGAGACTTGTCTACATTACTGGCAGGCCTAGGTGTATGGATAGACATAGACTTAGATAGAGCGGGGTACACAGGATGTGTATGCACTCTTAAGGAATTTCTAATCTTCCATCGATGTTGGTTTGGTATGTTGTTCAATATATTGTGGCTCTGCATCATTGAAGGATTTCATACTTTCCAATAGGGTTGGGTAGACATAGCCTCTACAAGGGTAGGTGATCTAGGATTAGTCACTTTATGGAATTTCTAATTTACCATTCAATATATATAATACCCAATGGTTGTAGTTCAACCCGTGGATGTTTCCTCTTTAGAGGTTTTACCACATTAAAAAATCCTATGTGTTAATTCTTCCTATCTCTCTTTATTATTTGTATATATATGTTTGCTCTTAATCTTGTAGCACATACATCACTTGTGAAGTTTTTGGAATCAAGATTTGTTAGGTGTGATTTGTAAAGTAATCAAGAGTGATCGCAAGGTGGATAATATCATCACTTTCATAAATCCCCCAACATAAGTGGTTTAGCTACACATGATCACTAAAAATAGCATAAATATGAAGAAAAAGAAGAAATACAGTACTTGAAGACTTGTTAGCTTCGAAGGCCGAATAGCATCCTCCTCCACAACAAATACAAACCAAGATGATCACAGGCAACTCTCAAAAGCTGATTTTAACTAAATAATCTAAGATAAGCACATATACTTTTCATTCTCTAAGTTAAAAGGGAGAGTCTTTAATTGTTCTCTAAAACTCTCACTTGTGTTTCTTACATCAGAAAACTGCCTACATGTAGCAATTGGTTTAAAGTTAGGCGATGGAAAAGCCAGAAATGCCCTTAACTCGTCATCCACGGTTTCATCCAGCTGGTTACATCCCGCGACCAAAACCCGCAGGGTCTTCTTTCATAGTCTCCATAGCTTTGGGCCCACTAGTCTGCGGTTTCTTTCTCATTGGTATGAACCTGTAAACTTCTTCTGCAGTCGTTTGCGATTTCATCTTCTTCTTCCCAGCAACTTCTTGCCTACGAACTAATCCCAAGGAATAACTCCCCGCGAGATCAAGCCTTCTAGCTGGCGGGACATGTCTCTCTGTTGAGACCCACGGCTTTGTACCACTGGTTCTTTCCCACGAGTTACTCCTTTTGAGGATTTTTCTCCTCTTTTGACCTCTTTTCTCTAAATTTTCATGCAAACACCTTCCTACAACGCATATCACCTGAACTTAACCAAATCACAAGTTATATCCATAAGAATGCTTGGAAACGAGCACAAAACGCAGGAAAATTGAGCGCTAAATGTGAACATTTAGAGCGCGATCATTCAGTAAGGAAGCGCTCCACCAATGACCTCAGAAATTTGGCAAGAGACGACAAGCAAGGGGGTAATTTCTACTCCCCTACTTGTTATTATTGTCGAACTCAATGGCACAAAAGGCCTAATTGCATGAAGTACCATGAGTTCTGCAAAACTAGGAATGTGTTACCAAGAAGGCCTTTGGGCAAGCCAAGGCAAATGTTGGTCCAAAAGGACTTTAAAATAATAAAAACTTAGTTAAATTGCTTAAAGCATACCTAGAGGGGGTGAATAGGTTTTTACACCTTTTGCAATCCCTTGAAAAAAACATTCGTTTGTCCCTCAAGGTAGCTTTACATACAACACGTAATCCAAAAACATCCATACATAGACAATATAATCATGTGATCATTTAGGCAATGTCTACATATATAAGGAGTTGCATGAGGTATAAAACACAAAAAAACTCAACAATAAAGAATACTTGTATTATGATATTGTTCAAGGAATTACAAGTGTTAACAAATATAGCTATACATCAAAGTAACAATATACAAAAGAATAAAGAATATAAGAATGATCGAATAAGTATTGTTTTACAAATCACACTTAATAAATCTTGATTCCAAAACTTCACAAGTGATGAATGTACTACAAGATTAAGAGTAAACATATATATACAAGTAATAAAGAGAGACAAGAAGAATTACCGCATGAGATTTTTTAACGTGGTAAAACCTCTAAGGAGAAAACATCCATGGGTTGAACTATAACCATTGGATACTATATATATATTGGATGGTAAATTAGAAATTCCACAAAGTGACTAATCCTAGATCACCTACCTAGTATAATCGATGTCTACCCAACCCTATTGGAAAGTATGAAATTCCTCAATGATGCGGAGCCACCATATTTTGGACAACATACCAATCCAACATCGATGGAAGATAAGAAATTCATCAATAGTGCATACACATCTCATGTACCCCGCTCTATTGGAGTCTATGTCTATCCATAAACTTAGGCCTACCAATAATGTAGCCAACTCTCTATCCAAGGCACTCATGCCTCTAGAGAGCCTCCCTACATAACTATCCTGACCTTTCCAATCCTAGCGATTACTTCTTGCTTAACTATCTAAGTCCTCATGACTTTAGTTAAGTCTCCTTGCTCGGTTATCCAAACACATTGTCCTAACCAAGTCTTTCTTGCTTAACTATCCGGACGCATTGTCCTAGTCAAGATTTCATGCATATTAGTAGGACTTCCTAGTGTGATCATATGAATGCAAATGATGCTATTAACCGAAATTTACTAGCGAGGTTGATTTACAATTAACTACCTTAATGGACCACAATCAAGATTGACCACGGTCAAAGGGGTATCATGTAGTTCGATACCTATGATTTCCAGTAAGCACAATTCAATATAGGAGATGATGAAAGAGGTAGGACAATCGATTATATTATATCATGTAGAAGACGAATACAATGGATTAATTTGCGTAACATAAATATAATTTTCAACAATGTTCTCAACCAGTCACTATAGGCGAAGTTTGACACTGTCGACAGTAGAGATCTCGATAAGTAGAAAAAAGCTTTGTTTAGGGTTTCGAGAAGAAAGAAAATCCTCCTCTCATAATTGAGTATAATATTGCGTGTATAGGTCCCATTACTTGTCATACACTCTTATAACTTTGGTTTAGGGTTTCAGTAATTATGGGACTTTCCTTGGTGATAAGTGAAGATGTCATAATGAAATCCAATCCTTAAAATCAAGTGACTCTCTCTCGGGCAGATTCTGACAGAAACTACTTTTAAATAGGACTCTTAAATGGCAGGAATAAGCCCTGACAAAAACGATGGTGTTTTTACTATTCTTCTTTGTAGCTTTAAACCTTAGCGACTCTATGTAACTTTAAACCTTGGCGACATCCTTTCCTAACATCTGAACTGTTCGGTGAGCTAGTTCTTTGCAGCGTCTGTGTATTTCAGTATCAGGGTACTTCGTTGTCTTTCTTCCTGTTGTATTATGGTTTCCTTTGACCCCCCAGTTACCCCATCTTTTAGAACATTAGTTAAGGCTGTGGTGAGGTATCGAGGTGACGTGGTGGCAAGGTTCCTGTTCTACGTAGAAGCAGGGTACTCGGTTTATGAAGAGGCGGGATACCCCTCCCACACGGGAGAGGGATACCAAGATGGTGTAGTGTGACTTGTACGACTTTCATGCTTCTTCGGCTTCTTCTGGGTGTATATATCCCAATATATCAATCCGGATTTTCTTCTGGAGGTAGCCGGATACTACCTACTAAAAGTACTCCTTCCTTGGTTTTTGGGTGGAAAATTCTTCTTTGATCCTTGACCAATTTTAGAGGTTAACAGAAGTCCCCTTTGACTTGAACACCGGTATCTAGATCGGGGTTAGGGTCAGGATTCGTAGTTTTTGCTTGAAGGATTTAACATCCTGCTAGGTCATGTACCCCGTCTGATTGGATTTCTACTATTAGAGATGCAGTTTTTCTTGGATACGTAAACATTAAATATTTTTACCAGATGTCGATTGCAGATTGCTCAGTAAGTTCAAACGAGCCATTTTTGGTACTTTTTCTTGAAACCGTCTCCTACACGTTCCCGGTAATTGATTGTGGTTTTCCTTTTCTATTCTGGTAACTACCTATTTAGTGTCTATAAATATCCTCATTTTATTCTTCATTCATTCACACCTCCTTTAGAACTTCAAAATTGAGAAATCAAAAATCAACCTTTTCTTCTTTTCGGTCTTCACTCTTCCCAGATTACCTTCTTTTTCTTCTTCTTTGCAATAGCATCCTCGCAAAACCCTAACCCTATTTCATTTCAACCGTCTGACAATCATAAAGTTCTTCTTGATTTTTCCAGGGTTCAATCGGGTGACAACCCTTTGTCCCTCAAAAGAAAGAGGGAGCTCATTGAAAAAGCTACGGAGAGCACTGTCGTTTCTCTGCGTCGTCCTTCCGGTCAGAACCCCCACATCGGGTTGGGTTTTTAGAACAATCCTTCCAATCCTGTTTATCTTGTTGAGGAGGAGGAGGAGGATAAGGACACGAGTTAAGTGGGGAACCCAACAGTGGGTAGTGAGATTTCTGACCTTTCATTCGATTATCGGCTCGTTCCTGATTTCATCTGTTCCGACGAGGATTTAGCGCGCTTGAGGCTAATCTATCAGATTCTGAATAGCATTTCCCTCTCCCTACCTCGCCAAGACCAAGAAGTGTACAACCCTCCTATCGGTACCCTGCTTATTCACATGGTCGCGTTCAAGTGTGGGGTCCGACTACCCTTCCACTCTACTCGCCGGGTTTCTGGAAACAGTTGATGGGTTTCATGGTGCTTTGGAAGGAACAGAGTGCAAGGGATAACCTGGAGAGGGAGCCGGGCTTTAATGAGCTGCGCTATGTCTTCTAGGTAGCTAAAATGGTGCTTGGTCCCAAAGTACAGTTCTACTTGAGTCTGTCTAAGTCCACCAAGTTGGTAATTCCCAGGGCCAACATCAAGTTCAACAAGAGCTGGAATGACGAGTGGATCGTGGTAGGAGGGGACTTGGGGCCATTCTGTGCATATTGGCAGGACTGAATACCTAGTCCCTATTCAGTTCACCAGGCAGGATAAATGGGACAAAGGAAATATATCTGCCGAGTTCTTAGGTATCATCCAGAAGATCATGGACAACAAGTATATGAATCCAGAGTATCCGGACATTGACTTTTTCGAGGGCGTTAAGTTGGAGCAATATCTCTGAATTTCTATTGCAAGTCCTGGTATGTGTTCTTTTCTTTCCTTCTGCTCTTCCTTCTTATTTCCCTTCTCCCTTTCTGACTCTTATTTTTTGGACTGACATTATTTGCCACTCCTCTTCCGCCTTCCCCTTCTGTTCTCCTAGGGCTAGAGCTTCAAGCTTCTTCCCTTATTGATTCTCCTGTCAATTCCCCTAGTACTGGTGCTAATGCCGGTGTAGACCCTGATTTGCCTACGGCTACCCTTCCTTCAACTTCTAAAGGGCCACCTCTGCCTCTTCCTATCCTGCTACCCGATTTGGTTCATGCACGTCTTTCTATGAAAATAATGTTATCCAGGGGTGCCAAGGTTCGTGGGTCTCCTACTCAGACCAAGATGCAGGCTTCAACCACTCCCGTTAGTAAATCCCTACCAATGGCTTCTCCATCTACTCCCTGTTCTCCAATCGTTCCTACCCCTTAGCGATCTAGGGTGGAGAAGGAGAAGGAGAATGAGAGATTCCAGATCGGGGTGAGTTCTACTAGCCAGCTACCTGGATCAAGATTTATTGACAACAGCCGGTAAGAGTTAATATCCCACTTTACGGTGGCTTGTTCTAGGGTTAGCCTCAATGCTATGGTAGCCATGTCTAGGGATCTTCTTGTCATAAGAGGGCCTTCTTTGCTTGCTGAAGTATGTTTCTAGATCTCTTTTCTTATTTGGTTTAAAACTTTAGGATGATCCTTATTACTCTTTTCTTGTTGCAGGCTTTTAAGTTTAATCTGCCAATGGCAACAGTTAAATACTTTTTAGAAAGCAAACATCGAAGCTCGAGCTGAATTGGAGGAGGCTAGAAAGGATCTAGCCAGGTCCAAAGAGGCTGCTAATATTTTAATCCATTCTGCTGCTGAGTTTGAGCCTGTAGGCAGAAGGCCATAGTGGATCTGGAGAGGATGAAACGCGCCCTCGATATAGAGACTATCAAGTCCACCCGTAAACGGGCTCAACGAGAGGAGTTGGACAGGGAGAAGGCCACGCTTGTTGAGAAAAATTACCTCAAGCGGGATGCAGTGCCGGCCTTGAAAGCCTAGGTTGATCAATCCTTTGAGCCGGGATACTTTATTGCTTCCTATGATGTGGTCTAAGCCTTCCCCGTTGATTTCATCTTTCAAGGTACATTTAGGTAGGATCGAGGCATGATTCTAGCAAAGGCCGCCAAATATCCTGATAAGGATCTAGCCCCGACAAGCATTACCCCAACCGTTAAGCCCTTCTTGCAGCTAGAAAATACTTTGCCAGCTCCTGACCTCGTAGAAGAGGCTGTGGAGGCTTAAGAGCCTCTAACTATTCAAGATGATCTTATGCAGGATGTTGTGTTGCCCACTCAAGTTATTCTCGCGATGGAGGTGGGTGTCTTTACTGAAATCGGTGTATCAAGAACAGGTGAAGTTCAGACCAAGGTTGGGGGCAAGGTTGCTGGTGAAACAGCTATGGCTAATCAAGAGGAAGAAGTAGGGGAGAAGCAAGATGATGTATGATCTTTTCTTTAATTCAATCAAGAATTCTTTGTAGCCTGGAAACAAAGGTTGGGCACCCTGTTTAATTAATCAAAAAGAAAGATTTCCTTTGTTTGTGACTTGTGTGTTATATTGCTTGTACTAGTGTTTCTTGGTTGACTTGTTTGCTTACTAGCTAAACCTCTTGAGTCCAGTCCAGAACTCACCCCCTAAGCAGCCAAAGCTTTAATGAAAGTAGCAAGCTACAAAGGCATCTAAAAGGTTAATCTAAAGTACATTAAAACGCCATCGTTTGAACCAAAACAAGGTCAGTTTCATTCCCGCCACTGAGAAACCTATTCGAAAGCAAATTCAATTCAATCAATACTCCAAAAAACAAGGGATCGCTTGTGGCATAACAAGAAAGAAGAGATATTCTCGGAGATGATCAGCTAATACTATGAAAATCTCTAAGTCATAAAACAAAAAGAGTGCTCAGCAAGCATGTGGGCACTATATATACATAACATGTCGTCTAAAAAAGGGGATCTCTTCTTTTTCTTTTCGAGCTACTTATCGACATACACGAGCGCTATCGTTTAGAGTTTTTTTTTTTCTCTTTTCTAGAGCCTTAGAAGCTCCATATTGATATTTGTATTAGCAAAGATTTTGAATAAGATGTGTGAGTGATGATATTGTCTTTTTATTTATCTATAGCCTCCTCCATTCTAGATCTCTTTTATCGAATAAATATCATAGGGTGTCGAACTACCTAATACCTTCCCGGATAGGGATCAATCAAGATCTTGGTCCCCTCAAAGTTGTTAATTGTGGTTTTCACCCCGGTAACAATTTTCAGTTAACACTACCCAAGTGAGATTTGAGCCTTAATGTTTATTATTGAGGGTGTGTGTTTCTACTCATCTAAATTCTTTAAAAATGTCATACTTAAATTGATCTCATTAAGCATGCAATTGTTGAATGTCATTGAACATATATGTGGTCTGCTTACTAAAATATGTATTCCCTTGTTAGATAGAATCTTGAATATAATTTTAGGTAGTGTGTACTCTTGAGCTCTAAACCAAGCTAAACACATGTCTCCAAAGAAGGATTACAAGGGCAAACAAAGCATCCTCTCCATAATCACTTCACCCTAAACACAATCCATACAAATAGCCATTGACCAAAAGTCATATGAAACAAAAGGAAAACTCAAGAAAGCTGTCAACACAAAAATAGCGTGTACTTAGGCATATTATGCAATTGTGCAAAAAGAAACGTTTCCAAAAAGAAAAGAAAAGAATGAAGTGTCAAAAATGTCACTTAAAAATGCAAGTGGCATCCTAGCACAAGAAATTGGGAAGATAAAGCCTAGACGCTTAAATTAAAAATGTTGTGTTAATTGTAGAAGTTGAAAGTACAAAGTATTGAGAACAAAGCTTGATATGATCAATGTACCAAATGCTATACCAAACCACACATCACCTGTAGAAATTAAGAGGAGTCCTAATTGATTCTTCAGAAGTCTAGTAGGGGAATACTAATTGATGCATGTTCTCTCCACATTCTTGGTGTTTTTTTTTTTTTTTTTACTCTTTCGAGAGATCCATTTTAAAATGTGCCTTTATGATAATATCTATATGCGATCACACTCTTATATATTCACAATCGCATATTTAGATTGAGAGTAAACCTAGGACTCTAAGAGAAAAATCTACTAAAATCTAGAAAGGATTAGAGTCAAGGCAAATTGCATCCTTACACTCTAGCGCTTGATCTCTAAAACTGAGCATTTAGGGTGTGGGATTCACCTTGTATGTATTTCATAGTGATTAACATTTTGATATTTCCAACTCAGTAGTTTTCGCATCGAACTCCTCATTATACATATCACAAAGCAAGTTTTATCAAAACTTTTGGCTTTTGCAACATATTTAGAGTTTGTAGTTTTGTTAGTTTATTTTCTATTAACTGCCAAAAATGACAGGGGTTCAAAGAAGAATTTTCCACTAAGTTGAAAGGGAAGAGGAAGTAGTAAGATATACCCCGCCACCACAAAAAAGAGGCTATATCAAATATAACAGCATATTACAAGAAACAGAAGATCCAACTTTAGGGTACCCCACTACCATGTTAGGGTACCCCTCTGCCACACCTGGGTACCCCACCTCCAAGTCCTGATACCTTACCACCTTATCAGGGTATACCAACACCACTTCTGTCCAGGAACCTAATTATTACACCAAGGTACCCCATTACAATGTTCAAACATCCTACCACCACCTCGTCCGGGTACCTCACTACAGCATCTTGATACCCTGCTACTACACTCAGGTATCCTACCATCACTCCATCCAGGTACCTCACTACCACATTCAGATATCCTGCTACTGCATCTTAGTTCCTCTGCTACTGCATCTTAGCATTCCACTATTGTACCATCCTGAAACCCCGATCCCTCATAGAACCAATCTACCAAGCAGCAAGAATGTCAAAAAAGTAAACTACTAGGTAAGAATGCTATACCCAGGTTCGAATAGTAAGTTAGAAGAAGAATACTGCATAAATCCAAAACTAGAATTCTCTTTCAAGTAACGTGTTGACTCCTTCATCAGTGAAAGCACCATAAAAGAGACCTAATAAGTCAATTGATTCGCATTTCGAATATAAACGGAAACATGATGTCATTAAAGGAAGTCATTCCTGTGTAAAATTGATACCCTCCATTAACGCATGTAAATCCCTTTAACACGACAAATCAAATTGGTCTAAATTAGAGGGATTTGATTGGTAAGAGGAGAGGATAAAACAGGAAGTCCATGTTTAGAGAAAGGGATTGAAAATTAGGAAGGAGAGATCTATAGCTTTTCTACTTAGCGACTCATGTGATTTCACCATCTCCAACTGTGTAAGAATTCTCTTAGAAAGTATAAATCACCATTGTATTGATATCTAGTTAGGAGGGATCAAAGAGTTGTATCTTATCTTTTGTTAATATATGAATACAAACATTGTTTTCTTCTGACTTACCATTATTCTCGTGTCTAGCTTGTTTCTATTTGATATTATACAGGTATCGAACTATATCATACCCTCCGGATCGTGGTCTTTCACGACCGCGGTTGCTTTAAAAGTTGTTATCTGAAAACTCACCCTGGTGACAATTTTCTAGTAACACTTTTTGGCATCGTCTGTGGGAAAATATCTTCCCAACATTTACAAAGAAGTTGTCCTAGTTCTACCCAGCAGAGCAGGAAGATGAGACTCCGATCTTCTCAAGGGTTGCATGTCCCCTCAGGGCCCCACTCTCTCGCTTCCACTCAGAGAATCCAGAAGCAAGGCAGAGGATCGAGGAATAACAATCCGGCACCAACTCCCATACCGAATGTGGGCTTCGTGCCTCAAGCTCCTGCTACACAAGAGATCAATCGTGATATCCTGGAACAGCAAGCTGCTGCCTACGTAGAGAGTGTCCGCCTCTGATTGATAGCCCAGTGGATACCCTTCGAAGTACCCATGACTGTATGAGAAGTAGAACTGGGTACCCGCGTACCGATCTTTGATAGGCTAGGACCACCCCTTCTAGTTCCAAACTACCTAGCAGATTTCAGACCCCGACATGTGCGATCAGCAGTAGATATCCCTCCCAAGAGGAACCGACCAGCTACGCCTCTAATAGTTGAAGAGCTGGCATATTAAAACGCTATCGTTTAAACCAATACAGAGTCAGTTTCATTCCCGCCACTGAGAAACCTATTCAAAAGCAAAGTCAATTCAATCAAGACTCCAAAAAACAAGGGATCACTCGTGGCATAACAAGAAAAGAGAGATATTCTCAAAGATGATCAGCTAATACTTCGAAAATCTCTAGGTCATAAAACAAAAAGAGTTCTCAGCAAGCATGGGGGCACTATATATACATAACATATTGCCCAAAAAAGTGGATCTCTTCTTTTTCTTTTTGAGCTACTTATCTACATACACGAGAGCGTCATCGCTGAGAGTTTTTTTTTTTTTTTCTCCTTTCTAGAGCCTTAGAAGCTCCATATTGATATTTGTATTAGCAAAGATTTTGAATAAGATGTGTGAGTGATAGTATTGTCTTTTTCTTTATCTATTGCCTCTTCCATTCTAGATCTCTTTTATCGAATAAATCTCATAGAGTGTCAAACTACTTGATACCTTCCCGGATCGAGATCAATCAAGATCTTGGTCCCCTCAAAGTTATTAATTGTGGTTTTCACTCCGGTTAACACCGATATTGATGATGTTTTTAGTCGTTTTAAAACCCTAGTTGAAATTTTTTTTAAACACTCCATCATCTCACTTTGCAGTGACAATAGCGGTGAATACATAGTCTTAAGAAAAAATATTGCACATCAAGGCATCTTGCACTTCACTACACACCACACACACTGTAACACAATGGTGTCTCTGAGCGTTGTCATCACCAAATTGTCGAGACGAGCTTATCTCTTCTCACTCATGCATCACTACCTATTACTTTCTGGTCCTATGCATTTGATACAGTTGTGTATTTGATTAATAGGATGCCTACACCATTATTAGACTTGTTGTCTCCTTTTGAAAAAATCTTTAGAATGTGTCCGTCGTACTCTAAATTACACGTATATTTGGGTGTATGTGCTATCCATGGATTAGACCATACAATCACCACAAACTAGAGTCTCGAGCACCAAACCAAAGAGGGATCCCAGAGGGAACTTTCATCGAAGGGAGGAGCGCTAGGAGATGACCGTTGTATCTGAAACTTCAGACAATGACGGCCTAGAAGTCAGATCCAAGTGTGATGTATCCAAGCGATTAGAGGATCAAATGGCCGAAATGGCGAGGAAACTTGAAGAACTGAGGAAGGGTAAGAGCCGAGGTACCCGAAAAAATCCCCTAAGAGAGATGAACGCACCATTCTCAAAAAGGATCAAGGAGGCCGAGCTATCCCCCAAGTTTAAAATGCCATCCAAAAAATATCCCGGATCCGAGGATCCCGTAAACCACCTAGAGAGTTTTGTGTACCAAATGGAAATTCAAAATGCTACCCAATCCGCTATGTGAAAAATGTTACCTTCGACCCTGACAGATTGTGCAAGAACCTAGTTTAGAAAGTTGCCTCTAGGTAATGTGGACTCCTTTACTAAATTAATTATAGATTTCTGTGCACGGTTTCAGGGGATTAAGCCTCGCCCTAAAGACCCCGTCCTACTACAGTACGTGACCCAGGAGCAGGGGGAAACACTAAGAACTTACGTGGAGAAATTCCACAAAGAGGTTATACAGATAGGGGTATTCGCTAAGAAAGAGACCCTAGCTAATTTCTGAAGAAACCTGTGGGCGGAAAGACTGTTTCAGTCATTCAGCAAGCATCCACCCGAAACCTACCAGGAAGCCTACAACGGGGCTTTATAACAGATAGAGATATAGAACAGCTCAGAATCAAGATCGAGCATGACAAAGCCCGATCTACCAAGCACTCTAAAAAAGAGGTTCAAAGGCCTATATCGACTGAGAAAGCACAGAATCTTCCTCCCAATCGGTCTTCATATATGCCGCCATATTTCTCTCAACATCGGGATAGATACCCCGTACGAAGAAGTCCTCCCTGGACGACCCCTCCATTAAGAGAGGTAGCCCGAATAACAGGGGAAGAGGATGGGTACAACCACTACACCCCTCTTAACGCCTCTCAAGAGACCATCTACCTCACGATCCGCAACAAAGGTTTACTCAGAAAGCTAGGTTCTATGAAAGCTCCTGTAGACATAAGAAACCATTATAAATACTGTGATTTCCACGAGGGATGTATGACATAACATATCAGAATGCTATAGCCGACGTAACCAAATTGAAGGACTGGTAAGAGCAGGACTTTCGATTGAATTCTTGCAACAAGTGCAGGATAGCATCAAGATGGTTAAGGAGGTACAAGGAAGAATGCAAGAAGTGGAGGAGTGACGAAAGGAAGAAGGAAAAAGACTTGATGCAGCAAATCCAAGTCATCTATACTATCAATGGGGGCTCTACCTTAGCAGGAATTTCCAACAACTCCAGGAAAAACCATGCTAGGAAAATTCCTAGACTTTCTGCCAATAGCGACGTGTTTAAGATTACTAGGGAATCCCAAAACCTTCCACGTGCAAGCCAGATTATTTTCACGGAGGAAGACGTATGCAGCACAGTTTAACCACATGACGACCCAATGGTAATCACGGTTCAGATAGCCAATTGCCAAGTCTATCATTTCCTGATTGATACTGGGAGCAGCGTAGACATCCTTTTCAAGGGGGCTCATGATAAGCTCAATTTAAAGAACCCATGCTGCAACAGTTGTACCACACATCTATATGGATTTACATGGGACCCGTTGATACCGGTTGGGTCCCATAGGCTACCAGTGATAATCGAGGAAGCACCACTTTAGCAAAACGTGATGACTGAGTTCATTGTAGTTGATACTCCGTCTGCCTACAACGCCATACTGGGAAGACCTTTTCTATCCAGCATTAGGAGGTATTGTTTATTTATCACAACTTATTGAAATTTCCTGTTGAGACCGAGGTAGGAGAGGTCTGCAGAGACCAATAGGCTGCATGTAATTGCTATACGGTGTCCAAAAACCTGACCGCGCTGGCTAAACAGTATGTACATGTCACCAGCAAATTACCCTGAGACGTGCCAGAACAAGATCCTTGCATCCTGAAAGAATGCTAGGTACTAGATATGGTTATAGAAGAATCAGAGGAAGAAGGACATGGCTGGACCAGTGGATACCCAGCTGAACAGATGGAGGAGGTACATATAAGGGAGAACGATCCGACCAAGATAGTGAAAATTAATAGCACTCTAAATCATAAAGTCAAGAAGAATCTAATAAAGCTCCTCAGAGAATATAACGATATTTTTGCATGGAGTCACGATGAGATGCTAGGTATCCCTCTCAGTTTAGCAGCCCATAGGCTAGCAGTGGATGCAACTTTTAAGCCAGTTAAACAAAAACGGAGACATTTCTGTTGGGAAAAAATACCAAAAAAGTACACGCAGCGGAAGCGATACTAAAAATTAGATTTAATGACTTTTAAAAAATTTTCCTTTATGAACCTTAAACCCTTTAATTAATTGAACATACATATACAATAACAAAAAGTAGAATACCTTTTGTCGTGTGATCCGATTGACTTACGTCGATGGTAATCCGCAAGATCTTCAATCCTAGCACGAACGTGGATCACCTAGGAGCGTGGTCTCCCTTTTCTTTGAATTGCAAACCTGTGAATGGACAAAACAAACTTTTCTTTTCTTTATTAGTCACAAAAACAATCAAAAGAATGACTAAGATTATTCCGGTCACTTTTGAGTTCTCAATCTAATGATCGAAACTCGCGTGAACCTAGATCGATATCGTATACACAAGCTTATTGATGAATAAGCAAATAGTATACTATCAAAGAATAATCTAACACTCCTTTTTGTTTTAGTAGAATAAAAAGCTTTCTATGAATTGAGAAGAAGAAGAAATTTGTATCATGAACCCATATCCTTGTGGTCGAATTCTATACTTGTCAATATATAGGTGGCCTAAGTTTGCTTCTTCTTTTCTATTATTATTAGGGTTGCCGAAATCCTAACCTATAAATAACTAGGGTTGCCGAAATCACATGCCCACCATAGGCTTATGTTGCACCCTAATTTCCATCTAGTTTTTAAGACATCAAACCCTAATCCAACTCATAGATCTTTTATTCTTTGAGTTTGACTAAATAAAAAAAGACTTCTTATTTGATTAAATAAATAAAACTAATTATTTATTTCCTTATCAAACAAGTCTTTTAATTTTGCTTTTAGGAAATATATTTTCTGATTAGAAAAGATTTGTTCTTTAATTAAACAATTAATTAATAAATTAATTAATTCTTATTTAATTAAAACAATGAAACAAAATAATATATTAGGTTAAACTAACCCTTGCCGCCCCACTTAGAGTAAATGGGCCAAAATATTATTTTCTTATTTCATTTAATCCATTGGACTTTAAATAAAAAGCCCACATGTGAACCAGACCCATTCTTACTAAAAGAAACAAGCCCACATGTCTTTCATTAATATATTAATATAATTGAGCAGCCCATTACTAAAATAATGTGCAAATTATATTCTTAATATATTAAATGCAATTCTAGATGGACCCTTAAATTGGTCCGGTAGAATATATCAAGTGATCCATGCAAGTCCGTGTGGATTGGGGATCTTGGCGGGCCATCTAAATTTAAGCTTCAATAGACATAACCTAATCACAATCAACAAATGATTCACTTAGGTCCGATCCATTAATTTTAACTCATTCCACTAAAAAGCTAAAATTGAACTCTTAAATAAAGATAGAAAAGGAAGATGCTCCTCATTCATACTCTAGACAATCATATTGGAGATAGTGTATCCTCGTGATTAATATCAGTAATCGCCAAGAGTTCATAGACCGCCTATAACTCTCCAAGTTACCATATTTACTCATATGACCACGTTTTGAACTTGGATATTTTGACTTGTCCAGAAGCCATGTTTTCAATAGACACTATCGAAAACTCAACGTTGAGATTTAATATCCAATTACCTCAAAACATCCATATGATGATATTATACTCTCATTTAATTAAATGGAGCCACGATGTCCATATCTATAAATGAAGTCCTCTATCGATTAACAAATGAATATCACCAAACTATCGAGGATAGATTATGCGATATAATCGTACTCATTGATAACTCAAATGATATCACTTGCAACCATAAGTCCATCATTTATCTCAGGATTAAGATAGACTCTCCGATTGTCCTGATAATGAAAAGACTTTTATCTACTGACGGTTATAGATAAAGTATTTCATTGTGATCTAGTTCAATGCACAGTGCACTAGATCCTTTTGCTCGAAGACACTCCGATGATTTTAGATTCATCATATCTCATTTGATCCCACTCAAATGCTAGCAAAAGAATTCTACAACTTTAACAAGATAAAGGTGCCCAACCTTTAACTTAAGTTGTGAACATTATTCAAGAATAACTAAAGAATTGTGTCTACTGTAGGGAAAAATAATAAATAAAAGTGGTAAACGCAGCGGAAGCGATACTAAAAATGATTTAGTGACTTTTAAAATTTTTCCTTTATGAACCTTAAACCCTTTTAATCAATAAACATGCATATATGTTAACAAAAGTAAATTACCTTTTGTCGCGTGATCCGATTGACTTACGTCGATGGTAATCCACAAGACCTTCAATCCGAGCACGAACGTGGATCACCTAGCGTGGTCTCCCTTTTCTTTGAATTGCAAACCTGTGAATGGACCAAACAAAAAACTTTCTTTTCTTTGTTAGTCACAAAACAATCAAAAGAATGTCAAAAATTATTCCGGTCACTTTTGAGTTCTCAATCTAATGATCGAAACTCGCGTGAACCTAGATCGATATCGTATACACAAGCTTATTGATGATTAAGCAATAGTATACTATCAAAGAATAATTTCACACTCTCTTTTGTCTTTTTAGAATAAAAATTCTCTCTTGGAATTAAAAAGAAGAAGAAAGAAATAAAAAACCCAAGCATAATGGATTGTGGTAGCCGAACCCTATAAGAACACATATATAGGTTGGCCGAATTTTTTCTTCTTTTTCCTTTAGGGTTGCCGAATTCTATGTAGTCTAAGATTAGGGTTGGCCGAATTCTATAATGTCACTTATATAGGGTGACTTAAATTCAACCCTAATTCTTTTCAACTTAATAGACTTCAAACCCTAATCTAACTCCTTGATTTTTATTCTTTTATTTTGACTAAATAAAAAGACTCCTTATTTGATTAAATAAATAAAACTAATTTATTTATTTCCTTGTCAAACAAGTCTTTTACTTTTAGGAAAGATTTGTTTCTTTAATTAAACAATTAATCAATAAATTAATTAATTCTTATTTAATTAAAACAAATGAAACAAAATAATATTTTAGGTTAAAATTTTAACCTTGCCGCCCCACTTGATTAAGATTGGGCCTAACATTATTTTCTTATTTCATTTAATCCATTGGACTTTAAATAAAAAGCCCACATGTGAACCAGACTCATTCTTACTAAAAGAAACAAGCCCACATGTCTTTCATTAATATATTGATATAATTGAGCAGCCCATTACTTAAATAATGTGCAAATTATATTCTTAATATATTAAATGCAATTCTAGATGGACCCTTAAATTGGTCCGGTAGAATATATCAAGTGATCCATGCAAGTCCGTGTGGATTGGGGATCTTGGCGGGCCATCTAAATTTAAGCTTCAATAGACATAACCTAATCACAATCAACAAATTATTCACTTAGGTCCGATCCATTAATTTTAACTCATTCCACTAAAGAGCTAAAACTGAACTCTTAAATAAAGATAGAAAAGGAAGATGCTCCTCATTCATACCCTAGACAATCATATTGGAGATAGTGTATCCTCGTGATTAATATCAATAATCGCCAAGAGTTCATAGACCACCTATAACTCTCCAAGTTACCATATTTACTCATATGACCACGTTTTGAACTTGGATATTTTGACTTGTCTAGAAGCTATGTTTTCAATAGACACTATCGAAAACTCAACGTTGAGATTTAATATCCAATTACCTCAAAACATCCATATGATGATATTATACTCTCATTTAATTAAATGGAGCCACGATGTCCATATCTATAAATGAAGTTCTCTATCGATTAACAAATGAATATCACCAAACTATCGAGGATAGACTATGCGATATAATCGTACTCATTGATAACTCAAATGATATCACTTGCAACCATAAGTCCATCATTTATCTCAGGATTAAGATAGACCCTCCGATTGTCCTGATAATGAAAAGACTATTATCTATTGACGGTTCTAGATAAAGCTTTTCATTGTGATCCAGTTCAATGCACCCAGTGCACTAGATCCTTTTGCTCGAAGACACTCCGATGATTTTAGACTCATCATATCTCATTTGATCCCACTCAAATGCTAGCAAAAGAATTCTACAACTTTAACAAGATAAAGGTGCCCAACCTTTAACTTAAGTTGTGAACATTATTCAAGACTAACTAAAGAATTGTGTCTACCACATACATATCCAGATGTACGAACAATTCTTCTTTTCCCATAGTCTTTAGACCTTATGATTATTTACTTTGACAATTATAATATAAACTATAAATGCTATACGATTTGTTAAACCAGAAATCTCTTTATTAATATGAAAAAGATTGTTAATTACAACATTACACTCTTGCTATTGAGCATAATCCTAACATCTACCACAAACATATCCAGATGTACGAACAATTCTTCTTTTCCCATAGTCTTTAGACTTTATGATTATTTACTTTGACAATTATAATATTAAACTATAAATACTATACGATTTGTTAAACTAGAAATCACTTTATTAATATGAAAAAGATTGTCAATTACAGTATTACACTCTTGCTATTGAGCATAATCCTAACAATTTCAACACCGAACGGAATACCACGGTACAGGAGGAAGTAGACAAACATCTGAAGGCTAGATTTATCAGAGAATCTTGTTATCCTAAGTGGATCGCTAATGTGGTCATGGTTACTAAGTCTAACGGGGAATTGGAGTATGTGAGTAGATTACACCGACTTATCTGGGGATTTACTGCAAGAAACAAGCTCCAAAGCTTCATGGACACCTTCTTGGGGTACAATCAAATCATGATGCACCCCGTCGACCAAGACAAGACCAGTTTTATCACTAGACAAGGTCTCTACTGTTATAAGGTAATGCTATTTGGTCTGAAAAATGCAGCTACCATGTATCAACGTTTAGTGAACAAGCTATTCAAACCACTCATTAGAAGATCCGTGGAGGTATACATAGACGACATGATCACCAAGTCTCTAACAAAGGATCAGCATTTGGAGGACTTGTACCAGACCATCTAAATAATAAGAGAGAACCAGATGAGGCTAAATCCTTCTACGTGTGCTTCCGGGTTAGCAGTGGGAAAATTCCTTGGATTTATGGTTTCCAATGAGTAGTATATCATCAACATAAAGAATCAGGAAAACCAACTTGTCGTCTTTAATCCTTTTGTATACACAAGGTTCGTTAGGATTTTGAATAAATCCAAAACCTTTGACAGCTTGATCAAACCTTATGTTCCAGGATCTGGATGCTTGCTTTAATCCATATATGGATTTCTGCAACTTGCATACCTTATCCACTTGGCCCTTTTCAATGAATCCCTCTGGTTGCATCATGTAGATGCTTTCGTCAAGACTTCCATTTAGGAAAGCTGTCTTGACGTCCATTTGCCAAATCTCTAGATCTAAAGATGCTGCAATGGATAACAGTATCCTAATAGATTTAAGCATGGCCACAGGAGAGAAGGTTTCCTCGTAATCGATACCTTCTTTCTGTGTATACCCTTTAGCTACCAATCTAGCTTTAAAGGTTTCCACCTTTCCATCCATACCTATTTTCCTCTTGTATACCCACTTGCACCCAATGGGTTTTATCCCTTTAGGCAAGTCTACAAGGGACCAGACTTTGTTATCGAACATAGATTCAATCTCGGATTGCATTGCCTTTTGCCAATGGCGACTATCAACATCCTCCATAGCTTCCTTGTACGTATAGGGATCATCGTCGTCCGGGAGATTCTCCACTGATTCTCCCAGACCGATGTATCTTTCGGGTTGTGTTCTAACCCTCCCACTACGACGAGGAATGGTAGGTTGTTGATCTTGTGTTGGATCGGAACTTACAATTGGGTTAGGTTGTGCAACCTCTCGTGGAATTGTATCTCCTGACATCTCATTCAGGACAATTCTACTTCTAGGCACAAAATCATTCATATAGTCCTTTTCCAGAAATTTAGCATTTGTCGAAACAAATACTTTAAGATCTGAAGGACTATAGAAATAATATCCTTTAGTTTCTTTTGGATACCCTACAAATATACATGTTTCTGAACGGGACTCCATCTTTTCTGTCTTTCCTTTTAACACATGCGCAGGACAACCAAATATCCTTAAGTGTTGTAAACTAGGCTTGCGCCCAGTCCACAACTCATGCGGTGTTTTAGGAACAGACTTAGATAGTACATCGTTTAGAATGTATATAGTAGTTTGTAAAGCATATCCCCAAAAAGAAATAGGAAGTGTTGAATAACTCAACATAGACCTAACCATTTCCAAAAGAGTTATATTTCTCCTTTCTGCTACCCCATTCTGTTGAGGTGTACCTGGTGCAGAAAACTGAGAAACTATGCCATTATCAATAAGATATTGCTGAAACTCACCAGATAGATATTCTCCACCATGATCAAATCTCAAGATTTTTATGTGTTTCTCAAGCTGATTTTCCACTTCAGATTTGAATGCTTTGATCATGTCAAAAGCATCCGACTTATGCCGCATGAGATACACATAACCAAATCTCGAGTAATCATCTGTGAAGGTGATGAAGTACTTATATCCACCTCTAGCTTGAATGCTCATAGGTCCACATACATCAGTGTGTATCAATCCTAAACATTCAGTGGCTCTTGCACCTTTGGCAGAGAACGTCCTTTTGGTCATTTTACCTTCCAAACAAGATTCACAAGTTGGTAGATCATCAACCTTTAAGTCACTCAAAGGTCCGTCACATACCAATCTTTTAATCCTATTAAGGTTAATATGACCTAAGCGTAAATGCCAAAGGTAGGTTTCATCTGTTGATAATTTTACTCTTTTATGATTAGGTTCCGTTATTTCCGTGTCTAACGAGTGAGAGATATTTCTATGCAAAAAGTATAGACCGTTTTCCAATGTACCTTGGTAAATAATTTTGTCATTCTTACTAATAATAAAAGCTTTATTAAAAGTAACCGAATATCCAAATTTATTCAAACAAGAAACTGAAATTAAATTCCTCTTGAATTGAGGTACATAATAAACATCTATCAAATCTAAATGCCTTCTAGAATCCCTTTAAACTCTAATATCTCCCACTACACTTTCAGACACTAACGTTCCGCTGCCCAAGCGCAAATTGATTTCATTCTTACTCAGCTTTCTCCTTTCTTGGAACCCCTACAAGGAATAACAAACATGATTAGTGGCTCCTGAGTCTATGATCCAAGAATCTGTAGAATCAGCCAAAAAACATGTTTCAAGATAATTCACATTACCTTCTTCCTACTTATTCTTGATCAAAGGAATCTGACAATGAATTGACAACCATATCAATCTTTGTCTCACCATCTATCTCAGCGCCATGCAGTTCAGCAATGTTGAGATGTGCTATGACTTTCATCATGTGATCCTTCACAGCCTGTCCAGGTTTTATCCTAAGATTCATAAAAGCAGTCACTGCCTCTCTCTTAGTTGTCCTGGACTTCATAGCAAACATCTCCTATAGAGACATCATCATATCAGCAGCGGACTCCATTCCTTCGTGCTGCTGTTGCAACACGTCGGAGATAGTGGCCATAATGTAACATTTTGCCATATCATCTGAAGTCTTCCACTGCTCATACTCATCTCTACATATTATGCTAGATTCATTATTAGGAGCAGGTGGTTTAGGAGTAGTTAGAACAAATTTATGTTTTTCATTTTGCAGCAACAACCCAATTTTCCTTTTCCATGTGACATAATTATCTCCACTTAAAGTGTTGTCTTTCAGGATGTTTATAAGTGATGGGGTCATGATTTCTGAATAAAACAAAACATATATAAGTAAATAATCATGATAAAGCACTTTTAAATATTTATCTTGAATTAAATAAATAACTCAATCATAAAATTCAACGGTGATCTAACACCCATAAATGTTACGCCTTCTTTGGGAGTTCGCACCATTTACTAGTTAGACTAGGTCCCACCTAATTGTTAACATAACAACCAGCGTTTTCAATTTTAGCCTTGCAATTTTTTTGACAAGAACTCTTGGGAGGATATCAATAAAATTACATTGAGTGTGTTACCAAGATATCGACCCTCAATTTTCTCTCATGAAAATCCCTCCTTGGGGAGTAGATCTCGTTTGAGTCCATTGTCTAGTCTATCCTTGTAAGGAAGTATGTTGCTAAATTCCATTCATGGACGCCCCTTGGGGGGATTACCAATAAATAATAAAGCTCAACTAACCTTGGAGGCCATAGGTGTTACAAAAACACCTTCTCCCACTCAATTATTTAAGGCATGTGATTAAATCCCATAGAATGATTTACCGAGTTATCTAGATGCCAATTTAGATACCTAAATCATTCAATGCATGTTCATACCAAAAGAGATATATGCGTGGCACTCCTATTCTATATGTCATGTTATCATACAATAACAAATATTGTAATATTTAAGCATAAATTAAATAGCAACAATTTTGGCCCATCCTAGAAAAACAAGTAAAATTACAATTGTTTAGGAATACAAGTTCTTCAAGTGGCCCATCAACCATACGCTTATCCTTCGGCCCAACCCACGGATGTGCACAACTCACAACCCCACTAAGGGGCTGCCGTGCGCAGCCCATGAAGACTCCAGGGCTGCCGTGCGCAGCCCACCAAGCTTGGGCTTGCCATGCGCAGCCCACCAAGCTTGGGCTTGCCATGCGCAGCCCAATCCACTCCTAGGGTGCGCACGGTGCTCGTTCTCGGTTCCGGTTGCTTCATTTTTCATCATGTCTTCGAATCTTCAAGACCTAAATATATTACGGCAGTATTTAAACAAATAAAATACTGCAGTTTTTTTTTTTTTAATCACTGCAGTACCTTTTTACATACAAAAAACTGCACATAATAAAAATTAAAAAAAACTGCAGTAGTATAAAAAAATACTGCACCTATATATAAAAAAAATAAAACCTAGAAATCTACCAAGAAGGAATTATGGCGATGATAGACCACCCTTCTTGTTACAATTCCATAACAAAATTTACATTGAAAATCTAGGACCAAAATCAAGCAATAACAATCCACACAAACATATATAAATCCATACATCCACATGTAATTATATAATTGAATACCTAGAGTGCCATCTCTTTCTAAACATGCATAATCACAATAAAAAGAAATAGATCCACGTATATATAGGTTAATTAATTAAAAGGGTTCAACCTAGGCTCTGATACCAATTGTTGGGAAAAAATACCAAAGAAATACACGCAGCGGAAGCGATACTAAAAATTAGATTTAGTGACTTTTAAAAAATTTTCCTTTATGAACCTTAAACCCTTTAATTAATTAAACATACATACACAATAACAAAAAGTAGAATCCCTTTTGTCACGTGATCCGATTGACTTACGTCGATGGTAATCCGCAAGATCTTCAATCCTAGCACGAACGTGGATCACCTAGGAGCGTGGTCTCCCTTTTCTTTGAATTGCAAACCTGTGAATGGACAAAACAAACTTTTCTTTTCTTTGTTAGTCACAAAAACAATCAAAAGAATGACTAAGATTATTCCGGTCACTTTTGAGTTCTCAATCTAATGATCGAAACTCGCGTGAACCTAGATCGATATCGTATACACAAGCTTATTGATGAATAAGCAAATAGTATACTATCAAAGAATAATCTAACACTCCTTTTTGTTTTAGTAGAATAAAAAGCTTTCTATGAATTGAGAAGAAGAAGAAATTTGTATCATGAACCCATATCCTTGTGGCCGAATTCTATACTTGTCAATATATAGGTGGCCTAAGTTTGCTTCTTCTTTTCTATTATTATTAGGGTTGCCGAAATCCTAACCTATAAATAACTAGGGTTGCCGAAATCACATGCCCACCATAGGCTTATGTTGCACCCTATTTCCATCTAGTTTTTAAGACATCAAACCCTAATCCAACTCATAGATCTTTTATTCTTTTATTTTGACTAAATAAAAAAAGACTTCTTATTTGATTAAATAAATAAAACTAATTATTTATTTCCTTATCAAACAAGTCTTTTAATTTTACTTTTAGGAAATATATTTCCTGATTAGAAAAGATTTGTTTCTTTAATTAAACAATTAATTAATAAATTAATTAATTCTTATTTAATTAAAACAATGAAACAAAATAATATATTAGGTTAAACTAACCCTTGCTGCCCCACTTAGAGTAAATGGGCCAAAATATTATTTTCTTATTTCATTTAATCCATTGGACTTTAAATAAAAAGCGCAAATGCGAACCAGACCCATTCTTATTAAAAGAAACAAGCCCACATGTCTTTCATTAATATATTAATATAATTGAGCAGCTCATTACTAAAATAATGTGCAAATTATATTCTTAATATATTAAATGCAATTCTAGATGGACCCTTAAATTGGTCCGGTAGAATATATCAAGTGATCCATGCAAGTCCGTGTGGATTGGGGATCTTGGCGGGCCATCTAAATTTAAGCTTCAATAGACATAACCTAATCACAATCAACAAATGATTCACTTAGGTCCGATCCATTAATTTTAACTCATTCCACTAAAGAGCTAAAACTGAACTCTTAAATAAAGATAGAAAAGGAAGATGCTCCTCATTCATACCCTAGACAATCATATTGGAGATAGTGTATCCTCGTGATTAATATCAGTAATCGCCAAGAGTTCATAGACCGCCTATAACTCTCCAAGTTACCATATTTACTCATATGACCACGTTTTGAACTTGGATATTTTGACTTGTCCAGAAGCCATGTTTTCAATAGACACTATTGAAAACTCAACGTTGAGATTTAATATCCAATTACCTCAAAACATCCATATGATGATATTATACTCTCATTTAATTAAATGGAGCCACGATGTCCATATCTATAAATAAAGTCCTCTATCGATTAACAAATGAATATCACCAAACTATCGAGGATAGACTATGCGATATAATCGTACTCATTGATAACTCAAATGATATCACTTGCAACCATAAGTCCATCATTTATCTCAGGATTAAGATAGACTCTCCGATTGTCCTGATAATGAAAAGACTTTTATCTATTGACGGTTATAGATAAAGTATTTCATTGTGATCCAGTTCAATGCACCCAGTGCACTAGATCCTTTTGCTCGAAGACACTCCGATGATTTTAGACTCATCATATCTCATTTGATCCCACTCAAATGCTAGCAAAATAATTCTACAACTTTAACAAGATAAAGGTGTCCAACCTTTAACTTAAGTTGTGAACATTATTCAACACTAACTAAAGAATTGTGTCTACCACTTACATATCCAGATGTACGAACAATTCTTCTTTTCCCATAGTCTTTAGACCTTATGATTATTTACTTTGACAATTATAATATTAAACTATAAATGCTATACGATTTGTTAAACCAGAAATCACTTTATTAATATGAAAAAGATTGTCAATTACAGCATTACACTCTTGCTATTGAGCATAATCCTAACAATTTCAACACCGAACGGAATACCACGGTACCTGAGGAAGTAGACAAACACCTGAAGGCTAGATTTATCAGAGAATCTTGTTATCCTAAGTGGATCGCTAATGTGGTCATGGTTACTAAGTCTAACTGGGAATTGGCGCATGTGAGTAGATTACACCGACTTATATGGGGATGTACTACAAGAAACAAGCTCCAAAGCTTCATGGACACCTTCTTGGGGTACAATCAGATTATGATGCACCCCGTCGACCAAGACAAGACTAGCTTTATCACTAGACAAGGTCTCTACTGTTATAAGGTAATGCTATTTGGTCTGAAAAATGTAGCTACCATGTATCAACGTTTAGTGAACAAGCTATTCAAACCACTCATTGGAAGATCCGTGGAGGTATACATAGACGACATGATCACCAAGTCTCTAACAAAGGATCAGCATTTGGAGGACTTGTACCAAACCATCTAAATAATAAGAGAGAACCAGATGAGGCTAAATCCTTCTACGTGTGCTTTCGGGTTAGCAATGGGAAAATTCCTTGGATTTATGGTACATGAGAGGGGGATTAAGGCCAATCTTGAAAAGATTAAAGATATCCTAGATCTCGAGTCTTCTACTACTCTTAAGCAAGCCTTGGGGCTGACTGGTAGGGTAACAGCTTTGAACCGTTTCATATCCCGGTCTACCGACAAATGCCTTCATTTCTTCAAAATTATAAAGCAGGGTAAGAAGATGAAGTGGGATCAAGAAAGCGAGGAAGCCTTCCAGTCTTTGAAAACATATCTAGCTAGCCCGCCATTGCTAGTAAAGTCTACATCGTAATTATAACTCTACTTAGCAGTCTCGAATACCGCTACCAGCGAAGTCTTAGTAAAAGAATGTGATGACGGAGTCCAGAGACCAGTCTACTACGTAAGTTGCGCCCTGACTAAGTTTGAGAAAAATTATACCCTCCTAGAGAAGCTCGCTTATGCGCTTGTAACCACAGTCAGGAAGCTTCGACCGTACTTCCAGGCTCACGCCATTGCAGTGATCACAAATCACCCGCTGAGGTAGTTCCTCCAAATGCCAAATGTATCGGGGAAATTAGTCCTATGGGCTCTGGAACTCACCTAGTACGATATCAAATACAAACCCAGAATGACTATCAAGGCTCAGGCTTTTGCCGACTTCGTAGCAGAATTTAGCAGGATCTTCGACCAAGAGACCATTTCAAATACATTCCTAGAATCGGAATCACCTGAATGACCAGTCGATAGCAAGACATGGACACTATATGCGGATGAAGCGTCAAGTCAGTCGGGCTGCAGAGTAGGGATCATCTTGATCGATCTAGAAGGAGTCGAAATTAGCCATTGCTTCAGGTTTGAATTTAGAGCTACCAATAATGAGGCGGAGTATTGATATGTATAATCGTGTTATAAAAACCTAACTCACAAGTGAACGAATCGTGAGATAAGTAAAGTGACAAGTAGGGATCATTCCCATGAGGAAAAGTGATTTATCAATTATAACTAATCCTAACTAAAGCTAATCAATTAAAAGTATCAAGATATTTTGATTGAGTGATTGAGAGATTTAGAACTAAATTAAACTAAGAAAGCAGTTAACAAGAATATGAGAATGTGATCAAGAGATAGAAAACTAGGTAACCAATGCTCCCCATATGCAATACTTAATGTTCATCAACTAACTCCATTAAATGGATTCAATTAATATTCAGAGTTCATTCTCATCTTAATTATTGTATTACCTTAATTCCTAAAATTATAACCACGTGTTCTCAATCACAACTCACCCTAGTCAAAGGTGTAAGCCATCACCAATAACCCATTACATGCAAGAATTATTGAACCAAAATTGTCTTGCATTAATTCCTATGTCGAGAACAATCATACTCATTCAATTGAAAATTAATTAAGACAACCTAAATTCCTCTAGCGCAATCTCAATTTATAAATTATTGAAACCCTAGACAAATATCAATTAATTTTCATTAGATTAATGCAAGTCAAGAGTAAGACATATATTGAATTGAACAAATCTAAATCCGAATTAATTAATAAAGATGTGCAGTTTGAATCATAACATAAGCATTACATAGGTTCACATCGATCCCCTAGTATGGAGTTAGTTACACATCATGGAAATAAAAAGACAAGAGATAGAAAAGATAAAACCCATTGAAGCCTTCAATGAATTCTTCAAATCTTCGATGATAAGTCTTCTTCGTCTTGCAAACCCCCGATGTGTAAAGATGGATGATGGTGATGGGGGATGGCCCCTTTTATGGCTTGGGACCTCCCTTCGATTCCCCCTAATTGAAAAAAATATGAAGTATTTATAGGTGACTTTTCCTTATGAACCTCCAATTCTTCTTAGGTTTAGGAAATCCACAAAGTGGGAAAATAGAATGAAACAAGGAATGAGAACCCTTTTCTAACTTGGATTTCCTCTCTTGATGATTAACTCCTAATTTGAGTTTATAAAGATTCCTAAACAAGTCTTGGTCATCTAGAGTCATTAGAATTTGATTTAGGAAGTTTTGGAACTGTTCTGGACCAATTCGGAGTTGAAATCCACTAAAATTACGCATGACCGCTTCCTAGACTGCTTGGGAGGCAAGTTTCATAGCGAGCTACATTGCCAGCGGAAATTCTTCTGCTCTTGACCGTTGGCTAGACCGCTTGGGAGGCATGTGCATGGCCAACGGAAATTCCTCAACTCTGACCTTCAGTTATTAAATCGGTCATAACTTCTTATATGAATATCGAAATTGATATCCAAAAAGTGCACCAGAAACTAGACTTCTGGGGCTTTCAATCCATAGGTGGTAGGACACACAATTCAATTGGAACTGAGAGATATGGGCCCTGCAACATAGAGGTTCTACACTGGCCGAAAATTATCATTTCATGGTTTCTTCCAATTTGCTCATTTTCTCCATCTGTTGACTTCTTTTCTTCCAAAATGAGATTTAACAACACTTGAATGGAATGGACCTACACATGCTCAATAATCACATTAAACAACCTATTTTACTCGAGAACAAAGAATAAATAATATGAAATAAAGGCCTAAAAATGTATAAAAATGGACTGATCAAGTACGAGGCATTGTTAGTAGGAATGAAGGTGGCAGAAGAATTGGGGGCCGACTTCCTCCTCGTTAAGAGCGACTCACAGTTAGTCGTCAACCAACTATCCAGGTTGTACCATGCAAAAGGTGACAACATGATAGCGTACCTTAAAAAAGTCCAGAAGGTGATGACAAAATTCAGAGGTGTGAAAATGGAACAAATTCCTAGAGAAAATAATTGCCGAGCAGATGTCTTAACTAAGATTGCTGTGACCGGAGGACAAGCATTACCAAGGGGAGTGCCACTAAAATTAATACCTAACCCCAGCATAGCTAGCGGGGTAGAAGTGAACTCGGTAGACTGGCTCCCTTGCTGGTTGGATCCCATAGCAGGCTACCTCCAAAACGAAGCCCTCCTAGCAAATCCAGCTCATGCACGCAGACTTAAGAGGATCTCCACCTGATACTGCTTAGTAAAAGGGTACTTATACCGCAAAGGAAAATCTCTTCCACTACTAAGATGTCTGTATCCGGATGATGCGCAATGGGTGCTCAACGAGGTATATTCTAGGGGTTGCAGAAACCATGTGTCAGGTGAGGCCCTGGCCTACCAAGTACTCAGAATGGGTTACTACTGGCCGACTCTACACCAAAATGTGAAGCAATACACGCAATCTTGTGAAGTTTACCAGAGGACAGCAAATCTACACCACCTACCTCCTAAAAGACTCTCTTCATTCAGTACCCCCTACCCATTTGCTATCTGGAAGGTACATCTCATTGGACCATTTCCTACTGCTCCTGGTCAAGCCAAGCACACCATAATAACAATAGACTATTTTAACCGATAGGTGGAAGCTGAGTCCCTCACCCGAATAACCGAGGCAAATACTACTAGCTTCATCAAGGAAAGTATTGTATGCCAGTTTGGTACCTCGATGGTCATAATCACTAACCTTGGAAAGCAGTTTGAAAATACCAAATTTAAGGAATTCTATGAAAGACAAGGTATCGACCTTCGTTTCGCGTCGGTAACCCATTCGCAGACTAATGAATTAATGGAAGCCACTAACAAAACCATTAAGAAACTCCTGAAGAAGAAGCTTCAACAAAAAAAAGGGCAAATGGGTTAAAGAGCTTCCGAATGTACTGTGGGCGTATCGAACTTCTAGGAGGTCTACAATTGGGGAAACCCCCTACTTACTAGCTTTTGGAACGGAAGTAGTTTCATCCATCGAGCATAGGCTGACATCTTTTAGGGTCCAACATTTCAAACTAGAAGAGAATGAAGCATAGTTGAGAGCTAACCTAGACCTCATTGAGGAGAAGCAAGACAGTGCAGCAGAACGTGTCGCAGCTTATCAAGGCAAATAGCCCCGTTGTTTTAATAAAAGGGTGAAGATTCAGAACTTTAAGGAAGGGGACTTGGTCCTCAGGAAAGTAACCTAGAATACTCGGAAGAGGTCTGATGGGATACTAGCTCCCAACTAGGAAGGACCCTACTTGATAAAAATGGTAGTTTGAGGAGGAGCCTACAAGCTAGAGGATATGGATGGCTACCCGGTCGATCATACCTGGAATGTTGATCACCTCAATAGGTTTTACCCTTAAGTTTTAAAGAAATAGTTTATCTCGGCGAGAATATTTCTAAATACGCCTTGAAAATTTTGCCATGAGATTCGCCTCAAGACCTGGAAAAGTCATATGACATTCATGATGCCTTGGTCGGGGTATACCCTCCTCTAGGAAGGATTTGGTGCATAAATGCTTAAGTGGCATAGTTGCCAGCCAAACTAAGGGTTCGGACTCGTGTCCTTAGTAGCCCGCAGCATCCTCCATACCAGAGAAGCCTATATGGCACTTCTGAAGCCTCAGACGAGGTATACCCTCCTCTGAAGAAACCTGATGCTAAAGTGGCCAAAGTCGCCTACCAGGTACCAGTCGACAAAGAATCAGAATACCCTGTCGAGGTATATGATTCCTTAATTCGCCATGAAAGAGAACTTGATACAAAGGTAACTGAAATTCACCTTGGAGTCGGGGTCCCTTGCCAGGATACTTAATACCTCGGTTCGCCTAATAATGATCCTGAAGTCGCCATAGTAGCCGACCAAGATTGGATCCAAGCCAAGATTCCCCGTGTAAGATACAATTGAAATCTTAAGTTGCGTTATCCTAATTCAAGTATCCAGATAACGTTGACCGCCTATAAGGACCAATTTTCTCCAATCTTCTCTAAGTTTATTTCAAAAGAAATTCTAGAAGTTTGATATCATTTGAGATAGGATGCGCAAATATCCGGGTAAACCAAAGGATCCTACTATTACGGGCTCCATGATATCTTGTTATTTCATCTAGGTACCTCACTTCCATGTCTGGGTACCTTGTCATATCTATCCAGGTGACATCTACATTCAAACTGATTGGCGTCTGGGTTACCAATTATCATTCAAGCATCTACTCAAAGAACAATATACGAAGGAAGAAGTTGTTCATTGAATCAAAATAGGGAGCCAAATTCCTAGTTACGGGCTACAAAAAATAAAATAAAATAAATAAAAATACATATATATATATGTAAGGTACTCATGCCAATGAAGTCAGACATCTCCTCCACCCTGAGATTTTCCCAGCTCTAGCCCCTGGTCCTTCAGGACAGAATTCTCGGTTCCCTCGACGTTTTCCTCATCTTAAACCTCTCATAGGTGGCAAGGTTCCGATTCGGTTTCGATTTTAGAAAAATAGAAAAGTGAATGAGATACTTAACCTATATAAAAAGAAGGAGAAGAAAATAGATCACATAATTGCTTGGACAAGTTATGGGTCATGGCTCAATACTTTACAATGTCAGATTTAACATTTTATTTTTTTATAAATAAAATGTAATATTTTGTAAAGTAAAAAAATTTAAAAATAAATAAATAAATAAAATAACTGGAACCTGGCGGTTCGAACTGAACCGGAACCGACCTCCCCCGGTTCTAGTTTCGGTTTCAGCTTCAGTTTCAGTTTTTTTGGTTCCAATTTTTGTTTGGTTCCACGGTTGGAACCGGAACCTTGCCAGGTCTATCCCTAAGAGGTCTTCAAGTCAAATGGGGGAGAAAAGGCTTTGGCAACTTCATATGAGGTGTAGAAATAGCCATCCCCGAAGGCATCATCTATTTTCGCCTCCAAATTCTTTATTGAACCCCGCAGGAGTTGATTCTCATCGCGGAGTAGGAGTTTTTCACTTTTTAAGCTGTCTCTCTCCTCTTGGTGACGTAGATTTGTATCAAGAGCCCACTCCAAACGTGCTGAGTCTGCCAAGGCTTTATCTCTTACCTTCTCTACCTCGGTCAATAATCTGGTTAGGAAATCGATGCATGTTTCAGACCGAGCCAGTTCCCGCTTGGCATACTCCAATTCTGCCTTAACAAAGATAGCTGCCTCCATAAAAGCATTTACCTGTTTTTCTATAGCCACTGTGAATCTAAATGCCTACAAGAAAAGAAAGGAGAGTGAGTACCATACTTCAACTACACAAAGTAGAAAGAAAGATAGAGAGTTATACCTCGGCAAGAAGGGAAGCCCTCTTATAGACCATGATGTCCTAAGGCATAAAAGTCTCTGTTTGCATACTGCCACCAGGGCATACCTTCAGGAAGCAGGCTACCACCTCCTCCAAATTCTTATCCAGTGTTTGAGAGCTTGAAGGTTGGTCAATGAGGGGAGTCACCGAGGTACCAACATCCTTCGCCTGGTCCACCAGGAGTTGGCTCCTAGTAGGTATAATAGGAGAAGGAGGAAAAGGAAGAGGAAGAGGAGGAGGAGGAGGAGGAGGACTTACTAGAGAATGATCAACAGGTTTCATAGAAGAAGTAGCTGAGGCCTGCCTCTGAACTTGCCTTGGGATACTTCTAACCCTGGAGGCTCTAGCAGCCATCTCACTCAAAGGAAAGCATGCCATAGGCGGGGTGGAAAGTGTAGCTGGAAGACTTGGTTGAGACTTAGCCTGGGTCAAATGAGGAGTGTCTGTAGGCCGGCTGGACCTAAGGGAAATGCTAACGTTGCCAGTAAGAGAAGCAGAGGGAGGAGATGAAGAGACAAGAGATTCAGCTGGAAGGATTGCTGTTGGAAGCATGACAGAAGGAGAAGCTATAAAAACTACCAAGTCAGTTAGTATACAAGTCAAAATCGATCAAGTAAAGAGAAGTAAAACGTAGAAGGCTACTTATACGGGATGGCTAAGGAAATCTTGAGGTATCGATCTACCTTGCCACCATCAAAGAGGTCGAAGATGGGTACTTCACATTAACATAAGATCGGCCTAGGATTTTCTCCAGGATACCCCGTGACTCCTTGGAGATCTTTCATTTGCCCCATTTCTCTTGCCCACTAAATTGAATGGGGATTGGATGCTCAACCCCTTCAATGTCAACTGAATTGCCCCACTCTCCTTCTACTACGACCCATTCCTTACACCAAGAACGAAGGTATTTCACGTTGGCTCCCGGGACAATGAATTTCAGAGGATTTTTAACCCTCAGGTAGAACTGGCCTTTAGGGCCCTACTTGAGATTCGCCACTTGAAAGATGTACCGAAACTTTTCGTATCCCGGTTCTTTTATAGTATCATCTATCTCATATTGCTCTATCCAGAGCACTAAAAAGTCTATAAGGTGCCTCTAGAACCTAGGCGAGATCTGCAGCGAGGCGAGACCTAAGGCGACCAATATTCTATGCAGGGTAGGATGGAGTGGTAACTTGAGTCTGCATTTGATAGCAGCCATATGAATGGGGACCTCACCTTTGACTGGGGTATAGACATCATAACCTCGATGCGGAAGAGTGAGAGTTACAGCATCTAGAATCTGGTATTCCGCCCTTAAATGGGCTAGGGTATAGATTGTGTAAACGGAGTTGATGATAATTCGGTCTACTAGAGGAAGATTGACAGCACTCCTGAGTGGTATCCCGGTAGGGATTTCTTCCTCCTCATCTTCATCATCATCCATTTCTTCGTCAGTGATCTCGACTGGGCTGGTGGGTTTGTTGTTGAAGCCTGACCCAATCAGAGGGTTCCTTGTAGACCAACGACGTTAAGCAAGAAGAGAGCTTCCCGCGGTGTCCCTCTCATCACGACCCCTCTTCCGCGGTTGAAGTGGGGTACTTTCAATCGAAGCTTCTTTTTCCATATCAAATATCTCATCAAGGCTGTCAGTGGGTTTCGCCAGAGATGCCATGAAAGAAGGTAGAAATCGAAGAAAAAGAAGGCACAATAATCTTGAGTAAAGGAAGATAGAAAGAAGGGAACAAGTTTTAAATTTGAAAGTAAAGTAAAAAAAAAAAAAAAAGGAAAGTTGATGTATTTATAGAACGAAGGAAGGGCGGATACCGGAGTAAAATGGGAAACTGCAATTAATGACTGAAGATTTGCTAAAGGCAGTTTCGAGAAAAGCGCGCTTAAACTATTTCATTCAAATTAACTCCTACTCCAGCTTCGACACATGTGCAACTCATTAAATACAGACGTGTTGTAAGAAGATTTCTCCACAAGAAGTGGAATCCATTCCAATAGGAGGAAAGGAAAATCCTTTGAACGTTTTCAAGCATCCTGACTCCACGGTGTTCAAGTTGGGAGGGACTTCTGTTAACCGCCAAAAATGGCAGGGGTTCAATGAAGAATTTTCCACTAAGTTGAAAGGGAAGAGGAAGCCGTAAGATTACCCCATCACCTCAGAAAAGAGGCTACATCAAATATAACATCATATTATAAGAAACAGAAGATGCAGCTTCAGGGTACCCCACTACCATGTAAGGGTATCATGCCTCCAAGTCTTGATACCTCACCACCTTATCAGGGTATACCATCGCCACATCTATCCGGGAACCTAACTATTACACCAAGGTCCGGTTACAATCTTCAGACAACCTACCACCACCTCATCTGGGTACCTCACTAATGCATCTTGATACCCTGCTACTACACTCAGGTATCCTGCCATCGCTCCATCCAGGTACCTCGTTACCACACTCAAGTATCCTGCTACTGCATCTTAGTTCCCCTACTACTGTATCTTAGCATTCCACTACTGTACCATCCTGGAACCTCGATCCCTCCTAGAACCAATCCACCAAACAGCAAGAATGTCAGAAAAGTAAACTACCAGGTAAGAATGCTATACCCAGGTTTGAATAGTAAGTTAGAAGAAGAATACTGTGCAAGTCTAAAACTAGAATTCTCCTTCAAGTAACGCATTGACTCCTTCATCAGTGAAAGCACCATAAAAGAGACCTAAAAATTCAATTGATTCACATTTCGAATATAAACGGAAACATGATGTCATTAAAAGGAGCCATTCCCACCTAAAATTGATACCCTCCATTAACGCCTGTCAATCCCTTTAACACGACAAATCAAATTGATCAAAATTAGGGGGATTTGATTGGTAGGAGGAGAGGATAAAAGAGGACGTCCATGTTCAGAGAAAGGGATAGAAAATCAGGAAGAAGAGATCCATAGCTTTTATCTCATCTTTTGTTAATATATGAATACAGACATTGTTTTCTCCTAACTTACCATTACTCTCGTGTCTAGTTTGTTTCTATTTGATATTATACAGGTATCGAGCTACGTGATACCCCTCCGAATCATGGTCTTTCACAACCGTGGTCCCTTTAAAAGTTGTTATCTGAAAACTCACCCCGGTGACAATTTTCTATTAACATTTTCTTTTAGTTGTTTTTACTTGAGGACGAACAAAAGATAGGTTTGGGGGTTTTGATCACTCTAAATATGTATATGTTTTAAGTACCTTAATCTATCCCTTTTTGTTAGTTTTCCGAGTGTTTGTATTGTATAATGGCACTTTTGAGCTAATTTCAGGGATATTGGGATTCAAGGGATGAAATGAACACTTGGTAAGGAAATGTGAAGAAATGGAAGCTAAAGTAACAACTTTTTAGCAAATCTGCGAGTATATACTCGCAAGTCCAAAGTCGCAGATCGTTCCTAGAAAATACTGTAATGTCAGCTCGAAGAAACCAAGTAGTAAATGAAATTTTAGAACACACTACTAGATTAGGCTACAAGAATAATCTCGCAGATCATAACTCGTAGCCCAAACCACTGACTGCACTGCGAAGACCATTCTCCTAATCAGAACCAGCAAAAGGAAGTGCGACATACACACTGCGATAACAATGTCACAGAACATAACTCGTAGATATCCCCTAGAAGGATGTGGACTATGAACTGCGAGTACAGCCTCGTATAAAGACCTAGCAATCGAACCAGATATTTTTCTACGACGTCAATCCTGCGGCATGTTCTAGCAGTTCAACCTAAAAAAGAAGAACCGTGACATCATGCTGCAAGTACATACTCGCAGTTCTCAAATTGCATAAGCTAAATTTGTACCAACTTAAAGTGACCGACTCCAATTTTATTCCCCCAATATGTATACATATTTTACTTTAGTAAAAAGGGTGTCGTGTATTCTTTCAAAAAAAAAAGGGGTGTTATGTAATTTTTAGAAGTAGAAGAAGTAAAAGTTAGGAAATATTTTTACACAACCAATCTCTTTTAGACAAGCAAGTTTTAGATTAAACACTTTAGTTTTTAAGGATATTTTAGATCTATCTTGAAGATCAAGGAAGGTTTTGCTGAGCAAGTCACGGAGAAGCATCAAGAACATCATGAGCTTCATTTCCCTTTCTGTTTCCTTTCGTTGTTTTTATTTTTCCATGAGTAGCTAAATCTTTTGTTGGGATTCAATGATTGTAAATATGTGAACACTTCTTTGAAGGGTTCAATCTATCTTTTATATCCATTGAGTTTGCACTTATGCTTAAATTAACTTCATGTTGTATGTTGAGTAGGAACCTTCCCCTAATTTACAATCATGATATTTGTGCATGAATAGTAGATCTACATCTTGGTTGAACAAACTTGGTTGGATTTTGCTTTTCGTACCGTTAGTTTGTAGAGGTACGTTTGGAGTGCATTAGATCGCCATGACTGAATCACCTCAAGACTAGGAAAGAGTCGCATGGCACTCCCGCTGCCTTGGACAAGACCCACCCTTCTTTAGGAAGGGTTTGCTGCATAAATGGCATAGTTGCCTACCAGACCAAGGATGCGATGTTGTGGCCCTAGTTGCCCGTTGCAGTCCTCAAGACCAGGAAAAAAGCTACATGGCACTCCTGCTACCTTGGATAGGACCCACCCCCTCTCTAGGAAGGGTCTAGTGCATAAATGACATAGTTGCCTACCAAACCAAGGATGCGAAGTTGTGGCCTTGGTTGCCCGTCGTAGTCCTTAAGAATTAGAAAAAGCCACATGGCATTCCTGCTACCTTGGATAAGACCCACTTTTCTCTAGGAAGGGTCTAATGCATAAATGGCAGAGTTGCCTACCAGACCAAGGAAGCGAAGTTGTGGCCCTGGTTATCCGTCACAGTCCTCAAGACAAGGAGAGCCTATATGGCACTCTTAAAGCCTTGGACGGAACCTAATCTCTCCAAGGAAGACCTGGTGCTAAAGTGGTCTTAGTTTCCTACCAAGATCAATTCCCCAAATAATTAGGATCCCTTATACGAGATACCCGGTGCCATAAATTCTCCATATGGAAACCTAGTGCTAAAGTGGCCTATTCTGCCTACTAGGACAGTTTGCCTAAGGACCGCGATTCCTCATACAAGAATTTTTGGTACTTTGATTCACCATACGAAGACCTGGTGCTAAAGTGGTCTTTTTCTGCCTACCAGGATCTTTTTGCCTAAATACCAAGACTCCTGATGCTAGAATGATCAGTACCATAATTCGCCTAAGCAAAGTATGTTGGGAACGATTTTTGTTTCAAGTAATGGTTACCAGTAAGAAACGATCAGAAAACTTCTTCAAGCATTACAGATCCTGACTCTAACCCCAACTAGGTATTGGTTTTCAAGTTAGAGGGAACTTTTGTTAATAGCCTTTTTTGGTAGGGTCCAAAGAAGAACTTTCTATCCTTGCCAAGATTGCCTGAAGTATAAGGGAATTACAATGAGCATCCTACTACCCCAGGAAGAAGACAAGACTAGTATACCCTGACACACCATCTATGGTTCGGGATCGAATCGGGGTCACCTAGATCCCTAAGTACCAGGAAACATCAAAGTTAAGGTTCTAAGGACCCCGCTATCGCATTATCCAGGTACCCCGATACCCGACGAATACATTAAAAGATAAGACTATCGAATAACAAAGCATGTTTTCCTTTCAACCCTATTAATAAAGGTAGTCAACTCTTTAATGTCCATTCACAATGCCATTAATGAGAAATCAGTCAACTTCATCAATGCCAAATCAGTGTTCTTATGCTTGCAAATCGATTAACTAAATTTAAGGAGTGGGTAGAAAGACTTAGAACCTATATATATATATATATATATGACAAAGCTCTCTCTTGTATAGAGGCCTCTTTTTCCTAAAAGATCTGATCTTTTCTACTGATTCTAGAAAAGGGCATACGCCTTGCCTATTATTGTAAGCTCTTCGGAGCACCTATATGGCATTATTTTCCTACTTGTGTAAGCTCCCCAGAGCACACCTTATTGATCATAAAGAGCGGTCACTCTCTCCACTGATACCTAGGGGTTTTTCAGCATGTGATCATGTGTGATGCTTTTTCCCCCTAGGCCAGTCCACTTCTATCAAAAGACTTGTCATTCTTTCCCTCATATCTCTTTTATTATGCATGTAAGTGATTTAGACTTTGACCCCGCTCGTCTTAACTCTCTTATCCACCTATCTGCATGCTATGTCACACATAAATAAGGGGAAAGAACCTTCAGGCTAGCTAGAAGAATCGGGATAGGCTCCACACACCCCCTAACTAGAACGACTAGAATGTGAAGAATCACTATCAGGTGGTTTCATCCTTCATGACCACATCTACATCGTTGAAGAGCACTTATCCCTCCTCCTACTTGCTTGCTATCTAGGTCGGGGAACTACAGAGGAGACCTAGAGAAGAGATCGAGTATCGGGACCAGGTACCGGGTACTAAGAACCAAGGATTAAAAACCAGGGTACCAAGACCAGGATTAGGACGTGACCCCTATACAAGCAAGGGAACCCCGAACACCATCTCTTCTCTTTATTCTTGAAGCCTTGACGGGAGGGGTACCCATACCCCTCCCCCTCCGACCAGGGAATACCGCTCCATTCAGTTTAAAAGTTGTTAATTAAAAATCTACCCCTCTGACATTATATGTTTAAATTTTGAATTTAAACTGAACAGATAAGGATAAGGATCACAAGAGATGTTTACCTTATGTTGGCAAAATTTGCCGATGGATTTATCTATTGGTAATTTCGAAATTTATCTATCATGATAATAATTAAATAATTGTGTTTTGATTATTTTGATAAGAATTTCGAAATTGCTATTTAAATATTTAAATAAATTGTTTATTTTAATATTTTAATTAGCATTATAATCCAATTATGTTTCAAAAACAAAAAGATGATTTATAAGAGAGTTTTTAAGTGGTTTGTTTTTCAGCACAAGAAAATCAAAGAGAGGCACATTCGGCTCTCTCTCTCTCTCTCTCTTTCATTATTTCAATAGAACAACACCAAGAAAAGTTCTTACATAAGGCCTAGGCACGCCAGTACGGGCATGTCAGATGGTAAGGCCTAGCACGTTAAACTCTAGTGCCATTTTGGCACGGCCTGTTTAACGTGCCACTCCTGTACAGTTTGATAGGCATGATTGTATTTAGATTTAACTAAAATTAACTAACAATCAGAAACAAAAAGGTTTGATTTAGGGCTAGTTTGGTATTGCTTTGAGAAGTCAAAATCAACTTATTTTATAATTTTGACATAAAATGATATTTGGTTAAACTTTCAAAAGTGATTAATTGATAATCTAGACAAATTTTAACAGTGATTTTGAGAAGTAGGTGGGGGTTACTTTTTGAAAGTGATTATGAAATAATCTGTTAACTAAATTTACCAACGAGGTGGATTTACAATTAACGACTTTAATGGACCACGATCAAGATTGACCATGGTCAGAGGGGTATGACGTAGTTCAATACCTATGATTTCCAGTAAGCACAATTCAATATAGGAGATGATGAAAAAGGTAGGACAATCGATTATATTGTATCATGTAGGAGACGAATACAATAGATTAATTTGTGTAACGTAAATATAATTTCCAACAATGTTCTCCACCAGTCTTTATAGGCGAAGTCTGACACAGCCGGCGGTAGAGATCTCGTGCATGTCGATAATTAGAAAAAACGTTGTGTATAGGGTTCCGAAAAGAAAAATCCTCTTCTTCGTAGTTGAGTATAATGTTGTATATACTGGTCCCATTACTTGCCATGCACTCCTATAACTTCGGTTTAGGGTTTCAGCAATTGTGGGACTTTCCTTGGCGATAAGCGAAGATATCATAGTGGAATCCAATCCCTTAAATCAAGTGATTCTCTCTTGGGCGGATTCTAGCAGAAACTGCTTTTAAATAGGACTTTTAATATGTGGGAATGAGTTTTGATAAAAACGATGGCATTTTTATTGTTCTTCTTTGTAGCTTTAATCCTTGGCAACTCTATGTAGCTTTAAACATTAGTGACATCCTTACCTGACATCTAGACTATTTGGTGAGCTAGTTCTTTATGGCGTTTGGGTGTTTCGGTATCGGGGTATTCCACTGCCTTTGTTCCTGTTGTATCATGGTTTCCTGACCCCCCCCCCCCCAGTTACCCCGTCTTTTAGAACATTAGTTAAGGTTATGGCGAGGTATCAAGGTGACGTGGTGGTGAGGTTCCTGATCTACGTAGAAGTGGGATAACCAGTTTATACAGAGGCAGGATACCCCGCCCACACGGGAGCGGGATACCAGGATGGTGTAGTGTGACTTGTAAGATTTTCATGCTTCTTCGGCTTCTTCAGCTTCTTTAGCTTCTTCTAGGTATATATCCCAATATGTCGATCCGAATTTTCTTCTGGAGGTAGCCGGATGCTACCTACTAAAAGTACTCCTTCCTAGGTTTCTAGGTGGAAAATTCTTCTTTAATGATCCTCGGCCAATTTTAGCGGTTAACAAAAGTCCCTCCTAACTTGACCACCGGTATCTAGATCTGGGTTAGGGTCAGGAATCTTATTTTTGCTTGAAGGATTTTAACCTCCCACTTGGTCATGTACCCCGTCTAGTTGGATTCCTAATATCAGAGAGGCAGTCTTTCTTGGACACGCAAACATTAAATGTTTTTACCAGGTGTCGATTGCAGATTGCTCAGTAAATTCAAACAAGCCGTTTTTGGCACTTTTTTCTCGAAACCGTCTCCTGCACTTTCTTGGTAATTAATGGTGGTTTTTCCATTTCTATTTCGGTAACCACCCACTCAGTGTCTATAAATATCCTCCTTTTATTCTTCGTTCATTCACACCTTTTTTAGAACTTCAAAATTGAGAAAACAAGAACAAGCCTTTTCTTTTTTCCAGTCTTCACTCTTCCCAGATTACCCTCTTTTTCTTCTTCCCTATAATGGCATCCTGGCAAAACCCTAACCCTACTTCACCTCAACCTTTTGACAGCCTTGAAGCTCTTTTTGGTTTTTCCAGGGTTTAATCGGGTGATAACCTTTTGTCGTTCAAAACCAAGAGGAAGCTCGTTGAAGAAGCTGTGGAGAGCACTGCCATTTCTCTGCGTCGTTGTTCAGACTGGAACCCCCGCATCAGGTTGGGTTTTTAAAATAATCCTTCCAATCCTATTCATCTCATTGAGGAGAAGGAGGAGGAAGAGGAGGGGGAGGGGGAGGACACGGGTTAGATGGGGAACCCAATGGTGGGAAGTAAGATTCTTGACCCTTCCTTCAATTTCCAGCTCGTTCCTAATTTTGTATGTTTCAACGAGGATTTAGCGCGCTTCAGGCTAATCTATCAGATTCCTAATAGCATTTCCCTCTCCCTACCTCGTAGAGACTAAGAAGTGTACAACCCTCCTGCTGGTACCCTGCTTATTCACACAGGACTACCCTTCCAACCTAAGGTTGTTGGAGAGGTAGGAGAGGCTGGTGATGTGCCAGTCGTTACATTGACCGAGGTGCATACCGATTCTTTCACCTCCTATCACGGTGGAGACCCTGGCTAAGCTGCAGGAGGAGTATCGAATCCCAGATGACATCGATCTCTCCCTTCCTCATCGAGGATATAAAGTCTACACCCCACCGCGAGATGTCCTTCTTATCCATAAAGCGGTTTTTGAATGTGAAGTCCGGCTCCCTCTTCATCCGACCCTTTGCTGGGCTTTGGTCTCTCTAGAATTTGCACCTCTCTAGATCTCGCTAGGTTTCTGGAAGCATTTGATAGGCTTCTTAGTGCTCTGGAAGGAGTAGTGTGCAAGGGACAACATAGACAGGGAGCAGGGCTTTAACTAGTTACGTTACTTATTTCAGATAGCGAACTTAGTACCACGGGGTCAATTCTATTTGAGGTCCTCCAATGAGATGAAGTTTATCGTTCCTGGTGCGAATGTTAAATATGCTCCGCCGTGGAAGGAAGAGTGGTTTGTTGTCAAGGGCGAATAGAGGAATACGACCTATATTAGGGGATACGAGTACCCCGTCCTAACCGAATTCACAGCTAAAGACAAATGGGCGAAGGGGGTGCTTTCTCTATAATCTTGGGATATTCTGGGAAAGATTTTTCAAAGGGGGTACATCAATGTGCAATATCCTACTTTGAATCCCTTCGAATGAGCCCGGCTAGAGAAGTCTTTGAGGATCTCCTACGTGCTTCTAGGTATAGAAACTTCATCTGTCTTCTTTATTCATGTATATACATTTTTTACTCTCCCTTCCTTACTAAGCTATCTTCTTTTTAACAGTCTCTGCTACCCCACTGGTGATCGGCTCTCCTACTTCATCTAGGACATGGACAGGAGGTGTGGATTTGCCTCCTTCTACCTCCCCTATCCCATCTCTTCCTCCTTCTCCTTCCAGTACTGCCCAGGTCACAACTACTCAGCCTGACGCAGCCCTTATTCCTCCTTATATTTTGGCTAAACCTCCAACCAAGGTCCCTTCGCCTCTTCCTGCTTCTGCGGGATTGCTTGTCAGGATTCCTACTCGTCTCTCTATTCATGCCCCAGGACGCCAATCCATAAGGTCATTGTTGGCTCGAGCTGCCAAAGCCTTGGGCTCCTCAGAAAAACCCCAAAAGGAGACCAGAAAGGTTGCTGCTCCTCCTGCTATGGGCACTTCTCCTAATCCTCCTCCAACAGTATTGCCTTCCAGGGAGCAGCCTGGAATTACAGAGAAGGAAGCTGCTCCCACCTCCTATCCCACCGCTAATGTTCCTTCGGGATTGGAGTCAAGAGGTGCTTCCCATGATGAGGTGGTATCCCGGTTCATAGAATCCTACCTTGGAAGGAGCTTAATGAACATGGCGAAACTTCCTACATAAATTTTGGCTGCTAAAGGGGCTTCTATATTGGCTGAGGTAGCATTCTACTTCTCCTCTTGTTATTCTTCTCTCTTTTTTATAGGTACTGACTCTTCTTCTTCTTGCAGGGTTTTAAATTTGCTTTAGCCATGGAGAAACAGCTGTTGACTCTGAAGAAAGTCTACATAGGGCTTCAGGCCAAGCTCGAGGATACCCAGCAAGAGTTGGCTCAAGCTAAACAGAGCGTGGCCCCTCTACTCTAAGTTGCTAAGGCATCTGAAGATGGTAGGCAGGCTGCCATGGTAGAGGCCCAACGCTATCTACGTTGCCTGGATACCGAGACAGTCCAGTCCCTGTATCGGCTTGAGGAGAGGGAATGCCTGAAAAGGAGAAAAGGCTGTTGCATGATGAAAACCGTCTTTTAAGGGAGACAGTGCAGAATTTAGAGGCTCATGAAGGTCCTTCCTTTGAAGATGGGTATTTCACTGTCTGCTATGAGGTGGCCATGGCTTTGCCTCCTCCTTTTGATCTTCAGACGGCCTTGAACTGGAACCGAGAACAAATCATAGCGAAGGCTGCCCATCTTGCGGGTGAGGATCAGGCTCAGGAAGATTCCCTACACAATGAGGTCCATCCAGGCCGGAGGTCAGCCTTTCTACTCAGATTGACGCTCCCTCTACTTAGGAAGGACAAACACAAGACCTCGTGCCTCTTTCAGAAGTTATTCTAGTATAGGAGGAAGAAAAAGATGCAGATGGAACCGGGGTTCCAGAAGTTAAGGCAGACAAAAGTAGTTTGGCAATCGAGGGAGAAGAAAATGCTTCAGCTGGATCTATGGTTCCAGCAGTCGAGGAAACCCAGCATGATACTGCAGCTGAGGTGTCCTGGGAAGGAGCAACCAGTCAGAGAGAGAACTTCGAAGAGAAGGAGGATGCCTGACTTGTCTTTTTTATATATTTTTTTTTTTGCAGCCTTTAAGAGGGAGTTAGGCACCCCGTCTGTCCATTAAAAGATTTTTATTTGTTGAAACAAATTATATCTTGCTTGCTCCTTTGATTTAGAAAGAAATTAACTTAGAAAAATATGGACTTTAGGAAAAATCTTGACTTATGAGAGATCCTGATTTAGGGTGGATCTCGCAGCTTCCGTACTCGTAAACGAATGAAACTAACTTTGGAGACCTACTTCTTGATTGGGATAATTGATAGCCATATAACGATTTTGTAACTTGTCGTTGTAAACATCATCAACGGGATCTAGCAGGTGGACACATCCCTTTCTTTAGTTGGTTTTTAATGAGTATGCAGCAGTTTGAGTTTTTGGATATCCCGATTGATAATTAAGTATGCTTCAGCTATAAGTATCTTCAGAAGAAACAAGTCATCAGGTATCTCGGCTAGGTATCCTGATTCTGTCCTGATAGGCAATTTTAGATTGTTTTAGCATCAGGCTTCTAGGAGGTGGGTATACCCTAACTAAGGTAGTTTGAATGCCCTAATGTCATTCCTTCCTAGAGAGACGGAGAAGTAAAGAGCTGAGTATCCTGAAAAGGTGTCCCGATCCTTCTGATGGTCTGTCCTGGTAGGCAACTTAGGCCACTTTAGCACCAGGTTTCCTAGCGGAGGGTATACCCCGGCCAAGGTAGTAGGAGCGTCTTGAGGCTATTTCCTGTTCTTGAGGATGCGACGGGCAACTAAGGCCGCGAGTCCGGATCCTTAGTGTGGTGTATTAGATCCTTCTTGGAGGAGGGTATACCCCGACCAAGGCAGTAGGAGCCCTCTAAGGCTATTTCCTAGTCTTGAGGATGCGTCGGGTAACTAAGGCCACGAGTCCGGGTCCTTAGTCTGATATATCATAATCTTCTTGGAGGAGGGTATTCCCCGACCAAGGCAGCATGAGCACCATAAGGCTGTTTCCTGGTCTTGAGGCGAATATGTATTGGCAAAAATTATCAATCCTGGTAGGCAACTTACGCCACTTTAACATCAGGCTTCTAGGAGGAGGGTATACCCCGACCAAGGCGGCAAGGAGAATTATGCAGGGGAGCCTGCAAAGTGATCATTAGAGAATCATGTAGGAGAGATAACTGACTTTATTGAATTTTTTCAAATAATACAATGTAAAATCGGGGTGTGTATTCCAGCCGATGTAAATTGAATTTCTAAGGGTAGAATTTCCTAAGGTGATCAGCATTCCACGTGTGATCCACTGGGTCCTCCATGTCCTCCAGCTTGTAGGCACCACCCCGAAGCATTGCTTTAATCAGGTAGGGGCCTTCCCAGCTAGAAGCAAGGACCCAGTCGGATCTTTTTCGTGTGTTCTGGGTTACCTTCCTAAGAACCAAGTCTCCCTCTTTAAAGTTACGGATCCTCACTCTCTTGTTGAAGTGTCGGGCTATTTTACTCTGGTATACTGCTACTCTTTCAGCGATCTTGCTTTGTTTCTCCTCGAGTTGGTCCAAATTGGCTCTTAACTTAACCTCGTTATCTTCTGGTTCATAGTTTTGAATCCGGAAAAATATAAGCTTGTGTTCGATGGGCAAGACTGCTTCAGTTCCGAATACCAACGAGTAAGGGGTTTCCCCTGTTGCAGTCTTCATGGTTGTCATGTACGCCCATAGCACATTAGGCAATTCTTCAACCCATAACCCCTTCTTCTGTTGGAGCTTTTTCTTTAGGAGCTTCTTTATTGTCTTATTGGTAGCTTTTACTATCCCATTGGTTTGAGGGTGTGCCACGGATGCAAATCGGAGATCAATGTTTCGATCTTTGCAGAATTCTCTGAATTTGGCGTTATCAAATTGCTTTCCCAGATCAGTTATGATAGTCATCGAGGTACCGAAGTGGCAAACGATACTGTCTTTAACAAAACTGGTGGTCTTTTCTTCAGTTATCCTGACAAATGCCTTAGCTTCCACCTATCGAGTGAAGTAGTCTATTGCTACCATTACGTGTTTGGCCTGGCCGGGTGCAGTAGGAAGCGGGCCGATTAGATCTAGTCCCTAGATTACATGGGGTAGGGTGTACTGATCGAGAAGAGCCTTTTCGGGGGGAAGTGATAGAGGTTTGCTGTTTTTTGGCAAGCTTCGCAGGATTGTGCGAATTATTTTGCATCTTGATGTATTGTCGACCAGAAGTATCCCATTCTAAGTATTTGGTAGGCTAGTGTCTCGCATGCTGCATGATTACCACAATCCCCTGAATATACCTCGTTAAGTGCCCAGGTAGCATCATCTGGGTGAAGGCATCTAAGTAGTGAGAGGGATTTCCATATGCGGTAAAGGTATCAGTCCACAAGCCAGTACCGGGTATCAATTCTCTTCAGTTTGCATGCTTGATCTGGATATGCAAGTAGAGTGTTACTTCGTAGGTAGTCCGCTATAGGATCCATCCAACAAGGAAATCGGTTGATTGGTAGGATCTCCACCCCCTTGGCTATGTTGGAACAGGGTATTAGTTGGAGAGGTACCCCCTTTGGTAAGGTATGCCCCTCACTTGCCGCAATCTTGGCTAGAACATCTGCCTGATGATTTTTCTCTCGAGGTATCTGTACCATCCTTACGCCTTTATATCTCAACATTACTTCTCGGACTTTAGCAAGATATGCGACCATATTGTCTCATTTTGCCTGGTACAACCCTAACACATGGCTGACCACCAATTGGGAATCACTCTTGACTAGGAGGAATTCGGCCTCTAAGGCTTCTGCTACTCCCATTCCCGCTAGTAAGGCTTCATATTCTGCTTTGCTATTAGTAGCACTGAACTTGAACCTGAAGCAGTGACTACATTCGACTCCCTCTGGGTCTATCACAACTGTTCAATCTCCTCATCTTGATTGACTTGATGATCCATCTGTGTATAGAATTCAGGTCTTGTTATCTTTAGACCAGTTCAGATCGGTCTGATTCGGACTAAGGTCGGGTTTGGTAACTAGGTCTGGATTTATGCTGAACTCCACTACAAAGTCGGCTAAGACTTGTGTTTTGATCGTGGACCTTGGCTTGTATTTGATGTCAAATTGGGTGAGCTCTAGGGCCCATAGAACCAGCCTACCAGACTCATCTAGTCTCTAGAGTAATTGTCGTAAAGGCTAATCGGTGACTAACACAATAGTGTGTGCCTAAAAATAGGGTCAGAATTTTCTGGCTGCAGTTACCAAGGCATAGGTGAGTTTTTCCAAGAGGGTATAATTTTTTCAGACTTGGTACAAGCACGGCTCACATAGTACACCGGTCTATATATTCCGTCACTGCATTCTTTCATTAAGGCATCACTAGTGGCAGCTTCTGAGACGGCTAGGTAAAGTTGGAGCTCTTCTCCCGTGAGGGGCTTGACTAGTAAAGGGGGGACTAGCCAAGTATTCCTTCAAGGCTTGGAAACCTAACTCGTTTGTTCATCCCACTTTAGCTTCTTTCCCTATTTGATAATCTTGAAGAATAGGAAGCACTTATCGGTGGAGCGGGATATAAATCGATTCAATGCTGCTATTCGGCCTGTCAATCCCTATGCCTGCTTGAGTGTTGTGGGAGACTTGAGGTATAGTATGGCCTTGATCTTCTCGGGATTAGCCACAATTCCCCTTTCATGTACCATGAACCCCAGGAACTTTCCTACTGCTACCCCGAAAGCACACTTTATAGGGTTCAGTCTCATCTGGTTCTTCCTAATTATCTGAAAAGTTTGGCATAAATCTTCTCGGTGTTTCCCGGCTTTCAAATTTTTTTTAATCATGTCGTCTATGTATACCTCCATGGATCTTCCTATCTACTGTTTGAACAATTTATTCACCATACGCTGGTATATAGCACCTGCATTTTTAAGTCTGAATGGCATTACCTTATAGCAGTAGAGGTCTTGCCCTGTAATGAAGCTGGTCTTATCTTGATTTGAGGGATGCATCATGATCTGATTGTATCCCGAGAAGGCATCTACGATGCTTAGAAGCTTGTTTCCCATTGTAGAGTAGATAAGCTGGTTGATCTTAGGCAGAGGGAAGCTATCTTCGGGGCAAGCCCGATTGAGATCGGTGTAGTTCACACGTATACGCCATTTTCCGTTAGATTTGGTTATTATGACCATATTGGCGATCCATTCGAGATATCAAGATTTCCTTATGAACCCGGCTTTTAGGAGTTTATCCACTTCTTCCTGGACTGCGGCATTCCGTTTGGTGTTGCATTCGACGTTGAAGTGTCTTCGTTTCTGTTTCACTGGTTTGATGGCTGCGTCTATTGCCAGCATGTGAGTGGCCAAGCTAAGAGGAATGTCGGGCATTTCCTCATGGGTCTAAGCAAAAATATCGTTGTATTCTCTAAGGAGCTTTATCAAGTCTTCCTTGACTTCGGGATCCAACCCCCTCCAACTTTCACCACCTTAAGTGAGATCTTTTCCCCATGTTTGATTAATGAAAAAGAAAGATTTCCTTTGTTTATGACTTTTATGTTATCTTGCTTGTACTAGTGTTTCTTGGTTGACATGATCGCTTGCTGGCTTGCTTGTAACTTAGATAAAAATTATTGGTGATAAATAATATCTGGGTACTTATTCATTCTAGACCAGGCAATGCCTAATTCTCCTCACTCTTAGTAGTGGTCTAGATGGCATTTAACTTGTGGAAACTGATAGGAACTTCTTTATAAGGGACCCCTGATGGGAAGGTTTTTCACCGTTAGAAAACCATCCGTCAAAACAATTTATAAAACCTATGCGATGCGTTCACAAGTATAAATACAAGTAAAACGGTAAGCACGGGTGTCGTCCACTGAGATCGGGGTAGTGGTGATAAGATTAGGATTAATATAACTAGTATGCATAAAAGTACAAGTAAAGGTAGGTGAAAATATAATATAAACTAAACAAAGAATGCAATCTAAATGGAATGGTAATGGAGTGATGAATGTATAATGATGGGACTATAGAGTTGATGGACTCGTAAGTGAACATTGGGCAATGCAACAAACTCTCAACTAAGCATATTATGACAAATGTAACCAACCTAGGGTATATAATGTTGGCTATGTATCACTAGCAAGGGGTCAACCTAGGGTGTATAGCAAAAACCCCATACTAGCGATTAATCTCTTCTAAACAACCAATAGTGGCTAGTTGCTCAATTGGGATTCTAACCATGAAGCTCATCTATCTAACTATGGCTCAACCTATTTCTAACGTAGCCATCCTAGGTTGTATAGCGATGACTTCTAATTCCCTCACAAATGGCCGCCCTAGGGTGTATAATGAAGGCCACCCGTTTGAGATCGAAGGAGGCTCGAGGTTATTCAACCGGATTCTACGCGAATGTTAGTTCTCTTAAAACCACTAAAGTAGCCAACCTAGGGTGTATAGTGAAGGCTTCTAATCCTCTCACAAGTGCCGACCTAGGATGTATAGTGCCGGAAACTCGTTCAAGGTTAGATTACGAACGCGGTTGTTGAGCTGGGATTTCGAACATCCCATCCATTCAATAAGCAATAAAGATTCCAAATTAACATGCTAAGAGGGTGTATCCCAACAAATCAATAATGAAACCATTCAAAGCAAAAGAATAAAACATAGAGATAGATATGTATATATAAAACATAGAGTTTATTTACAAGCCCAACATACATCAAACAAATAACATCAACCCCATAGTGAGGGATTTAACTACTCATGTTCTTACAAACAAATACAAAACTAAGAGAAAAGATTTAGAGAAAACCCTTGAAGATAATCTCCTTCCTTGAAGCCTTGATCCAATCCTCAAAGTTGCTTTTAGGTTGAATAGAGATGGTTTGGATGGTAGGGAGAAGTTCTAATACCTAAGTTACACTAAGACCTAAGTGTTGGGCGCTATCAAGATGTATGGAGCTCTTTAGGTCGAATGACATAAGGTTTTATTTATAGGGGATACAAAATTAGGTCACTTAAGCTTGAAAACAAAAGCTGTCGCGCGCAAATTGTGGGTGAAGTGCAGTTGAATGACCCGCACTTTAACTATTAGGTGCAAATTCCACTTCTCTGTTCCAGCTTAGAGTGCAGGTGGAGTGCGGTTGGATTACCTGCACTTTAATGTCAAGTGCACTTTCTGCTTTTCTGTTCTTGGCAACAGTGCGGGTGTAGTGCGGTTGGATGACCCGCCCTTGACCCGCACTTTATCTCTTCCTTTTGAATCAAGTCTCGGCTGTTTGTAGAAGTGTGGGTGGAGTGCGGTTGTGACCCGCTCTGACCCGCACTCCAGAGTTATTGATGACCCTTTGTCTTTCCTTCAGCCACCTTTGGCCCTTTTTCGGCCAGAACACCCACAACATGCTTCTAACACCCGAATTACATCAATTTCCTGTAATTAGCACCAACGAGCCTATTAGACATAAAATATATAGAAAATACACACAAGAGTGAGACAAAGGAATAGGAAATGAGGGCCGAAATATACAACAATTTAGGCACGATCAACCTAGAGTGGTCCTGGTAAGGTATCAGGATCTGGCTTCACTTTCACCGAGTTGGGGCATTTAGATATTCCGAACTAAGAACCCTGGTAGCTAGTCCCCTATGATCAGCACACTAAGATACTTAGTGCCCTTTGTCCCATAAATCTTTGCTTAAGTGGTTCCACTTATCTTTAATACACTGATTCGCGTGCTAATGTAAGACCGGTCAGCTCATATGAATGGGTCATTTTTCGCGCGTCTTCTCGAAATCTTCACTGGTCATTATTGCTTTGTACCAGTACCCGTTTGATTTTCTCTATAAATAGCCTATCTTTCTTCTTTATCTTTTGCTCTGAAAAATTTATAAGGAGTGAAGTAGAGCCATCCTGTGTGTTCTCCTTTGATGGTAGATCCATCCATTCTGGCTATCAATATTAGTGCTTCTTTTGATATAGAAAAGATTGGTGATTCTCAGTCGTACGCCAGGAGGAAAGAAAACGTAAACAACCATTCTGGGTTAAGTTCTGTCTCGACCCGGTATCGTCATTCTAGCAGGTAACTTTATATTGAGCTGGGCTTACGCGATAAGATCGGGAACCTTGTCATAGGCTGCCATATGGAGCCAGTATGCTTCATTCTCCTTGATTACTTGAAGGTGTTCGGGGTTAGCGAATCTGCAGTCATCATGGTTAATGGTGCCATTCATAGAGGTACCTAAAGACGCATCAGCCGTGTTTGGGATGTCTCCAAGCACGCTATCGGTGTCGAAGTCAACAAAAAGGTTAGCGACCAGATGATTAGGACCAAGACCTATGAGTGGGTGGAGTAGGTTTAGCCTTCAAGATGCACTGAGGGCTTGATGCTGAAGAAGAAAGGTGATGAACTCAAGGATGAAGAAAAGGCGAGAGCTCTACAAGCAAGATCTTCATTGATACTGTTAATGAAAAATTATCACTAGGGTGAATCTCAAAATAACAACTTTAAGGACCAAGATCGAAAAAGATCCCAATCGAAAGGGTATCACATAGTTCGATACCAACAAGATTTCTGTCAAACCAAACTAAAACTCATACAAGAAAAGATTAACATATGCGATTTTATTGATGAAAACATGTATACAATTGATGAAATTAGGGCTATGGTAATATGTGGTGGTATTCAAGGTTTATGTTAGGTGATGGAGATGGCATGCTAATGCTTGTCGATAAGTAGAACTGAATGCAAGTGTAGGGTTTGGGGAGGCGAATTTTCGATCCCTTTCTTAGTGAATATAGTGTCGTATATGTAGGTTTATTGCTTGCCATTCATTCCTACAATTTCGATCTAGGGTTTTAGCGGTCCCAAGACTTTCTTTCCTTCCAAGAGACAATTTTGTAAGAGCTTTTATTATCCGAATCAAGTGATTCCTTTTGGAGAGGATTCTAGTAAAAATAGACTCCTCATTCAAATGAAATTCTTAAATGGCAGGAAAGAATCTACCTTCTTATCGGGACTTTGAACGACTGTGTTTCAGCCCACTTACTTTGGAGCTTTAAGATTTGTCCGCTTGGACATATGGATTTGAGATTCTGTAAATGTTTCTTATGGTTATCTGGCGAGAGGATCCCTAAAGGTATTTAGGTTCATCTGGGTTCTCATGTACCCTGCCTCTTGCTAGTTTTATGCTTTCCTTGTTTAGGTGCTTGGTCGATGGGGTATCATAATATCAACTGTTCTTGCAGTGGGGTACTTGGCTGAATGTATAAACCGGGTACTCCTCAGAAGGGATCTTCTAGCTGGGTACCTTTCCTGGTACGAGGGAATATGAGGCGGTCTGTAGGTTGACCGGTTTGGAGGCTGATTCTGGAATCTCTTGACTGGTACGGGCTTTAGAGCCACTTTCTTAGGATGCGGGGCCAGTCGGGCTTCATCATGTTCAACATTAAACGGAGTTGCTTTTCTATGTCTACTTGTTCTAAGGCTCGATTGTAGGCTTCCTAGTAAGTTTCTAGTGGATGCTTCGCAAAAAAGTGGAATATTCTGCCCGCCCACAAGTTTCTTCGGAAATTAGCCAAGGTTTCTTTTTCGTCGAATACTCCCATTTGGATCTTCCTTATGGAATTTCTCCACATAAGACCTCAAGGTTTCAACCCGCTCCTGGATCACATACTGAAGCAAGATATGGTCCTTGGGACAAGGCTTGATTCCCTAAAACTATGCACAGAAATCTGTGGTAAGTTTAGAAAAAGAATCAACACTACCTAGTGGCAATTTCCTGAACCATTTTTTGGCACAGTCAGTCAAGGTCGAATGGAACATCCTGCACATGGCTGACCGGGTTACATTCTAGACTTCCATCTGATGGACAAAGCTTTCCAGGTGACTAGTGGGATCCTCTGTTCTGGAATACTTTTCGGAGGGCATCCTAAATTTAGAGGGCATTCCCTGACCTGGTTCTTCACATAGTGAATCAAGGTGCTAGATATCCGACTAAGGGATTCTGGTCCTTTGATAAATATATCCCGGTGGAGGGTATTCCTCGACCTGGTTCTTCACATGGCGAATTAAGGTGTCAGATATCCTACTAAGGGATTCTGATCATTTGACAAATATATCCCGGTGGAGGGTATTCCCCGACCTGGTTCTTCACTTGGTAAATCAAGGTGTCAGATATCCTACTAAGGGATTCTGGTCCTTTGATAAATATATCCTGGTAGAGGGTATTCCCCGACTTAGTTCTTCATATAACGAATCAAGGTGCCAGATATTCTGTTAAGGGATTTTGGTTCTTCGATAAATATATCCCAGATGAGGGTATTCCCTGACCTGGTTCTTCACATGGAGAATTAAGGTGCCTGATATCCTGTTAAGGGATTTGGTCCTTTGATAAATATATCCTGGTAGAGGGTATTCCTCGACCTAGTTCTTCAAGAATGTTGCATAGGTTTTCTTGGCCTTGAGGTGATTTAGCTATGGCAATCCTCTTAGAAGGGTTGTCCCTGCCCAGGGCATCAAGAACGCTATATTGCTCTCTTGGCCTTGAGGCGATTTATTTGTGGCAAAACGTTCAAGATGAAAGTCAGAGAATCAGGTAGAAGAAGAAATTGACTTCTTTTATTGAACTTTCAAATTCATACAAAGCAAAGATCGGGGTATACATTTCATACCAGCAAAAAAAAAAAAACTATTTATTCCTGCTAACCATTAAGGGTAGAAGCTCTTAAGGTGATCAGCGTTCCTGGTGTGATCAACTAGGTAACCATCCACATCTTTTTACTTGTAAGCTCCATATTGGACTATCATCTTGATCAAGTAAGGACCCTCCCAATTGGGAGCAAATACCTCGTCTGACCTTTTTCGGGTGTTCTGGGTTACTTTTATAAGAACCGTGTCTCCTTTTTTGAAATTTCGTGCCCTTGCTTTTTTCTTAAAGTATCGGGCTATTTTGCGTAGGTCGCTACCCTCTGTGTAACCTTGTCTTGCTTCTCCTTAAAAAGGTCCAGAGGGTAGACATCTCTTTTAGAGTCTTGCCTGATACATGATTGCCATATTCTCCTAAATGTCCCTCGTTGAGTGCCCATTGTGCATCATCTGGGTGTAGACATCTCAGCAGTTGAAGTGATTTTCCTTTGCGGTAGAGAAAACCATATACCAAACAGTACCGGGTGGCGATCCTTTTGAGTTTGCGCACTTGATCCGGTTCAATATGAAGGGTATCATTTTGGAGGTATTCTGTTATAAGATTTATCTAGTAAGGGAGTCGTTCGACTAGGTTGACTTCTGCTCCTATAGCTATGCTTGATCGGGGTATCAATTGAATGATACTCCTCTTGGCAATGCTTGCCCTCTACTTGCAGCAATTTTGGCTAAGATATCTACTCAGTGATTTTTCTCTCACGGAATCTACTCCATCCTCACATTTTTGAACCTTGTCATAGCTTCTTGGACTTTGGTCAAATATGCTACCATGTTATCACTTTTTGTTTGATATAATCATGATACTTGGTTGGTCACCAATTGAGAATTGCTATTAACCAGGAGGAAATCAGCTTCTAGCTCTTCTGATACTTTCATCCCTACTAGTAAGGCTTCATTCTCTACTTCATTATTAGTGGCTATGAACTCAAATCTAAAATAGTGGCTACACTCGACCCTCTTTAGATCGGTTAGGATAATCCTTACCCCGCATCCAGATTGGTTCGATGCCCCATCCATAAACAGTACCCAGGTCTTGCAGTTATCAGGCCATTCTAGGTTCTCTGGTAACGGGTCCAGGGTTGCATTTGTATCTGAATTTAGGGTCATGCTGAGTTCTGGTATGAAATCTGCTAAAGCCTAAGCTTTTATGGTGATCCTTGACTTGTATTTGATGTCGTACTGCGTGAGCTCTAAAGCCCACAGGATACATCAGGTCTCTAGAGGAATTGCCTCAGTAATTGATCAGTGACCACCGCAATGGTGTGAGCTTGGAAATACGGCCAAAGCTTTTTAGCTGCAGTCACCAATGCATAAGCGAACTTCTCCAGAACGGAATAATTTTTTTTCTGACTTGTTTCAGAGCACGGCTCACCCCATCATTACATTCTATTACCAAGGCCCCGCTGGTAGCGGTCTCTGATACTGCCAGGTAAAGTTGTAGCTCTTCTCCTAGAACAGGTTTTCCTAGCAAGGGCGAGCTAGCCAAATGTTCCTTCAAAGAATGGAAAGCCATTTCACTTTCTTGATCCCACTTCATCTTCTTACCCTGTTTGATAATTTTAAAGAAAGGAAGACACTTATCTGTAGATCAAGATATAAAGCGGTTCAATGCTGCTATCTTGCCAGTCAGCCCTTACGCCTGTTTGAGGGTAGTGGGGGATTCAAGGTCCAAAATGGCTTTGATCTTCTCAGGGTTGGCTTGGATCCCCCTCTTGTGAACCATGAACCCTAGGAACTTTCCTACAACTACTCCGAATGCGCACATGGCGGGGTTCAACCTTATTTGGTTCTTCCTTATCACTTGAAAAGTCTATTACAAATCCTCTGAATGCTACTTTGTTTACCGAGATTTAGTGATAATGTCATATATGTACATCTCCATATATGTACATCTCCATATATGTACATCTCCATATATCTTCCTATTTGCTCTTTAAATAGTTTGTTCACCAAACGCTGATAAGTGGTGCCATCATTTTTGAGCCAGAAAGGCATTACCTTATAGTAGTAGAGGCCTTGCCTAGTGATAAAACTGGTCTTGTCCTGATCGGTGGAGTGTATCAAGATCTGGTTGTACCCCGAGAAAGCTTCCATGAAGCTAAGAAGCTTGTTTCCTGCGGTGGAGTCAATAAGCTGATCGATCTTGGGCAGAGGGAAGCTGTCCTTTGAGCAAGCCCCGTTTAGGTCGGTGTAATCCACACACACACACATCATTTCCCCGTTGGATTTGGTAACCATGACTACATTGGCAATCCACTCTAGGTACCGAAATTCCCTGATAAATTTGGCTTTCATGAGCTTGTCTACCTCTTCTTGGACCACGACATTCCGCTCAGTGTTGAAATGTCTTCGTTTTTGTTTGACTGGTTTGAAGGTTGCATTTACTGCCAACCTATGAGTGGCCAGGGTGAGAAGGATACTTGGCATTTCGTCATTGCTCTAAGCAAAAATGTCATTGTGTTCTCTGATGAGTCTCACCAAGTTCTCTCTGTCTCTACTATCTAACGTGCCTCCTATCTTCACCATTTTAGAAAGATCATTTTCTCGTATCGGTATCTCCTTCAACTGTTCTACGGAGTGTCCACTGGTCCATCCCTGTTCTTTTTCTTCCTTTGGATCTCTTACAAATATGTCTGGTACATCTTCTTCTTCCACGATGCATTGATCCAATCCCGGTATTTCCTGGTTTGGCTCATTAGTCATATGCACACACTGCTTGGCTAGCGTAGGAGGATTGGTAGACATAGTATAGCAGCTGCGAGCCGGTTGTTGATCTCCTCAAACTTCTCCCACCCTGGTCCCAACGGGAAACTTTAAGATATTATGGTAGATAGACAACACTCCCTTAATTCCTGACAGGAAGGGTCTTCCAAGGATGGTATTGTAGGCGGATGGGGTATCTACCACGACGGATTATGTCATTATATTATGTTGGAGAGAACTTTCTCCGATTATTACCGGTAGTCTATAAGACCTAACTGGCATCAATGAGTCCCCTATAAATACGTACAAAGGCGTGGTACAACTGTTATAACAGTGGTTCTTTAAGTTGAGTTTATCTTGAACCCCTTTGAAAAGAATGTTTACACTGCTCCCGGTATCGATTACAATGCGGTGGACCTTGCAGTTAGCTATTTGCACCATAATCACTATGGGGTCATCATGCGGCTGAACTTTCTTGAAGACGTCCTCCTTTGTGAAAATGATCTATGCCGAGCGAGGGTATTCTTGGGATCCCCGGGTGACCCTGAATACGTCTTGATTGGAGGTAATCCTCGATATCTTTCTAGCATGGTTCTTCCTTGAATTATTGGAAGTTCCCGCTAAGGTAGGACCTTTATTGATGGTGTGGATGATCTGGACTTGTTGCATCAGGTCTTTCCCGTTATCCATCTATCTCTCCTCTGCTTCTTATATTTCTCCATGTACTTCCTTCCCCATATTGATGCTATCCCGAACCTGTTGTGAAAATTCAATTAAAAGTCCTCTCCTTACCAATCTTTAGATCTGGTTGCGGTAGATGTAGCATTTCAACGTGTTGTGCCCCACGTCCTCATGAAAGTCGCAGTATTTGTAACGGTTCCTCTGGTCAGTCTAGATCTGGATAAGACCCGGCTTCTTGAGTAGACCCTTGTTGCGGATGGCGAGGTATATGGTCTCTTAGGATTCATTGAGGGGGGGTGTAATGGTTGTACCAGTCTTCTTCTCTTTCCACCCGCGCTACCTCCTTTGGTGGTGGTGTTGCTCTAGGTAGGGCTATTCTTACGGGATACCTATCCCGATGCGGGGTAGAAGTTGGTGGCCGGTAGGTAGATCGATTTAGAGGATGATTGTGGCATTTTTTTACTAGTGTGGGTTTCTGAACTTCTTTTTTTTTTTAACGCTTGACTGATTAGGCTTCGTCGTATTTAACCTTGACTCGAAGCTCTTAGTCTATGTCCACCTGTTCTAGTGCCCTATCATAGGATTCTTGATAAGTTTCAAGTGGATGTTTGGCGAAAGATCGAAACAGTCTGCCAGCCCCCAGATTTCTCCTAAAGTTGGCCAAAGTTTCCTTCTTAGCAAATACTACCATCTGGATCACTTATTTGTGGAACTTTTCTACATATGACCTCAGTGTCTCACCCCGCTCCTTGATTACATACTGAAGTAGGACGGGATACTTAGGACTAGGCTTGATCTTCTGAAACTGAGCACAAAAATCTGTGGTGAGTTTTGTAAAAGAATACACACTACTTGGAAGAACTTTTATAAACCAAGTCTTGGCACAATCCATTAAAGTGGAAGGGAACATCTTACAAATTGCTGACTGGGTCGCCTTTTAAACTTCCATTTGAAGAACAAAACACTCCATATGGCTCACAGGGTCTTCTGAACTAGAGTACTTCTCAGTAGGCATCTTGAACTTCGGTGGTAATTCCGCTTCCCGGATTCTCCTTGAGAAGGGTGCGTTTATTTCCCCCAAGGGGTTCTTCCGGGCACCTCGATGCTTTCCCCCTTCTTAGCTCCTCAAGTTCCTTTGCCATTTTGGCCATCCGGTCTTCAAGGCGTCGGGGTGTTTCGTGTATATATCGGGGTTACGATCCCTTTGTTATTTGAGGTCTCGGATTCTAAAATTACCACCTAGCACTCCTCTTTTCTGAATCAGCTTCCTCGCGGGTTCCTTTTAGGTCTGGTAATACCACTTATATTGGGTTGCGGAGTCCACCCCCTTCCTTTCAGTCTAGTTGTTGATTGATTCCTTCTAGGAGGGATGTCGAATGCTGATCTCACCTATCGGGGTTTGAAACCTATAGGGCGATCCAGGATTGGAGGTGGAGGTCTGAGCCTATCGAAAACCGGTACCTGAGTACCCGGTCCAGGTTCTCCTACGACCTTGGTAGCTTCGAAAGGTATCCCATGGGCTATCATCCGGAGGCGGACACTTACTACATAGGTAGCAGCTTACTGTTCTAGAATATCCCGATTGACTCCTTGGATAACCGGATTTGGAGGAATGCGGCTTGGCTCTGGTTGAGGGACTGGAGGTGGGTTGTTATTTCTGGCTCCCCTACCCTGTTTCTGGACTCTTTGGATTGAAGCAGAGGAGTGAGGTCCTGAATGGTCCGGCTGCCCTTAAGAGGATTTGAGTCTCATTTTTCTACTAGTGGGATATCGCTAAGTCACTTTTGGTAATGGGGCGGAAGTATGGTTCCCAAAAACGGTGTCAAAAAGTGTTAACAGAAATTTACCAGCGAGGTGGATTTACAATTAACGACTTTAATGGACCACGATCAAGATTGATCACGGTCGGATGGGTATCACGTAGTTCAATACCTATGATTTCCAGTAAACATAATTCAATATAGGAGGTGATGAAAAAGGTAGGACAATCGATTATATTATATCATGTAGGAGATGAATACAATGGATTAATTTGCGTAATGTAAATATAATTTCCAACAATGTTCTCCACCGGTCACTATAGGCGAAGTCTAACACAGTCGGCGGTGGAGATCTCGTACATGTCGATAAGTAGAAAAAAGAACTGTGTTTTGGGTTCTGAAAAGAAAAATCTTCCTCTTCGTAGTTGAGTATAATGTTGTATATATAAAACCCATTACTTGCCATGCACTCCTATAACTTCGGTTTAGGGTTTCAGCAATTATGTGATTTTCCTTGGCGATAAGTGAAGATATCGTAGTGGAATCCAATCCCTAAATCCCATTACTTGCCATGCACTCCTATAACTTCGGTTTAGGGTTTTAGCAATTATAGGACTTTCATTAACGATAAGTGAAGATATCGTAGTGGAATCCAATCCATAAAATCAAGTGATTCTCTCTTGGGCGGATTCTGGCAGAAACTGCTTTTAAATAAGACTCTTAAATGGCAGGAATGAGTATTGACAAAAACAATGGCGTTTTTACTGTTCTTTTTTATATCTTTAAACCTTGGCGACTCTATATAACTTTAAACCTTAGCGACATCCTTACCTGACATCTGGACTATTCGATGAGCTAGTTCTTTACGGTGTCTGGGTGTTTTAGTATCGGGGTACTCCGCTGCCATTCTTCCTATTGTATCATGGTTTCCTTTGACCCCTCAGTTACCTCGTTTTTTAGAACATTAGGTAAGGTTGTAACGAGGTATCGGGGTGACGTGGTGGTAGGGTTCCTGATCTACGTAGAAGGGGGGTATCCGGTTTATACAGAGGTGGGATACCCCACCCACACGGGAGCGGGATACCATGATGGTGTAGTGGTATATATTTCGATATGTTGGTCCAGATTTTCTTTTAGAGGTAGCCGGATACTACCTGCTAAAAGTACTCATTCCTAGGTTTCTGGGTGAAAAATTCTTCTTTGATCCTCGGCCAATTTTAGTTGTTAACATAATCTATTTCAACATTTAATAAATTTTTTAAAATAACATTATTATACATATGAAATCAAATTAAAATCATTTATATACCTTATTTCATTTTAAAATTAAAGATTCTAATTAAATATAGATTTGATTTATAAAATCTTATAAAAATATTTATATTATTCTTATGGAACTTTTTTTTTTCTAATTTAAATATTCTACTTAAATATTGATTTAATATATATAATTAATGAAAAAAAAAAATATGGTTCTAAAATCATATCTATTTTAGTCATTGTAATTAATTTCAGCACTTTTGAAATAAAATTACCAAACACACGTATACCGCTTTTGAGCTATACAGTAGTTTTAAAAATATAACTAACCAATCATCTGCTAATTAACTCCACATCTGATTATTCCTTCAACACAGTTAACAGTGATTATTATAAAAGTTACGGCAATATCAAACTAGCCTTTATTATTTCATAAAATGTTGGGCCTTCGTTGAAAATTACCGTTAAGAAATAAAGTACCCGGCCCAATTAAATCCGAGGCAGCCCATTGAAAAGCGAAATAAGAAAAAACCATTTCATTCATGCTCTGGCTTGCTATTCGCAAATTGTCTTGTTTTTTCGCTCTCTGAAGAGAGACTCTCTGACAGACAAGTAGATCGATCGAGGTCAGTCTCTCCCTCTCCTGGATCTAGTCCTTTGAAATTCATTTTCTGTTGTCCCATTTCGATATTTCTAATTCTTCGTTGCTCAGATCTCTCAAATTCTACTTTTAACTCTCTTTATGTTTCTCTTATTAGATCTGAGATCCGACGATTTCAATTTTGTTTCCTACATTTTCTCACTAACCAAAAACCGCAACCTTTTCGCCTTGTATTGTGTGGATCATATAAATTTGTGCATATATTTTGTGGTCAGTGTTTATTATTTGATCTGATCTCGAGTTTATGAGATTCAAATCTGTGTTTGGCTTTGATGTTGATAAGAATTTTAATTTTTGTAGGTTCTCCACACGCTGTGTAGTTGGTTCTCCGTCAGACAAGATGGTGAGATTTTTTGCTTCACTATTAATGAATATATTTGATGTTTGGAAATTTATGTGCGTTTTGAAAATTTGCGGACTATGTTATTTCATGTTGATTTAATGCATTTATGAAGTTGATTTGATCGCAGACTGTTTTTGTACGGTTAGCAATACGAGTTTTATTGTGAGAGATGATAATTTATGTGCATTCGTCTATTTGTGGCATTTATTTCATACTTATTCAATGGAACTGTTATTCAAGTTTTTGGATACTGTTATTTCAGTTATACACAAGTCATGCTGTAATAAAAATGATAATTGCTAGAAGCTTGATTTTGTTTTATTAGAAACACTCAGTGTTCTTACAGGCCATATATATTTATGGAGTTGGTCAAATCTGTAATGGTTTATGTTATATCAATTGTTTGTGGGTACATTGGATCTTGTAAATGAAAATATTTGTTTTTCCTAGTTCCGTACACATACTGAAGAGTGTGGTTTTCTATCACAAACATTTTTGTTTGCATTTATGGGACACTTTCTTTATGCACCGTGTGGTTCGTGAAAGGGTTATGTAATTCATGGGTGTGGACTAATGGACCTGTAGCTGGATGGAACCAAGTGACTCTTGTGGGGATTAGTTAGGGTGTGGAGGGTTCAAACCGGGCAGATTTGACTGATGGTAGATATACTCTTGATTGTGATATGCATTGTTTTAAAGATTGATTGAGGTGGCCGCCTAGAGGCACGCCTCTGATTTGACTGCCTCAAGGCCAAAACAACTTGAGGGGGTGAGGCGGTGAGTTTGGTGCCATATCAATTTGGTTTTGGGTGGTGAAACAGTGAGTTTTGAATCAATGCCTTATTTTTTTTGAGGATGTCTAAGTTAGATTTATTATCTTAAAACCCTAACAGACTACTACCACTCATCAAACGCTCCCACTCACACTCATCAAACAACACCTCTACTTCCAAAAAACAATAGAAAAACACCTCTGCTAGGAAAAAAAAAGCCCCAAACAACACCCCACCCAAATCTCACACATTCAAAATTATTTTAATTTTCTTTGCATTATTAAATATTTCTGAATCGAGGCGGCTGCCTCGCCTCACTAGTACAAAACGCCTCGAACAGCCTCACGCATTTTATAACATCAGTGATATTTAGGTTACTTGTTGAAGATAATTCTTAGATTATTTTATTGTCTCTGCTACACTACACTTCAAGCATTGAGCTGTTTGATAAGGTTGAACTAACTGAATGGTAAGTCGCTTCCTCACATTGAGTGAGAAGTTCCAAAAAGTTCTTAGAGTTTTGAGTGTTTGAACTTTCTCTAAACTTTTCTTTAGGAAAAAGTTTTAGTTCAGCTCATAATTTTCTTTAGGCACTATCATTCATGTTTCCTTTACTTTCATTTTTCTTTTTTCTAAATATATGAGCATGATGCTTATTCGTTGTGTGAAAATTTGCTTCTTACTTATCTTTTATTTGCGATATAGGTTGTTCTTGCTGCTTCTGTCGTGACCAAATCTGGGAAAGGTGAGTTATTACTTGTCATGTATCCTTTCTCGTAAAAATGCAATCATTATATTTTGTTTCGTGCCATTGTAACAAAGACAGTGTATGTTGAAAGTGTTCTAGAGGCTTAAAAGGACAAGTATACTTGTAAGATTATTATTGTCATGGCCTTCACATTTTATAGTATTCAGACACTGCTAAGTGATCTTCTAGGTGATGTGTGAACTTAAATTTTAGATGAAGAGTTGAGTATTTAAATCTGTGTCACTCTTGCTGAATTTTTTTCTTTATTGCAGTGCTTGTCTCTAGGCAGTTTGTGGATATGTCTCGTATAAGAATTGAAGGTCTTCTTGCAGCTTTTCCTAAGTTGGTCGGCACCGGAAAACAACATACTTATGTTGAGACTGAAAATGTGCGCTATGTTTATCAGCCAATAGAAGCTCTGTACCTGCTACTCGTGACAAATAAGCAGAGCAACATCCTTGAAGATTTGGAAACTCTTAGGCTGCTCTCCAAGCTTGTATCCCTTTTTTGTCGCTTTTTGTTTGCCTTTCATCTTCTCAAATCAAGTCTCATAATTTCTTTGTTTTTATCTATTTTTCATGGCTAATAACTTAATGTTAAAGATGACTTGTGTTATGTGATGGATTTACTAACATGAATTTGGAACATGATTGATTGTCTTGTATATTTGAAAGTTAGTGTTCATGCCTGCATCATTTCTAGCACATTTTATTCTTATTTAAAATTTCTACCTCATTTTATTTTGTGGTGCATGCTGCATATTGTTTTCTTGTATACTTTTGTTCTTTAATATTTCAGAGAATCAGAGTAATTCATGGCTTTAATATATGTATAATTCCTTAAGTGTATTTAGGTACCTGAATATTCATACTCTCTAGATGAAGAGGGTATTTGCAAGACAGCTTTTGAGCTGATCTTTGCTTTTGACGAACTCATTTCTCTTGGCCACAAGGAAAATGTGACTGTTGCACAGGTTAAGCAGTACTGTGAGATGGAGAGTCATGAAGAGAAGTTGCACAAGCTGGTACTGCAGAGCAAGATAAATGAAACCAAGGATGTCATGAAACGCAAAGCTAGTGAAATTGACAAAAGCAAGGTACTTTTTCAAGGTTCTGCAGTGGTTCCCTTATGAATTTGTGCCTTCTGTCAACTTCTTGTGTTATAATGCCTTCTAAAATTCTCCCCACTATTTTGCAGATTGAGAAGAGTAGAGGTGACAAAGGAGGGTTTATGTCCTTACAGTCAATGGGATCTGGAAGAATTGAGAACAGCTTTAGTGATATGAGCATTTCTAGTGGTGGAGGTGGTTTTGGTAGTGGTTCTGGGTTTGGTGGTTTGACCACTGATGTTGAGTCCTTTTCCAGCAAGTCTAAAGGTTTGTGCCTTTCTAATGGAATGAATTCTTTGAGTCTGCTTCTAATTTGAGTTCCGGATGATGTTGATGTGATGTAGATGTCATAAGTTAATAAATAAGCATTTGTTTTAAATAGGTTTATCAATTTAAGTTTTCATCTTTTTTGAGTTTCTTGACTGAGATTATGCTTGCTCTGTTTTTAAGAATGCTACTATTTTGGAACATCAGTCTGTTACATATCTTTTAGAATTATATTTTGAATTGGACAATTGTTAATGAATTTAATAAAACTCTTTCCCTGTATACTCTTGCATCATCAGGTCGTCCTCCTTCATCCGCCACTGCTCCTCCCAAGGGTCTTGGCATGCAGCTTGGTAAATCCCAAAGGACAAACCAATTCTTAGAATCCCTGAAAGCAGAAGGTGAAGTGATTGTTGAAGATGTGCAGCCAAAAGCAGGCCAGCCGAGAACCGCTGCTGCACCACTAACTGATCCCGTCACTTTGACTGTTGAGGAGAAACTCAACGTGAGTTTGAAACGAGATGGTGGAATGAGTAACTTTGATGTTCAAGGAACTTTGTCTCTTCAAATTCTTAACCAAGAAGATGGGCTAATCCAAGTTCAGGTACTCTATTTTTCTCTCATTGCCGCATGCTTACACTCTCACTCTATCTCCCCCTTTCCCCAGGTATTCTCTTTCAATTCCACCGATTCACTTGACTATAAGCTAGTTAGTCTGTTGGATTCTTCCTATAATGGAATAGTTCTTCATAGAAAGTACTGTTAGACAAAGAAAGCTGCACCAACATGTTCTGTTATGGACTAGAAATTTTTGTTGAATAATAAGGCAGGGTAATTTTATTTACTATAATCTCTTGCAAATTTTGCTCATTTTATTCCCTTGACATGCCATTAGACCACAGCTTATCCTGGTTAGTTTGAGGGTCTCAGTTTACTATAGCGTCTATAAGATATATGTGTTTAGTCTGTCGAGGTTCCTTCCCTATGGAGATAGTTTTTTATCAAAGCCTCAATATCTGTTGAGGTTCCTTCTCTATGGAGATAGTTTTTATCAAAGCCTCAATATCTGTTGAGGTTCCTTCCCTATGGAGATAGTTTTTTTATCAAAGCCTCAAAGCTATTGTTAGAAAAAGTATGTTGCACCATTCTGCTCTGTTGTGGTCTAGATTAGTTTTGTTCTGGATATTAAAGCTGAATGTTTTTCTACTATTATCTCATCAAGATTTTTCTGTTCCTTTTTTAAAATCTTTCACTTTTGGTCCCCTGATCTGTATTGCACCATATCTTGTCGGTGCAGGGGTGAACAACTTTTTCATATTTTTTTACGCCACTGTCGCCGAATTCAAGAAGATGATAATTTTCTGCATATATATCTTTTCCATTGATTTCTCCTAGCTGGTTCCAGTCTTTTCTCTGGTTCTGGTTCTGGTTCCTGAGGGATTGTGAATTTTGTGTTAACTCTTTAAAGTTAAAATGATGAAACTCATTGAAAATTGAGCTTTATGGCACTTATTATTAGTAGTGAAGTGTTTTGTTGAAAGTGAATTGTATCAGTTAATCAAGGATGATGTTGCTTGTTGGAAAGAGTGATTGGATGCATGCCAATTGATGGCTGCCACTACAAGTTACTATCATATCACTTTCACCATTAAAAGAAGGATGTTTAAGGATGTTTAATCTGACTGTTGCCAAAGGCTTGTATTTTTTTGGATTACAGTGTGCTAAAAGTCAAGTAATGGTTGTATAAAAAAAAAAAAAGTCAAGTAATGGTCTGTGATGTCCCTCTAAGGGTCCTTGTCTTGGAGTTTCATAGGAAAAAAAGTAGCTGATGTCAATCCTTTACTTGACAATGTTGTGATTTGTGTCGCTGATTATAATAATACTTTCTTTGTTATAAATTTCTTTTGTTCTTCATTTCAGATTGAAACTGGAGGGAATCCGGCCATCCTTTTTAAAACTCATCCTAATATGAACAAAGAACTCTTCTCCAATGAAAATATTCTAGGCCTGAAGGATCCTAATAGGCCTTTCCCCACAGGCCAAGCTGGTGATGCGGCAGGTGTTGGTCTTTTGAAGTGGAGAATGCAAAGTTTAGATGAGTCAATGGTGCCTCTAACAAGTGGGTTGAATTCTCATACAGCTTGTTTTCTCTGTTTGTCATTTCTGTTATATTCTAAGATCATTCATCCTTTTGAAATTGCAGTCAATTGCTGGCCTTCTGTTTCTGGAAACGAAACTTATGTAAGCATTGAATATGAAGCTTCAACCATGTTTGATCTGCGAAATGTCATCATTTCAGTTCCACTTCCAGCTCTTCGTGAGGCACCAAATGTTAGGCAGATTGATGGAGAATGGAGGTAGAAACTTTTAATTTATTCTATTTAGAGATCTTACAAAATCAGTATTCTCCATATTAAGAAATTGATACCCTCAACTAATGATCAATGTTTAAAAAATCGAACTGAGGCACCGCCTCGCAGCCAAAGGCGCCTCAGGGCAGCTGCCTTGGCCTTCAAATGGGGTGGAGCTGCCTCTGTTCCGATTCAGTAATTATTATTTTATTTTATTTTTACGAAAACTGCCTTTTTAAAAATATATATGTATATATATATATATATATACAGAAAGTGCATGCTGACTTTCAACATCAAGTCCTCTAAACCCTATGTGTTGGTGGCTGCTAGGGTTTTTGTTTTTTTTTTTTTTTAAGAGAAAAATTCCAATTTTTTTATGTTTTGGGTATGGCATCATAAAAAATTTTAAATTTTTTTTAATTAAATTTTTTTTTTTATTTAATTTTTTTTTTATCATTTTCGATTTGAGGCAGCCGCCCCCCGCCTTTCGCCTTTTAAAACCTTGCCAACGATTGAGTGATAGTGTTGGAAGCAATGACCTGGTCAACTGTTTCTGTTTACAACTACTATTTTTCTTTCTCCTTTTTGTTTTTTCCTATCACTATATTTGTTTGAAGTGTGCAAATATGACAATACTTATCATTGCCAGTATTTGGGAAATTGAGTAGAATTGATTTCAGCAGTTAAGTGGTTATTATACTACGTTTTTAATCCTCAGAAGAGAATATCGATTAAAAAATACCTGTGTATGTCATGCCTCTGACACATTATTCTATACCATTATACAGCACAACAGCTAGTTTCCCATTCAAAATAACTACAGTTATCTACTGGAGTTTGAAAATTGGTATCTTTGAACATATGTTGAAAGTGAGATTATATTTACCAGTATTATAAGTTCAGGAGATGAATTTTTTCGAATTTTTTCTAGCAAATATTTAGAGAGATGCAAAGTTAAAGCTCCTTGGAATTATTTTTTTTCTGCGACCTGATGCTTCTTGTAGATGGTCAACATTAATTTTGACCGCTTTCCTTTACCATGATATCTAGTTTCTTCCTCGAGATGTAAAACATCTATCTAATATTTTGCATCAATAATAGATTTATTTTTTACTTGCAGGTACGACTCAAGAAATTCTGTCTTGGAATGGTCCCTACTTCTCATCGATAACTCTAACCGCAGGTTGGTGAATGATGTAGTACTTTTTCGCTTTTCATATTCATCTGTTATAAATTCTATTAATTTAGTTCTAATGAATGTATTTTTCATATTGAACTTACTGAACTGCAGTGGATCAATGGAATTCGTTGTGCCTCCAGCTGATTCATCAGCGTTCTTCCCCATCTCTGTGCGGTTTTCAGCTACTAGTACATACAGTGACCTAAAGGTTTGCTACAATTTTTTGTTGTTGCTTTCCTAGAATCTGAACAATTTGTCATTTTCGTGCTGCATTATATGCTTTCAATCGTCTTGTTCACACTAGGAGTTCCTTTTTAAGTCCGAAATTGTTGGTGCAGGTTGTAAATATCTTACCCCTGAGAGGCGGAGCCCCTCCCAAGTTTTCACAGAGGACACATTTGATCACAGAAACTTACCAAGTCGTGTGATTTTGATGGTTATGCGTTTCTTTTTGTCATTCTTAGATCATGTTTGGAAACTATACAATTAGCAATTTTTTTTTTTTTTAATCGTATATGTTCGCTGGGTTTTGAGATTATTGAAGCTGGTCCTTTGATTTAATTTACCTAATTGTTCTTAAAATACTCTGTGTGGGTACCTTTTACACATTTTGTTGTTTCAAAAGCCTTGATATATTGTATTTTTGCAGTCTTCTTTGCAAGAAATTAAAATTAAAATATGGGAGTTGCATTTCCATTTTTAAAGTCATTAGAGCATCTCTAAGGGTCTCTCTTGAAAACCATTTTATTTAAAGGTGGAATCAAGGATGTTGTTGTAAAGGGTCATTAAGGGAGATGTGTTCTAAGAATATCCCAATAAATGTCTCATTTAATAAATTTTTATTATTGTTTCATGTTTTACTTTATAAATATTATTTGTAGTGAAAAAAAAAAAAAAAAAATTCCATTGGACAATAAGAGAGCCGTCGGGATTTAAAATTTGTGTTGCTTTTCAGAAAATATAATCAACTTAAGAGCATCTCTAACCGTCTTTTTCATAGACTTCCTCATTTAAGGGTATATGTTATTGCAAGGGATCATTATAGGAGTATGTGTTCCAACAATACTTCTTTATATGATCTCTTTAATAATTTTTTTATTATTATTTAAATGTTAGATATTGTGTTTAAATATTAGATATTATTTATCGATTATGAGTTTTAAATATATAGAGTTTTTCAAGAAAATAAAAAAATCTTAAATATGTGAAGTTCACTTTAAAGGGGTCAGTAAATACTCCTCAAATAAGGGAGTGTTCTCTACACGAACATAATTAAAGGTGTCATTTAGGGATTTGTTAGAGCTATAAAAATGCACCTATTCCCTTAATTAAATTAAGGGATATCTTTAATGAAGGCCGTTGGAGATGTTTTAAGGGGGGTTGAAGCCGTGGAAATGGTGGAAAGTATCACCTTTTCCAACTGATTTGGTGACTCTATGACCGGTTTAATAACTTAAGTTTAAAAGGCACCTATTATGGTGAACTACCAAAATTGCCCTTAGATAATCATTTATGTTATTGTGTTTGTCTGGTTCTCTTTCCACACTTCCAACAAAAATGATAACGGGGTTACTCTCTCTCTCTCTCTATCTCTCTCTCTCTATCTCTCTCTCAATACAAATAGAAGTTGAAGATCAAAACAACTGGACGTGCTTCATTACAACAAGGTAATATTTCGTGTAAATACTTCTTTTCATTTGTTCATATTTTCATTGTGACAATTGTGGATCTCCGAGACTTTGTCACCTTTTTCCGAGCCTTTTTAAAAATCACTAATCGAGCATTTTCATGTCTTGTCCGAGCCTTTTCATGTGTTGTCCGAGCCTTTTTATGTCTGCTCCGAGCCTTTTGAAGTTTTGTCCGAGACTTCTCCGAGCTTTTTCATGTCTTGTCCGAGCCTTTGCAAGTCTTCTCCGAGCCTTTTGAAGTTTTGTCCGAGACTTTTATAAAATAACTATTCGAGCATTTTCAAGTCTTCTCCGAGCTTTTTCATGTCTTCTCCGAGACTTTTCAAAAATCACTAATCGAGCCTTTTCAAGTCTTCTCCGAGCTTTTTCATGTCTTCTCCGAGACTTTTCAAAAATCACTAATCGAGTCTTTTCAAGTCTTCTCCGAGCTTTTTCATGTCTTCTCCGAGACTTTTCAAAAATCACTAATCGAGCCTTTTCAAGTCTTATCCGAGCTTTTTCATGTCTTGTTCGAGCCTTTTGAAGTCTTCTCCGAGACTTTTAAAAAATAACTATTCGAGCATTTTCAAGTCTTCTCTGAGACTTTTCAAAATTCAGTAATCGAGCCTTTTCAAGTCTTCTCCGAGCCTTTTCAAGTCTTCTCCGAGCCTTTTCAAGTCTTCTCCGAGCCTTTTCAAGTCTTCTCCGAGCCTTTTCATGTCTTGTCCGAGCATTTTCAAGTCTTCTCCGAGACTTTTTAAAAATAACTATTCGAGCTTTTTCATGTCTTGTCCGAGCCTTTGCAAGTCTTCTCCGAGCCTTTTGAAGTTTTGTCCGAGACTTTTAAAAAATAACTATTCGAGCATTTTCAAGTCTTCTTCGAGCATTTTCAAGTCTTCTCCGAGCTTTTTCATGTCTTTTCCGAGACTTTTCAAAAATCACTAATCGAGCCTTTTCAAGTCTTCTCCGAGCTTTTTCATGTCTTGTCCGAGCCTTTTTAAGTCTTATCCGAGACTTTTAAAAAATAACTATTCGAGCATTTTCAAGTCTTCTCCGAGCTTTTTCATGTCTTCTCCGAGACTTTTAAAAAATAACTATTCGAGCTTTTTCATGTCTTGTCCGAGCCTTTGCAAGTCTTCTCCGAGCCTTTTGAAGTTTTGTCCGAGACTTATAAAAAATAACTATTCGAGCATTTTCAAGTCTTCTCCGAGCTTTTTCATGTCTTCTCCGAGAGTTTTCAAGTCTTCTCCGAGACTTTTAAAAAATAACTATTCGAGCATTTTCAAGTCTTCTCCGAGTTGTTTCATGTCTTCTCCGAGACTTTTCAAGTCTTCTCCGAGACTTTTAAAAAATAACTATTCGAGCATTTTCAAGTCTTCTCCGAGTTTTTTCATGTCTTCTCCGAGACTTTTCAAAAATAACCAATCGAGACTTTTCAAAAATAACCAATCGAGACTTTTCATGTCTTCTCCGAGACTTTTCATGTCTTCTCCGAGCCTTTTCATATCATCTCCGAGACTTTTCAAAAATTAGTAATCGAGCCTTTTCAAGTCATCTCCGAGACTTTTCAAGTCATCTCCGAGACTTTTCAAGTCATCTCCGAGACTTTTCAAATAATCACTAATCGAGCCTTGTTAGGTCTTCTCCGAGACTTTTTATTGAATTACTAATCGAGTCTTTTAAAGACTTTTTCGAGACCAAAAATGTCTTTTTCGAAACTTTCATGTATTCTTCGAGACTTTGCTAGTGTTCTCCGAGCCTTTTAAATATCCTCACCCGAGCCTTTGTAAATGTAATTTATGAAAATATTTTGTACTCCTGAGTTTTAATTAATAGTTTTGATTAATTTGACAGCATCATGAATCGGGTTAGAATAGTAATATCTTACAACGGTCAATGGGAGCAACTACCCGACTGAAGTCAGAGGTTTGTTGGATCCGATAACAAGGGAATGTATGTGTCAAAGAATATGACTTACGAAGAATTGGTGGCGATCGTGCATACCATTGTGAAGTATGATGTAAACAAATTCAATGTTGATCTGACATCAGTATCAATCGTTCCTAGCAGTACATGTCGTACATTTATAAGAAATAACGATGATGTTCAGTTTATGCTAGGGGAAGATCAGGTGATCCCTCAAGTATGTGTAAGTCTAACTCAGAGGACACCTGGAGATGTGATAGGGAATGATATTCCTCCTCCTGAAAATACCCAACAATTTGGATCCTTTAGCGGTAGCAACCAACTATATCCCCAAAGGAGTTTCGCCGAAAGTGGGGAAAACATGTGTGGTGTCCCACCGGTAGCGGTTGACCAAGTAGTTGTACCTCAATTTGGCGACGTGTTTGGTTGTCGAATTGAGCAGTACAATGAGATGAACAATTACCCGAACCATGAGGTGGATAATGAGGCAAATAATGAACATGTAGATGATCTAGAAAATGTGGATGAAGAGCGTACACAAATTCAAACACAAGGAAGACATGTACAAGGAGTTAGTTGCACTGTACCAAATATGCCCGGGACTTCCGAGGTCCGACATAATATAACTGTATCTGATTCTGATAATACGATAACGTGGGTTATTCCCGGAGCAATTCATACTCGTTTGGTATTGGTAGAAGCAGCACCTTGGCAACGCAAGAACCTACATGCATGATTTATAAAGGTCAATTTTTCCCGAGTAAAAAGGATTTGAAGAGGCTAGTTGGCCTTTTTTCAATGCGGAGAACTTTGAATGGAAGGTGAAAAGGTCTAATAAGACAACGTTACATCTAGTTTGCATCATTGACGACTATACGTGGAAATTAAGAGCGGTGAGGAGAGATGAAGGGACTTACTTCCAAGTCAGAAGTTTTGTCAACCAACACAGTTGTCCTTTGGAGGAGGTTCATCGTCACCACCGACAAGCCAGTGCAGTCATAATCAGAGAAGTCATTGCACCTAGACTTCAACAACATGACGGTCGTCTCATGCGTCCGAAGGACATAATCGCCGATATGAAAACAATGTATGGCATCCAAGTCATGTACAGTAAGGCACATGATGCCTTGCAATATGCATTGTCCTTGACCTATGGAACGTATGAAGAAAGTTTCAAATTGTTACCATCGTTTGCGTACGTTTTGGAACAGCAAAATCCTGGCACAATCACCGACTTACAATGCGCAGACGATGATACATTTTTGTACTTTTTCATGTCGTTAGGGTCCTCAATCAGAGGTTTTCGGAGGTGTATGCGTCCTGTGATTGCAGTTGATGGTACCCATTTGAAGGGAAGATTCGGGGGTACAATGTTTGTTGCAACTGCACAAGATGGAAACGAACAGGTATATCCAATTGCTTTTGGGTACGGTGACTCAGAAAACAACCTTTCATGGGAGTGGTTTTTGGAATGCTTGAGGGGTGCCCTTGGTCATATAGATGATCTGGTTTTCATTTCCGATCGCCATGCAAGCATTGAAGCGGGGATTTCTAAAGTGTTCCCTTATGCAACCCATACTATATGTTGCTGGCATTTTGGTGAAAATATGAAGAAGGGATTCCACAGAAAGGATGTTGCCGACATAATGGATTCAGCAGCTAGGACGTACAGTGAATTCAATTATAACAGGCACATGGAGGAGTTACATAGGCTGCACAAGGGTGCATTCGAATATGCCATTGTTGTCGGTCCACACAAGTCGTCTCGCGTACACTGTCCCCAAAGAAGGTACAGGCTGATGACCACAAATGTTGCAGAGTGCATAAACTCATGACTAAAATTCGCACGGTAACTGCCAATGATGACACCGGCGGAGTTCATTAGGAATATGCTACAAAAGTGGTTTCACGATCGTCATGCAGCTGCACGGTCCATGCGTCATCAACTGACCGACGCAGCACATCTTGTGATCCTAAAACGTGTCGAGAAGTGCAATTATATGACCGTAAATCCAGTTGACTGGAACATATTCTCCGTCAAATTGAAGGGAAACCAATGGACGGTTAACTTACACTCGAAGACTTGCACATGCAACAAATTCCAAATGGACCATTTCCCATGTTCTCATGCACTCGCAGCGGCAAGGTACATGAGATGTTACAGTTAACGATTTATATTATTTGGGTTCGTGAATCTCATTGTTTTCATTGTTGTAGGGAGCGAAACTTGGATTACACATCTCTATGTGCGGACTATTACAAGAGAGAGACACTTATTGATGCATACTCAGTTCCTATTATGCCTGTTGGCCATCCTTCTTCATGGGTAGTGCCATCCGACATCGCATCTCGGGTGGTTTTAAATCCAAAGTCGAAGAGACAATCAGGTCGCCCGATGGAGGGTCGACATGCCTCGTCTTCGGAGAGGACAACCACACAGTCGTGTAGAAGATGTGGACAATCAGGACATAATAGCAGGCGATGCTCCAACCCACCGATGGTTAATGAAGGTCCCAGCATAAGTGTTCCCGATGAATACCGTCGCAAGTGCAGCATCTGTCATTCAATTGGACACAACAAACAAACGTGCCCTGAGAAAGACTCTACCGTGGAATGAATGGAGCCATTGAGGAAGGCGATCAAACATAACGAGGCAGTACAAGAGGAACATGTCTCCAACTTGATGTCTTCCAACATCGTCCAGACGTTGGGAACCATGCTCGATACAGTTGTGTTATAAGACCGTTGGTTATTATGCTTTTTTATGTTGAACTATTATGATATATTTATTGGTTGTTCGTTTAATGCCATACTGTATCTTTTGTTATAGTGTCTACAATTCATTGTATTGTTTATGGATTTCAATATATCAAATGTGTGTTCAAGTGTTAATTGCAAACAACTAAATTTTTTTTAAAAATAATTTCATTTTATTACTCAAATGTTATGTACATCAACTAAATCACTAACTGGATGTCCAATCCTTTGAGTTACAAAAAACCTCCACAGCCATCTTCTCTCTGATGGTGCCCATTTCGTTTTCTGACCAGTCGAACGTATCCCTGTTCGCTGCCAGGTACTCTATCAATCTCAAAGTATGGGCACCACAGTTACCACTGCAAGTCACCACAAAAACAACCGTTAGAATTGAATGTTATTAAAACCGATTAGGATAGAATAAGATCTTTAAACAGTCATACCCTCTATCCTGTTGGGGCACACGGTCTCTAGATACAATGTTGAGTGGAAAGGGCTTATTCTGCAATGTATACGTCATATCGCCCCTCCGTCTACGACCGTGAAAGTCAACCGCATGCAGCATCGACGGTAAAAAAATATCGTAAGCAAGCGAGCTGCGTTTTCCTATGGTTAAATGGTACCTCCTGTCTGAACGGGTTCATCAGGTAAATACTCCCTGTTGTGAGGTCGACGCTGGTTAGTGCCCAATGCGTACGTCCAAAGTTGCAAGGAATCAAAACCTGTATGTGTTTCAACAAAGTGTTATCATTGGGAAATTTATTTAAAATTCAAATTCAAACAATGTAAATAAAACACTGACCACGTCAACTTCGTTCCATGGTTTGGTTCCTGCCGGGACCAATCCACGTACCATCTTCAGGTCATCAGCGGACAACTGAAGCTTGAACAAAGACCAACTGCGGTGGGGTTTGTCGGCCCCACTTCCCATCAATCTCTCCCAGTCATTCAATAACCATGACTGTACAAAGAAAATTTATAAAACGTTAGATAAAATATGTACGAAACACATAAATAGATGTTCAAAAGCCGTACAAATTAAACACTTACATAGAATTGTGAATCCAGTATGTTGATCCTCGGACCGTAGACAGTGGAGTAATATATCTGACGCTTCTGCAGAATATGCAAGTACGCGTCCATATGCTAACAATTTCAACATTTTGTATTGTTAGCATTATACTATTTCAGAAACATCTTATAAACAATGTTTAGGTAAGGACCATACCGTATCCTCCAACTCCATGATGTTGGTTTGAAATCGATGGAACCAAGGGACACCAACTGGCTCGAGTAGATCCACATCATGCCTGCATAATTGTTGAAGAAGTTATATAAGAAAGTAGTTTTACTTAGCAGTTTCAAAATACAAAATAATTTTTGTAATATCCGCGATTATACTTACAATTCCCCAGTCGAGTTCCTCTTATAGGCTTGGTACGCCGCAAGGTGGTCAGGATCTATAAATGCGTGGGGCGCCCATACATGTGCTGGTTGTGGCCTAATCCTTGGCCTCTTCGGCCGAGAGGGGTCAGTGTATGGGGTCCGCTGCTGCCAACCTGCCCTGCGAACCCGATCCTGACGTTAAAGGGGTGGGGTAATCCGGTCTAGCTCAATGTGATCCACTGGATGGCTGAGCTGTAAGGAGGAACTCTGTCCCCGTGTATTGCCTCCAGAGGTGCGATGTGTTGACGGACTATGTCCCCCTGTATCGCCTGTAGGGGTGCGCTGTACATTGGAACTATGTCGCCGTCGATCGCCTGCAGGTGTAAGCTCTTTGGGTGCACTGAGACTGGGGATCTCTGTCTCTGTGGAATAAATGAAGGGGTGCTCTGCACCAGGATCGACCGGAGGGGTGTGCTGTAAGGAGGTGCTCTGTACCAGTTCTTGAGAATGAACAGGTTGGTCTGGTAAAACCTGCTGAGGTTCTTCCTCTATCTCCATAGGTGATGTATCAGTACCACTAGTACCACGAGTAACCTTCTCTCGTGGTGTCACACCAGGCCCTTGCTGATCACCCTGATGACTACCTGTCCTCCCTCTGGGACTGAAGTCTCGGTGTCCGTCTGGGTCATCGAAGGGTGGGTCATCGAACCGTGTACCTCGAGTACGGGCGTGCGACGTCGAACCCTGAAGCCCCCGAATCAAATATAGCAACTCCTGATGCAGTTGATCTCGCTTCTCATTACTCTTTCGCACCTCCTCCTGTAACTTGCGTAACGCATCCATTAGTTCAGTATACCGACGGTCCTGAAAGGATTTCGAAATTGTCAGTACTAAAATCGTTCACTCGATTGAAATTAAATAATACGGTAAAAAGAATTATACGTACCTCTGCTTGCCCTCCGACGCCTCCTCGTGAGTCATCTCCAGTTCGAGAGTCATCTCTAGTTCGAGGCTCTCTAGGAAACGTGAATCGAACCCGCCTCGTCCTCGCGAGATGAATATGACGACCGTCCGAGTCAGAACCCTCCGTATCACTGGTTTCGAAAGACGGACCCTCAGTGTCACTGGTTCCGGCAGTTGTATATCGTTCGGGGTCAGAGACGGGAACAGGTATATCACCGAGATCAGCATCATACAAACTGCCTCCCTGGGAAATGCCCTCGAAGTACCGTTCAGCCCTCTCAGTTGCCGTCGGCACTAATTTCACCCTCGCAAACATCTGAAATTGCAGTTAGACCATTGTAATTGTATACATACTAATAGTTATGAACATAAAAAAAAAAAATACATATATATATATATAGATATTTACACTTTCGAGGAAAATGCTATTCAACTTCTCCCCCCTGGGTCGCGTACTCAACTCCCATTTCAGAATTCGGGGGGAGAGCTCGATTTTCCTTCTCTTCCCACATCCGCTGTTGCCAAGCTCGGGGATAACCTCGAAAGCAAATATCTGTGAAACAGTTAAGAATGATAAGAATCCAATACAATACATTAGTCATATGAAAAAAATAACAAATTCAAAATTCTCACCAACAGGGCGTGCGTTAGCCTATATATGTTGTATGTCTCTGTGGTGTGTACATCAACGCCCTTTCGTCGCTGGCGTTGTTCAAACCGCCTACGTCGACCATCCAACGCATGCTTGAAACCGTATATAAACCGTCTATACACGTGTGCACCCCACGGGAACGCATCAAAAGCGTCAAAGTCCTCGACTAGGCGAAACTGCCATACTGAAACTTTCTCTCTCTCGTCCAACCCCATCAGTATCCAGTTAAGCATATACAATAAGCACAGCTTAACCGCATCATACTGCTCAGAAAAAACACCAATCCGTAGAACAGCTTTCAACTCTGCATACTTGACCTCATCTCGACCCTCAAAGTACCACTGGTGTATGCCATTCTCTACCATATCATAGGTCGACGTGTCAGGAAGTTCTCCGAACTTCAATCCGGTGATTAGACAAAACTCAACCTTCGAGAACTGAACCAAATGCCTTCCTAACAGAAATCTCATCTCATCTTCAGGCCCATCGTGATGCAAATCGCGAATAAGCAACCGATGTACAATGCCAGCTGAAAACTTCATCCCACGATCCATCCGAAGGAGGTGTCCAAAACACGACTCAGTATACCGACGTCGTTCTTCGACCGCAAGATGTTCAAGTACCTTGTTAAGTGCGTTGTCGATATCTGTAAGGTCATCAAAATAGTCATGTCGAGTTATTTTCCCCGAATACCTTTCTTCCTTTGGAGTTTTAAGCGAATCTTTTAGTTGATTCCTCATCTGCATATTGTCGTAAAAAAAATATATCTAGTTAAATAAAATAAATAATATAAAAATGAAAGGTTTTGGACACTAAATGAAAAGTCTCGGACACTATATGAAAAGACTCGGAAACTATATGAAAAGGCTCGGAAACTATATGAAAAGGCTCGGACACTATATGAAAAGGCTCGGACAATATATGAAAAGGCTCGGAAACTATATGAAAAGGCTCGGAAACTATATGAAAAGGCTCGGAAACTATATGAAAAGGGTCGGACAATATATGAAAAGGCTCGGAAACTATATGAAAAGGCTCGGACAATATATGAAAAGGCTTGGACAATATATGAAAAAGGCTCGGAAACTATATGAAAAGGCTCGGAAACTATATGAAAAGGCTCGGACAATATATGAAAAGGCTCGGACACTATATGAAAAGGCTCGGAAACTATATGAAAAGGCTCGGACACTATATGAAAAGGCTCGGACACTATATGAAAAGGCTCGGAGATTCTAATTCTAGAAACCTATTCATATTCCTTAAAAGGCTCGGATTACTATTTAAAAGTCTCGGACAATGTTTTAAAATGCTCAGATCCTATTTTAAAAGTCTCGGAGCCAGTGTGAAAGGCTCGGAGATTCAAATTGCAGAAGCTTATTTAATAAAAGGCTCGGATTACATATGATAAGGCTCGGAAAAGGCTCGAAAAATGTTTTAAAAGGATCGGAGATTCAAATAGTAGAAACCTATTCAAATTGCTAGGAAAAGGCTCGAATTACATGTGAAAAGCTCGGAAAAGGCTCGGATTACATGTGAAAAGCTCGGAAAAGGCTCAAAAACCCAGAACTTCATCGTGGTCAACAGAATTTTTTCATAAATTTAAACCCTAACCTAATCAAACAAACTTAATCAACAACAAATCAAATCAAATCTAATATACATGTCTAACGAACATCCAACATCAAACGCACATAAAAGTTTCAACAACAAAAACGCGTCAAAAAATCATATCACCTTCTCGTCGATTTCAAGACTGTATCGCCACCGCCGGCAGGTTTCCCGTGAGATTTAGTACCGGATTTCTTGCACCCAAGGTCTCTCTTTCCACTGTTCTCTCTCTCTCAACTTTTTTCTCTTCAGACGCAAAATGACAAAAATGAGGGTATTTTTGTCTGGTCACCTAAATAGGTGCCTTTTAAACTTACATTAGTAAACCGGTGACATTCTCACAAAAGCCCCTCCAAATAGTGACAAAATTTTTTTGAACCCTTTGTAATGGAATGTTTGTTTTTTTAGTTTAATTTGTAAATTTTAGTCAAATGGGGAAATGAGAGAACGGGGGAAATGAGAAAAAAACGGGAAAAATGGAGAATTAGGGATGGAGATGGATATAGGTCCCCCCAAAATTCTCCATCCCCATTTTCTCTAAATGGAGAAATAGGAGGAGGGGGGAGATAGGGTAAGAGTCTGGGAAGTGGGGATGAGGGGACCTATATCCATCCTCATTCCCCAAATGTCCATGTCTAATTATGTCCCCTGACTAGGACAGTCATGTCTAGATAAATTTCTTCAATTTTAATATAAAAAAGAAGGAGTTGTTAATATAATTGGGTCTTACTTCGATCCTCGGTGACCACTGTACCATTATTATTTTTGATTGAATAACCATAACACCATTAAAGCGGGCACAATTAAGAGATTTTCATGAACGATATTAATATTATAGAGATTTACATGATAGTAATTAGTTACAGTCATAAGGGGAGTCCAGTGAGACAGTCGTCTAGGGTCCCCGATCTTTAAGTGCCCCTAAATTGTATATATATAAAAAAAAATTGATTTCAGATATAACCCATTTATGATTTTAACCTAAAAAACCCATAAATGAGTTTAAAATAGGCCTATTCAACATATAATTTTTTAACACTAACAAACTAATAAATGAGTTTAAAATAAGTCCACTTAACATTTCTTTTTTAAATTTTTAAAGAAAGGCCTACAAATTATAAAACCCAATTATTATTCTCAAGTTCTTACACCAAGTCAAACGTGGGTTGAATTCTATTCCTAATACTATTTGTATTTTATTTATCTAAAACGGGAAACAACAGTATAACACTACTTATATCACTTATCAGAAAAATAGAAGCAGACATCGAACAAAAATCAAAAAATCAAAAATCAAATTAGGGTTTTTCAAAACACTTTTAAGTCTTACTACAAAAATTCATAATTTAGATACAAAATCTCAACTTGAAATCTCAGGGTCCCATAAATTCATTTTCTATAGTTCATCTTGGACCCCGAAAATCTCAGGGCCGGCCTTGGTTACAGTTAATCGAAACCATTAATAGAGATTTGCATGAACGTACGATCTTATAATTTGTGATGTGAAGAGGCTGGTAAAAGCAGTACATGACCTGTTAGTTGGGGAAATAAAACTGTTCTTGCATGTATATAATCATGTATTCAGTATTCTACATGAACAACAATTGATAACCACACATTTATTAAATGAGGTTATAATTTTTTAACTTTTTTATTTTTATTTCCATAAGACTTATTAACTCGGTGATTTTTTCACCAATAGCCTTGGAAAGAGTGCCACATAAAATGAAAATAAAAAAATAAAAAAAATAAAAAATAAAAAAAAAAGGACCCTTTAATTATATTTGATTTTCCTTGTATTATGTATATGATTATTGGGCATTTGTTCGTCGTCGAACTTGATGATGCTTAAATTATGTAAGTTTTCCGGTCTTGGAATCTCTTTAATTAAAAATAAAAAATAAAAATAAATAAATAAATAAAATTGAAAGCATTAAAGCCCCGTTTGGTGTGCGAGATTGGATTAGACTATTTCATGCGATTTGATTGGATTGCGATAGGATTGGACTAGACTGTACTAAATTAATATTATGTTTTGTTTGGTGAAACATAGATTGGACTAAATATAATGACTTTTTTAAAAAGAAAATCATTATTTCAAAAATTAATAATGCTATTTAAATTAGAATTTTTTTTTAAAACTCGATTAGAACATTCAACCGACTTCACTTGCTTCTTCTCTTTTATTTTTGTTTTTTGTACAACAAAAAAAAAAAAGAATCTTTTTCTCATCTCCATTGACTCGTTTTCTTCAGTCATCAGACTCCTCTCTTTCTCTTCTCTGTTAGTCTGTTACCATTATTAGGATTGTACGTATATAGTAAGTAGTTAGAAGGTTGTTAGGTGCTGAGTTATACTTCTAGAAGTCTTACAACTGTAGTCATTGTATTTATATAGCCTTGTAACAGATTATTCATTGAATGAGAAAGTCCGCCATTGATGATGCATCTAGTCCCTATTTTCTTCATCATTCTGATAGTCTAGGTCTTGTACTGGTTTCGCAACCTCTGACAAGAGAGAATTATGCATCCTAGAGTAGAGCAATGCTAATTGCTTTGTCTATGAAATAGCTAATTTGAGTAATTTTAAAAAATTAATAACTACTTAGGGACTATCTCACAAAATCAGTGGTTTTAGATATCACTGATCCAATAAATTAATTAGTTTGGTGATAAATATCTCTTTAAAAGAGATGTTTTAGGATAACATTTCAATCAGATAATTAGGATTATCACCGATTGGTTTTATTTTTTATTTTCTTTTATTTTTTTATTTTTGTTGTTGTTGTTGGTAAGCATCGTTGGATTGGAGCTTTCTTGTGAACATTCAACCCTCTTCATCCCCCTTTTTCTTCTACAAATTAAATGCACCTTCAAGGAAACTGTACATTGCCCTCACTAATCTCTGGAAGGATTTATAAATATTACGGTGAGGCTTTACTTGTACAAGGACCTATACAAATACATATTCATATATACATTAGAAGGCAATAAGATTATTCCAACCAATTTCAATAAGTGAATGAACACTTGTAATTCATCAAATTACAAGAGAATTGAGAAAATTTAAAGATTCATTTTCTCAAATATCGATTGACATAACATGCATTTAATCACCTTATTTTTATATGTATATATATATTTTGATTCAACAGATAAATATCATCTGTTAGGAAAAGAGATGCTTCTTTATCCCATGCCACCATTTCTAAGATCACTAAGAACTTCAACTTTATATCGGGGTGTGAGTCGAGTTTCATATCTAATAAGATATGAGGTTTTTTTTTACGTTGTTTAAGATAAAGTCGTATGTAGCTGAATTTATAAGAGAATTCCTACGATATTACTAAGGAAAGACCAGAACTAAAACATTTTGAAATCCTTAGTAATATCTTACCTAATTTACAACCCCAAATAAAACATATTCATGTGATTTGCAACCCCAAATAATACATCTTCATGTGAATATGATTACTACTCAAACGTTCTATACTTAAACTAAACAGAGAATTGTCATGTGAAGTTTACTAGCTATAACTAAAAATAAAATAAAAATAAAAAATAAAAAAAATAAAAAAATAAAAAATATTGAAATATACAGTAATATCTCACCTAATTTGTAACCCCAAATAAAGCATCCTCACATGAATATAATTACAACACAAAGCTAATATAATTGTGTGGTTGGTGGTTAATTTGTTACATTCTATACTTTTGTTTTTTGAAATATTACATAAATTTGAGGTTTTTTTTAAGAGAGTAGGAAGACTCGAATCAACAACCTCGTAGTGTAGGTGTGATGGGTATACCACTAAACTAACCCCATTTCGTTGTAACGTTCTATATTTCAATTAAACAAAACATCATCACATGAAGTTTACTATATATCAATAATTGGGTTCGAAATTTAAATGTCACTATTTGGAGGGGTTTTTGTAAGAATAGCACCACTTTAATAATGTAAGTTTAAAAGGCACCAATCTTGGTGACCAGACAAAAATACCCCCATTTTTGTCTGTTTGTGTGTTTTGAAACGTGAGAGAAAAAACTTGAGGGAGAGAGAGAACAGAAGAAAAGAGAAGTTATCGGCGCAAGAAATCCGGCCAAAAAAGCGACGGCGAATCATCGGCGGTGGTCCTACAGTACCCGACTCGACTCCAACTGCGTTCAGGGTGAGTTGAACTTTCTCTCTCACGCGTTTTGTTGTTAATTTGATTTGCGTTTGATGTTTGGTGTTTGATTAGACATATAGATTATGTTTGATTTATTGTTCATTAGGTTTGTTTGATTAGGGTTTAAAGTTGTGTAAAAATTTTGTTGAAGACGATGAATAGAACATTCTCCGAGCCTTTTAAACCTTCATCCGAGCCTTTTCCGAGCCTTTTAAACCTTCGTTCGAGCCTTTTCCGATCATTTTCAACCTTCATTCGAGCCTTTTAAGTAATGTGACTAGGTTTTCTGCAATTTTTCATTTCCGAGCCTTTTAAACCTTTCTCCGAGCCTTTTCCGAGCCTTTTAAACCTTCATCCGAGCCTTTTAATTAATGTGATTATGTTTTGTGCAATTTTTCATTTCCGAGCCTTTTAAAACTTTCTCCTAGCCTTTTCCGAGCCTTTTAAACCTTCATTCGAGCCTTTTAATTCTATGATGTAGGTTTTTGTAATTTGAATCTCCGAACCTTTTAATAAAGTCTCCGAGCCTTTTTATAAAGCCTCCGAGCCTTTTTATAAAGTCTCCGAGCCTTTTTATAAAGTCTCCGAGCCTTTTTATAAAGCCTCCGAGCCTTTGCATTAAGTCTCCGAGACTTTTGTACCTCACTCCGAGCCTTTTCTTAAAGTCTCCGTGACTTTTATTTTTGCAGTGTCCGAGCCTTTTCATGAAGTTATATATATTAATTTGTTTTATTTTTTTTGTGTGAATATGCAGATGAGGAATCCATTGAAAGATCTTCTGAAAACTCCAGCGGAAGAAAGGTACCCGGGGAAAATAACTCGGCATGACCATTTCGGTCACCTTAGAGATATCGAAAATGCACTTAACAGTGTACCTGAAGATCTTGCGGTCGAAGAACGACGTCGGTACACTGAGTCATGTTTTGGACATTTCCTTCGGATGCAGCACAACATGAAGTTTTCAGCTGGCATTGTCCATCGATTGCTTATTCGTGAGTTGCATCACGACGGGCCGGAAGATGAGATGAGATTTCTTTTAGGAAAGCATTCGGTCCGGTTCTCGAAGGTTGAGTTCTGTCTGATCACCGGATTGAAGTTTGGACAACTTCCCGACACGTCGACCTATGATGTGGTACAGAATGGCATACACCAGCGATACTTTGAGGGTCGAGATGAGGTCGAGTTTGGAGAGCTGAGAGCCGTTGTACGGACCGGTGGTTTTGCTGAGCAGTACGATGCGGTTAAGCTATGCTTACTGTATATGCTTAACTGGATACTAATGGGTTTGGACGAGAGAGAGAAAGTCCCATTATGGCAGTTTCGCCTAATCGAGAACTTGGACGCTTTTGATGCATTCCCGTGGGGTGCGCATGTGTATAGGCGATCTATTTCTGGCTTCAAGCATGCGTTGGATGGTCGTCGGGAACGGTTCGAAAAAAGACAGCGAGAAAAGGGCGTTGAAGTGCACAAGGTGGAGACGTACAACATATATGGTTGTACTTATGCACTATTGGTAAGAATTTAGAATTTGATTCCATACTTTAATTGTATTTTTTATTTTCATATGATTGATGTGTTTGATTATTATCGTACTTATCTATTACGCAGATATTTGCTTTTGAGGTTATCCCCGATCTTGCCATCGAATATTGTGGGACCCGCAGGGAAATCGAGCTATCCCCCCGTATTCTAAAATGGGAGTTGAGTCAGCGACCGAGGGGGGATAAGTTGGATTCCATTTTCATTGAACGGGTAAGTATCTGTTATGTTAACGTTAATAGTTAATAGTATGTATGCGATTACAAATGGTCTAACATTGATTTCAGATGTTTGCGAGGGTGAAATTGGTGCCGACACCGGTAGAGCTGGCTGAACGGTACTATGAGGGCATTGAGGAGGGAGGCAGTCTGTATGATGCGGATGCCGATGTCGAACACCGTACGACTGTCGAACCCAATGATACTGAGGGTCCGTATTCGAGACCCAGTGATACTGAGTATCCACATTCGGGACCCAGTGATACAGATGGTTCTGACGTGGAGGGTCGCAGTAGGAGTCCCGTGAGGCATAGGCGGGTTCGATTTGTGTTCCCCACAGAGCCTCGACCTGAAGGTCACTCACGACGAGGCGTCGGAGGGCAACCAGAGGTATGTAAAAGTAGTTGCACCGCAGTATTGAATTTGAAAGCAGTTGGAAGCTTTTAGTACTCACAACGTGTTTATTTTTGTTTCATTTCAGGACCGTAGGTATACTGAACTGCTGGATGCGTTTCGAGAGTTACGGGACGAAGTGCAAAGGAATGAAAAAAAGCGAGATCAACAGCATCAGGAGTTGCTGGATTTGATTCGGGGTCTTCAGGGTTCGACGGCGCAGACACCTACTGAAGGCAGACGGTCCGATGACCCACCATTTGATGACCGGAGCGTCGATTGATGACCAAGACCGACACTTCAGTGACAGAGACTGGACTGGTAGTCATCAGGACGGAGCAGACTTACAGAGTGGGCGTCAGCTGCACCCTAGTACCCAGACAGTGTCTGATCAGCAGGGGCTAGGTGTGACACCAAGAGAGGAGGTTACTGGTGGTACTGATGACATTGAGATAGCACATATGGAGATAGAGCAGGTACCGCATAAGGTATTACCAGACCCTGTTCTTCATCCCCAGGACTTGGGACAGAGTGCCTCCATACTGCGCACCCCTCTGGATGATCCTAGTGCAGCACATCCCTCCATTCATTCCACAGGGATAGAGTCCCTCCGTCCTACTGCACCCATCGGGTCTATCCCAGCAGGGCTTGTAGGCGATCCACGATCCACGATTCCAGAGTCCCTCCATACAGAGCACCCCTGCTGGGAGCAAACGGGGACGGAGTCCTTCTATACAGAGCAGACGTTCGGTGGATCCCCATGGTTTGGATCGGAGTCCCCCACCCCTTCATCGACAGGATCGGATTCGCAGACCAGGTTGGCAGGAGCGGAGCCCATACACTGACCCATGTCGGCCGAAGAGGGCAAGGACTATGCCACAACCACCACATGTATGGGCGCCCCACGAACTGATAGATCCTGATCACCTAGCGGCGTACCAAGCGTACAAGAGGAACTCGACGGGGGAATTGTAAGTATAATCGTAGATATTACAATCTCTGTATTTTTTTTGAAACAGCTTAGTAAAACTGACTTGACTTGGTTATCTAACTTCTTCAACAATAATGCAGGCGTGATGTGGATCTACAGTTGCCAGTAGATGTCCTTTGGTTCCACCGGTTTCAAAGCAACTTTATGGAGTTGGAGGATACGGTATGTTCATAACTGTAATATATGTATATGTTGTTACAAAAATTGTACAATCCTAACAAATGAAAATGTTCAAACTTTCAGCACATTGACGCGTACTTGAAGATTCTGCGGAAGCGTCAGCGAGCATTTCCCACTGTCTACGGTCCGAGGATCAACATACTGGATTCACAGTTTTATGTAAGTGTTTAAATTGTACGGTATTTGCTTGTGCATTGATGTGTTTCATACATCTATAACCTAACGTTTTTGTACAGTCATGGTTATGTAACTACTGGGACAGGAAGATGGGAAATGGGTCCGATAGACTCCGTACAGGTTGGTCTTCACAGAAGCAGAATTGGTCCGACGAAGACCTTACGGTGGTACGTGGGCAGCTCCCGCTAGGAAACTTACCATGGCACAATGTTGACTCCGTGAGTGTTTATTTTACATGTTTTCCATTAAAGTTATGAAAAATAAATGTCACACTGATCGCACATTGTTGAAACACCTGCAGGTTCTGATTCCGTGCAACCTTGGACGTACGCATTGGGCCTTGGCCAACATCGACCTCACAGCAGGGAATATCTACCTTTTTGACCCGTACAGACAGGAGGTGCCATTCAACCACAGGAAAATGCAGCTTGCGTGCTTACGGTATTTTGTACCATCGATGCTGCATGCGGTGAACTTTCACAATCACAGACGGAGGGGCGATCAGACGTACTCAAAGACTACCTAGGGCATTCACTTTTTATTATGTGTCTGCAGACCGTGTGCCACAACAGGCCACAGGGTATGACTGTTTCAAGATCTGCTTTTATCCAAATCCGTTTTCATATAATTCCATTCTAACGGTTGTTCATGTGGTGAATTGTAGGGGTAACTGTGGTCCTCATACTTTAAAATTGACAGAGTATCTGGCGGCGAACAGGGATACTTTTGACTGGTCGGAAAATGATATGACCACCATTCGAGAGAAGATGGCTGTGGAGGTTTTTTGCAACTCGAAGGACTGGTCTTCGAGATTTTGATTTAGTTTATGTACATAACATTTCAGTAATGAAATTTTTTTTTGTTTCTTTTTAAGTGTTTGCAATTAACAAAGGATCAAGTATGACATTACACAACACAAACAACTAAATTCAAATCAATTTCAGAAAAAAAAAAAAACAAAAGTATTCAACATAAAACCATAACACAACTGCATCGACCATGGTTCTCTGCAGTCTAAACGATGTTGGAACACATTAGCAATCGCAAGCTTTTCTCCAACATAAAATCAATCATATTACTTATACATAAAAGCATAAGAACCAAGGGTCTCATAAAACAATTGTATCGATCATGTTTCCCAAAATCTGAACGATGTTGGAAGACATCATGTTGCAGACATCATGTTGGAGACATGTTTCTCAATCACAAGCTTTTCTGGTGGCAATTCGTCTTCCTCTTGTACTGCCTTGTTATGTTTGATAGTCTTCCTCTTGTACGGCTCCATTCATTCCACTGGCATGTCCTTCTGAGGGCATGTTTGTTTGTTGTGTCCTATTGTGTGACAGATGCTACACTTACGACGGTAATCATCGGGGACAATTGTCCTGGGACCTTCATTAACCATAGGCGGATTCGAACACCACCTGCTATTATGTCCTGGTTGTCCACATCTTCTACACGACTGTGTGGTTGTCCTCTCTGAAGACGATACGTGTCGACCCTCCATGGGGCGACCTGATTGTCTCTTCGTCTTTGGATTTAAAACCACTCGCGCTGCGATATCGGATGGAACCACCCATGAAGAAGGATGGCCAACAGGCATAATAGGAACCGAGTATGCATCAATAAGTGTCTCCCTCTTGTAGTAGTCTGCACACAGAGATGTGAAATCCAAGTTCCGCTCCCTGCAACAATGAAAACAGTGAGACTCACGTTTGGTTATAGAAAAACGTTAAATGTAACTTGTCATGTACCTTGCCGCTGCGAGTGCGTGTGAACAAGGTAAAAAGTCCATTTGGAATTTGTTGCACGTGCAAGTCTTCCGGGCTAAGTTAACCGTCCACTGTTTTCCCTTGTGTTTAACGGAGAATATGTTCCAGTCAACTGCATTTACGGTCATATAATTGCATTTCTCGACTCGTTTCTGGATCACCCCATATGCTGCGTCGGTCAATCGATGACGCATGGACTGTGCAGCTGTATGACGATCGTGAAACCACTTCTGTAGCATATTCGTAATGAACTCTGCCAGTGTCATTAGTGGCAGTTGCCGTGCGAATTTTAAGCATGAGTTCATGCACTCTGCAACATTTGTGGTCATCAACCTATACCTTCTTTGGGGACAGTGAACGCATGACCACTTGTGTGGACCGGCATCAATGGCATAATCATATGCACCCTTGTGCAGCTTACGTAACTTCTCCATGTGGCGATCGTATTGGATTTCACTGTACGACCTAGCAGCACTATCCATTATGTCGGCAACATCCTTTCTGTGGAATCGCTTCTTCATATTTTCACCAAAATACCAGTAACATATGGTATGGGTTGCATAAGGGAACACTTTAGAAATCCCTGCTTCAATGCTTGCATCGCGATCGGAAATGAAAACCAGATCATCTATATGACCAAGGGCCCCCCTTAAGCATTCCAAAAACCACTCCCATGAATTGTTGTTTTCTGAGTCACCATACCTAAAAGCAATTGGATACACCTGTTCGTTTCCATCTTGTGCAGTTGCAACAAACATTGTACCCCCGAATCTTCCCTTCAAATGTGTACCATCAACTGCAATCACAGGACGCATACACCTCCGAAAACCTCTAATTGAGGACCATAACGACATGAAAAAGTAAAGGAATTTACCATCGTCTGCGCACTGTAAGTCCGTGATTGTGCCAGGATTTTGCTGTTCGAGAATGTATGCAAAAGATGGCAGCAGTTGGAAAGTTTCTTCATGCGTTCCATAGCTCAATGACAATGCATATTGCAGGGCATAATGTGCTTTACTGTACATGATTTGGATGCCATATATTGTTTTCATATCGGCAATTATGTCCTTGGGACGCATGAGACGTCCATCATGTTGCTGAAGTCTAGGGGCAACGACTTCTCCGATTGTGACTGCACTAGCTTGTCGGTGCCGACGGTGAATCTCCTCCAACGGACAACTGTGTTCGTTGACAAAACTTCTGACTTGAAAGTAAGTCCCTTCATCTCTCCTCACCGCTCTTAATTTCCACGTACATTCGTCAATGATGCAGACCAGATGTAAAGTTGTTTTATTCGACCTTTTCACCTTCCATTCAAAGTTCTGCCGCATTGAAAAATGGCTAACTAGCCTTTTCAAATCCTTTTTACTCGGAAAAAATTGACCTTTATAAATCATGGTTCTAGGTTCTTGCGCTGCGAAGGTGTTGCTTGTACAAGTACCAAATGAGTATGCATCTGCTCCGGGAATAACACACGTTGTCACATTATCAGAATCAGATGCTGTTATGTTATACCGGACCTCGGAAGTCCCAGCCATATCTGGTGCAGTGTAACTAACTCCTTGTACACGTCTACCATGTGGTTGAATTTGTTCAGGCTCTTCATCCACATTTTGCATATCATCAACCTGTTCATTATTTACATCATTATCCACGTCATGGTTCGGGTGATTGTTCTGCTCATTGTACTGCTCAATTCGACACCCAAACACATCAACAATTTGAGGTTCAACTAGATCTGTATGATTGACCGTTACCGGTGGGACACCGCACATGTTTTCCCCACCTTCGGTGGCACTCCTTTGGGTGAACCCTTGGTTGCTACCGCTAAAGGATCCAAACTGTTGGGTATTTTCAGGACGAGGAATATCATTCCCTATCATATCTCCAACTGTCCTCTCAGTTACACTGACACATACTTGAGGGATCACTCAATCTTCCCCCAGCATAAACTGGACATCGTCATCATTCCTTATAAATGTGCGACATGTACTGCCAGGAACGATTGATACTGATGACAAACCAACAGTGAATTTGTTTTCATCGTATTTCATAATGGTATGCACGATCGCCAACAATTCTTCGTAAGTCATATTCTTTGACACATACATTCTCCGGTTATCGGATCCAATAAACCTCTGACTTCCGTCGGGAAACTGCTCCCATCGACCGTTGTAAGATATTACAATCCTATCCCGATTCATGATGCTGTCAAATTATTCATCACTAACAATTAATAAAAACACAGGACTAAAAAATATTTTCACATCTTATATTTTTATAAAGGCTTGGGTGAGGATATTGAAAAGGCTCGGAGAAGACTTCAAAAGTCTCGAACATTTCTCTAAAAGGCTCGGTCAAGGCCAAAAAAGGCTCGAAAAGGCTCGGTCAAGGCCAAAAAAGGCTCGGAAAAGGCTCGGAAATTTGTAGACAAGGCTCCATACTTCTTCATTTCAAAAAAAGGAAAAGGCTCGATGAAGGCAAGAAAAGGCTCGGTCAAGGCAAGAAAAGGCTCAGAAATTTGTAGACAAGGCTCCATACTTATTCATTTCAAAAAAAGGAAAAGGCTCGATGAAGGCAAGAAAAGGCTCGGAAAAGGCTCGGTCAAGGCAATAAAAGGCTCGGAAATTTGTAGACAAGGCTCCATACTTCTTCATTTCAAAAAAAGGAAAAGGCTCGATGAAGGCAAGAAAAGGCTCGGAAAAGGCTCGGTCAAGGCAAGAAAAGGCTCGGAAATTTGTACAAAAGGCTCCATACTTATTCATTTCAAAAAAAGGAAAAGGCTCGATGAAGGCAAGACAAGGCTCGAAAAAGGCTCGGTCAAGGCAACAAAAGTCTCGGAGATCCAACAAAAGATATTACAGTTTTCTATATAAACAAATGAAAATGTGAACAAATTAACAGAAGTATTTGCCAGAAATATTACCTTCTTGTACTGAAGCAAGTCCAAATGTTTTATAAGTTGAAGAAGAAAGTCGATCGAACCTTGAATTTTTATTTCGATAAACAAAGAGAGTCGATGTGGAGAGAGAAAGTGGAGAGAGAAAGTCTCGTTTTTTTAGAAGTGTGGAGAGAGAAAAGTATAAACAGAATAACATAAATGAAGAACTAAGGGCAATTTTGGTAGTTCACCATAATTGGTGCCTTTTAAACTTAACTTATTAAAATACTGACAAAGTCACCAAATGAGTTCAAAAGAGTGACATTTCCCACAATTTCCACTCAATAATTGGTCAAAACATTTGGAAATCCATGGTAATATCTCACCTAATTTGTAATCCTAAATAAATTAAACATCTTCATGTGATTTTAAACTCCAAGTAAATCATCTTCGCGTGAATATGATTACAACCTAACAAAAATAGTATAATTATGTGGTTGGTATGTGGTTAAATTTTAACGTTGAACTTAAATTAAATAAAACATAAGTTATTAAAAAAGTCAAAAAACTAATATTCATGATCACAGAAAATACATTAATATTAAAAACAAAATGTAATACCATTTAGTCTTAAAGATAATGTTAAAAAATATATATATTAACTTTAAGAAATAAAATGTATTTCGTTTTATATCTCGAAAATCATTTATAATCAAATCTATCTAATTTTCTCAATAATTTCCATTTCAATTATATAATCCAGGAGTTTGTGAGAAAATCATACATCTTTCATCTTATTGCAAAACCTATGTAAGGTTTTAACGATATGCATAGCTGAAAATAATATTTTAATAGTTATCAACTAGTACGATATAAATTTGAATAGATTAATTATAAACTCATAATAAATATTCAAGCTCATTTAAATGACAAGCAAACACAAAGCTAATACATTTATCAAAACATAGTTAAAATATCATTACATCATTCATATATTTAAATCATAATTATTTACATACTTATAGTTTAATTTTATAATATTTATGTGAAACCAAATTAACTTATAATAATTTTGAACAAATTTAAATAACAAATTAGTACAAAGATTTATCAAAATCACATTAGTAACCTTAGAATAAATATAAATATATAATAACAGGTTTTGAAAAATAAACATAAAATATTTATTAATTTACAATCTCAAACCTAAAATTTTGAAGAGTGATAAATATAATCAGAAAGGTCAAATCTAATAATTACTAATAAACAAACTATTTAGAGTAAAACTCAAAGAATTGTGTCAACATAAGATGAGTATTTAATGAAATTAATTTTTTTGTTTCTCCATTGAAAATTAAAATCATGAAAGAAAAATAGATTGATTTTGTCTTATATTTTCATGGACAGTAAAATAAGGAAGATATTTATTAATTAATGAATTTATACTGTTAAAATATTAAAACATCATAATTAATGTATAATGAAAATTTCCTGCCTATATCTGTTGGTGGAATGGGAATGTTTGAGGTCACTTGTGGTGCACCTCTGAGAGAGATTCGACACTAAAAAAAATGGAGAAGTTTAAAACTTTATTTCTCTCTAATATTTTCTTACTTCATTCCACACATTTTACAACACACATTGAGTCCCTTTATATAGGGAACTGAGATGAGCTAACAACTAACAAAAATAAATTCAAAGCAATAAAATCCGATCAGTTTGTAGCTGGGAGATGGCAGCTGGTAGATGGTAGTTGGGAGGTGGAAGCTGGGGAGATTTGGGCGGTGGAGTAGTCAACAATGTTGGCTTCTATAAGTGATTGGGATCTGCTAGAAGTTGGCCGGAGGTCAAGGTTAAACTTTCAACATCCCCCCTTAAACTTGACTCTCCATGTTTCGTCATGCCGAGCATTCTCTTCAGTCTTGAAAACACATCATATTTGAGCGGCTTGGTGAAAATATCAGCAGCTTGATCATATGTCCTACAAGAGACTAGTTCTACCTCTTTTTTCTTCACATGCTCTCTGATGAAATGATACTACGTATCAATATGTTTACTTCTTTCATGGAATACTGGATTTTTTGCTAGTGCAATTGCTGACCGATTGTTGATGTAGACCTCTGTGGGATTAACTTGTGGAAATCCCAGGTACTGCAACACATTCCTGATCCAGATACCATGACAAACAGCTGAGCAATCAGCAACATACTCAGTTTCACATGATGACAATGTCACAATGGCTTGCTTTTTGGATGACCATGTGAACATTGTATCTCCCATAAAAAACGTAAAACCTGTCGTGCTTTTACGTTCATCCAAATCTCATCCCCAATCACTATCTGAATAGAGAATCAACCTGCAATCTTCACTTTTGGTATATAAAATACCATCATCAATAATACCTTTTATGTACCTGAGTATCCTCTTTGCTGCATTCAGGTGAGACTGGTCAGGAGTCTCCATGTATCTGCTAACTAGTCCAACTCCATAGAGTATATCTGGCCTGGTACACGTCAAGTATCTCAAGCTTCCAACCAAGCTCTTGAAATAGAGTGGATCAACATCTCCCCTTTCATTCTTTCTTAATTCTAATCTTGTTTCTACTGGAGTTGTGACAGGATTGCATTTTTCCATACCAAATCTTTTCAGAATTTCTTTTGCATAGATATTTTGAGAGATAAAGATACCTTTTTCGCTTTGCACAACTTTAATATCGAGAAAATGAGCCATTAGACCAATGTCGGTCATCTCAAATTCTTTCAGCATCCTACTCTTGAAATCTTCAAACATGGCTGGATTGTTGCCGGTGAAGATCAAGTCATCAACGTATAGGCATGCATATAACAAGTTTCCGTCAGTCTCCTTCTTCATATATAGTGCATGCTCATATGGGCATTTCTCAAATCTGTTCTTTTGGAAGTAATCATCAATCCTCATGTTCCATGCACGAGGTGCTTGCTTCAAACCATATAGGGCTTTCTTTAGTTTGTAAACTTTATTTTCTTTGCCTTTCTTCACATATCCAGGTGGTTGTTCCACATAGATTTCTTCTTTAAGAAAGCCATTCAGGAATGTTAACTTTACGTCAAGTTGGTAAATTTTCCAACTTTTCTGGGCTGCTAATGATATTAGCAATCTGATGGTCTCTAGTCTGGCAACTGGGGCAAAAAATTCTCCGTAGTCATCTCCTTCCTTTTGTTTATAGCCTTTTGCTACATGTCTTGTCTTGTATCTCTAGACTTCTCCTTTTGCATTCCCTTTGGTCTTGTAGACCCATTTCACTCCGATAGCTTTCCTGTCTTTTGGGAGATTAGTCAACTCCCACGTCTTGTTCTTCTCAATGGATCGAATCTCATCATCCATTGCACTTCTCCATTTTCCTTCTTGGTTAGCCTCTTCAAAGCTAACTAGATCACTTGTCATTAGCAGAAAATAGAGAGTAAGGTCTTCTTCCACTTATTCTGTATATTCATACAGATCCTCTAGACTGCGTGTTCCTCTAGGCCTCATATATGAGAAATCACGTTCAATTGGTAATGGAGTATCATACCTTTGTGGTGAAGGGGAACCACGTTGAGGTGTCTGCTGATCTCTGGGTGTTTATGGCTCTGTAGCAACTTCTCTTGTCTCTTCTTCAGGTATCAACTCTACGCTTCTAGAAGCTTTAGTCTAATCCCAATTCCAGGATTCATTTTCTTGAAAAATGACATCTCTGCTAAAGATTACTTTCTTGGTGATGGGGTTGTATAGCCAGTAACCCATAGTTCTGTCACCATATCCAACAAGGATACACTTCTCTCATTTATCTTCAGGCTTAGTTCTTCTCGCTTCTAGGACCTTGATGTAGGCAATAGAGCCAAAAACTCTAAGGTGGCTGACATTTGGTTTGTGGGTGCTTCATGCTTCATGCGGTGTCTTTGTATCAAGACTCTTCGTAGGACATCTGTTTTGTAGATATAACGCATACAAGACTGCTTCAGCCCAAAAACTTTTAGGTATGTTTTTATCCTTTAACATGCTTCTGGCCATGTTAAGGATTGTTCGATTTTTCCTTTCAGCTACACCGTTTAACCGAGGAGTATAAGCTGGTGTAAACTGATGTCTGATTCCTTGTTACTTAAGGAATTCCTGGAGCACCTGTAGTGTATTCTCCACCTTGATCTGATCTCAGTGCTTTAATATAGTAGCCACTTTGCATCTCCACAAGAGTTTTGAACTCTTTGAGGTAGCCAAATACTTCAGACTTCCTTTTTAGGAAATAGACCCAAGTCTTCCTGCTGTAGTTATCAATGAAGGTAAGGAAGTATTTATTCTGTCCATTTGATACCAGCGTCAATGAACCACACACATCTATGTGAACGAGCTCAAGTGGCATGATTGCTCTCTAATTTGCCTCATTTATGAAGATATTTCTGTGTTGTTTGCTAAGAAAACAGTTTTCACACATCTCATTTGGGTGATGGATGTTTGGCAATCCTTTTACCATCTTCTTACTTCCCAGTTGCTTTAAACTTTCAAAATTGAGATGTCCATACCTAAGATGCCACAACCAGTCTTTGTTATCGATGATAACTGTCAAACACCTTGGCTTATCATGATGAGTTACGAGAGGAAACATCCTATTCTTCGTCATCTAGACTCGAGTAACCAGCTTTCCTCTAGCATATGTGATGGTGAATTGCATATTTTGAAGGCTAATGTGATAGCCTTTCTCCAAGAGTTGTCCGAGACTTGGGATGTTTGTCTTCATATCTGGAACATAATAAACATTGGAGATGAAAACATGATCTCCATTCTTCTACTTGATCATGACATCTCCTCTTCATGGATAAAGATTTTAGAGAGGTCGCTAAATGATATTTCTCCATGAACTTTATCATCAAGTTCAGTGAACAAATCCTTTCTGCCAGTCATATGGTTGCTAGCTCCAGAATCAAGAAACCAAACATCTTGATTTTGATAGGTTGAGTTGTGTGCCATCAGCATCAACGATTCTCCTTCAACCTGCTCTTTCTCTGTAAAGTTAGAACTTTCATTTACTTCATTTGGGATACCTCTGCACTCGTTGCTATAGTGGCCATATTTGTTACAGTTATAGCATTGAACGTTTCTTTTGTCAACATTCAGACCGTAGTTGTAACCGCCTATTCTTCCTTGTCCTCGTCCTCGTGCTCGTGAGACATAGTTTTGTTGTCCACGTCCTCCTCTACTTGCGTCTCTTCCTCCTCTGCCTCTACCTTTGGCTCCAGTATTTCCAGAACCTCTTCCACGAGATTCTCTACCTCGTTCTCTTCCTTGTTGTGAGGTACTCCCTTGCTCGTATCTTTTTTAATTGAGGGAGAGCTTTGACTGGAGAGCTTGCTCCAATACTCTGTCGTCACTTTTTCTTGTGACTTTCTACTCATGGGCTTGCAATGAACCCATTAGTTCTTCAATAGACATCATCCAGATCTTTTGTTTCTTCCAGGGCCACAATTATGAAGTCAAACTTTGGATCTAGTGATCGTAAAATTTTCTCTGAAATTCTCATGTCTATGATAGTTTCTCCATTTCTTCTTAGCTGGTTTGCAACGACCATGACTCGTGTATAGAACTCTGTAATGGATTCATTAGATTTCATTCGTAAAGATTCAAACTCACCTTGTAAAGTTTGAAGACGGATTCTTTTCACTTTGTTAGCACCTTTGTAGGTCTTGTGAATGGTATCCCAGACTTCTTTTGATGACTTAGAGGAAGCTATGAGCTCGAACATGGCTTCGTATAGTCCTTGATAGATTATGGACTTTACTTTGCAATCCTTCTTTTGATCGGCTTTAAGAGTTGATGTCTGAGCTTCTGTCAAGGTTCCTTCAGCTTCTTTGGATGCGGGTTATGTGTATCTATCTTCCACAATATCCATAACGTCTTGAGAGCCTAGTAGGACTTTCATTTGTATGCACCAATTGTCATAATTCTCTTTGGTGAGTTTCGGGATGATAACTTGTGCGTTTTCATTGGTCATCGAGCTTGAACTGCTTAGAACACTAATCTGGAGTCTGAATTTGCAAAAAATGAGTGCACGGTTGCGTCTGAAATGGTCCAAAACCTTGAAAACTAGTCCGAGTTTGTCAAAAAAACGAGATTGGAACCGTCCGAAACAGGAGGTCAAACTTTTTGACAAAAGTCAACCGAGATAACGGAATATTCCTTTTGCTGACGGAATATTCCAGACATTCTAATTTCGTTAGTGACATCAGCTGACTGTCACGGGTCGGGTCGAAACCAGGTTGAATGATCGGACTCCTGGTTGGTTCCGGGTCAGACTTGGGTTGGACCCTTACAATCGGGCGAAGAAGATGACTGGCGCGTGTGGGTGATGCGCTGGTGGTTCTGGCTGCACGTGGGCGGTGCGTGTACACATTCTCTAACTTCAGAAAGCACATGCAGCCTCTCTGGTACTCCGATTACGATGAAATTTTCACCGTTGCACTCCTAGGGACGATTAGAACACACCAGTATGCTCAAATTTCTATTTTAAACACTTTGATTTCTGGGCCAATTTGGTTTTGGCCTCTATTCTTCGAATTTCTGGCTCTTCTGGGCTTTGATACCACTGTTGGTGGAATGAGAATGTTTGAGGTCATTTGTGGTGCACCTCTGAGAGAGATTCGACACTCAAAAGAATGGAGAAGCTTAAAACTTTATTTCTCTCTAATATTTTCTTACTTCATTCCACACATTTTACAACACACATTGAGTCCCTTTATATAGGGAACTGAGATGAGCTAACAACTAACAAAAATAAATTCAAAGCAATAAAATCTGATCAGTTTGCAGCTAGGAGATGGCAGCTGGTAGATGGCAGTTGGGAGGTGGAAGCTGGTGAGATTTGGGCGGTGGAGTAGTCAACAATGTTGGCTTTCTATAAGTGATTGGAATCTGCTGGAAGTTGGCCGGAGGTCAAGGTTAAACTTTCAACAATATCTTGTTAAAACATTTTGAAATCCATAATAATATCTCACCTAATTTGTGATTCCAAATCAACCATCTTTATTTTTTTACCGATGTCTTCCTTTGGGATTTTTTCCCTTATGGATCATTTATGATGTCCATGGTTTACTTGTCTCTCAGCTTACATATTTTCCTTGAGTTCTTCGTTGGGCCTAATGACTGAGCTATAAAGAAAGAATCTACCCTTAACTTTGACTAGGTGAGACTCATTTTGAGTCCCTTGAAATGACGTATCATCCCAACTGGGATTAGTTACAACATATTTTGTGTCCCACCAACTCCTCATATACGTATGTACGTTTCCAAATTTTGTAAAGGATCTTTTGAGGGAGACGGATCGATTACCCAATTCTAATTTAATAAGTATGTAGAAATTCATGTTAAGAAACTCATAAAGCAGCTAGAAAGCACACACTAATTCCAATAGAATTAGCAAAAATAGAGCATTTGGGCCCTGCCTATAATCAATATTTAGTATGATATGATCATATAAATGCTTGCATATTATAATATAATTCTTACTCTAGCACACTCCATAGTGTATATATATTATAATGTTTTGATCAATTTGAACATGATCGAAAACCAATAATAGATTTGTGATTATATAAAATTTTTAAAAAGTTTAGACAATTGATCAATAGCCGCCATCATTGAAGAGGTTGGCGACCACAACACATATTTGACAAAGAGACTTGATAGTGAAGGAAAGCAAAGGCTTGTAATGAGCCTCGCAGTCCTCAGCAGACAAAGAAGTGGTATTGGCATAGCCTGGCAGAGTGAAGAACGTCTCTGAGTTCAAGTCATTGAGGCCGGACCCCAGAGCCTCAATGGCCGTGTTGTAATCCTTTAGACATCTCTTGAGGTCGTCTGAGGTTGCGTTGTTCTTGAGGAGGTCGGTTATCTGGCTGCGGGTGTTGGTGGCGGTGTTGTAAGCCAAGCCGAATGAGATGTAAGCAAGAGTGTAGGTGTCGGCGTCTGGCGTGCGAGAGTCAGTGTAGAGGGCCTCGACACAGAAGGAGTAGTTGCTGGTCTTGTTGCAGACTCGATCAACTAGTTGTGTTGTGTTCTTTGCAGTCGTCTGATCATCATGATCATGATCATCAGCATATGCGGGATGATTGGAGTTGATAATGATGAAAAATAGAAAGAAGACGAAGGAGGCGGACATTTTTGGGATAGGAGGAATATGAACAATTGAAGAAAGATGATTGGAGATGAAAGAATGACAGAAAGAGATATATATGTATATATATATTAACATTGGATATGGATCCCCTCTTCACCTAAATACTAAATCAATGGTCAATGATCTTAATTAATTCTATTGTTTGGTAATTTAAAGACATAAAAATTAATAGAAATAATTCAGACTATTGATTTATTATATTAGACATGTGACAATTGATTATAAAGGTTAGAACAATTAATGTGAGGAAATAATCTAATCCATTAATATTGTTGAATATTTGATAATCCCCATTATTATTAACCATATATAAAATATTTTAATTATATGGTTACCTTTTGTATTTGAATTTAAATTTAAATTTGAATTGTTTTTTATTCTTCAAATAGTTTGAAATCCACGGTAACGTATTACCTAATTTGTAACCCCAAAAAAAACCAAGTGAATATGATTACAACCTAAAAATCATCCACAATGTATATACCAATGCTAACGTCAAATTTGATACAAAAATAGTAAAATGTTATATTTGGCACATCATTTTAGTATTGTACTCCAATATAAAATTCTATTTGATATACTATTTATTTTTTTATTATTTAAAATTATAAAAACCAACAAATACAACCAATGCATTGAATATTTTTTTTAGAATTATTTCAATCTCAATTTTCCCTACTAAATTTGTTAAATATTTATATTTAAAATTTAAAAATTCAATAAATACGGCTGCATTTATTACTGTGCCAAATTTGGCATATGCTATACACTGTGCCAAATTGCATATGCCAAATTTGGCACAGCTTTTGGCATTGCATTGGAGATTTCTTTTTTTACTTTGTACTAAATTATAGCATTAACATAATGATTTAGCATTGCATTGGAAATGCTCTAACAAAACTAGTATCTATTTATGCACCTATCTAGACCAGATTTTTTTTTAAAGCTTTCGTCATTGGTAGGATTCGAACCGCTGACTTGGGAGTCATTTGCCCCTGGGAGCTGTAACGTTCTATACTTAAATTAAATAACATCGTGCCATGTGAAGTTTAATTACCAAAAAAAATTACCACTAACTGGTTAAAAAATATATTTTGAAATCCACCGTAAGATCTTACCTAATTTGTAACCCCAAACAAATCATCTTCACGTTATTTGCAACCCCAAATAAAGCATCTTCACTTGAATATGATTACAAATTTACAACCTAACAAAACTAGTATAATGGTGTGGTTGATGATTAAATTGTAACGTTCTATACTTAAATTAATCAAAATATCAGGTAAGATGAGGTTGGTCCAGTGGTATACCCCTTACACATACACTAAGAAGTTGTGGTTTTGAGTCCTTCCCCTTTCCAAAAACCCCGGATTTATGTAACACTTAAAAAAAAAATTAAATTAAATTAAATTAAATAAAACATTGTCACGTGAAATTTATTATGGTGAAAAGATCGTAAAGTTGAAAGGTTGGAAAATGGATTGTTGTTTTTGAGTGTAGTCAATTCCATGCTAGTTCCAGTAGAAGAAGAGACAAGTGATTTGAGAAACTGAGTACATATTGTTCATACTAATGTGGGTTGTATATCTGCATTTCAAGACAATTAAGGCAATAATATTTTGTTTAATTTAAGTATAGAATGTTACAATTTAATCACCGACCACACAATTATGCTAGTTTTGTTACGTTGTATTCATATTCACGTGAAGATACTTTATTTCGGGGTTACAAATTATGTGAGATATTAATATGGATTTCAAAATGTCTTTACTGGTTATAGGTAGTAAACTTCACGTTACAATACATTGTTTAATTTAAGGGTACGGATATTGACACCCATAAAACTTATTAGTGCACCGATTTTTATAAGTAAACTTATGTCAAAAATTTAAAAATTAAATATTACTAAAAATACCCATCCTAATGCCAACAATACCCTCATTGAAATAAATATATTCATTTTAATACCTATTATTTATACACTCTTAAATTATTACCACACCCAATTTATAAAAAAATATATATTATTTTTGGGATCAAATCTTTTTTTAATGATGATCCAATTTACTTTTGGAAATATCTCGAATGTAGGAGTCTTATAAAAAGGAATATGTATATGGGGTCAAAAGATTTTCAATTTTCAATTCTCTTATTTATACAGCTATCTTAAAAAAAATTCTTATTGACATCTATGGTATCTTAAGAAGAAAAAAAAAAATTTTGTGATATTTACGGCTATAGTTAAAAAAAAAAATGTTGTTTTTTGATAGAGTTTATAACTATATATAAAAGAAAGACAAAAATAATATGATAATCATGTGATGATGAGAAAATTTGATACTTGAAATAAAATTAGAGTTTATCATAAGTTTTTTTTTTTTTTTTTTTTTTTTTTGAAAGGTAAGTTTTTTTTTAATAAAGAAATATAGTTGAAGATATGAGTGTAATTAATGAGTGTATATAGTATTTGATTTATTTTTAATTAAAGTAACTTGTCATTATTGGTAAATTTCTATTGGGATATTATTGTAATTAAATTTTTTAATAAAATATGGGTGTACTAATAAGTTTTATGGGTGTCAATATCGACTCCTTTCTTGGATTAAAATTTTCCGTTCAAAAAAATATTAATATATATATAAGGTCTCGTTCCTATCTAGGCATCCTTATATAACTTTATCAGGATATTGAATGTGAGCCACTCATTTATAAAAGTGATTTGACTAGTGCATACCAAGTCAAAGTATGTAAAACGAATGACTCACAGTCAATGTTCTTATATAATTCTATCAGGGCATATATAACCATCCAAATTGTTCACTAGAAGAGAACTCGGCTCATGGTGTGAACAATTTAGATTTGATAAACTCCCCAACCAAAAGCAAAGAAAGACTCACAAATCCGAACATTTGCCTTCAAAACCAAGGAAGACCAGCAGAGATAAAAGAAGGCCCAGACAACCGCTAAGGCAACATCAGAAACCGGAAAGAAGACCTTTCTAGAAGAATTTTGCAAAAAATTCTAAGACTTGCTTTGGCTGTGGCAAGAAAGGACATTTCGCCAACAAATGTCCTGACCTCAAAAGTAAGATCAAAGCCCTCAATATTGATGACGAATTCAAAGACAGACTTATCCAGGTCATCTTTGAACAACAATATTCTTCAAACTCCTATGATGAACCATCCAGCTCTGACGAAGAACTCCTTGTCATGGACCAATTCAACGTTGACTCTTCAACACAAGCAGAATCGAACTGTGCCCAAACCTGCCTTTGTGATCAAATCAATGTTGTAGACCAAACCAATTATTCCCTGCTTATCGGTATGATTGACAGTATCAATGATCCCATCCTTAAAGCAGGCTACATCAGACAAATTCAGCAGAAGATTTTCAAACCAAATACCAGTGAACCCTTGACTAATCATAAGGGTCCAACAATTTCTGATTTTGATGAAAATGTGATAAAGCTTTTCTCCTCCAAACAAAGGAAAGTCACTATCCCAGATTTACAAAAAGAAATCAATCAAGTCAAGGAGGAGATTAGGGAACTCAAACATACCACCCAGATGATCCAACCAAGGCTATAAGAAAAATCTTCAAAAAGGGCAAAAGAGAAGATATCCACATATGACAGCTTCAAAAGTTCCGATGATTTAGAATCAGAACAACCTATCACTACAGAAGACCATACTGACCACCAACTAGTCAGTCTCCTTCATCTAATCTAATCCAACAATAAGAAACCTCGATTATCAGAGAAATCAGAATCCAGAAGTGGAACACGGAGGTCAATATATGTATCTCTTCCAGCTTCTACCTCAGAGTCAATGTCTTAATTGACACAGGAGCAGATCTCAACTGCATGAGAAAAGCCCTTGTCCCTACCAAATATTTTGAAAAAAAAACCACAGAAACATTTTATGGAGCCAACAAACAACAACTTATCATACAATATAAGCTGACAAATGTCAAAGTCTGCAATGAAGGTGTTTGTTACAACACCAGTTTTCTTATGGTCAAAAATCTATCTCAAAACGTAATCCTAGGATTACCCTTCATTCACCTCATATCTCCGTTCAGAGTTACCTCTGAAGGACTCATCTCCGAATATCTAGAAAAAGAAATACTTTTCCCTTTGACCTTCCCTGTCCTTATTAGAAACCTCAATACCCTCAAAGAAAAATCTATTTTCTTAGACCAATAGATTGTCAATATCAACATAAAACAAGATTATTTATCTTTTTTGAAAGATGACCTTCATTTTGAAAGATAGAAGAACTACCTTAAAGATCCTATACTCCAATAGAAAATCCAAACCTTCAAAAAGAAACTAGAAACAGAAGTCTGCTATTCTTTTCCAAATACCTTCTAGAACCGGAAAAAACATATAGTCTGACTCCTTTATACTTGGGAGTTCTTTGAAAAAAGAATTCCTACCAAAGCTCGACTTATCCAAATGTCCTCATCCCTCCTAGAGCATTGTAAGAAGGAAATCACTAACCTATTACAAAAAGGCCTGATCAGGTCTTCCAAGTCTCCTTGGAGTTGCCCAACTTTCTATGTTCAAAAAAATACAAAAATTGAAAGAGGAGTTCCCAAGCTGGTCATCAACTATAAGTCCTTGAATGATGGCCTCCGATGGATCCGATATCCTATTCCCAAAAAATTAGACTTATTAAAAAGGCTTTACAATGCCAACATTTTCTCCAAGTTCGACATAAAGTCAGGATTCTGGCAAATCCAGGTTGAAGAAAAAGATCGGTATAAAACCACTTTACTGTGCCATTCGGTTAGTATGAGTGAAATGTTATGCCTTTTGGCCTCAAAAATGCCCCTAGTGAATTCCAATCCATCATGAATGACATCTTCAACCCTTATACAGAGTTTTCCATTGTCTATATAGATGATGTTTTGATCTTTTCTAACAATATTGACCAACATTGGAAACACTTAGAAATTTTCTATCAAATCGTTAAACATCAAGGTTTAGTTGTCTCCGCACCCAAAATCCTCCTATACTAGACAAAAATCCGATTTCTAGGTCACAATAAGAAATAGAGAATTTAGAGAGAAAAGAAGACAAGATTGAGAAATAAGAAATATTGATTTATGATCATAATTCCCTCTCCTCAGTTCTTACACTTAATTTAAAGTAACAACAAAAGCATAAACTGCAAAAAACAGGAGAACAACCCATGAACTTAGACAGTGACTAAGCAATGTTGAGGTAGTTAAACAATATTGCAAGATAACGTGGCACATAACTATGCCTCAAGATTTATAATGAGCATCAATTAAATGTAATTAGTATCAATTCAAAATCAATGACATTTGTTTGTTTATCTGGGATTGTATCAATTAAAAGTAATTAAATGGGTTTAAAGGAAAAATAATGGGATTAAAGCGGTTAATAATGGATTAGGATCCTCTACTAATTTTTTCATCTGCTGAACTATGCTAATCTTTGGAGGATCAGCGTCCATGTGGCAGATTAACAAAATCTACGGTCAAGATTTATTTCATTTTATTTTTGTCCCATCCAGTACTAAAACTATGTCGTTTTAGTAAAATAAAAATTAAAAAATAAAAACCCTCTCTTTTCTTAGTTCTTCTTTTGAGTTTTGACGGTGTAAATGTCCTTTTGTTTTTCTTTGACAGTAACCCTTTCATGTTTCAAGTTCTTAAGTCGCTTGACTCGCTTCTCCCACGATTTCGTTGACAGGAATTTTTTTTAAAATTTGGAAAACCAGCCGCTATAATCACATGAAATTAGATTTGGGTTTGTAGTCGTTGTTGGAGAGGGTGTGTTTTTGGAGACACAGTTTCGTAAAAGAAGCCGAAGCATACGATGAGGGTGTGTTTTTGGAGAGAAATGGAAAGTAAAGTGAAAGAGGAGGCCATCGTTGTTAAGATGAGAGCAAAAAAAAAAAAAATACAAAATACAAATTCCAATCTTGTTTATTGATTTGATTTTTTGAGAAGAGAGAGGGTTTTTATTTTTTACTTTTTTTTTTATTCTTTTTTTATTGGAACGACATGGTTTTCAATATGTGATTCTAGTGGCTGGTTTTCCAAAAGAAATAAAATCGAACAAGAATCATTTTCAAAAAAAAAAAAAAAAAACCGAACAAAAATCAACAAATAAAGACTATATTTGGGATTGCTTTACTTTAAAAGTAATCCTCTTATAGCTGAATTTAAGATATAATCAACTTAACAAAAAAATGAGAAGGTGTTTGGTAAACTAAATTTTAAAATTGATTTGTTTTTGAAAAGGTGGAAAATGTATTTGATGAAATGACAAAAATAGAAATCATTTTATTATGTGTTTGTACTAACATTGCTTAGCAATTTTTAAAATGATATTTTGGGCTTTTTTTTTATAAAAAAAATGATAGGAGAATGGGTTCGTTACTTTGACCCGGTTTTCTTGAACCCTACCCGCCACCGCCCCACGCCTAACCGTTGCTGTTTAACCTCGCACAGGCCCCCCGCTCATCCCGTGAACACCTCGAACAGGCCCGCCGCTCGTCTCATACCGCTGCTATTCCCGTCTCCGTCAGCCGTCACCAACCTCTATCTTCTCGGTCGATTCCTCTGTTTTCACGATGGACGTTTTGGGCGTTGCTTTCTGCTGCCGTCGGCGTTGCCGAGGAGTCGATCCTCCTCCGGCACTAGAGGATGCGAGACGCCTCCTCCATTTCCAGATTTAATGGCACCTCCTTCGACTTCCAACGGTGGCCACCACGGCAGTGGCAACCAACCCGATCTGTTTTTGTATATTTTCATTTTTTTTATTTTTTTTATTTTTATATTTTTATTATATTATTATTAAATATAAGGGTAATACTATCTTTTAATAAAATAGTGAGGGTATTTTAGACATTGCATAAATAATAAGTTAGATTCTGTTTCAAAAAGCATCCCCTAGCCAACTTCTCAAAAGTTACTTATTTGATGAGCAAATTGTAAAATAAGTGCTTTTTCAAATAAGTAATTTTTGGAAAATTTACCAAACATCTATTTGCTCAAAACTTGAGAAATAAGTGATTATTTCTCAATCAAAAGCAATCCCAAACATAGCTAAAATCGAGCAACCAACACAGATTTTATTTTCTAAAAACATATAATGGAGACCCAATAGAGAGTAGATTTCTTTTGTTCCTTTTTTTTTGGGGAGATTCCTACCAGTGGATTTTCATTGTTTCTAACTTTCTAGCAAGCCATCATAGATTTAAAGAGTGATAAAATAGTCTTCTTCTTGAAGATATGAGGGGAAATCAACGAAGATAGTTACCATACATGTGATTCCTAGTGGCTGGTTTCCGTTTCAAATTTTTTTTACAGTCACCGGAATTCAAGGGAAAATTGGATAAGCAACTAGAGAAGAAGATGAAAAGGGTTGTGATTGTTTCTGGATTCAAACAACACGTCAACACTGTTTTGGTGAAAAAAAAAACGTAAAATAAATATCTTTAAAAAAAAAAATGCAAACTAAATCTTGAGCATTGATTTTGTTAATCGCCACATGTATGGGTGATTTTAAAAGATCAACACAGTTCAACACATAAAAAACTCAGCAGAGGATCCTAATCTGTTAATAATACCTAAGTCCAATTTTGATATTTTATAGTGTGTAAAGAATAAATGATTGTGAGTAGAACTTTTTTTGAGGGGCAATAAAGCCACCCATCAGCTTATTCTTACATTTATTACTTTTGATAAACGAGAAAACAATATGACACCTTTATCAAACAATCTACTAAAGGTTTCATTAACAGCCATCTTAACTGACCGAAGGTAAAATAGTCCTTTTAACACATTAAAAAAAAAAAATTAAATTAAATCAAAAGAACCTATATATTTTTATAATTATAGATCTGTCAAAATAATAATTATGAAAGTAATCCAAAGTTTAGAAAATTAAGAATCCACTAAGATTAAAAAAAATATTAAAAACAAAAACAAAATCTCCACCAGGATGAACAGTGAGATAAAAAAAAAATAGACGAACCTTCGTCCTAGCATATCAAAAAGAATGATAATTTGAGATCAGAACAAATTTTCAAAAGATAATTAAAAAATATTTGGATAGTTACTCGAGTTAAACATCTGATTATCTTTGATTCTTTATCCTAATACAATTTAAATCCTTTTAGTTTACTCCTTCTCTACTTTGAATCCTAATAGAACCGAACAACTTTGCACGCCTAGAAAACATATTTTGTTTTAATAACCCTTCGTGTAAACTTATTTAATCTTTTTCAAGAATCCACTTCAACCCTCACTGCTTTAATTTAATGGAGAAGAAGAAACTGATCAATAAGCCGAAGATGAAAATTCCTTCATGGTCCGATCTTTCGGTTGATTTGTTGATCTTAATCATGGAACGTCTTCGTTACGTCGATCGAATACGTTTTCGTGCGGTATGCAACGGTTGGCGATCGGATACTCACAGGGTTAAATCCGAAAATAAATTGCCATGGTTAATGTTCTGGTATTGGCCGGGAGAAGATAACGGTGAGCCTAATAGTTTATGTAACGAAGAAGATGGTAGTATTACTGGTTGGTGCAATCTCTACGACCCTATTCGAAAACAAAAACAAACCATATTTGAAAACAAAGAAGGTGCAATTTTTGCTGGTGCAAAATTTTGTGCTGCAAAAGATGGTTGGGTTCTTTTCTCCAAAAGGGAAGATTTGACTACCGGTAAAACTACTTTATTGTTCTTCTACAATCCTTTCACTAAAAGAATTATAAAACTGGACAGATCCTACTTGAAGGTCTCTGCAGCAACATTCACTACCACTCCAGATTCTCAGGATTGTTTGATATTTACATACACTAAATACTCTACTACAAAAACCTCTTTCGGTACGTATAGCCCTTCTAAAAAAACATGGAAAAGGCTCTATTTTGCTGGTAATCATGGAAGTATACAAAGTTTAATCCATATTAAAAGAGTGTTCTATTGTGCTTTCTGTCACGATGGTGGAATGGGAACCTTCGATGTTGCAAAACAGGAGTGGAAAACATATCGATATCCGGTGGGAGTCGTAAATGTGTTGGAGGGATGGGAATATTTGAAGTCACTTGTGGTGTGCCTCTGAGAGAGATTCGACACTTAAGAAAGGAGAAGATTTAAACTTTATTTTTCTCTAGATTTTCTTACACCACTCCACACTCTTACAACACAATATGAGTCCCTTTATATAGGGAACTGAGATGAGCTACAATTAAATGCAAAAACAACAAATTCAAACTTCAGTTGGGAGAGATGGCAGTTGGGAGGAGGGAGTTGGGAGATGGCTATTAATGAGATTTGGACGATGGAGAGAGTCAACAATGGTTGGCTTCTAGAATTCAGTTCTGCTGGAAGGTGGCTGACCGAAGATCATGTTTAAACTTTCAACATCCCCCTTTAAACTTGACTCTCCGAGTTTCGTCATACCAAGCATTTTCTTTAGTCTTGAAAACACATCATGGTTGAGCAGCTTTGTGAAAATATCAGAAGTTTGATTATATGTCCTGCAAGAGACTAGTTCCACCTCTTTTTTCTTCACATGTTCTTTGATGAAATAATATCGCATATAAATATGTTTGCTTCTTTCATGGAATACTGGATTCTTTGCTAGCGCAATTGTTGACCGATTGTCGATGTAGACCTCTGTGGGATTAACTTGTGGAAATCCCAAGTACTGCAACACATTCCTAATTCAAATGCCATGACAAACAGCTGAGCAAGCAGCAACGTACTCAGCTTCACATGATGACAATGTCACAATAACTTGCTTTTTAGATGACCATGTGAACGATGTATCTCCCATAAAAAAAAACGTAAAACCTATAGTGCTTTTACGTTCATCCAGATCTCTTCCCCAATCACTATCAGAATAGCCAATCAACCTACAATCTTCACATTCGGTATATAACATACCATCATTAATATTACATTTTATGCAACTGAGTATCCTCTTTACTGTATTCAGGTGAGACTGATCAGGAGTCTCCATGTATCTGCTGGCTAGTCCAACTCCATAGAGTATATCTGGCCTGATACACGTCAAGTATCTCAGGCTTCCAACCAAGATCTTGAAATAGGTTGGATCAACATCTCCCATTTCATTCTTTCTTAACTCTAATCCTGTTTCTACTGAAGTTGAGACATGATTGCATTTTTCCATGCTAAATCTTTTTAGAATTTCTTTTGTATAGATACTCTGAGAAATTAAGATACATTTTTCGCTTTGCACAACTTCAATATCAAGAAAATGAGCCATTAGACCAATGTCGGTCATCTCAAATTCTTTCACCATTCTCCTCTTGAAATCTTTAAACATGGTTGGATTGTGGCCGGTGAAAATCAAGTCATCAACATATAGGCATGCATATAACAAGCTTCCGTCAGTCTCCTTCTTCATATGTAGTGCATGCTCATACAGACATTTCTCAAATTTGTTCTTTTGGAAGTAATCATCAATCCTCATGTTTCATGCACAAGGTGCTTGCTTCAAACCATATAAGGATTTCATCAGTTTGTATACTTTATCTATTTTGCCTTTCTTCACATATCCAGGTGGTTGTTCCACATAGATTTCCTCTTTAAGAAAGTCATTTAGGAATGCTGACTTTACATAAAGTTGGTAAATTTTCTAACTTTTCTGGGTTGCTAATGATATTAGCAATCTGATGGTCTCTAGTCTGGCAACCGGGGCAAAGACTTCTCCGTAGTCAACTCCTTCATTTTGTTTATAGTCTTTTGTTACAAGTCTTGTTTTGTATCTCTAGACTTCTCCTTTTACATTCCTTTTGGTCTTGTAGACCCATTTCACTCCGATAGTTTTTCTGCCTGTTAGGAGATTAGTCAACTCCCACGTCTTGTTCTTCTCAATGGATCGAATCCCTTCATCCATTGCACTTCTTCATTTTTCTTCTTGGTTAGCCTTTTCAAAGCTAATTGGATCACTTGTCATCAGCAGACAATACAGAGTAATATCTTCTTCCACCTATTTTGTATGTTCATACAGATCTTCTAGGCTACGTATTCCTCTAGGCCTCATATCTGAGAAATCACGTTCAATTTGTAATGGAGCATCATACCTTTGTGGTGAAGAGGAACCACGTTAAGGAGTCTGCTGATCTCTAGGTGTTTGTGGTTCTGTAGCCACTTCTCTTGTCTCTTCTTCATGTATCAACTCTGCACTTCTGGAAGCTTTGGTCTGATCCTAATTCCAGGATTTATTTTCTTTAAAAATGACATCTCTGCTGGAGATTACTTTCTTGGTAATGGGGTTGTATAGCCGGTAACCCATAATTCTGTCACCATATCCAACAAGATTACGCTTCTCTCCTTTATCTTCAAGTTTGGTTCTTCTCGCTTTTGGGATCTTGATGTAAGCAATGGAGCCAAAAAATCTAAGGTGGCTGACACTTGGTTTGTGAGTGCTTCATGCTTCGTGCGGTGTCTTTGTATCAAGACTTTTCATAGGACATTTGTTTTGTAGACATACCGTACATAGGACTGCTTCAGCCCAAAAACTTTTAGGCATGTTTTTATCCTTTAACATGCCTTTGGCCAAGTTAAGGATTGTTCGATTCTTTCTTTCAGCTACACCGTTTAACTGAGGAGTATAAGCTAGTGTAAACTGATGTAAACTGATGTTTGATTCCTTGTTGCTTAAGGAATTCTTGGAAAGCGCCTGCAGTGTATTCTCCACCTTGATCTGATCTCATTGTTTTGATATAGTAGCCATTTTGCTTCTCCACAAGAGTTTTGAACTCTTTGAAATAACCAAATACTTCAGACTTCTTTTTTAGGAAATAAACCCAAGTTTTCATGCTGTAGTCGTCAATGAAGGTAAGGAAGTATCGATTCTGTCCATTTGATACTGACGTCAATGGACCACACACATCTGTGTGAACGAGCTTAAGTGGCATGGTTGATCTCCAATTTGCCTCCTCTCCGAAGCTATTTCGATGTTGTTTGCTAAAAACACAGCTTTCACACATCTCATCTAGGTGATAGATGTTTGGAAATCCTTTCACCATCTTTTTTCTTCCTAGTTGCTTTAAACTTTCAAAATTTAGATGTCCATACTTGAGATGCCACTAGTTTTTGTTGTCGATGATGGTTGTCAAACACCTTGGCGTATCATGATGAATTGCGAGAGGAAAAATCATGTTCTTCGTCATATGGACTCGAGTAACCAACTTTGCTCAAGCATCTGTGATGGTGAGTTGCATATTTTGAAGGCTAATGTGATAACCTTTCTCCAAGAGTTGTTTGAGACTTATGATGTTTGTCTTCATGTCTGGAATATAATAAACATTGGAGATGAAAGCATGATCTCCATTCTTCTGCTTTATCATGATATCTCCTCTTCCTTGGATAGAGATTCTAAAGAGGTCGCCAAATGAGATTTCTCCATGAACTTTCTCATCAAGTTCAGTGAATAAGTCTTTTCTACCAGTCGTATGGTTGCTGGCTCCAGAATCAAGAAACCAAACATCTTGATTTTGATAGGTTGAGTTGTGTGCCATCAACATAAACGATTCTCCTTCAACCTGCTCTTTCTCTGTAAAGTTAAAACTTTCATTTACTTCATTTGGGATACCTCTGCACTCATTGCTATAGTGGTCATATTTGTGGAAGTTATAGCATTGAACGTTTCTTTTGTCAACGTTCAGACGGTTGTTGTAATTGCCTCTTCTTCCTCGTCCTCTTACTCGTGAGACATAGTTCTGCTGTCCACGTCCTCCTCTACTTGCGTCTCTTCCTCCTCTACCTCTACCTTTGGTTTCAACATTTCTAGAACCTCTTCCACGAGATCCTCTACCTCATTCTCTTCCTTGTTGTGAGGTCCCCCCTTGCTCGTATCTTTTTTTCATTAAGGGAGAGCTTTGACTGAAGAGCTTGCTCCAATACTCTGTCATCACTTCTTCTTGTGACTTTATGCTCATGGGCTTGCAATGAACCCACTAGTTCTTTAATAGATATCGTCTCCAGATCTTTTGTTTCTTCCAAGGTCACAACTATAAAGTCAAATTTTGAATCTAATTATCGTAAAATTTTCTTTGAAATTCTCATGTCTACAAGAGTTTCTCCATTTCTTCTTAGCTGATTCGCAACGACCATGACTCGTGTATAGAACTCTGCAATGGATTCATTAGATTTCATTCGTAGAGATTCGAACTCACCTCGTAGAGTTTGAAGACAGATTCTTTTCACTTTGTCAGCACTTTTGTAAGTCTTGTGAAGGGTGTTCCAGACTTCTTTCGACGACTTAGAGGAAGCTATGAGCTCGAACGTGGTTTCGTCTAGTCCTTGATAGATTATGGACTTTGCTTTACAATCCTTCTTTCAATCGGCTTTGAGAGTTGTTGTCTGAGCTTTTGTCATGGTTCCTTTAGCTTCTTTGGATGCTTTTTCTATTTATGCTTAGAACACTAATTTGGAGTCTGAATTTACAAAAACTGAGTGCATGGTTGCGTCCGGAATGGTCCAAACCTTGAAAAACAGTTCGAGTTCGGAAGCGTCTGAAATGGGAGGTCAAACTTATTGGCAAAAGTCAACTAAGATAACGGAATATTACTTTTGCTGATGGAATATTCAAGCCGTTACAACACCGGTAGTGACGTTAGCAAATGATCACGGTTCGGGTCAGATGACTGGTTCTTCAGATTGAGCTTCGGATTGGGTCTCCTGGTTTTCAGGTCAGATGTTGGGTCGGATCCTGCAAGCGGGCGAGGAAGACGACCGGCGTGTGACGGTGACGCTCCGGAGGATAGAACTACGCGTGGGCTTACTCTCCAACTTCAGGTGGCGCGTGCATCCTATTTGTAGCTCCGATTTGGGTGAAATTTTCACTGATGCACTCCTAGAGACGAGTAGAACACACTGGTATGCTCAAATATCTATTTTGAGCACTTTATTTTTGGGCCAATTTGGTTTTAGCCTCTGTTCTTCGAATTTCTGGCTCTCTTGGGCTCTGATACCACTGCTAGAGGGATGAGAATATTTGAGGTCACTTGTGGTGCACCTTTGAGAGAGATTCGACACTCAAGAAAGGAGAAGATTTAAACTTTATTTCTCTCTAGATTTTCTTACACCACTCCACACTCTTACAACACAATATGAGTTTTTTTATGTAGGGAACTGAGATGAGCTACAATTAAATGCAAAAACAACAAATTCAAACTTCAGTTGGGAGGAGGGAGTTGGGAGATGGCTATTGATGAGATTTGGACGGTGGAGAGAGTCAATAATGGTTGGCTTCTAGAATTCGGTTCTGCCGGAAGGTGGCTAGCCGGAGATCAAGTTTAAACTCTCAACAAAATGGTCATAGACATTTGATTATGATTCGAAGCTTGTACTAGCATATAGGCTTTGTGATAGTATTAGATATGAAGATGATAGAGTTGAACATCAAAAATGGCATTTATACTACTTTGATGATTCGATTGGAATGAATTGGTATGAAGTTGAAAGTTTGGAAAATGGATTGTTGTTTTTGAGTAGAGGCTTGAGCAATTCTATGCTAATTCCAGTAGCAGAAGAGACAAGTGATTTGAGAAACTCAATACATGTTTATACTAATGTGGGCTGTATATCTACATTTCAAAACAAGGAATTTGAATATACATTTCAAAAAAATGCATATACGGTTGGGAATACAAAACAAGGCATTTGAAGGATGCAGACAACTTTATGGTTGGTTGGGAAACAAAGAAAATTTGGTTAACAATAAATGGATTTATCCTCCTCCTCAAGTAATAAGGTCATAGTTTTGTTTCATTTTCTAGGTTAAAGTTCAGACGTGGAACCTATAAACTGAATGAACGGCCTGGTAATTTGTAGATGTTGAGTATGGTGATAAGTTTGCTTTGAGAGGCCCATCATCTGAACCATCTCTTGTAGATATATAGGAGTGACATGACAGTCTGAATACAGGTGGTGCATGTTCTTGTCAAAGGTTTGAACAGAGGATTGGCAGTGGCTTCTCCTAGCATCTCGAATAGAAGAAGAGGAAGGGCTAGCTCTCTCATATATTGAGGACCCATAACCTGAAAACAAGAAGCTGTAGTGGGAGTGGCAAATTGCGGCCTTAGGTTTCTGAGGAGAGGACAAGATGGGGTGGAATTTTGAGAATGAAATCGTGGCTGTGATTTCCGTGGAGAAAAGAAGGAGATGATCGATATCACTGCTAGGAGGAATGAGGAGAATGATAACAGGTCTCATGAGCTTGTGAGAAGATGGATTTCCAAAATTAAGCCTGTGTGTTGATGCCAGTTTCGGTGTGAGTCGTTTTTCTTGGTGGTGTCTTGTTAATGTTGGGCTTGGGCCAAGGGTGGCGCGTAGTTGCTTGTCCTTGGGTTTTCGTTTGGGCTCATTGCTCGGTTTCGTTTGTTTGTAAACTTTGGTTGTGTTTGCTTTGTTGAATAAAATTGCTGTTCAAAAGAGAAAATTGATGTAAAAAAATAATAAATTCATTTTGAATATATATGTTAGACTCGGTGCAGTTGGTTAAATTGTCACACAAAATTACTATTTTCTTAATTTTGAAGGAATCATGTATATCTACCTAGCTTGTTATCATATAATTCATGCACATTATCTATTTATTTACCGGCAAATGATAGACACCCCATTTTGTATCAATTTCTGAACCTATTTATAATTCATGCACATTATCTATTCCTAGAACGTATCTGATATCAGTGGCAGATAACATTCCTGAAAATCCCACCAAAACTCCAACACAAATTAGAAATATTTCTAGGGGAGAACGTATGGACTTTCTATTTAAGAAAACGTTATCTGCCACTGATATCAAATACGTTCTAGGACTTGAAATCACATTGTCATCATATATATATAATTGAAATTTTAGTTTTACTGTTTATTTAATATTCTGTATTAATTAGGATTATCTTATTTTACTTTTCTTATAATAAAATAAAAAGAATCTTATTTTACTTTTTTTATAATAAAATAAAGAGAGAAAACAAAAAAAATAGTCATTGAAAACATTAAACTTTCATTTGTAACCACTTTTGAAATTTTAATTGTTAATAACCACTTTAAAAAAAAAAAATTAATTGTATGTCCATAAATTACAAAAATACCCCTGAACTTAGTTTATTTTTTAAAAACCTGGAAGCAAACTTGAAATCACGACTAAAATCTAGAACCAAACTTAAAATCATGACTAAAAATTGAAACTTTAAATCTTGACTAAATAGAAATGTTTAAAATGTTTCCCTTCTTCTTCTTCCTCAAATTAGGTTTTTTTTTTTTTTTTTTTTTTTTTTAGGTTTTTCTTCCCCTTTTTTCTGCAGATCACGTCGCTAGCAGATGGGGAGCTCCGACGGCGCTACTGGACGGTCGTGATGCCTAGGCACTATCACACGGCGGAGGACAGCAGCACACACGATCGTGAAGCCTAGGCGTTGTTGCACGACGCTGCTCTCTCTCTCTCTCTCTCTCTTCGCGAAGGACAGCAGCACACACAGCAGCACGACAATCACGATGTTGCTGTCACGAAGCCCAGAAGCACATCAGCGTTCAGCAACACCTTCGTTGGCACTCAGCGACACCATAAAGCATGCCAGCGATGATTTCACAGTTGGGCTTTGATGGAGAGAGAGAGAGAGAGAGAGAGAGAGAGAGAGAGAGAGAGAGAGAGAGAGAGAGAGTGTGTGTGTGTGTGTGTGTGTGTGTTTGGGGATGATTTTTATATGAGGGCATTTAAGTAATTTTTTAAAAACAAGGTTATTAACAATTAAATTTTTGTTTGTGGTTAATAAAATTTGTATGTTGTATGTGGTTATTTTGAGTAATTTCTACTAAAAAATAAAAATCATTAGATTTTAATATTTAATACTCTATTGAATCGAATTTGTGAGAATTTTTTTTAATATTCTATTAAATTAAAAAGTGAGAATGCACCATTCATGCATCGGGAAGCATATAGAAGGATGGTAATTTAATTACTTTGTTAATGTTAAGAGTGTTGTAATTATTTAGCTTATTATTATTATTGTGATTAGTTATATTCAATCCAAACCATTTCATTATTGATACTTAATTAGAACAAATATATATTATAATTTGTCATAATGATGTGAAGAGATTGGTAGAAGCATGCAAAAATTGTTCTATTACTTGAGAAATAAAATCGATGGTCTTGCATGCACATATTGTTGAATTCCGTATGAATATCAAATAAACAAAAATTGATTCCCACAAATAGATCACAACTGTTCACAAGTCATGAACCAAAACCTGATCCATTATTTTATTGGTTTTAAGTTTTAACCCAACTCATTAATAATCCCATTGGATAAAGTCTATGAAAAGTTGAAGCTAACTTCATTAAATTTAAAAGAGGCAGGGCAAGGCTGCAAGGCATAACAACAAATGAGAGGGTGTTTATTTCCAAAATAATAATAATAAACAATTGAGAGGATATATATATATATATATATATTTAAACATTTCTATTCTAATTGGTACATGAATTAAGAATTACAATTAATAAGTATAATTAGAGAATGGGTAATGCAATACAATCCAAATCCAAAATTTAAATATTTATTAAGTCATATTAGCTAGGTGTCAATTGATAAATGAATACACATTAACTAATATTGATGATTGATTTCACTCGACACATTTCATATGTAGTAAAGTGACACCTCATTGGCTCATCCATCGAGATATCTTAAATTACTTATTTATTTATGTATAACTAACTCAATACCATTACTGTTTACAGCAATTTAACTAAACGGTACATTTATTATTTAAGAAATGTGATTATTAGAAGGACAGAAAAATAATTATAAACTAGAGTTTTATACACGCACGTCCTCCAATCATCACAACCTATTTATATAAAACTCTAATTTATAATTATTTTATTCAAAAGTAAACAATCAAAGCCAAAATCCTAGAAGCCAAGAAACAAATAGATGTATGAGTTCAACGCAAAAAACTTGAGAATCATCTTATGAGCGTGACTCTTCTTCAAATTGTTATATATACACTACTACGTATGCTAGATCAATTAAACATAAGAGACCAATCACAATATTTATTCTTTAAAATATTAATTATGAGAATGATTATTGATAGTTTGAGATCAGAACAAATTTTGAGAAGAAAACTAAAGAATGAATATATATATATATATATATATATATATATTTCAATTAACTCATTATCAACACAAAAATTTAGATAGAGACTCGCTGTATATATATTTCTTACTTACGAACCACTTGATATAAAATTATATACAAACTCATTTTTCATCATTTGGATCAAAATCCAAAGGTTGTTGTGTATTCTCTCTCCTGGGCCCACCACTTACACAACAATCTTTGGATTTTGATCCAAACGATGAAAAGTTGGTTTTTATATAATTTTATATCAAAAGGTTTGTAGATGAGAAGCTTTGATTTATATGGTATTAATCATCTACTAATCCTACTAGAAAAAGGCAGCTTTGTAAGCCACAAACTACATATTTTCTTCAAATAACTCTTTCAAAAAAATAAATTATTTATTAGATAGTATACTATGTACTTCTAATGGAGAGGAAGAAACTGAATAAGCAGGAGATCGAAAGGTGTTCATCCCATATTTATGTAATACTTAAAAGAAAAAAAAATTAAACAAAACGTTTTTTTTTTTTTTTTTTTTAACTGCAAAATTTATTCAAAAAGGCCAAGCAAGCCAGAAAACTACAACAAACCACAAACCCATGTCACCACCTTCAGCTTGAAAGTTGATGAGTCCATCACCCAATCCAGTAGCATTTTCAACCTGTTATCTTTAGATGGGCTTTTTAAACTCATCCTCAATTGAAGCTACACTGTGACCCTCTAACAACATTTTCACTAAAAGATAGGTCATTGAGTCCAACCCCCAGCCAAGGATTTGGGCCTTCGGCCACCACAACAGAAAAATTTCTATTAACTGGCCCATCTTTACTTTTCCATTAACTGGCCCATCTTACCACCTACTCCCTTTGATCAGCCTTCTCTTACCTTTTCTATCTTCATCATCATCGAGGCCTTCTATTCTGAAGCGACAGCTTGATGTTAACATTTGAGACAAACTTTAGGCTTCCTTTTCATTAAGCTATATCAGCTCCTCTTTCCTTTGTATATATTTGACAACACATAAGCTACACTACCCATGTTTAGCTTAGAAAGTCAACAACCTAACAACTCCTTTCTCAAACTACTCTCACCACCATAACCTTTCTTGTTATTCGTCTGACATGCTGACCCATTTGAAACCTTCTTGTCTTTATAGTAGACCTGAGCAATGCCCTTCTCATTCCCCAAGTTTTGTCTTTTAGGTCTGAAAATAAAGAAGAAAGTTTGTATGCCAACTCGTCTTCAACTACAAGACATTTACCAACCACTGAAAATTCATCGGTGTCGGATCTTTATTCAATCTCACAAGAAAAAATTCATCACCCATCACCCATCCACACTTCAATCTTCCTCCAAGAATTCTCATGAGGGATCAACATTAAAACTGTTATAGGGGTTTTTCGTCATCATAACATGTCAGTAAAGATAGCGAGTAATGCAAAAATACAGTGAGTCCACGTCACCAAAATGTCAAAGAGGAGACACGTCAACAAATGGTCAATAAGAACACGTATCAGTATCACATGAGAGATCGTCTACAAATAAGGATCTACTCAGCGAGATCTACTTTGCTAAAACAGGAAATATGGCCTTATCAAGATAGGCCATATTGAGCAAAGATCTACTCAAATACAAAATCTTAAAATCATACTCCAATAAGGAAATATACCTATTTCCTCCTCAGTATCGAAGAAGTCTAATCAGGAAAGAACTCAAAACTTCCAGAAGGATAAAAAACAAATGGAAAAAGAGTCATAATCTGTCTACTCTACCATAATCTTACAAAGACTTTAATTAATGAATCCACCGTTTATACGATCGGAACTAGGGCAACCCTAGATCGAACCATATAAATATATCCATGTATTCATTACAACAGGGCGTGGTCATCATGAGCAATTTACACTTACATGAGAAAAGAGATGCGAAACATAAGTAATTATCTGAGAGAGCGAGTATTGAGTGTGTAATCCTTATATTCATAGTGTATCACTTCTCGCCCTTACCAGCACCGTGGATGGTTCCCCGTCTTGGGGTTTTACCACATAAAACATGTGTTATGCTTGTTCATCTTTTATTTTCTACTTTCATTACATTTATCTTGTAAGTTTCATTAACTAAAACCGTTAACCGGTTAACTTCCAAGAAATCACTGTCAACAAAAACCTTCCCTCTATTCAACCTTCTCCTCATCACGGAATCCTCCTCAACATAATGGTTCTCCAAAAACACCTACCAACCTTATAAAGAAGGAAAAACTCCAAACCTTCAAATTAAAAGGGACACCTACAACATTAATCCATACTAATTTTGCTAATTTAGAGATAAACGAATCACACCACCTAGTCATACGGAATAAACAATCATCCCAAAAAAAAAACCTATTCATAATGAACTCCTTCCTCTCATTTTCTAATTAGGTTGTATTCTACTATTTTTTTAAGGGATCAAACTTATTAATTATGAAATTATAATCATAAGCACCAACAATCTCTCTTTCGATGTAAATAACTGTATAGTTTGTTAAAAATTCATTTTCCATCTTATTGCAAATTTATTAAACATACCATTACACTGTAAATTTAAAATTAAATTAACTAATAATTTGATTACCCCTAAAATTCTATGAACTATAAAATTTATAAACAAAATAACATATTTTAATTCCATAATATTCACAAAAGTGTATCTACTTTCGAGATTAATTGTTGATATGACATTGCCAAAGAGGTTGAGTCAAATATGAACAAATTATTTTGGAGAATGGGAGAGATAAAATTGTTATTTAATAAATAAATTTTTTTTTTTTAAAGAGCAGTGCTTTGATTTGGAAAGTCTTCCGCCTCCCACAACTGTAAAGAAGAAAACAAAGTATCACCATCATTACAGATCAAATCAAGTATGTCTCTTGGTTTGATTTAGAAAAAAATTCTTTTAAAGGGGCTAGGGTGTGCTTGATCCCATCCTAGCCCACATTATGGTCTGTCTCTGACGTTGGCTGATCTTTTACTTATCTCTCGTATTACATTGTTTCCATAAGTTCTTCGGTGGGCCTAATGATTGTGCTATAAAGAATCCGATCCTTAGACTGTGTTTGATATTAGGGAAAGATGAAGGGAGGGAGAGGTATGGAGGGAGAGGATAAGGGAGGGAGAGCTTCTCCCTCAGGGCCCACCATATTGGATCCCTCCAATGATGGGTGGATCACAATAGAGGGATAGTGATGGAAGCAAAGATAAAAATACCCTCCATTTTAATATTACCCTCTAATTTTTTAAAGGACAATATAATAATTTTATAAATTATATACCAATTCATCCATCAAAATCTCTTTTTAATACCAAACAATACTTTCCCTCTCTCCTACCAAACATAACTTAACTTTGACTAGATGAAAGTTAGACGGCATGAGAGAGCTGAAAGTTGGTAGGTTTTTCTTTTTGGTTGGGGTATTGTCGGGTTTGTTGTGCTTCTGCTGGTTTTCTGGTGGGCCTGGAAAATTTAGTTTTTGGGTGCTGTTTGTGGGGTTCCTTCATGCAGTTGTGGTGTCGAAGTACTCAGTGTGGTTTCTGCAACTGGGTGTGTTGGGCTGTTGCCCTTTCTTTCTTCCGTTAATAAGATTGTGCAGTTCAACATATTTTGTGTCCCACCAACTCCTCATTTATGTATGTAAGTTTCCAAATTTTGTAAAGGATCTTGAGGGATACTGATTACCTATTTCTAATTTAACAAGTATGTATAAATTCATGTTAAGAAACTCACAAAGTAGCTAGAAAGCAACACTAATTCCAATAAAATTAGCAAAAATAGAGCATTTCCGACCTGCCTATAATCAATATTTGGTATGATATGATCATATAGATGCATGCAAATTATAATATAATTCGTTGGTGTGACACACTCCATAAAGTATATATATTATAATGTTTTGATCAATTTGAACATCATCGAAAACCAATAATAGATTTGTGATTATATAAATTTTTAAAAAAGTTCAGACAAACAATCAAGAGCTGCCACCATTGAAGAGGTTGGCGACCACAACACATATTTGACAAAGAGACTTGATAGAAGTGGAAACCAAAGACTTGTAATGAGCCTCGCAGTCCTCAGCAGACTGAGAAGTGGTATTGGCGTAGCGTGGCAGAGTGAAGAACGTCTCTGAGTTCAAGTCATTGAGGCCGGACCCCAGAGCTTCAATGGCCTTGTTGTAATTCTTTAGACATCTCCCGAGGCCGTCATGGTCGTCCGTGGTGGTGCTGTTCTTGAGAAGCTGGGTTATCTGGCGGCGGGTGTTGGTGGCAGTTTTGTAAGCCAAGCGAAATGAGATGTCAGCAAGAGTGTAGGTGTCCGCGTCCGGTGTGCGAGGGTCGGTGTAGAGGGCCTCGACACAGAAGGAGTAGTTGTTGGTCTTGTTGCAGACTCGATCAACTAGTTGTGTTGTGTTCTTTGCAGTCGTCTGATTATCATGATCATGATCATGATCATCAGCATATGTGGGATGACTGGAGAAGATGAAGATGAAAAATAGAAAGATGATGAAGGAGGCGGACATTTTTGGGATAGGATGAATATGAACAAACGAAGAAAGATGATAGGATATGATTGGACTATGTATAGGCCTCTCCCCACGGTGGGGCCCATATGTTGTCTTGCGGTGGGGTTATTTAGTCCGTGATTATTATTGGGACTATTTTAGCCTCACTCTTTCATTTATTTTTTCTTTTTAAATTTTTTTTGGCTGGGACCCAGCCTTCTCTCCTTTTATATTATTGCTTTTATTTTTTCTTTTCAACTCTTTTGGCTGGGATTTTAATTAAAACTTAAATGTTATTTTTATTCAAATTAATCTTATTTATTTTTTAAAAGAATTTATTTTATTCAAAATAATAATTTAATAATTTTTTAACCAAATTTAATTCTAAATAGTTTTATTTTTATCTTTTTTGAATTTATTAAAGCGATTTTATTTATTTAACATAATTTTATCCTTACCTCTCTCTCTCTCTCAAAAAAAAAAAAAAAAAGATAATATTATTTTAATCCAATTCATATGGCACCAAACATATTTCAGTATTAATTTAATCTAATCCAATCCAATCAAATCCTATAAAAGTAGTACAGTCCTATCCAATCCAATCTCGTGCATCAAATGCGCCATAATATTATTAAATATTTGATAATTTCCATTATTATTAACTATATATAAAATATTTTAATTATATGGTTACTTTTGTATTTAAATCGTTACTTATTCTTCACATGATATGCAACCCCAACATCATGATGTTTTGTTTTGGCTGAATAAAACAAAACATAATCACGAGAAGTTTACTATTTATAACTGGCCGTAATATTTTGAAATCCAAAGTAACATCTTACCTAACTTGTAACCCCAAAGAAAACCACGTGAACATAATTAAAACCTAACAAAACTAGTATAATTGTATCATTGTATGGTTGGTGGTTAAATCGTACCGTTTTATACTTAAATTAAATAACATTATCATGTGAAATTTACCACCTATAACCGGTTAAAATCACGTGATTTGCGACCATAATTGTACGCAGAGGTGAGTGTGTGTGTAATATAATGATATGTACAATGCATACAATTATAACCCCTTGACCCTACCCATTATTTTAATATATAAAATATAGATACTATTATTTCATCTATTCCTTAAAAATAGGTTTTAATTAATTTTATTTATTACCCAATCCCAACTAATTTTATTTATTTCATACGTCCCTAATAATTTTTTTTTTTTTTAATTTCAATTAATTTATTTAAATTTGTTGGTTGCTATTATAAGTTAATTTTGCTTGATAAGTGTAATGATACATTTAAATTATAAGAAAAACATGTGAATAATTGTTATTTGACACACATTGCCTGTTAACATAGGTGGTAGTGTATATCTTCTTTTCACATTAGTGGTGAGGGGTACATATCCCACCTTACAAACATGTATTGGAAGTTTTCTTCTTGGTTTATGGGAGTAGATATCTGAATCACATATGTACTATTTGATCTTGGAAGGTCCCACACCTAGTAATCATATAGTAGTAGTTCTTGTAATACTTCAAAAAAATAAATTGTTATTTGACTTTATCAATGATATAATGTCATTTTGAATATTTTTATTAAATCATATTTGTTTTTTTATATTTTTATTATTGTTAATTTTAGTTTATTTTTTTACCATTACATTTATATATTACATTTGGTTTTTTAATGAAAATTAAATTTGAATATTTAATATCTATTTTTTGTTAACTTCATAATTTTATTTTTTGGAAAATCTTATTTATAAAACTAGTGTCAAATATATATATTTTTTACCGGGAATAAAAATACAAGATAAGGTTGATCTAAATACCCAAAAAGTATATATAAAAAAAAAAAACATAAAACCGGTTAATAAAATTCTTAAATTAGTCATTCATAACCATCTATAAGACTGTAACGGATAATTTCAACTTCTTGTTATTACTTCCTCAACATATATTATAAATTTATAATACCTAAAAACTCGGTATATAAAGGTGAATGAAATTTAAGCTCAACCGCAAAACAACCAATGAAACTTGATAAATAGTTTTATTCACCCCTGATTGTGTGGTTGGTGATTAAATTGTAACATTTTATACTTAAATTAATTAAAATATCAGATAAGATGAAGTTGGTTCGATGGTATACCCCTTATATCCAGAGGTGTATTCAAGATTTTTTATTAGGGTAGGCTAAAACAAAACTATATATATATAATAATAATAAAAATAGTAAGTGAATCTTGATGGTACTAAAAATTTATTAAGCAATTTGATTAAAGTGAAATTTATAAATTATTATATAACAATTAAAACAATAAAAAATAATAAATTACTGATTTAAAATTATAAATAATAAATCTAAAATCTTAATTTTTTTAATAGAAAAATAAATAAATTTTAACTTCTTAAAATAACTGAATCGAAGAAATATTTAATGGGGAGAGAAAGAATTGGGACGAGAGAGTGAGAGATATGAGAGAATTGGAATAGTGAGATATAGAAATAGAAATATAGACTATATGTAATAGAGGGAGAGAGAAGGAGAGGATTAGGATTTGGGATTGGTAAGAGATAGAAATAAAATTGATTTTGATGATTTTGATTGTTGATGTAACCTACATGGAAAAAAGAGCCTAAAATCTTAGCTTTTTAATTAGAAAAATAATAATTTAACTTCTTAAAATAACTGAATTAAAGAAATATTTAATAAGGAGAGAGAATTGGGATGAGAGAGAGAGAATTGGGATGGTGAGAGATAGAAATAGAAATATAGAATATATGTAAGAGAGGAAGAGAGAGAGAGGATTGGGATTTAGGACCGTAAGAAATAGAAATAAAATTGATTTTGATGATTTTGATTGTTGATGTGACCTGCATAGAAAAAAGAGAATAATTGGTTTACAGATACTACTAGCTACTCTTAACTTCACTATGCTTGTTCATTAATTAGAATAAATGAATAATATTAAATTAATCATTATTTTTGTTTTTTATAAATGATTGACCTGGCTATAGCTCGAGTCAACCCCCACATCTACACGCCCCTACTCAAACTCATATATACACTGTGAAGTTGTGGGTTTGAGTCATTCTCTTTTAAAAAAAAACCCGTAATACTTAGGAGGTGTATTTAATTATGATTTTAAAAGACTTTTAATGACTTTATTAAGTGGATGACTTTTATATATTATATGGACTTTTATGAATTTTTATAGACTTTACAAAATTATAAAAACCAACTTTCATTTTGAAAGATTTTTATAGACTTTCATTTTAAAAAACTTTCATAGACTTTCATAAACTTTCATTTTAAAAAACTTTCATAGACATTTATAAATTTTCATTGATTTTTAAATATGATATATACTTTAGCAAAATTATATACATTTCTTATATCAATAAAAATATATTTTTAAAAGAATAAAATAAAAATCATCGTTAATTAAACTTGACAAAAGAATTATTGCCTATATATGTGATTTAAAAATTTTTAATTGTAATTTTATTATATTTTTCATCATAAAAACATTATGTACCTAATTTTTTTAATAATTAATAAAAATTTTATTTATTTTTTATAATTAATCAAAATATTATAAATTTCCTTTTAGAATAAATGTAGCAAATCGAAAAATAATATTAATGTTTACATGTCTTTATGAAAGTATGACAATAAGTATAAAATATCTACCAAAAATTAATTCAAATTAATAAAGATAAAACATAAAAACTATACATAATTGTTGAATAAAACTCATACCTAAAAGTTGGTAGTTTGATATTGATCATAATTACATGGAGTCATGCTCATGCGTGACTTTATTATGGCATGTTAACATGATTGAGTAGTGATTTTTGTCTTTTATTATTTTTAATTAACATAAATGAAATTCGTTTGATTTGTTTCGGTGTTGTTTTAGTTGCTTTGAAAATAGAGGTAAAAAGAATGAAATCTCTCGTCCTTAATCGCTTAGCTTATGGAGAGTTGTTTTATATTATTTTTTAATTTTTTAATTTTTTTTATAGTAATGTTAGACGTCCCAAAATTATTATTTTTTTCCTAAATTATGTCCCAAATAATGTGATACATGATTTGTCAACATCTTATAATTCATGAGATTATATGGTGACTGATGTGATGTTGTTAAGAATGTGTGTGCTTTTACTTGAAAATATAACATATGTTTGAAGGTTGATGTTTTTCAAAAAGTTTTATGTTTTTCTTCTAAAATGAAATTCTTTCTATTTAAAAAAGAAAAGAAAAAAAACTGAAATCTTTTATAGAAATGAAAGACAAATTGTGAGATTTGTTATAACCAAAAGTCATTAAAGATATTTTAAAGTCTTTAAAAGTCATTGAGATTTTAAATGCCTCTTAACTTTCGTAAACGGTTAAAAAATCTTGATTGAATACCACATGACTTTTAAAGACTTTTTTAGAATACCCATGACTTTTTTAGAGTCTTTAAAAGTCTACATTTAATACTCCCAAACTTTTTAATTCCATACAAATCATTAAAAGTATTTTGAAATCCTAATTGAAAATACATCTCACTTAAAAATAAGATTATATATATATATATATATATAGTCATATACTCACGTACAATTTATTACTGCCTCTGGTGAAAATATTGTAAAGTTGAAAGGTTGGAAAATGGATTGTAGTTTTTGAGTTTAGTCAATTCCATGCTAGTTCCGGTAGCAGAAGAGACAAGTTATTTGAGAAACTCAGTAAATATTGTTCATACTAATGTGGGTTGTATATATGCATTTCAAGACAATTAAGGCAATGATATTTTGTTTGATTTAAGTATAGAATGTTACAACCTAATCTCCAACCACACAATTATGTTAGTTTTGTTAAGTTGTATTCATATTCATGTGAAGATACTTTATTTGGGGCTTACAAATTATACGAGATATTACTGTAGATTTCAAAATGTCTTAAACAGTTATAGGTATTAAACTTCACATGACGATATTTTGTTTAATTTAAGTATAGAATGTTACAATTTAACCACCGGTCAATAGACAATTTTTTTTTTTTCTTGAATAGGAGAACATTTATTAACGCACAAAAGAACTACATCAAACTGAGACGATCGCCTAGAATCACTAGAATCACACTTGGAGGACAATCCTCCATCCGGTACCATTCTCTACTAAAGACAGACTAAGCTTGGCCAAACAATGAGCAACCATATTAGCTTTTCTAGGGGTAAAACCAAAAGAACAATTAGGAGGTCTCTTCCAAAGGAGACAAATGTCTTTAACAATCAAGCCAATCTCCGAAAAAGGAAACGTTCTGGAATTGATGAGGTTAACAACCGCTTGGGCCAACACACAATTATACTAGTTTTGTTGGGTTGTAATCATTTTAACATGAAAATGCGCTCTATTTATGGTTGCAAATCACTTGAAGATGTTTTATTTGAAATTGAAAATTAGGTAAGATATCATTGTGGATTGAAAAATAGGTGAGATATTATTGTGGATTTCAAAATATGTTGGTTATGGTTTTCCTCATTAATTTGTAGGTATTTTCTTAGAAATTCTGATGCGACTTAATCTTAAACAATGTCAAAAACCTCATTTCTTATTAGATAATGAGAGTCGACTCATAACCCGATATAGAGTTGAAGTTTTTAGAGATCTTAAAGATGGGTGGCATGGGAAAAAGAAGCATCACATCTTCTCCTAAAAGGCGATATTTCTTTGTTGCATCTAGATATGTGGTGATTGATTAAATGCATGTTATGTCAATCAATGTTTGAGAAAATAAATCTTTAAAATATCTCAATTCTTGGTTGTTTGATGAATTATAAGTATTGTTCATTCACTTATTGAAATTGATTGGAACAGTCTTATTACCTTTTATGGAAGTGATTATGTTGCCGATGTGCATATTTGAGAAAATATCTTGGATAATGTTATTGCATAGTCACTGTGTACTCGCTTGGTGAAGCTCTAACCCAGCGACAAGATGCTTAGGATTTTTTTTGTTACTCTTCATTGTTGTTGTTATTCTGGTTGTTTCTGCGGTGTTTGTTTTTGGAAAATTGTCGATCGTGTTGGATTCTGTTAATAAAGAATTAGTAATGATCAACTCAAAATAAGTGGATTTCCACATATTGAATTAATCTATTAAATGCAATGAGCATCAATTCAAAATCAATAGCATTTGTTTGTTTATCCGTGTTTGCATCAAAAGTAATAAAATGGGTTTAAAGGGAAAATAATGGGATTAAAGTGGTTAATAATACTTAAGGCTAATTTTGGTATTTTATAGAGTGTAATGAGTAAACAACTGAGGGGAGAAAATTATTTCAGTGGCAATATGAATCTAGATAACAATCCACTCTATTGGTCGTTGCATGCCAAACATGACACCTTTGTCATGGCTAGTCAACGTCAACGCCACCGCCATTGGATTAAAATAGTTTATTAGGTTAATTGCACTAACACTAAGAGTTAAATCCACTAGGATGAATAAATAAAAATAAAATAAAAAATATAAAAAACTCTACCAAGATGAACGGTGGAGATTAAAAAAATGATAAATGAAAAAAAATAGACGAACCTTTGTCTTAATATATCAAAAAGAATGATAGTTTGAGATCAGAACAAATTTTCAGAAGATAATTATAGAATATTTGGATAATTACTTGAGTTAAACATCTGATGATCTTTGATTCTTTATCCTAATACAATTTAAATCTTTTTAGGGTGCTTTTACTAATCAGGAATGAGTGGAATTGGAATCAAGTTCCACCGGAAAGAGAAGGAAGAGAATCAGAATTAAGTTACAAATTCTATTACTGTGTTTACTAACTTTTTAAAAATTAGAAATGGAATCAAATTTATACAAAGTTGATTACAAAAATACCCTTATATACACAAAATAGTTGTATATATACATATACATATGAGAGATATATGAGTATAGCTGATAAATAAATTAATAAATAAGTTTTTTTTTTTTTTTTTTCACAATTTGTTTTTGCTGCAATATAGTTTTTTTTTTTTATCAATTTTTTATTTATTTATAATTCACAATTCATATTCATATATATATATATATATATAATTTTTCTATTGTCAGTTCGAACTAATATAAAATATAGAGAAAATAGCATTAGACACCATTAATTGGTGAGTGAAGTTTCAAAAGGACATTCACTATTTAAATTGTTCCAAAATCACCATTCTGACAAAACATTATTCATTGACAGCCATTTTGTCAAAATCTAACAGAAAGTTGCCGATCACCCATAAAGAATTTTTTGGACAATTTTTATATATTTTGATTATTTAATTATATAAAAAGTAATGATTTGATTAATTTATTATTTTAATGGGCAATATTTCCTGTTATGGATGACATCAAACTTAATATTATTTTCTGATTAATTTAGGGTGACATCAAACTTATTTCATGATTAATATATTATTTAATTATATATATATATATAAAGTAATAATTTGATTATAAGAATTTTATAATCAAATAAACTTCATTAAAAGCATTACATTGTAATACATATCTCTCAAAAAGCTTTGAACATCCTTATCGAATTGTGCCCTAAGATAATGACTTGATGATTTTACAATATTGTCCTTTCTTGTTTTACTATTTTGACCTCTATTCTAACAGGTTATAACATAAGCAAATAGACTTCAAATAATTAATTGGCAAAGTGGAAACAATGGACACTTTCTTTCTATGAATTGGCTAATTTGAGTTTTTTTTGAAAAATTAATGGTCATTTAGGGACCGTCTCACTAAATCAGTGGCTCTAGAAATCACTGACCCTAAAATATATCAGTTCCTTATATGTGGGACATTGGATTTAAAAGATATTTTGATAAGTGCATGCAATGACCCACAAGCAATGAACTGACAATAGAGTATATCAGTTCGAATTGACAATAGAAAGACTATAGGAGCCGATATTGACACTCATAAATATGATAAGTGCACCCATATTTTAATAAAAATTTTAATTATAAAAATATCTCAATAGAAATTTACAAATAAGGACAAATTAGTTTAATTAAAAATAAACCAAATACTATTTACACCCATTAATTACACCCATATCTTCAACTATATCATTTTATTCAAATCTTATTCATCAATTTCTAGTTTTCTTTTGCTTACTTCTCGTGTTTTATAATAACTGCAGAGTTTTTGAGAGAGAAGGAATTAAATTGGTGATAGAAGATATTTCATATGATTTTGTAAAAGGAGCTACCATTGATTACGTTGAGGAGCTGATCCGTTCTGCATTCGTGGTAAGCTTTCTACCTCCAGTGTTACCTTTTTACGTGTATATTCCATTAAATATCCCTTTTTTTTCGACGTTAACCCTTAGCATGTAAGTATTGCCTATTTTAGGTCCACAGACTCCTAGGAAATGCCTAGACTATATTTTTTAGGGCATACACCATGTCCATACAACACAGAGGTTGGTGTTGGTTTCCGAGATCACTTCAATGTGTTGTTATTTGGTTTGCAAAGAAAAATAATGATCTGCGTCAGGTTTTGCCTTTAGATTATGTCATTATGAGGTCACATTCAAATTCAAATCCCTAGTTCAGGGTTTAGATTCACAGTAGAGGAAACAAGCTATAATGATTGGTTTAGGTTAGCTGCATGTATTGTGGTCGATCGCCACCAGAATTCCGTTTGAATATGCTTGGAGTTCAGAGAAGACTATTAACTGTTTTAAGCAGATTTGTATGCACATTATGGTGCTGCAAATCTACCACTAGATGCGTTTCGCCTATCAAATTCTTTATAACCAAAGGTTATGTAGTTTACTTTATTGATCACTATATATAATTGTTTTTATTTTTTTGGATATGATAAAATCCACGTGTACAACTTCTACTGCCCAACAACTGTATTTTTATTGTATATGCTTTAGTATTCACACTTCTTTGATATTCTCAAAACACATATTAATTCTTTCTTGAACATGTTTCAAACTTTAAGATTAAGTGAAAACAAGCCCCAAAAACAAGGAGAACAACATTATTAGCACATAATAGGAAAAATATTAAAGGAAAACAAGCATGATTGATTTCCATGAACTTTGGTGCTTGGGAATCAAATTAATTTACTACTGCGTAATTGAATCATTTACAATACAAGATTTAAGAGAAAAGGAGGTCATTTTTTTGTAGGATAGAGTCCAATTTCTAACCTCTATGTGGGACTCCGTTTCCAAAGATTTGTAGAGACATCCTTCTATTCTATTTACTTAAATTGGGATGGGTTTTTTAGTTTAACGGTGTTTTTATAAAGAGATGGAAATTAAAATTGGGTGTGTTAATAACTTATGAGGGTTTATAAATAAATTGTATTAAAATGAAAACATTCATTTAAATAAGGGTACTATTGACATTAAGATGGGTGTTTCTAGTAATGTTTTAATTTTAAATTTTAGACATGGGTGTACTTATAAATATGGGTGCGCTTATCATTTTTATGGGTGTTAATATCCGTATCCAAAGACTATACATATATGTAGAGTAATGCTAGACATCCCAAATTCCGTGGCACGTGAGGTGTCAGTATATTATGAATCATGAGATTATGTGGTAACTAATGTGATGTTGACAGTTCACGTGCCACATCATTTGAGACAGAATTTGGGAAAAAAATTTAGGACGTCCATCATTACTCATATATATATATATAGTTCCGTTCTGGTCAATGTGCATTAATATAACTATATCAATACCAATGCATGTGGACCACTGATTATGGAGATGTTTTAACAAGTGCATACACTTTGAGTCAAAGTATGTAAATCTAATGGTCCACATCCAACGCACTGATGAAATTATATTAATGTGCACTGACAAAGTTATATTAATGCGCACTGACTTGAACATTTATATATATATATATATATGTAAGTATAAAAAAAGTGATATGCGAAGAGTAAAAAGTGAACTATGAAGAGTATATAGTTTTTTTTTTAAAAAAAATAAAAAATTATAGCAATATTTTAATAAAAAGAATTTTCTTTTCTAAGGGTTCAAAATTTTTTTGTCACTATTTGGAGGGGCTTTTGTGAGAATGTCACCGGTTTACTAATGTAAGTTTAAAAGGCACCTATTTAGGTGACCAGACAAAAATACCCTCATTTTTGTCATTTTGCGTCTGAAGAGAAAAAAGTTGAGAGAAAGAGGAAAAGTGGAAAGAGAGACCTTGGGTGCAAGAAATCTGGTACTAAATCTCACGGGAAACCTATCGGCAGTGGCGATACAGTCTTGAAGTCTACGAGAAGGTGATATGATTTTCTCACGCGTTTTTGTTGTTGAAACTTTTATGTGCGTTTAATGTTGGATGTTCGTTAGACATGTATATTAGGTTTGATTTGATTTGTTGTTGATTAGGTTTGTTTGATTAGGTTAGGGTTTAAATTTATGAAAAAATTCTGTTGAACACGATTAAGTTCTGGGTTTCCAAGCCTTTTAAAACCTTATCCGAGCCTTTTCCGAGCAATTTAAATAAGTTTCTGCAATTTGAATCTCTGGGCCTTTTAAAACCTTTTCTGAGCCTTTTTCGAGCTTTGTCATACGTAATCTGAGCCTTTTACAAGAAATTTAAATAAGTTTCTGTAATTTGAATCTCCGAGCCTTTCACACTGGCTCCGAGACTTTTAAAATAGGATCCGAGCATTTTAAAACACTGTCCGAGACTTTTAAATAGTAATCCGAGCCTTTTATATTAAATTTTTAATTTTGAATCTCCGAGCCTTTTAACACTGGTTTCGAGCCTTTTGAATAACCGTCCAAAACTTTTAAAAAGTAATCCGAGCCGTTTGATTTGGTTGGAAATTTTTTTAGCTCTGAGCCTTTTACAATACTGTCCGAGCCTTTATATACACTGTCCGAGCCTTTTGAATAGTAATACGAGATTTTTAATTTTTTTTCCTGTGTTTGTGAATTATAGTCTCCGAGTCTTTTCATATAGTTTCGGAGCCTTTTCATATAGTGTCCGAGCCTTTTCATATAGTTTCTGAGTCTTTTCATATAGTGTCCGAGCATTTGCATATAGTGTCCGAGACTTTTCATTTAGTGTCCGAGACCTTTCATTTTTATATTTATTTTATTTAACTAGATATATATTTTTTTATGTCAATATGTAGATAAGGAATCAACTAAAAGATTCGCTTCAAACTCCAGAGGAAAAAAGGTATTCGGGGAAAATAACTCGACATGACCATTTTGATGACCTTACAGATATCAACAACGCACTTAACAAGGTACCTGAACATCTTGCGGTCGAAGAACGACGTCGGTATACTGAGTCGTGTTTTGGACACCTCCTTCGGATGGATCGTGGGATGAAGTTTTCAACTGGCATTGTACATCGGTTGCTTATTCGCGAGTTGCATCACGATGGGCCTGAAGATGAGATGAGATTTCTGTTAGGAAGGCATTCGGTCCGGTTCTCGAAGGTTGAGTTTTGTCTGATCACCGGATTGAAGTTCGGAGAACTTCCTGACACGTCGACCTATGATATGGTAGAGAATGGCATACACCAGTGGTACTTTGAGGGTCGAGATGAGGTCGAGTATGCAGAGCTGAAAGCCGTTCTACGGATTGGTGTTTTTTCTGAGCAGTACGATGCGGTTAAGCTGTGCTTATTGTATATGCTTAACTGGATACTGATGGGGTTGGACGAGAGAGAGAAAGTTCCAGTATGGCAGTTTCGCCTAGTCGAGGACTTGGACTCTTTTGATGCGTTCCTGTGGGGTGCACACGTGTATAGGCGGTCTATATATGGTTTCAAGTATGCGTTGGATGGTCGATGTAGCGGTTTGAACAATGCCAGCGACGAAAGGGCGTTGATGTACACACCACGGAGACATACAACATATATGGGCTAACGCACGCCCTATTGGTGAGAATTTTGAATTTGTTATTTTTTTCATATGACTAATGTATTGTATTGCATTGTATTGGATTCTTATCGTTCTTAGCTATTTCGCAGATATTTGCTTTCGAGGTTATCCCCGAGCTTGGCAATAGCAGATGTGGAAAGCGGAGAGAAATCGAGCTCTCCCCCCGAATTCTGAAATGGGAGTTGAGTACGCGACTGATGGGGGAGAAGTTGAATAGCATTTTCCTCGAAAGTGTAACTATGTATATATATATATATATATTATGTTCATAACTATTAGTATGTATACAATTACAATGGTCTAACTGCAATTTCAGATGTTTGCGGGGATGAAATTGGTGTCGACGACAACTGAGAGGGCTGAACGGTACTTTGAGGGAATTTCCAAGGGAGGCAGTTTGTATGATGCTGATGTCGGTGATATACCTGTTCCCGTCTCTGACCCCGAACGATATACAACTGCCGGAACCAATAACACTGAGGGTCCGTCTTTCGAACCCAGTGATACAGAGGGTTCTGACTCGGACGGTCGTCATATTCGTCCCGTGAGGACTAGGCGGGTTCGATTCACATTACCTAGAGAGCCTCGAACTAGAGATAACTCTCGAACTGGAGATAACTCACGAGGAGGCATTGGAGGGCAAGCAGAGGTACTTATAATTCTTTTTACCGTATTATTTAATTTCAATCGAGTGAACGGTTTTAGTACTGACAATTTCGAAATCCTTTCAGGACCGTCGGTATACTGAACTAATGGATGTGTTACGCGAGTTATAAGAGGAGGTGCGAAAGAGTAATGAGAAGCGAGATTAACATCAACTGGAGTTGCTAGATTTGATTCGGGGGCTTCAGGGTTCGACGTCGCACGCCCGTACTCGAGGTACACGGTTCGATGACCCACCCTTCGATGACGAAGACGGACACTGAGACTTCAGTCCCAGAGGGAGGACATGTAGTCATCAGGGTGATCAGCAGGGGCCTAGTGTGACACCACGAGAGGAGGTTACTCGTGGTACTAGTGGTACAGATACAACACCTATGGAGATAGAGCAGGAACCTTAGTAGGTTTTACTAGACCAACCTGTTCATTCTTAGGACCTGGTACAGATCACCTCCTTACAGCACACCGCTCCAGTCGATCCTAGTGCAGAGCACCCCTTCATTCATTCCACAGGGACAGAGATCCCCAGTCTCAGCGCACCCAAATAGCTTACACCTGCAGGCGATCGACGACGACATAGTTCCTACTTATAGCGCACCCCTGCAGGCGATACACGGGGACAGAGTCCCTCAACACATCGCACCTCTGGAGGCAATACACGGGGACAGAGTTCCTCTTTACAGCTCACCCATCCAATGGATCGCACTGAGCTGGACCGGATTCCCCCACCCCTTCAACGTTAGGATCGGGTTCGCAGGCCAGGTTGGCAGTAGCGGACCGCATACACTGACCCCTCTTCGGCCGAAGAGGCCAAGGATTATGCCACAGCCACCACATGTATGGGCGCCCCACGCATTGATAGATCCTGACCACCTTGCGGCGTACCAAGCCTATAAGAGGAACTCGACTGGGGAATTATAAGTATAATCGCAGATATTACAAAAAAAATTTTGTATTTTGAAACTTCTAAGTAAAACTACTTTCTTATCTAACTTCTTCAACAATTATGCAGGCATGATGTGGATCTACTCGAGCCAGTTGGTGTCCCTTGGTTCCATCGGTTTCAAACCAACATCATGGAGTTGGAGGATACGGTATGGTCCTTACCTGAACATTGTGTATAAGATGTTTCTGAAATAGTAGAATGCTAACAATACAAAATGTTGAAATTGTCAGCATATGGACGCGTACTTGCATATTCTGCGGAAGCGTCAGAGATATTACTCCACTGTCTACGGTCCGAGGATCAACATACTGGATTCACAGTTCTATGTAAGTGTTTAAGTTGTACGGCTTTTGAATATCTATTTATGTGTTTCGTACATCTTTTAGCTAACGTTTTATAAATTTTCTTTGTACAGTCATGGTTATTGAATGACTGGGAGAGATTGATGGGAAGTGGGGCCGACAAACCCCGCCGCAGTTGGTCTTTGTTGTTCAAGCATCAGTGGTCCGCTGATGACCTGAAGGTGGTACGTGGATTGATCCCGGCAGGAACCAAACCATGGAACGAAGTTGACGTGGTCAGTGTTTAATTTACATTGTTTGAATTTGAATTTTAAATAAATTTCCCACTGATAACACTTTGTTGAAACACATACAGGTTTTGATTCCTTGCAACCTTGGACGTACGCATTGGGCACTAGCCAGCGTCGACCTCACAACAGGGAGTATTTACCTGATGGACCCGTTCAGACAGAAGGTACCATTTCGCCATAGGAAAACGCAGCTCGCTTGCTTATGATATTTTTTACCTTCGATGCTGCATGCGGTGGACTTTCACGGTCGTAGACGGAGGGGCGATATGACGTACACATTGCAGAATAAGCCCTTTCCACTCAACATTGTGTCTAGAGACCGTGTGCCCCAACAGGATAGAGGGTATGACTGTTTAAAGATCTTATTCTATCCCAATTGGTTTTAATAACATTCAATTCTAACGGTTGTTTATGTGGTGAATTGCAGTGGTAACTGTGGTGCCCATACTTTGAGATTGATAGAGTACCTGGCAGCGAACAGGGATACGTTCGACTGGTCAGAAAACGAAATGGGCACCATCCGAGAGAAGATGGTTGTAGAGGTTTTTGTAACTCGAAGGATTGGTCTTCCAGTTAGTGATTTAGCTGATGTACATAACATTTGAGTAATGAAATGAAATGATTTTTTTTAAAAAAAATTAGTTGTTTGCAATTAACACTTGAACACACATTTGATATATTGAAATCCATAAACAATACAATGAATTGTAGACACTATAACAAAGGATCTAGTATGGCATTAAACGAACAACCAATAAATATATCATAATAGTTCAACATAAAAAAGCATAATAACCAACGGTCTCATAGCACAACTGTATCGAGCATGGTTCCCAACGTCTGGACGATGTTGGAAGACCTCAAGTTGGAGACATGTTCCTCAAGGTGCTTCCTAGCATCTTGCCGTCCCACATTAGCAATCACAAGCTTTTCTGGTGGCAATTCAGGGGCCTCTTGTACTGCCTTGTTATGTTTGATCGCCTTCCTCAACGGCTCCATTTATTCCATGGTAGAGTCTTTCTTAGGGCACGTTTGTTTGTTGTGTCCAATTGAATGACAAATGCCGCACTTGCGACGGTATTCATCGGGAACACTTATGCTGGGACCTTCATTAACCATCGGCGGGTTAGAGCACTGTCTGCTATTATGTCCTGATTGTCCACATCTTCTACACGACTGTGTGGTTGTCCTCTCCGAATACGAGGCATGTCGACCCTCCATCGGGCGACCTGATTGTCTCTTCGACTTTGGATTTAAAACCACCCGAGATGCGATGTCGGATGACACTACCCATGAAGAAGGATAGCCAACAGGCATAATGTAAGTGTCTCTCTCTTGTAGTAGTCCGCACACGGATATGTGAAATCCAAGTTTCGCTCCCTACAATAATGAAAACAATAAGATTCACGTTTGTGGGTAATATAAATCGTTAACTGTAACATCTCATGTACCTTGCCGTTGCGAGTGCATGAGAACATAGGAAATGGTCCATTTGGAATTTGATGCATGTGCAAGTCTTCAAGTGTAAGTTAACCGTCCATTGGTTTCCCTTCAATTTGACGGAGAATATGTTCCAATAAACCAGATTTATGGTCATATAATTGCACTTCTCGACACGTTTTAAGATCACAAGATGTGCTGTGTCGGTCAGTTGATGACTCATGGACCGTGCAGCTGCATGACGATCGTGAAACCACTTTGTTAGCATATTCGTAATGAACTCTGCCAGTGTCATCATTGGCAGTTGCCGTGCGAATTTTAGGCATGAGTTTATGCACTCTGCAACATTTGTGGTCATCAGCCTGTAACTTCTTTGGGGACAGTGTACGCGAGACCACTTGTGTGGACCGGCAGCAATGACATAATCGAATGCACCCTTGTGCAGCCTACGTAACTCCTCCATGTGCCTGTTATAATTGAATTCACTCGCTTCTTCATATTTTCACCAAAATGCCAACAATATATAATATGGGTTGCATAAGGGAACACTTTAGAAATCCCCGTTTCAATGCTTGCATGGCAATCGGAAATGAAAACCAGATCATCTATATGACCAAGGGCACCCCTTAAGCATTCCAAAAACCACTCATATGAAAGGTTTTTTTTCTGAGTCACCGTACCCAAAAGCAATTGGATACATCTGTTCGTTTCCATCTTGTGCAGTTGCAACAAACATTGTACCCTCGAATCTTCCCTTCAAATGGGTACCATCAACTGCAATCACAGGACGCATACACCTCCGGAAACCTCTAATTGATGACCCTAACGACATGAAAAAGTACAGGAATGTATCATCGTCTGCGCACTGTAAGTCGGTGATTGTGCCAGGATTTTACTGTTCTAGAACGTACGCAAAAGATGGTAACAGTTTGAAACTTTCTTCATGCGTTCCATAGGTCAAGGACAATGCATATTGCAAGGCATCATGTCCCTTACTGTACATGACTTGGATGCCATACATTGTTTTCATATCGGCGATTATGTCCTTCGGACGCATGAGACGACCATCATGTTGTTGAAGTCTAGGTGCAATGACTTCTCCGATTATGACTGTACTAGCTTGTCGGTGGCGACGGTGAACCTCCTCCAAAGGACAACTGTGTTGGTTGACAAAACTTCTGACTTGGAAGTTAGTCCCTTCATCTCTCCTCACCGCTCTTAATTTCCACGTACAGTCATCAATGATGCAAACTAGATGTAACGTTATCTTATTAGACCTTTTGACCTTCCATTCAAAGTTCTCCCCTATTGAAAAAAGGCCAACTAGCCTATTCAAATCCTTTTTACTCGGGAAAAATTGACCTTTATAAATCATGCATGTAGGTTCTTGCATTGCCAAGGTGCTACTTCTACCAATACCAAACGAGTATGAATCTACTCCGGGAATAACTCACGTTATCGTATTATCAGAATCAGATATAGTTATATTATGTCGGACCTCGGAAGTCCCAGGCATATTTGGTACAATGCAACTAACTCCTTATACATGTCTTCCTTGTGTTTGAATTTGTGTAGGCTCTTCATCCATATTTTCTAGATCATCTACCTGTTCATTATTTGCCTCATTATCCACCTCATGGTTCGGGTAATTGTTCATCTCATTGTACTGCTCAATTCGACAACCAAACACATCGCCAAATTGAGGTTTAACTACTTGGTCAACCGCTACCGGTGGGACACCACACATGTTTTCCCCACTTTCGGTGAAACTCCTTTGGGGATACACTTGGTTGCTACTGCTAAAGGATCCAACCGCTAAAGGATCCAAATTGTTGGGTATTTTCAGGAGGAGGAATATCATTCCCTATCACATCTCCAGTTGTCCTCTGAGTTAGACTTACACATACTTGAGGGATCATCTGATCTTCCCCTAGCATAAACTGAACATCATTGTTATTTCTTATAAATGTACGACATGTACTGCCAGGAACGATTGATATTGATGCCAGATCAACATTGAATTTGTTTACATCGTACTTCACAATGGTATGCACGATTGCCACCAAGTCTTCGTAAGTCATATTCTTTGACACATACATTCCCTGGTTATCGGATCCAACAAACCTCTGACTTCCATCGGGTAATTGCTCCCATCGACCGTCATAAGATATTACTATTCTAACCCGATTCATGATACTGTCAAGTTAATCAAAACTATTAATAAAAACTCAGGAGTACAAAATATTTTCACAAATTACATTTACAAAGCCTCGGGTGAGGATATTTAAAAGGCTCGAAGAACACTAGAAAAGTCTCAGAGAATACATGAAAGTCTCGAAGAAGACATTTTTGGTCTCGAAAAAGACTTTAAAAGGTTCGATTAGTAATTCAATGAAAATTCTCGGAGAAGACCTGAAAAGGCTCGATTAGTGATTCTTTGAAAAGTCTCGAGATGACTTGAAATGTCTTGAAGAAGACTTGAAAAGGCTCGATTAGTGATTTTTGAAAAGTCTCGGAGATGATATGAAAAGGCTCGAAGAAGACATGAAAAGGCTCGATTAGTGATTTTTGAGAAGACATGAAAAGGCTCGGAGAAGACTTGAAAAGGCTCGATTAGTGATTTTTAAAAGTTTCGGAGAAGATTTGAAAATGCTCGATTAGTGATTTTTGAAAAGTCTCGGAGATGATATAAAAAGGCTCGGAGAAGATATGAAAAGACTCGGAGAAGACATGAAAAGTCTCGATTAGTGATTTTTGAGAAGACATGAAAATGCTCGGAAAAGACTTGAAAAAGGCTCGATTAGTGATTTTTTAAAAGTCTCGGAGAAGACTTGAAAAGGCTCGATTAGTGATTTTTTAAAAGTCTCGGGGATGATATGAAAAAGCTCGGAGAAGACATGAAAATGCTCGGAGAAGACATGAAAAGTCTCGATTAGTGATTTTTGAGAAGACATGAAAAGGCTCGGAGAAGACATGAAAAAGCTCGGAGAATACTTGAAAACACTTGGAGAAGACTTGAAAAAGCTCGATTAGTGATTTTTGAAATGTCTCGGAGAAGACATGAAAAGGCTCAGAGAAGACTTGAAAAGGCTCGGAGAAGACTTGAAAAGGCTCGGTTAGTGATTTTGAAAATTTCGGAGATGATATGAAAAGGCTTGGATAAGACATGAAAAAACTCGGAGAAGACTTTAAAAGGCTCGATTACTGATTTTTGAAAAGGCTCGAAGAAAACATGAAAATGCTTGATTACTGATTTTTAAAAAGGCTCGGAGAAGACATGAAAATGCTCAGAGTGATTTTTAAAAAGCTAGGATACTACTTTAAAAAGCTCGGAAAAAGGTGACAAAGTCTCGGAGATCCACAATTGTCACAATGAAAATGTGAACAAATGAAAAGAAGTATTTGCAAGAAATATTACCTTGTTGTAATGAAGCACGTCCAATTGTTTGGATCTTGAACTTCTATTTGTATTGAGAGAGAGAGAGAGAGAGAGAGAGAGAGAGAGAGAAAGACTAACCCAGTTATCGTTTTTGTTGGAAGTGTGGAGAGAGAACCAGACAAACAGAATAACATAAATAATTATCTAAGGGCAATTTTGGTAGTTCATAATAATAGGTGCAGTTATTAAACCGGTCATAGATTCACCAAATGAGTTGGAAAAGACAATACTTTCCACCATTTCCTCCCTTTTCTAATTAGGAGAGGGAAATTGATTCCCACTTTCTCATCGTGGGTGAGGGGAATCAAGTTCCCTTTCATACAGGAACTTAATTCCTTATATGTGTGTGGGATCCACAGAACTTAATTCCCTAAAAATTTAGTAAACACAAGAATTTGAAAATCAGGAATTTAATTCCCTTTCCTATGTAGAATTCTTGATTAATAAACACGCCATAATTAGTTTACTCCTTCTCTACTTTGAATCCTAATAGAACCAGACAACTTTGCACGCCTAGAAAACATATTTTCTTTTAATAACCCTACGTGTAAACTTATTTAATCTTTTTCAAGAATCCACTTCAACCCGGTGAGTGCTGCTTTAATTTATGGAGAAGAAGAAACTGATCAATAAACCGAAGATGAAAAGGCCTTCATGGTTCTATCTTTTGGTTGATTTGTTGATCTTAATCATGGAACGCCTTCATTACGTCGATCGAATACGTTTTCGTGCGGTATGCAAGGGTTAGCGATCGGATACTGACAAGGTTAAATCCGAAAATAAATTGCCATGGTTAATGTTCTGGTATTGGCCAGGAGAAGATAACGGTGAGCCTAATAGTTTACGTATCGAAGAAGATGGTAGTATTACCAGTTGGTGCAATCTCTACGACCCTATTCGAAAACAAAAACAAACCATCTTTGAATACAAAGAGGGTGCAATTTTTGTTGGTATAGAATTTTGTGCAGCAAAAGATGGTTGGGTTCTTTTCTCTAAAAGAGAAGATTTGGCTACCGGTGAAACTACTTTATTGTTCTTCTATAATCCTTTCACTAAAAGAATTATAAAACTGGATAGATCCTACTTGAAGGTCTCTGCAGCAACATTCACTACCACTCCAGATTCTCCGGATTTTTTGATATTTACATACAGTATATACTCTACTACAACAATCTCTATCGGATTGCTGGTAATCATAGAAGTATACTACAAAGTTTAATCCATATTGAAGGAGTGTTCTATTGTTCTTTTCATAGTTAAGGTGGTGGAATATTGGGATCCTTCAATCTTGCAACACAGGAATGGAAAACATATCGATATCCGGTGGGAGTCGTAAATGGTAATATACATTTGATCGAGTATGATTTGAAGCTTGTACTGGCATATAGGCTTTGTGGTTATATTAGATATAAAGTTGGCAGTGTTGAACATCAAAAATGGCAATTATACTACTTTGATAATTCGATTGAAAGGAATTGGCGTGAAATTGAAAACTTGGAAAATGGATTGCTGTTTTTGAGTAGAGGCATGAACTATTCCATGCTAGTTCCGGTTGCAGAAGAGACGAATGATTTGAGAAACTCAGCACATGTTTTCTTTACTACTTTGGGCTGTAAATCTGCATTTCAAAGCAAGGAATTTGCTGGTCAATCATGCAGAAAACTTTATGGTTGGTTGGGATGAGAAGAAAATTTGGTTCGCCAAATCTGGATTTATCCTCCTCCTCTAGTTAGGTCATAGCTGTTTTCTTTCTTTTTTTAGGTTAAAGTAAATGTCCATTATTTTGATTATGTTTTTTGATGTCAAGAAATAACAAATAAATCCCAAGTTTAAATTTATTTTCATTTGTGATCAAGTTGGTAAAATCCCAAGTTTGCTTCAAACAATTAAAAACTAAATGGACTTGAATTGTTCAGAGACAGATCACTAAAGAAAAACAGAAACTGCACTTGAAAAAACTGTCTATTTAGTTCAATTTAAGTTCCAAACAGAAAATGACACTGAGGAGATGAAGAACAGCAAACTTTAGTTTTATATTTTTAGGCACGAAATCCTGATAGGTAGTAACTTGAATGTAAAGTATGAACTTCAGGATTAAGCCTTGGATTTCTTCCCTTTGGTTTCGGCAACTGGTTTGGCCTTGAAAGGAAGGAAGGACTTTCCACCCATGAATGGCCGTAGAACTTCTGGTACCTCAACACCATCTTCCTTCTGGTAGTTTTCGAGGATACAGCAAATGGTCCTCTCTGTCGCTGAGAGGGTGGAGTTCAATAAGTGAACATATTGCTTTGTTTGCTCGTTGCTCTGAAACAGCACAAAACCACAATGGAAGATCATTAATTTTGAAAAACAAGTGATGCTATTTCGGTTGCCAAAATATCTCCCAAAAGCATGATTATCATGTTCATACTGGCTGTTTACTAAAAATTATGTATCAAGATAATCTATTGTCTCGTACACTTGATTTTTATACCACTCTTTATAAGCCAGTCAAAATTCATGTCAAATAACTTTACTCATACTCAATAAGAATGAAGTAAATGAAACCTACCTTTTTCTGCCCAAATCGAATTTCTAATCTTCTCGACTGATAATCTGTACAGTTTGAACAGGACACCAACTCTCTGTAGGTCTGCGATGCAGGAAACCATGCTTCTAAATCTAACTTCTTTGCAGCTGCATCATTCAAAGCACCAGAAACAATAGCCACAACTTGATAGGGGAGGTTTAGCTGCAATTCAGAGCATTCTATTAGAGCTGAAAACTTAAACACACTAAAGGGACCCGAATAAGAAACCTGACTTTTCCAATACGAGAGGCACACAGACAAAGTTTGCCTTTTGACAGACGATCTAAATATATATACTAGTCAATCAATGCAGGGCGAAACAGAAAAAAGATGATTATTATACCATCTTGTAAAAGTCCTCTGAGTTTTTGATCATTTCTTCATGCATTTCCCATGAGTCGTTGCCATTTGGGCTGGTGATGCAGAATTGCTCCACCTTTTCAAATTGATGAACTCGGAAAATTCCAAGAGTATCTCGTCCATGTGAACCAGCTTCTTTACGGAAGCATGATGAGTATCCAGCATATCTAGTAAGAAAGATGTCATATTTATAAGCAAAAACCAACAACTCTTTTGTATCCGTACGGACAGTGCTTCAACAAGATGATTACCTTATGGGTAGCTCAGATGGATGGATCCAATCATCTATATGATAAGCACAAAGAGGTTGTTCAGCTGTAGCAATAAGATACTTATCGTCTCCTTCACCAGTCACCTATAAACACCAACAAGTGTTCATATGTCATATTCAAGAAATAGCAAGGAAAAGTAGTTCTAGTTATGAATCATGTTTGTTTTCAATGGGATGACAACATTAATGTCTAATGTCTATGAATGAAATTGAGTAAAAAAAGTTCTTTCAAATATAAATTAAAAGCTAAATTTTAAAAACAGTAATAAAAGGGTAAATGAAATTAAGAAAGATAACAAAAAGTCAAAAAGTATTAATATAGAAATATACTCACCTTGTAAAGTTCTTCATCGAATTGTGCTAATTGAGCACACTTGGCCATGATTTCTTTCCTCATGAAGAACGGAGTCTGCAACGCTGTAAATTCCCTTTTCTCCAAAAAATCAAGACCAAAATTAATCAAAGCTTGATTAAGCCGAACACCATCTCCTTTCAGGTAGAATCCTCTACCTCCTGCTATGTCAGCACCTATATTTCAACACATGTTAAGATCAGTAGACAACAGACAAGCAAATGCAGTAATACAAAACAGAATTAGACCACAGAAACTAGCTCAAATCCTATTTAACTATCACTTAATTAACAGCACACTCAATCTAACTATATCACCTTATCAGATTCGGTCTAAATTTATAAGAAAGGCAAATACCACAAACTCCTAAACATACCAAAAACTATAAACATTGCAATCATAATGAGCCGTTGCTTCACCAAAGTGAAAATTTTCAATACCTCTCTTCAGATCAGCGATCCCAAGAAGCTCAACAAGCTCGACATGATTCTTAAGTTTCGGCTCAACTCTTTTCTCGCCCCATGTTCTAATCACAGCGTTATTCGCCTACACAAAGACAACCACTTAGTAATTCCACTTAATTACCACACAACATCGGAGCAAACTAACCGAGCCAAAGTCTCATACCTCATCATTATCGACTGGCACCGAATCATGGACCAAGTTCCCAACAATCTCCAACTTGGATTGCAAAGCGTTCTCCGCCTCCTGAGCTTCAGCCCCCTTATCAATTGATGTCTGTTTGATCTCTTCTGACTTCTTAATCATCTCGGACGCATCTTGACCCGACTATTTTTACACAACCCAATTTAAATAAATAAATTTCACAACAAACCCACTACACAAATTCGAAACCCAATCGAAAAAAAAAAAAAAAAAAAAAAAACTTTATTACAAACCAGCCAACAAAATTCTAAAAGAACGAAAATTCAATGAAGAACTCACAATTTTGAGCTGAGCAACTTGTTTGTTGATCTTATTGATCTCTTTTCGGATATTTTCAGCTTCAAATTGACCTACACATCAAAAACAACAACAAAAAATCAAAACTTGAACTAAAATCAAACAAATAAAGCTGCAAAATTTTCATTTTTCCTTACGCTGGCGCCAATCTTTGTCGAGCTTGATGATCTCGTCAACGATTTCGACACTGGCGAAACGGCGCCTTTGAGACTCGCGTATGATCTCCGGGTTGTGGCCTTTCTCTTCTCTGAAGAGATTGATGTCCAACATTGTTTCTGATTTGAATTTTTGTTGCGAGAACTGTGATGTTGGAGATTCGGTGACTTTGAAAATCCAAAAACCCTAGCAAGCTTCTTATTTTTAAGATGTGGAGTGGTGGCTGTCGAAGAATCATAAACGTTAGCTGTCTGTTTGGTTACAGGGATTTGTTAAATCTCTTAAATTTTTGGCTAATTGGCATTATGGCCCCTGAACTATGGCTGAATTTGCACCCTACCCCCTACATTTTTTTTTTTCGTAACCCTATGAACTCTTATAAATTGGCAATCACCGAAGGAATTTGCCCTCTGGTTGCACCTGGTGAGGGGCAAATTCCTTCAGCGATTACCAATTTATGAGAGTTCAGGAGGTTTAAGGGTGAAAAAAAAATATAGGGGGCATAGTGCATATTTTAGAAGTGTGTAAGGGTTATCAGTGTCCTTATTCGATCCGGTTCTGGAATAAGGACTACCATATTGCTTCACAAACCAAAATCCTACTACTAGAAATATTTTAAATTTTGGAGTATTCATGACTGTTTGATAATATACAATCTCGAACACTACTCGCCGTTTGAATTTTTAAAAATTATAAAAAATTAAATTGACATGAAATATTCACCAAAACGTAAATAATACATATTAGGTTTGAAAATAAAAGTTTCAAAGTGAAATCATTTAAATAAGTGCTTCTAAAGTATTTATACTTTTGTTTACTAGAATCTGTTTAATAATGGACAGATTGTAGTACCCGTTTTTGAAAATTCGTAACTAATTTAATAAAACCCTAAAAATAGTTAAATAAATTCAAAAACCCTTTTAACCCGTAGTTAAACATCTGAACCAAATTTTTAAATTTTTAAACAAATATAACACAGTGAAATATATTTTTGAATTCAGACCAAGTTACAAAAACTGATATTTTCAGCAATATTGTTTCAAACTCAAAAATTTATATATAAAAAAAAAAAAAATACAATGCTTATTATTTTGAAACGAATCAAATTTCTTTGGAACCCTTGGGTAGTCTAGTTAAAAATCTCAAAAAAAAAATAATAATAATAAATAAAAATATCGTAGATAAATTAACTATAAATTTCATAATAACCACTAGTCAGCCCTAAATACATTGATATCGGAAAGATAGGAACATAGAAATCACTATAATAAGCTTTTAGGGTTACTACACAATCAAAACCCTAATATTGATTCCTCTAAGTGTATAAGTAATAAAGGAAAACACAGAGAGCGAAAAGAAATGCATCTTGAAAACACCTTTCTTCTTCTTGCTTGAAAACAAGTTGTTAAAAAGTATGGGGTTTTTTTTATTTTTTTCCCTCTCACTTGCCGTTCAAATTTTTTTTTAGGGTTCTGTATTTTTTTTTTTTTTTTTTTTGTATGATCGTAAAAGAGAAAACAAGAGTTTTAAAATGGTAAGATTTCTAATCAAAATCAGAATCCCTTCTCTTTTTTTATTTTTTTATTTATTTATTAATATAAGAAAGAGTTATATAAGGAATAAAACACTTATTCAACTCTAATTTTTATTTTAAAACTTTAACCCCCATGAAACCATATAAATTACAAAAAAAAAAAAAAAAGGTGTTTTTTTAAAACCTAAACGCTTAGGGAAGCAAATAAACTAAAAATCAGAATTTGGGTCTTACAACTTAGAAATATTACATATCAAATAATAATTCCTGAAATTTTACCCAAAATTTACGATTATCACTTCAATCCAACTTACCAATCATTTCATGCAAAACATGACTAACACATTTTCTAATCCATAACTCCAACAAGTAGCTTGTAGTATAATACAGATGTGCTATGAAACCATACTAACATCCTTAACTCTTAAAAATAATAAAATTTTTAAAAAATATTTATCAGAAAATCAACTCCATAAAACTCTTCTAGAAATTGAATCATCCATGTATATGAAACACCAACGGACACATCATAAACAAATAGTCCACATGATTTAGCATTTCACTTAGTTCCACTAACTTCAACTAAGAGTATTCAGAACCTTAAAATACTGATTGCAAGAATATTAAAACCTATTAATTATCTATAACTAACACCCAAGAGTCCATATAATCCCAAACCTAATGCTCTGATACCGATTTGTAACACCCCAAAACTTAAAGAGTAATTAATGTTTAGTGTTTAATTACTTTTTGAGTTTTGGTGGTAGCATTTAATAAGTATGTGTTAAGAATTTTCTTTCTGGAGTTGTGGGGTAAATATCTTCCGGTTCTAAGAGTAGATATTTATCTCCGTTAGTTTAAGTGTTTACATCTTACCATGTGCGTACGTGTGGACAGTTTTCTCACTGGTGTGGTGTTGTGGGAGTGGATGTTTGGGCTACAATCACCTCTTAGTTGTGCATCACTTTCTATATTATTAATCGAGGGTTTGTGACGCACCATGCACATTTTACAACAATATGTGAAGAGTTTTCTATCTCCTAATTGTGGTAGTAGATATTCGGATTGCTTGATATTGTCAGGTCCCAACAAATTCTGACCAGTTAGATTTCATAATTAAAAAAATAGACTAATTGGTGCTAGACCCATGAATTGTACGTGAAGTTGCAACCTACCCCCTAATATATTTTTTAGGCATTAAACCCCTCAAGCCGTTGGAAATTGACAGAAAATGTTGCAACTTGCCCTCTAAGTAAAAAGGGGTTCCATCCCTATTTCGTCACTTTCTGCCAATTTCCAACGGTTCGAGAGGTTTAGCGCCTAAAAAAAAACATTTAGGGGACATATTGCAACTTCGCATACAATTCAGGAGGTCTAACGCCAATTAATCTAAATAATAATAATAATAATAAAATACATCAACCTCAATCAGAATAAAGAAGATTCAATTAAAAATATTAAAAACAGAATAAATTCATATAAACTTGTATAAGACTTATAAGCTAACCCAGAATAGAATAAATTGAGTTACAACAAAAGAAATTCTATATAACACAATGGATGATTATTCCCTCCTATTTATGAGTCCATCAATCACTGTAACTCACATTACAATATCAAACAATGAGTTCAAAAAATTAATATGAAAACAAATTCTCATTTGTTTTACAACTCTATATATATATTTTTTGTATATGGGTGCTTATTTTGATTTTCACCCGACCACAACTAGACAACAAAATAAATAAATACAACTCTTATTTCTACATTCAATTGCTATGCTACAGCTTCCACAAAAAGAATGGCAATCAATTTAGTAAAATGAAAAATATCGAATTTGGGATTTTTTTTACCGATCAGACTGAGCACTCGAGTGGCCTTTACGTTCTTGTAAATGAAAACTGTGTATACCTCAGTGTGTGTGTGTGTTTTTCTCCCCTTTTTCAAGTGCAGTCCTCGGGGCAGACCGGCTTGTGATTAATGCCCCAGAAGCTTCATTCTATGACTGGCTTTGATTCTTCTAGTTGATACTTTTTCGAACTCCATTAGCATCTTTGTTAGCCAACGATCTGAGGCAAATTTGGAGGATTACTGCTTATGAGATTTGCCCACAAGTTTGCAAGTGTAACAAAATAGTGCTGCTCATTCCAGACCACCAGTTTCATACCTGATACATGCAAACCGACAGAAACTAGGAAATGAGACGGGAACCTGTAAAAAGTGGTAGGCGTATTCTAATTTCATAACATGACCTGTCTACTTTAAATAAAAACAATGTGTACACACCTGGTACTGTTCCTGCAGTGAGTGCTGAGATTCCGCATGTAGGTTCTTCTCCGGAGAAAACGTGGCTATGAAGTGCAAGCACGTCAAGATTATGAATATATTTGGCAGATTCTATTAAGTCCTTGGGAGTTCCATTATACTCGGAACCTGCTGTTTCAGAAATATTCCGGAAAGCTTCTTCAAGTCCTGAACTTGACCATAAGGTAGAACACTCGCTTAGAAGTGTGAACATGCCTGAGGGATCAGTTGAGTTTAATAGCACCCAAGGCTTGTAAAGTTTGACAGAGCATCCAAGAACTTCAACAAGTCTGTAAATTTCGCCAAGGGCAAGGATATACTGCTTGCCTGTACCGGCATGAAAGTTTACATTTAACAAATACAAACATGGGAAAGTTTTCAACAATGTAGAAACATTTACAATCATTATCATGAAAGTTATAATTCAATACCTTGAGGGTGAGATAAAATTTGACTGTGGACATTCTGTTTTAATGACTGCTTCCAAATCAAGGCACCATGTCTCAACTCTTGAGCACAAACAGATACCATCTTGAACCATGTGGAAACATAATTCGACTGATCTTCGCTTGATCCCAACTTTAGAATCTTTGATGTTGATGCCGCATGTTTTAGGAGTTCAATTGCTGATCTCCAATCCTTCTCTGCCTGTTCAAAAGAAAAAGTAATATAAAGTGGTGCAAAAAAAAACCAACCAATTTGTGAGAAGCAACTCTCGGAAAATGGCATTCTGACTAAAAGCGTGTAACTTCTTTTAAACAACAAAACTTGTGGTTCACATCAAAAAGTAAAGAATTCAGAACACTTACTGATGACAATTGCTTTGATAAATGGTATTCTGACTCAAGTACATGGAACTTTGGTTCCTGAAGAACTTCAACAAATTCGTTGAGGCGAATATTGTTCGGTGAGCGATTCTCTGAGTGAGCTTCTTTGGACATAATACTATCTTGGTGCAATTCATTATACAAATCCTACACCAGCAGACATAGAAAAGGTTACTAAGTCATTGCTTCTTACTCAAATCATTATGAAAGGCATAGTTATTTTTCTTAGGTTCACATTAAAAGAAGCATTAGACAGTTGAATCCTCAAACAAAATGGACAATAATAACTGCTGATCCCCAGATCTAAATCAAATCAAAATTCATTAAATATGTTTCTACTTCTGTGTTTGTGTGTGAATGCGTGCAGTACCCCTCTCTTGCAAAATTAATGAGGAAAAGTCCATCCCAAAAGATACCATTTTTCTTTAGAAAATAATAGTTAATTCTTAAAAAAAAAAAATTATTAATAATCGAAGCTAAGCATCAACCGAGTTTATGCGTGGCAAGAGAAGATCCCAAATCCCCAGCAAACCAGAGAGTAAAAATAAAAAAAGGTATAAGGTCTGTATTCTCTTACAAGAATGTTGTCTGAACAATAGAACAGAAATCCAATGAATAATTTACAACAACAAGAATACAGGTGCAGAAGTACCAACCTTGATTTCCCCATCAAGAGCTTTTACCTCATCATCTTTGCCACAGAGAGCAGCTGTACTTCGGGCATTCTAACACAAAGCATATGTATAAAGTTTAATACTTGAAACAACTACATGTTGATGTGGAGAAAAGACGACTCTTAAGAAATCTACTAACCTTTAGACTGTCAAAATGGAATTGTGATACAAAGCATAATTCATGATTCAGTTTGGCATAAAAATCCACATAGTGTTTTGGCTCCACTTTGGTAGAGTATGTTATATGTGAATCACCATGATTAGGAACTGAAGTCTGATTTATAGCTATTGACCCAGAAAAGGAACCTTTAAATTCCCAGGAATCATCATCAAAATCATCATCACTAACTACTAAATTTGAATCCACTGCTTCATGCATGGAATCTAAAGCATTTTCACTTTTACTTCTTGTATGGTTAACAGAAGTATTCTGCTCAGTTTGATTGTATAAATTTGATATGAGATCATTGAGAGAGATAGTTGAACGATGACTGGTTTTAATGTCCATTACTGTGGAGGTGGGACTGTGAGTGGAAACATCTTGAGGATTCAAATGATCACCAGTTTGCAGTTCTTCATCCCCAAAAAAGGACAAAGGCAAAGCTCCCTTGTGGTTCTCAATTTTTACCTCATTGCCCTGCATAAAAAAAAGGAGCAAAATTACATGACTAGAAGGAGAAAAACTTGTGCACTCAAAACCAACAAAAGATTCAGGTTAACCAATTTCTAAGTCAGAATCAAAATTTAGATAGGATACATATTTCCATCAATAAAAATTTCCTCTAATTTATAGGCCCTAATCACCAGATATTTAGATTTGACAAAATCCAGTCACAGTTTTATCAACAAATAAGCAGATCAAAAGAGCCAATCTAAATGCCACCATTAAACACTTAGACAGCAGCAGGAGATATTGCAGCAACTTAAGACTCATTTCACAACTAAAATCATGAAAAAAAAAAATGAACTAGTAAACACATTTAAGATTAAGATTGATTTAATGCATCACCTTATCGTTTGATCCGGTTTCTGAAAACGCGTCCTTGAATTCCCAGACATTTTCTCCATTACTCACCTGTCCATTAACTGGAGGAGAATTCAATCCATCTTCATTATCATTGAATTCGTTATCCTTTGTTCTGGTTTCTGTAAATGCGTCCTTGAATTCCCAAAAATTTTCTCCATTATTAACATGTCCATTAATCGGAGTAGCGTCCAATCCATTTTCATTATTGTTCTTTTGCTTGCTGCTTGAGTATGAATTGCAATTAGTAACATCTTGGGTCACAGAACTCTTGTTGAATTCAAAACCAAAGTCCCATGCACCAGACTTTTGGGAGATCCCGTCTGATGCTAAAAACAAGTTAGTAGGATCATGTACACCATTGCCCACGAAATTTTCTGGTTCTTTGCTGTTGACCTTCAAATTAAAGGGATGTCAGTCATTGACAAGCCAATTACCAAATGAAATTAACACCAACAAACAAACGTATACTGGTGCTAATTGAGAAGTATAAATATGGTGGGAAAAAATTACACAAAAGTTTAACAAACAAAGGAAGACTTTGGTACCATGAAGTACAGAGTGTAAAAATAATTAATTATTCCAAAAGTTTGTATGGAGAATTCAAACCTTGAATACCTCTGTTCATAAATTAGAAACAAGAATACTACACATATTTGCCTTTATCATAAGATTGGTCTTCAAAGAGCAGCACAAAATCAAGAGACGAAACTATTTTTTCCTACACGTTCTGCAATTTTCTAACAGACATAACATAATGCAACTAAAAAGCTTAAGAAACCAACGAGAGAAGCTTTGATGTTACCTTACTATTGCTATTTTCCGACTGCATTTCTGATTTTGCATCCTGGAATTCCCACTCATCATCATCCCCAAAATTTTCATTGTCATCAACTAAACACGAGCCATTTGCATCCGCATTTACTCCGTTAAAGTTTGAACTCAATTGGTTTGCGTCCAGATTCACTCCGTTAAAATTTGAGCTCAATCCATTTGTGTCAAGAACTACTCCATTAAAGTTCAAACTCATTTGATTCACTCCACTAGGCTTTGAACTCAATCCATTCAAATCCGAGCCCAACACATTCCTACTCAAATTAAAGACACTAAAATCTGAAGCAGGCCCATTGCCAGTCTTCACCAGGTGACCAGTCTGGTCACACAAATTTATAATATTAGCATCATCATTAAACCATCCAGAAACATACAAAAAACTCGAAAAGAAAAAAAAAAAAAAAAATCAAAACTTGTAACCTTCAAAATGTCATATTTTTGTTGCTAATTAAAAAAATGCTTCTAACATAAACATTTAAATCAAATTCATGATTATTCATAAACCAAAACAATAGAATAAATATCAATATTTTTACTTTCTAGTCATTTCCTCGATTTTTTTTTCCTCAGCAACCAAACAGAATTACCTTGAAATTGAAATCTCCAGCAGCTAATTTAGGCTCTGATCCTTTGAATTCCCAACTGAAGTCTCCATCCGAACCTGAATTCAACCCATTTGAATCCGAGTTCAATCCATTTAAATCCAAATTCAGCCCACGCAACCTCGAATTATCCCAATTCAACCCATTCGAATCCGAATTCAATCCATTTAAATCCAAATTCATCCCACGCGAGCTCGAATTCTCCGAATTCAACCCATTCGAATCCGAATTCAATCCATTTAAATCCAAATTCATCCCACGCGAGCTCGAATTCTCCAAATTCGACCCCGACCCATTTGAAAACTTGCTCTGCTGGCTCTGTTTCAACAAATCCGAAACCAAATCACTGACATTCAGCTCCGATCCTCTCTTCTGCTTCGCGTCTTTATTTGTCTTCAATTCAGCTGGACCACTGAACACTTGTACACCCGCCACACCTGATACTTTCTCCTTCTCCTTCTCCTCCTCTTCCACTTCTCCAAACAAAGATAACGGCAACGCTCCACCTGGTTTCACCCACTTGGATTCAACCGGGTTGGGTGCCGGATCCGAGACGAAACTAAACGGATCATCAAATGGTTTTGCTTTCATTGACTGGCTGTTAGACACAGTTGGTGACACGAAATCGCCCCAATCATCATCAACGTCATCGTCATAATTACCACCACCATTGATTTTGAGATTGTTGAATGAGAGATCAGGGCCGCAACCGTTGATTTTGATATTCGTCGAAGGTGGTACGGCAGCAGGTGCTGCGAAGGTGAAGTCTCCGAATCCCTCTTCGTCGTCGTCTTCTGCTGTTTGGTTTTCTGCCATGTTTGAGCTTCGAAGCTGTGTCTCTCTGTCTGGATCTTTGGTTTTTGTTCAAGGCCTCTCTCTCTCTCTCTCTCTCTCTCTCTCTCTATCTCTGCCAGTGGTGCGCAGGTTAAGATCGTGCGCACCCCCACTCGACGGAGCTTGCGTTTTCTGTGCCCTTTTTAAGTAGTAAAAGTCGAAACGGCAGGACATTTTGTCGTTTTGTAAATTACGATATAATATTATTCATTTATACGATTTATTTAGATTCTAAAATAGCAATTACTTATGGATTTTTTTTTTTAAAGGAATTATTTATGGATATTACTTTTAGTCGTTTTAGATTTTTGATATTTTAGAAATTGTATTATAAAAAAGCACATTTGTATAAAAATTTCTTATTTCAAAATTTTAAGAAACAATTTCTAAGTTCTAACTTTCAGCAATTGAAGATGATTTTATCATACAAATTTCAATAATTTATTATATCATTTATATTTATTAAACAAATCTAATGATCGAAAAATAAATAAATTACGAGCGACAGAAATTGAGATAGTCTACCGATATACTTTCACATCCACGTCAATAATATTAAACTTTCACATTTACATCAATAAGATTATAGGTTCAAATCATATCACATCTTATATTCTCAAGATTTGTAATTGTTTAATTCAATATAGACCCTAAACATGATTTTAATTATGGTTTCGCTATTAATTAATTGGATGATTAACATCAATATCTTTGGACAACACAAATAAAATGACTTGATTAAGAAAATTATTAGTAAAAAAGTGGAATTTTCAAGAGTGAAAATTCATCAAAATTGAAGAAAAATAATAATAAAGCTCTAAAATATGTGTATTTTTTTTTATGGAAGAAGCCGTCGGTCTCCCTTAGAAATAATTCTGTCTGAATAACTCTTTTTCGACCAACTCTCTAAATAATTTATTTTCAAAGGCAAAAGAAAAATGTTGTCGAAAATTGGCATTATAGCAATGAGAATTGATTGTTCCAAGAGCATGTCCTTGTGGGGATGACATTGTTTATTTTGTGCTTTTTATTTTCTTGTAATTAGTTCTATTAATGGTCGTTTGCTTCTCTCTTTTTATTAGTAATAAACTAGTGTATCAATTCGTACGATGCCGGACTTTGTTAAAATATTATTGTAATGTATAGTTGTTAAAAAAATCAATAAAAAACTTTGTTAATGCACAAACTCATGTATAAGTCGGTATAATCGAAATGGTGTTTACACCTATATCCATAATTTTATCACAACAAATGTAAAATGAATGTGTTTGTTATTTGCCTTTTTACTATAACAATTATATAAGAAAATAATAAATAAAGAAAGAAAAGAATCAAAAATGAATGTGGGTATACTAAAAAATATTATTTCTAAATATTCATGTTTTCCTTAATTTTTTTTTTTTTTTTTGACAATATCTATTAATTCGGAACCAGATATTTTTTTTTTTTAAAAGTTTTCGTCATTGGTAGGATTCAAACCATTAACCTGGAAGTATTTTACCCAAGCCACAGGTTCGTCCATTTACAAGCTAAAGCTACGTCCACCTTTTTCCTTAATTAAACATGAAAATTGTTTTCAACAAATTAAATTTGACTAAAGGTATTTTAACATGGTGCAATTCATCTCATGATTTGTTCAGAAACTAAAGTAGCAACATTAAAATTGAAAGAGAAAGAAAGTAAGCAACAACATTTTACATAAATTGAAGATAAGTGTAGACAAAACAGATTAAGGGTACATTGAAATTATAAAATTAATAATCAAACAAATTAAACTTAAAAGTAACATTTAGGTTCAACACATATTTCGTTCAGATATTGTTGTGTTAAGAACAAAAAGAATTGTTAGATTTAATTACCATCAATCTATCTTTGAGCTTTAAATATTTTCTTTCTTTCTTTTTTCATTAAAATTCAAAACTCTTGCAAATTACATGATCAAAATTAATAATTTTAATAAAAAAATTCAGTTTAATATAAGGTAATTTATATATATATATATATATACGGAAATTTTCATATGAGGATACCCTGATAGAATTATACAAGGACATTGAATGTGAGTCACTCGTTTTACATACTTTGACTTTGTATGTATGCACTTATCAAATCACTTTTATAAATGAGTGGCTCACATTTAATATTCTAATAAAGTTATATAAGGAAGCTCTGATAGAAACGGGACCGTATATATATATATATATGTGTGTGTGTGTGTGACAGCAGGGCGGTGGTCATGGAAGTCAAAATCCGCTAAAGAGTGTGTAACAACTCACCTGCCGAATCAACTAGCCCCGAAAATGGATGGCGCTGAAGCCCGCGACCTATACCCGGGCGTCGGGGCAAGTGCTAGGCCCCGATGAGTAGGAGGGCACGGCAGTCGGTGTAAAACCCAGGGCGTGAGCCCGGGCGGAGCGGCCATCGGTGCAGATCTGGGTGGTAGACCGTCTTGGAAGTCGAAATCCGCTAAGGAGTGTGTAACAACTCACCTGCCGAATCATAGCCCCGAAAATGGATGGCGTTGGAGCGCGCGACCTATACCCAGCCATCGGGGCAAGTGCCAGGCCTCGATGAGTAGGAGGGCGCGGCGGTCGCTGTAAAACCCAGGACGCGAGCTCGGGTGGAGTGGCCGTTGGTGCAAATCTTGGTGGTAGTAGCAAATATTCAAATGAGAACTTTGAAGGCCGAAGAGGGGAAAGGTGTATATATATATGTATATATATATATACGGTCCCGTTCCTATCAGGGCATCCTTATATAACTTTATCAGGATATTGAATGTGAGCCACTCATTTATAAAAGTGATTTGACAAGTGTATACATACCAAGTCAAAGTATGTAAAACGAGTGGCTCACATTCAATGTCCTTATATAATTCTATCAGGGTATCCTCATACGAAAATTTCCGTATATATATATATATATATATATGTGGAAAACCAATGTTTGGGCTGTGGTTGTTCTGTTTTTGTTTCCTTTGGGCCTTTGTGTCTTGTTGCCCATCAGGGGCTTGGCCTGTTTGGTTGTTGTTTTTGTGTTGGCCTTGCTTGGTCTTTTCAATAAAATTCTGTTGTTAAAAAAAATATTAATTCAATGAATGCAAATATATTATGGTGGAATAAAACCACATAAATTACATTAGAAATAAACATTTCATTTAAACCAAGAGAGAGAAGGAGATAGATGAAAATGGAATGATATGATATTATATGATTATTATAAGTTATTACACGTGGCAATTTATGATGATTTTATAATATTATATCTTATATATAAACAACTAAACACACATACATTAAGAAAGAGATGAATGGGGAAATTACCTGTACCGCAAACGGGTAAAATTTTGTCTTCAGTCCTACAATATAAGCCATATTATTATAAGAGAAATTATTAAAAGATAAAAATCTAATAGATAACTCACTTTCAACATATAAGATATGAAAAACAAATCTAATAGATACTTGGCTTTAAACCTCGTAAAATTGAATATTAAAAAAAAAATGTTAAATGAAGAAGAAAAAGTATAAAATGATATATGAAGAAAAATGTTATTTGTGAGTGGATATATGCAGAAACATATAAATATGAAGGAAAATATATTGAAAAAAAAAATAAAAAAAATTAAAGAACACATGGGTTTGATTTGATTTTAACTTATAAATAAGAAATGAATAACCGAGAGAGATAGAGAGAAATATGAAATGGCCTAGAATAAATGCAAGGAAGGCCAAAAGGTTATGGTGGAATCAAAAGACAAAAATTACAATAAAAATAATCTTATTCATTTAATTTCATCTTTAAAAAAATGAAATAATGTTATATATATATATGATGTTAACTCCGGGTTAAAAAAATGATGTTATATATGATTTTACAAAACATTAAATAGGAAGACATGTCTAGCTCTAGTTTAAAAAATATTGTTATATATGATGTTATTATATACGATTTTACAAAACATTAAATAGAAAGACACATGTCAGCTCAGGACTAAAATATGTTGTTATTATATTATTATATATGATATATGATTATTTTTTATTTCGCCTCTGTAAAACCATCGTTGGAGAAGCTTGAAGTTCTCTCAAGCTTCTCAAGTCATTTTGATTTTGTTAAACATATTGGTGTTTCATTAAACACCTATCTCTTTCATATATAGGTCCTTAATTGCTTAAAATTGTTTTTACTCTTATATATGGAAATTTTTTTAAAAAAATTTTCTGGTCTAACACAAATTTAAGAGAAGAAGATATTTTTAAAATGAAAATAAGATTTATTTTAATTTAATTTTATAAAAAATTAAATCAAAATTTAAAATAACAAGAATCTAGATTTCGACGTGATAATCAAAAACCTGTAAATATTACATTTTCTTAGGGCATCTCTAATGGTATCCTCAAAAGTAGAAGACTAATCAAAATTTGATTATTTATCCAAAAAATACTGTCCAATGGAGTTACTAAAATTTAGCAATAGAAGCTATCAATAATCAAATTACCACTTCAATAATCAAATTTAAGGATCGACTTTCAATCATCAAATACAAACTTAACTCAAATTAATTGTTTTAATTTTATTCTTTCTCTCTCTTATGTGACTTTTTTTTTTTTCCTCTTTTTTTCTCTAATCATTTATGTATTTCATCATTGTTTCAACCTCAAAAATTTCAATCAGGTAAAATTCGTCTCTTCATTACGAATGAATCAATACCTATATAATATACATTCTCTTATCTTTTATAATTTATTTTTTTTAGCATAAAAATCTAATATACTATTGTGGTACCATTACAGGTGTACCATTGTGGACTATACAATCATCAAATTTAACAATCTCTGAAAACAATCCTTAAATGCTGAGGTGACAACTTTTTAGGATCCAAATTTGATTATACCATTGGAGATGCTCTTACTGTTAGTTGAATTTTAAAAGGGTAAATTACACAAATTTACCCTGATTATATATGAAATTGCACTAAAACCCATAGAAATTCATAATAACAATGACTTCCCCTTGACCAGTTGACTAACCATTGACTAACCGTTGACCATATTAATTAATCACACAATGTCTGTTTTGCCCTTGCTATTCATAAAAAAAAAATAAGAAAAAAATATATTTAAAATTAAATAATATTTAAATGGTTTATAAAATTAAATTAACACAAAAATTATTTATTTATTATTTTTTAAAGGTACACATATTTAGGAATATCTTATAAAAATAACAAAAATTAATGGATAAAAGAAAATTATTAAAAAACAGTCACAATTTTAAAACAAAAAAATTAATGGATGATAGAAAATTATTAAAAAAAATAGTTAATAGATAACTAAAAAAAGAAATTATATAAATAAAAAATAAAAAATAAAAGAAAAGAAATATGAAACGATCTCCATGGTTTCAGGCTCATTTTAGGCCGCGATGGAGATCAACCGGATCTCCATCTAAATAATCATTTTAATGTTATTTGATATAAAAAAAAAAAAAAGTTTGGAGTATCGAGTTTTTCTTTTGGACCTCCAAACTGAGTTATTATTTTTATTTTATATTTTTTTTTCAATCAAATAACATTAAAATAATTCTTAAGATGGATGTCCATTGTTGAGTCACCGTTTCGCCGAGCGAGTGGAGATTCGGTCGATCTCCATCACAGCCTGAAACCATGAAGATTGTTTCAGATTTATTTTATTTTTTATTTATATAATTTCTTTTTTTTTAATTATCTATAAACTGTTTTTTTTATAATAATTTTCTATTATCCATTAATTTTTTATATTTTAAAATTGTAACTGTTTTTTAATAATTTTCTTTTATCCATTAATTTTTGTTATTTTTATAAGATCTTCCTAAATATGTGTACCTTTAAAAAATTATAAATAAATAAATTTGTGTTAAATTAATTTTATAAACCATTTTAATATTATTTAATTTTAAATATATATATATATATATTTTTATATAGAGCAAGGGCAAAGCAGACATTGTGTGATTAATTAATACGGTCAATAGTTAGTCAATGATTAATCAACTGGTCAAAGGAAAGTCATTATTATTATGAATTTATTGTGGGTTTAAGTGCAGTTTATAATCAGGATAAGTTTATATAATTTACCCATTTTAAAATGTATTTACAATCGGATTCGGATTAGATTCTTCCAGTCATTAAAGGTACATGACCTCGAGTCAAAGCCATCGAAAAAATTAAAACATTTGTGTTAAAAAAAAGTTTTCATTCGATAAAAATATCTTAAACATCACTGCTAAGGAATTTGGTCAATGAAAGATTAAAAATCTAATTAAATCATCCTCCAAGGTCATTAACGAAAGAGACAATAATAATAAAAAAAAGTAATTAATAATTGGCTACATGTTGTGCAACAGCAAGTAGCATTTTTCCATTGAAAGAAGCAACATGACATTGTTTATCTTTATTTTCCAAGTAATTTTTATTTTATTTTTTATTACAACATCTACCAGGACCAACAAGATGAGGGCTTTACTAGCACAACCCAAACCATAACTCTACAAAGGGGAGAGCACACCCACACCAAGGTGGGACAAGACCCGCACATAAGGTGGGAAAATCTCCCAAATACACACCAAGGCCAAGAGTCAAACCTCGGTGGCGAGAGTTTTAGAGAGACTCTAAGCCACTAAGGCAATGAGCCCGTGTTATTTTCTAAGTAATTTATTCATTGTGTATTATTATGATTGCTGTTATGTTACTGACATGACAAAAGTATGGTGATGTGTATTAATATGTTTAAGATACGTTCACAGTTGTGTGCACAAGAGAGAAAAATTACTACCTTATTTATGAAGGTTGTGACTTGTGAGTAGAGATGTACACTTTTTCACGGGGCCCCAAATCCCCGCCTCCCCATCTCTATTTGGGGATGTTTTTTTGGGGGAAAATGGGGAAATGGGGGGATGGGGATGAAAATCATCCCCAAATTGAAATGGGAATGGGGATGGGGGGACCCCTCCCCCTCCCCATTTCCCCAATTTCCCCACTATTATGCTGAAATGGGGATGGGGATAGGGATGGGTGGGAGGTCCCCCACCCGTTTCCCCATTTTCCCCAAATATATAAATATAATTATAATATATATTTTTATTTTTATTTTTTATTCTAGGAAAACCTTAATTGGCTAACTAGTAACTCCCTAACCCTAAGTATATATATATTTACTCTTTTTATCTTCAAAACCTAAAACCTAAAACCTAAATCTAAAAGTTGCTCTCATTCTCACAAATTTAATTTTTAATTTTTAGTCAAATAGGGAAATGGGGTTACCAGGGGAAACGGGGAAATGGGAAAAACTGGGGAAAAACAGGGAAAATGGGAAATTAAGGATGTGGATGGATATAGGTCCCTCCAAAATTCCCCATCCCCATTTTCCCAAAATGGGGAAATGGGTGGGGGAATGGGTGAAGGGTATAGGAAGTGGGGATGGGGATGGGGATGGGGAAACCTATATCTATCCCCATTCTCCAAACGTGCATCTCTACTTGTGAGTTCCAATTGAGTCGCTCTCACTCAAATTCCAAATTAATTATAGTAATTCAAAATATATGATTGTCCCCAGGGCCCACTGTTATAGATCTGCTGGTAGATAAACTTGATGATTGGATAATTGACTCTTAAATCAACATTTCGAATACTACCGATAGCAAAAAGTTTCGAAATATATATATTTGAATGAGTTGACTATGAATCAAAATTGTTAGCCTTTTTTGAGATCTGAAACGTTTCTCTTTCTCTGCATCTGTTTTCTAATAATCAGTTCTCTTATAACTTCCTCTCTGCAGCTCTGTTGTATCTCTCTCTGCTGCACAGGTTAGTTGTCATAAAATTATATCTGTGAACAACTTTAATTTGCTCGTATCACCCACTTATGATTTTTGTTATATATATCGTTTTATTTTCTTTTGTATGAAAAAAAAAAGGCATAGATTGTCTACCAAATTTTCTCTAGCTCTTCATTTTTGCAGCTTATATATTCTCTTCAAAGAAACCCAAAGCTTTATCTGTAATCTGTATCCACCATATCTCAGAGGTACCTTCTTATCTGCTCATCAATTTCTTTTACTGCTTTGTTGATCACTCTATGCATAATCTTTCATTTTTTTTTTCTTATAAAAAAATAATACATGAAGTAATTCCTTATGTATATATATGTCAATAGGAATTCTCTTAATAAAAGATAAAATTGTTGTTTAAATGGATAAATTCATACATCTATCTTTTAATGTAAAGGGTGCCACCTTATAAGAGAAAAGGCATTTGTGTATATTAATTATAAGAATTAATTGAGCTCAAGGTTTGTTGTAAAAATAATGTGAAATAAGTCTAATATCAAACTTTATGATTTATTGCACATCCACTCTTGATTGAATGATTTTTTTTTGTTCCCTCCATATTTATAATGGGGCGTCATGTCACGTCAAGAAATCGTCTTTGTATTGTAGCGGTAGGTAGCTATTCAAACCATGCTATTAGAGCATCTCTAAGGGGTTCCCTAAAACCCCTCTTTAGCTAAAATAGGGAGCCATTTTAGCTTTAGAGCACTCCAAGGGACTCTCTAAATGGCTCCCTATTTTAGAGAGCCTCTTGGTGGCTCTCCAAATGTAGGGAACTCTCTATGTTCTTTTTTTTTTTTTTTTTTTTTTTTTAAATTTTATTTAATTTTTATTATTTCTAACATTAATCATCTCTAACATCATCTTCTCTCTCTTTTATTTTTACCATTTAAAATATTTGATCAAGAACTCTCGACAGACCTTGACTTATTTTCGGTGTCAATTCCCGAAAAAAAAAAAACTTTGTGACTTATCACAAACAAATAGAATCAATTACATCCCTTCGATGTAAATCCATGAGTGTCTTTGGGAGAGCTTAAGTTAGGAGGGAATCCTGGTTTTCTATTATGTTTGAACATTGAATGATACTAGTTATTTAATTAGATTATGTTAATTAGAGTTACATTCTACTCTAGTAGTTATTAGCTGTTTTGCAATAAATTAATCGAGTTGAGAATCAACTGAAGTTCAATTCAGAGAATGTCATTTTATGGTTTGATTGAAATTATGTATTTCTCTTAATTCATCGGAACCGTAATGCTATTTATGCAGAGGCCTTTTTTTTTTTTTTTTTGCTTATGATTTTTTTTTATTATCAGGAATATTGAAACTGAAGAAAATGGAAGAACATAAACAGGAAATACTACAACTTTTGAGAAATGGAAGCAATTCACCAGTCATTCTTGCTGGGATGGAGATGGGAACAGCATCTTGGATGGCAAGACAAATAATTGAATCTGCAACGTCCACCAGTACTGATGGTTTGTGCTATGAGTCTCTTTGGGTGTCTCTTACCAAAAACTATGACATGAAATGGCTTTACAAGGCCATTTACGATCAATTGTCTTCCAGTTCCATTCCTGAAGAGTGGGAATATGAAGACAACAACAGCCAACTAGACAAGACTGCACAAGGCTTGAAGGTGAATACTGTGGACTGGGAACAAGAAGAATATCAAAATGCAGAACAGGAAGCCGAAGAGGAGACTACAGATAACTTGAAGCTCAAGATACAAGCACAACTCGAGAAAAGAAAACCTGTGTTGCTGGTTCTTGATTGTGAGGAAAATAACATGGATACAACGAACTCATGCAAAATGTTTTGCCGGCGCTTTCTTCCATCAACCATAAACATTTAAAGATTATAATTACTAGATGTGAAACTGGGGGAGGAGATGCTATTCAAGAGCAGACCGATCGCAAATTGGGGGTTCTGTTGCCTGAAGAATCGTCATCTTTATTAGAGAAAAGTGTTGGGAAAAAAATTCATGAGATTAATGATTTTAAGCGGCTCTCTGATGCTATAACAAACGAGAGAAGCATGCGTGTGCCTGGTGCGATCACTGTGATAGTAGGAGCCTTAAATTACATTGCTCAAAATGATAATGTAGCTTTGACATTGAAAAATGCCATACTGAAAGCAGCTTATTATGAGAAACCATTATCTCAAGGTGTGAGTCTGCTACTTTACTGTGCATACGACATGATGCAAAGCGATGTTACGAAGAAGTGCTTTTGGCATAGCTTGCAATTTGTTCGCAATTATGGTGGCATTCTTTACAATGAGTTGATCACTCATTGGATAATGGAAGGCTATTTCGATTCCTTTGATCATATCGAGAAGGCATATCAGGATGGACATCTTGTTCTAATGGAACTCATCGATCGTGCCATGTTGAAGATGCAAGACAATAATATTGTTGTCGTAGAAGGAGCGGCATTGGATATGATTGATACTCGTCCTCATGGATTTGGTGGTACAGCCAGTCTGGGACTACTTCTTGTGTTCAAAAATGGTGAAGGTTTTGGGAGAGTTACACATATTGATGGCATGATAAAAACATTATGCAATCCTAAAATTGTGAAGGATGTCTCTACATTATTGATTGATGGTGCTCGTCTCAACCGAGAAGTGCACGAATAATTCTTCGGTTCCATGTCAGGACTCAAGGTTCTTGGTGTTTTCAATTCCGAATACAAACCACTGATCTCATCCTTTTCTGGATTGAAGGAGCTGGATGATCTTGTTTTGAGGAACTGTGTTCTGTTGGAAGACACCACAGACATTAGTAATCTTAAAACATTGAGAGTTCTGGAGATATCCGAAAGCAGAGCTGGTGAGTACAGTTCCTTAATGTCAATGCCGGAGAATCTGTTCGATGAGATGCCTCAACTTCAAAGCCTGAACCTATCTGGATTGATGATCGAATCACTGCCTTCACTTTCCAAACTAATTGAACTGCGTTTGCTCATCCTGAGGCGGTGCTCTCGCTTGAAAAAACTGCAAAGCCTTAAAGAACTTGCTAACCTTGAGATACTTGATCTTTCTGGTGCCGAGTCCTTTGAGAACTTCCACGACACAGGTTTTTCAGAAATTCCAAAAATTCAATTGATCAACCTCTCTGATACCAAAATTCGAAAGTTACCAGTGTTCGGTGAACTTAAAGACTTGACACGGATCTTATTAAGAGGCTGTCAAGACAATTTACGTCAACTTCCCAAATTGCAGCAGTTAACCAGTCTCCTGATTCTTGATCTTTCGGGGACAAGCCAGTTTAGAAACTTCATGTTCAGGGATTCCATTGCGGAGCTGAATCACCTCAAAGTCCTAAATCTGTCAAAAACTAAAATCAGTAAGTTGCCTCCAATCCCTTGCAATCTCTCAGAACTCAATTTGAGTGGTTGTTCCGAACTTGTAGAACTTCCATCCATCACATCTCTCAATAACCTAGAGTTACTTGATGTCTCCGATGCTCCTGAATTGGCTAAAATCAACCACGAATCCTTTCAACATCTGACGTATCTTCGCTACCTCAACTTTTAGAACACCAAAGTCGAAAATTTACCAACCCTTTCCAACCTTAGAAACCTTCGCCAGGTCTTGCTAAGGAATTGTTCTTTGTTACGAAATCTGCCAGCAATAGAAGGAGTTACGAGACTTGAAGAGCTGGACTTATCAGGTTGTAGTGCTTTGCAGGTAAATGAAAGTATTATTGAATCTTTCAGAATCAACATGCCATACCTTAAGCTCAACCTTGATCAATGTGGCTCCAATTTAGCAATCACAAATAGTTCCAATCAATCTCCAAGCTAGTTGAATTTGTTTTGTGAAGAGCTCACTGTATATAAATATGTAGCCTAGTTTGTAACAGATTAATTGAGTCAATACATATTCTTCTTGTTGAAGCTTCTATGTTTTTGATTTCCTCAAACACCTCTGTGTATACTCTTGTTTAATTAGCTGCATTTTCATAGAAATGTGCCATTCAAAAGCTATCCATTCTTTGGAGTAATGCTAGGCTGCTCAAAATGTGCCCGGTGATTTATAGGATGTTGACAACTCACATGAGACATCATTTGTGTATGGATTTGAACACATTTTGAACAGCCTAGTATTACTCCTTTGGAAGTTTCTATTGGAGATAACTAAATGAAATGTATTTTGAATGTCAATGGTAGACTAAAGGATGTCTCTTAGATTGTCAATGATAAAAATATACATATATTAAAAGTTCAAATGTGATATTATAGTTAGAAGAGTCGTTAAAATGTTGTAACCAATATTTTCTTAAAAATAAAAACAAATAAATAAATGCTTGTGAGCTCATTCGGAAGGGTAAAAAGATCATATTATAGTTAGAAGGATTTTAAAGTGTTTCAATCAAACAATCTCAAAAAATCTTTTGAATTCAAAAAACGTTTTTGAAAAACAACATACAAACAACAACGGAAAACTCAAATTTGTACTTAATTTGAATCCTCAATTTATTATCATTAAGGAAAACATTTAGGCCCTGTTAGACACATCGGATTTGCTTGGGATTGGACAATTTTAGTCCTTATCCTACATTTGGTGAAATTTACTTATTCTTATTATACTTTATATTATTGGCATATTAATAATTATAAGTTAGCAATAAAATAAAAACGAAACATAAAGACATTAAAAATTCCAAATGAAAAATACAATAACTTGATGGGGTGTGGAATATTCATAAGTTGAAGTCTGTTCTTCCTCGGGAGGTGGTTCACAAAATAGCCAGCATTCATGCTGGGAGGGATTATAGTGGTCCAGATAGAGTTATTTGGGGTGCTTCCAAAGTTGGGACATTTTCTGTCAAGTTTGCCTTTGAAGGGCTTTTTCAGGATATTAGCTATCCTTGCTGGCAGTGGAGGTTTATTTGGAACCTAAAAATTCCTCCCAAAGTTCATAGTTTCTTATGGTCTCTTCTTCATGGTAAAACTCTTACCAATGCTCAGAGGTTTGTTAGAGGGCTTTCTAGTGAGATTATCTGTCCTCGTTGTAAAGCTGGTGACGAAGATCTTGATCATCTTTTTCGCAGTTGTAGTTTATTTGTGGATATTTGGGAAGATATTTGCACAGGTGTTTCTCAGACATCCACTTTCCAAGGTGATTTTGATGATTGGTTGTTCCACAACCTCATGAATGACTCTCTGGTGGATGGTATATTTCCTAGTTTTGTACTGTTTGCCTTGAGTTGGTGGTTTATTTGGAAATGGAGATGTAAGCATATTTTTAAGGCCAGTTCAAGACCCCTAATGTGCCTTGTCGTTTGATCAAAAATTATGTGTCAGATTGGCTGTAGGCAAATGTTGATAATGGTAAGTCTTTGAACAATGAGACTATGTTTTTGTCCTGGGATCCACCTATAGAAGATTGGGTTAAATTAAATGTGGATGACAGTATGAGCAAAGATCTTAGGACTATTACAACAGGTGGGGTGCTGCGTGACCATAAGAAGCAATGGCTTGGTGGGTCTGCTCTCAATAAAGGTACCGGTAGTGTCTTGGAAGCTAAACTGCTGGGGCTCTTTGAAGGCTTAACTCTTGTGTGGAATTCTGGTTTTAGAAAAGTTGTTGTGGAGTCTGACTCCATTGTGGCAGTTTCTCTCCTTAAAAGTGTAAATAACCTAAACCATCCTTTTTTTAGTCTAATTCAGAGCTGCAAAAAGTTGATTGCAGCGGATTGGTGCTGCAAGGTGCATCATATCTATAGAGAGAGCAACAGACCGGCTGATAGCCTTGCGAGGATAGGCCATTCTATGGATCCTGGTATTGTGTATTTTAATGAGCCTCATTCTCAGGTTGTTGCTGTCTTTGAAGCTGATGTTGTAGGCTTTGTGTTAGCTAGGCAAGTGGCCTTACCTGCTTAGCCTCCCTATCTCCTTGTCGCTATCCCTGGGCATTTAGCCCCCCCTTTCACCAATATATATATATATATATATAATAACCTAGACATTAAAATAAGGGTTCAAAAATTAAATGTCACTATTTGAACGCGGTTTTGTAAGAAAGTTACCACATTTGTAATTTATGTTTAAAAGACATAAATTTAGGTGATTAGACAAAAATACCCCTTCCAAGTCACTTTTTGTCGTTTTCAAACCTAGAGAGACAAACAAGAGAGAGAAAACAGTAGAGAGAGAAAGCATCAGCTGTAAAAATATAGGCCTGAAAATCTGACGGCAAAGTAACTGGCGGTGGCACTACAGCCCTAAAGTCGATAGTTCAGATGAGCATCTGCAATCAATAGTGGTAAGTAGAGTTATTATTTGTTGTCGTTTTTGTTCTTGATAAGTTTATGTGACTATTTGATGTTGGGTGTTGTTTAGACTTGTAGATTAGGTTTGATTTGTCGATCTGAGTATGGTTCTAGGTTAGGTTAAGGTTTCAATTTTTGAAAAATTTGTGTAGAAAATGATGAAGATCTAGGTTTCCAAGCCTTTTAACACTGTGGTCGAGGCTTTTAACTTATGGTCCGAGCTTTTTTATGAATATTAGGTTTGTCAAATTTGAATCTTCGAGCCATTGTAAATAGTTTCCAAGCCTTTTAACAATGTGACCGAGTCTTTTGAAAAACTGTTCGAGCCTTTTAACTTGTGGTTCGAGTTTTTTTTTTATAATGATTATTAGGTTTGTCAAATTTGAATCTCTGAGCCTTTGTAAATAGTTTTCGAACCTTTTAACACTGTAGCTGAGCCTTTTGAAACACTGTCCGAGCCTTTTAACTTGTGGTCTGAGCTTTTTTTTATTTATATTTATATATATATATTTTTTGTTATGAATATTAGGTTTGTTAAATTTGAATCTACTAGCCTTTGTAAATAGTTTCCGAACCTTTTTAATCAGTTCCTAAGCCTTTTCATGAATTGTTGGATCCTTTTGTATGAACATTTAACTTTGTTTTTATTTTATTATTATTATTATTATTATTATTATTATTATTATTTTATGTCCGAGCCTTTGTTAGATGTATTCGAGCCTTTATAAGTAATGTCCGAGAGTTTGTGAGTAACGCCTGAAACTTTGTGAGTTATTTCCGAGCCTTTTTAACAATTATTTTGTTTTTGTTAATTTTGTATCCCCAAGCCTTTTAATGAACTACCCGAGCCTTTTATTTAACTACTCGAGCCTTTTATAGTTTAGTAACTTATATGCTTTTTTTCTGTGAAAATGCAGATAAGGAATCAGCTCATGAGGAATCAGCTCAAGGATTTGCTTAAAACTCCAGTGGGAGAATAGTACGAGGGAAAAAATAACTCGGCATGACCATTTCGATGACCTTCAAGATATCGACGGCGCACTTAACAGGGTACTTGAACATCTTGCGATAGATGAATGATGTCGATATACTAATTCTTGTTTTGGACATTTCCTTTGGATGCATCGTAAGATGAAGTTTTCGACTGGCATTGTCCATCGGTTGCTTATGCGCGAGTTGCATCACGATGAGCCGAAACATGAGATGACATTTATGTTTGGTCGTCATTGGGTCCGGTTCTCGAAGGTTGAGTTTTGTCTGATCACTGGTTTGAAGTTCGGAGTCATTCCCGACACGGCGAGGTATGATATGGTAGAGAATGACATACATGAGCGGTACTTTGGTGGTCGAGATGAGGTCGAGTATGAACAGCTGAGATCAGTTATGCGGATTGATATTTTTGAGGAGCAGTACAATGCGGTTAAGCTGAATTGTATACAATTACAATGGTCTAACTACAATGGTCTAACTATGATTTCAGATGTTTGCGAGGCCTGAATTGGTGTCGACGACCATTGAGAGGGTTGAACAATACTACAGGAGTATAAACGAGGGAGACAGTCTGTATAATGTCACCGATAGAGTGGACATTTTGGTACCAGATCCCAGACAATAGACTATTGCTGGAACCAGTGATACTGAGGGTACGACTGTCGGAGCCAGTGACACCGAGGGTTCTGAGCTGGAGGGTGGCGATGGGACTCCCGTGAGGCTTAGGCGGGTTCGATTTGTGATACTCGGATATCGTCCAACTGAAGGTGATTCACGAGGAGGTGTTGGAGGTAATCCAAAGGTATTTAAAAATATTTGTACTGTATTATTTTATTTCAAACGAGTGAACGGTTTTAGTATTGACAATTCGAAATCCTTTCAGGATCCTTGGGAACGTAAATTTGCTAAAGTGTTGGATGCCATCCGAGATTTAAAAGAGTATGTCTAAAAGAGTGATAAGAAACGAGATCAGCAGCATACAGAGTTGTTGGGCTTGATCCGAGCACTTCAGGGTTTGACATCCCAGTTCTATTGGGATGGTCCACCGTTTGATGACCAAGACTTTAGTCCTAGAGACAGAACATGTAGTCATCAAGAGTGGATAGACCCACAGACCAGACGTGATCAACGAGCTACTACGGAGACAGTATCCGATTAGTAGGGGCCTGTTGTGACAGAACGAAACCAGACTTATGATGGTACAGAGACAGCACTATTGGAGCAGGTACCTTCTTAGGGTTTACCAGAGCAGCTGCTACATCATCCTATTCATACCTAGGACCGTGGGTTCGAGCATGCAGATCGTCATGTTCATCCCCAAGACCACACATTGTACCTATCGTCGCAGTGCACCCCTCCAGGTGATCCATATGAACATAGTTCCTCTTCACAGCACACCCCTCCGGTCGATCCCAACGCAACACACCCCTCCAAGCGATTCACAGGGACAGAGTTCCTCCTTACAACACACCCCTGACGGCGATCCACAGGGACAGAGTTCCTCATCACAGTGCACCCCTCAATTGGATCCCAGTACTTTAGACAGTAGTCCGCCCCACGTTTAGCCTCAGTAGCGGGTTCGTAGGCGAGGTTAGCAGCTGATGACCCCATACACTGACCCATGTCGGTCGAAGAGGCTAAGGACACTACTACAGCTATCAACACATGTATTCAGGCCCAAGGATTTGGTAAATGATGACCAGCTTGCGGCTTACCAAGCTTACAAGACGAACACTGGAGAATTTTAAGTATAATTGTACATATTACAATCTTTTGTTAGTATTTTGAAACACCTAAGTAAAATTACTTGGTTATCTAACATCTTCAACAATTATGCATACGTGATGTGGATCTACATGAGCCAGTTGTTGTCACTTGGTTCCAGTGGTTGCAAACCAACTATATAGAGTTGGAGGATACTGTATGTTCTTTACTTGAACTGTCTGTATAAGTTTTTTTTTTTCAGTATTGGTAGAATCCTAACAATATAAAATGTTGAAATTGTTAGCACATTGACGCATACCTGCATATTCTGTGGAAGCGTCAATGGGCATACCCCACTGTCTACAGTCAGAGGATCAACATACTGGATTCACAGTTCTATGTAAGTGTTTTTATTGTACGGTTTTCGCTTGTGCATTGATGTGTTTCATACATCTTTTACCTAACGTTTCGATAAATTTTCTATGTACAATTATGGTTATATATTCAGTGGGGGAGAATTATGACTAGTGTGGTTATGGGCAAACCCCCTAAGGGTTGGTCTGTGTTGAAGTACAAGTGGTCCGCTGAGGACCTTATGGTGGTACGTGGATTGCTCCCGTCAGGAAACCGGCCATGGCACGAGGTTGACATGGTGAGTGCTTAATCTATATGATTTTAATGTGTATAATAATTTGACACTGATAACACTTTGTTGAAACACCTACAGGTTCTGATTCCTTACAACATTGGACGGCAGCATTGGATCCTAGCCAATGTCGACCTCACAGTCGGGAAGATCTACCTGTTAGACCCCGTACAGACAGGAAGTTACCTGGCACAACAATAGGTCTCGTGTTTAAAGTGGTTTTTACCCTCGATGTTGAGTTAGGTCGAGTTTCATGCTAACAGACGGAGGGATGATGCGACATACGACATACGTCTTAACAGATAGGCCCTTTCAGATAAGCTTTGTGTCTACATCATGTGTGCCCCAACAGACTGCAAGGTATGATTGTTTCAATATCTTATTCTATCACGTTTGGTTTTAATAACATTCCATTCTAACGATTGTTCAAGTGGTGAATTGCAGGGGTAACTATGATGCCTATACTTTTAGATTGGCAGAGTACCTACTAGCGAAAAGGGATATGTTCGACTAGTCGAAAGATGATATGGGTGCCATCCGGGAGAAGATGGTCGTGGAGGTTTTTTGTAACTCTAAGCCCCATTTTGTTTTGTAGTTGATGTACATAACATTTGAATTTTTTTTTTTTTTGAGTTAAAGTGTTTGCAATTAAAAGTAGAGCACACATTTATTACATATATAGAAAACTGAACTGATATCTCTATTTTGTACAAGAGTAACTTTTCATTTACTCTAATCTTCTAGAGCAACTTTTCCTTCTTTAATGATAAGAAAATTAATCAAAAATAATAGTATGCAGATCATGCATAAAAAGATAAACTATCAGAAGTTTAAATGATCCATTTGAAGATTAATCAAAATCAATATAAATCTTAGAATCATATAGAAGTCTTATCTTAGATCATGTTAGAGATGCAATTAAAGCATATACAATAGAATCAAATATCTTAAAAAGTGAGTAAGTCAATGACCAATTAAAAGTTGTAATGGTAAATAATTATGATAAATAGTGGATCAAAGATGAATGCAGCAACATGTAAAATAGAATGTCCCCATATAGAAATTGGTAATTGTATTGAAATAATAAAGTTCTCACAATTACTTGGAGACGTTTGATAAGTGATTCAACAGGTCCATTCTGATTATGAGTACATGTGAAAACTAGATATTGAACATCAATCCCAATTGCTTTGCAATATTCTTTAAATATCTTGTCAGTAAATTCACCAATATTATCAGGGCACATTGACTTGATTGGATAATTTGAAAATTATGCCCCAAAAATTGATAATCTGTGCTAGTAATATAGAGATGTTTGATAATAAACAAACATGTGACATCTCGTAGATGCATCAATTAGAACCATAAAATAATGAAAGGATTCATTTGGGGGATGAATATGTCCACATATATCCCCTTGAATGATGGGGATTTAAAACCAACTTTAGAATGAAATGGTCTTATTACTAATCTGGCTTTGGCTATGGTACAAATAATATATATTTGTTGTACCATACAACACTTGAAAAAGCTAACAAAAACATATATAAAATATATATTACTGCACGACAGCCCAAAAAGCAACCGGTTTCAACCAGTTGCTGCATGTATAATATAATATTTATATATATATTATTAATATAATTATATTATATTACATAATAATTAATAAAAAATGATATTTTATAAAAGAATATATGAAAAATTAATTTTAATATGTGAAAATTTTGAAATAAAATAAAATAATATATTATTTGAAAAAATAATTTTTAAATAAAATAAAATAAAAATTAAGAAAATTTGAATTTGAAGAACGAGTTGAAGGTAGGTTGAACGTGTTTAATATTCATCCTAACGTTAAAATTGTTCCGGGAACAAGTCAACGTAAACCCACATGAACAAGTTCAACGTAGGTTGAACAAGTTTAACGTTCATCCTAACGTTAAACTTGTTCCAACGTTAAACTTGTTCCGGGAACAAGTCAACGTAAACCTTCGTAAACAAGTTCAACGTTGGTTGAACAAGTTTAACGTTCATCCTAACGTTAAACTTGTTCCACGGGAACAAGTCAACGTAAACCTACATGAGCAAGTTCAACATAGGTTGAACAAGTTTAACGTTCATCCTAACGTTAAACTTGTTCCAGGAACAAGTCAACGAAAACCTTCATGAACAAGTTCAACGTAGGTTGAACAAGTTTATCGTTCATCCTAATGTTAAACTTGTTCTGGGAACAAGTCAACGTAAACCTTCATGAACAAGTTCAATGTAGGTTGAACAAGTTTAACGTTCATCCTAACGTTGAACTTGTCCCACAGGAACAAGTTAATGTAAACCTACATGAACAAGTTCAACGTAGGTTGAACAAGTTTAACGTTTATCCTAACGTTAAAATTGTTCCGGGAACAAGTCAACGTAAACCTTCATAAACAAGTTCAACGTAGGTTGAACAGGTTCAACGTAGGTTGAACAGGTTTAACGTTCATCCTAACGTTGAACAGGTTTAACGTTCATCCTAACGTTAAACTTGTTCCGGGAACAAGTCAACGTAAACCTTCGTGAACAAGTTCAACGTAGGTTGAACAAGTTTAACGTTCATCCTAACGTTAAACTTGTTCCACGAGAACAAGTCAACGTAAACCTACATTACCAAGTTCAACGTAAGTTGAACAAGTTTAAAGTTTAACGTTCATCCTAACGTTAAACTTGTTCTGGGAACAAGTCAACGTAAACCTTCATGAACAAGTTCAACGTAGGTTGAACAAGTTTATCGTTCATCCTAACGTTTAATATAAAATAAAAATTTTGATTAATCATTCGATTAATCATTTTGTGCCACATTTCTTTCTAGCAACTTTTACATTTTGAAAAGATTAAAATGCTTTTTGTGCTATTCTTTTTTCATTTCAACACTAGTGATCTAGAATACCAATCACTAAGACAATTTCGAGTCTAGTAAGGTGCGTACAAGAAATAAAATAATATGTCATAATTGTTTAATATAAAATAAAATAAAAAATTTTGATTAATTATTCGAATAATCATTCTGTCATAAATTGTGACTTTGCTTTACATTTTAGCAACTTTTACACTTTGAAAAGATGAAAATGCTTTTCGTGCCCAATATTTTTTTCTTTTCAGCATCAGTGATTTATAATACCCAATTTCTAAAACACTTTCGAGTCTGGTAGGGTGTGTGCAAGCAATGATGATTAATTATCTTTAACTTTAATCTTAACGCTAAACTTGTTGAATGAATAAGTCAATGTAAATCTGAATTAAAATATTAAACTGTTTAATATAATATAAAATAAAAAAGTTTTGATTAATTATTCGATTAATCATTGTGTGCTAAAATTTACTCATGGAAAAATAGACATTGAATAAATGTACAAAAAAATCAAATAAATGAGAACAAACAAAATACTCATAGAAAAATAGACATTGAATCCATGGCCGCACCCCCAAACTTAAATTGAATAATGTCCCTAATGTTTGCACAAAAGCGGGAGGCCAAACGCACAACCGACGCACCATTTAAAAAATATGCACAAAAATCATCCACACTCTTAATCTGTAAAAACAAATAAATAAATACATAATGAGAAAATAAAAAGAAATATAACTTAAACCAAAATAGTACCAAAATAAACACATATGTTCATAAAGCAATAAAACGACAATACTTAAATAGTGAAAGTAGTTTAAAGATAAAAGTCTAACATAAGCAAATTAAAATATAACAAAGCTAAAGTGGGTGAGTGGAGACTATGGGCCCTGATGTGGAGAATTGGGGTCTTGAATTGGCATGTTTGGATCTGATGGTGCTTGGTGTGAACTTCTGTCTGTCCCTCTGGAAGGACGCCCATTTTCTCTTCGGTACATGAATGAGATATCGACGCCATGGGTGACCAAACCCCTTTGGAAAGCATCCAACCTCTCATTTATGTTAGAGAATTCAGTCATATAGGCCTGGTGGTTGGAGCTCATCTGCTAGCTAATTGTCTGAAGGTATTGGTTGTTAGCTTCTAGTTGTGAAGTAATCCTCTGTATCATCTGAGACATGGTGGGGAGCTGAATACTTGTGCCCCCAGCGGATCACCTCCGAGGTTTTGGTCATTATAATCTTCGTCATCTGGATCATTCGATAGAAAGTCATCTTCATTGAAGCCCATGTCACCATCATCAAACACATTAGGCCCGATTGGCCTAACCCCCCTACGTCTTGCAAGTTCATTGTATGTCTTCTTCCCTATGTCAGTTGTAGGATTAATTATGTTGCCTTCTACCCTATTCCATTCAATGCCAGCCTCTTCACAAAAATGGATGATAAGGCATGGGAAAGGTAGTGGCCCTTTTGTCTTCACACCCTTATATATGCTCTGCACAATGATCTGACCAATGTCCATTTGAAGCATGTGTTTCGCACAAAACAGATGGCGTGCGGAGTCAAAACTTAGATCAGAGCGATGGGTCTTTGGAGTCAATAAGTAGTCAAAGAACATAATCCAAAAGGTCGCATCTAGCTTGAGTTCGGTTAGTAACAAAGGATGGCGATACTCATTCTAAACCGGGTCTTCATTCATCCTTAAGTCAGCGGTCAAATGTCTGTTATATGGCTCGAAGAACTCATGGTTAGGAAAGCCGTCAACATAGCCGCTTAGTTCTTGAGAACTCGCAAACTACTCGTTGATCCTGGTTGCTGTAATGAGGACCTCCTTTCCTCGAACTGTCACGGGAAGCCCTTGAGTGAAACGGTGAGGAACCATGGCATAGTAAAATTCTCTAACCAAATCCAGTGCCGCCACGTTAGAAGTCCTCATAAAACCATGCCAATCCAACCCTTGTACAATCTGTGGCACGAACGTGGTCCCAAAAACCTTCAAATTGATCCCCTTTTCTGGCCACACCTTCCTGTTACCATACAATGCCCATCTTGTAGGGTTATCAGCCGGTGAAACGATTTCACCCTTTCCTTTCCCTAAGGGCGGAAGCCATGCGAAGGGATCCGAACCTCTAAATGATGACCCTTTCTTGAGAATTTGCTTGGGTTTCTTACAACCTGCCATTATCTAAATTGTAATCGCACACCAAATATATCACCACACTTCAACTCTAAGCACAATATCACACCAAACTTAATTTCTAAGCACAAATGCACAATTAACATGCCATAATCTCTAAGCACAAATGCCACAGCACACTTAGTCTAACATAAAATTTGCAAAACATTAAAAACGAATATGTAATTGATCCTCTAATCAATACCCAATCAACTATGTCTCTCAACAAGCACTTGAAAGTCACTATAATCCCCAATTTCGTTTCAATCATCCATCTCAAGTCAAAGCAACACTAAGTTGTAGATACATATGCAAACAAGATGCATCTTTTCAAACAAAAATGGAGAAGATTAGGGCTAGGCTTACATTGGAGACAGAGGCATTGTTGCTGCAGCCATTGAGAGACCCTTTGTGGAGAGAAATGGTGTGTTTTCATTCAACTATCACGACCTAGGGTTATTTAGGTAGAAATTGCGTCGAGGCGATCTTGTGGTGATCTTGGGGAGATCGCTTTTTGAGGTCGCCTTCTCTATACGACGCCGTTCTATTTAGTGAATAATCATAGCGACCTTGAGGTGATCTTATAGAACCCGCCCTGTGGTCACTATCTTCTCGGTACATAGACCTGTTTTCCAATGTTAAGGGCGATCTTGTGGTGATCTGGGTGAGATCGTCTTGGGGTCGTTATCCTCTCGGTTTGAAGACCTATTTTCAATGGGAAGGGAGACCTTGGGGTGATCTCAGTGAAAACGCCCTGGGGTCGCTAATCTCTCTGTTTGAAGACCTGATTTTCAATGGGAATTGCGACCTTGGGGTGATGTGGGTAAGATCACCCTGAGATCGTTATCCTCTCAGTTTGAAGACCTGATTTTCAATAGGAATTGTGATCTTAGGGTGATCTGGGTGAGATCGCCCTAAGGTCGCTATCCTCTCGGTTTGAAGACCTTTTTTTCAATTGGAAAGGCGATCTTGGGGTGATCTGGGTGAGATCGCCTTGAGGTCAATATCCTCTCGGTTTGAAGACCTTTTTTCAATTGGAAGGGTGACCTTGGGCTGGGGTCGTTATCCTCTCGGTTTCAACGGTGGTTTTCTTCATGTCAATGGTGACCTTAGGATGAGCTTATTGAACTCGCACTGGGGTTGCTACAAGTGACACATGTCAATATTATGTGGTCCACTAACTCTTCCAACATCCAAAATTTCCACATCATAAAAACTTTGAGTATCATTTCTGACGCAAAACCTCTCTTATTCCTCCAACTATAAACCTACATACACACTCAAACTAAGTGCAGTCTTCCACCAGATTTGTGTGGATCTAAATGCCATTACGCAAATATGAAACATTCAGCAGATGATTCCCAATCCTCTACCGTTTGAAAGACATCAGTATTTGTTCAGTATTTCGTAAGTAACTGTATCCAAATGTTGTTCCTCATTTTTTATGAAATAGGATTGTATTGAAGTTTATCTGTATATATTCCCACTGAAATTATTAAATGTTCATGGATTGTAGGTAGTAATATGGATATTAGTCATGGAATGTTTAGCAACCGAACTAGACATGTGGATTTGAACACTGAAGGCACTATAGGTGGCATGAGGCAGATACAACACATGAAGACAATGATCAGTATAATCCAAATGATACGTACAACAACAATGAATGGCCATTTCATGTGTCGTTCATTCATGGTAATGCTGTCACAACCTTAGGTTTTTCTAATGATAATTTGGTGCAATCGGTTGATGATCTCTTACATAGTGATCATATAAGTTTATATGTCAAAGATATTATGGGGAATGAGTTTATATTTGTTACTGTTGCTGAGGAGTTTTACAAGAAATATTTATATGGTATGGGGTTCAGCATGCGTAAGGACAGGTTGTGTCGGGACACTCATGAATTAATTACAATTCATGGGTGGGTTTGTTCAAAAGAAGGGTATAGATCAAAAAAACATGTTGATAGAACCGATAGGGTACATGAACCTAGAGGGCAGACTCGGGAAGGTTGTTGGGCATCATTGAAAATTAATTTTGATAGGGAGAAAATGTTATGGATTGTTACAGAGTTTGTCACAGAGCATACTCATAAGTTATCACCTGGCAATCACAGGAAATTCCTTCGTTCTCATAGAAATGTTAAAGATAGTGATATAGCACAAGTGCAATCACTCAGATCAGTTGGAATGAAAACTTCACAAGTGATGGACCACCTTCTGGATCAGTCAAGTAGTTATGCGGGTGTTGGACACACCATGAAAGACTTACAAAACAGTCTGGACACCATACGCAGGTCTACTTCCAATAATTCCGATGCTGATTCAATTATCTCTTATATGACTACGAAATCGGAAATGGATCTAGGATTCTTCTTTCAGTACGCAATTCTTGAAGATGGTAGCATGGGAAACTTATTTTAGTCCGATGCAATGTTACGACACAACTACAATGTATTTGGTGATGTAATGTCATTCGACTCAATGTACCAAACTAATTCTTATAATCGACCGATTGTGATTTTTATTGGTGTGAACAATCATACGAAAACGATAATTTTTGGGTTCGGGTTGTTGGTGGATGAGACGGTCGATACCTACACTTGGATATTGCAGACATTCTTAGAAGCTATGCATGGTAAATGTCCAATTTCGGTAGTTACTGATTGGTGATAAAGCTATGAGTAAGGCCCAAAGTTCAGTTATACCTTCGGCCGTATGCCGCCTTTGTTCTTGGCACCTTGAGCGCAATGTGCAGACAAACGTAGGTGATATCAGGTTTACTCAAGCATTTACCGATTGCATGTTGACCTATATGACGGAGTCAGAGTTCGAGACCCAGTGGTTGAAAATCACTGAGAGGTTTGGGTTGCAACATAATGAATGGATGAAAAAGATGTATTGTAAATGGAAGCTATGGGCAGAAACCTTCTTACGAAGTACGTTCTTTGGTGGTTTACGGAGCACACAACGGTCCGAGAGTATTAATTCTTTCCTTAATCATATTTTGCATAGTAGGCTGAAATTGTATGAATTCATGAGTCATATCGATCGAGCAATGTCGCGACTACGAAACAACGAGTTGAAGGATGCTTATAATAGCATTAACGAGCATCCAGTCCTCGTAACCCATCTGTTAGAATTGGAAAAACATGCAGCCGAAGTGTATACGCGAAACACATTTTCTTGGGTGCGAGATGAAATCAAATCAGAGGCAAAACTAAGCATAGTGAATTGCGTTGCCGATATGGAGAGTGTGGTGTACACATTCAAGAAGTTTGCTGATGGTGATAAAACCTAGAATGTGAGGTACACACCATCTACAAACATTTTCAAATGCTCATGTCTAATGTTTGAGACAAGAGGTATTCCTTGTTGCCATGCATTTAGTGTCATCAAAGCCATGAACCAACAACACGTACTTGAGACACTCATAATGTAGCGTTGGAAAATAAATGAGAAGGATGTCTTAGGAGTCAAATCATCTTCTACCGTGACTACTCCACATAAACAGCAAATTGCCAGGTATGCATCCTCTTATTGTTACTATAGCATACAAAGAACATATATCAGTTTCCAGTGATCGGTTACAATTGATTTACCGGTTAGTAACGCTTGCATATCTAGTACTATGTTGTTGATTGAAATGTCTTTTGTTTTCCTATTATATGTTGATGTAGATATGGTGCCTTGAGTTCAAAGTGTAGCAAAATGAGTTATTATGCATCAATGTCAACCGAAGGTTACAAAGAAGCAAATGTGGCGATTGATAAGTTAACAATTCAAATGAAGGGATTATTGCCATCGTCAAGTACAGGTCGGGAAGAACATGTACATTGTACAAAAACACAATCGAGTGTCCACGTTAAAGACCCACTCGTAGAAGCAACAAAGGGTTCGATGAGAGAGAACAAAAAAATTAGTGGGATGGTGCTTAAATGTGGGAACTGTGGATAGCCTGGGCACACAAAAAAGACATGCCGCGCACATGTTAACAATAACATTAGTGCAATGGCAAGCAATGGAGGTTCGATAACGCGATCCACTTTACAACCAACCACGTATGGAAATTTAGTGCAGTCTTATGACTCTCAATATACTGTGGACAGTGACGGTCGATGCCATGAGTTTGCATTCCAAAATCCGGGACAACCATTGGGTAACTTCAGCAACCAGATGAATTACAATGTTTTTGATATGAGAAGCTCAACACCTGAAATGTACATGCAACAAAACCAATGGTGGAGGCCACATAACATAATCTGATATATTTGTGTGCCATTGTTAATCTTGTATTCATGGTGTCATAACCTACGTTATATGACTCGCATGAATACGTAAAAGTTGATCTTTAAAAATAGGCCTATTTTGTAATGTGGTGGCAGTTATAACTATAGTTTATAAAAGCTTTGATGGTAGAGGTATTTTGTTGCCACTATCTTGAAATAATGTAATCACTTGCAAATAAATTATGTTGCTAATATGTACACCCAAAGTTAAAGCTGCATATGTTACTTTGAATTGGGTTATAGTTGTAATAAATCAAGACTCCTATGTTTTACAAATTGGGTTGTATTCATAATAGATCAGGAGTAAATTAATTACAATTGGGATATATATATATTTATATATAATCAGCCGTGACTTAATATATAAGTTACAGACACAGTGAAAGAGTAAAAACACAATGTAGGATCGAAAATGAAAGGATGTACAAGAATAAGAACACATGTGACCTTACATTTATAAACCCAAATCCAACCATATACATAAAATTTTAGTAAAAAAATTTCAGTTGAACTGAAAAGATGAAGACCTAGCCCACCCGTGTGCAAGATCTCCCACGTAGTGCCACATATACACAAAGAACAAAATGAAAAAACATTTTTCCAGTGATACTATCCAGCACATTAACATCCCATTTACAAAAAGAATACAAAAATCAACGGTTGAAACCCAACAAACATTTAATCCATGAGAGCCGCCTCTTTACCTCTCAACTTCCGGTTTGGTGGCGCTCTCAACTTTAAAGGGGCCAAGACTTCATTGTTGGACAGTAATATATTATAGTGTTCTTTGGCATTTTTCTTCAAAGACAATAGGTTGGTGTTACTAGGGAAAAGTGCTAAGAAACGAGCTAACATCAAACGCCGACACTAAGAATGAAACTGTAAAAGAAGTGGGAAATGTCATGGTTAAGTCACCCAAAATATAGTGCAGTAATCAAAACATATGATTTTACGTAGGTGAACGTACCGATTCCATCTGAAGAGGTGTAGGGCAGTTGTCATCCATGAACATGCAAACTAAGAGGCCACAATCATAGCCATTGGGTTAAGCGGGTGCTTCGCATCTGAGACAGTGATTGATGTGAATGAGAAGGTTTTTGGGAAGGCAACAACAATGTCATCAGCAAGAACAATGTCAAGCGACTGCATCTAAAAGAAAAACAACATGTACATTACTGCAGGGCGAATGATTACAGTGGAAAATATGGGGTTTACTAAGGTGGTAAATTAAACTCTTGTAAAGTTAGGGACATACCAATTTTTGAACTTGGGTCAGTCGCGTCAGATCATCCTTTCGACGAGGTGGATTGGAGTCACAGATTCAGCAGTCTTGTTTTTTCAGGTCAACTATCGCCAGATACCAATTGTTGCGTAGATCATGGATATGAATGTAAATCTAATATTTTGATGAAAAGGTCATTATAAATATACATTACAAAAAATAGACAATTTGAGCATGGACAAAATTAAGGTGGACAAAATAAAAAACCAAGGGTAATCATGCGTCACCTTTTCACATCTACGAATATTGTACATGTATGACGCCCGCAATTTTGAAAGAGATTTCTTCAAGGTAAATTGTTTCCCATCTCCACAAGTAAAAATTGTGTACTGCGTACGAAAAAGTACAAACACATTGGTTATATGTTCCATATCATGATTACTGGACAGCTATAAACATATAAGCATAAAAATGAACAGAAGTATACCGCGTAGTTCATAGACAAGAACCATTTAAGTTGTGACCTTTTTGACTTCAATATCATTGATTTGTACTCGGGAATAAGATTAATGATCTGCGATAGAATATGGTGCATTATAAATGTTAAGTTACCAACAATAAAAGGTCGTGAAGTTTATATAATGAGTAAAAGTGATAGGGTTGATCATTCAGAAGGTGAATATCAACAAACCTCACTATCCAAATATTTGGTAGGTTGGTTCTAAAGTTCTGAAACTTTTCCTCGTTACAGTTAAATGCCCAAGATCGACAATAACCATACTGCAACGGTAAGAAACAAGAAGAATACGAAACTATTAAACACCCAATAGTTATATGTAAAAAACCTATAATTGCACAGAATTGTAAATTGAGGATTACAATAAACAGAATGCATGCTTACGATGATGGTAGGTCTTTTGAAAATATGTAGATTATCAATTGCTCATCAAATGTATTAAGGAGAATGCCTATTCGGAATCGGCCATAACGGTAGTTTGTGGACTCATTAACGGGTACGGCAATGTACGGTAAAATTTGAAAGCGGCTCGGCTTTTGAATTGAGGTTGATCTTGTTTTGATTATTCGTCGCTTCTTAGAAGATTGTGACTCATGTTCATCCTACACAACAATTGATAGTCAAATAGAATTGTCGTATAAGTGTTAATAAAAAGACATTTATATAGCAAATACAAGAAAAAAAAAAAACCGGGAGCAAACCTCGTCTACTAACAAAGGAACGGTAAGGACCGGAGGAATATAATAGGGATTATCATTACGCAGATCTTCCATGGGTAAATCAGGTGCAATCCTATCTTCTAATGGCGGCTCACTAGGTGCTTTTATCCAACTTGGGGTGGATTTAGAAATTGTCTGTTCATGTTGAGGTAATGTTCGGGTGTTATTTGATGAAACCTCAATGTTAGGATGTTGACTTGTAGGATTAGAAAGAGGCCGTGATGATGGTGGAGGTGGAGTAGGATTTGGAGGAATGTTATGCATGGAATTATGATGGTTGCTTATATTATGTAAGTTGTTATCCGGGTTCTTGTCCTCCGCCGAACTAAATTTGTCATACAAGAAATTGACCTTTGTTCGGATATCATCAAGTTCAGTCTTCATTGTAGATTGAATTTCTTTGACCAGTTGTAGGAAATCAGCAATACCTTTCATGTTGGCATGATTGCCTGTTACAAGTACTTGATTGGCCTGACTGGTTTCTCCATGTACAGCACAATTATATTGACCATTTGATTGTGTTGGTTGCTTGAAGAATTCCTCAACCGAAATCTACATCATTTTTTGAAAATAGATGTCATACAACAATGAAAATAGATTTGTCATATTCAATGCAGTTAAAGATAATTTAGTGATCTATAAATTGGATAGACAAAGTACAAAATACAGATTTTGTTACTTCCAACACCATTTTCGGTGTGCAGCCGAAATACACACTTCTTAATCTTTACGTTTGTCCAACAAACAACTGGAAATACTGCTTTATCGACGATCGGAGGGTCCCATTGAAATGTGTGCAAGTAAAACAACTACAGAAAAAAAAACAAGGTTAAAAATAAGTTCAATATGACATGATATAGTGATATTTTAAACATAATCTTTATCAAGGTTTTTTACCTGAAGAAACAGCACACACCAGGGAATGCAACATGTCTGTATAATTGGCCGGTTCTTGTGAAACTTCTCAATCCCTTCACAAAGTGAAGAAAAGCACCAACTGGACCAGTTTTTCATAGAAATAGTATCAACATCCCTTAAAAGAATCTTGTACCCTGTCTAAACATAGTCGTTAGCTGAAGGAGAGAGGATGGTGCCCAACAAAAATAAGCACAATGTCACCTTGAATTCGTCATCGGTCGTAGTCATCTCCTCCAAGGAATGCTCTATGTCTTTCAAAAAGATGCCAAGAGATGTGATAGGAAACTTTGATTTCCAAAAGTCTAAGTTAGGGACATCTCCGGATATAGATATCTGATCTCCTAAGTCCGAAATCCCCAAAACTCGAGCAAATACAAAGGAGTTTAGCACAAGCCTCCGGCCGTGGATATCAATTGAAGAAGCTTTGGTGTCAAAATTATCAACGAAACATCGACAGATCTTGAGCCGTAGACGTCCACAATCGAGGGCAAGTAAGTTTCCAAACCCCAACGCATGAACATCCTGTTTTTGCTCTTCGGATAGTTTCTTAACAATCCGACACCACCTAGAGGGCGTACACCTTGTGTCGATGGTTTCAGCTCTATGGCCCAGATGACTTGTTGTGACTGGGATTTCTTCATATGTTGGAGGGCAGTCAGAGTTGTTGAGGATGACAAAAGACTCATGGTGAGGCTGCTTACCAGAAATATTTCTGGCAGCAACTGCACCATCAGTAGCTTGTCCAAATTTTGCACGCTCTTCTATCTGTAACGAATGCCATGTCTTTCCAATTTTACTTCGTGACTGCAAAAAACGTGAAATATGGCAGATTGTTATATTGATGGTCTGAATATCAACTAAGGGAATGAAAAGTAGTACTTGTAGTAAATGTATATAACCTTTGAGTTCCCATTAGCATCTTTCTTTTTGCATTCAAATTTCCTGGATAGATAACAACCAAATGGTTAGTTTACATGGAAAAGATATAAAAATAACAAACTAGAGTAAAGCATATGATAATGTGGACATACAAATAATTAATCCATGCACTCTTTCCAATCTTCGGTTTTGACAAGTTTGTTATGGAGGTTGTTTTATGAGACCCACTATTCTTCTTTTCACGAATTCCTTTTTTCACCATTTTCGGTCTATACATCAATGGTAATAAATATTCAAGCAATAACATGGATAACAAAATGAATGAATATATAAATGGATTACAAAATAACGTTCAGTAAGTAATATATTATGCATATATTTAACGAGATTATGAAGTAGACATATTCAAAAGATAAAACATCGACTCATACTGACGACTTTAATGTTATTTTAGTTTTTATGCAAAAGAGAATAGGACTCTTACTTTGAATGGCCATGTGATGTGTCATGTAATGTAAAGTACCTGGGATCTAAGGTTCGTCTTCTTCTCTCCTGCCTTGTTCACTGTTGTCAACGGTCTAGGTTCCTTGATCTGCTGAAACTCAAATACTCACATAACATTTTAGCATTAACTTACCAAAAAACATTTACAAAGACGTAGCTATGATATATAAAATAGATTGTACAAGATAAAATATACATAAAACTAACTAGCATAGACATAAATAATAGACACTCGGTATGTGGTGTTGTGTCACATGTGTACTCTACCGGCACCATTCCGGGTAGGAGTAAGTCTGAGTATTCCAGCCGATATACGTCGTGCCCAATAGAGATTATAAATTAGTAACAGAACTGAAAGAATAAAATAACTTACAAAATTTAGCTACGAAGATGTACCTCCGATACAGAAAACTAAATAGCATAAACGGAACAAATAGACACTTGGTACGTGGCGTTGTGTCACATGTGTACTCTACCGGCACCATTCCGAGTAAGAGTAAGTCTGAGTATTCCAGCCGAAATACTTTGTGACCAATAGAAAATTTACAATAGTAACAGAACTTAAAGAGTAAAAAAAATTACAAAATGCAGCTACGAAGACGTAGCTATGATATATATGATAAAATGTACAAGACAATATATACATAAAACTAAATAGCATAAACGGAAGAAATAGGCACTTAGTACGTGGCATTGTCTCACATGTGTACTCTACCGGCACCATTTTGAGTAGGAGTAAGTCTAAGTATTCCAGCCAATATACTTTGTGCCTAATAGAAAATTTAGAATAGTAACAGAGCTTAAAGAGTAAAAAAATTTACAAAATGCAGCTATGAAGACGTAGCTATGATATATATATCATAGAATGTACAAGACAATATATACAGAAAACTAAATAGCATAAACGGAACAAATAGACACTCAGTATGTGGCGTTGTGTCACATGTGTACTCTACCGGCACCATTCCGGGTAAGAGTAAGTTTGAGTATTCCAGCTGATATACTTTGTGGCCAATAGAAAATTTACAATAATAACAGAACTTAAAGAGTAAAAAAAAATTACAAAATGCAGCTACGAAGACGTTGCTATGATATATATGATAGAATGTACAAGACAATATATACATAAAACTAAATAGCATAAACGGAAGAAATAGGCACTCAGTACATGTCATTGTATCACATGTGTACTCTACCGGCACCATTCTAGGTAGGAGTAAGTCTGAGTATTCCAGTCGATATACTTGTGCCCACTAGAGAATATAGAATAGTAATATAACTGAAACAGTAAAATAAATTACAAAAAACATGATTCCGGATAGGATTAAGTCTGAGTATTCCAGCCGATATAATTTGTGACCAGTACAAAATATAAAATAATAAGATAACTTCATAACACAAGTTACTAGCTTTACAAATTCTACAAGGCTCATTACTTCATAAGAGAAGAAGTAAGTTGTAGCACTGCTTTTTATTTGCAAGCATTTGGACCATAAGGAAAGAAGCAGCTACTGTGAAGTAATTACATAAAGCACTTGCATTCTTAATTTACATCTATGGTACTTATATTACTGATACAAGTGACAAAATGACAGCTATGATGATTAACTGAACTAGACAGCACTATTGTACCAACCTTTTCCACCGTATATAACAAGTTTTATTTACTCATGCATTAAGTACTTTCTACCATATTAACTCTATACTTTGTGTGTCGCTTAAACATTATATGATATGTATAGCCCATACAACATTTCCGACACAACATTTATAAACCATGGATTTTCGAACTGTAAGTTTCTCTTTACGTATTGAAGTTACTAACATAATGTATTCCAGAAATTATTGAATAATGAAGATATCGAACAATAGGAAATACATCCGAATCTAAGTCATCCGAAATTATATGAAACAAATTCTCCATAGTTGCACCATATACCAATGAAACTAAAGAATGGTTCAACCACTAAAGAATAAGGCATATGATACTTCACCATTCATGTCAAACATATTTAGAACAGAAAAAGAAAAGTAAAATTCAATGTGAAATCAGTAGTATGGTTAGTTTATAGTACAAGATCCAAAAATTTTAATAATTTAAATCATGACATAATAGTTTTTGGATCACTACATTAGCTGGCAGAAAAAAGATAAGCCTAGGGCAATACCTTCTCAGGAATGTTTTTTATAACAACAGCTCAAATAGCACCACAAAAGTTACCAAAAATGTCTAAAATAAATAGAGATGAAGAATGGTCATGGTTGGGAGAGACCTCCTGCGAAGGGAATTACCAAGACTAAACGAAACGATAAAAAGAACCTTAGATAAATAACCTTATATTTCAACATTCAAGAAGAGGGAGACAAATCGAATCCACAAACTTATGGACGTAGTTGTAAATAGCTTACCATCGAACCAATCTTAATTTTGACAATTCTATTATAGTTAAAATTACACAGAACCTAATATATAAACAACTTCGGTTGAAATGATATTTCAATTTATATATGTTATAACCAAAATGAACCCTCAAATCATAAACAAATCATACATAAACATACTTTTAAACTTAAAACCTAAATCTAATTTCACATTTTTACATATTATTATATAACAAGTGGATTAATTGCATTTTAAAATCCCCCACCATATTTGTACCCAAAGATTTGTTGGTTTCACTTATAATTCCATATATATATATATATATATATATGTATATAAATATATAAACATATAAATAAAACATCAAATGCTGTAAAATGTATATAGATTCTACAGCTTCACACCTAAGACTCAGTTTGTAGGAACAATAAAAGCTCAAAACCGTTTTCGGGATCACTACACAACATAATTGTATATGAATTAAAAATAGGAAAAACTAACTCATTTAATTTCATCAACCTAACTAACACTAAATCAAGAAAAATTTAAAGGGGACTACTACCGGTTTCAATAATGCATCAGAGTTGAGATTGATAATCAAAATAGCAATAAAACACATTGTAGATGCTCGTAAAGTACCATATATTTCAATTATCAATTAGAAGAGAAACCCAATTTAGCTATAAATATCATGAACCACCTATAAACACTATCGGATTAGGATAATTACATATAAAGCATGAATCATATGTGATGATATTATATGATATGATAGGATTAATATGGAGAGATGCTAAAAATGGGGTGCAATAATATTGAAAAACAAAAAAAGAAAGAAAGCAAACAGATATGTAGATAAAGATTCCCTCCAGATATTGTAATTGCTATCTGATTACACTGTAAAGCAATTGGCTGTCCATTAATTTGCGTGTAGTTGCTTCCCATTTAGATTGCATATTCTTGGATGTGGATTATTTATAAACAAAAAGCATACTTGCCATGGTCTGAAGTGGATGGCAAAATTTTGAAGCAAACTTTTTTTTTTTTTTTAAAGGCATGTATATTAATCAGTGTTGTAGTAAGCGCTAGGTGCTAGTCGGGCGGAGACCCAGTGCCTAGCGCCTAGGCCGTATAGTCAGTGTTTAATTAGGGATTAATCAGAAAACACAATTACAAGCAAATTCCTATTATCAAATGACAAATCCAAAGAAAATTCTTTGTTGCTATACTTGGTGAATCAAAATTCAATGCTATACTTGGTGAATCAAAATTCAATCATATAACAATCCAAATCATAAACCAATCCAAATCCACTAACACAAACCAATCACAAACCAATGGCAAATTACCAATCAAAATCCAATCATAAACTAATCCAAATCCACAGGCAGCAACACAGAGCAAAAAAGATAGCTGCAGCAACAACACACAACAGGCGCAACACATGATGTTCAAGAAAAAGTAGAAGAAACCGAAATATAGCATACATGGTAAACACACAAAGCTTGAAATCTCAAAACACATAAATATTCTTGAAACAAAAACTCTAAAAATCTTCACTCGGTCAAATGAATTCTCATAAATATAACAGAATAGAAAATAGGTTACAATGATAACAGAAGCAACATTTGCACCTGGAGACTCCAATGAATAACAGTGGTAGCTCAATGAAGGATAATAATAAATCAAAGGAACCTGAAAATTGAACAGAACACGAGATGTTTACTATTCTAACCCAATTGTCAAAAGAATAAGAAAATCAAAAACAATTAAATAAATTGAAAACCAAAAGATAAAATACAACAACACACATGCCTCTCAAGTCTCAATGGAAATGAAATATAAAAGCAACCCCATTGATATTTGATAACACTACTAATAAGAAACCCCCCATTTGAGTTTGTTCTTGTCAGATTCATACCTACCAACTTAAGCTACTTTAATGCAAGAAGTTACCCAAACACCAATCATTAAACTTTTCACTTTTTGAATGTTTGTATTGTATATACACTCTCAATATGATCATAAACAGAACATTTATCAACTCTGACAAAATACCATTCAAATCTAAAAGGCAGTAATTGACTAATTAATTTAGCTAACACAAAAAATCCATTTAATACAGAAGCATAACATGGAACAAGTGAACAACAGAACAACCAAAAAGATTAGAAATTTCTTATTACTGTAATTCAAACCAATTAATGCTTCAAATTAAGAGATTTGTATAAGAGATTAAGACAGAGAATTTGTATAAGAGATTAAGAGGATTTGTTATTTGTATAAGAGATTTGTATAAGAGATTAAGATGATTTGTTATTTGTATAAGAGATTTGTATAAGAGATTAAGAGACAGTAAAAGAAAGAGATGAGAAATTGAGAATAGACCTGCGAACTGGACAGCTATGAGTTGGGGACGACGATGGCGGCGGCGGCGGAAGACAGAACTGTCATGCTCCCGGTGACGGAATGGTGGCAGACGGCAGGAAGATTCTTTGGTCTTCGGTTTAGGTTTGCGATCTGGTCAAGTCTCAGGCTGAGAGATGATCTAGAGAGAGTTGGGAGAGAAACCTAGATGGAGAATGAGAGGAGTGAGGAGAGAGGAGAGGAAGAGTTTGTTTTGTTTGAGAAAGAAACCGGTGTAACCGGTTAATGGTGAAAAAATGTTTTGTTATTTTCTCTTTTAACTGGTTGGATTTTTTTTAACACAGGTGTTGTATAGTACGAACCCAATCCTTATTCGTACTGTAGCAACCCTCTACTAATCTCTATCTATGAACATGCCGTGTATATATTATTATAGAATTAAAGAATCTTCTAGCTCTTTAATTGATGTTCATATGTAATAATTTTTGATGATTATATGCATCATTGTAGATACTTGATGACCAAAACCATCATGTCAAAATATAAGAATTTTTAGATCTGAGAACTTCTTTTTTTTTTTTTTTTTTTTTTTTTTTTTTTTTTTTTTTAAACCAGCAATTTTATTAACAAGCGGAAGGCCAATGCCTCACCAAAAACCAAGGCAAACACACAAACAGGGCAAACAGCCAATAAACAACGACCAACAAAGGACAAAACATATCTACATCATAAAACAGGACATGACCAAAGATAAAGTTGAAAAAACAAAGCCACAAACAGAATTGATGTCCTTAATAATTTTCAATGATTATACGCATCATCATAGATCATTGATGACCAAAACTATCATGTCAAAACATAAGTATTTTTGGATCTGAGAACTTCTATTTTTTTTATTTTTTTTTTTTAAACCAGCAATTTTATTAACAAGCGGAAGGCTAGGCGTCACCCAAAACCAAGGAACACAAACAGGGCAACACAACCAAGAAACAATGACCAACAGAGGACAAAATAGACTACACCATAAAACAGGACATGACCGAAGACAAAGCTGAATTCTAGTTCATAACTGCATAAACGTTTACACTTTTTATAATTGTGTAATATAATCCAGATGAGAAAGTATGCAGCTTCTCAATAATGAGCATCTGCCCTAAATCATGAACATATATTCAACATTATTATTATTCATAGTCTCAATATGACAATGATAACGTTATATGCATTTGAACAAAGCAGATTTGTTTGAATAATATAAAGTATCATTAATACATAATTTAATACTATTTTGGTAATAAGATTGTGGCTCTTCTAGAGCCTTTAATAAGATTTGTCAGATCTGATATGGTATTAAACATTAGCAAGATAAATTTTCTAATCTTCCAATATCGGCAAGACATATATTTTTCATTCTGGAAATTGTATGGTCATTATTTGTAATGTCATTTTATATCTCATCTGAAATGATAATATATACATATTTTTAGTAGGTTTATTCTATAAATCTTTTCTCTTGTCATTTACAAACATCCGCTCATGTGATATGTTATGATATCTCATGAATAAAAATATTTTCAAATTTACTCTCTTTATATTGCTCCTTAGGGGCAAGTACAAAAATGGATAAAATATCCTTTCTAATCTCATTATAAGTGATATTAGGATCTTAAATCCTTTTATAATGCTCACAACATTCTGCTGGGATATGTAGATTTTTTCCTCAAATGAATAATATGTAAACATATCACTTCATAAATATGAGGTAAAATAAACTCATGAATCATATTGATTTTCAAACTTCCAGTTCAACATTGAACTGCAAGTTCATATATAAAATTTAGAAAACTTCATATCCTGAATGGAAATTACAATTTGACTTTTCAGATGAAAGAATCATAATTTGATCAGATTCAGAACTGCTGGTTCTGATAAACTTTGATATTTATTTTTTAATATCACAATTTAAATTGAATTCAGATCTTCAAGACTGATTAGAACTTCAGGTTCAAAATTTAATACTTTATATTCAAATTCATAACTTCGAGTTATATATTTAAATTGAATTTGAAACTTCAGGTTCCAAATAATAGAGTATGATATTCATGTATAAAACAATGAATCCAGAACTCTAAGTTCTTAATAAAATTAAAATTTAGAACTTCAGGATACTTTATATTCAAATTCATAACATCAAGTTATATATTGAATTTGAATTTGAAACTTAAGGTTCCAAATAATAAAGTATGGCATTCATGTATATAACAATGAATCCAGAACTTCATGTTCTTAATGAAATTTAAAATTCAGAACTTCAGGTTCTGATCGGTTTGCAAAACCGTGACAACTTAAATATCATAATAATAAACCCAAAAACTTCATGTTTTGGTTAGTCAGTCTAGTTGATATCATATATTACGTATAAATAAATAAATACAAATATTTAAATAGTATAATAAATAAATCCAGAACTATATATAGGTTCTATTGACACAGTATTAATCAATCTCATATATCGCTTATAAATAAATAAATACGAGTATTGAGATGTAAGTAAATCACCAATCAGGAGATCCTTTTTAAAACATGTCGTAAATAAATGAAACAATAAATAAAGAAAGAGATATATGAGAAAGATTAGAGAGAATATTTACTTATTTTGATTTGTATTGATTTCGAGACTAACCAAACAATTACATAGAAATGACATATTTCTAGGCAAGTAAACATAGGGGTCTTATTATAATTTTCTTTTGTATGCATTGCTGTCTCAACCTCTCCCACATACTCATTAAGTTAGAACAAATGATTGCTTCTTCTCCACGTGTGTGATGACACATTCGAGTGGTGAAAATCAAACTAATTTCAAAACATCATGAACTTTCTAGGAATTGGTCCCTCGATCAGTCGATGTCGAACCAGACAGTGGCAATTAATGCAGTCGTACTCGATTAGGGCTGACATTGCAGTGAATGTTATTCGTTAATTGCCGCTGCTCCAAATTGTAAAGTTATATTTATTTTAAACTTATCCAAAATATATATTTTAGAATTTTTAGGTTCTATAGTTTTAATATATATATATATATTCTTTTCGATTTATCTCAAATATATTTTTTAGAATTTTTAGATTTTGTAGTTTTAATCTTCTCAAAAAGAGAATATATATATATATATTTCTTTTCAACTTATCACAAATATATTTTTTAGAATTTTTAGATTTTGTAGTCTTAATATTTTCAATATATATATATATGTTTGAGATATGCTATACGGATATATACAAACTAAATATAGTTATCTGTTTCAAAAAACAAAAGAAAAAATTGATTTCAATAAAATATCTAAAATAAATTAATGTTATTTATCTATTTACCAAAATGTCACTCATTTGATGGAAATGAATGAAATGATCATTGGTGTAACAGTATTTACTAAAAATGATCATTTTAAAACTAATTCCTCATCCGGTGGACATTTTGATAACGGTGATATAAGTTGATAGTCACTATAATTACCCCTATAAATAATTGCAAATTGCATCACATTTTACCACAAAAAAGTTGAAACCATTATCTCCTACACATTCTGTATATATATACTCTCTTGCAACACAAATCAACCAGCACAGAAATCTTTTTGTAGAACTCATTCAACAAAACAAGGTACGTAACTCTTCAATTAAACTTTTCATATTATAATAATTATTATATTTCTTGTATTACAATTTGCTTAAGACGTAATGATCATTGAATTCCATCAATGATCTCATGTTGCAAGCAAAACAATAGAATCCATTTAGCAAAATGATTATTTTCTGGTATGGAGATCATATTTGGTGCTCAAATATGATAACCAAAAAAAAAAAGAAAAAAAAAAAGTTAAATATATTATATTTTTCATTCTGGAAATTGTATGGCCATTATTTGTAATGCTATTTTATATTGCATCTAAAATGATAATATATACATATTTTTAATAGGTTTATTCTATAAATCTTTTCTGTTGTCATTTACAAACATTCACCATGTGATATGTTTTGATTTCTCATGAATAAAAATATATTCAAATTTACTCTCTTGATATTATTGCTTCAGGGGCATGTACAAAAATGGATTAAATATCCTTTCTACTCTCATTATACGTGATATTAAGATCTTAAATCCTTTTATAATACTCACATCATTCTGCTGGGATAGGTAGATTTTTTCCTCAAATGAATGACATGTAAACATATCACTTTATAAATATGAGATAAAATAAACTCATGAATCATATTGATTTCCAAACTTATGGTTTGACCTTGAACTACAAGTTCATAAATAAAATTTAGAAAACTTCAGATTTTGAATGAAAATTACAATTTGACTTTCTAGATGAAAGAATCATAATTTGATCAGATTCAGAACTACTGGTTCTAATAAACTTTGATATTTATTTTTTATAATATCACAATTTAAATTAAATTCAGATCTTCAAGATTGATTAGAACTACATGTTCAAAATTTAATACTTTATATTCAAATTTATAACTTCCAGTTATATATTTAATTTGAATTTGAAACTTCAGATTCCAAATAATAAAGTATGACATTCATGTATAAAATAATGAATCCAGAACTCCAGGTTGTTAATAAAATTAAAATTTAGAACTTCAGGTTCAGAATTTAATACTTTATAATCAAATTCATAACGTCAAGTTATATATTGAATTTGAATTTGAAACTTCAGGTTCCAAATAATAAAGTATGACATTTATGTATATAACAATGAATCCAGAACTTCATGTTCTTAATGAAATTTAAAATTCAAAACTTCAGCGTCTGATCGGTTTGCAAAACCGCGTCAACTTAAATATCATAATAATAAACCTAGAAACTTCATGTTCTAGTTAGTCAGTCTAGCTGATCTCATAGATTCCGTATAAATAAATAAATACGAATATTTAAATAGCATAATAAATAAATCCATAATTATATATAGGTTCTGTTGACACAGCATTAGCCAATCTCATATGTTGCTTATAAATAAATAAATACGAATATTGAGATGTAAGTAAATTACCAATCAAGAGATTATTTTTACTTACATACAATCGTGTTGATAACATATTGTAAATAAATGAAACAGTAAATAAAGAAAGAGATATATGAGAAAGATTAGAGAGAATATTTACTTATTTAGATTTGTATTGATTTCTAGACTAACCAAACAATTACATAGAAATGACATATTTCTAACCAAGCAAGGAATTTAAAATCGATAGATATACCAAAATATCCATCGATATATCCGTATTAGGAGGGACCGATATCGAAATATGCAAATATCCAATATCCTGCAAAATATCCGGCCGATTTCGAAATATCCGTAAAAATCTCCCGAAATTTCACGAATTTCACTCCGAAAGTCTATGGATATTTTGCATATTATTAAAAAAAAAAATTCTAAAAAATTAAATTATTGTTAAAATAATTTAGATTGAAAATTATTTTAGGAAAAGCATTAACAAATTTATAAAAATTTCCAACATAATAGTCAATAGTAAAATTATTGAGGACTTGAAGTAAAATTGGATAAAGAACCAAGAGTGGACGTGTAAAATATGTAAAATTTTGTGAAAGAAAAAAAAAAAAAAAAATTTGCCACTCAAATGTGTAAAACTAATTCCAATTAATATTAAATATGTACCAATCAATTTATAAATATGTAAAATTGATTTTATTGTAACTTTGTGCCGACATTCCAAATAAAAGAATCTAAAATTTATTTGTGCAAAACGTGTAAAAACCTACAATTGTTTCTTTTGAGTAGAAAATCTAAAGAAACTCAGTTATTTTTATCAAAAAATATAATAAAAAAATAAATAAGAACACAATGATTTGATATGGCCCATATGGTAGAGAATCATAATGATAGAATTTTGAAAAATAGTATGGTAGAGAATAATAATGAATGCCTATGCCAATCAGAAACAAAATGAATGCATATGCATCATGTATTTATTCGTTGTAGCGAATATAAATGAATGCAACAACAAAAATCTCCTTCAATCATTCATTTATTTGTTCACTTCATCTATAAAATAATCTCCACTCTTCTCTTTCAAGTTTTCATCATACACAGCAGACGACTACACTTTACATAGCAACTTTTACATTACAAGTTTATCTCAAATTATCAATATCTTCATCAAATAATTAGGTACGTAAATGTTTACTTTGATAATTTTTTTTTTATATAAAAAATAATGATATTATAATTGTATGCAAATTTTAGATGTTGTGTTGTATTATTTCTAAAACTCATTAGAATTTTCATATTTATAAATTGATTGGTACAATTTTTTTTTTTTTTTTTGGATAGAGATTCATATTGCATAAGATGTCTAGCACTAAAAGTGATCCAACATGGTAGTATTGCAGAACAATACCAAATAATAAAAATGGTATTATATGCACATTTTGCGGTCACACAATGCAAAGTGGAGGAATTACCTGATTTAAATTTCATTTAACCCTAATGAGTTGTATAAAAATGTAAAAGTATGCTCAAATGTGCCACCGGAAGTTAAATTTCAAATATTTCAATTGCAAAAAATTTAAGAAAAAAAAAATTTGCAAGGAAGATTGAACAAATTCAACAAGAATTAAGGGAAAATTTCCTTGATATAGAAGAGGAAGAAGATATCTATCATTATCTTGAAGGTATGCTTCCTCATGAACGAGATGATTATCGTTTGACAATAGATGCATCCAAAGCATATAAAAGGCAAAGAGAACAAAAAACAAGAATCTTTGAGGAAGGTCAAAGAGAGGAGAGGGTTTAGGAGCCGGTCGTAGTAGCTAACCACCACAATAAATACGTCGCACTCAAAGTGGACGAGAGCTGTGTTATAAACTTCCAGTTTAACCTTTATTGTACGAATCATCAGGTGCAAAGCAAAAGAATATTAAAGATATGTTCCGGGGGGGTAACATTAGAGAAAAAAATGAGGAGGCTGGTATTGAAGTTTTTTATTCATGATAATGTACCCCCACATAAAGCCGGCTCTCATCATTTTAAGAACGTGATTATTGGTGCCCAAGAATCAGGTATTATTTTTTCTTAAATAATAATGTTTTTGAAATTTTTGATTTGTTTTTATTTTTTATTTCACAATTAAATTTAACATGCATGTGAATATATGTGTCAGAGTTCACCCACCATCAGCATATGAAATTAGGCATAAGTACTTAGACATCGAATACAAGGAAATAAAAGAGTATGTTCATAACTTCAAAATTAAATTGGAGAAATATGGTTGCACTATAATGTGTGATGGGTGGACGGGACCGACAAGATTGTCGATAATTAATTTTATGGTGTATTGTAAGGGTCACACAATTTTCCTAAAATCTATTGATGCATTCAACAAAATTAAAGATCATCCGTATATTTATGGATTGCTCAAAGATGTGGTGAAAGAGGTCGGTGAGAAGAACGTTTGCAAATTGTCACAGACAATGGCTCTGCATTTGTGAAAGAAGGTAAAAAATTGATGAAAAAATATTTCTTATTTTAGACTCCTTGTGCAACACATTGTATAGATTTGATTTTTGAGGATATTGGAAAGAAGGACATTGTTGCAAGTGTCATTCATGATGCTAGGGATGTGACAAACTTTATATATATTCATGGATGGTTACTATCGCAAATGAAGGAGCTTTGTAAATGGGAGATAGTGCGGCCTGGTGCAACTCGATTTGCGACCAATCATATTGCCCCAATGCATGGGCTACAAATCGATTAAGTCGAATAGTAAATGGAAAAAGAATAGAACAACGTATTTTAGATGTAGAGTTTTGGGATAATGTGGCTTCTGTGGTAAAAATATATGAGCCACTATACCAAATTCTGAGATTGGTTGATACAGAAGTTGTACCAACTATACCTATCGTGTATGAGTTAATATGTGTGATGAAAGATGCAGTAAAACAACAAAGAGGGAGTAAATGGGTTCTAAACATTATACAAGACTGGTGGGATAAAATACTCAGTCACCCACTATATGCTGCAGGTAAATTTTATTTTGGATTGTTTGTCATTTATAATTAAAATTTAGTATAGTATTTATACTAAAATTTTTCTTTTTTTTTTATTCTAGCTTACTATTTGAACCCAAAGTAACAATATATAGATAATATTGGGGATAATTCGGATCTTCTAAAAGCCGTACATAATGTCTATACGCAATTAGACACTGAAGCTGTAGGAAAATTTTGGAAATGAGATAAAAAGTTACAATTTACAACCAATTTTATAATTCCAATATTATAAATTCTTTGCATATGAGTATTGTGTCATATTAATATATATTATATATATATTAATCTCATGAATGTAGCTCACTTACTTTAAGGATTGAAGGAAAAATTTTAGTGAATGAGCAGCCATTGCAGCTAGAAGCAAAATGCAACCGGGTATATAACTTTTATTACAAAAATTTACATATTAATAATAAATAATAATATCATTGAAATAATATTCATACTTATAAAACTTAATAATTTTGATTACAGTTGATTGGTGGGTAATGTATGGAAATTGTGCTCCATCATTAAGTGCAATAGTAGTTCGCAACTGTCACAAACATCACCATTTTTTGCATGTGAAAGAAATTGGTCCACATTTGCTTTAATCCACACAAAACAAAGGAACCGTCTTGCCTATTTTAAGCTTGAACAACTTGTTAATTGTTATTATAATATGAATTTGAAACTTCGGGATATTGCAGCTAAAAAAGATAAAGTAAATGAAACTGATTTTATGAATCTACTTCAAGTAGTTGCTGAAGCAGAAGACGATAATGAGAATCCTATTTTTAACTAGGTTAGACCTGCCTCCTTGGATGATGACGAGGGAAATCTTGATTCACATATTGCTTCTCACGCCCGAGACATGGGAATAAATGTTAAACAAGTGATTATAGAAGAAGTCGGTGTAGATCGTGGATTATTACCAACTCTTTCGATGACCAACATACCTCTGATGTAAATAGTGGAGGAAGCGATGATGGAGATGATAGAGATCATAAGGATGGTGGGGATGAGGCAAGAGGTCGGGATTCTGGTGCAAGGGTTGGAATGCTGGTGCTGTTAGGATTATGCTAAATAGCAAGAGTGTAATAGTGTTTTTGACAATCTATTCATATTAATAAAGTGATTTCTGGTTTAACAAGTCTTATAGCATTTATAGATTGATTATTATAATTGTCAAAAGTAAATAATCATAAGGTCAAAAGATTATGAGAAAAGAAGAATTGTTCGTACATCTGGATATGTATGAGGTAGACACAATTCTTTAGTTAGTCTTGAATAATGTTCACAACTTAAGGTAAAGGTTGGACACCTTTATCTTGTTAAAGTTGTAGATTCTTTTGCTAGCATTTGAGTGGGATCAAATGTGGTATGATGAGTCTAAAATCATCAAAGTGGCATTGAGTTAAAGAATCTAGTGCACTAGGTGCATTGAACTGGATCATAATGAAATACTTTATCTAGAACCGTCAGTAGATAAAAGTTTTTCATTATGAGGACAATCAGATAGTCTATCTTAATCCTGAGATAAATGATGGACTTATGGTTGCAAGTGTTATCATTTGAGCTATCAATGAGTACGATTATATAGCATAGTCTATCCTCGATAGTTTGGTGGTATTCATTTGTTAATCGATAGAGGATTTCATTTATAGATATAGACATCGTGGCTCCATTTATTTAAATAAGAGTATAATATTATCATATGGATGTTTTGAGGTATTGGATATTAAATCTTAACGTTAAATTTTCGATAGTGACTATTGAAACATGGCTTCTGGACAAGTCAAAATATTCAAGTTCAAAATGTGGTCATATGAGTAAATATGGTAACTAGGAGAGCTATAGGCGGTCTATGAGCTCTTGGCGATTACTGATATTATTCATGAGGATACACTACTTCTATAAGATTGTCTAGGGTTTGAATGACAAACATTTACTTGTTCTATCTTTATTTAAGAGTACAGTTTTAGCTCTTTAATGGAATGAACTAAAATTAATAGATCAGACATAAGTGAATCATTTGTTGATTGTGATTGAGTTATGTCTATTGAAGCTTAAATTTAGATAGCCCGCCAAGATCCCCAATCCACATGAACTTGCATGGATCACTTGATATATTCTACCGGACCAATTTATGGGTCCATCTAGAATTGTACTTAATATATTAAGAATATAATTTGCACATTATTTATTTAATGGGCTGTTAAATTATATTAATATATTAATGAAAGACATGTGGACTTGTTTCTTTTAGTAAGAATGGGTCTAGTTCACATGTGAGCTTTTTATTTAAAGTCTAATGGATTAAATAAAATGGAAAAATAATATATGGCCCATGTATGATACTTGAGCAGCAAGTCTATTATATTAGTCTAAATATATTATTTTATTTTATTATTTAATTAAATAAAGTTAATTAATTAATTATTTAATTAAGAATCAAAATCTTTTTCTGACTAGGAAATATGTTTCTTAGTATTATACTATTGTTGGTAGTATAATAAATATTAAAGACTTTATTTGGTAAGTAGATAAATAAAAAGAATTTATTTATCTAGTCAAATTAGGAAGTCTTTGATATAGTCACAAATACGCTAAAGAGTTAGATTATGGTTTGGAATTTTAGAGAAATTTACCTAGGGTTAGGATTTAGATCAAAAGGCATAAATCCTACATACGCTAAAGAGTTAGATTATGGTTTGGAATTCTAGAGAAATTTACCTAGGGTTAGGATTTAGATCAAAAGGCATAAACCCTACATGATAGTAGATTTTGAAAAAAACACTAATTACTATGCAGGGGCGGAGGTATTTGTTAAATAGCATGGGCTTCAGCCCAGGCTAACTTTAAAAAAAAAAAAAATTTAAGTTTTTTCTTTTTTGTTTTTTTGTTTTTTTGTTTTTTTTGTTTTTGTTTTTGATACTATATTTGTTTTTTGTTTTTTTAAATTTTAAGAAAAGAGTAAAAATATTTAAAATTACAAAATTAACAACGCTTAATAATTCATAAAAATGATTTAGTTTATAATTTAATTTAATTGAGATAATTAATTTCAATATATATTCATTAGAGTGATATGCTGACTATGTTATTTACATTTGAACACATTAAAGTTTCAATTTCCTCTCTATTCTTGTTTCATTTTATAAATAAAATAAATAAATTTTGAATTTCTTACTTCATTTGCTAAAGTTCATAAGAGTAAAGATTATTATATCTTTATTATTTAGATACATACTTTTTAATTAGTTAAATTTTATTGTAAAGTTTGCTTAAAAAAAATTTATACTACCGTCAAGTGTGGCTTATGTAATAAATTATGTTCATTTAGTCTGACAACGTCCTAAGTTTAAGTTACCGCACTGAAAGTGTACACCCAAAAAAAAAAATTTAATTTAACCCACGTGGACAAAAGGTTCTGGCATCGCCCCAGTTACTATAGTTAGAGAATTCGGCCACAATAAATCAGTATATATATGATTATTTATGATGGCAAAGGAATTTGTCTCATATTTTATATATATATATATAAAATATAGTGCAAATGGGATTCTAGAGATATATATAATATATTGTGCAAACTGATCGCACGAAATATATAGAATATATTGTGCAAGGAAATTGCACTAGATATATATAGATTATATTCGGTAACCCTAAAAGGTTTGATAGAGAATTATTTTTTTCTATAACTTGAAAAATAGAATCCAACTCTTAGATTAGTGTGAGAAAATTCAGGCAAAGAGAGATAGTGAGTAGAGACGTTTTATTTCGATAATGCATTAAAAGCTTTTACATCAAAAGGCTTTATGCACAATTTCGATTTAGGTTCATGCGAGTTTCGATCAAGAGATTGATAATTCAAAAGTGACCGGAACGTTCTTTATGATATCTTGTGAGTTTTTGTGACTAACGAAAAAGAAAAAGTTTTTATTTTCCATCCTCAGGTACTCAATTCAAAGAAAGGGAGACCACGCTCTTAGGTGATTCACGTTCGTGATTGGATTGGAAGATCTTGCGGATTACCATCGACGCAAGTCAATCGGATCACGCAACAAAAGGTATGTTACTTTTGTTTATACATTAATTTAATTAAAGGTTAAGGTTCATCTTTTAAAAGGGGAGATTTTTGTTATATACCAAATCTATTTTCGTATCCCGCTGCGCGTATAAAACCGTTTTCCCTACAAGTGCAACAAGTTGGGATGTTCGTGCTGGAGGTTGGGATGTTGGTGCAACATGTTGGAATGCTAGTGCTACAGGTGCAACAAGTTGGGATGTTCGTGCTGGAGGTTGAGATGCTGGTGCAACATGTTGGAATGCTAGTGCGGCGTGTTTCAATGCTCATGCAAGTAATTTTGATCAAAATCGTGGTAAACAACATGAAGGAACAAGTTAAATTGATGAAGATTATTTGAATATGACTCTCTCCTCAATGAGTATAGACACACAAAATGGTTCTTTGAGTGATTTGCAGACAATGTCAGGTTCTCATGTACCATATTATGGTAGTTATGGTGGCTGCAATATATTCGATTATCCTTCTCCACAAATGTCATATGCAATACTAGGGATGGGCATTGGGTGAGGGTGGGGACAAACTTTGCCCCCAAACATATTTTGGGGGAGGTGGTGGGGGTACCTCCTCTCAAACCCAAAACCTCATTGAGCCCCCAAAATAATATATATATATATATATATATATATATTATTTATATATATAAATTTTAACAATTAAAAAAAATTATAAATTATAATATTATATTATTAAAATTAACATGACTATTTTGTATTGTATTTTGGATTTTGTATTGTATTTTTATTATGTTTTTATTACCTTTTGAATTGAAAATTTGAAATTTAGAATTGAAAAGGAAATGAAATGGAGGAAATGGGTTTTGGGGGTGGGGGTGGAGGAACCTCCCCCCAAAACGTCCCCCCACTGGTCCCCCCAAATGGATTTTGGGAGAGGTGGTGGGGGGAGGTTTGAGGAATAGGGGTAAGGGTACCCTCTCTCGCCCCATTGGCCCCCCACGCCCATCTCTATGCAATACATATGTATGCAGATCAACAATATCCACCAAATTGGATAAATCCAAACTACCCAATTCATTGATCAGTTGGAAGAGATCAAACAACATACGTTTGACATATTAATAACTACATTGAAAACTATGCGAGCACGTTTTCTTGGGAAAATTATTATTCAAATCAAGATAGAAATGTATCTTATGTATTTGAACCAACAAGGAATTCATTTTGGTTTTAAATTTCAGACATGCAATGTATTATTATGTATGAATTATGATTTATGATAAAATCTTGCAAGTGTGGAACTATATATATATATTTTAATGATAATTTTATTTATTAAATATTTAATCTCTTTATGTTGTTTATAATATTGTAAAAGTGAAATAAAATATTATTCTATTAAATACTCAATTTTAAAAATGATATATATACTTTATCTATGTTATAATTTATAATAAACTCATAACTATGCTAATTTATTGTTAAAATATGATTCATTTGATGTATAATTACTTGTTTAAGTTTGTCCTAAAATTTTTTTAAAAAAATCTAACTTTAGATATAAATATTTTTAATTTTTTTTATTTTTAACAGAATATCTATTGATATCGATAATATCCATGAAATATCTGTAAATTTAGAACTCCAATATTGATAACGATACTAATATTAAGTTCCTTGTAGACAAGAAAACATAGTGGTCCTTATTATAATTTTCTTTTGTATGCATTGCTGTCTCAAACTCTCCCATATACTCATTAAGTTAGAAACAAATGATTGCTTCCTCTCCACGTGTGTGATGACACATTCAAGTGGTGGAAATCCAACTAATTTCAAAAAATCATGAGCTTTGTAGGAATATAAATTGGTCCTTCGATCAGTCGATGTCAAACCAGCAGCGGCAATTAATGCAGTCGATTAGGGCTGACATTGCATTGAATGTTATTCATTAATTGCAGCTGCTCCAAATTGTAAAGTTCTATTATAAATAAAGAGTAATTACCGGTGACAATCAATTTATACTACTACCGTTAAAATAGTTACGGATTGAGAGTTGATTTTAAAATACTCATTTTTTTATAAATATTATTACGGTAATAATCATTTCATTCAATTTCATCCAATAAGTTATATTTTGGTAAATAAGAGGATGGTTTAATTTATTTTAGATATTTTTTAAATCAATTTTTTTTAAAAAAATAAATAATTATATTTAGTGTGTATATATACGTATAGTATATCTCATATATATATATATATATATTTATTTATTTATTTTCAACTTATCCCAAATATATTTTTTAGAATTTTTAGATTTCGTAACTTTAATCTTTTAAAATATATATATATATATTTTCTTTTCAACTTATCTTAAATATATTTTTTAGAATTTTTAAAATTTTGTAGCCTTAATCTTCTTAAAAAAGAAAATATATATATATATTTCTCTTCGACCTATTTCAAATATATTTTTAAAATTTTTAAATTTTGTAGTCTTAATCTTTAATATATATATATATATGTTTGAGATATGCTATACGTATATACACACTAAATATAATTATTTGTTTTATTTTAAAAAAAAATTGATTTCCAAAAAATATCTAAAATAAATTAATGTTATTCACTTATTTACCAAAATGCCACTCATTTGATGGAATTGGATGGAATGACCATTGGTATAACAATATTTTCCAAAAATGGCTATTTTGAAACTAATTCCTTATCTGGTGGCTATTTTGATAGTGGTGGTATAAGTTGATAGACACTAGGGTAATTACCCCTACAAATAATTGCAAATTGCATCTAGGGGTATGCGTTTTCGATTTGGTTTGGGCTGAAGCTCAATATCTAACCAAATCAATATGGATCGGTTTGGTTATATTTCAACATAAACCAAACCAATAAGATTTTTCAAACCGATTCAAACCAAACCAACAAAGATCGGGTTGGTTTGGATTGGTTTATCGATTTAAATTTGAACTCAAAAATCTTTTTTTGTTATTGGTATTGTATTATAAAAAATACTTAAATAAAAAATCATAACATAAAATATTAATTATATATATATAGACATGTATATATACTCTGATTAAAGACATGTTTGATAACATTTATGTTTTTGAAACCCTAATAAATCAATCAATCAAAAGAATTGTATCAAAAAAACAATAAAAACTTAAAATAGTCGGTAAAGGTTATAAAACCTGGACCGAATAAAAAACGTAGATGGATTTTATATTTTAGTTTTACATTTTAAAATATGTGGTTTGGTTTGGATTGGTGAATTATTTCACCAACCCAAACCGAACAACCTTTAATTGGTTTGTCCAAAAGACAACCCAAACCACCCATTTTTTATATTTGTAATCGAACCAACCCAAACTTTATGGGTTGGGTTGGTCGGTTTGGTTCGGTTTGACAGTTTTTTGCACACCCCTAATTGCATCACATTCTAGCCACAAAAAAGTTGAAACCATTATCTCCTACACATTCTATATATATACTCTCTTGCAACACAAATCAACCAGCACAGAAATCTTTTTGTAGAACTCATTCAACAAAACAAGGTACGCAACTCTTCAATTAAACTTTTCATATTATAATAATTATTATATTTTTTTTATTACATTTTGCTTAAGACGTAAGAATTCCATCAATGATATCATGTTGCAAGCAAAACAATAGAATCCATGTAGCAAAATGATTCATGGAGATCATATTTGGTGCTCAAATAAGAGAACAAAAAAAAAAAAAAAACAAAGGTTAAAATATATAATACGCATATTTACAGATTTGTGATTTTGATCAGAATTATGAAAATCCACGTAAAGAAATCATCAATAGTCCGCCCAGCACTGGCAATTCCAGAAAAGAAACTCTGGAACTCAAATCTAGACCTCTTAGTCCCCACGGTTCACATTTCGACCGTCTACTTTTACCGGCAGCTGCCCAATGACTCGTCGAATTTTTTCGATCCACGCATATTGAAGAAGGCTCTAAGCTGTGCTCTGGTGCAGTTCTTCCCCATGGCGGGGAGGCTGGGGCTGGACGAAAATGGCAGACTGGAAATCTGGTGTAACGGAGATGGAGTTTTGTTCGTGGAGGCCGATTTAAACGACGTCACTTTTGATGATCTTGAGGATTTTACACCGAGCTTGAAATTGCAAGAGCTGCTGGTGCCGACTGTGGATTATAGCAAAGATATCTATTCTCATCCATTGCTTCTGTTACAGGTACATCACACACTTTTCAGTTGAATGAAAAAGGTTCGATGTTTCTTTAAAATTTTCATTAAAATGGAATATAAGTTTCTTCCAAGTTGCAGGGTACTCTATATCCATTTAAACATAATAATGATGCATTTGTATCATAGATTATTTATTATTTTTTGAGTAATCGGCACTAATGTCCTTTGGAGTGTACGTAAATTTGTATGTTGCCTCCTAATTTTTTTTTAGATATTAAACTCTCGAACAATCTTTTATTAGCAAAATACAACTATAGATAGTTCGAGGGGTTTAATGTTTTAATTGTACCATGGGCAGGTAACTCGTTTCAAGTGTGGAGGAGTTTGCCTAGGAGTAGGACTTCACCACACATTATCAGATGGATCATCAGCCATCCATTTCATCAACACGTGGGCTGAATGGACACGTGGAGTCTCGATTAGTATCCCACCGTACATTGATCGAACAGTTCTACGTCTTGGGGTCCCACCTTACCCTACATTTGACCACATTGAATACGACCCACCTCCTGCCATGAAAACCCCTACTAAAACTGTAGAATTACAATCACGTCCTTGCTCGACTGCCATCCTTAAACTATCCTTTGATCAGATCAACGCCCTCAAAGCGAAGTCAAAGCCAGACCATGGAACCACTATTAGGTACAGCACGTACGAGATTCTAGCCGCACATATATGGCGTTGCATGTGCAAGGCACGTGGGTTGTCTGATGATCAAACTAGCAAGTTATACATGCCTATAGATGGACGATCCAGATTGAATCCTCCACTCCCTTATGGATATATGGGCAATGTGCTCTTCTCATGTACATCGATTCTCAAGTCGGGTGATATCCAATCACAGCCGTTGATTTCCATTGTGAAGAAAGTCCATGAAGCTTTAAAGAAGATGGATGATGAGTACTTGAAATCAGCCCTTGCTTTCATAGAACAACAACCTGATCTAACGGTTCTAAAGAGAGGGGCCCATACTTTTAAGTGTCCAAACCTTAATGTGGTGAGTTGGATGCGGTTGCCTATTTATGATTCGGACTTTGGGTGGGGCTCACCAATCTATATGGGACCCGCTAGTGTGATCTTTGAAGGTATGGTGTACATACTACCAAATCCTATAAAAAATGGGAGTTTTTCATTGGCTCTATGCTTGGAGACCAACCATATGCAAATTTTCGAAAAGTGTCTTTATGACTTTTGAATTTTTGTAAGAATAATGATTGGTGGGATCATTATGTTAGTGATTAGTATCTAAATATTATTCTTTTTGTAAGATCTCTTTTGAAATTGTTTTTCAACCTTCGATTTTGTTCATGTTGTAATAGCTTGTTTGTTCTTCAAGTATTTAGTTGTCCTTTAAGGCGGTGAATAATTACTTATTTCATTGGCAGTAGAAAAAGAACTTGTTCGGTAAGAGTGTATTCAGTAACGTTTTTTTTCATTTGCTGATTTTTGAAAAAAAAAAAAAACAAATAATGTTTTTGGTTTCTTTTTTGAAATCTTAAAATGCATTTCATGCCGAAGGATATATTCAGAAAATGAAAATGGTAAAAATTATATTTTTCGTTGTATATGCTAAATTACAGTAAATTACGCTGTAGAATCAATAATACTCTCATTTACCTGCAAATTAAGCACTACAACCTGATAAGTCCAGCTCTTCAAGTCTTGTAACTCCTTCCATTGCTGGCAGCAAGAGTTGGCGAAGGTTTCCGAGATTCGAAAGGGTTGGTAAATTTTCGACTTTGGTGTTCGAGAAGTTGAGGTAGCGAAGATACGTCAGATGTTGAAAGGACTCGTGGTTGATTTTAGCCAATTTAGGAGTATCGGAAACATCAAGTAACTCGAGGTTCTTGAGAAATGAAGTGGATGGAAGCTCTACAAGTTCGGAACAACCACTCAAATTGAGTTCTGAGAGATTGCAAAGGATTGGAGGCAACTTACTGATTTTAGTTTTCGACAGATTAAGAACTTTGAGTTGATTCAACTCCGCAATGGGATCCTTGAACATGAAGTTTCTAAACTCGCTTGCCCCCGAAAGATCAAGAATCTGGAGACTTGATAAGTGCTGCAATCTGGGAAGCTGTCGTAATTTATTAGAACAGCCTCTTAATAAGATCCGTGTAAGGTGTTTAAGTTCACCAAACACAGGTAATTTTTGAATTTTGGTATGAGAGAATGTGGGTTTTTTCTGTTAGTCCATCTCATCAGTTTTCAGGCCCAATCTTATTCAAGCCTGATGATGAAAGGGAAGGTTGAAGCCAGTAGAAGCCCATCTGCATGCTCCCACTAGCCTAGCCCAATCTGATTTCTCTGCCCATTCATTTACTGATGCGGTGCGTTTCAACTTATCAGTGAAAACTGATAAGGTTTTTGCTTGATAAGGTGGCAACAGGTGATTGGCTAAGGGTGGACAGCTGGCCCTCGTTTTCTGATGACTATATATATGAAGCAATGCTGAGAGAATTCATTCAATTCGGTGTTCTTTCTTTTTCTAGGGTTTGCTATTTCAGAATCTTTCTGTTCTCTCTGTTGTTCTTTATGTTCTTAAGTCTGTTTGTGGATTTCTGGTTTCTCTTCTTTGAATTTGTAAGAGAGATAAGAGAGAAAAAGATAGATCTGTGAGTGGTACTTCTGTTGATACCATTTTTGGGCATTTCTGGGTTTGGTTGTTTACAGGCATAGATTGTGTTAGTGGCCTGTGTGGTTGAGTGTTGCTGTATTGGGTTTCTGGGCTCCTTTTGAGGGTTCTCAAGCTGAGTCCTGGATAGATTAGATCTGTATAAACTTTCATATAGTGGAGTGAGTCTCTTGGTCTGACTCAAAGTGGATGTAGGCTTGATTTTAAGCCGAACCACTATAAAATCTTTGTCTCTTTATTCTTTTTACTTTCTTGCTAATATTAAGTCTGTTTGGTATATTTTTTTATTGTTTATGTATTACTTGTGTTCGATTTAGATCTTGACAGGTTAGGGAGATCAAGAGTGGATCTAGGATCTAGTAAGGGACCTAGATTCCCAACAGAGAAGTCGATCAATTGAATGTTTGGAATTTCTGAAAAACTTGTGTCGTGGAAGTTTTCAAAGGACTTGGCACCGGAAAGATCAAGTGTCTCAAGGTTAGCAAGTCCTGTAAGGCTTTGCAGCTTTTTCAATCGAGAGCACCGCCTTAAGATGAGCAAACGTAGTTCGATTAGTTTGGAAAGTGAAGGCAGTGATTCAATCTGTAGTCCAGATAGGTTCAGGCTTTGAAGTTGAATCATCTCATCGAACAGATTCTCCGGTATTGACATTAAGGAACTGTACTCACCAGTTCTGTTATCAGATATCTCTAGAACTCTCAATGTTCTAAGATTACTAATGTGTGTGGTGTCGTCCAACGGATCACAGTTTCTCAAAACAAGAACATCCAGATCCTTCAATCTAGACAAGTTTGAGATCAGTGGCTTGTATCCGGAATTGAAAACACCAAGAACCTTGAGTCCTGACATGGAACTGAAGAATTCTTTGTGCAATTCTCGGTTGGGATGAGCACCGTCAATCAATAATGTAGAGACATCCTTCACATTTTTAGGATTGCATAATGTTTTTATCATGCCATCTATATGTGTGACTCTCCCAAAACCTTCACCATTTTTGAACACACGAACTAGTCCTAGACTGGCTGTACCCCCAAATCCACGAGGACGCGTATCAATCATGTTCAATGCAGCCCCTTCCACCACAACAATATTGTTCTCTTGCATCTTCAGAATGGCACGATCGATGAGTTCCATTAGAACAACATGTCCTGCCTGATATGCCTTATCGATATGATCAATGGGATTGAAATAGCCTTCCATTATCCAATGAGTGATCAACTCGTTGTAATGCACGCCACCATAATTGCGAACAAATTGCAAGCTATGCCAAAAGCAGTTCTTCGTAACATGGCTTTGCATCATGTCGTATGCATAGTAAAGTAGCGGATTCACACCATCCTGACATGGTTTCTCATAACAAACAGCTTTCTGTAAAGCACTTTTCAATGTATCATATCCGGAAATGTCATTGAAGGATCCTGCTACCACAGTGATCGCAGCAGGACAATGCATGCTTGTCTTTTCTTTTATAGCATCAGAGAACTGTATATTAAAATCAGGAATCTTGGAAACTCTCTGCTCACCAACTCTTTCCTTCAATAAAGACAATGAATCATCAGGCGACAGAGGCCCCGATTCGATCTGCTCTTGAATAGCATCTCCTCCCTCAGTTATACATCTAGTAATTATAATCTTTAAGTGTTTATTGTTGATGGAAGAAAGCACCGGCAAAACATTTTGCTTGAATTCAATGTAATCCATGCCATTTCCCTCACAATCAACAACCAGCAACACAGGTTTTCTTTTATCCAGTTGTGCTTGTATCTTGAGCTTCAAGTTATCTGTAGTCTCCTCTTCGGCTTCCTGTTCAGCATTTTGATTTTCTTCTTCTTGTTCCCAGTCCACGGTATTCACCTTCAAGCCTTGTGCAGTCTTGTCTAGTTGGCTGTTGTTGTCTTCATATTCCCACTCTTCAGGAATGGAACCGGAAGACAGTTGATCGTAAATGGCCTTGTAAAGCCATTTGATGTCATAGTTTTTGGTCAGAGACACCCAAAGAGACTCATAGCAGAAACCATCAGTACTGGTGGACGTTGCACAGTCAATTATCAATCTTGCCATCCAGGATGCTGTTCCCATCTCCATCCCAGAAACAATGACTGGTGAATTGCTTCCATTTCTCAAAAGTTGTAGTATTTCCATTTTATGCTCTTCCATTTTCTTTAGTTTCAATATTCCTGATAAAAAAAGGTTGAGAAATCTGAAGAAAAACAAATCCTCTGAATAGCATGTTATGAAATTGTTTCACAATATTATGTAACTAAACTTCTAGTGTCCTAACTATATATGTTTATAGCTTTTTCATGATCGATCTGACCAGAAAATGACCGATCGAATGAGGTGCCACTTTATACTAAATAGAATTTCTATTGACATACAGTCATACATACACACTTATTTCTACCAAATGATTTTTTTTTTTTTAAAAGAAAAAACAATGAAAGAAAATGGTGAGCAGAGAAGAAGGTACCTCTGAGATATGGTGGATCCGGATAAAAGTTTCGGTTTCCTTAGAAGATGATATTGATTTACTGATATGAAAACTCTAACAGTGCAACACAGAGAGAGAGAGAGAGAGAGCTGCAGAGAGAAAAGAGTTGGAAGAGAACTTAGAGAGGACCGATTAGAAAACGGATGCAGAAACGTTTCAGATCTCAAACGTATCCTCTATACAAAAATAATAAAAGTAGTAGTGACATAAATGGAAAATATATTAAAGTATAGTAACTTGCAGGTGTAGGGTGTCGCATGATGTTTTACATATAAATCTGGATCTGTGGCGCTCTATAATTTCTGTATTAAGGTAAGTAAAACAAAGAAGTTCAACATTTTTTATTTCTTGCAACTTACAAGAGCAGTAAAAGAACTAAACAACATAATTTAATTACTTTTCTGTTACATTAAATTTAATGATAATTTTTTAATCAAATTATTATCATGTGATGTTTAGCTAATGTTATATAAATGTTCCTACAGAAATATAATTCATTTTTTTTTATATGACTTGATCCTATATCCTCTAACTTGAAGACTTTAATTTTTTTTAAAATTTTTTTTTTAATAAGGTTACAGTTCCATTGCAACTTGCTTAAATCAAATACTGCGATGTAATATATATATATATATATATATATATGAGTGAGTCTCTTGTAACAGGTCTTTTATTTTAATTTCGGTAAAGACCACCATAAAATCACATTAATTTGAATGAATTTTGATATGAATTTTTTTGTGGATGATAAGTTCATTGAAATCTACCTAAGAATAAAAATTGAGAATTTTTCTAGTACTAAAACTATTTTTCTTGAATTTCCTATATTTCCCCTATTTTCCAAATGCCTTCATATTTTAAAAAAATCGGTAAAAATAGTTTAAGTACTTGAAATTTTTTCAAATTTTATTCATAGATAGATTTCAATGAACTTATTATCCACACAAAAATTCAAACCAAAATTCATTCAAGTCAATGTGATTTTATGGTGGTCTTTACCGAAATTAAAATAAATGATTTCTTACAAGAGACTCACTCATATATATATATATATATATAACCAAGATTCTCTCTTCACCTCACCTCATCCTCACATTTTTAAATCATGTGATTGGTTGTTAATAAAGTGTCAATCACATCTTAACCATTCATTTATTCTAATACTTATTTGTCATAAGATTAAGTGAGGTGGGGATGAGGTGAGGTGAGGAGAGGAGAGGAGAGGAGAGGATCCTTGTCCATATATATATATATATATATAATTTTTCTATTGTCAGTTCGTCATGATATAAAATATATCAGGACGAAGAATATAGACTATTAGATTTACATACTTTTTCAAAGAAATTACAACCCATAAATTACTTAGACAATTATAATTATGTTGCCACTTGCTTGCACACTGCACAACATGTTGCCTGCTACTAAAACTTTTTTATTTTTTATTTTTGTTGGTATTATTGTCTCTTTCGTTAATGACATTGGAGGATGATTTAATTAGAATATTAATCTTTCACTAATCAAATTCAATAGCATGTGATGCGATGTTTAAGATATTTTATCAAATAAAACCTTTTTTTTACCCAAATAATTGAATTTTTCGATGACTTTGACAAGAGGCTATAGACACTATTGACTTCGAGAATCTAATCAGATTGTAAATATATATATATTTTTTTAAAATTATCTTACAAGCAAAAAAAAATAATTGTAAATTTAGTATATGGGCTTTGAAAAATGCTGCAAAAACTCTTCCCTGTGCAGAATCTCAAAACTTGAATTAACACTTTAATAATCACTAGATTCCCAATAGAACCATGCGAACATGATTCTTGTTATTTTAAAATTTGATTTAATATTTTAAAAAATAAATCCTAATTTTTTTAAAAAAAATTGAGAAGGATGTTGAACAGTAGTTAGTACAGTGGGAGGCCACCGACAACCTTAAAATTGTAAGTTAAAGTTATAATTATGTCGTCTTGCTGATTTTTAAATTTTTATAATAAGCCAATTAGACCAGGAAAATATAATTAACTTCAATTTCATATGTATTTTCTTAATAGCCATTAACAACTTGCTTGTAAGTAATTAGATAAATACTAGTCAAGTCATTAACAATTAAAAATTATTTGGGATGCCACCTACCTTCTTGAGATCTGTAAGAGAAGATATTTAATCACATTAATTAAGTTACAGAAAAAAATTTAATTGAAAATTGGGTGTTTGTACATCGTTTAGGTCATGAAGGATTGAGAGCTTTAACCTTTCTAGGGTGAAATTTTTTCTAGTGGCATTATACAGCGGTGATGGACATTTGATTTTCGTTGGGTCCTTCCTTGGTCAAGACGGTCTTGAAATTTGTCGTGTGAAATTTCGATTGAATTCCTTAAAATGTATATCTTTTTTATTTTACATCAGTATCAATCGGAGATCCCAAGTTAAAAAATTCAGAACTACCATGACCAAATAACTCTCTTTTTAATTTGCTCTTATAAACATAATTCTTGCTTAGAGAATTTAAAACTAGCTAGTACAATGTGCTAATATCTAGCTAACACATTGAGACATACAAGATTGTTGAAAGAGAGCTATTTGGTGACAATCAATTTTGCTCTTCCTTGACCCTTATTAATTTGGAATTGATCTCCAAGACCAAAATGAGCCATCAACAACCAAACAAAAGTAATAAGCTCTCCTCCTTTACTAACTTGCTGTGCATGTGTTCTTGCGCTGCAATTACATGCAGCATATGACAACAATTCCACCCAAATTTTGCTCAATAACTCCCATTTATCATCCAATTTTTTCAGCTGTTTAGCTAACATACTTGCATCAAACAACACTGATTTGCTTCTATCTCCTTTCACTGTCACAGGTTTCACATATGTGTTAACGTCGAGAATCTTCGTGCAGGCTTCCTTTTCCTGATTCCCTTTTAGACTTTTTCTTTTGAACAATCTATTGGCCTCTGCACATGTATCTCGGAATCTTATTTTCCCAATACCTGCCACGGCAGACATCATACTAGGTTGCATGACTAAAAGATACAACATGTAATCTGATAAGATTACAATGACTCTCAAGGCATCTTCCTGATGTAGTTTTCCGAAAAAGTCCCTGCTCTCGTCCCGCTCATGGAAGCTGAAGATGAGATCAACAATCAGCCCTTTGAAGATTTCAAAGTAGCGATAAGCCTGCTGTACCACCTCCAGGTTATTCAATTCTCCCACTCTTGAAGCTTCTGTTTTTACATAACTGTTAACAGGCTCTTCAATGGTGATTATTTTTGCAGGATGCTTAGCTTCTTTCTTTGAAGCGTATTCGTCCATGAGCTTCGCGTAATTGGGTCCAGGATCTGGTTCTTTAAGCATGGAATCTCTGAATCTATCCAAGCTTGCAAGATAAAGAGCGCGAGTCCGCTCCAGATACTTGATAGTTCCTGAGACAAACATGAGAATTATTGGAATAGCTAACTTGTTAGGAAGCGATTGGAGGAAGACGTAAACAGCAGCAACAGCTTGGAATATGAGTCCAAGCAAGTGCCTGAGCCACAGCTCGTTATCCTCGAGAGCGAAAGCAGTTATGGTGTCTGGACCACCGAGGTGTAAAAGAAGAAATGGAGGCCAAAATGCTAACAGATCACTGTTATCTGAAGGCGTAGAAGCATCAGGAGGATTTCCTTGGCTGTCGGAGATGATTCCAACGGCGAAATTAGCTGCCCAGTCAGCCAGCAAGTAAACTGACCAGAGGAGCATGATTATCAGCTTATTCGCCGTGCCTTTTCGTAGAGGAGCAAACAAAATTAAGAAGGTCTGCATTGAGAGACTGAACAGCATTACGCCCCGGATATTCCATTCGTCCCAGAATTTCTTGAATTTCGGAGGATTGGATTCACCATTAATTCTTCACTCTCGTCTCAGGAAAATTTATTTTAAGATATTGAACACAGATTGGATAATATCATACAATGAACTATGAACTGATACATCACCTAGTGTGAACAAATTATGTATGAAGTTAATTAAACTATGGACTCAGTTCGATTTGTGAGTTTATTTGGTGGCATATTATATTCATTTTCATTTGTCCAAATTATCCCATTAAACAAATTAAACATTGATCACATCAGCTGCTAAGAAACTCCTGGGCAGCCGGGCAGGTAGGCAAACTTGTTAATTTTTTTTAGGCAACTTGTCAATTAAACTACGTACCCACATGCCAATAAAAATTCTTTTATGTTAATGATATATATAATATAATATCAAAACAGCTATTTGTTAATTTTTTATTAAGTAGGTTGGGTCAACTTTTTTAATTAAACAGAAAGTGAAAGAGCCATGTTACTTAAAAAAAGGTGAAAGAACCATGTTATTATTATTATTATTATTATTATTATTATTTATAAACAAGAACCATGTTATTTGAAGCCATGACAGTAAGGTTAGTACAATTTTCTATCTACCTACTTGTCCTGGTCTTGAGTAAATTTTGTTAGAAAGTCCAAAATGAATTATAATATAATATTGCTACTATACAAGTATTTATATAGTAAAAAAATTCTCGGGTACAAACTCTGCATGTAATTTTTATATGTCTAGTAATACTGGTTGTCTTATGTGATAAACCGGTTATCAAATGAAATAATAAGTGATCTTGTACATAATTTATGTTTATGGTTTGTTAGAGGATTGTTTTGGAGGAATATGCACGATTTGTTTTGTTTTTATTTTCAAATGTTTTAGTTTCAAAGTATTGACCCTTTCAGACCATTGGAGTGAATTCATTTTTTTTTTGTTTAATGAATAAAGTCAGTAAAAGAGGAGTTGCATCAAAGAAAATTTGAAGCATCCTAACTATGTTGGCACCCAACAAGTCTATCTATCATGTTTACGCACACTCTCAAACTGACTCAATATATTAAATAAATGAAAAAGAGTAAGAAAATTATGAGGGACATAACACCAAAACCCTAACAAATCAATCAAAGCGGTAAAAAGATCTAAATGATAAATCTCTTGTAACAGGAGCAATACAAAATTAAGGACAAGTAAAACTCTAAAAATCTTGAGTCAAAGAAAGACAATGACATGCTAAGTAATCAGCTACCGCATTTCTTTCATGATAAATATGAGAGGCAAGAATACTTATTGAAGAGAGGTAATAAAGACAATGCCACCAAGAAGAATAAAACTTCTGAGGAACATCCACTGAATGAAACCATTATCTCCTACACATTCTATATATATACTCTCTTGCAACACAAATCAACCAGCACAGAAATCTTTTTGTAGAACTCATTCAACAAAACAAGGTACGCAACTCTTCAATTAAACTTTTCATATTATAATAATTATTATATTTTTTTTTATTACATTTTGCTTAAGACCTAATATATGATCATTGAATTCCATCAATGATATCATGTTGCAAGCAAAACAATAGAATCCATGTAGCAAAATGATTCATGGAGATCATATTTGGTGCTCAAATAAGAGAACAAAAAAAAAAAAAAAAAAAAAAAAAAAACAAACAAAGGTTAAAATATATAATACGCATATTTACAGATTTGTGATTTTGATCAGAATTATGAAAATCCACGTAGAGAAATCATCAATAGTCCGCCCAGCACTGGCAATTCCAGAAAAGAAACTCTGGAACTCAAATCTAGACCTCTTAGTCCCCACGGTTCACATTTCGACCGTCTACTTTTACCGGCAGCTGCCCAATGACTCGTCGAATTTTTTCGATCCACGCATATTGAAGAAGGCTCTAAGCTGTGCTCTGGTGCAGTTCTTCCCCATGGCGGGGAGGCTGGGGCTGGACGAAAATGGCAGACTGGAAATCTGGTGTAACGGAGATGGAGTTTTGTTCGTGGAGGCCGATTTAAACGACGTCACTTTTGATGATCTTGAGGATTTTACACCGAGCTTGAAATTGCAAGAGCTGCTGGTGCCGACTGTGGATTATAGCAAAGATATCTATTCTCATCCATTGCTTCTGTTACAGGTACATCACACACTTTTCAGTTGAATGAAAAAGGTTCGATGATTCTTTAAAATTTTCATTAAAATGAAATATAAGTTTCTTCCAAGTTGCAGGGTACTCTATATCCATTTAAACATAATAATGATGCATTTGTATCATAGATTATTTATTATTTTTTGAGTAATTGGCACTAATGTCCCTTGGAGTGTAAGTGTACTTACATTCCTACATTGTCCCCTAAATTTTTTTTTAGACATTAAACTCTCGAACTATGCTTTATTGGCAAAACACGACTATAGATAGTTCGGGGGATTTAATGTCTACAAAAGAGGTTTAAGGGGCAACATGTAAATTCACGTATACTTCAAGGAAAATTGGTGTCATTTACTCTCATTTTTTTGTTATCTATTTTCAAAGTATTTATTTTTATTTTTATTTTTATAGAATACACATTTTGAGGGTCAAGAATCATATCCCCATTAAGTTTAACCCTTTTATAATGCTAAAACCCTTATGATCATCAAATTTACTTAAAATTATTTTGCTTAAGTATTTAATTAGCTTGTCACCCTTTAGTTTTTCAAATTATGTTACTGGTTACGCCACAACCTCCCATGGAGGAGGCCCTAGACCTGCTCCATGGGAGTAGATATGCAGATCTCCTTCTATTTGGAGGAGATCACATATCTTCTACTTGAGAATTTGATATCCGTGATCTTTTGACTTCTCCAAAGGGAGGAGATATGCTCGCTCTACCAGCAATGGACTCCACTCTCAATGATTTCTTCAATATTTTTTCAAATCGCTAATTATCTAATTATTAAAAAGTTAGGGTGTATTTCATAATTTTTATTCCATTACATTTGTAATTGTAGATATGTTCGGGTATATTTCATAATTTGATATAATTTTAATTGTTAATGTTGTGTAAATGAATTTGATGTCTTGGAAAAAAAAAATTCATTATATTCTAAAAATAATTCAATTTATTAGTTAACAAAATATTTAAGAAAAAAAACGCATCCTAACATTGTATAATAATCATACAGTCTAATCCAATACAATCTAATAGAATCTAAAATACGGAGGGAGATCATATTTCCTTTTAGTATAAATTTGCATTCCGAATCGTATTTCCAACCGTATTGGTATCAACTAATTTTATTGTTTTAATTGTACCATGGGCAGGTAACTCGTTTCAAGTGTGGAGGAGTTTGCCTAGGAGTAGGACTTCACCACACATTATCAGATGGATCATCAGCCATCCATTTCATCAACACATGGGCTGAATGGACACGTGGCGTCTCGATTAGTATCCCACCGTACATTGATCGAACGGTTCTACGTCTTGGGGTCCCACCTTACCCTACATTTGACCACATTGAATACGACCCACCTCCTGCCATGAAAACCTCTACTAAAACTGTAGAATTACAATCAAGTCCTTGCTCTACTGCCATCCTTAAACTATCCGTTGATCAGATCAACGCCCTCAAATCAAAGTCAAAGCCAGACCATGGAACCACTATTAGGTACAGCACGTACGAGATTCTAGCCGCACATATATGGCGTTGCATGTGCAAGGCACGTGGGTTGTCTGATGATCAAACTAGCAAGTTATACATGCCTATAGATGGACGATCCAGATTGAATCCTCCACTCCCTTATGGATATATGGGCAATGTGCTCTTCTCATGTACATCGATTCTCAAGTCGGGTGATATCCAATCACAGCCGTTGATTTCCATTGTGAAGAAAGTCCATGAAGCTTTAAAGAAGATGGATGATGAGTACTTGAAATCAGCCCTTGCTTTCATAGAACAACAACCTGATCTAACGGTTCTAAAGAGAGGGGCCCATACTTTTAAGTGTCCAAACCTTAATGTGGTGAGTTGGATGCGGTTGCCTATTTATGATTCGGACTTTGGGTGGGGCTCTCCAATCTATATGGGACCCGCTAGTGTGATCTTTGAAGGTATGGTGTACATACTACCAAATCCTATAAAAAATGGGAGTTTTTCATTGGCTCTATGCTTGGAGACCAACCATATGCAAATTTTCAAAAAGTGTCTTTATGACTTTTGAATTTTTGTAGGAATAATGATTGGTGGGGTTATTATGTTAGTGATTAGTATCTAAATATTAATCTTTTTGTAAGATCTCTTTTGAAATTGTTTTTCAACCTTCGATTTTGTTCGTTCTTCAAGTATTTAGTTGTCCTTTAAGGCGGTGAATAATTACTTATTTCATAGGCAGTAGAAAAAGAACTTGTTCGGAGTGTGTTCAGTAACGTTTTTTTTCATTTGCTGTTTTTTGAAAAAAAAAAAATTAAATAAATAATTTTTTTGGTTTCTTTTTTGAAATCTTAAAATGCATTTCATAACATATACCGAAGGATATATTCAGAAAATGAAAATGGTAAAAATTATATTTTTCCGTTGTATATGCTAAATTACAGTAAATTACGATGTAGAATCAATAATACTCTCATTTACCTGCAAATTAAGCACTACAACCTGATAAGTCCAGCTCTTCAAGTCTTGTAACTCCTTCCATTGCTGGCAGCAAGAGTTGGCGAAGGTTTATGAGATTCGAAAGGGTTGGTAAATTTTCAACTTTGGTGTTCGAGAAGTTGAGGTAGCGAAGATACGTCAGATGTTGAAAGGACTCGTGGTTGATTTTAGCCAATTTAGGAGTATCGGAAACATCAAGTAACTCGAGGTTCTTGAGAAGTGTAGTGGATGGAAGCTCTACAAGTTCGGAACAACCACTCAAATTGAGTTCTGAGAGATTGCAAGGGATTGGAGGCAACTTACTGATTTTAGTTTTCGACAGATTAAGAACTTTGAGTTGATTCAACTCCGCAATGGGATCCTTGAACATGAAGTTTCTAAACTCGCTTGCCCCCGAAAGATCAAGAATCTGGAGACTTGATAAGTGCTGCAATCTGGGAAGCTGTCGTAATTTATTAGAACAGCCTCTTAATAAGATCCGTGTAAGGTGTTTAAGTTCACCAAACACGGGTAATTTTTGAATTTTGGTATGAGAGAAGTCGATCAATTGAATGTTTGGAATTTCTGAAAAACTTGTGTCGTGGAAGTTTTCAAAGGACTTGGCACCGGAAAGATCAAGTGTCTCAAGGTTAGCAAGTCCTGTAAGGCTTTGCAGCTTTTTCAATCGAGAGCACCGCCTTAAGATGAGCAAACGTAGTTCGATTAGTTTGGAAAGTGAAGGCAGTGATTCAATCTGTAGTCCAGATAGGTTCAGGCTTTGAAGTTGAATCATCTCATCGAACAGATTCTCCGGTATTGACATTAAGGAACTGTACTCACCAGTTCTGTTATCAGATATCTCTAGAACTCTCAATGCTCTAAGATTACTAATGTGTGTGGTGTCGTCCAACGGATCACAGTTTCTCAAAACAAGAACATCCAGATCCTTCAATCTAGACAAGTTTGAGATCAGTGGCTTGTATCCGGAATTGAAAACACCAAGAACCTTGAGTCCTGACATGGAACTTAAGAATTCTTTGTGCAATTCTCGGTTGGGATGAGCACCGTCAATCAATAATGTAGAGACATCCTTCACATTTTTAGGATTGCATAATGTTTTTATCATGCCATCTATATGTGTGACTCTCCCAAAACCTTCACCATTTTTGAACACACGAACTAGTCCTAGACTGGCTGTACCCCCAAATCCACGAGGACGCGTATCAATCATGTTCAATGCAGCCCCTTCCACCACAACAATATTGTTCTCTTGCATCTTCAGAATGGCACGATCGATGAGTTCCATTAGAACAACATGTCCTGCCTGATATGCCTTATCGATATGATCAATGGGATTGAAATAGCCTTCCATTATCCAATGAGTGATCAACTCGTTGTAATGCACGCCACCATAATTGCGAACAAATTGCAAGCTATGCCAAAAGCAGTTCTTCGTAACATGGCTTTGCATCATGTCGTATGCATAGTAAAGTAGCGGATTCACACCATCCTGACATGGTTTCTCATAACAAACAGCTTTCTGTAAAGCACTTTTCAATGTATCATATCCGGAAATGTCATTGAAGGATCCTGCTACCACAGTGATCGCAGCAGGACAATGCATGCTTGTCTTTTCTTTTATAGCATCAGAGAACTGTATATTAAAATCAGGAATCTTGGAAACTCTCTGCTCACCAACTCTTTCCTTCAATAAAGACAATGAATCATCAGGCGACAGAGGCCCCAATTCGATCTGCTCTTGAATAGCATCTCCTCCCTCAGTTATACATCTAGTAATTATAATCTTTAAGTGTTTATTGTTGATGGAAGAAAGCACCGGCAAAACATTTTGCTTGAATTCAATGTAATCCATGCCATTTCCCTCACAATCAACAACCAGCAACACAGGTTTTCTTTTATCCAGTTGTGCTTGTATCTTGAGCTTCAAGTTATCTGTAGTCTCCTCTTCGGCTTCCTGTTCAGCATTTTGATTTTCTTCTTCTTGTTCCCAGTCCACGGTATTCACCTTCAAGCCTTGTGCAGTCTTGTCTAGTTGGCTGTTGTTGTCTTCATATTCCCACTCTTCAGGAATGGAACCGGAAGACAGTTGATCGTAAATGGCCTTGCAAAGCCATTTGATGTCATAGTTTTTGGTCAGAGACACCCAAAGAGACTCATAGCAGAAACCATCAGTACTGGTGGACGTTGCACAGTCAATTATCAATCTTGCCATCCAGGATGCTGTTCCCATCTCCATCCCAGAAACAATGACTGGTGAATTGCTTCCATTTCTCAAAAGTTGTAGTATTTCCATTTTATGCTCTTCCATTTTCTTTAGTTTCAATATTCCTGATAAAAAAAGGTTGAGAAATCTGAAGAAAAACAAATCCTCTGAATAGCATGTTATGAAATTGTTTCACAATATTATGTAACTAAACTTCTAGTGTCCTAACTATATATGTTTATAGCTTTTTCATGATCGATCTGACCAGAAAATGACCGATCGAATGAGGTGCCACTTTATACTAAATAGAATTTCTATTGACATACAGTCATACATACACACTTATTTCTACCAAATGATTTTTTTTTTTTTAAAAGAAAAAACAATGAAAGAAAATGGTGAGCAGAGAAGAAGGTACCTCTGAGATATGGTGGATCCGGATAAAAGTTTCGGTTTCCTTAGAAGATGATATTGATTTACTGATATGAAAACTCTAACAGTGCAACACAGAGAGAGAGAGAGAGAGAGCTGCAGAGAGAAAAGAGTTGGAAGAGAACTTAGAGAGGACCGATTAGAAAACGGATGCAGAAACGTTTCAGATCTCAAACGTATCCTCTATACAAAAATAATAAAAGTAATAGTGACATAAATGGAAAATATATTAAAGTATAGTAACTTGCAGGTGTAGGATGTCGCATGATGTTTTACATATAAATCTGGATCTGTGGCGCTCTATAATTTCTGTTTAAGGTAAGTAAAACAAAGAAGTTCAACATTTTTTATTTCTTGCAACTTAATTACAAGAGCAGTAAAAGAACTAAACAACATAATTTAATTAATTTTCTGTTACATTAAATTTAATGATAATTTTTTAATCAAATTATTATCATGTGATGTTTAGCTAATGTTATATAAATGTTCCTACAGAAATATAATTCATTTTTTTTATATGACTTGACCCTATATCCTCTAACTTGAAGACTTTAATTTTTTTTTAAATTTTTTTTAATAAGGTTACAGTTCCATTGCAACTTGCTTAAATCAAATACTACGATGTTATATATATATATATATATATATATATATATATTTATATATATTTATAAGTGAGTCACTTGTAAGAGGTCTTTTATTTTAATTTCGGTAAAGACCACCATAAAATCACATTGACTTGAATGAATTTTGATCTGAATTTTTTTGTGGATGATAAGTTCATTGAAATCTACCTACGAATAAAAATTGATAATTTTTCTAGTACTAAAACTATTTTTCTTAAATTTCCCATATTTCCCCTATTTTTCAGATGTCTTTATATTTAAAAAAAAATTCGGTAAAAATAGTTTAAGTACTTGAAATTTTTTTAAATTTTATTCATAAATAGATTTCAATGAACTTATTATTCACAAAATAAATTCAAACCAAAATTCATTTAAATCGATGTGATTTCATAGTGGTTCTTACCGATATTAAAATAAAGGATCCCTTATGAGAGACTTACTCAATATATATATATATATATATATATATATAGGACCTAGATCTTCTCTTCATCTCACCTCATCATCACCTTTTTAAAGCATCTGATTGGTTATTAATAAAGTGTCAATCATATCTTAACCATTCATTTATTGTAATACTTATTTGTCATAAGATTAAGTGAGATGAGGATGAGGTGAGATGGGGAGGGGAGAGGAGAGGATCCTTGTCCATATATATATATATATATATATATAATTTATCTATTGTCAGTTCGTCATGATATAAAATATATCAGGACGAAGAATATGGACTATTAGATTTACTTACTTTTTCAAAGAAATTACAACCCATAAATTACTTAGACAATTATAATTATGTTGCCACTTGCTTGCACACTGCACATGCTGCCCGCTACTAAAACTTTTTTATTTTTTATTTTTGTTGGTATTATTGTCTCTTTCGTTAATGACATTGGAGGATGATTTAATTAGAATATTAATCTTTCACTAATCAAATTCAATAGCATGTGATGCGATGTTTAAGATATTTTATCAAATAAAACCTTTTTTTTTTACCCAAATAATTGAATTTTTCGATGACTTTGACAAGAGGCTATAGACACTAATGGCTTCGAGAATCTAATCAGATTGTAAATATATATATATTTTTTAAAATTATCCTACAAGCAAAAAAAAATAATTGTAAATTTAGTATATGGGCTTTGAAAAATGCTGCAAAAACTCTTCCCTGTGCAGAATCTCAAAACTTGAATTAACACTTTAATAATCACTAGATTCCCAATAGAACCATGCGAACATGATTCTTGTTATCTTAAAATTTGATTTAATATTTTAAAAAATAAATCCTAATTTTTTTAAAAAAAAATTGAGAAGGATGTTGATCAGTAGTTAGTACAGTGGGAGCCACCGACAACCTTAAAATTGTAAGTTAAAGTTATAATTATGTCGTCTTGCTGGACTTTTAAATTTTTATAATAAGCCAATTAGACCAGGAAAATATAATTAACTTCAATTTCATATGTATTTTCTTAATAGCCATTAACAACTTGCTTGTAAGTAATTAGATAAATACTAGTCAAGTCATTAACAATTAAAAATTATTTGGGATGCCACCTACCTTCTTGAGATCAGTAAGAGAAGATATTTAATCACATTAATTAAGTTACAGAAAAAAATTTAATTGAAAATTGGGTGTTTGTACATCGTTTAGGTCATGAAGGATTGAGAGCTTTAACCTTTCTAGGGTGAAATTTTTTCTAGTGGCATTATACAGTGGTGATGGACATTTGATTTTCGTTGGGTCCTTCCTTGGTCAAGACGGTCTTGAAATTTGTCGTTTGAAATTTCGATTGAATTCCTTAAAATGTATATCTTTTTTATTTTACATCAGTATCAATCGGAGATCCCAAGTTAAAAAATTCAGAACTACCATGACCAAATAACTCTCTTTTTAATTTGCTCTTATAAGCATAATTCTTGCTTAGAGAATTTAAAACTAGCTAGTACAATGTGCTAATATCTAGCTAACACATTGAGACATACAAGATTGTTGAAAGAGAGCTATTTGGTGACAATCAATTTTGCTCTTCCTTGACCCTTATTAATTTGGAATTGATCTCCAAGACCAAAATGAGCCATCAACAACCAAACAAAAGTAATAAGCTCTCCTCCTTTACTAACTTGCTGTGCATGTGTTCTTGCACTGCAATTACATGCAGCATATGACAACAATTCCACCCAAATTTTGCTCAATAACTCCCATTTATCATCCAATTTTTTCAGCTCTTTAGCTAACATACTTGCATCAAACAACACTGATTTGCTTCTATCTCCTTTCACTGTCACAGGTTTCACATATGTGTTAACGTCGAGAATCTTCGTGCAGGCTTCCTTTTCCTGATTCCCTTTTAGACCTTTTCTTTTGAACAATCTATTGGCCTCTGCACATGTATCTCGGAATCTTATTTTCCCAATACCTGCCACGGCAGACATCATACTAGGTTGCATGACTAAAAGATACAACATGTAATCTGATAAGACTTTGCTGAATTCGCGATGATTATTATCATCACCGGAAATATGTTGATGATCATCTTCATGGTGGTAAAGGAGTTCAGTAGCAATGTGCCACAACAGGAGGCTTTCATCATAAGCAACTTCAGTGACATAAGGCAATAATTTTTCGCGATAAGGTTTGTCCTGCAGAATCCAATCACCTCTAGCTGAAGATACCTTCTTCGCAGCTTCTGGTTCTGATGAGGACCGATCCAGCTCCGCGGATTTCTTCTTCATATCAGCAAATATGAATTCCCAGAGCTCTTTAGTCAATGGCTCATGGGACACATATCTTATCTCATCAACAAAATCAGTGAGGCCAGAAATTTCAATGAATTTGCCTCTGATGAAGCCTAAAAAATGAATGACTTCGCCGATGCACAAAAATTGACTGATCTTCGCTATAGCAAGTCCCACATTTTCGATGAATTTATCAATCTTCAAGTAATGAATTGTTCCTCGAATGGCGCGTTGAAAACAGTTGTGGACTTGATGGATCCTGGTTGGACGTCCCTTGAGGCAATATCGAACCAAATTGTGTCCCGAGACATAACCACACCACCTGCGAAACAGGAAAGGTGTAGCTAAAACCTCTTGGTTCTGACATTGATACCACTGCGGCCTCTTGAAAATGAGAAACCAGCTGAGAACAGAAGCTACGGTGGATTTGATCTTTCGAAGTAACTTGGAGTCATTACTTGAAATCCTGAGAGCAGCGAATGTCCAATCAGAGAAAACGAGCATGAAGAAAGCTACAGTATCCAGGCCTATCGCTCCCCAGAACAAGGCGTATGTAATCTTGACATCGAAATGGTCAAAATTGTTCTTCTTCACCTTGAAATGGAACAGCGAAAATGCTACTACAACTAAACTGAACGATACGAACCGGCTTATATGTCCTCTAGCAGAGTGAACAACCTGGATTTTGGTATAGAAAACTTCATATATGAAGTTGAGTTCTACTTCAATGACTCTCAAGGCATCTTCCTGATGTAGTTTTCCGAAAAAGTCCCTGCTCTCGTCCCGCTCATGGAAGCTGAAGATGAGATCAACAATCAGCCCTTTGAAGATTTCAAAGTAGCGATAAGCCTGCTGTACCACCTCCAGGTTATTCAATTCTCCCACTCTTGAAGCTTCTGTTTTTACATAACTGTTAACAGGCTCTTCAATGGTGATTATTTTTGCAGGATGCTTAGCTTCTTTCTTTGAAGCGTATTCGTCCATGAGCTTCGCGAAATTGGGTCCAGGATCTGGTTCTTTAAGCATGGAATCTCTGAATCTATCCAAGCTTGCAAGATAAAGAGCGCGAGTCCGCTCCAGATACTTGATAGTTCCTGAGACAAACATGAGAATTGTTGGAATAGCTAACTTGTTAGGAAGCGATTGGAGGAAGACGTAAACAGCAGCAACAGCTTGGAATATGAGTCCAAGCAAGTGCCTGAGCCACAGCTCGTTATCCTCGAGAGCGAAAGCAGTTATGGTGTCTGGACCACCGAGGTGTAAAAGAAGAAATGGAGGCCAAAATGCTAACAGATCACTGTTATCTGAAGGCGTAGAAGCATCAGGAGGATTTCCTTGGCTGTCGGAGATGATTCCAACGGCGAAATTAGCTGCCCAGTCAGCCAGCAAGTAAACTGACCAGAGGAGCATGATTATCAGCTTATTCGCCGTGCCTTTTCGTAGAGGAGCAAACAAAATTAAGAAGGTCTGCATTGAGAGACTGAACAGCATTATGCCCCGGATATTCCATTCGTCCCAGAATTTCTTGAATTTTGGAGGGATTGGATTCACCATTAATTCTTCACTCTCGTCTCAGGAAAATTTATTTTAAGATTTTGAACACAGATTGGATAATGTCATACAATGAACTATGAACTGATACACCACCTAGTATGAACAAATTATGTATGAAGTTAATTAAACTATGGACTCAGTTCGATTTGTGAGTTTATTTGGTGGCATATTATATTCATTTTCATTTGTCCAAATTATCCCATTAAACAAATTAAACATTGATCACATCAGCTGCTAAGAAACTCCTGGGCAGCCGGGCAGGTAGGCAAACTTGTTAATTTTTTTTAGGCAACTTGTCAATTAAACTACGTACCCACATGCCAATAAAAATTCTTTTATGTTAATGATATAAATAATATAATAATTAAGTAGGTTGGGTCAACTTTTTTAATTAAACAGAAAGTGAAAGAGCCATGTTACTTAAAAAAAGGTGAAAGAACCATGTTATTATTATTATTATTATTTTTTATAAACAAGAACAATGTTATTTGAAGTCATGACAGTACGGTTAGTACAATTTTCTATCTGCCTACTTGTCCTGGTCTTGAGTAAATTTTGTTAGAAAGTCCAAAATGAATTATAATATAATATTGCTACTATACAAGTATTTATATAATAAAAAAATTCTCGGGTACAAACTCTGCATGTAATTTTTATATGTCTAGGACTACTGGTTGTCTTATGTGATAAACTGGTTATCATATGAGATAATAAGTGATCTTGTACATAATTTATGTTTATGGTTTGTTAGAGGATTGTTTTGGAGGAATATGCATGATTTGTTCTGTTTTTATTTTCAAATGTTTTAGTTTCAAAGTATTGACCAAAGAAAATTTGAAGAATCCTAACTATGTTGGCACCCAACAAGTCTATCTATCATGTTCACGCACACTTTCAAACTGACTCAATATATTAAATAAATGAAAAAGAGTAAGAAAATTATGGGGGACATAACACCAAATCCCTAACAAATCAATCAAAGCGGTAAAAAGATCTAAACGATAAATCTCTTGTAACAAGAGCAATACAAAATTAAGGACAAGTAAAACTTCAAAAATCTTGAGTCAAAGAACGACAATGACATGCTAAGTAATCAACCACCGCATTTCTTTCATGATAAATATGAGAGGCAAGAATACTCATTGAAGAGAGGTAATAAAGACAATGCCACCAAGAAGAATAAAACTTCTGAGGAACATCCACTGAATGAAAAGAAAGAAGAGAGACCACATATGTAGAATTACATTCTATCCAAAGATAGTGACAACCATAAATATGTGCAAATTCAATGGCTTTGATATCTGCCAATAATTTTGCTTCAAAAAAGCATACATAACCTCCAAAGGCAAAGCAAAACAACCTTTAACAAACCCGTAATAATTACAAACTATACCACCACACCTAGAAGTCCCTAGGTAGCCATTAGAAGAAGTGGGAATAGGGGGTTTTGGGACTCTTTTGATTTGGTGTTTCCGAGTGGCACAACTTTTAAATGCACCAAATAAGTGAACTTCTAAAAGTGCCCTTACTTTACATATATATTTTTATTTACTTTTTAGTTTTTCATTTTAGTTTTTCATTTTATTTATTTTTTCATCTTCTTCATTGGCTTCCATTAGAAGTCTGTCAATGGAGGTTGAAATCGACCTCCAATTGAGGTCGAAGTCGTTCGACCTCCATTGGAAGTCTGTTCAACCTCCATTGGAGGTCGATGAAGAAAAAGATGAAAAAAAAATTTGGAAATTTTTTTTGGTCCAATAAGTCTCGGAAATTTTCGAGACTTTTCACATTTTCCCGAGACTTTTCATTTTTTTTTTTCGAGACTTTTCAAGTATTTTCGAGACTTTTCAGATATTTTTTGAGACTTTTTATATTTTTCCAGACTTTTTATATTTTTCTGAGACTTTTCTGGTATTTTCTGAGACTTTTCATATATATCTTTTTTGAGACTTTTCAAGTAATTTTCAAGATTTTTTATATTTTTTTTCGAGGGTTTTCAAGTAATTTTTGAGACTTTTTAGGTATTTTCGAGACTTTTTGATCATTTCTGAGACATTTGGTAATTTCTATGATTTTCTGGGTAAAAATGAAATTTTTCTAGACTTTTAGTAATTTTTGAGACTTTTAGTGATTTTCGGGACTTTTTGTTCAAAAATGAAACTTTCCAAAATTTTTTCATCTTCTTCCTTGAAACCTCCATTAAAGGTCGATTTTGATATCCAATGGAGGTCGATTCAACCTTCGTTGGAGGTAGTTCGACCACCATTGGAGGCCGATTTCGACCTCCAATGGAGGATGAAATGATCTCCAATGGAGGTCTTTCACCTCTATTAATAGAGGATTTTGAAAAAAACAAAAAAAACAAAAAACAAAAAACAAAAAACAAAATGGTAAAGAAGGTTACTATGAAGGGTATTTTTAGAAGCAACCCATTTGAGGTGTCATTTCAATTCAACTTATTAAAAGAGTGATAGTCTTAAAATGCCACCTCAAAAAGGTGTCATTTTATTTTCGAACTCTTAGAAGAACCGTCAATGTTTACCTTTATCCAACTTGAAGGAGGAGATTACTAGAAAACCTCTAAAATCTTAGGAGCCTTACAAAGGCGAGGAATCACTTGAAGACAACTAAGAAGTAATAATTCAGATTGTGAATTATACATTCCACTAGTAATCAAATGATTAGAATTTCAAATAGTTGAGTGAATATAAGCAATAGAAGAGACAATTGGGATCATGTGCTCCTCAAAAATTAATTGATTTCTTACATACCAAATTGCTTAGAAAATATGAACCATGTTAGAAGGCCATAAACTTTGTAATTACAAAATAGCATTCCAATTAAGAGTTGACAAGAAAAAAATCAAGAACCTCCAAATAATAATCAAGACACACATGAAAAAGTCTTAAAAAATAACACCAAAGACCTCTAGCATATGGACACCAAAAAAAAGAAGAGTTGCAGTTTCAAATGTTGTATAGCAAAATCAACAGCAAGAGGTGTGTTAGATATGGCTTGAATTTTCCAATCGTTACCAAACAAGATTTACCAATGCAGAGATTTCCTAGAGACGTAAGAACGTTTGGGAGTATGAGGTTATATTTGAGGGGGGTTTGAAGGCTTGAAGAACTGAAAAAACGAAGAACAGTGAATACCGCTGTCAAAACTGATGTGGTTTTGACAGTAGTAATCAGTTCTATGGGTTTTCACAGCAGAACTGACATCATTCCAATTCCAGTGCATACCGTTGTGCGTTGCACAGCGCTATCGACAGTAATCGTGGTGACGTGGCACATGGATCACGATTTTTTAAGTGGTCAAGTTCAACACGGTTTAGGAAGCGGGTGACCAACTGCAACTTGAATCGTAATCAATCACAAGCATGTGTCAAATCAGGAAATATTCATGGATTAAGAAATATATTGTTTCTAGAAGTTCTAATGATTATTGGAAAATGATTTCTCCTTATAAGAAGACTTATCATAAAGAAGAAATAATATTTATGTGGAACAAGTAAATCTTGTATGACTAGGAGATACATTTTCTTGTAGATTTAAACCTCTTTTAATTCATATAAATAGACCATAATAGCTAGGTTATTATGTGTGGAGCAAAATAACAAATACTAGAGAGATCTCAAAGTGAGCAGTGAGTGTAATCGGGTTTGAGGTATTATTTAGATATTATTTAGATAGAGAATCATGAGTGTGTGATTGAAACAACTAACTACATATTGGAACTTTCTCTTATCGTCTTGACGGCCGTGGTTTTTTTCTAGATTTGGGTTTCCACGTAAATTCATATGTTGTGTGTGATTGGATTTGATTAATTTTCTTCATCTTTTTTTTTTTTTCTCTTTCTAATTGTATTTGTTTGTGTTCTATCCAGTAACGCTTCCTCGTGTATAGTGACGTTTGTTAGCTTACAAGGTGGTGCAAAAACCTGGCTTACTAAGATTGTCTTCATCTGTGTTAATTGTAAGTTGTAACTATGATTTTTGAATTCGAGGAATGTGATTTTCAACTGTGTCTGCAAAGGCTAATAGGGTGGCAGGGCCTCTTGCTAGTGAAGCATTGGGAAATTCGGAGGATGTTTTTTGGATGGAGGATGCTCCCATGTGTATTAAATCCTTACTGGAGGAAGACTTGAGACTCTAATTTTGGGCATTTTGCTGCAAGAGTGTGGCATATGCGCTTTGTTTTGCCTTTCTGTGTGGCCTGTCACTTGTTAGGCTGTTTGTTGTGTTTCTCTTTTGGCTATTTGACCTTTGTTTCCCTTTTGGGGTTACTTCAAAAAAAAAAAACAAAAAGAAAAAAAAAATCTATGATGAACTTTTTAATGATGCAGCTAAAGCGAAAAGATAGTCGAATCCATGATAAGAATTTTCTCCAAAAGATCGACTTTATTAATAATAATAGTGGACTGGTGGTACAAATGTACAATCCATAAAAATACATTTGCTTACAAATACATAACGGAACATATCATCCAAAAAAAAAAAAAAGGAAAAGCACATAAACATAAAAGTGAAACAATCATTTGGAAGAGTACATGATCATGCAAATGAACTATTTTTAACAGTAATTCCTCTTGATTAATCTTTAATTTGTTGAACAGTAGAAGACTTTAACTAGACTCCACTGCCATCACAAGGACAAAAAGTGACCTTGGGACATTTGAACTTCCCCAAATAACTCAGCTTTGGAAAAATCGCCTTCAATTCACTCCGATTAATCTTTAGTTCATTTAGGGCGCCTGTCTGGTAAATTTTTCTGAGGCCGTTTTCATTTTTATTTTTCGTAAACGATTTCAAATATATGTTCGTTATCATTTTTCATTTTATTTTCAATTTAAATAAAAAAACTCAATTTTTTTTATTCTTTTGCTTCTCTCTGCTTCTATCTTCTTCATCGTCACTCTTCTCCTCCTCCTCCTCCTCCTCCTCCTCCTCCTCCTCCTCCTCCTCCTCCTCCTACTTCTTCTTCTATTTGCTCCTCCAAGGCCGGAGGAGGTGAGATCCTCCTCCGGCGACACCGATCTGGACCACCGGCTATCGCCCATCCTCCCACTACTCTTTTCGCAGCCGGCCACCAAATCCCATCATATTTTGCCCATCTTCTCCATTTAATCCGGTCATTTGACAAAGTATAATTTAATGGTGGAGAGAAAGTGATTTAATGAGATGATGAATATATGTGAGTTTTTTATGGATTTTTTTTGTTGATCTTCTTTTATGCCTAGAATTTTTTTTAAGTGATGTGGTGAAAAAAAAAAAATGGCAGTGATGACAGATTTGATTCATGCTTCTATGCCTAGAATTTTATTTTATTTTTTTTTTTTTATTTATTATTATTATTTTTTTTTTTTGTGTTTTGACATGAATTGGTGATGATCGGATGGATGGAGATAAAAAAAAAAAAGATAGAGATCAATGATGATAGATTTTTTTTTTTAATAGATTGATCTGGTCAAAATAGTGATGATGTTGATGATTCATAAACCAGAGATTGATCTGGTCTAAAAAATAATAATTAATATTTTAAAAAATTAATGTTAATATTTCAAATTCTTTCTTTGAAATTTGAATGTAATTTTTATTTAATAAATTTTTTTTTTTACTTAGTTGATAATGGTTTTGGATGAATTATTATCAAACTTTGATATTTTTCAAATAACCTACTAGACGTGTTTTCAGAATTCGAAAATGAAATCAAAAATACTGTTTTTATTTTCATTTTTATTTTTGAAAAAACACCCTAATTAAATACGATAAAGGATGCACCCTTAAATACTTCAAATGCAAAACCTCAACTTCCCACGTACCAATAAAAATTCTTTCATATTATTGATGAACAATGATTCAATCATCACCTCACTTAATCTTATGACACATAAGCATTGTAATGAATGAATTGTTAAGATGTGATTGACACTTTATTAACAACCAATCACATATTTTAAAAAGGTAAGAAAAATGTAAGGATAAGGTAAGGTGAGGAAAGATTCCTGATTCACATAATATCAAAACAGCTATTTGTTAATTTTTTGTTATTAAGGAGGTGGTTCAACCAATTTGTTTGTTTGTTTGTTTGTTTTTTAAAGGAAAATATTAAAATAAACACACAAAAAACAAGTTGCACCCTTGAGTATCCCCAGTAGTACCTTCTCCACACAAGGTGAGACTCGACCACATTTGCCTTCCTAGACCTCTGAAGACCTCGAAACTTTCAAAATATCACTAATAACGAGGCCAATATCAGCAAAGGGGACACCCTATATTAATTAATAAGGTCACAACATTCAACGCATCGGACTCAACTTTGATAATTAAACAGAAAGTGAAAGAACCATGTTATTTGATGCAGTATTGACAGTAAGGTTGTACAATTTTCTATCTACCTATTTGTCTTGGTCTTGACTCTTGAGTAAATTTTGTTAGAAAGTCCAAAACGATTTAATACATGTAATATTACTACTATATATACAAGTATTTATATAGTAAAAAATTCTCGGGTGCAAACTCCCAAACATCATTTATATCCGGGGTTTGCCTTTGAGAAACATATATTATATAGTTAGCAGACTGTTTTGGAGGTTTATGCAAGATTTTTTTTTTCTTCAGAATTATTTTCCAATGTGTTAGTTGCAAAGTGTTGACTTTTTTAGACCATTGAAGTGAATATCACTTGCTTATAACGGATGATTCTCTAGTAAGGATGTCTTGAAATTATAAAATTAAAACATTCAACTACAGCTACACATTCACATTGCTTAGAACAGATGGTTCTCTAGGTATTTGTTAATGTGAGGCTGTGGGTCTAATGTGAATGTGTGACTATGGTTAAACTTTCTGAAATTATAAAGTTAGGACGTTCTAACTAGAGAATTATTCTGCTTATAACTATGTTGAACTTTAATGACGAACGAAGCGAAAGCCGTGAGATAGTCGAATCCATAACAAGAATTTGCTCAAAAAAAAAAAAACGATTTTATTAATAATAATGGCGGACTGGTGGTAGAATCCATAAACATAAAGTTGCTTACAAACATGAACCATAATATGTCAGCCAGGAAAAAAAAAATCATAAAAGTGAATCAACCATTTAAAAGAGTACATGAACATGATCATGAACTATTTTTAGCAACAATTCCTCTTGATTGATCCTTAATTTGATGAAGACTTTAACCAGACTCCACTGCCATCACAAGGACAGAAAGTGACCTTGGGACATTTGAACTTCTCCAAATAACTCAACTTTGGAAACATTGCCTTCAATTCACTCCAATTAATCTTTAGTTCACTCAAGTACTTCAAATGCAAAACTTCAACATCCCATTTTATAATTTCCCTTTCTTGCATTTTGTCGCTGAGGCTGTTAAGTCCTCCTCCTCTGATGTACAATTTCTTCAGGTTTTTCAGGTTTTCAGGAATCAGCCAATCCGGTAGCTTTTTCTGCGGAAAACACTGGAGATCAAGCTTCTGTAGTTTCGTAATTTCCATTGCTCTGTCTACTTTACTCTTCTGCTTTCTCACTACTTTTTCTAATAAAGTTTTCTGCCTCACCATTTTTTTTCCTGCACCAGTACTCTCTTTCGCCTTGGATCCTCCTCCCCATGCTATTTTCAGCTTCTCGAGCTCTTCGAATTTGGATAATGTAGTCAATAATTCTTCGATGGAGAAAGTCTCACTATTGACATTGATGCTCAGCTTCCTTAGCTTTTTCAATCCTGCAAGATCTGCAAGGCTACAGTAGTTCCCATGACTTATTATATCAGTAATCACAAACCCTTTTAAGACTTGGAGATTGGAGAGCGATGCGAGCTCTTTAGGCATGTGATCTAGCAAGTAGCACTCTGATATATCCAAGTGGGTCAACATTTTGAGTGATTTTATCTCCTTTGGAAGACTCTCTAGATTGTAACAGGCTTTGAGATCTAAGATCCTCAAATTCCTGAGCTTCGATATGGAACCGGGAAGCCCCTGAATCCCGGAAATTCCATGGAAGCTAAGTAGCTTTAACGATTCCATACTCTTCAACCCTTTTAAGAACTCTGTGTTTTTCACTTCAATGTGATGATGATTCTCTCCGGAGCTCCACCACATTCCTAGACAAAGAACTTCGACTTTTTTCATCTTCGAAAACCAGTCGAATGTGAAATCAAGAAACCTCCGATTTACATTGAACAATGTTGTTATTTTATCCTGATTCTCCGATTCAAGCTTCTCGGTATTTATCAAACATGCCCTGCCAGACACTGAATACTTGCAAGTTAATTCTCCTGAAGAATCGTAATTGAAGAACTTGCCTTCTCTGGCAAGCAAAATCACCAGAGAACGCAAAATGGGGTCCATCTTGAATCTGTTCACCACGGTTTTACGTTTCGTATTTACAGGAATGATAAATCTCTTTGCCATGAAATCCTGAAGAACTTCAGTAGCAATTTTTTCGACTGTCTTTTCTCCGGTAGTATTAGTACTACTGCTGGGTGGAGGATCCAGTAAGCCTTCTCCGATCCACCAATACACCAACAGCCTCTTCTGGACTACTGCGTTTTCTGGTAACACAGCAAACGACAACAAGCAGTTCTGTCTTTGAAGATCAAGGTCCTCGAAGATTGCGCGAAAGTCTCTGAAAATGGAGCTTTGCTTCAATTGATCATAAGCGTCTGAATCCGTTGAACATGCTCTTGTAGTAATGGCTTCTTCTGTTTCTAGTAGTACAGGAACATCATGGTGTGACTGCGGCAGCGCCGTGCTGTCCTTGTTCTTGCTGGTTTTTCTGATTGAGACCCTGAATTTTGCCCCTTGGAGAGGATTACAAAACACCTTCTTCTTCTGATTCCTTGACCTTCCATGTTTGTTCTTGGATCCTCTTCTGTTGCCATTCTTTGCAGTGTTGTCATGTGTAACTGTAGATATGGAATCAGTGGTTTCTTCGGTTTCCAAAACTCGACCAGAATTTGATTTTACAGAAGGATTGGTTGAAGAAGCCATGAAATTTCCAAATTCTGGTTTCTAAAGATATGATTGTGGGAAAATACAAGAACAGTAGATAAATTTTGATATAGTCAACTCTTTTGTTGATTTCAAGTTGCTAAATTAAATTAAATTTATTCACCTAACGTAGTATGAACAAGTTAATTAATAAATGTTTTCGGTGCACAATGGACTCAGAGTTCGATTTGTGAGTTTGTTGGGTGGCATATTCGTTTTCATTTGTCAAAATTTATCCCTTTAAACAAATTAAACATTGAAATTTGAAAATTCACACCAGGCCAGCTGCTATGAAACTCCATGGAAAGCAGGCAAGTTGTTAATTAATTAATTAAAATGCCCACATTCCAATAAAAATTATTTCATATTAATTATATAATACCAAAAAAGCTACTTGTTAATTTTTTTATTTAGGAGGTTGGGTTAACTTTTTTAATTAAACAGAAAGAGAAAGAACCCTGTTATTTGAAGCAATGACAGTAGGGTTGTACAATTTTCTATCTACATATTTGTCATGGTCTTGAATAAATTTTGTTAGAAAGTTCAAAATGAATTAATTAATATATATATTGCTACTATATATACAAGTATTTATGTAATAAAAAATTCTCAAGTGCAAATTCCCGAACAAGTCCAGGGTTTGCGCATGAGAATCTTATATATATATAGTTTATTAGAGTATCTCCAACCATGCTTTCTAAATTTTAGCTATTTTATCTAAAAATCTGTTTTAGCTAGCAACTTTTCATGAGATCACTTCAACTATTTTAGTAATTAATATTTTAATATTTTTTAAATTTAAAATATAAATAATTTATTTTGTTTTAAATTATAAGAAAGAGAACAATCAACTTAAAAATATTTATAAAAAAATAAAATAAGGGAGAAGATTGGGAGCTTGAAATGACTTCTTACATTTGGAGAGTCTCTTGTTAGTTTTATAAATAGAGAGCCAAGAGCATCTCCAAGGGGCTCCCTAAATTTGGAGAGTCTCTTGTTAGTTCTCTAAATAGGGAGTCAAGAGCATCTCCAAGGGGCTCTCTAAATTCCCTCCTTAGCTGAAATAGAGAGTCATTTTGGTTTTAGAGCACTCAAAAGGGCTCCCTATTTTAGAGAGCCTCTTGCGGTTCTCCAAATGTAGGGAGCTCCCTATCTTCTCTCTCTCTCTTATATTTTTAAATTGATTTTGTTATTTAAAAAATGATATCATGAGAGTATGGTTATTAAATACAATTTAAAACAAAAAAAAATTATTTATATTTTAAATTTTAAAAACATTAAAATATTAATGACTATCTATAATAGAGAGCATGGTTGGAGTGACCACGTGAGAAGTGTTAGAATAGTTGTTATTCCGGATCACAGATGCGAACGAAAAATAGAAATTTGGTACAAATTAAGAATCCTAGAATTGAGGTCCGTGTTTCACACGGTGTCCTTAAGACAAATTCGCCGTCAACACCATATGTGTTTAGCATTTGTATCCCAGGATACAACGATTCACAGTTGATGTGTATATAACACGACTACTTTTAACGAACTCAAACGAGGTTTGAACTTACCACAAAAGAACATACTAGAACCTGAAAAATTGAAAGAAACTCTACCAAAGAAGAACAACGTATACTTCTAGCTAGTTTCTAGAGAGGGAGAAGAGAATTTTATTGAATAATTTGATTGACCTCCAAAATTCGTCTGTTTAGAATGAAAAGGAAGACAATATAAATATAATTCATTGAGGGGAGGAAATCAGGAATTAATGGTATTAAAACCGAAAACATTCAATTGATTCTCATAACTCATATGACAGTTACAAGTTAAATTTGAATTCACAATTTCAAATTTCATTAATCCAAAAACTGAATCAATTGAAATTAATTACAATAAATTAGTAATTAGAATTTTGAATTCAAATGAGAATCCTGGAATTACACATTAATTACCATTGACTTTGAATTGGAAAAATTAAACATGTAGCAAAACCAAGCTGATTCAAATGTGTACGTATGCGGACGCCATTCGCGTCCGCGTCCGGATGTGTGCTTGAATCCGCAGTCCACGATACATGCTACACATGCTTGCAAGCAATCCAATATATCATTGACTAAATATATGTTTCTCACCAATGTGAAACTTATTATTTTTCCAATTCAATGGGTGCACTTTGAGTATCAATTTCTCATTTACCAATTCACCATTTTTACAACAAGAAGTTGCTGGCTAAAATAGCTAAAATTTAGCAAAAATTTAGGAAGCATGGTTGGAGATGCTCTAAGAGAGCCCATTGGAGTGCTATAAAACCATCACCACTAGCTATTTTAGCTAAGGAATGGGTTTAAAAAGCCCTCTTGGAGATGCCCTTTGGAGCAATTTGCAAGATTTGTTTTCTTTTCCTAAAATTTTCAATGTCTAGTTTCAAAGTATTGACTATCATTGTATATTGTAAATTTACTATATGGTAGGCCACGTGGGAGCTGATTAGCTGAAGTCTATGTTCCCTCTCATTTGTCCCATAAGAGCAACTCCAACCCGAATAGTGGATTTGGTGCAACTTCTGCACTATTTTAACACTACAGTCACACTATTTTACTATTTCATCTCTAACCCACCACACCAAATTTATCTCTATAAGGAATATTCCTAGGAATATTCCATTTCTTTCCCCTTTTTCAATATTTCATCACAATTAACATTTCATCCCATAATTAACATAATATTGCAATACAATACGAAATTATGAAATTAATACATTAATAGAAATTAAATTTAATTCGGTAAAATATTGCATTTATTATTAAAATGACTTAAACATTACATTTCATAAAATAAAAAATAAAAAACATAAAAATAAAAGTACATATCAATCATCATCTAATCATTTGAATTAGTATATTCATCCCAAAAATGATTTATTAAGGCATTTCGGAGTGCCTCGTTAGCCATAGGATTCTTGATTTTTCTACGTCGAGCTAGGAATTCTCAAAATCGGGTATTTTCATCTAACACCATCTCAACTTCCGGAGTTGGTGCTTCCGTATGATCCTCAATTGTTGTATCAACATCGCGCTCATCCTCGATTATCATGTTGTGCATAATAATGCACGTAGTCATTATATCATGTAAACATGTTTATGCCAAAAACGCACCGGTTCTGCCACAATTGCAAACCGTGATTGGAGAACTCCAAATGCAGTTTCAACGTCTTTTCTACATCCTTATTGTTTCATTGCAAAATATTTATTTTTCGGATCACGTGGATCGTGAATAGTTTGTACAAACGTAGACCATTTTGGGTATATACCATCAGCTAAATAATAACTGATGCAGGAGATATTATTGGAGATTTTCTTGAAGACTTTTTATTTTAAAAATATTCTTTTAATTAATACATGTTATTTTATTTCCTTTTAGTTTATATGTAATTAGGTTATTAATTATTTTATGATTTGAATTTTAAATCAAATCTAATTTCCTTTTTAGATAGGTTTTTAATGTTTTAGGATTCTTTTGATTTTTAGGAGATTTGATTTCTTTTTCATTTAGGATTCTATTCCTTTTGTTTAGGATTTTCTTTTTAGTTAAGTTTTGCAATTCTATTTAAGTAGATTGTATTAGGGTTTGAAAGTCAGTTTTTGATTTATAAAATTTAGAGTTTTCTCTATTATCTCCCAATTTCGGTATTCATAGTGAATCAACGAACTTGAAGCCTAATATTCCGGTATTCATGAGCGAATCAACGGAACTTTAGTAGGTTGTTTCTAATTTGTTTCTTGCAGGTTTTTCTCGACAGAGCTTCCGCTACATCAATAACCCATATTAAATTCTTGTTCTTGAATGACATAATGAGCTGGAGGAGCAATACCTTGAGTGAGGTTGGCAAAAAGATGGGATGCCTCCAACACATAAATATCTTTGTTCGTACCCGGCAAACCAAAATAGGTATGATATATCCACGGATCATAATCAGCTACAGCCTCTAGAATAATAGTTGGGGATCCACTACGACCTGTACATTGTCCTACCCAAGCTGTTGGACAATTTTTCCACTTCCAGTGTACACAATCTTGACTGCCCAGCATTCTTGGAAAACCACGATCTTTACCAATACGGAGTAGTCTGGCATTAGTAGCGTTATGTGATCTTAGATACTCATCTTTAAATTCCTCCACAACAGCAACTGCCCAGCATTCTTGGAAAACCACGATCTTTACCAATACGGAGTAGTCTGGCAACATCAGTAGTGTTATGTGATCTTAGATACTCATCTTTAAATTCCTCCACAACAACACGAAAAAATCTCTTCAAACTTTCAATTGTTGTAGACTCTCTCATTTTAATATACTCGTCAGTAGCTTCCGCTGGTAGACCATATGCCAACATCCGAAATACTGCTGTTATTTTTTGAAGAGCAGACAAACCCAGTCTACCCACACTATCTTTTCGTTGCACAAAAAAGTTGCCACGAGCTTCCACTTTTTCAACAATACGAAGGAATAAACTTCTACTCATTCGAAAGCGTCGACGAAACATTTGATCATTATACCGTGGGTTTTCAGCAAAATAGTCGTAGAATAAACAACTATTAGCACTTTCCCGATCTCGATTAATCACTCTATGACCACGAATTGAGCCTCTACATGTCACTGGGTTGTTTTGTTGATTGAGATACTCATCGATGGCCCGTTGGATGTTATCATGTTGGGCAATTATTGCATCTTGTTCTAAATCATTCTCTTCAGGATTTGCCAAAAGTTGTACTTCTTCATTGTCGGAAGATGAAGATGAGAAATTAGATGGACCTCCGATATTGAAATTCATTTTCTCTTTGAGTTAAATTGAATGAGTTTTAGTAGGCTTTGGTGTAGGCTATTTATCTTTGTGAACACAAGCTTCTATAAGGGCGAGTGGATGAAAACTGTATCTAGCTGGTTAACACATCAGAACGTGGGAGTGGATGAAAGCTGTATCCAACCAGTTAACACATCAGAACTTGGGAGTGGATGAAAACTGTATCCAGCTGGTTAACACATCAGAACTTGAGAGTGGATGAAAGCTGTATCCAGCTAGTTAACAGCTTAGAACGTGACCGATAATAGTTGTAAGCCCACGTGGAAAAAGTATATAAGGACAAAAACACTTTAATTCAAAAATTCTAGTGCTAGTGTCAAAGTCGGAATGGCGGAAAACTTTCACGGTTTAAGCAAATCGTTAAGATATTCAATAGTCACCGCGCAAGTGTGTTTGCTTCCTCTTTCTTTGGTCGAGTGGTATCCGTCCTTTCGGAATCTTTAGGACTTCGCGGTGAGGCATGCCCTTTTTTGGCCAAATTCCATCGCTTAGGCTCTGAAATTGCCATTTTTGCCGTTTTAGGAAAGTTTTGTTTTCACAATAGTTGAGTTTTCCAAGTCCGAATACTGATCCATTAATTCTGCCTTTATTTGAATTCTTAGTTTTATTTATTTCCGCATTTATCTCAAATTTGCTTTTTTTGGTAATTTTCGTTAATTAGACCTGTAATTTTTAATTTTCGTTAATTAAAATAGCGATTGCGATACACGTACTTCTAGAAGGGCAAGTAGATGACAGCTGTATCCAGCTGGTTATAGCTCAGAACGTGATCGACAATAGCTGCAAGCCCACATGGGTTCAGTAGATAGATCCAAAAACATTTTAATTCAAAAAATGTTGTGGGGCCCACTCTAAACTTTTCCAGAAAATTGATTTTCCCATTTCCCAAAATATCAAGATAAGATATATGGGCTATTAAATACCAACCATTGGATGGACTGCATCACTATCTGAACCGTAGAATTAAATCTCAAAAATAATTCTTATCTTCACCTTTCTCAAAATTTGAAGATAAGAATCTGCTCATCATCAAATCCAACCAATTGATGGATTTGATCACCTTCTGAACCGTAGAATTAAATCTGAAAAGAGTGCCTCCTAGTTTCTATAAATATCAACCAACATTAAATTAAACTTATCCTTTCAAATCTCTTGCCCCTTTGAGGAACTTATCTCTTCAAATCAATTTTCTTTTCAAATCACTTTTTCCAAAAAATGTCTACAAGCCGAAGTTCTTCATACACACATGCAGAAGACAAAAACCTTTGCCACATATGGCTTGATGTTTCACAAAACCCGGTTATAGGAATTTACCAATCCATAGAGATGTTCTGGGTTCGAGTTGAGGATGAATACAACAACAGCAGACCGGATTTTATGCCAGAACATCGTAACTGGCGAAGTTTGCAATGTCGAATGGGGACTATACTTACCGCAGTTGGGAAAATGCGGTCATGCCTACGACAGATCGAAAATTTGAATCATAGTGGTGCATCTGAAGCTGATATGGTGAGTATTTGTTAAAATTAAAGTCGTAGAAAAATTATATTTAATATTAAATTTGAACAATAAATTTATTTGTATTGTTATTTAGATGAACCGGGCAAAAGTCTTATTAGCCCAAGATAAGAAATACAAAACGGGTTTCAAGTTTGACTATGTATGGCCCATTCTCAAGGATATCCAGAAATTTTCAGATAATGATAGTTTGCGAATGCCACGTGGTCAAAATGTATCATCACAAGAAGACTCTCCAACTCCAGAGTCTCCAACAACAACATCTCTCGGGCTATCTTCATTTTCTCTGAATATAGCTAGTGATGACGCCATGGGTAGTTCATCTTAACGGCCCATTGGGGTGAAGAAAGCAAAACTGAAAAAGAGGATTGTGGAAGAAAATTCAACAAGGCTTGCCACTTTGACAGAAGGACAAGATAAACTCATGGAAGTTTTTCAAAAAAATAATCAGGAGAGACAAAGAACTAACGATATTTTGGAGAGAAAATTGGAGCTGCGGGAAACCAAAATTGTAATAGTGGATTTGGATTCCATAACTGATCCAAGAAAGCGTGAATATGTGAATCAAGAACAATTAAAAATTATGGCAAAACATGCTCGGAAACAAGGTCATGGATCCGGTAGTTCATCTAGGTCTTTTGGTGATTTTTTCAATAATATCGAAGGATCTGGAAATAGTATTCCAGACTACTAAATGGTTGTTGTAATTTATGTTGTATTTTTCTATAATTTTAGTGTATTCCAATTAGTGGTAATTTATTTTATCACTATGAAGTTTGTATTTTGTTTTTAATGTTTTTTTCTCAATTAATGTATTTTGCTTCATGTATTAATGCAGGAATGAAGTGATTCGGCCTCTAAAAAAATTGCATTTAAAAGTTATGAATTAATGTAGGAATGAAGTGATTTAATTAAAAAAAAATGGCATTTAAAATTTTTAATTATACACTTTATTTTAGTTTATTATAAATGTTAATATCATTAATAATTAAATCAAAACAAAATCATTAAATAATAAAAAGGACTAAATTGGAATAAATTTAATTTATTAGGGTAAAACTGTGAATAAACAAAACCTTTTAATAAAGGATATAATCATAATATATTTTAAAAAATTGTGCCAAAACGTTATTGTATAAATGTTGATGGATAAAAAAAAAACAAAAGAAAACTGTGATTGCACTGAGATGAATAGTGCCGTGCAATATATTGCGCGGCACTGTTCATCTTCTTCAGTTGGCGATGGATTAGGCTGATTTCGGTGGCATCTTGGCAACAGCGAGCTGTTTGGCGTGGGGTTGGAGTTGGTCTAAGGAAAGAATTCATTTTGGTGGACCTTGAGGAAGCTGAGATCCCTCCTCTTCTAATCTTCTCTCCTCTCTCTATCTTTCCAACCAAACAATGGATTGGCTAGAGCTTTCCTCCCAACCCTCTCCCTCCATCTCTCATTTCTACCAAACAAAGCCTTAATGTCGAAAAGAAAAGTGATATTATAGTCTAATATATAACAAGATTTTTTTTTTCAAAAGAACGATTTCATTAATATCTTTTATTGTGTTTTTTGAAAGTGTTTCTCTTATAATTTGTACACTCCACATGGATGAACAGTGGAGATCTATCTCCGTTTCCCTCGATTTCGTCAAAGGCTTGACCTCCTCCTGATGAAGGCACACCCTCCCTACCATATGCATTGTGGCAATGGAGATCCACTATGGAGTTGTACGTTGGATCTTCGCCTCTGTTTTTTCTTTTTGGAGATTGATTTTTTTGTTTTTATTTTTTTAAGTTGATCTCCACCATCAAATGGACTAAAAGATCCATCTATTTTTTTCAGTTTTTTTTTTTCCTTTTAATTATATATTTTTTTTCTCCCCTATACATTTTTTTTTTTATGTAGATAGGTAACTACACGTTACCTATGGAATTTATTAATAATAAATAAATAAATAAAGGTAAAAGAAAAACAAAAGCAAAGGGATGCACATGCCCCAAAAGGCTAAAACAGATCAATAAGGCACTCAAGCTTCAACAAAATGTAAAGAAACATAAACCTAATTAATCAGACTAGCGGGATCATCTTTTTTTTTTTTTTTTTTTTTTTGCCTCAACATGTGCAGCCCAATTAACAACAAGGTTTAATTCTGTTTGAACCGCTGAAGCCGCAAAATCATGGGCGAATCTTAGTCTTAACTACATGGAGGTGCTAAGAATTTTTCTTACTCATTTGAAACTTGGAACTAGATAAAATCTTAAAAGTTGGCTTCACTTTTCTTTTCGATTTGGTCACCGCAGAAATCCAATCATTGTCAAACAAGAGATCTACCGAATAATGATTAGAAGTTGAAGCACAGATATTTTGATTTTCCTGATATTATCTCTCATCTAAAACTTGATCAAAATTCTGAAAATTTGCAATCCTTGAATTGTCAAGAATTACCCTATTATTAATATAAATATTTTCTAGAGAACATCGTAGATTCTCGTTATTATCTTCTAAATTTAAATACTTGGCATTAGGAGATATTAACATTGTGAGATGAATTTTTTTAATTCATTTAATTAATTTTTTTTTTATCAATTATAAACAAGTGATAAAGACCAAAACTATTAGTGAAAAACTGACAATTCCAAATTAGTAAGATACTAAAATGAAGTTTTCCCTGCTTCAATAAAAAATAAAAAATAAAAGAAGTTTTTCCTACTTATATTTGTCAAAGTGGTCTTGGATCTATCTCAACATCAAAAGCTAGCATGTAGGGTGAGGATTGCCTTTGCACTTATATATTGAACTTCCCCATCATGCCCAAGCGATGTGGGATTATGATTCACAATAAATTCGTGAACACTAGCATGATTTTAATAATAGTTTTTGATATATATATATATATACGGATATTGACATCCATAAAACTTATTAGTACATTCATTTTTATAAGTATACCTATGTTTAAAATTTTAAAAAATAAATATTGCTATAAACATCAATCTTAATGCCAATAGTACCCTCATTGAAATAAATATATTCATTTTAATACATATTATTTATAAATATTCTTAAATTATTATAACACCAAATTTATTAAAAAAAATCATATTATTTTGAAATTAAATCCTCTTTTAATGATAGTTCAATTTACTTTTGGAAATATCTCGAATGTAGGAGTCTTATAAAAGGGAATATGTGGAACTATATATGAGATCAAAAGATTTTCAATCTGGAATTCTCTTATTTATATAACTAGCTATCTTTTTTTATAAAAAAAATTATTGATATCTATAGCTATCGTTAAAAAAATATATTTTATTTATTGATAGAGTTCATAACTATACCTGAAAGAAAGACAAAAACAATCATGTGATAATAAGAAAGTTTGAAACTTGAAATAAAATTATAGTTTAATTAGGGTTTATCGTAAGTTTTTTTTTTTTAATAAAGAAATATAGTTGAAGATACGAGTGTATATAGTATTTAATTTATTTTTAATTAAAGTAATTTGTCCTTATTGGTAAATTTCTATTGGGATATTTTTGAAATTAAATTTTTTAATAAAACATAGGTGTATTAATAAGTTTTATGGGTGTTAATATCAGCATCTTATATATATATATATATATATATATATATGAGTGAATCTCTCATAAGGGATCCTTTATTTTAATTTCGATAAGGACCACCATAAAATCACATCGATTTGAATAAATTTTTATTTGAATTTTTTTGTGAATAATAAGTTCATTCAAATCTACTCATAAATAAAATTTGAAAAATTTTCAAATACTTAAACTATTTTTACTGATCTTTTTAAATATGGAGGCATCGGAAAAATAGGTGAAATATAAGAAATTCAGGAAAAATAGTTTTAGTACTTGGAAAATTCTCAAATTTTATTCAGAGGTAGATTTCAATGAACTTATCATCCACACAAAAATTCAGATCAAAATTCATTCAAATCGATATGATTTCATGGTGGTCCTTACCGAAATTAAAATAAGAGATCCCTTATAAGTTATGAGAGACTCGCTATATATATATATATATATATATATATCTCCATCAAGCAAAGTGTTAAGCTTCCTTCTTAATTTTCTAGCGGAGAGCATTAAATTTTGAACTGATCCGATCCGGAAGTGGTTGTTCGGTGGTTTCGTGGTTCAAACCCAAACTTATTCATTTTAGTTCAATTCAAAATATGTATTCAATTATGTTTCATATCTTTAAACAATTTTAAATTAGTTCAAAATTTTAAAACCGAATTGTTAACAGTTTGGTTTTAGGAAAATGTATACACACATCATACTCCTAATAATGAAGATCGAACTTCGATTAAAAAAAAAAAAATCGCATTATCAAAATATCAATCCAAATTTTATACAAATCCGAACCTTCTTTGACCCGAGAATTATTCCTACAATACAACAAATACAGGTACTAGATGTGTATTAACAACATTACACACCAAGTTAAGAAAAGGATCCCTAAGTTTGTCATAAATGGTATTGCTAAGTTGTCAAAAGAGAAAATAAAGGGCTATGTAGAAACTGGAAGTGTTAATGGTCAAACAAGGTCTACTTCAAGGTCCCTCCCTAATTCAAAGGTCATTGTAAATGGCAAGGGGCTGTTTTCTAATTTCCAAGACTTGACGGGTGAAGGTTCTTTAAGGATTTATGACAGTGGGCTTGGCATATGCTATCAATCTGGTTCAAATTATACGAAGGGGATTGGACTTTGTGAGCCTCCTTTTTGTGAAAAAGATGTTAAGCTTTTGGGCATGGTTGCAGTAACTGATGAGGTTGGGTATAAAAGCCCATCAAAAGATAGTAGATTGAAATATGTTTGGACGTTGGGCTTAACACCTTTCAAATTGTTAATAGAGGGATGAGCCATGTTTCTGAAAGTGATGTGGGAAACACCAGATCTGTTAAATGTTCAATGAAGAAGCAGCCTAATGGTAATTCAAAGATGAGGAATGTAGGGGATTTGTGCCTTGCTGTGAAGGGTCATGGTATGAAGACAAGAAGTTCTAAGTTTAAGATGTCTTGGAAGCTTGAAGAGGAGATTTCTAAGGTCATTGACATGGGTTAAGCTTTGGGCTTTGATTTCAATGATAAAGAAGTTCGGTTGACTGATGTTTTTTCAAAAGCGTTTTCGTTGTTGAAAGGTGATAAGTTGAAAACGGTGAAGGTGTAATGTCCTCTTTTTCTAGTTTTTATGTTGGTGTTTTCTGAGTTTGTGTTGGCTGCTCATTGTGGTTAGGTCTTTGCTTGGGCTTCGATTGTGTTGTATTTGTTTTGTTTTAGAGTAACGATATTTGCACCCCAACTGTATGTGCACCCCAACTGTATGTGCACCCCTATTCGTATTTGCACCCCATTAAAATTTTTCAAAATATTATAATTTGTAAACAGACCCCGCATATTACCAAATATACCTTTTCTTTTAATTTCTATTGAAAAATATGATAAATTAATCACTTACAATATAATTAAAATGCAAATAATAATAATAATAATAATAATAATAATAATAATAATATTGGAAGAGCACATGTCCTTCATTCACAATGTATTGTTTTTTGGATTGTTAATTTTATTGGTTGGTTTTATAAGCTTACGGATGATTTTTTTTTTGAAGAGATTATAAACTCACATATGATGATGATATATCATTTTTCAAGTTTTGTTGAACGAAGTTTTTCATATATATATATATAATTCAATATTCCAGAAGAAAAGGCAACAACCTACGGCCTACAGTCTACAACCTCTAATTTGTTTTTCTTTCCTTCTTTCTATATTTGTTTGACTTTTTGGAATCATGGGATTGAAGAGCCGAAGAGGCTACAACCTCTATTTTTATTTTTATTTTTATTTTTTTTATCATTTTCATTTTAGATTAGTTTTTTTTTTTTAATTAAATCAATGGTTTCTCTTCTTAATTTTTTTAACAATAATAATAATCAGTTAAATAGTCAATATCATTTTTTTATTTTTAATTAATTATAATAATTGTTAAAATATTCAAAACATTAAATATTGTTTTAATATAGTACACCATATAATTATATTAATCATTTTAAATAAAGGTAATATTATAATTTAAAAAATATACAATTTTAACGGTGAATATACAGTTTTAGAAGGGTGATGACAATATCCGTCACTCTTTATTTTACTTTTTAGGCCTTTGGGTGTTATATTTTGGCCTGCTTGATTGTAATGCCCTGTTTCAGCAGTCGTGATGGGTTTTTGAGGGGGTTTTCTACTGTTTGGGTTAGTTGTTTCTGTGTTGGGTGCTTGTTCGTGGACTTTGGAGGAGGTTTGGCCAGTGGGGTTCTTGTAGCTTCCTTTTATTTATTTTATTTTTTTTGGCTTTTTTGGCTTTTGGGCCGGTTGATTAAATTATTGCCGTTCAAGCATTACACAGATTATATTAAAAAGTCATTAACAAGAGAATTAATTAATGAAACAAAGAGTCCATTAAATCATCAACAAGCTACAAATTAAGTTCCTAATTAAAAGTTAAACACCACCATTTTTTAGATAAATGAAACTTCAAATACTACACACATGTGACACATCAAATTAAATAAACAAAGCCAAGCCCATCAACATATACACCATGAAAAAACCACCCAAACCAACCTTACTATAACCTGAAGAACCCGCTCCCTTAGCGAAGCTTGCCGCTGGTGTGTTCCCAGTAAGAATCACGACCATCCAGTCGTCTTCTGATCCGACACCTGCACCCGTAAACTTGGAGTTGTTAAGATGTTTGGCGTATGCAGGAGAATGCGTGTAGTTGGTGAGCACGAGAGTTGGTACCAATTTGTGCACACAAACTGGCATTATTGCACTCTCTGTTGTGCTATTGATGTCGATTTTACACTTATCTATAAGGTGGTTGTAATTGGCTAGTTGCGACGCCTTGATGGTGCTGGCTGCAGTGCACGGCTGGTTATCCAGCTCTTCCGCGATTTTGTCCGCCAGACACTCCGCATTGCCGTTCTTTGCTAGGGTTGGGAGGCTTAATGAAGTTCTATAACTGTTAAGGCCTTGAAGAAGATTGTCTTCATCGTCTGAAACATTAGTTAAACATTGATAATCTAAATTATAATCTTATATTATATTGTATAGATATGAATTATGAAATGTTTTTTTAATATGACACCAATAATGTTTTTAGAGATCAACATCTAGATATTGAATGTTAATTAATCTATATAATTTATTCATTAATCAAACTCAATACTATTGACAGCATATATAATCACAATCAAATTTCCACAACCAACTTCAATTCCAATAATTAAATCTTAATATAAGAAAAGTTTTTTATTTTTATTTTTTATTATTATTTAAATTTGGTATGAATTTAAGAAACATTAGTTAAAAATTAATAATCAAATTTATGATCTTAAATTTCAATATTTTGTATGCTAATCTATCTAATCTTGTTCAAACTCAATTACTCAAATATATATTACAACTACATTATATATATATATATATATATATATTATATCAGAAAAATAATATTGATTTGGAAGTAGAAAAAGATACAAAAAATACAAGCACATAAAATACCTTTCAATCAAAATAGGAACATTTTATTTTTAATCTTCAATCGTATAACATTTCTAATATTAACAAAAATAACAAAGAGAAAAAATTAATTATATATGAGCAAGTAGAACTCAAATTCTATTAAGATATATATATTAATGCAAGCACTTTAGACTCATCAAAATTTGAAAATTTTTCCTTTTAAAAAAAATTGAAAATTTTCAGACATAAATATTATTATATTTCCCTTTCCAACTTTTTTTTTTAAGATATTGCTGAAAAATAATCCAAAAGTGCTTTATCTAAATCAAAAAGGAAACAACAACAAAAATTCTTCTCAACTACAATATCACTCTAGAGAAGTGCTTTTAACAGTAGAGAAGTGCTTCTCTAAGAAGCACCCATTAACAAGAGAGAGAGAGAGAGAGAGAGAGAGAGAGTGTGTGTGTGTGTGTACCAGAACAGTTGGCCAAATGAACAAGCACAAAGATGATGATGAGGAAGCTGGAGAGACCAAGTACTTTGAGAGACGCCATGGTTAATGATTCAAGAGCAACAATAACAAAAACAACAATATAACGAAGTGATATTGAATATTAATGGAGGAGAATATATATATATTCTCTGATTATATTTAGAGTTTGATCTTCATTTTTTTTTTTTTTTTTTTCAAGTGATGTGGGGGGCTTTACAGGTGCCGATTTGTGAGCTGGTTTGAAGTAACTTGTAAACTGACAGCTACTTGTTTGTTTATCTTCCACGTGACGTTCATGCAAAGCGTATCAATTCAATCGTGTTCTTATCTTTTTCTCTACAATGGTTGTGAGTGATAATTGTGATTTGTGATGCACGAGTACTTTAAAAAAATAAAAAATGTTATGCATGAGTATTTAAAAAATCCGATGCATGAGTAATGAGTTGTTCTAAATTCTTTCTAACTCTAAAATGAATCTTCGTATATTATTGATCGATATGGATAGGATTCAGGTTTTCGATTGTGTTGGTACTACTGGGCAGTGTTTAATCTCGATGACTCTGTATATTTATGTACAACATTATGAAATAAGGAAATATAACACGTCACTCTTTTATATCTAGAAAATCATCTATAACCAAATCAATCTATTTTTCAGTGTAATTTTCATTTCAATTACATAATTAAAGAGCGTGTTGGAAAAACATCTTTCATTTTGTTACAAAACATATGCCTAATCTTCACAACATGCATTAGTGAAAATAATATTTTAATATATATATATTTTTTGATATATCACTTTTTATTACGGCAACTCAAACTGAGATATTGTCAAATTGAATGAATGCTCTTGTCATTGTTCCAAACTAATAAAATATAAATTTTAATATCTTAATTAAAACCTTAAAAAAGACTAATAGTAAATACTCACACTAATTTAAATGTATGAAATAATAGGAAATTAAAATCCTAAAATGGATTGATTTTATCTCTTAATTTTTTTTTTTATTTTTTTATTTTTTTTTTGATAATATATATCTAACCACCTGTCCAGGTATTTTTTTTGAAGTTTTTTACCATTGGTAGGATTCGAGCCGCTGACTTGGGAGTCATTCGTCCAAAACCCAAACTCGTTCATCTAGCAGTAGAGCTACGCCTCTGGAGACATCTCTTAATTCAATGTCAATAGAACTATGGACGAATTTATTAATTAATTTATATTAATGAAATGAGTAATGCTAGTTATTATAACTAAAATCACAACTATTCCAACACAACACATATAGCATATGAGGTGTCAATTGGTGAGTGGATACACATTAATAATGATTTATCTCACCTATCTACGTATCTACTTACCAATTGACACCTCATGTGTCATATGTGTTGTGTCAAAATAGTTGTGATTTTAATTGTGATATCTAGCATTACTCTATTCAAATAATAGGAAGGACAAAACTAATATTATTGTATATGAATTTGGATCCTCTGTTGATCTGATTTTTTTCCTGACCTTACTTAATTTCATAACACATAAACAATGCAATGAATGAGTGGTTGAGATGGGATTGGTTTTCACAACCGCTTTACCAGAAACCAATCACATGCTTTAAAAATATTAGATTAGCAGAGGATCCAAATCCATACAGTAATATTTAATATATCATAATGACCCTCTTAAATCCGCCGCCGTGGTGTTTGTGTATCATAAATCCGATTTTAAATACTAGTGTAGGACTCTGTATAGTCTAGGACTCTTTTATTTACCTCTCCTTCCTCATTTTGACGACCAATCTCGTCATTTTCCTCTTGCAGGGTTTTGATTATGGAAAATTGGAAGAGAGTAGAGTTGTGTTTAATTTGATTATGTTTTATAATCTTTTGGAGTTGAGTGATTCTGTGATTACAACGTGAGTCATTACATTGCATTCTATTTACAAATTTCCTAGCCTTTCATTTTTTTCTCCTTCCCCTGCAACAACACTATAAAAAAAATAAAAAAAATACACAATAAAACCACTTCACACTTTAATTATATAAAATGCAGGCTGTGTCACTATAAGAAGGTGCAACATTGAAATTCGTAACAAAAACGAAAGCTGTCTGAGGTGTAGAAAAACGCCTCAAGGTAGCGTGGTCTCCGATATATAATACAATCGAGAACCGTAACGACTTCTCTGGGAATAAGAAATTCACAACAAAGACTTCAATTGAGCATAAAAAATAAATAAAGAGGAATACAACCTCCTGATAGCAGTCACATGGGTTTTGTCACTCTTGATATCGACAACCACTATTCGACTTGAAATATCAATAGTATAAAATTGCTCATTGTAATATAACCTGAGGCAACGCCACAAATTTTTTTTTATTAGATCGAACCAGACCGAGCCAATATAATTTAGTTTGGTCAGGTCTAAAAAAGAGATTGGTCCAAACTGGTCCAGTTTTTCAAAAAACTGAAATTTTAGGTTTGGTTCAATCCTAGTTGAAACCGGACGATGCCCAGTCCTATTTTTAACATCCATCTATATCTTCATCTTGAACACTTGATCACCGAATGATCTATAGTTCTCTCGACAACACAATTGGACTCCTCCTTGCGAAAGTATCTGAATAATTATCCCATTTTTTTTCACACTACTAGCATTCCTTAGTGAAATTTTGGGTGGAGTTCATTTGCAGTTGATTTTGATATGAATCGGTGATTTACTTTCTGTTTTGGCTTCTGTAACATATATTTCTTCCATTTCTAGAGACATTAGCAACTATTTATTGACATCAATGCTTTGGCCTAGCAAATGGAAAATCCTCTGATCCCCTGCTTCAGCGATTTACTGCATTTTCTAGGGAGAAATATCAAGGAGGGTTTGCCTTTGCTTGGTTTGCTCATCTGTTTGATGGTGTACTCGAGCTTATTGATGGGTCTGCCAAGGCATCACAATTTTAAAATTCGGTAGATTTTCAGCTCTCATTACAAGGATAAGACATTCTCACTGCTATGACAATGTCGTCTCTGAAATCCCAACAGAGAAGGAAAAAATATCCATCATAATTTTTACTCTCCTTACTTCGAGTCCTTTTCTTTCTCTTCTTTAACCTGTCTTGGCGTTTTAGGCTCATTATGAGCCATGGAACAAACAATTAGGATCGGGTATAATTAGCAGTTAAATTAGGATGAAATGCACTGCAGTTCCATCCGGGTACATTTTACCAATCTGCTAATTATCCGGGTACGTTTGAACTCATCAGCACCTCCAAACATGAACATCATATCTCTTGGGCAGAACTCATGGAACCTTCATCAAGCATTCCAGCCTGGTACATTTTACCAATCTGCTTCAATCTCTTTTGGAGTAGTACATTTCCAACGCTCGTCAGCGTAGTACGAACAGGGTACTCCTTTCATACTCCTTAGAAATCTTAAGAGCCTTCATTTTCCTCCGGGTGTCTTCAAAGCGTCTGTACTCTTCCAACAGATCTATTACATCTTCTACCTATTGACCAGATGCCTGAGCTATCCTTATAATTTGTGTTTCAGCATAAACATAAGGTTTGAATTATCCAACTCTGTACAAAAAAAAAAAAAAAAAAAAAAAACCTGAGCTATCCTTATAATTTGTGTTTCAGCATAAGCATAAGGTTTGAATTATCCAACTCTGTACAAAAAAAATAAATAAATAAATAAAAATAAATAAATAAATAAATAAATAAAAAACTAGCAAAAAAAAGAAAGAGTTTGATTCAATAGTTATTTCTCTTGCACCGTGTAAGAAATAAAACCAAATAAACAGCACTTTTGCTTGCCTTCATCTGTCATGAAATCCATAATAGTCACATAGCTTTTGACTGTTGCCTCGACTACCTTTTCAAGATCTTCTGACATTAGTTCAATACAAGATACGGGAAGCATTGGTAAAACCTACATAAAACAATATGCAATGTAAAATTTAGCAACAAGTAACCAAAATCTCAATATGAAAATCTATGAAATCTAATTAAACAGACAAAACACATCTGACTTCAGTTTAACGCACACAAGGACAACTAGAATTTTACTCATAGAGCAACTGAGCCCAAAAGATTTTTAAAGTAAATTTTTCTCTACAGATTAATTCTTATACAGCAGTGACGAGCACACAAAACAATGCACTGGTTCTAAAATTGCCCCAAGTCTTACATCTTTGTTCAGATTAAACTAATTGCTTTCTGCCCTCCTAGATTGACTGAGGAGACTATATTTGAACCGTTAATCTTGAATCTTATTTTACATTCATCTCATTCTCTTTGTAAAAAAGAGCCTAATCTAAACTACAGCTTACTTGCTTCCTCATATATGTAAGAGTGTGCATGTGAGTCGTATTGTCGTGTCATGTTATATAATATACCTTCAACGCTTAAACATCACCCATATAACTTGGTGACAAATAGAAAAAATGATGTTTCACATTAAATACGAGAGAAACTTGAAAAGGGACACAAAATATTGTGATTATCTTGACTAACTCCCTAGAAGTCCATTCTCTACTTTCCTTTTCACTACCACCCCAAAAAACCAAACTCCGCTGAAATTTCAAAATAAGGCAAGTGTCAATAAATAGGCATCTATATATTTTACAAAACATGGTGAAACCAGAGGATACAGTATACCAACCCAACTATCAAAGCAAAAGGAAAATCCAAAACCAGAAAATTGACTTCACTACATATGAACAAGCGCTAGAATAAAAGATTAAAGAGCAGACAGTCAGGAAAAAAAAAAAAAAAAAAACCTGCCAAAGTAACCCCCTTTAAGCTTCTTCTGAAATCGCTCATACATAGTCCTTAATGTAAAGTTTCTTTCAAAAAGGCTCTGCTGAAGATCAGGTTGTTGATCCATCGGAACAACTTCATGAATCATAAGCTATAAACAAAAACAAGAGAGAGAGAGAGAGAGAGAGAGAGAGAGAGAGAGAGAGAGAAGTAAACAAAAAAAGGCCCATGCATACAAGTACATTAAAATAACACTAAGAAATCTTATATGCATCCATTGCAAGCAAGAATTTGAAAACTCTACAAATACATAACTTTATGTTAAGTATATTTATAGATTAAAATTTCAGGTAGGGTTGGGACAGGTTGTATAGGGAATTAAAGTCAATTTTACCCTCTCTTATTTTATATTATACACACACACACACACACTATTTTATTATAATGGTTTTGCCATTTTTGTTAACTATGGTCCCAGAAAGATGGTGCTTAAAGACAAATAGGAACTCATACCTAACCAATTCCATGTCATTAGAATAAAGAAATGCCAGGCTTTAATTACAAAGTATCAACACCCAAAACAAAATAATATCAAGAGATTCACCAAATTCTATTCAACTACATTCTTTAAAGAATATACATTACTATATTTTTTGATTAATTATATGAAAATTTTCACATGTCAATCAAATCCCTAGCCTTTAGTGTGAATGGGACTCGACCCAAACCTTTTATAAAACTATAATAGATTTTACCAACTAAGCTACATGGTATCCACAAATTCATAATATTATTTCTCTCTAAGCATGATTCACTTTATATTTTGAGTACGTTAAAATGAAAGGCATGGAGAAAATAAATGGACAGGTAGATATCCGATAATGTAATCATTCATTTCTTATGGTTTAAATAACCCAAGAGATTAACAAAAAAATTACCAACAGGAACATATAGCATGATTTAGCAATTCAGATAACAAAGAACAAGCATAATGGACTTAAAATAAAAATCCTTTGTTATGCAACTTAAAGGGGATAGTATATCGCAAGATGCAACAAATCCATTACATTGGAAATGCACAGGATACACATGTCCAACAATAAACAATAACAAATGAGTCTCTTGCAAGTTGCAACCAAAATTACCACTGTTGTAGCCTACAAAATGCAAACTCATGCCCAATTTATCCAAGCACTAGAAAACATACAAATGTACATCTTCAATAAAACATTTTAATTCATATAGAGTAACTGACGACTTACGCACTAAGAGCACCAACACCCTTTGCATGGCCATCCATTTTAGTAAGAATCACAGCTCCAGCTGAGACACTTTGCTTGAATGCTCGAGCTTGATCAAATGCAGCAGCTTCCAATACTACTATCCATAACAAATATGACAAGATCTGGTTTCTGAAACATTAGGAGATGCATTAGCATGATATCAACCGATGATAAGATAAAAAAAAAGTAAAATCAGCACACTACAATACCGTTGCTTCAGCAACTTGACACATTTCTTCGAAAAGAGAAGCATCCTGTTTATGGCGTCCACCGGTATCAACAATTATGAAATCACAATTTTCCTTTTTAAATCTTTCCACACCTTCAACTGCAATTCTCACAGGATCCGACTCGGTATAGCTGTAAATATAGCCAAGACATTATTTGAAAAGAGAATGAGATTACAATGATGAATCTACTGGAAAAAGAAAAAGAAAAAAAATAAAAATAAAAATAAAAAAATAAAAAAACTAAAACTATTTTCAAAATTCAAATTGGTTGTTTCACATGACTAAGTACGTAAATTCACAAAAGTATATCAAACTTTAGTTCCATGCACATCATATATGCAAGCAGTATCACCAAAAAAATGTTTTTAAGACTATAAAATGCCGGTTAAGCCAACCGAGAGCCACCTAGTTTCAGCCACTTTTTAACACAAACAATTATCCTAATTTTGAGTTCCCGCCAGTTTAATTTAATGCGATTTGTTAGATGTTGAAAAGACAAAGGTATTTTTGGCAGCTGGAACTCATAATTTTTTGAGTTCCAGCCACTCCAATTCTCTCTTACCTCCATGGCTCCATCCATCCTTTTTTGTGATCTATCAAGTGCTATGTTCCACAAAACATGTCTAGTAAATTATCAAAAGAATACCTTTCATAAAATGGAATTTTAGCATTGGTAGCATTCTGCTGCTGCTGATCAAAAGCACCGGCTCTTGATGTATTTGCACAGACTAGAGCTGGTTTCCAACCTTGCTTCTGATGATAATATGCATACTTTGTACATATAGTCTTCTCAGACCCTGCATTTTTCATACAAATAACCTTTTCATAACTCAAATGTCTAATAGAATTAAAAATAGATATCAATGAAGGTGAAAACAATAATAATAAAAATTCAAACATAAGTCGAGTAATCATATATGTTATAGAGCACCAATAGATAATGAAAAATGCATAATCCATGCCAAATGATCAATCGCAGCAGCTCACCATGCCCGAAAATAAAGTACACCGTTAAAATAGATGCAATATAGCATCAGATTAATCAAAGGAATAATAAGATTATAATCTAAGTAAGCAACATACCTTGTCCTACAAACATGATAACACTTGCTTTCCCTTTCTTTGGAGTAAAAGAAGGATTCCCAGTATACAAGATTCGACAGAGCTCGTTAAATATTGCTTAGAATTAAAGCAACACTCTTTGTAAACCAAAATATATACTAAGAAATAAAGCACAATTCAGATAAACCCATCACACACTAGCAAACAGAAAAATCAACAGGACTAGAAAAAAATGTAAAAGAGAGCAAATAATCTCTCACAAAAGAAAGCAGCACTATCAACAAGATGCTAATAAATCATGTGTAGAAAAACCACTTACCTGTGTGGCTGTGTATTGGTTAATGGCACATATAATCAATTGATGCCCATTACACATATCACCATAAAATTGTTTACTCGAATGCCCATTATAAGAAACCCAACTTAACAAAAGAACCCAAATACAAATAGTTAATAATCCCAAAAGTCTACAACTCTTAGGCACAAATTGACAGCTAAGGTTGTCAATTTCTTTGTGGTGTGCAAAATGAGTTTATAGTTGATACATGATAATTTGTCCTCAAACTTCACACAAAAAAAAACCCCAATTTGATACAAATCAAATAGCAAACAGGCAAAGAATCATATAAACAGTGAAACGAAACAAAAGCAAGGACGAGATGCATACAAACTGGATGAGCCGGAACTTGTTGCAATCGCCGTTGTGATTGAGGATCTTCTTCATGTTGGTCTGTATGCCACTGACAAGATCTAAGGGGACATCCGATTGGAGAAGAGCGCGCGAGATCTCGTCCAAGAACTCTTTCAATACTTTCTCATCGAAGATGGTCGCATTGAGCATCTTCCGTATGGCCCGGGACATGGTCTCTCCTAACTCTGCCAACGCCATCTTTGGGAAATTTAGGTATATGAAGAGAGGGATGTGCGTTTTGGGACATGGTCTCTCCTATTTATAGGTTTTGGTATTTGATTTTTATGTAATTTCAGTTCCGGGCCGGGTTTTCGAGATTTGGTATGTAAGCCCAATTGAGTCGGGTCTTTACCAGTTTTATTTTTTTTTAATCTTATCATTAGAAAAATAACAGTTTTATTTTTTATTTTTAAAATTTTTTTTTTAAAAAAAAAAACAAAAATATAATTGAGATTACTAAATTTCTGATTTTTATCCTTAGAGTATGATCGGTCTGAATAAGTTCAATATGTAGTGTTTGATAGGTGTTCAATTCATGTCAATTGAATTTTATTTATGTTAATACAAACCCGACACATTTAGTTAAATATATTTAAATTTAATTTTGTTTTATATTTATATCGTATTAAAATTTATCTATATTAATTATAGAAATACAACTTTTAATTAAGGACAGTGTGAACATATATCCTAAAGGCACGGGATATCATAAACTGTATTTATTATCCATAATCAAATAAATAAAGAAACAAAGCAATACATACAATTTGACTTTTACATCATCTCACAATAAGTACTGTTTGTAATGTTCTACATTCATTCATTTAATAATGTATTTACGTACTTTATTCAGAAAATATATGATTTTCTCTCGTTACAAGTAACTCTGAACATGGATCATACTTGCCTTGATCAAAGAAGAAAAGCCGTAACCACCATTAACCTTGAAAGACGGGAAGAACATTTCATGAAAACCAAGAGATTTCTTCCACTATGTACTAGAGAACAAAACTTAAAAAGATCGATATCAAACCTATAAACCATGAGAAAAGAATACCTTTCACAAAGTTTGTAATAATTCCGTTGTCAGTAACATTGTCTTCATACCGAGCCTGGTTTAGATAAGTTTGTTGGTAATGCTTCAGGAGTAAGAGCGTCTTTAGAACCGTTGATTTTATGGGCTGAGACTTTGGTACTTGTTAATCAAATGAAGTCCAATGGTGAGAAGATTTCAAATGTTCAAATTATTGAGAAAATTCTTCGAACACTAAATTCAAAGTTTGAGTACAAGATGACTGCCATAGAGGATTCTAAAGATCTCGAGACGATGATGTTGGATGAGTTTATGGGATCACTCCAAGCCCATGAACAACGTCTGGATAAGAAGTCAAAAATTGAGGTGGAGGAAGCTTTACAAAGCCAGTTATGTCTTAAGAAAGGCAAATACGAGATTCAGAGGAATTCTAAGTCAAAACCGTAAGGGTCAAAACTCGCAGAACAGAATAGGAGGTGTTTCCAGTTCCAGCCAGGGAATAGGTAGAAGGAGCAACAACACTAATCGGAGGAATAAATCTCAGATTCAGTGTATTAGATGTACTGTTTGTCCTAAATCTGCACAAAAACTTAATGAGTGTGGGACAACTTTCGAAAAAGGGATATGACATACGGATCCATGAAGGAATTTGAACCATCAATAGTGCACATAAGGGGCTAATAGCAAAGGTAAAAATATCATAAAACCATTTGTTTCCGCTGCTTATTAATAGTGATAGTTTACCTTGTTTTAGTTCAGTGATTTGTGATGAAAACTGGTTGTGGCACATGTGGTTTGGCCATATGAATTTTGGAAGTCTAAAATAGCTAGTATCTAGGAAGATGGTTTCAAGATTACCTTCCATAAATCCTTCAGATATAGTTTACGAGACTTGTGTCTTGGGAAAGAAGCATAGAGACCTGTTTCCATAGGAAAGGTAAAAAGAGCTAGTAAGCCTTTGGAGTAAGTACATTTAGATTTATGCTCGGTGGAGGTTCCATCAAATGGAAATTCCAGGTATTTTATTACCTTTATTGATGACTTTAGCAGGAAAGCTTGGGTGTATTTCTTACAGCATAAGTCAGATGTTTGTGATGCCTTTAAAAGATTTAAAGCGAATGTTAAGAAGCAGTGTGGAAGATTTATCAAGACTTTGAGAACGGACAGAGGCACGGAATATATTGTCTGCGATGGTTTCTTGTAGAAACATGGCATTAATCATTAGATGACAGCCATATACACTCCTTAGCAAAATGGAGTAGCTGAGAGGAAGAATAGAACAATCATAGATATGGTCAGGTGTATGTTGCACTTGAACAATTTACCCAAAGGTTTTTGGGGTGATGTTGTTGCTTGTGCGTTTTATTTGTTGAACATGTGCTCTACTAGAAGCATTCTCAGAAAAACTCCACATGAAGCTTAGACTCGACGCAAACCCAGTATTGGACACCTACAAGTGTTCAGTTGTATTTTTTATGCATATGTACCTTATGTTTTGAGGAAGAAGCATGATGATAAGGTAGAGAAGTGCATCTTCCTCAACTACAGTCAGAAGACAAAGGGAAACAAGCTGTATAATCCAGTATCCGGGAAGGAAATTGTTAGTCGTGATGTTACCTTTAATGAGCAAGGCTGTTGGGATTGGTCTAGTGGTAAGGGGAGCTCTTCAGACGTTAATGTTGATGTAGAAGAGATTGGTCAAGAGGAACCTACCCCTATGACACCACCACCTGGTGTAACTCCATATCCAACAGAATCTTCTAGTCGTTTGCAACGCCAACGGGTCTTATCATGTCTTTTGCAGGATTGTGTTTTGAGTAATGACAACTACCTAATTGATAAAGAGTTGGTAAATTTTGCACTATTTACAGATTGTGATTCTATCACATATAAAGATGCTGCTCAAGATGATTGCTAGATAAAGGCAATGGATAAGGAGATAGCTTCAATTGAGAAGAATAACACGTGTGAGCTTACTGATTTGCCTCGAGGTAAGCAACCCATTTGTGTTAAATAGGTGTACAAGTCAAAATACAAGCCAAATGGTGAGATAGAGCATTATAAAGCACGTTTGATTGTTAAAGGCTACAAGCAGAAACCAGGGATTAATTATTTTAAGGTTTTTGCACCGATTGCCAGACTTGACACCGTTCGCTTGATTGTCTTTTGTCGCACATAATCGATGGAGAATCTTCCAGATGGATGTGAAATCGACATTCTTGAATGGTGATATAGAGGAAGAACTCTACATTCATCAGCCGATAAGTTTTGTGAAAATGAGGTAAGAAAAGAAGGTCTACAAGTTGAAGAAGGCCTTATATGGGTTGAAGCATGCACCTAGGGCATGGTATACATGCATTGACACATACTTTATTCAACATGAGTTTTAGAGATGTCCTTACGAGCACACTTTGTACATCAAGTCGAATCCACACAGAGATATTCTCATTATGTGTTTGTATGTTAATGATTTGATTAGTACCGGTAATAACCCTGATATGATTGCAGAGTTCAAGAAAACAATGATTGGTCATTTTGAGATGACAGATTTAGGGTTGATGTCTTACTTCCTCAGCATTGAGGTGAGTCAGATGGAAGATGGCATTTTCTTATGTCAGAAGAAATATGTCGATAATGTGTTGAAGAAATTCAAGATGAGGGGATGTAAGCCGATTCTTATTCCCGTTGAAGAAAGATTGAAGTTAGTGAAAGATGCGTATGGTGAGCTTGTCGATGCTACCATTTTTCGGAGGCTAGTAGGAAGTTTAAGATACTTAACTTTTACTAGACCTGACGTTGCATATGGAGTTGGGCTTATCCGCAGGTTTATGGATTCTTTGAGGCAATCTCACTTGCAAGCTGGCAAGCATATCTTACGATATGTGAAAGGTACATTAGATGATGGTATCTTTTGCTCTTCTGCTAATAAGATTGAACTTGTGGAATACATAGATAGTGACTGGGCAGGTGATATAGAGAAGAGGAAAAGTACTTTCGGATATGTAGCGCCACTAGCAATTGCAATATACTCAGCTTCCGTAGTTGATAAAGCAACCACCTGCTACTTTTTCGATGACCAAGAAAATACTCCGGAACCCAGATGGAATGCATATCCGAAAGTACTTTTCCTCTCCTCTATATCACCTGCCCAGTTACTATCTATGTATTCCATAAGTTCAATCTTATCAGCAGAAGAGTAAAAGATACCATCATCTAATGTACCTTTCACTTATCGTAAGATACGCTTGCCAGCTTGCAAGTGAGATTGCCTCAGCGAGTCTATAAACTTGCGGATAAGCCCAACTCCATATGCAACGTCAGGTCTAGTAAAAGTTAAGTATCGCAAACTTCCTACTAGCCTCCGAAAGATGGTAACATCAACAAACTCACCATACGCATCTTTCACTAACTTCAATCTTTCTTCAACGGGAGTAAGAATTGTCTTACATTTCTCCATCTTGAATTTCTTCAAAACATCACCAACATATTTCTTCTAACATAAGAAAATGCCATCATCCGTCTGACTCACCTCAATGCCGAGGATGTAAGACATCAACCCCAAATCTGTCATCTCAAAATGACCAATCATTGCCTTCTTGAATTTTGCAATCATATAAGGGTTATTGTCTGTAATAATCAAACCATCAACATACACACACACAATGAGAATATCTCTCTGTGAATTCGACTTAATGTACATAATGTGCTCGTAAGGACATCTCTGAAACTTATGCTGAATAAAGTATGTGTCAATACGTGTATACCACGCCTTAGGTGCCTGCTTCAACCCATATACGGCCTTTTTCAACTTGTAGACCTTCTTTTCTTACTCTATTTTTCACAAAACCTATCGGTTGGTGAATGTAGATTTCTTCCTCTATCTCATCATTCAAGAATACTGATTTCACATCCATCTGGAAAATTCTTCATCGATTATGTGCGGTAAGAGACACAATCAAGCGAACGGTGTCGAGTCTGGCAACCGGTGCAAAAACCTCAAAATAATATATCCGTAGTTTATTCTTGTAGCCTTTTGCAACCAGATGTGCTATACAACACTCCACCTCACCGTTTGGCTTGTATTTTGATTTAGAATTCGTTTGAGTCTCGTCTTTACCTTTCTTAAGACTTAACTGGCCTTGTAAAGCCTCATCCACCTCAATTTCTGACTTCTCATCCAGACATTGTTCCTGGGCTTGGAGTGAGCCCATCAACTCATCCAACATCATTGTCTCGAGATCCTTAGACTCCTCGATGGCAATCACCTTGTACTCAAACTTTAAATTCAGTGTTCGGAGAATGTTCTCCATAATCTAAACATCTGAAATCTTCTCATCATTGGACTTCATCTGATTAACAAGTACCAATGTCCACGAGAAATTATCTGTCAACTTCTTTGTTTTCATCATTTGAAGATGCTCAAACGCCTCCGTATAGTCTGTAGGCGAACTTTCTTCACTTTTTCAACTCCTCTGTATGTATTCATCATAATATCCCATGCTTCTTTTACTGAAGTTGGATGTGCGATTTTCTCAAAAATCATTAGATCCAGCGATTGGTTGATGAAAAACCTCGCCTTCAGATCCTTCCGGGTTGTTGCAGCATCTGCTAGACCAATAATACCCTCTGAAACAACAGTCCACAACTCCTAGTATTCTAACAAAAGTTACATCTGTACCCTCCAATACTCAAAATTTGTCTTTTAATCAAATTTTGGTATTTGGGGCTGAATTGTATTATTTCCATTGTTGGAGGCGCCATTTGTAATTTGCCAAATAGGAGTACTATTTGCAAATTTACTAGAGAGGGTATTATGTTTAATTTGACACAATAATACACAAACCAAGAAATCTGCTTTCGGCCTGTCTTGCACAAAACACAAAGTAAAGAGAAAAAAAAAAATTTCTTTCACTTTCTTTTAAACTTGCTTTAACTCTTGCCCCCTCTTTTAAAGTAAACACTTTCTCCTAGATCAGATTTAAAAAAACAGAACACAACTCCTCCTTCTTTCTTCTTTCAACGCAGAACTCGGTTTCTCTGTGTGTATATTTCCAAAACCTTCAGAAAAAATTTCAAACACGCCAACTTTCTGTTTTTCTCTTTCAAAAATTTTTAACAAAAAAACAAAATCCTCTGATCTGCTATATTTCTCTCTTCTCCGGTGACTTTCTCGGTCAGCGACGACGTACTCCGGATCGACAGATCTTGGTGATAGAAAAGCCAAAAGAGCCGAGAACTTGGATTACTCCGATGCGTCGGAAAACTTGTCGGATCTGGTCAACGGAAACTTGGGCTTTGATCCCGGTCGTCTTCTGAAGACCAACATTAAAAGTTTTTAGGCTTCTCTCACCACGATTTCATCCTTAGCGAATCCAGAGAACTTCCTGACCGCAACAGAGTGACTGTCCCATGCATAGGGTTTCAGATGAGAGGTGTTGGTGGGTCGGCTTGGAACTTGACAGGCAAGTAGAATCCAACGAAATAGGCCGACGAGTGGAGAGGGCCAGCTCCTGGAACTATGCTCGTCACTACAGGAGCTATCATTGCTATGCGAGAGTAATTAAGATTGGCACCTTGGATGTACTCGAACAACCTTTGCAACAGCACCAACATATAATAAAAATCAAGCAAATGAAAACAACCGGAATCTAATCATCATAAAGATCCCAACAATGGTATTTTACAATAGTATTTAAAATGTAGATTGCAGGATAAATAAGTAAACAGATGCATACGGAGGATTTAACAATAGTATTTAAAATGTAGATTGCAGGATAAATACGAAAGCAAATGAGAGGACACGAACCACCCGGACGGCTCTGATGATAAGTTTGCAAACATCGGATCTACAAGCTTAAACTTAATAGGAAAATACCCATTTAATCACCCTAATAGGAACAAAGAGAACAAAATTTGGAAACAATTCAACAAAGTCACAAAATCATTAACTTAAAAACAAAACGATGCCGAATTGTATGCTTATAAAATTAGAAAAAAAGGGTTTTCTGGGCAACTGATATTTCATCAAAAAATGAAGTGTTAGATATGGTACCTTTGGAAGCGATGCAAACGTGGATTTCTAGAAGGAGAGTTCACGAACAGGTGCAGACATCATCCAAGTGGAATCTCTGTAGAGTCTGACTTCGAAATCGGATTCTGAGTGTACGACTGCGTAATGCGGCGACTCGATCGCGGTACATAGTACCACCAGACACAGCAGAGTTACCACTTTCATCAACATCCTCGCTCCCTGTCTCTGCCTCTCCATTTGTTTGCTCTCTCAATTCTTTAATCTTCAATAATTTGATTTTGAGTCATTATCCTTGATTAATTTACAATATGGTTCCTGATTAAAGTCATTATCTTTACTGCATATGAGTTAAAACTGTGGTATCCCAATTAAAATTAATTAATATTACAATGACATCTCCTTATTAGTTTTTGGTTTAGACTTCTGGGCCTGTTTTGAGTTTCTTTTTCTGGTTGTAGTGCTTGCTGCCATCTGGGCTTGTTTTGGTTGTGTATTTGGTAGTGTGGGGGCTATTCTTGTTGGGTGTGCTTTGGGCCTTTTTGGTTCTTGGTCTCTCCTAGTGTTTTTGTTGTTTCTGTGGGGCTTTTGCTAACAAATTTTACCGTAAAAAAAAAAAAAAAAAAATAGCCTAGCTTGATAATAAATCCATTAGATGTTAGGATCATGTTTATTTCAATTTTTAAAAAATAGATAAATATTTATTTTATATTTAAATTTGAATAATTTGTTGATATATAGGATTTTTATCTTTTAAATTTATTGTATCCTCTAATAAATAAGACTTTCTCTGTCAATAATAAAATATGAATTAATTTAGTATACAGAGCATATAATAATTGAATTTAACCTTTACTGAATAAGCCTATTAGCAGAGCCATAAAATAGATGCTATTGTCATGGGGCTGCCCCTTCCGTTGACACATCAGGTTAGCTGACTCCGGTGTAAGTCCAATTCAATTGGCATCTCCGGCTTACTCTGGTGTAAGTCCATAGCAACTTTTCTTATATTTTCTTTGCTGTTTTCAATATTTTTAAAATCAAAATAATACTATTTATGTTTTATTTTTCAGGTACGTTGGGTATATTTTGCGCAGCGTTCTTCCAAAGGTATTGTTCACTTTTCAAAACGAAGCTTCAACTATGGAACGGGCCGATAAAGAATTCATTTATCAAATGACACTATTATGTATTCGGAGAAAATGAAATGCCACATAGAATAGATACTAATAAAGTTAGAAAAATTATCTCCAATGTTATTATTTAAACTGGATATGGAGATGATATATCAAAAAAAGTTAGAGAATATGAAGTTGATATTATAATTTTAGAAAGAATAAATTGCAGCCAACTCCCTAAGGTTTGGCTTTTGACAACGAAAAACAACTTTATCATTAATTGACAATGACTCCCTCTACCGTTAATCAAAGCTAGTCAAGTTTAACCGTTGACCGGATTTGGCCGCTATAAATACCTAAATGCCCATGAATTAAGAAAAAAATAATCTAATTTTAAAAATATATAAATATATGAAAACAAATTTGGATCTCCAATGTAAAAAAAAAAAAAAAAAATTGAAAATTACAAATGAAAAAAAAAATGTGGAGACATAAGTCGTATCTCTATATTTTTCTTCAAATTCTAAATTCAAAAAAATTAATAATCTAGATCATCAAAATCTAATCCAACAACATTTTCTTCAAATAATTTTTTCTTCTTCCATATGGATTCCCAAATTTTTCTTCAATTCAAGATTTTTAGATTTTTCAAAACTAAAAAAAAGTACATGGCTCAGCTAAATCTAATCTAACAACATTTTCTTCTACCATTGATGTATTTCCAAATTTTTCTTCAGATTCAAGTTTTTTAGATTTTTCAAAATACAAAATATAGCCAAGATGAATGGTGAAGATTTAAATCTTTTAAATCTATTTTTTTAATAAATAAAAAGGATTGAAATGATGAAAATACTCTTATCTCTTTTAAGTTTGACTTTAAGCATAAAGTTGTTTCTAATTGTCAAAGACCAAACCTTAGGGGAGGTTGGTTGCAATTTGCTCTTCTATAAATTCTCTTAGAAATGCTGACTTGGATTTCTAACTCTTTCCACTAATAATATTAAAACTCTTTAATTGTAAAATAAAAGAGAGGAAAGTAGAATAATTGTTTTATTATGATTGGTCATAAAAATGGATACATATTTAACTTTAGATAATTGCATTAGAGATGTGAATATGTATTTCTCTAACTATTTTTCAAAAGTAGGCCCATAATAAATAGAAATGCTGATGTGATACTATTTAGAAACTAAAAAAAATATATATTTGCATTGAAGATGTTTTAACTCTCGTTCAGAGATGGCCTAAGGATCCTGTATTTAAAAGGCCAAATTTTTTTTTTTTTTTTTTTTGATACTGTCTATCCACCTATTTAAATTATGTATTTTTTTTTGATACTTTGATCCCTTTAGTAGGATTCGAGCCGTTGACTTGTGAGTCATTTGTCCAAACTCTAAACTCATCAATCTACCCGTTGAGCTATGCCTCTGGGAAAAAGGTCAAAAACTTAATGAGTTAATAGATATGATCCGATTATAATATCTACGACATAAGTAGATGGAATTTATAATAGATTTAATAGACAGGATTTCGCTAATAAAAGCTAATCAAATCCATTTTTAACATTGAATTTCTTTATTTAATTCAACAAAAAAACACTGTTGGTTTTAATCTATAATGATTTTAATTAAACAAAAACATCTTCGTTTTATTCAATTATAAATAAATATAAGTTAATCTAGAACTAATTAAAAAAAAAAAAAAAAAAGAAATTGACTAGAAACAGGACAACTGGACAAGATCCCGAAGAATTTGCTAGAAAAAACTGTTGAGGGAGGAACTCCATTCTCATCTAACACGACCGTTTCCACCGACGTGCCCCCTAGCTGCTTTCGGCCATCGTGCCACGTGGACACCTTCCTTCTGCCACGTATTCCCACGTGTCACAACCCCAAACTCGTTATCAAATCGATGATCAAATATGCCACCACCACCTTTCAATATACTAAAGCCTATCATCAAATTCATCATCATCAAATAGCTAGTGAAGTCTATATATAATATATTTATGTTCTCTCGCTTTGTTTCTTCATCAAGAGTGTTAACTTGTTGTCCAGTTTATTCTTCGTGTTTGAACAACAATACGTACCTGTGAATTTACCGGAGGGGTCATTTTCCGGCAGCATTCCCGGCAAATCAGAGACCTGTACTTGTCAGAAATATGGCTTCCGGCCTGCAGCAGCAGTTTCCTCCTCAGAAGCAGCACGCGCAGCCTGGGAAGGAGCATGAGATGGATCCTTGCCCTCAGTTCGCTAAACAGGATTACACCCCATCAAACAAGCTTCGAGTATGGTTTTCATGTGCGGAATCCCGTATAAATTTTTCGTGTCTGATTCTGATTTCATAATGTTATAGAATGAATTCTGTAACATTATAGTGTTCACTTGCAACAATCGGAAGATGTTTTTTATTTTTATTTTTTTATTTTTTATATAAAACATTTTCTCAAACTGGTTTTGCAAGTAATTACATGCAAAAATTTTTGCAGGGAAAGGTGGCGCTAGTGACTGGCGGCGACTCTGGGATTGGACGGGCAGTGTGCCACTACTTTGCGATGGAGGGAGCCACCGTGGCCTTCACATACGTGAAGGGCCAAGAGGACAAAGATGCAAAGGACACTCTTGAAATATTGAGGAAGTCTAAGACCTCGGATGCCAAGGAACCCATGGCCACCGCTGCGGATTTGGGGTTCGAAGAGAACTGCAAGAGGGTTGTCGATGAAGTAGTGAATGCCTACGGCAGGATTGATGTTCTTGTCAACAACGCCGCGGAGCAGTACGAAGGATCTATTGAAGAGATTGATGAACAAAGGCTTGAAAGAGTGTTCAGGACTAATATTTTCTCTTACTTCTTAGTGACCAAGTAAGATTCTGAAAATGAATCGTAAGCGTGTTGTTTACTAATCAGGAATAAAATAAAAGGGAATTAAGTTTTATTTCCTTCCGATTCCTTATCAGTAAATACGTCTTTAATTAGAGTCAATTTTATCAGGAGTGTTCAGATTTAAATTCAGGTTTGAATCCGGATTTGGATTTGCATTTGTTGCAGGCATGCATTGAAGCATATGAAGGAAGGAAGTTCAATAATCAACACAACATCAGTGAATGCATACAAGGGAAATGCAAAGCTGCTCGACTACACAGCAACGAAAGGCGCAATTGTGGCATTCACCAGAGGACTTGCTCTACAACTTGTGGAGAAGGGAATTCGCGTAAACGGCGTGGCGCCAGGACCCATCTGGACTCCATTGATCCCTGCATCGTTCACCGAAGAGGAGTGTGCTGAGTTCGGCTTGCAAGTCCCCATGAAAAGAGCTGGACAGCCTTTTGAAGTTGCTTCTTGCTATGTTTTCCTGGCTAGTAACCATTGCTCCTCCTACATTAGTGGCCAGGTCCTCCATCCAAATGGTGAGTTAAATTCTTCAAAATTTCCCAACTACACTCATAATCTCTGTATATATGTATTGATGTTTTTTCTGATTTTGTGCAAATTTTTGGTGTTACAGGTTGCACTATTGTGAATGGTTGATGGGATTTTGTGGAAGCTTGGTAGAGTTATCTTTTTGTGGGTGTTTCTGGGTTTTTGTCAAAGCTACTACTCTACTGTGTTGTGTGTTTTCCGGGTTATGTAGTGAATATGGCATATAATTAAAACAGAGTTTCTGTACATGTAACCAAGCTATAGTACAAATGCTTGGGGGTGTTGAATGTTGTGAAATGAAATAGAAATAATATCACAAAAAATTATTTTGGTAAAGTGGATTCCTAGAATTCCTTTGGATATATCTGTTTCTTCTCAACAGGAAGGCATGTCTATGCACCATATGTCATTAAACACAGAGGTGTTGAATAGAATGGGCCGCTGAGCTTGGCCCGTATCTAGGATGGGTCAGATTTAATTATCGAGGTCCATGAACTCGAAGGTCGACCTTGAGGGCAGAGCCGGACTCAACGAATGGTAAATAATAATAAATGAGATTTAAAGTCCGACTCCTAATGGACGGTCTAACACTCTTGAACAATGTCCGTACCTAGACCTTCTCTCTGTTTACTGATCGAGAATGAAAATATCGGAAATTAAGTGAAAAGAGATTCAAGAAAGGGACCTTAATGTATCTATTTAAATGTGCAAAACAAAGATTTATCTATGTAAATGTGCAAAACAAAGATTTATTATTCAATGCAAAAGTGCAAGTTTTAGTTGTTGAATCTTACTACTTATGAGGCAGAGGATGATTCAAGGAGCTACATAAAGGTAGAAGGGAGAGTGGGAGACTAATCCAACTTGGGAAAATGAAAGGATACAACAGATTAATCTACAAACAACATGGATAAATAGTTAAAGTCTACAACGTCAAAAAAAACCATACATTTCAGATGTTATTGCTTGATGAGAGCTCTGAATCTCTGATTCAAGTTGTTAACAAGAATCAGGTCGACCCATGAAAGCAAATCTCAACACCATTTCCACCAATTCCTGCTATAAAGCATTGGAATCCACATGACTCCAACTCTGCAGTCAATTTATCAACAATTGTTCCTGATAGCACTAATAATTGTAGTCAAGGAAACATAGGATTGTGTATAGAAATATAGAACACATATGAGAATGCTTGCATAAACATGTCAAGGAAACATGTAGTGATTGATCATTCTTCAATGTTCACAGACATTTCTTTAGTGTTTCGACCTATTTATGAAATCAGTATGCAGCATATCATGTTGTTGTGATACTTTTCGGCTATACAATGGAGCACGATTGAGCAATCACCCCATCAACCACAATCTTATAGTAATACACAACCGAAATACAAAGACGAGCAAGTATGAAAGACATAAGATGCTAGAACTAGATGAACAGAATCCAAGTTCACATATGTAGACTCATCTTGATCATGTATCTAGTGAAAAAAAAAAAAAACGGAATCAAAGGCAATTGTTTCCATCATCTCTCTCTTTGATATTTTCATCAAGGTTTAAAGTCTTTGAAGGCACATCGAAGGAATTTGAAAGCGACAAAGAAGGCAACATTAGAGTTCATTATGATGCAATGCAGAACCTAAGGCTAGAGTATGGATGGTTTATACCGAGTTTTTTCACTAAAGCAATTATTATTTTTTACACATCCTATATCCATGAGTCCATGACTCTCCTACTTCACTCTTCAGCCACCCAGAGACCAACCTGAATAACACAAATCAAACACATTGCAGCTATAACTTTCATAAATAGTAGCATGTAAAACAGTTTTATCCGACAAGGCAAAAACTTGTAGGTACTTAAATCATATAAAAATGCATACAAATGAGGTATTGGAATTCACAGGCAGAGCAAAGAAAGTGGAGATTTAGTGAATGCATTTACGAAATAAGTGAAAGGTAACTACGGTATCATGGCAGAAAGAGACAATAAATCATCAAACAGAGAAAATCAAACACAAGTAAAATATAAACAAATTAATCAGAATTTGGAGGAGGATACATGTAGGCAACAGCGTCAGCACACAGCCACCGCCCCCAGCTCCTGTCAATTTGGAAGCTAATTTGTACTTCAATGTTGTGCAGAGAACAGTTTCTATAGAAGCATGACTGACCCCCATACACTGGAGCAAACCTTGATTCATTTCCATCAACTCTTCTAACTTCTCTTCCTTCTCGGTCTTGGAGAGGTCATCGAGAGCATGTGACTCAAGAATGATAGATAACTCCTGGCTTATAGAATCAACAGCGTTAAACACAGAACCCATCACATCAGGGTGTCTGAGCATCCTTTCTGTAACACCAGCAACTAATGCTTTTGTGTTTCTCCCAACTTTTGTGTTAGTAATGAGCATCTTCAGCGGCATATTGGACTTGATGCGTGTTAGACTACTTGACTTGAATTTGATAATGTTTCCTGTTGCATACTTGCATGAACTGATTACAAATACGTCCAGTCCAGCAATCTCTAAACACTAATGAATTTCGAATGCATATATTCAGATACAATAAAATGTCAAATAATGATGTTCACTGGTTTTGTCCTTACAATGTATGCAGGAAGTATTGTATTTGTGGACGGAAAGTCAACAATCTTTTGGATTTCAAGAAAGGTCCTTATATCAAATTTATTTTGTGTATATCTAAATAATTTTTGAACCATTCATATAATCAACAAGAAGTTCCAACAACTCAGAAAATTAACGTGGGAAAAATCCCACCATGTATGCCTCTTGAGCACCTCTTGAACACTTTGTAAATCTATTTACCTCTTGAACACTTCGTAAATCTATTTCAGAGGACCTACCACTTGCGACATGGCGCCATTATTTCAATCAGTATCAATTAACTATCATATAATACCTAATTTGTATCAGAACGAGATAGCGAGTTTCCATAATAGGATTCTTGCGAAAGATTATCAAATTATGGTCAATTTGAAGCTTTCAACTCAAGCCTTGGTTATCATGATGAGGATGACAAAGAAAAAGGGTGTGTAAACATTAAAAAAAAAACTAGCAGAAGTACAACTTTATTTAGAACTGATCACAAAAATTACATACCGTATGTGCTGACTGTGTTGTCAAGTCCAGATGGCTTTCCATGAATTAACTTCTCACCTTCGAAAGCCCATTTATTCAACAAATCGAGGTCACTATCTCCGTATGTTAACCATCCTCGGTGATTTTTATCCAAACTCACTGAATCCGAGAAACCAAGTAGAACAGCTGAGAGTGCGACACAAAATGAAGCAGATGAACCTAGGCCTGCACCTAGTGGGAGATCAGAAGTAACAACAACTGTAGCAGGCTTAAAACTGACACACAAAAGAAAAAGCTGTTAGAAACCAAAATATACCGAGAAAGCAGTCAACATTGCCGAGAAATTCTATAAATGCATACCCTTGGATAGACGTGTATAACCAGAGGAAAGCTGACACTCCAGTAGCAAGTCCAAGTTTTGCCTCAGGAATATTTTGTTCTTCAACTAGAGCTGCAATACATCTAACGGATTCTGTTGTGCATGAAGTAGGCGTTGAAGGGAAAGGACTGCCCAAGTGAGATAGCGTTTCTTTGATTCTTCCAATTGACCATGAGAATTCTAATTCCATATCCTTGAGATGGAGTTTCAATGTATCATCATTCTCTGTACACAAATGAATAATAACACTTTTTCCATTAAAATCACTACATCAGCATGAAAAATATTCACAAACCGCTACTGATACCCAACTGATTATCTAATTCACTTTTAGACATCCATGAACCATGTCGACTTATTTATACCCGCTTTGTACATTTTCATAAACATATGATTTCATTATTTAGCCGAAGGAAAGAAAAGAACAGTTCTTGCATTACATCTTCTAGATTATGAAGGTCAGATTGACTCGAAATTATGAAGACAACACGATTTTAAAAGCTTTTTCTGACATTGAAATTGAACTCCGAGTTCTGTTGCATATGTATATGATTGATTATGTGAGTCTCATAAGAACTCTCAGCAATCCTCACTCACCACTCATCAGCAGCACAAAATTCCAAAAAGGGGTATTTTCAGATCATCAATTGAAACAACACCAACACCATCCAATCTAATTATCTAAATATCTCAAATCAGGCAACTAAAATCCAAAACTGTTCACTATATAATTAACATTTACAGCAAACCAAAGTCAATCCAATCTCAAAGACATCATCTTTTTTAAATTCAAATTTAGATGCAAAACAATCCAATTCAACAAAAAGAAAAAAGATCATATTCAAAGCAAAATCTCACAAAAAAGACCACATAAATCTTCACAGTCTCAAACCCACATATTCCCATCAACATTCAAGCAATCCAAGATCAACCCAACTCATAAAAACCTTACTTGCACACAAAAATCAACAAAAAAAACAAAACAAAACAAAATAACCCAGATGAAAACGCACAAGTAAATATGTACCAGAAAGAGATGGGCAGAGAGAGACATAAGTGTAGAGATCAATGCAGGCAGCGACGGCCGTCGATCCGTGAACCACGGCGTGTTCTCCGGCCAGTATAATCTTTCCAGGAGCTCTCGTTTTGACCTCCATAGTTGTCTCTCTCTCTCTCTATATATATATGTCAAGTTGAAAAATTTTGTTTCAGCAAAAGCAGAAACAGAATTTGTCAAAACAAAATCTTTTGTTTGGTTTATGAATTATGATTCTCTCTATTTCTATCTATCTTATCTCTATATATCTCCAAGTGTTGTGTCTGAAACTGAAGTGAAAGTAGTTTTAAAAATGATCAGCCAGCAACTGTGAAAGTGTTTGTACTTAAAGATTCTTGTTTCTGTTTGTTGTTGGTGGCGCGTGAGGTTGGTTCAAGGAATTTATTTGATTTTATTTTATTTTATTTTTCTTGGCAAAAGTTTGACCAAATATTTTGTATTAACTAAAAACAAATCTGTTAAAAACTTAAAATTATAATTTTTATTTTAATTTTTATATATTGTGTTAAAACAATATTTGAAATCTTTAATAAAAATACAAAAATTTAGAATGGGTTAAGATATTTTGAACAAGAAGAATTTTTTATTTTTTATTTGTAATCTCACACTATATGCTCAATAACAACACAATCCGAAATTCAACCCTCACATATTCAATTTTTTGTGAAGATAAATGTTTTTATATCTATATTTGAAGAAATTAAATACAATAATAAGGTTTAGTACTTTAGTTTTAGTGAAATAATACTTCTTCGATTTATATTATATTTGCTTTCACTTTAAATGTTATTTGGTTATTTTGACTTTTGAAGTGCTACTCTAGTCCAATTAGAGATTAATTGAAATCCGAAAAGATTAATTGTTACAAGCATGATGCAGAAAACAACTCTTACCATTTGGGATGACAATGGATCGGATTGGGTATAGATACCCTAATATCCATCCCCGTATCCGTTTAAGATATATATATATATATATATCCATTCCCATTTCTAAGTGAGCAGGGCGGATTCGGATAATCCGCTAATTAAGATAGAGATATTCATCCTCACTCCGTTTATATCCGACTAATTAAAAAAACTGTAAATTTATATTGTTTATAAACGAAAAATATAACTAACATATGTAACGATAGATTTTATCCTATTTAAAGATAAACAAATACATCCAATAAAGTTTAAATATAAAAATTAATAATAACTTATATAATTAGAATTAATAATTACATAATATATTTTTATATATTTAAAATATTAAAATCTATAATAGATCTGGATGACGATATCCATCCCCATCCCTGAAAATAAAATGGATATTAGGATGACATCCATCTCCGCTCTGTCCCCGAAATAATAGCATCCAGTCCTATTTTAAATGGAGCGGGTTCTTACGGATATCCGTATCCGTGGATAATTTTGTTATCCCTACTTACCATAGAGGATGGGTATCTACTTCGAACCTCTATGTGAAGAGGAGTGCCACTTGAGGGCATGAGAAGGCCATTACCCCCAAATCCACAATTTTTTTTTTTTTTTTTGGAGGAACACAATTATTTTTTATAAGTTTATTTAACCCTATATATATTTTTTCATTTATATTTTTCTATTAAAAATTTTACCACTACATTTTTCATTCATTTACTCGAGCAATGTGAAATTTGCAATTTTAAAATGCAAATTATTTTCAAATTATTTTTAAAATATATTATTTGGCTCGTGTTTGGCATGCCCTGTCGTGTTTAGCATGCAATATCGTGTTTGGCAAGCACCATTAATGTAGAAAAACAGAGCATCTAGTCTCTTCAGATGTTGTCTTCCTGATTGTGGTCATCTCCCAAATTTTTAGTTGTTTTCAAGTCAATTCAAAAGTACATAAAAATCAAAGTTGTGACATTTTTTAAAGACAATAATCAATGCCACTCCACTAGACTTACCAGTCACCAAACTTTATTGAATTCTTCTGTCTGTGCTCTGTTCCAACTTCCAACCTTTCTCATGGACCATAGAATTTTACTTGATATATAAATAACATGCTTGACTCAAGTTTGCTTCATAGTAAAATTTGTTTGGTTGACTTTGTTAGGATCAAGCGCTTACCGGTACTAAGGGTTATAGCTGATAATAGAGGTAAAACTTTATTTCCTTATTATGTAGCAACGTAGAGCCTCACATCTATGTGTCACGGGTTGGCTTGAGAGGCTTTTCGATGCACACAAGGTGCACCGGCAAGCAGCAATTAAGTACAACGAGTCCAGTAGGATTAATCGTTGACCACCCATAAGGCCAACGGACTTAATAGTAGTGATAATATTTCACTAATTTCATTAAGACAGCTTTCGATTTATCTATTCTGTTTAATCGTTACAAAACAGATAAAAGAAGGAACGTAATCTGATAGATAACACTTCTGATAATACCTAAAACACTCGTATTACTAATAGTTAGTCCAGCATTTGGAGAAATGGTTGGTTTGGTGTGATAATGTGCAAGGGAAGTGATAATGGAGCCCAAAGCAACAAAGTATATGTAATTGAGGCATATGCATATCTTCATCATTCTATAAATTGAAGAAGAAAGATTAAACTATGTTTACAAAACCAATAGATTTTAAACTCTATATTATCAACAACAGTTGGGGGGCGTAAAGTTTTCAGATGTTGAAATTTTGAACTAATTTGAAGCATCGGTTTATACATATCTCCCAAACTAAACGCAAGTAGTAAATAGAGAGAATCCTGTCACCTGATCAAGTCTGTTCAGTCATACTGTCATGGTTCCATCATTCTGCTTGCAGTTTTATATGGCTCAATGGCGTCTGAAGAAAGAGATGGCTGAGAAGAAAGTGTTGTGTGCGGCCGCAACAATGTGAATATAAGAGAATGTTGATCATTTTTCGTGCCAAGGAATGGTGTAGAACTTACGGAAGATAATCAGAAACAGTCCGAGTTTAACAACTTATTTTCTCAGCAGTTTCAATCTCTTTTTTGATGGTGTTATGAAGGGTTTCGACAAGGTTGAGCAAGAACCCATCTGAACCGTGTTTTGCCAGCAGGGAAACTGCCACTGGAAGATTATCGTACAGTCCTAGTGGTACACTCACCTGTAACATAATCAATTTGTAGAAATAAAAACCTTGTGAAAAGGTCTAAAGTTCTTATATAAAACCAAGGAAGAAATGATACATTAGCGTCAGATAGCTAACCTGACAGAAGCCAGATACTCCAGCAATGGACAGCAAGCTAAAAGCCCTGGCACGAAATGATTCCAATTTTGTTGGATCCATTTTAAGTTTCGGAGGAGGACCTGGAACTGTAGGGATAACAAGGATACCATAATCCTGAAAGCATATAACCCAAATGAGTAACTTAACGAATTGGATACAGTGAATTAATGAGAAAAAACGGTGCCTCAGATTATGTTACTTCAAATTGATTGTGGGATCAAATCGAGAGAGGGAACACTATAATTTAAAGCTGTTCTTGCATCTAGATGTACAGGCTACATTGCTTAAAAGACCTATGAAGTTACTTGGCTTTCACTGAAAGGCTAAATGGATATTGAATCACTGGAATCAAGTTGAACTATAACTCAGTTTAAGTGATTACAACCATAATGCACCTACAAATACATACAAAAAGTATTCCGGTTAACTTAGTACATTATGGCTTGTTTAGTTGTTTTCTTCAATTTTACTAGCTAGTGCCTTATTGCCTTTAATAGTAAAATGTTCCTCATAAGACTATTGAGAGGGAGTCCAGATCGGAGGGTTATATATTACACAAGCATATATCTGAAAGAGATTACATCATATACAAAGAAGAGAGAGAGAGAGAGAGAGAGAGAGAGAGAGAGAGAGAGAGAGAGAGAGAGTACTCCAAGAAGATCAGTGAGAGCAGCACGAAATTCAGTCTTCAGAGATTGACAGACATCGATGTTTTCCGCTGTTGTTCTAACAGCCTCCCAAACCCGTTCCAATATTCCTGGACCTAAATCAGGTTTGACTGTGGTGACCCATTCACCATGATTATTCTTGAATTCATACCTACACTTCAAATTGTAACAAATTTCAGCAATGAATGCTTCATAAACAACCTTTCAGTTCAACTTAATCTAAAACAAGTAATTTCCTATAACACTTTGCACCTTTGTAGCAACCTCATGGCACTTGAAAGCGCTGCCAAGGATGGTATCGTGTACTCTTGATCTTTGTTTTCTTCACTTATAAAGTGCTTCAAACTTGGAACTCTGTCCTTGACATAGTCTCCGAGAATTGCATGCTTTACTATATTACCTGGATTATCAACTACATAAAATTACATCTTACTCAATGGGAAACAAATGTAAATGAACCATACAGCACTAGAAAGCAATTAACTACTAACATTCTATATCAGATAGCATTTCTACTGAGTCTAATTAAACAGCTCCGATAAGAAGACGTTTTCAGAAGCCATGGAGTTGAGAGAAATATCCAATATTGTCATATCAAAGTTGTGATCAAAATTTCGCATGCAACATCGGTAATATGATTATATGGTAAATTTACTCACCCCCAAATAACTTTTCCACTGATTTGACAAGAACTTGAGTTATGCGGTCACTTGGAATGCTTGAAAGCTGGAAACAATCTTCAGGAATGATAAACTGACTAGGTTTGACCAGATGCATATCAGGCAACTGCAGTAGAACACGTCCAACTCTATTCAAAATTGTAGGATCCCGAGCAAACCATCCTAGATAAGGATTTGGTGTCAAAAAAAATGTGCAGAACCAAAAATTGCTAGAATTTATGAAGTTCTTTAGATAAGTATGGATTAACCTTACTGTCCATAGAACAAGGATTAACCTTACTGTCCATAGAACAAAAAATGGGAATGACAAAATAACTCATGCATCCTTAAATAAACTTGCTGATAGTAAATAGTCGGTCCAGTTGGTAAAGCATCATTGGCTATTCCTAATTCCTATTACTATCAATTAAGTTAAACATAGAGCTTCCAGACTAAAGAAGCAATTTCACTTTGGTAGATAAATACTATGAGCCTGGATGACGGATCATAGAAGTCAAAGGGGAATTAAGATAGCTCAAACACTAATAATCAGCGAGAAAATTAAATAGCAAAAGAGTTTGTCGTAGCACTTTGACAACCATAAATTTGTAGGTTACTTAAATGTTGGAACTGTTACTCAATATTTCACACCAATTTTAAATGTATAATCGCCATGGCTTCATATATCGAAATTGGCTATAGTAAGGTATAGCAGTTTAGAGTAAATTTTGTTTTCTACATCTCCCAAAATAGGAAAAGTTCAAAACATTACTAGTTTCTTACCCACAGTATCAAAACTTTGTGCCATAGGAATAACACCAGTGGTAGAAACAGCACCATGTGAAGGCCGAAATCCAAAAATTCCGCAATATGATGCAGGGGCTCTTACGCTTCCTCCAGTGTCAGTTCCTGTAATGAAAAGAACTTTATACTTGTAATAAAGGATAAACCAATAAACATTAAATTGCTCAAGATAGAAATACTGACCCAACGAAAAATCCACAAGCTTTGCACCTACTGCAACAGCAGATCCACTAGAAGATCCTCCTGGTACTCGATCTAGTGCATATGGATTCATAGGTGTTCCATAATGCTTATTTTCTCCATTTATACTGCCATGATAAGTTTATTCAGAGTTTGAGTAAGGAAGCGTCAAACCATCTATGGATTACGAATCAACATAACCTCAGCTCTGGCTATTAAAGAAATGGCGAGTTATTTCTATTAAATTCCCAAGAACAATGAAAAGTGATACACAAAAAACACAAGACAGCCACTAATAAGTGTTTTATCCAACAAAATTGAATTTTTTTAGGTGAAACAATAAAATGGTTTAAATCTCTAACCTGTACGCCATTTCATCCATGACAGTTTTACCAACACTTGTAGCACCACCTTGTAGCATAGCCAAAACGGCCGGAGCCGTTGATGTGGCAGAAGAATGAGTCCTTGCCCAATCAGGATTTCCAAATCCAGTGACATATCCATCTACATCAAATCTGTTTCCAAATTTCAACTAAATTAATATTCAATTCAACATATAGACAATATTGATGCCCAAAAGCTGAAACTGAATAATAGTCTGCAAACACACACAAACTCTAAATGATTATAAACAAACCAAGAACTGAAATTGATATAACAATCACCAAAAACACTTTCAAAAGAACAAAAATGAAACTTGTTAAGAGCTGAAGTTATTGAACAATTTAGCAAACACTGAAACACACATAAAGACAAACAACAAAAACAAACTTGCAGACAATATGGAGCAGAACCCAGTTGCTGAAACTATAATATTAATAAAAAAAAATCAAGAAAACAGGAAAGATACTCAAAATTCTCATGTACCCACCAACGAAAACAGTGAAGAATCAAATAAGAAATTCATGGATTTTATATTGGCTAAAAAGACTTACATGTCTTTAACTGCAAAGGTGAGGCCTTTTAAAGGAAGTTTGTGAGGAGAAAATTCTGGTTGGAGAACAAATTTCTCCATGAAAGCTCCATAATCTGGGTCTCTTGCCATCTTCTCTGCTGCTCACTGCTCTGTCACTGCTTAGTACTCTTCCATTTGTATGGCTCAGGCTCGTCTTTACGTTTCTAAACAAAAAACAGGTCACAAGGTAAAACGGTGTCGTGTTTGTTTGTTGTGGTCTTGTAGTCTTGTAAATATACCGTTGAATGTTGTTATATTTTTGCTTATTGACAATTCCCCACCCTGTTATCCATGTTAATGACATATATTCTAGTTAACATTGCCAGTTTTCCAGGGTCAAAGATGTCATTTTGGTTGTTTAGTCCTATACTCAGGTGGCGTTTGTTTTTTGGTCTGAAAACTTAAAGTTCTGAATTAGGTCTGAAGTCTAAAGTCTAAGCAATATGTTTGTTTTTCATTTTCTGAAGTCTGAATTAAGTGTTAAGCTGTTTGTTTTTTTAAAACAAAAATATCTGAAAACCTGTAATTTGACCTTTATACCCTTACCTCATTGATTATTATATATCATTATATTTATTTGTTATGTACTTATATCTTATTAATCCAAAAATAATAAATCCCTATTTAAATAAAATTATAGTTCCTTTTAATTAATATTTCAAGTAAATATTATTTTAATATTAAATAAATTTATATATATTATAATTAAAGTTTGTGAAGAACTGTAGTAACTAAATAAAAAAAGAACAAATTTTTTTTTTTTTTTGAGAAGTAGAACTTTATTAAAAATTGAAGCAACAAAGCAACAAACATGGAGATTTGTCAAAGCTCAACCATAAAAAAGGTGAGGCCGTGAGGCGACCGCCTACAGCAAAAGAGCCAGAAAAAATAAATTTTGTAGAAGGTAATTTGGACAAAAGAAAATTAATGTAAATTGAAGTACATAAAACTTCAGACAAAAGTCCAATATTTGAACTTTTTTTTATTAGACAAATTTAGATCCATTTCAGATTTAAGTTGTCTAAAAAGACAATCAAAAATGTCTGATAAGATGACTTTTAAGTCATCAGAGGCAAAAACAAACTGCCTCTCAGACATATAAGTTCTTGGTAGAGAATTTCCAAGTTCACAACCTGACTTCAACGGTACTAGAAAAAGTTTCAAGTATACATAGTCATAACCATTCAATCAAATCTGAATAATTTTACTATCGATGTCTACATAATAGTTATACAACATTTAATCGGTTCCATCAGAATCCTCGTCGAAGATGTACAAATAAGGAACTACAAATGTCTGCCCACTTGATTCCTGTTCTGATGAATCGATAGTTTCACGAGGAATGTTCCAACCCAACCGTTGCTGATAGACTGCATCAAAGGCTTCAATATTCAATCCAGAGGCAAGAAAAAGTTCCATCTCGTTCACAAATCGGTCTGTTCTTGCAATTACAAAAGGTCTTGCCGCTTCAGAGACTGCTGCCTTGAACTTTTCTTGTTTAGTTTCTGGGGATTCCTTTTGACGGGTTTGTTCATCTCTGTAAATCAGGAGCATATTTAGGTAGAGATAAAACTCTAAAAGTGATCAAAAGATTTTATAAAAAACTTTTATCATATATCATCAAAAGAACATAAAGAAAATGACAGATTCAATTGTTTGGGCCATGTAATTCGTTTTCATCAGCAACGCAAAGAGTAATGAATATTACCTCCTCCGGAATGAATCAACAACACCAACTATGTGATGCACAATGATTTCGACATCTTCCTCCTATATGAAAAGAAGCAACTTATTCATTAATAGCAGGAATTATAGTAACCAGCTTCTATAAGTGGCTTATATACACATAAACGGTTTACTTCTAACATTCAAAAAGCATCATTTTAGGTCATATAAGAACTAATAACAGATCCCATAACATATATGATCCTACAGTTGACATCAGAAGATCAGAAGTCTGTTGATGTGATGGAAAACAAAACAAGGACAACAGGTTGTGTCAATGCTATCAGTTGTGGCTCCAAAGCTCCAAATTATATGACAGTGTATCTTCAATGCCTTCTCTAATAATCTAAATTTACTTGGCATCAATATTATTTTGTTCCAACAAGAAAGCAGCTCAAATTACCTGGTAACCGTGATATCTCAATAAAGTCTGTGCATAATATGATATACATGCAAGAAGCATCACCAGACTACTTCCCGAAAAGCATCCATCCAAGAAAATATCTAACCACTTTCATTTGTTTCGGGAAATAACAGATGTATAGACAAATGTGACAAACAACACCAACTCATGGAGAATAAACTTTATAAAATGAAAATCAGGTATAATGGCTAAGCTAAATAAACTTCTTGAAAAGAAATATTGTAACACTCAGATTTTGTATTTCATTCATCCATGATAAAAGAATAGAAATAGGAGGCAGAACTACCCAAAAAAAAAGGGTTTAGTACCTAAAAGCACAATTTCAATAAAGGCTATAACTGATTATTAGCCACCACTAGTAAGTCAGTTATATTCTTTCATTTGATCCATTATAGGTCTACGCATATAAATGGATCGGAGAACTATAATTTTTAGCACGATGTTCAAGGATTTCTCTAAATAAAAGAGCACACACAGAGAAACATTAGACTAATGAAGAAGAATACCTGCATAAGAGCTTGAATTTCCCTTCTCAACCAACTTTGGAGCCACTGATTTGAATGAAGATATTTACGGGACTTCCAATACCGAGTAACGTTAAATATGTCATTTAAGATACCTGATTGAACACATAATTGACTGAAAACATATATATGGATTGGAGGGGTTTGTCAGAAAACGACACAGAAAATTGACAGCAAGAGACCAAAAACCAAAAAATAAAATTAAAAACTAATTAATACCTGGTTCAGTGTAATAGCACTGCAATCTGTACTTGTGAGCTTTTGAGAAGACAAAACTGCAATGAACAAAAAAAAGTGAAGTAAATAAAGACTACTAATAACGTTGAAAATAAAACTTTAAGATTACAAATAAACAGACTGAATTACCTATCCCCAAATGTTTGATTAATGTAATGCCTTTGAAAATTACTTCCATCGTATCCATGAACGATCGAAAGGTTTTCTGTCTGCATATCGTGCAAACCACAGCATCATCAGTGCACATTCTAAGCAAATGTTTCGTTTATTAATGAAAACGAGCTATACGTATGGCTTCCCAACCCCTTCGAACAACACTAACCTTGCATAAAGGACACTTTACAGAAGAAAGCAGGCTTGAATGCTTGCTAGCAACCACTTTAGTCCAATGTAGAATGCAATTGTAACAAAATTTATCTATATCAATACAATGGAAATCATAAGGTTTCATGAATGATTGAAACTGATAAAGCTTAAAACTTTGTAACTCAAGATCAAAACTTGAAATCACATTTCATTTTGCCAATGTTAACAAAGTCACCAAAACATCATACACAGTCTAGCTACCCCACTTTAACTATCAATAATTTCTTTTCAATTGCATCAAATTTTCTCACTTTACAAATAAAAGCAATATCTTTGATTGTTTCTACATAAAGAGTCTCCTTTATTCAACGTTTTAGACAAACCCAATTCATGAAACTGCACAAAAAGCATCATAAAAGTGAAATAACAATGATAAACCCAATTTTCTTTTATTTTCTTGGAATTTTCTAGGCAACCAAACAAAGGGTGTGAGAAAGAGAGACATACGGAGACATTTATCAAGATAGGATTCTTGGACAATTGGACCGAGGCAGATGGGGCATGGATTCAGATCATCTGAGGAAGATGAACACCCGACTTTGTTGATATTACCCTCCATTTGTTCCTCTTCAATCTCTTGGGTTTGCTGTCGCCAGTCGCCACTTATTAACATAAATACGTGATTTCATATCGCGGTTTTGAGTGCCCTTAAGCGCAAACCCATATAGCGATTTATGCTCCCTTGGAAGTTTTTTCTTTTTTTTCTTTTTCTTTTTCTTTTTCTTTTTTCTTTCTTTTTTTCAATTTTATAGGTCATTTAATAACAATTATCAATTAATATTTAAAAAAATATAATAATCATCAAGTATGGGATCTGAATTATGTAATGTTATAAATTTGACCTTATATCACTAGTTTTTTTTGTGTGGAATCCCGACTGTATAATGCTATAAAGTTGACCTTACATCATTAATTTTTTCATGTGAGTTCCCGACTCGGTAATGTTAGATAGTGAATTTTCTTTTCTATGTGACAACTCTGGTGATGTTCAAAACTTATATAATATTTGATCTCACTTATCTAAAAAGATGAGTTTTGGACTATGGATTTAAAACATTTGCATGGAGCTTGCGATCTAAAATAAACACTCGTGTGAAACCTATAATCCAAAACAAAATCTGTGGGAGTGAATGGCGCATGCTTTGAAGGCCAAAGTAGAAAATATCTACTTGGTGGTGGGACTAGGCTGCTATAGTTACATATGGATTAGAACCAAATTCACTTTCACAATTTTCTCAATTTCAATCCAATCTATACATATTTGCATTCACATAAGGCCTCAGAATTTCAAGTAACATACATAAAGGACACCGAAAGAGTTTCCATTCATTAAAGTTGCAAATTTGGACATAACATAACACTTATTTAAAGCTGAACAATTAATGTAAGTTTTTGAAAACTTTAATTCAAGTTCACCAAACCAAAAGATACAAATCATAATAAAACAAACACCGATATATACTGATTTTTGTCTCCATGGATTCATTCTCTGCTTCAATTTCCATCTTCAACCTGCAAATTCAATCATGTTAAACACACAGTTACATTCATTGAAAATTCATAAGTTCTGTCAAAAGGGTATATATATATTTTTTCTTACCATTCAATGTCAGAAGTTCTGCAAGCCGCTCAACCATTGTTGTATACAACACTGAGAATTCATATTTGATGGTGGTTTTGTCGCTGGACCACCTCAGACTGATTTCCTTATGATAACTGAGATATCTTTTCTTGACAATATGTTTGAAAGGTTCAATAGAATATGCAAATTCTTCCCTAGCATTTTCCATGTCAATGTTGTCAAGATCATAAGTAGTAGAGTGACAGAGAGAGTCCTGTTGATCCTTTGGTGGCAACTTGTGACAATTCTTGGACTTAGACTTGGAATTGTTCTGTTTCTTCACCACATCAGGCAACGGTTCAAACCAGAAGGACTCTTTCTTCAATATATTCACTTTATAAGTCTCATTGATATCAATATAAATAAAGTGTATCTCAATAGGCCTCTTCGCGTCCAAAATCTTTTGACTAGATTGGTCTAGTTTCGCTACAATGTGCTCTTTGAACTCCTCGGAAAGCGGAATCTTCAGGCTATCCAACGAAGGTGATCTGTCGTAAGCTTCAGCCTGAACAGCCATAACATGTCAGCTTCTGGAGTTCCGCTGCTCTCCTCGTTAAAATATCGAGTTTTCTGCATAATGTTAATCAAATAGAAATTGAATTACAAAATGAAAAATATGCTGAAAGGACTAAAATAAGACGCCGTTTTATAAATATATATATTTTTTTCAAATTGTGCTAGTACATGTGAAAACTTCACTATCATTTCCTTAAGTAGATATTCAACCATTAATTAATTAGTTACCTTCTATGAAATTCATTTCTTCTGTGATTACAATGTATACATGCAATTTTTTTTCCATAGTTTGTAAAGTTTTATAAGTCTTATTGTGGACTGAACTGGCACATTTAACTTGCCCAGATGAAAACAAAACTTGTGCTAGTTATGGATAGCTAAAACAAGATTCATGAGTTGTCTGCTTGTTGTCAGAGAAGCTCATTACAGCTCAGTGTTATTCACAAATTTCAAATTTCAAGTTTATTAATTGATAACATATTTGTCTGGTGAATCCAATTTGATACAATTCCTTCTATAATAGTTCATTTTACAGATACATATCCATATTTCTGGGAGATAAGTTGTCAATAGAATGGTCAAAGATGTATGAAATGCACAAGTTACTTATATGGCAAGTTATCATGTTATTTCACCCAACTCTTTCTTTTTGCTCATTTCAATAGATAGTCTGCAATCCATTGGTCATGTGAAGCCAAATATTACTTATTAGTGTGACTGTATTCTGCATCTGTGTCTATATTTGGTATCGTCTATCTTGCAGGTGATGAGGGTATGTGTGTAACAATCTAGGCCTACCAGATAGATAATGTCCGTTTTGGGTTTCACACATACGTTTTTCAGTGGGTTTCATACAAACATCTTTCGCCCATGGCCCAAAACACGTCTACTTAGTGTAGGGGACCAGGACCTATATACAAGTCATGGACCTCACTCACTAACAATGTAGAATGTTACGGTGCATTAGAGCTTTAACAAAATAGGTGATGGCAACTGGTCTACATTTCTGGAATTCAGGAGTCATATATTGAGCATCATTGCTCATGTTTTCTTCCTGAATTATTCACGAATCAAAGTGATACATAACTTATTCAAAAAGGATTCATACATAATGTAAGTGTTTGTTTCGAAGAAAAAAAACGCAAAATTCTTCATTTTCTAATAAATCAATCAATGCCAACTCTGAACTTGCTTTTGAAGCTCAATCTTACACATATTCAACTGATTGAGTTGCATATTCATTGTCTCAACCTCTTTTGTCATCATCTTGATCTCCTTCTGGGATCTCATCCATTCCTTCTCTAACCCTTGACTTACTCTAATAATCGCCTGCGCCTTCGTTCTCCTGAAAGTTGATCCTGCACCCGTCATAGACCTTGTCACGTTCACTTGTTCAAGAAGGATGAGTTGTGTCCTGAGTCTCACCGGTAACCTGTCGTTTTTCATCATGTGTTGCCTTGCTTCCTGAGAAAGTTTATGATACTCCATGGTTTTGCATACACTTGTTCTTTCTTCTTCTGTCAGGTTAGGGTGCCACTGCAATGTTGATGAAAATCGAATTTTAACAACTGACTTGTAACACAAGGCAATTCCAAATTCAGATATAAATAACAAACAATAAGTGTCTATAAGTATAGGAAACAAAAACTTGCATGCGTACCTTGAAATAGATGTCCATGGCTTGGTAAAGATTATCATCACAATGTCTAGCAGTTTTCGGTAGTGCTTGTGCAAGTAATTGGAAACTATTAGCTTTAAAATGCTTGTCCCTTGCAAGTAGAGTTAGATAACCATCCACCAACCTTCCAACGACAAATATTCCCGGAGCAGGATCTCTCAACACAGAAGAAACATAGCGTTCCACCACCCGAATAACAGTGTCTACATCGTAAACAGTTTCATTTTCTCCATGGTTCTTGACCAGGAGATCTGCAACACAACATTGCTCCAACATCGAAGCTATTCTTCTCTCAAGCTTTTTCGATAATTCACCGTTGATTTTCATCAGCAACCCCAATTTTAGAAGGTGAAGCAGAAAGTTGCAAGAGACTGAATTTTCCTCCTCGGGAAGAATTTTGATCAGACTTTCTGTGGTGACTCTGCGTAGCTGGCGAGTCAGGTGTTTCGGGGTTATATTATTGAGTCCAAAACTGATTTGAGACAGCCATTTTGCAGTCCATTTGGTTATACATAATCCTACAAGCTCTGATTTCATTCCTTTTCGTTTGATTGATTCGATTACTTCGGTGAAATGATCGATTCTAAGGGATGAAACATCCTCAAACCACCAAGATCTATCAACTATGCCTTCCGGTTTCAACTCTTGCGTATTATTTGCATCGAAATCATCCAAATCAAATGCTTTCTGGTTTATGCAGGCTCTCCAGGCAATTGCTTCCGAGCAACGTTTCAAGATATGAAACTCTTTAGCCCTTGATGTTACAGATTCACAGCTTTTCAGAATCTGAAATGTGTCTTTCCAGGACGAAAACATCACGAAACTCAGGAAAGCTTCTGTTTTGGAAATCAGATTCCCTTTCTCAAGATCATCACTCATTTCAAGGAAATGTGCAGCAGAATATAATGCTGCAATATTGGTAGCTGTTACATCAACTTTCCATCCATAGCAGAACTTCACCACTAATTCGAAAGTTTCGGTCCCTCCTGGAAGATTGTCTAGATGAATCTTGGGGCTTTTTGATCCTCTCTCTCCATTGCTTCTTCTTTCGAATACAAGCCTGTTTAAGTATTCACTTTTCGACACCACAGGAAGCTGAACACCGAAAAATGACCTGAAGTTAGATTATCTTTAAGAACATAAAAACAAAAATTCATCTGAGAATAAAATCATTCAGCTCACCTTGTGTAAATGAAAGATGGAATCTCCCACTTGTACAATCAAATCACTTGCAATTTTTGTCCGAAAAATCCTGCTTCGAACAATACAAAGATTAACCTATATGTTTACATGAAAATTCTCAAGTGCAGACGTTTGTAACTTTTTTCCATCAGGATCATAAAAGAAGAAAATAGACAGTATCCTAACAAGAAAAAGATTGAATCTTGTAAATGAAGAAACCTTACCAATTCTTGTTTCTTCTTTCTAGAGCTTCAGCAACCATACTCACATTGCCCGGAAAGATGACACATCGGTTAGGCTTCCCACCGGAAAAGGAACAATGGGCATCGAAACTTTTCCTCCCCATGTTGGTAGGCTTGTTGTCATCATAGCCAGGAGTAGGAGTACACACAAACCTGTACTTCATTCTCTCTTCAGAATCTCTCAAAATTTGTAAAATATGCTGTGATCCCAACACACCAAACACACAGACTCACTTTAAATTGTATATGTGACCTTGATTTGTGAACATTTGATTGAGTTTGAAGATTGCTTGGTGAATAGTAGTTAGGCCATTAATGAGGGGTTGTTGCATATTGCCATCATTTGTACTGTCATTATAATCACAGGTGTGTACAGATTGGGACCTAGGCCAACATTCCATGATAAAGTGACAATATATGTTCAACATTCTCATCCACTTAACAAAGAGACAATGAACTGATTCTCACTATCAGTCTCAATCTATATGTTTCTCCTAATCAATGCATTCTAAGCTGACCTCTAAAATAATGTTATAGTGGACTCTACAAATGTCAAGGCAGTGGTATTATAGTAATTAAATGATAATTCATTGAAGAGATAGAACTTTATAGAGAATTGATGCACTTTTTATGTCACGTGACATGTCTAATCAATTACATTATAAATTTCAATTTCAATGTTCACAAGTTCTTTTCTTCATTAAAAAAAAAGCAGAAAGTGTAAGTCTTGGAATATGAGATTGGCAATTAAGATGCTTACAACAGTCCTTGTAACATTACACTTTTTTGATGTAGTGCATGACATTGATAAGGATAAGAAAATAAAACCAAGAAAACTTCGAGACCATCTATTTTTTTTTTCTTCGATTACAATTAATTCGGGGTTTTAAGGTCTAACTCAACATTTAAGAGATATATATCACTTATTTAAACAAGGGTTATTGGTCACGGTCCAATATTTTATGATATCCTTTCTAACATTATTTTTTATAAATAAAATGTTGTTTTTCGTAAAATATATATATATATATATATATCATTAAACCAATATTATCTTGTCACTTGGAGAGCAAAATTTTTTCTAATCCACTATATGAGTGGCAAATGGATACCCCAATACCTATCCTCGTACCTGTTGGAGATATATATCCACATTCTCACATCCATCCTCATTTCTAAGTGGGCAAAGCGGATTCGGGTAATCTCCGAATTGAGGTAGAGATATTCATCCCCGCTCCGTACGTCTATATCAGTATCCGATGAAAAAAATGTAAAATTTTATAGCTTACAAGAAAGAAAATGTAGCTAACATGTATAATGGTATATTTTATCATATTTAATTAAAGGGAGAAAAAAATAAATCCAATAAAGTTCAAATAAAAAATTAAAAATAACTTCAATAATTATAATTAATAATTATATAATAATTTTTTATATATTTTTAAAACATTAAAATTTATAACGGATCCGAATGTGGATTCCGAAAATAAAATGGATTATAGGATGACATTCATCCTTAAAAATTATTGACGGGGGCCCGCACAAGCGGTGGAGCATGTGGTTTAATTCGATGCAAAGCGAAGAACCTTACCAGGGCTTGACATGCCGCGAATCCTCTTGAAAGAGAGGGGTGCCTTCGGGAACGCGGACATAGATGGTGCATGGCTGTCGTCAGCTCGTGCCGTAAGGTGTGGGTTAAGTCCCGCAGCGAATCCATCCTCATTTTAAATGGAGCGGATTTTTACGGATATCTGTATCCGTGGATAATTTTGATATTCCATCCATATATGATGAAATCCATATCTCTATGGAATTTTTATTTTTATTTTTCAAATTTTAACTAAATTGTTCTTTATAAAAAAAAAAAAAAAAAAATTGAATTTTTTTTTCTAGGAAAGGATTATTATCTCAATAATAAGAAATAAGAAATAAACAAATCACTCAAAATGTAAAAACAATCTCCAATGTCCATCAAAAAGTTGCAAACAAGCTCTTCTATGGCCACGTTCCAAGTCTCTGTTTTTCTTCAATTAAGCGCCTCACAAAACACAAAACCTTCAAAATAGAAACACATAACGGTCACTTGTTTTGTTGTTTATTTTCTTCTATAAAGTTTTCACAAAATTGGGGGAAAAACAGAAATAAAATGTCTACAACCCTTCAATTCAATTCCCAATCTCATTTTTTCCTCTGCAAGAAACGTTTTTTCTCGAACCCAGTTGTTGAACCAAGCACATTTCTTCAAAGTACTACTTTCGCAGCAAAAGCTCCGGTTTTTCGGTCGTCACTGTCAGTTTCATGCCGAACCCATGTCCAGAAACCAATCATATGCGCGAAGAAGAACACAAGACGATCTGGATTTCAAAGATCAGGGAAGTTTATGCTCCAACTGATGTCAGTTTTCGCTTCGAATCTCAAGGTCTTACCACAACCGTTGGATCTTGTTGTTGCGGAATTCGGTGGCGGAGATGGTGGAGGGCTAGGGTTCTTGAAGGGTTTTGGGGGAGGAGGAGGATTTGGTAGGCGGGGGAGAGGAAAGAACCGAAATTTATGGCTCTTAGTGTTTTTGATGTGTTTTGGTTTTTTGTTTTCATTGTTTAGAAGAGAATTGAAGATGAAGAATGAGGTCTTTTATGGGGTTCTTGGTTTGAGTGTGTTTTTTGGTGCCATTTTGGTTAAGGGGTTGAAGAGAAATATGAAAGATTGGATTTTTGGGTTGTGTTGTTTGGGTTTTTTGGTGGGTTTGAGATTGAGAAGAGAGGAGGCAATGAAATGGGTTGATCAATTTAGGGCTTGTTCTCCAATTGTGGAAATTTTTAGAGGCAAAAGAAAGAGTAGAAGAAGAGCATTGTAAACATCGACTTCGTCATTCTTTTCTATTGTTTGAAGAAGAAGATACATTTTGGAAGAATATTTTTTGTTAGAGATATATAACAAAATTAAATTCTATTTTTGTTGGCAACATTGTATGATCTTCTTGTTTCTTTTGTTCATTTATGAAACATTTGTTGAGACATTTATGTGTGATTTCAATTGAATGTAATGTCATTGTGTGCCATTTTCAATCCATGAAAAGGAATTCCACAAAGGACATTAGAGTAATTTAGTGAATCTGTTTATATAACTTTCAAGACACAAACTTTGGTCTTAAAATTTCTTGAGTCTGCATTTGATCAACATTTAGAAGCACATGAAAAAGCACTTCAACACCATTTGCTCTCTCTTACAAACATGTAGGACCATGAGAGAATTGAAACAATTACATGGGCTGATGGTCACTTCATCGGTCATCAAAGAGATGGTCCCCTTGAGCAAGCTCATTGACTTCTGCACAGATTTTGAAACTAGTAATCTCAGCTATGCAGAGTCAGTTTTTCGACAAATTCAACAACCCAGTGTCTATATTTGGAACTCCATGATAAAAGGTTACTCTAACAATGACAACCCAGACGAGTCCTTATTGTTGTACAGACAAATGCTTCAAAGGGGACACTCGCCAGACCATTTTACATTTCCGTTTGTGCTCAAAGTTTGTTCGATTGTTTACGATCATGATTATGGAAAGTGTGTTCATAATCATGTTTTGAAAACCGGGTTTGAAGTGAATGTCTATGTGTCTACTTCTTTGCTTAATATGTATGCATGTTGTGAGGATATGAGATCAGGGTTGAAAGTGTTTGATGAAATTCCCAAGTGGAATGTGGTGGCTTGGACTAGTTTAATAGCTGGGTATGTTAACAAAGATTGTGCTGGTGACGCTATAAGAGTGTTCAAGGACATGGAGAGTTTGAATGTAGAGCCTAATGAGATTACATTGGTTCATGTTCTTGTAGCTTGTGCTAGGAGTAGAGATTTGGGTACCGGAAAGTTAGTTCATATTCGTGTTCGCCAACTGGGTTATGATCCATTTGTGTCAAGTTGTAACCCCAATTTGGTTCTTGCTACTGCTATTTTCGACATGTATGCGAAATCCGGAAACTTAAACACCGCCAGGGACTTGTTTGACAAAATGCCTAAGAGAAACTTAGTTGCGTGGAATTCGATGATAGCTGGTTATAATCAGTATGGTCAAGCTGAAGAAGCACTAGGTGTCTTCTCTGATATGCTTGTTTCCGGGTTTTATCCGGATAAGGCTACCTTTTTGAGTGTGATAAGTGCTTGTGGTAAGGCAGGGGATTTGGCTTTGGGACAAAGTTGTCATGCTTATGTACTGAAAATGAATATTTGCAAAGATGTTGCTATAGGGACTGCTTTAATTGATATGTATGCCAAATCTGGAGACGCAAAGAGTGCTCGAAAAGTTTTCGGCGATTTGAAGAGGAAAGACACTATGGCCTGGACGAGCATGATTATTGGCTTAGCTATGCATGGACACGGGGAGGAGGCACTGAGCACTTTCAAAAGAATGCAAGAGGATGCTTCTGTGAGTCCTGACCAAATCACATACATTGGGGTTTTATGTGCTTGTAGCCATGTTGGGTTGGTTGAGGAGGGTCAAAGACACTTCACTAATATGAGAAATGTTTATGGTATAGAGCCCACAATAGAACACTATGGTTGCATGGTTGATCTACTGAGCCGAGCGGGACGCTTTGAAGAAGCAGATAGATTGGTAGAGCAAATGCCAATCCAGCCCAATATTGCTGTCTGGGGAGCTCTTCTAAATGGTTGTGAGATTCATGAAAATGTTGATTTAGCTGATCAAGTAAGAAGACATATCAGAGAAATGGAAATTACAGCTGGTAGTGGAGTTTATGTGCTTCTTTCTAATATATATGCTAGAGCTGGTAAATGGCAAGAAGCAAAGATGGCAAGAGAGTTAATGAAACATAAAAGCATTGTAAAAACTCTTGGCCATAGTACAGTTGAAATCAAGCTATCAACTTCATAAATTTTATTTAGTCAATTGAATTTCAAAAATCACAGCACCAAAGAACTTTTTGGTTGATTGTTCTCGCAATAGATGTTAGAAACATCATAAGTAATTATTTCGAAAGCTACAACAACTCTAAAACGACACCAAAATTACTAGACTTGGAAAAAAGAAATCCAATCATTTAGATTTTATTTTTTATAATTTTTTAAAAATTTATTTATTTAAGATTTTATTATTGGAAATTTTATTGTTTTTCATTTTAATTTAATGCTAAGATAATCATTTTAGCTAAATAAAAATCCATTATGAAACAAAAATACAAAAGAAGAAAAAATTAATGGATTTATTTATTTATTATTTATTTAAGATTTTTTTTTTTTTTTTTGTAATCTATTTATTTAAAATTTTATTATTGAGAATTTTATTATTTTTCATTTTAATTTAAAGTTAAGATAATCATTTTAGCTAAATTAAATAGTAATAAGAGCAAAAGTATACTTTCACGGGGTTTTAAAATAGTTGACTTTCAAATATTTGGTTAAATAGACTAAAGTGATGAGTTTTGAAAAAAAAAAAAAAAAAGGGACTAAAGTGATGAATATGGAAAGACATTTATGTGACAAATTGCAAACAATGTGGGACTTATGTGAAATTCTACCTTAAAATTTCCATTTGACTTTATTTCAAATTAAAGGAAGGGTGCCGATATTGACACCCATAAAACTTATTAGTATGCCCATATTTTATTAAAAAATTTAATTACAAAAATATTCCAATAGAAATTTACCAATTAGGACAAATTACTTTAATTAAAAATAAACCAAATACTATATACACCCATTAATTACACTCATATCTTCAACTATATTTCTTTATTAAAAAAAGAGTTGTGCTATTGGCACCCCACTACTAAATTATTTATGCCTCACTTTTTAAAATTTTGATTTAATTATATAAAATTAAGAGAGCTTCTTTTAACAATTCAATTTTTTCTTTTTACACTTATTTTCTAAAAACACTTCATTCTCAAATTTTAAATTTTAAAATATTCTAAACACACTTCATTTTGTTACAAGATTATCTTTTTTTATTTTTTTTGAATTAAATTATTAAAAAAAAAAAATTATCTCTCATAAATCATTAGATTAATTATTACATATTAAATATTCTCTCATAAACTTTTAATTACCATATTAAACTCTCCCTCCTCCAATACATATCTCTAATTTTCTATCTTCATTCTTTCTCAAGTAAGACTAAAAATTAAGAAAAAAAATAAAATAATAAACTTACTAATTATCTTGATTTTTAGAAACCATATGTATGTATATAATAATTAATAATAATAAAATAATAACAACTCAAAAAAAAAAACAAGTATCTTGTTTTTTTTTTTTTTTTTTTTTTAATCGAAATATGAAAATGTTTTTTGTTACTCTTGTAGGTATATGATTGTCAAGAGAACTTTAATTTTTTCATTAGTCTTAAAAATTTTAAGTTTAACGAATCTAGTTGAAACAATTCAAGCTTTAATATATATATATATATATATATATTGAAAATCGACTTTTTAATATATATATATTCGGTTCCGTTCCTAACAGGGCATCATTATATAACTTTATCAGGATATTGAATGTGAGCCACTCATTTATAAAAGTAATTTGACAAGTGCATATATACCAAGTCAAAGTATGTAAAACGAATGACTCACATTCAATGTCCTTATATAATTCTATCAGGGCATCCTCGTATGAAAATTTTCGTATATATATATATATATATATATATATTTAGGTATTGCTGTTAGTAAAAAACTAAAATATTCATAAGTTTTTTTTTTTTTTTTTCTTTAACTAATTAGAGATTGATTGAGAAAATATGGAAACATGAATTTTTTTTTTTTTTTTTTAATGGAGAGAGATTAATTAGGAAAAAGTGTTTAATATGGTAATAACAGATTTAGGAGAGAATGTTTAATATGTAATATTTAATCTAATGATTTAGGAGAGATAATTTTTTTTTTATAATAATTTAATTAGTTTGGAGTGTTTTTTTTTTATAAAAAATTTGTCTTGTTTAGTAATTTTAATTTAGGTTAAAATTGTCAATAAAAAAAATGGAGTGTGAATAGATAATTTGTGGATCGTAAGGAGAAGCTCTAAAATTAAATGGTTTTACTTTTATTAATTTTTTTAGTTTATTTCCAAGACTACCTTTTTTCTTATTTTTCAAACTTAATACATCTCATATCTTTTTCAAAAAAATAAAATACACTTCATCTCTAATCTTTATATATAGTTTTTCTCATATCCATTCACATGACTTTTTTTTTTTTGTTTTTTTTTGTTTTTTTTTTTGTTTTTTTTTTATTGGGTTGTTTGTGATAGATTGTGGGTGTGATATTAATCGTCCCATGATTTTTTTTAAGCGATTGAATTAGAGTTTTGGTGTGGTTTCGTTTTGTCAAAGATTAGGTTTTCTTGGTTACAATTTTTTAGTGTGATTTCGTTGTTTTTTTTTTTTTTTTTTTTTAGTAAATAACATTAAACTAACTTTAAAAGATTCGGAATAAAATCTAAAAAAGAATTGATACAGATTATAGTATACCTGAAAGATCTGAAAGAAAATTAACCGAGAAAAAAAATACTAAACAGGATATCGAATTTGAGAAGAAAAATAAAACAAACATGTGAAACAATAAAATCAATAAATACTAAACATGGTAAATATAAGATCGAGATCTGAAAGAAAATATAAACAAAAATAGTAATAAATCAATAAATACTAAACATGGAAAACATGAGATCGAGATCTGAACGAAAATATAAACAGAAATAGTAAACATTGAAATAATCCATGTCATTAAAGTTTTTGTCATTAGGGTTTTGAAATAAGGAAAGTGAGGTTTTATTAGTTTTACTTTGTACAATATTTTTTTTAATAAAAATGGTATGTCTCTTTAAGTAATTTTGATAAAGAAAAAAATACTAAATAATTTTAAAAGTGAGGTATAAATAGTTCAATAGTGGGTGTGTAAATAGCACCACTCTTAAAAAAAACTTACCTTTCCAAAAAAAAAAAAAAAAACTTATGATAAATCCTAATTTTTATGATAAACCCTAATTAAACTCTAATTTTATTTCAAGTTTCAAACTTTCTTATTATCAAATGATTATCATATCGTTTTTGTTTTTCTTTTATGTATAGTTATGAACTCTATCAATATATATATATTAACGATAGCTATAGATATTAACAAGTTATTTATTTATTTTTAAGATAGCTGTATAAATAAATGAATTACAGATTGAAAATCTTTTGACCTCATTTACGGTTCCACATATTCCTTCTTATAAGGCTCCCACATTCAAGATATTTCCAAAACTAAATTGGATCATCATTAAAAAAGGATTTGATTCCAAAAATAATTTGATTTTTTTTTTTAATAAATTGGGTGTGATAATAATTTAAGAGTGTTTATAAATAATATGTATTAAAATGAATATATTTATTTCAATGAGGGTACTATTGGCATTAAGATGAGTTTTTATAGTAATATTTATTTTTAAATTTTTGACATAGGTTTATTTATAAAAATGGGTGTACTAATAAGTTTTATGGGTACAGTGTCAATATCCATTCTCTTAAAGGAAATTTGTATCTTTGATTCAAAAACGTTTTAATCCTAAAATTAAAATAGATTAATTCTCTCACTATTGTCATTGATTTCTTTCCCCCTTTGATTGCAAATATATTGTCCGATTATTTTCTTTCTAAAGACAATACAATTCTTTGTGCAACAATCAAGTCATATATATTTTTTTTTTTTTTGGCTTTCAAATCTTCAGTGTTCTTCCATTATTTTATTTGTGGTAAGTTCAGATCTTAATTTGAGTTCGTTGATAGTGATGATGTTAATACACAACCACCGTGAATCGTTGTATCCTGGGAAACAAACGCTAAACACATACGGTATTGACAGTGAATTTATCTTAAGGATACCATGTGAATCACATGTCTCGATTCTAGGTTCTTTGAACCAAATTTATGTTTTATTTGTTTTCATTTATATTTCGTTCATATGTGTAATCCAGAATAACAATTTTCTAACAAAAGATTTTTCCTAATGAGTTTTAAAATATTCTATATGATTTTTTGTAAAGTTTTAGTAGATTCATATTTCAGATAGAAGGATCTGATTTTTACAAGATTCCCCATACTTAAAAGAGGAATCGGGGCAGATCCTATCAAAAGAAGAGCATATGTATAATTTTGCATTGGGATAAGATAACCATGTAAATACCTAAAGAAAAACAAACAAGCCCAACATAGAGCTTTTAAAATAAATATACAAAAACCTAAGAAAAATTGGAAGATTAAAACAATACATAAAAATAAACTTAAATACCCAACATTCAAACTAATAATAAACCCATGAAAACACCCAAAGTAAAAAAAAAAAAAAAAAAAAAAAAAAAGGGATAATTATCCTGATGACCATCAGTTTGATGATACACTATCAAAATAGCCACTAGATTGATAATTAATTTTAAAATGATCATTTTTGGCGAAAAGTGTGACACTAACGGTCATTTCATCAAATTCTATCTAATTCCTCCGATTCCATCAAATGAGTGACATTTTGGTAAATAAGAAGATGATATTTATTTATTTTAGATATTTTTGGAAATCAATTTTTTCTTTTGTTTTTTGAAATGAATAATTATATTTAGTATATATATATACGGAAATTTTCCTATGAGGATGCCCTGATAGAATTATATAAGGACATTGAATGTGAGCCACTCGTTTTACATACTTTGACTTGATATGTATGCACTTGTCAAATCACTTTTATAAATGAGTGGTTCACATTTAACATTCTGATAAAGTTATATAAGAATGCCCTGATAGGAATGAGACCATATATATATATATATATATGATAGTTCTCTAGTTATGACATCCTGAAATTATAATTTCAGAACGTCCAACCACAATCACATGTTTTAATAAGTTCAAATGTTATTTATACATATAGGAAAATTTCCAAGTCAGTGCGTCATGATATAACTCCATCAGTGCGTTGGGTGTGGACTATTAGATTTACATGCTTTGACTCAAAGTGTATGCATTTGTCAAAACTTCTTCATAATCTATGGCTCACATGCAACGCATTGATGAAGTTATATCAGGACGTACTGAGGAGAAAAGAAATGTATATATATATATATATATATCTCAAACACACACACACACGTTTCTTTCACACATACGTGTATATATATATATTTCTTTTTAAAGAAGATGAATGCTACAAAATCTAAAAAAACAAAGAAAAGACACATGTATTGATCTAAACAATTTCTTTTGTTTTTTGAAACGAGTAATTATATATTAGTGTGCGTGTGTATATATATATATATAAATATTACACACTAAATATAATTATTCTTTTCAAAAAAACAAAAGAAAAAATTAATTTTCAAAAAACATCTAAAATAAATTAATGTCATCCACTTATTTACTCAAATGTCATTTATTGAAAAAATTGATTTCCAAAAAACATCTAAAATAAATTAATAATATCCTCTTATTTACTAAATGTCCCTCATTGGATGGAATGATCATTAGTGTCACACTTTTCGCCAAAAATGACCATTTTAAAACCAACTCTCAATCTAGTGATCATTTTGATAGTGTGTCATCAAATTGATGGCTACCAAGATAATTATCCCTAAAAAAAAATATATATATATACCTAACATAAAACTCCAAAAAAAATAAATTGTAATCCTACCTCTGATTCGTTGCTTGAGTGAGAAGCTTCTCGGACCGGAGAACACTCGTTGGACTGAGTGAAGCCTGTTGGAATGGAGACACTCGTCAAAAATAAAAGATCCAGAGATGAGAGAAGATCAATTCTTGCTTCATTGAAATTGAACAGATCGAGACAGAGGAATGGAAACATGTTGACTAATTTCTCAAAAGAAAATGCATGGGTACCGACCTAAGTATACTGACCATCTAATGGGGTGTTATTATGTGGTAAAAACTCTTTTACTTTTTACATTTTTTTTTCTTTGTTTTGGGTTACGTGACAACTAACTATTGGGTTGGTCAGTATCTTAGGTACTAACCGGTTAGCATCCAAATATTATCCCTTCTCAAATCCTTTTTGTCCTTTTAAATTAATTTCCCAAATCCCTCTCTTTTGTCTTTTTAATTTTTTTATTATATTTACTATGACACATGTCAAAAAACTTTTAATTAATGTACATCGGTGCTTGTGTTAGAAATTTGAAGTTTAATTCGCTAAAGACTAAAACACCCCTGGATTTGTTGTTAACTTTGACTAATTGATAACTAATAAAAAGACTAAAGTGATATACTTTTAAAAAATGATTAAATAAAAGACTAAATTTACTAATATGACAGAACGTTTAAAAAAATGATATTTCATAAAAAAAGAAAAAAAAAAAAAAAACAATAGGGACTTTAATAAAATTACCCCAGAAAATATTATAAAACAACTAAATGAAAAGTATGTTACCACCGGCCATCTTGGAAGAGGCAGCAGTCTTAAACCTTTTTTTTTTTTTTTTTTTTCTGGTTATATATGCAGGTGCAGTATTTTGGCTGCACTTACATTTGCCTCCGGTCTTCAAGACTTCAACCGCTCGATGACTCAAGTACATTTGCCTCCGGACTTTACGATGAAGAAAACAACCAAGTTCAGAAGCACGAGAAACACTGATTGATGTTTGCTACGTTAACAATTTGAATTAAGGATAATATTGGAATTTTCAAAAATATAGTATGTTGGAGTATAGATACTGTTTCGGAGGAATACTGTATAAATATCGTCACTCTTAAATAATTCAATTCTCTTTAATATATTTACCAAAAGGTGCCAAATTAAGGTCCGGTATATATTCAAGTTACAAAAACATCAAATTAACCAACTTTAGTAAAGAAAACATTGACTAGAACACAACCAGAAGCACCACAATAACCAGATGTGATTGGAAATTATATGATCGGAGTTCGAGTTATTTAAAACCAGTCAAACCAGCTTCCTTCGAATTCCCATTCAATTGGAATCCTAAACGTGGAATCCTCTGGGATGCTCAAGTCTCTCACCCTAGGCATCAGGCCTTCCTCCGCTTACCACTCCTCTAATTCACCTCATCAAGTCTTAGAATTTGAAATTAGTGTTTATAGCTCTAATTCTGCTATCTGTATTCTTTTTCTCCCTTAATTGCCATACTGAAACCCTAAGAATACATACTAAAACCCTGGGGTTAAAACCGAGATATTCAAATCTAACTACTTATATTTATTAGCATATATGTAGAATCTCATTGATGCGTATTTATTGTTTTATCTCGGCAGTGTAGCCCCTACTCGGACAAAAAAGAAATAATACCCTTCACCTTAAAATTAAGAATGCAAGTGAAAATCAAATTAATTTATGAAAATAGAAATCATTGAGCCTTCATGATTTGTAAAGGTAGCGCCTTCAAATTCAATCAATCTCCTCGGTAGCTTTCATCAAATCTGAAAATACATTAAGTCTAAGCAATCAAATTACAGAAAACATAGAAGAAAATACATTAAAGTTTAGAAATCACGTTACAAATACTATCATGAAAATACATGAAGAAGAAATTCTAGCAATCAAATTACGAAAACATCAAAGGGAAATACATTAAGGTCTAGCAAGTAATTACATTACTAGAACATCAAATTAACAGTGAAAAACAGAACGTTACCTGAATTGAATGAGAAATTGCATTAAACACAATCAAAAGCATGAGAGCACAATCATACCTTGTCAAACCAGTCTCTTTCGAATTCGCATTCAGCTGGGGGAGGGATTGATCTGAATCTTTCTGGAATTTTCAACATGGAGTCCTTTGGGTTGCTCAATCCTCTCAGCCTTGGCATTGCTCCTTCCTCTACTTGCCACTCTTCTAATTCATCGTTGTCATCAAGCTTTAGAATTTCAAGCCGACGAAAACCTTGAGCACTGCAGAATAGATTCTTACCGCTGTAAAATTTGGAGCCTAAATTTAGAATCATTAGGCTATGTAGCTTCTCTAATAGAGGCATTGGATCATCCTGGAGACATGAATTCTTTAACAATAGGCATTCGAGATTTGGCAAGACATTATGTATGTCTTCAGGTAGTTTCTCTATCTTCCCATATAATCTCAAATCCATGAGATTTGAACAATTAGTTAGCGGTTGCAGTGATGCAAAACAAGCATTACGACGAACTTTAACCACTAATTGTTCAAGTCTCTTTAGTCTGGCAATAGAATCAAAATGAAACTCGTTTGTTGTTTCCAATGACCCATCTTGTTCAATCCACAGTTCTCGAAGATTGACTAACTTTTCAGTATTAATACTAGTCCATGTTTTATTCAAAACATACTTGAGAGATTGAAGCTTAGTCAAACTATCTATTTGCAAATTCCCAACAAAGATTCCAAATAGATGTCTTAATTCTTGCAACTTAGAAATTTCAATCGGTAGCTCAACATTAAAATATGAACTGAATAGGTCTAAAGTTTGCAGTCTCCGCAAGTTAAGAATTGAAGATGGAAGACATGCTACATACGATTCCCTTAAACCCAAGTACTTCAAATGGATCAACTTTCCTATCTCTTCACTTAAATTCCTACTATCCATACGACAACCATCTAGTTTGAGCACTCTTAGAAACCTTAACTTTGTGCACACGTCTGTTATTTTCCTACTTATATACCACCGACTTCCATATGGGTCAAGGAATAAAAGGGAGCGCAAGCTTGGATTCGATTGTTGCACCCACAAACATTTTTCTGATTCTGAATAAACAACTTCTCGTCGACACGGTGATATAACTGAAGAGTCACCTGTGGAATGCTTCATTTGGTCATAAAAAAAAAAGAAAATTTAATTCCTTTCCCTTTTCAATTGCAAGTTCCCGCAAAAGATCATGGATTCGACAAGTTGCAACTCTTCCCCAACTTATTTTTCCAATTTGAATCAAGCTTCTGTTAATCAACTCGTGGAAATTATCCTTGGCCACGTCTTCCATTTTTTTATTTTCATCTTGTGAAATGAAACCTTCTGCTATCCATAGTCGTATCAGTTGATCTACATCGATCTCAAAATCCTCCGGAAAAACACTCATGTAAAGAAAGCATAGTTTTAAGTGATAAGTCAAACAATTAAAACTTAGAGCAAATAAGTTGGGAATATGAATCGAACCTTTCTTTAAATCTTGCCAAATGTGTTCACGTACCACTTTCCACCTCGTGGTTTCGTCTTTTTAGACAAGAGCCCTCCTAATACAACTATTGCAAGTGGTAAGCCTTCACATTTTTGCACCATCTCCATTCCCAGAGTCTTCAATTCTTCTTCTACATCATTTGCGTCTGGTTTTCCAAAAGATTTCTCACAGAATAATTGCCAACTCTCATCAAATGTCAGAAAACGAAGTTTATGGACAAATGTTCTCTCGTCTGAATGCTCAGCAATTTCTTTACTGCGAGTAGTGATAATGACTCGGCTTCCATTGTTGGTATCCGGAAAAGCTCTTTTAATGCTTTCCCAAACTTCTTTCTTCCATATATCATCAATCACCAACAAATATGAGTGTCCTTGCAAAGATCCATGAAGATATCGTTCCAAATCTTCTTCACTCATACGTTGTAGCTCCTCTGATCTCTTAGTTGTGAAGCTAAAAGAACTTATGATTCTTAAAAGAAGATCACGAGTGTTGTAATGTTGAGAAACACATACCCAAGCAAAACAATGGAACTTCATTTTGACATTACGATGGTGGTAAAGTTTTCTAGCAAGAGTTGTTTTACCCAAACCCCCCCTTCCATAGATTGAAACTACAAAACGACGTGGGTCCCTGTCAAAAAGTTTAGCCAACAATCTGGTAGTACCATCTTCATGGCCAACAACTTTCTCTTCAATTGAGAAGGAGGTGGTTCTTCTTAGTTGTGTCAATATTGCAAGAGAATTGCTGCTGTTTCCTGCCCCCTTGTCACTGGAACTTTCGAGTTGATACAATTCTCGCATACGTGGGAGATCATTGATTCTATTTTTGAGCTCTTCAATATCCTTCCCTATGTTATGCAGATTAACCTTTTCCCTGCATTTGATACAACAAGAAATGGAGGGAAAGCATCCAGCTAGTTTTCTTTCCTCGTGAACTTGGACAATGAACTTATCTAAGACATCCTCGACATCATAAGCAATTTCGGTGATGTCAGTGAGCCACTTTCTTACCTCTGCATAATCAGAAAGTTTTTCTTCTGCACTTGCTATGTAACATTGCATCCGTTGCAGTTCATCTTTTAACCACTTCACTTCTTGTCTAACTTTTCCCAAGAAGGCTGGTTCTTCGATGAGGAAGTCAGTAAGCCTGTTCAACGCAAATGATACAATTGCATCAACCATTGTGGTTTTTTTTTTTTTTTTTTTTCCTGAAAAATATTAAGTGATTGTTCAGACAATGATCATATCTCTCTAACAACTTAAATTTTTACACTAGTTTTATGTTAACCCCATAAATAATTAATGCAAGTGGGGGCCACAAGAAGAAAAATGATAGATAAAGACAAATGATGAACCGTTGGGTAAGCAGAAAGAAAGAAAAAGGGAGACTATCCAAAAAGAAAATGTATCCGGTGTGCTTTTGCCTAATTTTGTTTCCACCTCTAGAAAATAATTTAATGGGTTGATATTGACTTCTGCACCACTCTATTAGTTGTGTATAAGTAGGTAGAATTTCATTGTCTATAGCAATGAATCGGGAAATGTGCCTCTAGATTGGTGAATAAGTCCAGACGCATCTAGAGCAATGAATTTCATTGTGTATAGCAATGAATTTCAATTTTCAATTTTTGTTTGTTGCAGTTGGTTGTGCTTGGGTCAGTTGTTGGGGCTTGGATGTTACTTCTTGCAATTTGTGAAGTGCTATATAATTACTCAAAAAAGAAGATACAGTTTAGGATAAATTGCTTTATTCACGAATTTTAGAAAAATAACCCATTGAAAGTTTCCAAGTAGTTGTGGTAAGGGAAACATTCAATGGGTTATTTTTCTAAAATTCGTGAATAAAGCAATTTGTTTGAACTTTGTCTTCTTTTGAGTGATTATATTTAAATGGGAAGCACTTCACAAGTTACCAGACGCACAAGCTGTAACATCAAAGCCCCAACAATTGACCCAAGCACAGCCAACTACAACAAACAAAAATTGAAATTATCCGGCGGAGTCTACACGATTTATAATATTTGAAAAGTAAGATAGTGGAATGACCTTTTTTATGTTTTCATGGTCGGTTTTGATACCTCCGGGTTGAATTCTACCAAGCATTCACGTTCGCGTTTTTCTAAATTGAGTTCTGTTGGAGCGACGTTAGAGATAATATTGACCTGAAATTTAATGTCAATGGCTCAGCTAGAGGAAAGCCGAGGGCGGTAGGAATTGGGGGTGTCCTCCGTGATTTCAATGGCCAAGTCTTGGGTCTTTTTTCGCTTTTTGTGGGAATTCAAGATTCGAACTCTACAGAGATTTTGGCTATGCATAAGGCGTGTGTGCTGTGTGCCTCTAGTTAGACCTTTCACAACAAAGAAATTACTATAGCAATCGACTCTAAAGTGGCCGTATCCTGGGTCAATGGCAATGTAGGAATTGGTAGCCTAAGGCATGTAAATAAAATCTATGACATTAGATGTTGGTTACATCAGATGGGAATAATTTTGAAATTATCTCAGATGATTTATAACTAAAATAAAATAAAAAGCATTTTTGTTGAATAATGACTAAAAACGGAATAACATATTTGTTAGGTTTATTTATTTATTTTAATTTTTTAATTTTTAATTTTTAATTTTTTTACTGGAAATTCAATATAAATATTATGTTGTATGTTTTTTTATGCCATTTCAACTAATAATTTTCATATATTTACATTTTCATTTGTTAAAGACAACTAAGAATATGTAATTTAATAAATTCTTAAAACAAATTATTTAGTCATTAATAATATTTCCAATTTTTGTAAACATTTAAAAAAATATTGTGCAATTTAATTTAATTTTTTTTATTTAGGTTTTAATTTCATAAAAAATGCAAGTTATCCTGTATAAATTTTTTTACCTAAAACTATGTTAAATATTTCATTTTTAGCATAATTACAAAACATATTGTATGTATCTAATTTGGTAGATATCAAATATTAGAAGGAAAAAAAAAATTATAATATGGTTAAGGGTTGTTAGAAAATTGAAGATAAAATTTATATGGATAGTTTAGGGGGGTAAAAACCGATATATAATTAAGTAATTTTCCTTGAGTGAAAAGTGTAATTTTTCACATTTTAAATTAATTGATTTTATGAGTAAAGAAAAAAATCAAACCAAACAACTCGATGAAACGCATTAATATTATATTGTTATGTACGTTTTAATTTCATAAAAAAATGCAAGTTATCTTGTATAAAAAAAATTACCTAAAACTATGTTAAATATTTCATTTGTAGCATAATTCCAAAACATATTATATGTATCTAATTTGGTAGATATCAAACATTAATTAGAAGGAAAAAAAAAAAAAACTAATATGGTTAAGGGTTGTTAGAATAGACAAAGTTGTTGAAGATAAAATTTATATGGATAGTTTAGGGAGTAAAAACCGATTATAATTAAGCAATTAAGTAATTTTCACATTTTAAATTAATTGATTTTACGAGTTAAGAAAAAAATCAAACCAAAAAGATTGATGAAACGCTTTAATATTATATTGTTATGCATTAAATGAAAAATCAAACTGGCCCGAGCATAGTTGAAAAAGAAAGAGAGAGAGAAGAAAAGAAAATGAAAAAAGGAAAAAAAAATAAAATAGTTATGTGCTTTTGGATTGATTTGACCTCCACAATCGACAATAATTCAGTGGATTCCTTTGAATACTTTCTCGTAACTCACAACAACCTCCACATTCGACAATGGAAAGTGCTTCCACAAGTTCCAGGAAACATTTCATCACGAGTCTCGGCCAACAAGTCTCCGCCAGGGCCGATTATGTTCTAGTAGCTAGTAGAGTTTTTACTGGTTGATTTTAACACTAGAAATTTATAAAATACTTAATGTTGTTCGGTTATCAATTGAAGGAATTAATTTCAAGTTAATATATTGTTTGAAGGAATTAATTTCAAGTTAATATAATGTTTGCCATGATGATATTTTTTTTGTTGGAGTTGCTGTCTGCCAGAGCTGGCATAATGACCTTTGTCAACGACTCTGATAACATATTAAGTTTTCATACTTATTAAATGATTAAGGTGTGTTTGTAGTTACTTTTCAAATAGAGTTTTTGGGGTAATATTTTACTAATAGAGTTTTTATTCGGTAAAGCTTTAAACACTATACTTTTAAGTTAGTAAATTGTTTAATAATATATCTTTAGAAACGTTTTTAGTTCTGATAAATTATAAAAAATGATGTCGATAATGTATTTATAATAAAATTGGTATATGATGAAATATCTAAAATTCAACGAGAGTAATTATGACAATTTTTTGTTCTTTAAAAAAAACTCAAACAGAGCTTTTTGAAAAGAAAAAAACCCTGAATTTTGAAAAAACCCTACTATAGAACTAAAATAATAAAACTTGTCGGGACACTACAAACTTGTTCAGTAGGTTAAAAAAAAAACAAAACAAAAATTGAACAAATATTGTACATTTATACTTTCTAAAATCAGATAGAGCTAAATAAGGTGCCTATGTTACAATTTGTATTTAAGTAATTGAGTTGATATAGAAATCACAGAAAAGTTGTCTCAAATCAACCAATCCTTGTTGGATTGGATCCATTACTAGGGATCTACGCTCCAAGTGGGGTCGACGGTCCATCTTGGGTCCATTACGAGGGATCTGCGCTCCAAGCAGGGTCGATTGTCTATCTTGATTGGCGTTTAAATTTGTTGCTCGCATTGGTTTGTGCGAAGCCCCTAAAGATAGGTTTTGCTTCGCCTGATTCTAGGTGCCAAACAAATTTGACGTGCGCGTCGTGTCAACTGGCGCTGTTGTGTCTATTGGCCAGTTGGGCTGCACTAGTCAACACGGATTGCAACTAAGTTTGCAACTCTTGGTTCTGTGCCTTTTGACGACACATCATTGCAGTGTCGGTCAAAAGATGAACAATTAAGTTCGACCTTGCTAGCGTGCGAATCACAGAGCGGCAAGTGAGGGTATCATTCTGTAAGGAGGTGGAATCCGTCAGCCGTTACCAGTTCTAGCTATTATTACAATATGCCGAGAGAACTCGTGTGTTGCATTTGTAGAGAAATGTAAATAATACTATAAATATCTAAATTACATAAACTAATATTTACAAGGATAGAATGGAATGGAGAGATGATATGCAATGTGGTTACACTAAGGAAATGACTCAATCGTAGAAATTCTTCTAATTACGGACTAGACTCACTTAGTCCCTCAATGTGCAAGTATATAATAGACTCGTATCCCTTTAATTGATCTCTAATCTTTGTCAAGTCTTAGAAATCACATCCACACATATGTATGGATTTATTAAGTACCGTGGGACACATATACAAGCCATGTATGTCGGTCTAGTGATCTCTCAACTTTTCGGTCAAATACAGTGGTCATTTTGTTGGGCATGTAATACGCAACTGCGTGGGCTATGCTACAGTCAACAATTCATTCATAATAGCTAACAAAATACGGGATGACAACCAAGTAAGAGCATTAAGAATACGAGATACCTATACAACACGTATGTTATATGCTTGTGCCCCTTTAATTAATCTCTAATCTTCCTCGATGTCTTAGAGATTACATCCATGCATAAATGCTTGGATTCATTAAGGATTATGGGACACACACACGAGCTCTACACGCCAGTCTAGTGATCTCTTATCTTTCTGATCAAATGTAAAGGATATCACACTAAGTATGTTAATGTGAACCACGTGATATATAGCACACAACCAAAATATCATTCATGAGGTGACTAATCGAGTGAAAGCATTATGTAATGAAATACCTCTATAACTACACGAGCACAAGAGGAATTCAGTGGTCTTTACTTTAGATATGGATTCGGTTTTATCAATCTCCTTAGGATGTCTAGACATGGGAAACAAGTTCACCTAATACTAATGTGCATTAACACAATTGTTAAACATTAAGAACATTCAAATGATTTAAGAGTTCTTCTCTTGACTTTGGAATTTTTCCTAAATCAATTCATCACCCATTTCGGCCAAGGATGGATAAATGTGTCTTAAAAAGACCCATTAAGCACAATGATGTGAACCAAAGCCAATTTAGCAACTAAATGCATAAACTAGTCTTTTCTACTCTTTGGAGATAAAATCCCTAACACTCAAATCATTCAATAAATGGTATTTTGGTCATCCATTAACATACAAACAATCATGAAAAGCTAAATTACTCTACTCCTACATTAAATTACTCTACTCCTAATCCCAATCATGCATACATTAAATCCACAAACATGAATTTCACAATAAGAGATTAAACATACATAAATCAAAGAGCAAAACAAAACCCAAACGAATTTATGAACAAAATACACATATATATAGCACATGTGAAGGTTTACAATATTCCCAAAATCGGGGTTACATATCAAAGAAGCAAGAAATACAAGGAAATGAGTAATTAAAAGCAAACCCTTGAAGACAAGTCCTCCAAAGATGCTCAATAGCTTTCCTAGCTCGGATTTGTCTCCTAATTCCTTGGAATCTAGTCTAAGATGGATGGATAAAGTGTATTTGGGGGTTGTGGAGGTATTTGGTGAGCTCCCATGAAGGTGGGTCTCCTTATTATGTGAAGAAGATGAAGAAATTGGAAGAAATAGGAAGAGAAAAGAGTTGGGCGTGGGAGAGGAGAGAGAGATGGAGTGTGGGATGTTAGGGATTCTGATTAGAAGAGAGAGAATATGGGATATTTATAGTAGAGGAAGTTAGGGTACAAAAACAGGAGTGAAAAGACATGAATACCCCTCAAAATTTGACTGAAAATCGTAACTCTAGTGTATCTCGCGGTACGTCTCGTAGTACGCTTTAATGAAACGTACTACGAAATGCCTTTTGCTCAATGTCACAACTCCGGTGCATCTCGCGGTACGTCTCGTAGTACACTTTAACTAAACGTACCCCGTTACTTGGCAGAAGTTCAACTTTTCTAAAACACGGTACGCTTCGACGACCATTCTGATGAAAGTTTCCAGAATCTTCATCATACTATTTCACGGTTTGTAATGCGGTACGCTTCGACGAGGCATACCATGAAATCTCTGTTTTGCCCTCCAAGATGGGTTTCAGCCCGAAAACACCCTGTTTCAGTACAATGACTTCCCAAAACAAAATGAACCTACACAAGGGTAACAAAACATATTATATTCACAAAAATGCTTGAAAACGAGAACAAGGAGATGGGGACCTTAAAAAGTGTATAAATCATTCTGATCACCTTTATATCAGCGTTTTCCTTCACAAGTAGTTCCAGCCTCTCTACGTTTTCATGCATCTAGGTTGTGAGAAGGGCAACTTGTGTCTCGAAGTCCATGGGAGCGTTCGAGTCCACCATTTCTACAATAAAGGATTAGAAACAAAAGGAGAAGACAATGAAAGTCAAAAGATTGTCAAGGCCTTACCCTGGTGTTAGGTTTTGGCCCTGTATTCTCAAGTGAACTTAATGTGAACCAAACAAGACTCAACTGATGTGGAACTTCCTGGAGAGACGTGGGAAACGTTTGGAAGTTGGAGTTGGTGTTTGAGAGAGGTTTGAAGACCATAAAGAACTGAAGAATCAAAGGCTGAAGCCAATCATTGTGGGTAACGTTGTGGCATTGACATCAGTTCTTACAACGGTCAAGTCCAGAGAAAAGCGTTGTGTCTTGTGCTGTGGGTTTAACAGCAGTGGACAGCGGTGGACATCGGTTTGCTAGAACGTGGTGCATTCTAGGTGACCTGTAACGGTGTAGGGTGCGGGTGGCCAACCGTGACCGGAATTGTAGTCAATCATAAACACGCAAGAAACAGGAAATCTTCAGTGGAAAAAAAAGTAATTTGTTTCTGGAAGTTCTTGTGCTTAAAGGAAAATAATTTCTCTTTACAAGAAGACTTGTCATAAAAAGAAATAGTATTTATATGGAATAAGTATGTATGTGGAACAAGTAAGTCTTGTATGTATAAGAGATGAATTTCCTTATTAGTCTAAGCTTCCTGTAACTAGTATAAATAGAACCTTATAATTAGGTTATTAGTGTGGAGCAAAAAGAACACATGTAACATCAGAGAGTGGGTGGATCCGGGGGGAGACCCCTTGGAATATTCGGGGAGGGATCCATGGAATATTTGGGGATTAAGAGGGACATCCGTGGGTGATATTCATGTGAGATCTAGGGGGATATTCATAAGAGGTATACTCGGAGGAGGACCCTATGAGCATTGTGAGCAGAAAGCCTTGATGTAAAGTTCGGTTGTGAGCTTAGAGGCTTGGTAAGGATCGGTTGTTCGGGGTTTGGGTTGTGAGAGAGAGAATCCTGAAGTATATGGTAGTAACAATTTATCATATAGTAGAACTTTCTCTGTCGTCCTAATGGCCGGTGGTTTTTCCCTGATTTAGGGTTTCCACATATATCTTGTGTTTTGTGATTGGTTTATATTTTCTCTAATCTTATTTTTCTGCTATAAACGTTAATTGCATGCTATGAGTTATGAGTGAATATTATGCATGTCGTTTCCGCGTTCATCGGTTCAAATTCCTAACACCCGAGGGCCAAATTGTAGGAGAGTGAATATGTAATTAAATTTATAGTTGACAGTAGGCACTGACAAACTGTGAAACATATAGAAAAGAGCAATCGTCGAGTCGAGTCAAAGGGAGGTGTCCCTTTGATTGGCTTTCCACTGCTGGGTTTAATATAAACTGAAAGGATAACGGAGTAAAACGAAATAAAGAGAGATAAAGTACTGAAAAGAGTAAAGCAAACCAATGGGGGGTCTCGTGTCGTGCGTGTTTGGGTCGAATGAGCTTAGAGTCCCTAAGCTAGATTGATTAGAAAAAAATTGAGGCATGAAGTGATAAAAGTCCAAGCGAATTGGATCAGGCATAGTAAACCTTGAGAGAGAGAGAGAGAGAGAGAGAGAGAGAGAGAGAGGGAGAGAGAGAGAGAGAGAATTTTAATAGAGTTTCTCTAGCTAGTTCAAATTCCACCCCTTTCACGAGCGAGGGGTTAGGTATTTATAGGAAACTAAGGAGCCTCAACTATTGTGAGTGATCTCTACAAGATCTTGGGAGATACTCGCGATATTTGAGGGACAAGATATCCTCCATTCAAATATCTTCACCTGATCAAAGTTGACTTAGTCAGCTTTTGACTAGGTCATGCTTTCGTTGTGGTCATGCTTGAGTTCACTCAAAATTCGATCAAAATCATAGAAAAAGGGGGCCAAAATCTAGTATTGAAATGGCTCGATCAAATCTGTATGTGTATGCAATAGAGAGACTGAAAAACAGAGCATGAAAAAGGGATAGTGAAGAAATTTTCTATTCTTAGTAGAAGGAACAAAGTAGAAAAAAAAATAGAGCAAAGTATATACATAATTTTTTATTGAACAAAATGCAATAAAAATAATAATTAATATATATATATATATATATATATATATTAAATTTCAACATTATATAAAGTAAACTTTAAACTTAAGAAGGAATCACTTCCAAATGTTTAATATCATATATTCTCAACTCTTCCATAATATTTTTTTTTTTTATGTGTAAGAAGCAAATTTTAGGGTTTAAGAGTTAAGGAAAAAAAAAATCAAGCAAACAAATTACGAGTGGATTTGTTTTTTTTATTTTTTATTTTTTATTTTTTATTATTTTTTTATTTTTTAATATCTATTTAGGTAATTTTGATAAAGGAAAAAATTAATAAATAATTTAAAAAGTACTTGAGCATTATTATCAATTTGTTAAGGGATATTTCTATTTTCCCCATGACGTTTGCCATATTGTTAAAACAAGGACAGAGTTTGGCCATATTAGCCCTTTCCCCCCCTAAAATAAAATTAAAAAAACGTTTAAAATGCTTATTTTGTTACCTTTTCCATCCATTTTGACCGTTGACCGTTAAATGGGAAGGACATTAACATCATTGACCATCTGAAATTCAAGTTACAATTTAAATAAAAAACAATTAAAAAAAGATAGATCTCCACCGTCCATTTCAAAGATGGACGGTGGAGATATCACTTTTTTTTAATAATAATAATAATAATAATAATAATAATAATAATAATAATAATAATAATAATAATAATAATAATAAAATCTTTATTCTATATATATATATATATTTATTACCACACATCATCAATCCAGATCACACCATCTAAATTGATCTTTTCAAATTCATCTCTTCATTCTAGGGGTAGGCAAAAAACCAGTGAATCGAACTGAATCGATGAATTGAACCGATCCAATCGGTTTTTTTTTTTTTTTCCGGTTTTTCATTGTTCATTGGTTCGGTTCGGTTCGTTTTTTAAGAAACCGGATATTCCGGTTTGGTTTCCGGTTCAAGGGTTTGAACCGGTGAACCAAACCGAGAACCGGTGTATATAATAAAAAATCCTTACATTTTTACAAATCCTATCGGTAACTACTGCCTTTTTGCCTCTTTCCTTTTTTTTTTTTTCTTATATAGAAAATATAACATACTCACGCACAATATTCTTTGTAACTTGAATGTCTTCTTAAAACTAATGAGGATGCACTCTTGTTCACTAGAGACAGGTATACATGCTTCTAATTTATCTTACTTCATTTTTCATAAATCCTTATAACAAATATTTATACTGGTGCATTTTATTTTGAATTTTTTATCTTAGTTTGAGCAATTATATCCTTTGTATTTGTTTGTACAGACACTTGTTGGCAAGAGTTAGATCATTTCAATTTATCAATTCTCATTAGTACTTTTGCTTGCAATTAAAGATGAAGACTTGTAGGACACCGGTAGACCAGTGATTTAGCCAAGGAGAGGGGCTTTCTTATTATTATTTGACAATTTTAGATGACACAAAACTGAAAAAACCGAACCGAACCGAACCGAACCGATTTAATCGGTTTTGATCGGTTCACACTTTTAACTTTTATCGGATCGGTTCACTTTTTTAAAAACCGGATATTATCGGTTTTTTATCGGTTCACTTTTCGAGTGAACCGATACATTAAGCGCCCACCTCTACTTCATTCAACACAGAGAAAAAACCCAATCGAACCCTAGCACACCATACAATTTTTCTTCAAAAAAATTAATTAAAAAAAAAAATCCCCAAACAATCATCATCATCAAATCTTCATCCCTTAAACCTAAACCTAGCCACCCAACTCATCAAATCTTCATCTTCAATTTTCATCTCTTTAAAACCTAGATTCATAAACCCATATTCATCAAATCTTCATCTTCAATCTTCATCATCAAATCATCAACACCAAACCAAGAAATAACATTCACTAATCACACCGATTCACCACACATACACAACACATCCGTGAACTCAACCCAAAAAACCCAATCTAGATCTTAAAAATAAAAATAAAGCACCCATTCGATCACCACACGCACCATTGTCATTGATTTCCACAACAACAAAAATTATCATTGATTTCCACAACAACAAAAATTATTAAATTATTTAATAATTTTATTTTTTTGGTTTCTATAAAATTATTAGATAATGTTTTTTTTTTTGTTAAATAGATAATAATAATTTCTATTTTTAAAATTAAATAAAAATAGAAAGAGATATTAAAATAAAAAATAATTTCTATTTTTTTAAAAAAGATAATAATTTAATTATATTTCTAAAATTAAATAAATGTGATCACGTACTGCTTGCCACTCTGCTAGTTGTGTCTTATTAGACAAGAGTCCCCCAAATACAATTACCGCAAGTGGCAGACCTTCACATTTTTGTACCATCCCCATTCTCAGAGTCTTCAATTGTTCTTCTACACCGTTTGCATTTGGGTTTCCAAAAGTTTTATCAAAGAATAGTTGCCAACTCTCGTCAAATGTTAGAAAACGAAGTTTGTGGACATATGTTCTCTCGTCTATGTTCTCTCGTCTAAATCCTCAGCAACTTCTTAGCTTCGAGTAGTGATAATGACTCGACTTCCATTGTTGCAATCTGGAAAGACTCTTTTAATGCTTTCCCAAGCTTCTTTCTTCCATATGTCATCAGCCACTAACAAGTATGAGCGTCCTTGCAAAGATTCATGAATATATCGCTCCAACCCTTCTTCATTAATCTGCTTTAGCTCCTCTGTCTTCTTAGTTGTGAAGCCAAAAGAACTTATGATTCTTAAAAGAAGAACATGAGTGTTGTAATCTTGAGATACACATACCCAAGCACAGCAATCGAAATTCATCTTAACTTCAAGGTGGTGGTAAAGTTTTCCAGCAAGAGTTGTTTTACCCAAACCTCCCATACCATAGATAGAAACTACAAAGCGACGTCTGTCCGGGTCAAAAAGTTTAGCCAACAAACTTATAGTACAATCGTCATGGCCGAAAACTTTCTTTTCAACGGAGAAGGAGGTTGTTCTCCTTAGTTGTGTCAATCTTGCAAGAGAATTGCTGCTGTTTCCTTCCCCCTTGTTACTGGAACTTTCAAGTTGATACAATTCTCGTATACGTGGCAGATCATTGATTCTGACTTTGAGTTCTTCAATATCCTTCCCTATGTCATGCAGATTGACCTTTTTCTTGCATTTGACACAAGAAGACATGGAGGGAAAGCATCCGGTTGGCTTTGTTTCTTCATCATGGACTTGGAGAATGAATTTATCTATGACATCCTCAGCATCATAAGCAATGTTGGTGATGTCATTGAGCCACTTTCTTACAATTGGATTATCATCTTGCTTTTCTTCTGCACTCGCGATGTAACACTGCATCCATCCCAGTTCATTTTTCAGCCACTGCACTTCTTGTCTAACACTTCCCAAGAAGACTGCTTTATCGATGAGGAAGTCAGCAAGCCTGTCCAACGCTAACGATACTACTGCATCAACCATTGTGGTTTCTTTTCTTCTTCTTTTTTTTTCTCTGAACAACAAAGAGATCAAGAGAGCAATAGATCGATGATGAACTTTTCAGAATTGTGTTGGATTTGTTGTTTTGGGGTGAAAATTGAAGAAATCGTAAGAGAGCAGAAGAAGTTTATCAGAAGCTGCGCAGATTAGGCTTTTATAGGCAGCCTTTAGAACTCAGAACGCTGCGTTTTGAGTAAGTTAGGTTTTTTGGGTTTCAATCAAACGGCGCCGTTGGGTTGCCTTGTGAGTCTAAAGTAACTGGTGTGTGCGTGTGCGCATAGGGAATTATATTCCATTTTGTACCGTAACTTGTAAAGAGGAATAGAATAAATGTACAGATATTGACACTTACACTCATTTTTATAAGTACATCTGTGTCTAAAATTTAAAAAATAAATATTACTATAAACACTTATCCTAATGCCAATAGTATCTTTATTGAAATAAATATATTCATTTTAATACATATTATTTATAACTACTCTTAAATCTTTATCACATCCAATGTATAAAAAAAAATCATATTATTTTTTGAATCAATTCCTTTTTTAATGATGGTCCAATTTACTTTTGTAAATATCTCAAATGTAAGAGCCTTATAAAAGGGAATATGTGGAACCATATATGGGATCAAGAGATTTTCAATATGGAATTCTCTTACAACTATCTTGAAAAAAAATCAACATCTACGGCTATCTTGAAAAAAAAAACTTGTTGATGTCTACAACTATCGTTAAAAAAATATATTTTATTTATTGATAGAGTTCATAATTATATATAAAAGAAAGACAAAAACAATATGATAATCATGTGATGATGAGAAAGTTTGATACTTGAAATAAAATTATAGTTTAATTAGGATTTATCATAAGTTTTTTTTTTGAAAGGTACGTTTTTTTAAGTAAAGAAATATAGTTGAAGATATTGGTGTAATTAATAAGTATATATAGTATTTGGTTTATTATCAATTAAAGTAATTTGTCCTTATTGGTAAATTTCTATTAAGATATCTTTGTAATTAAATTTTTTAATAAAATATAGTTGTATTAATAAGTTTTATTGTTGTCAGTATCGGCACCTACGGAATAAAAAATGAGGTAGAATTTCATTGTCTATGATAAATTTAGATTCAGGTTTTTTTTTTTTTTTTTTTTTTTGTTTGTCTATGTATAAGTAGGTAGAATTTCATTGTCTATAGCAATGGACCGGTAAATGCGCACCTCTAGATTCGTGAATAAGTCAAGACGCATGCATCTAGAGAAATGAATTTCATTGTGTATATGTGAATTTCATTGCCTATAGCAATGAATTTCAATTTCTGAAATTTTTGTTTGTTGAAGTTGGCTGTGCTTGGGTCAATTATTGGGGCTTATGCGTCTTACAATTTGTGAAGTGCTTCCAAGACGCAAATTCCTTTAAATATAATTACTCAAAAAAGAAGACAAAGTTCGGAACAAATTCCTTTATTCACGAATTTTAGAAAAACTAACCCATTGAAAGTTTCCAAGACGCAACAACAATTGAAATTGACCCAAGCCCCAACCACTGCAACAAACAAAAATTGAAATTGAGAGCTAGCAACTACTGCAGTAGAAAAAAAAGGGAGAGAGCTGGAAATTAGAAGAAACAGATAACAGGTTAATGGAGAAAAAAAGAAGGCAGAAACGGATGAGATGAGACAGGATAGAGAAGAAGAAAAGAATGAAACATGTGAGAGCAAGAGCACTTTTATTCTGGAATTGATAAAGAAAAAAAAAAAAAAGGTGATCAAAAGACAACACCACAACCAGGCTTTGATAAGAAATTGATGCAGCAAAAAAAATCGAATAAACAACAATCAATAAAAAGACATGATAACTTATTCGAATCCGTTGATTAGCGCACAAATACCACAATAACTAACATCAAAATCGTTGACCCTAGTAAGGTAACATATTTAGATATACAAGAGATACTCGATCTTTCTCCAGAATTTTTATCAATTATCAGAAACTTTAATCCCTGTTAGGGTACAAGACCAAAATAGCAAAACTAAAAACCTAAAAGAAACCTAAAATAACTAGCATACAATAATATCATCAATATCCTAGTACATCAACAACCTATCTAATTATAAGGAAATATAATAATATGTATTAATTACAACAATATTTTTAAAACAATGCAAGTTTATCGCAAAGATTTGGATTCTGTACTGTTATGATATTTTTCCTCACTTAAAAACACTTAAAGATAATGGAAGTAAAACAAATAAATAAATCTAAATCATTTATTATACATGTCACCATATATATTTAGATCAAGAAAAAAAAATCAAATTAGTAGAAGATCCAAATTCTTATTGCAAAGTACAAATAAGTGATATTGATTATTTTATTTGGTGAAGTTTGGAATAAGTTTTGGAAGTTTATTAGATTGCTCTATAAATCCTAAATTGAGTTTTATATGATTTTAGGATATATCTGGGAGGAGATGTGGACCGTTTTTATTTATAATTAAGTTAATTGTTTTAGAAGGAATATTATCACTAAAGTCTCTACTTTTTTTCAAATTGTCACCTATTTAAATGTCTTTGTCATATTAACAACTCTAATCTCTTCTAAAATACATCACTTTAGTCTATCTGACTAAATTACTAACAGTCAACCATAACTAAATGTACAAAATGTCAATTTTGCCACTAAAAGTTTTTTTGTTATTGCATTTTAATTTTCTAAAATTTCTTTCAAATACTTTTTATATTTTAATATTAAATTATAATCAAATTAAGAACAAAAAAAATATTTTCTTAAAAAAACAGGATTTTTTTTATTATGAGCTAAATATTAATTTAAATATTAAAAAACAGAAAAAAAAAAAATTTAGATCCAATTGATGAAGAGATTAGAAATTTTCAGATCTCCATCGTTTCAACAAGACTAAAAAAAAATCCATTGAATCTCGCCATGGTCTTCACCTTCTCCCTCACCGTGGACTCGTCTCCACCAGAGTCAAGCTTAGCTTCCAAGAAAACCTGTTTGATTTTGCCTGTGGGCTTGGGTTGAAAGTGGGAGGTCCAATTCCGTGTAGATTAAGGAGGGTGTATTGGTTTATGATTTTATTAGACAATTGAGACTTTTAAGATTTTTTAAAAGTCTTGAGATATTGGATCAAAACTTTTAAGATTTTTTAAAAGTCTGGAGGTATTGGATCCAGACTTTTAAGATTTTTTAAAAGTTTGGTGATATTGGATTGAGATTAAGATTTTTAGGATTTCATGACAAAATGGATTTTCTAGACTTTTTCAGCGATATGTATAAATAGCTTCACCCAAAAATTGTATTGCCCTCTCCCACAATACTTTTCTGACTTTTTTAGATTCGATTTCAAGATCTCTTATTTAGGATAATCATAAGAAATATTTTATTATAAACTTTCAAGTTTGTGTCACAGACCCATATGAGCATGTTTGAGAAGCAACTCTTTCGTGTCTTTTACTTCTTGGACTAACTTGTATTGCCTTTTGCTCTGATGCTTTGACTGGTCTGAAACGACCTTCACAAAACTCTGCCTGCAGAACCCATCAGAAGTTACTAGAATCAATGGATTTGCAATAGCTAATTCCTGCAAACGCTTGGCGAATTTGATTTCGTGCTCTTGATTTGTGAATCCTTCCAATTTAATGAGTTTGAGATGTCTCAATTGTGTTTGCTTACCAGCTTGTAAAGAGCAGCAGGTGGTTGCTGTTCTTGCTGTTCTTGCCATGCAGAAGCTTTCAGGATCAATCTGTGCATTTAAGTTTAGAGTGAAAACATAAGCTTTAGATGATTAGAATCAAAGTTTAGAGTGCTTTTTTAAAAAGTTCTTTGTAAAAAAGTAGTTCCATCCAAAAACACTTTCTATAAAATCATTTAAGGAACGAGATTCCGTGTTATATTCTTCGTTCGAATTGTCGATCCACCACAACTCTTTCAGATTATAGAATTGGAATTCTGCTACCAGAGACGACAATGATGGACAGATCAGTGCCTGGAACAAGAACTTCACAAGTTATATATCTTTGTGTTACAAGTAAAAAAAATCAACCAGAATAGAAAATCCATCGACATAGTGTAAGAATTTCGGCATCTTTGATTGTCAGGAGAACTGGGTCCAATTCATTGGCATTGGAGATGATATATCCAGGGCATGGCCTGGAATCAAGCATGGCATCTACTAGGTTATAGTGAAATTCAGTCCAAACCTGAGGAAGTAGCCCCCGATATTGAAAAGTTCTAAGCTTAGGAGTGCTGATATGGAGAAACTTCAGTTCCAGGCAATCGAAGATGGTCAAGTGTTGAAGCTTGGTATTTGAGTTGATGCATAAAGATTTCAGTCCATTGCTGTCTGTGATCTTCATGTTTTCAAGAAACCGAAAACCTGACACTACAGAAGAAACTGCTTCATTAGAAAGGAAGTTGACTGATATCAGATTAAGAGTTTTAACAAAGAAGGCAGATAGAGTAGGCTGGTGGTGGGTGATATTCTGATGATTGTTCGTCCAATCTAAAGGCTATGATTGTTCGTCCTAAATTTTATTAAAATAAAATGGAGTGTCTTTATAAATTTATTTTTTAAAAATGGAATGTCATTAGAATATGACTGTCAAAAGATAAAAAAGATAATCTTGAACTAAAAATAAGTGTTTTTAGAATTTTTTTAAAATTAAATTTTGAGAATAGAGTTTCTTTAAAAAAAAAAAGTGTAAAAAGAAAAAATTTGATTATTAAAAGAAGCTCTCATAAAGGAATCCATTTTCCTCATTTCCTACATGGATTCCTTTCCATGTTGTTTCCTTCCCAAGAACCAAACAAGACTTAAGAATACATACCAAAACTTTGGGTTTTAAACTAAGAAATTCGAATCTCACGACACAAATTTATTAGCATGTATGTAGAAATTCTCCTCAGTGTTGTGGGAGTTAATATTTAGAGAGTTGATATTTAGAGTAATGTATTGTTTAATCTCAGTAGGGTGCCTCTCACCTTTTCTTTTTTTTTCAACAGCATTTTTATTAAAGCACCAAGCAAAGGCCACAGACAACATCACAGTCGGGGCAAAGCAAAGGCAACAAGGAGGTAAACAAACCAACACACACCAGACACAAAAACAAAGGACAGAAAGAAACAAACACCGGAGCCACTCCAGTAGACACAGACGAGGAAGAGCCAACTTAAAATTAAGAAAGTAAGAGAAAATCAAATTAATTTACGAAAATAGAAATCATTGAACTTTCATGAATTGCAAAGCTAGCGCCTTCAAATTCAATCAACCTCCTTAATTAGTAGTTTTATTAAAATAAAAAAATACATTAATTATGTCTAAGCAATCAAATTACACTAGTCAAAGAAGAAAATACATTAAAGTTTAGAAATCACAATACAAATACTATCATGAAACATAGATGGAGAGGAAATTGTAGCAATCATATTACAATAAACATGGAAGAAAACAAATCAAGGTTTGGCAATCAAATTACAAAAACATCGAAGGAAAATACATTAAGGTCAAATCCATGAGATTTGAACAACGAGTTAGCGGTTGCAGTGATGCAAAACAAGCATTACGACCAACTTTAACCACTAATTGCTCAAGTCTCTTTAGTCTGGCAATAGAATCAAAATGAAACTCGTTTGTTGTTTCCACTGTCCCCAAAATCCACAGTTCTCGAAGATTACCCAACTTTTCGGCATTAATTCTAATTCAGATTTTACTCCTAACATACTTGAGAGATTGAAGCTTTCTCAAACTATCTATCTCCAAATTTCCTTTAAACTACAGAATAGATTGAAGCTTTCTCAAACTATCTATCGTGGTTGAGATTCGGACTGAATTCTAGTGGGCCGGAGTTACAGAGCAGAGTTTCAAGACACTAACACAACAATGTTTAGTCGGTTTTGTTTATATTATAATTGTTGGACGGCAGTAATTAATTAATTAAGCTCTTCACATGGTGTAGCAGGTATAATCTCCTCACTAAAATACATGGTCAGGAGAAATTATTGAGTTCGATTATTGTAGCTTGTATTTTTTATTCGAATCCTATGGATAGTTAATTGATCAAATTTCTGTCATATACGATAGTCCATCAAAAAGCCTCGTAGCTAGTTAGTGGGGTGTATTGTATATGGTTTGATTCCACCTCTACACGGAAGAATATTTTGATGGGTTCATAATTATATTATTAATGTAGTTAATGATAAAATTAAGGTCAAGTTGTGTATAAGTAGGTAGAATTTCATTGTCTATAGCAATGGACCGGGAAATACGCCTCTAGATTCGTGAATAAGTCGACATTGCAACTTGTGTAGTGCTTCCTATTTGAATATAATTACTCAAAAAAGAAGACAAAGTTCAGAACATATTGCTTTATTATATTACTAAAAAAAAAAATGATACACATTCAATTTACAATTATTATAAGGGGTTGTTAATTTGTTGACGGTCAATTTATGTTTCTAGCTAGCTAGAAATTAAAGAAAGTCATTGTTATATGTTTTTTTTTTTAGGTTCGAATTATCACCCTCCCCCACATATTTCAATGGGTTCATATTTGTATCTTTTCTTGATGGCAATAGGTAAAGTTACATAATTGAGGAGAAGAGAGAAAGTGACTAAGAAAGAGAGATTGAAAAGGTTGCTTGACACCCTTGAAAACAGATACTTTTTGATAGGACAACTCCAACTCCTATTTTGAGTATTAGAGAATCCTATGAAAACTCAATCTTTTTAAGTAAAATCTGAATCTTCTAAAAAAACAATACAGAAAATCATATGAAAATTTATTTTCTAAATAAATGAAAAAAAATCATTTATTTCTATTAATCTTCAATCTAACATACACGATCCTTTTATGCATTTCTTAAAACATATTAATTATAAATGAATAAATAAATCATTTATTTCTATTTTCTAATAATTCTCTTAATTATTTAAGGTAACATATATTTCTAAAACAAATACTTTTGATAAAATGATATCCACTCACTTAACTCCCGTACTCAAATCTGCTTTGGGATTGAATTTCCTCTTAAATTCATCTATTTCTGGATCCACCATCCTGGATTATACAAACTCAATTTAAGATTTGTAGGGAAATCTAATAACTATTGTATTCAAATATCACACTTATCTATATCCATTCTATTGTACACATCTCTACGGACTACGGCTGCACCATATTTCATCATATCAGATTTTCTCTCTCTCAATCTCTGGGATTCTATCACTCGCCTCTCTGTTTTGTTCTTCTTCTATTTCTGTTCTCTTTGTTTTTTTGTTATTGTCGAATGCTCATCTCTTCTTTTGTTTTAACATTCTTCTTCTTATCTCTACGAATCCACATACCACTTTTTTCTTTTCCTAATTTTTTTTTTATTTTTAACTTTTGCCACCACTTCACCAACTCTTGCCACCTTTCATCAATTATGCCACATCTCTTCATCATCTACTGCCACGTGGCAGATGCTTGCCCCTCCGTTTCTATTTTCCTTTTTAAATCTCAATGGGGTCGAGTCTTTGATTATATGTTTAGACTTGGATTATGGGTTCGGGTAAATTCCTGGGTTATATGTTTAAGTTCTAGCAATAAAATTACAAAAATCATCAAACAAAATACATTAAGGTCTAGCATTCAAATTACAGGAATACATAGATCAAGAAAATACATTAAGGTCGTCTAGCAATCATACAAAAAAAAAAAAAAAAAAAAAAAAAAAAAAAACCATGAAAGAAAAATACAATAAGGTCTAACAATCAAATTACACAAACAACAAATTAACAGTGAAAAACAGAGAACATTACCAAATGAAAATGAAATTGCATAAATTAAAACACAACCAAAAGAAAGAAAAGCATGATGAGATCAGAAATAATTCTAGCTTGAGTCATTACAGATTCTCTATGTAATCTCTTTCGAATTCACAATCAGCCGGGGGAGGGATTGATTTGAATTTTTCTGGAATTCTCAACTTGGAGTTCTTAGGGATGCTCAAGCTTCTCAGCCTTGGCATTGCTCCTTCCTCTACTTGCCACTCTTCTAATTCATAGCCTGGATCAAGCTTTAGAATTTCAAGCCGAGGGAAACCATGAGCACTGCAGAATAGATTCTTACCTCTGTAAAAATTGTAGCCTAAATTTAGAATCTTTAGGCTACGTAGCTTCTCTAATATAGGCATTGGATCATCCTGGAGACATGAATACTCTAACAACAGGTATTCGAGATTTGGCAAGACATTATGTATGTTTTCAGGTAGTTTCTCTATCCTCCCATATAATCTCAAATCTATGAGATTTGAACAACGAGATAGTGGTTGCAGTGATGCGAAACAATCATCACGGTCTAGTTTAACCGCTAATTGTTCAAGTCTCTCTAGTTTGGCAATAGAATCAAAACAAAACCCCTTTGTTGTTATTGTTTCCACTGACCCATATATCCACAGTGCTCGAAGATTAACCAACTTTTCAGTGTTAATATTAATCCAAAGTTCAGTCCTAACATATTTGAGAGATCGAAGCTTTGTCAAACTATCTATCCCCAAATTCACGGAAAAATTTCCAAATAGATGTCTTAATTCTTGCAACTTAGAAATTTCATTAGGTAGCTGGACATCCAAATCTGAACTTAATAGGTCTAAAGTTTGTAGTCTCCGCAAGTTAAGAATTGATCGTGGAAGATATTTGACATATGATTCCCTTAAACCTAAGTACTTCAAATGGACCAACTTTCCTATCTCTTCACTTAAAGTCCGATTCATGTAGAAACCATCTAGTTTGAGCACTCTTAGAAACCTAAACACTGTGTACATGTCTGTTAGTTTCTCATGTATATGACACCGATACCCATGTGGGTCATAGAAGAGTAGGGTGCGCAAGCTTGGATTCGATTGTTGCAGCCACAAACAATTTTCTGTCGGGGAATAAAGAGCTTCCCGCCGACACAATGATATGACCGAAGAGTTACCTATTGAATGCTTCATTTGGTCATAAATGTAAAGCAAATTTAATTCCCTTGCCTTTTCAATTGCAAGTTCTTGCAAAAGATCATGGACCCGACAAGTTGCAACTCTCCCCCAACTTATTTTTCCTATTTGAATCAAGCTTCTATTTATCAACTCATGGAAATTATCCTTGGCAACTTCTTCCATGTTTCGATTTTCATCTTGCGGTACAAAACCTTCTGCGACCCACAATCGTATCAATTGATCTACGTCGATCTCAAAATCCTCAGGAAAAAGACTTAGATAAAGAAAGCATAGTTTTAACTGATAATTCAAATCATTGAAACTTAAAGCAAATAAATTAGGGATATGAATTGTATCTTTCTTTAACTTTTGCCAAATGTGATCACGTACCGCTTTCCACTCTGCTACTTGTGTCTTATTAGACAGGAGTCCCCCTAATACAATTAGGGCAAGTGGCAGACCTTCACATTTTCGCACCATCTCCATTCCTAGAGTCTTCAATTGTTCTTCTACACCGCTTGCATCTGGGTTTCCAAAAGCTTTCTCACAGAATAGTTGCCAACTCTCGTCAAGTGTCAGAAAACGAAGTTTGTGGACATATGTTCTCTCGTCAGAATCCTCAGCAACTTCTTGGCTTCGAGTAGTGATAATGACTCGACTTCCATTGTTGCAATCTGGAAAGGCTCTTTTAATGCTTTCCCAAGCTTCTTTCTTCCATATATCATCAGCTACCAACAAGTATGAGCGTCCTTGCAAAGATTCATGAAGATATCGCTCCAACCCTTCTTCATTCATCTGCTGTAGCTCCTCTGTCTTTTTATTGGTGAAGCCAAAAGAACTTACGATTCTTAAAAGAAGATCACGAGGGTTGTAATCTTGAGATACACATACCCAAGCATGACAATCGAAATTCATCTTAACATCAAGGTGGTGGTAAAGTTTTCCAGCAAGAGTCGTTTTACCCAAACCTCCCATACCATAGATAGAAACTACAAAGCGACGTCTGTTCGGGTCAAAAAGTTTAGCCAACAATCTTGTAGTACCATCATCATGGCCGACAACTTGCTTTTCAACAGAGAAGGAGGTGGTTCTTCTTAGTTGTCTCAATCGTGCAAGAGAATTGCTGCTGTTTCCTTCCCCCCTGTTACTTGAACTTTCGAGTTGACACAATTCTCGTTTACGTATGAGATCATTTATTCTGATTTTGAGCTCTTCTATATCCTTCCCTATGTCGTGCAGATTGACTACGTTTTTCTTGCATTTGACACAAGAAGACATCGAGGGAAAGCACCCGGTTGGCTTTGTTTCCTTATTAGTGTCTTGATCATGATCATGGACTTGGAGAATGAATTTATCTATGACATCCTCAGCATCATAAGCAATTTTGGTGATGTCATTGAGCCACTTTCTCACAATTGGATTATCATCTTGCTTTTCTTCTGCACTTGCGATGTAACACTGCAACCATTCCAGTTCATCTTTCAGCCACTGCACTTCTTTTCTAACTCTTCCCAAGAAGGTTGCTTCTGCGATGAGGAAGTCAGTAAGCCTGTTCAACGCAAATGATACAACTGCATCAACCATTGTGGTTTCTTTTCTTTTTCTTTTTCTTTTTTTCTCTGAAAAACAAAGAGATCAAGAGAGCACTAGATTCGATGATGAACTTTTTAGAATCGTGTTAGATTCGTTGTTTTTGGGGTGAAAATTGAAGAAATCGTAAGAGAGAAGAAGTTTAAAGAGAAGCTGCGCAGATTAGGTTTTTGGGTAATCTTAGAACTCACAGCACTGCATTTTGAGTAAGTTAAGTTTTTTGGGCTTCAATCAAACGGCACCGTTTGGTTGCCTTGTGAGTTTACCGTAACTAGTGTGTCTGTGCACGTAGGGAATTATATTCCATTTTGTCCCGTTGCCTTTTCTGTTGTTATCCAGCTATGTAAAAAGGAATGGAATAAAAATTAAGTTTTGGCAAATTACAATTTCTTCCTAATTCTATTCTCCATCAAATTCTCTCATCTCTCGATCTGTTCTTCTTCTTCCCAGCTTTAGGAGAAATTATTGAGTACGATTATTGTGTCTTGTATTTTTTATTCGAAATATAAAAGGATGAGTTCTCCTCCCTTTTAATTTTCTAAACAAGTTCATTTCTTCTTATTTATATAAGTCATGTCTTTGAGTGGAAATTGTTATACAAGTCTATTTGTCTGTAATTTTTTTTTTGGTTTTGTTTTTTTCTATGTATCAAGCAGAGTCCACACAGTTTATAATATTTAAAAAGTAAGATAGTGAATGACCTCTCTTGTGTTTTCAACGTTGGTTTTGATGCCTCCCAATTGAATTCTACCGAGCATTCACATTCACTTTTTTCGGAATTGAGTTCTGTTGGAGCGATGTTAGAGATAATATTGATAGCAGTCAACAGAAGTCAAAACCTACTACATCTGTCTCAGCGCAAATAATTGAACCGTGTGAGGGCCACATGAAGAAAAAATGATAGAAAAAAGTGGAAAGAGAGAGAAAAAGAAAAAGTAGAACTGTTTTATGAAAATGAAAAGATATTCGATGAAAAGATTGCAGTTGTTTCAAGCTTTTCAGAGAGAAAATTAGCTCAACAATGGAGTCTAAAAACTGATTAATTAATCTGTTGATGTATGGTTGTGATTTATCAACAAGTGTTGCTAACAAGGTTCTGCCATACCACTCTATTATTTCCAAGTTTATCAGGAATTGATCGAGCCTGCTGATCAGCAGCTGATTGATCTTGACTTGAAGTTAATAAATTGGTATCATCTCGATTATATTCAGAACGGTGCCATATTTTACCTCTTAAAAAATGATTGTAAACATGTACTTCTTCGCATGCAAACGATCAAACGATCACTTACACATTTGTGATAGGGATTTATTTCATTGACGCTAAAGGAGGGTCTAAGTGTCACCTTGGAAAATAAACAGTAAAGACCGTTATAAATTGTTAATTTTGTTAATGTGTTTTAACAAAAGCAACCCCTCCCTGGACACATGTCAAGTTCTGGGGAGGGAGGTAATGCTTACCCACAAAAAGTATGGGTGAGCAAATTCATTCTCCGCCTGATGCTGGCTTTTATAATGTTAATACCGATGTTGCAATTGATGGTAGCAGGAATAGGACTGGATCTAGTGCTATTATTCGCGACTGTAGGGGGTTGGTTATGGCTCCTTGTACTCTTACTTCTTCGGTGATTCTTACTCCTCTGATGGCTGAAGCCTTAGCTATTTTAAGGTGTCTTTGTTTTGCTTTAGAGTCAGGCCTTATTGGTGACATTTTAGATATGGTGAATGATTCCCCTAGTTGCAAAGTGTGTTTTATTTCTCGGAAGGTTAATATGGCGGCTTATTGTCTTACCAAGCTTGGCTTATCTTTTGAGTCTGATAGGTTTTGGATGGAGGAGGTTCCACCTAGTGTTGCTTCGATTGTTTTGGAAGAGATCCCATTACTGCTGTAAATCTGCAATCCTTGCTCTTTTTTCTTAATGAAATCCTTTCTTGTCAAATTTTTTATTTTTTAATAAATTCTTAAAACAAATTATTTAGTCATTACTAATATTTCAAATTTTGTAAATATTTTAAAAAAACATTGTGCAATTTAATTTAAAAAGTTTTTATGAATGTTTTAATTTCATAAAAAATGCAAGTTATTGTGTATAAAACAGTTCACATAAATCTATGTTAAATATTTCATTTGTAGTATAATTACAAAACATATTATATGTATCGGTTTTGGTAGATATCAAACATTAGAAGGAAAAAAAAAATACTAAAATGGTTAAGGGTTGTTAGAATAGATATTTATGTGGATAGTTTAGGGAATAAAAAACTGATATATAATTAAGTAATTTTTGTTGAGTGAAAAACGTAAAATTGGATTATACCTCATATATGTGTTAAAGTCAGGGTATGTTTATGTAATTTTTCTAAAAAAATAATAATAATAGCGATTGGGCTCTGATTGGGCTATCCTGACCCGTTGACCAAGATTCTAACTGGGTTAGGCCTATAAACGGATAGGGCCAATCTTTAATAAAATTTAGGAGACTATGAAAAAAGTGTATTTTTAAAAAGATAATGAAAGTACTCATCAAACAAACAAATTACGAGTGTCTATATTTGGAACTCCATGATCAAAGGTTACTCTAACAGTGACACCCCAGATGAGTCATTGTTGTTGTATAGAGAATTGCTTCAAAGGGGTCAATCACCAGACCATTTTACGTTCCCGTTTGTGCTCAAAGTATGTTCAATTGTTTACGATCATGATTATGGAAAGTGTGTTCATAATCATGTTTTGAAAACTGGGTTTGAAGTGAATGTGTATGCGTATACTTCTTTGCTTAATATGTATCCATGTTGTATGAGATCAGGGTTGAAAGTGTTCGATGAAATTCCCAAATGGAATGTGGTGGCTTGGACTAGTTTGATATCTGGGTATGTTAACAATGATTGTGCCAGTGAGGCTATAAGACTGTTCAAGGACATGGAGAGTTTGAATGTAGAGCCTAATGAAATTACATTGGTTCATGTTCTTGTAGCGTGTGCTAGGGCCTAGGAGTAGAGATTTGGGTACTGGAAAATTGGTTCATAGTCGTGTTTGCCAACTCGGTTATGATCCATTTGTGTCAAGTTGTAACCCCAATTTGGTTCTTGCTACTGCTATTTTTGACATGTAAGCGAAATGCGGAAACTTAAACACTGCCAGGGACTTGTTTGACAAAATGCCTAAGAGAAACTTAGTTGCGTGGAATTCGATGATAGCTGGTTATAATCAGTATGGTCAAGCTGAAGAAGCACTAGGTGTCTTCTCTGATATGTTTGTTTCCGGGTTTGATCCGGATAAAGCTACCTTTTTGAGACGGGATTTGGCTTTGGGACAAAGTTTTCATACTTATGTACCGAAAATGAATATTTGCAAAGATGTTGCTATAGGTACTGCTTTAGTTGATATGTATGCCAAATTTGGAGACGCAGAGAGTGCTCAAAAAGTTTTTAGTGAATTGAAGACGAAAGACAGGATGGCCTGGACTAGCATGATTATCGGCTTAACTATGCATGGACATGGAGAAGAGGCACTGAGCACTTTCAAAAGAATTCAAGAGGTTGCTTCTGTGATTCCTGACCAAATCACATACATTGAGGTTTTATGTGCTTGTAGCCATGTTGGGTTGGTTGAGGAGGGTCAGAGACACTTAACTGAGATGAGAAATGTTTATGGTATAGAGCCCACAATAGAACACTATTGTTGCATGGTTGATCTTCTGAGCCGAGCAGGACGCTTCAAAGAAGCAGAGAGATTGGTAGAGCAAATGCCAATATTACTGTCTGGGGAGCTCTTCTAAATGGTTGTGAGATTCATGAAAATGTTGATTGGCTGATCAAGTAAGAAGTCATATCAGAGAAGTGGAAATAGTTGGTAGTGGAGTTTATGTGCTTCTTTCGAATAAATGGCAAGAAGAAAAGATGGCAAGAGAGTTGATGAAGCATAAAAGCATTGTAAAAACTCTTGGACATAGTTCTGTTGAAATCAAGCTATCAACTTCATAAATTTTTTTAGTCGATTGCTTTGTACTTTTCACTGCCTAGCAATACCCTCACTTTATTTTCAATCTCTTCTCGAGTAACTATCGCTCCCTCTTCGCAGTTGAACCCTAACCCGACCTCCCAAACATTACAGATATGGTTTTCATTGTGAAATTGGTCGAACATCAAAGGCCAGCACAGGAGTGGGACTCCATTGCTCAGAGCTTCGATTGCTCAGAGTTCCAACCACAGTGAGTAAAAAAGCAAGCAATGGAAGGATGCAAGTGAAAATCAAAAAAGAAATAAAATTAATTTACGTAAATAGAAATCATCGAACCTTCATGAATTGTAAAGCTAGCACCTTCGAATTCAATCAGCCTCCTAAGTAGTTTTATTCAAATCAGAAAATACATTAATTGATTCCCTGAATAAGAGAACAGAGAACATTATTACCTGAATAAGAAATTGCATAAAACACAACCAAAAGCATGAGAGCACGATGAGATTGGGAATGATTGATTCCCTGTCAAACCAGTATATTTCTGTCAAACCACTCTTCTTCGAAATCGCATTCAGCTGGGGGAGGGATTGATCTGAATCTTTCTGGAATGCTCAAGCTGAAGTCCTTAGGGATGCTCAATCCTCGCAGCCTTGGCATTGCTCCTTCCTCTACATGCAACTCTTCTAATTCATCCTTGACATCGAGCTTTAGAATTTCAAGCCGACGAAAACCATGAGCACTGCAGAATAGATTCTTACCACTGTAAACTTTGGAGCCTAAATTTAGAATCATTAGGCTATGTAGCTTCTCTAATAGAGGCATCGGATCCTCCTTGAGAAATGAATACTTTAACAATAGGCATTTGAGATTTGGCAAGACATTATGTATGTCTTCAGGTAAGTTCTCTATCTTTCTATATAATCTCAAATCTATGAGATTAGAACAACGTGTTAGTGGTTGCAGTGATGCGAAACAATCATTACAGCCTAGTTTAACCACTAATTTTTCAAGTCTATCTAGTCTGGCAATAGAATCAAAACGGAACTCCTTTGTTTTTCCCAATGGCCCACATATCCACAGTTCTTGAAGATTCATCAACTTTTCTGTATTAATACTAATCCAGATTTCACTCCTAACATACTTAAGAGATTGAAGCTTTGTCATACTTTCTATCTCCAAATTCCCATAGAACATTCCAAATAGATGTCTTAATTCCTGCAACTTTGAAATTTCATTCGGTAGCTTAGCCACAATATCAAAAGCGAATAGGTCTAAAGTTTGTAGTCTCCGCAGGTTAATAATTGACCGTGGAAGATGTTTGACACCTGATTCCCTTAAACCCAAGTACTTCAAATGGATCAACTTTCCTATCTCTTCACTTAAACTCCAATTATTCAGACGGTAACCATCTAGTTTGAGCACTCTTAGAAACCTGAACTCTTTGCACATGTCTGTTATTTTCACCGTTATATCCAACTTATTCCCATATGGGTGAAAGAACAAAAGGGAGCGCAAGCTTGGATTCGATTGTTGCAGCTTCAAACAACTTTCTGTTGGGGAATAATGAGCTTCCCGCCGACACGGTGATATAATTGAAAAGTTACTTGTTGAATGCTTCATTTGGTCACAAACGTAAAGCAAATTTAATTCCCTTGCCTTTTCAATTGCAAGTTCTCGCAAAAGATCATGGACTCGACAAGTTGCAACTCTCCCCCAACTTATTTTTCCTATTTGAATCAAGTTTCTGTTTATCAACTCATGGAAATTATCCTTGGCCACGTCTTCCATGTTTCGATTTTCATCATGCAGCACAAAACCTTCTGCTACCCATAATCGTATCAGTTGACCTACGTCGATCTCAAAATCCTCAGGAAAAAGACTTAGATAAAGAAAGCATAGCTTTAACTGATAATTCAGATCATTGAAACTTAAAGCAAATAAATTAGGGATTTGAATGTTATCTTTCTTTAAATTTTGCCAAATGTGATCTCGTACCGCTTTCCACTTTTCTAGTTGTGTCTTATTAGACAAGAGTCCCCCTAATACAATTACCGCAAGCGGCAGACCTCCACATTTTTGCACCATCTCCATTCCTAGAGTCTTCCATTGTTCTTCTACACCGTTTGCATTTGGGTTTCCAAAAGCTTTCTCACAGAATAGTTGCCAACTCTCGTCAAATGTCAGAAAACGAAGTTTGTGGGCATATGTTCTCTCGTCTAAAACCTCAGCAACATCTTGGCTTCGTGTAGTGATAATAACTCGACTTCTATTGTTGCAATCTGGAAAGGCTCTTTTAAAGCTTTCCCAAGCTTCTTTCTTCCATATATCATCAGCCACCAACAAGTATGAGTGTCCTTGTAAAGATTCATAAAGATATCGCTCCAACCCTTCTTCATTCATCAGGTTGAGCTCCTTTGTCTTCTTAGTTGTGAAGCCAAAAGAACTTATGATTCTTAAAAGAAGATCACGAGGGTTGTAATCTTGAGATACACATACCCAAGCACGACAATCGAACTTCCTCTTCACTTCAAGGTGGTGATAAAGTTTTCCAGCAAGAGTTGTTTTACCTAAACCTCCCATACCGTAGATAGAAACTACAAGGCGACGTCTGTCCGGGTCAAGAAGTTTAGCCAACAATCTTGTAGTACCATCGTCATGGCCGACTACTTTCTTTTCAACGGAGAAGGAGGCGGTTCTTCTTAGTTGTCTCAATCGTGCAAGAGAATTGCTGCTGTTTCCTTCTCCCCTGTTACTTGAACTTTCGAGTTGATACAATTCTCGTTTACGTATGAGATCATTGATTCTGATTTTGAGCTCTTCAATATCGTTCCCTATGTCATGCAAATTGACCTTTTTCTTGCATTTGATACAAGAAGACATGGAGAGAAAGCATCCGGTTGGCTTTGTTTCCTTATTAGTGTCTTGATCATGATCAGTTTCTTTATCATGGACTTGGAGAATGAATTTATCTATGACATCCTCAGCATCATAAGCAATTTTGGTGATGTCATTGAGCCACTTTCTTACAATTGGATTATCATCTTGCTTTTCTTCTGCACTTGCGATGTAACACTGCAACCATTCCAGTTCAACTTTCAGCCACTGCACTTCTTTTCTAACTCTTCCCAAGAAGGTTGCTTCTGCGATGAGGAAGTCAGTAAGCCTGTTCAACGCAAATGATACAACTGCATCAACCATTGTGGTTTCTTTTCTTTTTCTTTGTTTTTTCTCTGAAAAACGAAGAGATCAAGAGAGCACTAGATTCGATGATGAACTTTTCAGAATTGTGTTAGATTCGTTGTTTTGGGGTGAAAATTGAAGAAATCGTAAGAGAGAAGAAGAAGTTTAAAGAGAGAGAAAGTATTTTGAATTCAGAAGCTGCGCAGATTAGGCATCTTAGAACTCAGAACACTGCGTTTTGAGTAAGTTAGGTTTTTTGGGTTTCAATCAAACGGCACCCTTGTGAGTCTACCGTAACAAGGTTTCCTATTTTTTCCTTAGATTTAGAGAGTCAGTTGTACTTTTTACGAATAGGGAGCCATATAAGGAGGAAAGACTCCAACAAGCCTCCGTAAAATGGCTCCCTATTATTATTTATTTGTTTTTAAATAAAAAAGGAATGTTATTATTTGTTTTTAAATAAAAAAGAAATATTATTATTTGTAAATAAATTTAAAATATTATTATTTACAATTAACGGTCAATATTTATTATTTATTTATTTTTAAATAAAAAATAAATATTATTATTTTTAAATAAATAAAAAATATTATTATTTTTAAATAAATTTAAAATGTTATTATTTACAATTAACGATCAATATTTATTATTTTCAAATATAAACAAAGTTGTTGCAATTTGGGTTTAAAAAAAAAAAAAAAAAAAAAGAGAAAAGAAATGAATGAGCAGTGTAGCATCACTTTCAAATAAAAAATAAAGTTGTTGCAATTTGGGTTAAAAAAAAAAAAGAAAAAGAAATGAATGAGCAGTGTAGCCGTTGGAGAGTAAAAAAGAAGAAAAATAGGAATTATTTGGGTTAAATAAATAATAGGAAGAATGAATTTGGACCATTGGATATGAGTGATGTGGACTCATCCTCACCATCCATTTCATTTGAGGAGAGAGTTAGAAAAAAATAGGGAGGATGGTTTGGCTCCCTAAATTTAGGAAGTCTTTGGCCGGAATTAAAAATAGGGAGCCTATTGGAGCACTTTACGATTGAGGCTCCCTAGATATAGTCAAGGAGGTCCAATATTCCGGCTTATTGGAGATGCTCTTAGAACTCAGAACACTGCGTTTTGAGTAAGTTAGGTTTTTTGGATTTCAATCAAACGGCACCGTTTGTTTGCCTTGTGAGTCTACCGTAACCAGTGTGTGTGTGCGCGCAGGGAATTATATCCCATTTTGTCCCGTTGTCTTTTTCTGTTGTTATCCAATCCAGCTATGTAAAAAAGGTAGAATTTCATTGTCTATTTAAATGGGAAGCACTTCACAAGTTGCAAGACGCATAAGCTGTAACATCTAAGCCCCAACAATTCAATCGATCACTGGTCTGGACTAGCAAAGGGAAATAGATATTTCCTGGAAACATTATCTAGGTAGATGCATTATCAATCTCTATCAATTGCAATTGCTTTGCACCACTCATGCATGCTGACCGCTTCTACATTCTAATTGCTTTGGAAATTCCACAGAGCAAGACAATTTGTGAGAAAAATGAAATCATCTTTGCTACTGAGAAGATTTCTCCTAGATGGCCATTTTGTAATTCTTTGGAGAATCTCAAAGAATTCTAATTGATTTTGCACCACTTAACTAGCGGCAAACATTGTTGTCTATTATCTATAGAAAAGTCTCAGATGATAAAGACTTTGGTGCTAAATTATTGATGGGTTGCTACTGTTTTAACTACAACTACACAATACTTGCTAAATTATCATCTTTTGTGGAAAAGTCCTACTGGTGCTAAATTGACAATTTTACGTAACTAGAATGATGGGATTGTATCAATCAGCCCCACTGGTGTAGTATTGTCAATTGTAGTATCTGGAATGTATAGAAAAATCTTATTGATGGATTACTACTGCTGTGATTTATCATCTATTCACAGTTAATTTCTTCTAAAGTAAGAGATGATAAACTTTGATGGTGATCGCAAGATAAAGCATGTGGGGTTGACAGGAAGAAAAATGGTCGAAAAACATTAATTAGCTGAATTTTTTCTTTTTCTGATATCAATTACATACTTATTCAATTCTATATTCCGAATCAAATTGATAAACATGCATTAATGATAAGTTAGCTAACTTGCTACCGGTTTGAATTTAATTGTCCGATCAAATATAGGTATGCAAGTTGGGATACATTACTCAATGCATAAATTATTTGTCGGTTATCAATATGGTATAGGTATGCAAGTTGGGATACATTACTCAATGCATAAATTATTTGTCGGTTATCAATATGGTAGGTTGAAAAGACTGAATTGTCCCCAACATTAATATAAATGAGAGGAGCATCTCCAACTATGCTCTCTAAATTTTAGCTAGTAACTTTTTATGGGATCAGTTCAACCGTCATCTCTATTATAACTAGTCATTAATATTTAAGAAAAAGAACAATCAACTTAAAATATTAAAAAAAATAAGAAAGAGAAAATAGGGAGCTTGAAATGGCTCCCTATATTTGGAGAGTCCTTTGTTGGTTCTTTAAAATAGGGAGTCATTTAGAGAGCTTCTTAAAGTGCTCCAAACCATCCCCACTAGCTATTTTAGCTAAGTAGTGGGTTTAGAGAGCCCCCTTGGAGATGCTCTAAGATAGCTGTATGACACAGAATTTGCATAAAATAGGTTTGGTATGCCTCTCATAATTACACCACGAGTTTGTGGCTTAATTCGATTTTCTCCTTCTCAAAACCCCCGAATTATTGTAATATTTTAAAAAAAATGTAATAAAAGAGTGAGGTACAATTTACAAATTAAAAGGAATATTTAAGATAATGTGTTTAATATATATATATATATAAAGAAAAAAAAAATTCTAATGTTAAATGCCTAAATTTTGAAATTTACTACAAGATAAAATTCGTGTCAATACCACGGTTAGAATAGTCTAGTTCTTGTGCTTTATTTTATATCCAAATTGGAGACTATTGAATGGATTTATATTTCGTATATTCTTCCTTGCAACATCTTCTTGGAAACTTTCAAGGGGTTCACATCTCATATGTATAAACTTCAATGCATCTCATATGGATTTCAGTGGAGAACTGATTATAGAAATTTAGGAGCTTATTATCTTCTCTGTTTTATTACAGTTTGTGCTCTCTCTATTCAAAGCAATACAAATTACAAAACAGAGAAGCCTATTTATAGGCTCTTTAAGTCGACCTAAATAACTTGTTTGGTTAGGCTTTTGAAAAACCTCTATTAAAAGATCTAAGTGTAGTAGATCTACTAGAAATAGAGTTTTTGAAGAAAAAAAATTTATAGTTGTTTGGTTGGTAGATTTCTTAAAAAAAAAAAAAAAAAGTCTATTTGAAGAAACACTTCCCCATAAGCTTTTGCCTAGTAGATGTTTAAACACTACTAGCCTCTACTCAATTTAAAATAGACAATCTTAAAATCCCAACCAAACAACTCTACAAAACTCAAATAGACGTTTGCAGACTTTTGAGGTAGTAGAAAGTTTAACCAAACAAGCAATTAAGTCGGTTATCACTTACCACAAAAACAATAATTAAGTAATTGAAGAACTTGATTATGCAACGCTGAGACAAGTTTTAAAAAAATATATTTTTTTACATAATTGCTTAAGTCACTAAGAACTTGATTATGCAAGAAAAGACTAGAACTCTGATTACCTTTCCAGAATGTGCAGAACCGACTTCAACAATTAACTTGTCTCAGCGTTGTGTACAACTTCTTCTTCATATTTGTAATGTTATGACGTTTTCCCACTATGGTTTTTCATGATTTCGTTACTTGCTTATTAAAATCTGATCAAGACAGAAAAATGTTGTGTTATTTCTTGCATAGAAGAAGATTCACTGGTATTCTATGTGATATATATCAAACTAACATTTCTAATCTCATGACTGAAGGTTACTATGACCCTCCTCAACAAAACCCAACATGACTACAATTGCACAATGCTTGGGTATTTATCAGAAAATCTTACAATTGGTGCATCAATCTAGAGGTGGCAAGGTTCCGGTTCGATTCGGTTCCGAACCGGCGGTTCCGGTTCCCGATTTGGGTGGAACTGGAACTGGAACCGGAACCAGCCTAGGCCTGTTCCGGTTCTAGAACCGCCAGTTCCGGTTCCGATCGAACGGGTGGTTCTGAACCGGGCCAATTTTTTTTTTTTTTTAAATTTATTTTTATTTATTTTTTTACAAAATATTACATTTTATTTATAAAAAAAATAAAATGTTAGAAAGAACATTGTAGAATATTGAGTCATGGCTCGTAACCCTTGTCCAAATAATTATGTTTTCAATTCCCTTCTCCTCCTTTTTTTATAGGTTAGACATCTCATTTACTTATCTATTTTTCCAATATGTGATGTGGGATAAAGAGTAAGAAGTCATTAACTGATATTTTTTTTTTTAATACATCATTAACTAATTTCATGTATTAATACTCTATTGGAATCTAACGACCTATTGGAATTATTAACTTTTTTTTGAACTATTACAATATTTCATATTGTGGTATAATTCGAATCTAACACAAAAAGAAATAATTGAAATATTTGTTAAAAATGCATAATATGACTTCTTATCCTTCATCTCACATTCCACATTGGAAAAATAGAGAAGTGAATGAGATGTTTAACCTATATAAAAAGGAGGAGAAGGGAATGGAACACATAATTGCTTGGACAAGGGTTATGGGCCATGACTCAATACTTTACAATGTCCACTCTAACATTTTATTTTTTTTATAAATAAAATGTAATATTTTGTAAAGTAAAAAAAATAAAAAAATAAAAAAATTAAAATAAAAAACTGGAACCGCTGGTTCTATTCCGGTTCTAACCGCCTGGTTCCGAAAAAATTGGAATCGAAACCGGAACCGACTCCTCCGGTTCCGGTTACGGTTCTTGAACCGGAATAGGAAAACCGGTTCCGGTTCTGGTTTTTTCGGTTCCGATTTCGGTCCTGTTCCACGATTGGAACCAGAATCTTCCCAGGTCTACATCAATCATCAAAGATCGACTACTTTGTTCATTTAAAGAAAAAATCATTCATCTAATTATGAACTCACCTAATATACATTGAAACTGAAATTGAAGCGATGAGACTGCATTGATCATCTACATTAATTTTATCTTTTATATATATATATATATATATATATATATAACATTCGGTATAATAACTCAAACATAAGATATTGTCAAATTGAATGATTGTCATATACCACCAAACAGAGGTGAAACCAGCTTTTTTAGTTTTATGGGGACTGGGACCATGACAAGAACTATTTGAAGATAAATGTAAATAACAAAACACATGGGATAAAATGGTAAAAATTATAACTATAATTTATTTTAAAAAAATTGGGCCTGAAGTGGCGATGGCCCCTCTATGTCTCCAAGTAGCTTCGCCACTGCCTCCAAGTCACATTTGACAGTTGTATATAATTTTTATCTTGCTGAAAAAGTCCATACAATCTAGGTTATTAAGTGCATCCACAATGATTGAGAAAAGAGACCCAAATGAGAAGATCCATTTTTATTTGAGTCTTATGGATGCCACAATGGTGTAAAAAGAGACCCAAAAAAGAAGCTCTAAGTGTGGGCCCCACCCCACTAGATCTAAATTAGGTTCCAAATTTAGAACTCCATTTGGGTTTTACCCGATGATTGAAATTGGATTCCTCATACCTCCCAATCATTAGGTTGAGCTTATATATTATATATATTAAAAAATATATATATAATTTAAATTGAAATATATAATTATTAATTTCAATAATTATATATATAATGAAAAAATATAAATAAAATTTAATATATATATTTCAATTATTTAAATTTAAATATATAATTATTAATTCCAATAATTATATATATAAAGAAAAATTATAAATAAATTTAATTTTAATTTTAATTTAATTAAAATAATTTGAATGAAAACATTAATTTTTTTGAAGGTTTGGAAGTGAAACCGGAACCAAACCTTCAAAAACGGAACCGGAACCGGTACCAAACCTTCAAAATCGGAACTAAAACTGGTTTTGAAGGTTTGGAAATGGAACCGAAACTGAACCGTCCGAATAGCCAGAACCAGATCGGAATCAAAACCTAACTGTTGGGACCGCTAGAACCGAACAGAAACTGAGGAACCGGAACCTCTTTGAGGAAGGTTTCAGTTGCCCCAGAACCAAGGAACCGGAACCGACGCCATGTCTAATCGTAGACAATATTTTGTTTTAAATATTTATTTTTGTTGTTGTTTTTATTCGGTTGTGATAATTTTAAATTAATAAATTGTTTTATTTTAAATTAATTATAATTTGTTAAATAATTATTGATAGTATTGATATTTAAAATATATTATTTATTTATTTATTGATATATATATATATTAAATAAGAGTAATGATTGTTTGAAAAAAAAAAAAAATGAAAAAAGTAAATCCACTTTCTCTTTTTCAATTTAGCCCCATTGTGGGAAAAAGAAACCCAAATAAATAAAATCCAAATGCAAAGACCCATTTTTTGAAAACAGGAACCATGTTTGATGATGTTGCATAAATGGGTCTTGAGTTTAGGTCTCAACCATTGTGGATGCTCTAAATCATTAATTTTCATAAACTAAGGTTTTAAAAAGGTGTAGTCTCTATAATTAATTTCATAATCTTGAGACATAAAAAGCTTATGGGAAATTTCCCAAAAGGTCCCTAAATTTTGATAATTTGTAGCAGGTATTATATATATATATTGAACTATTACAATATTTCAAAATTGAGAGAGGGGGTATGACTCGTATCGACAACCCTGCAGAATGTAGGTGTGAGAGTCTTACAACAAAACCAACCTCCTCTTTGATAAATTGTGAAGCAAAGTAGGTGTTTGATATAACAATCATTACAAGAAAAGTGATCTACAGTGACACATTTCTTTGCCACAAATTTTGAATACATCATTGTAGGTATTATTTTGTGACAAATTTTATTATTTGTCATTGTGTTTTTTTCAATTCAGACTTTAAAAAAAAAATTGTCACAATTAGTTAAAATTTGATAATTTGTGACAGTTAATATAATTAGTCAAAAAATTACCTTACAAAAAAGGAAATTTTTTTTTTCAAAAAAAAGAAGGAAAGATTTTATTTTGTAAATACTTGTAATTTTCTTTTCACTTTTTTCACTTTTTTTTAGATTTCCTAAACCATATCATGAATCATTAAATTTTTTGTTCCAAACACCTATCATATTTCCTAATTTCATCAAAATTCTCAAGTTTATAGTGATTTGCTCAAGGTATAGTATCTTTGAATATTGATTTTATTTTTATGGTTTCTAATATATTGGGTTTTTTATTTATTTTAGAGATGAAAAATAGGAACGTTTGTGAAATAAAAGGAACAAAAAAAAAAAACATTTTTTTATCCTTTCGTGCCTCCTTAATATCCCCTTCAAGGGAATTCAAACTTCAAGTAATTTCTGTCTACATCAATCCTTCAATTGATTTCTCTCCACTATATATTGAGGTATATTCCTCTCCTCTCTAATCTCTATTTTTTTTTCTCAGACATAATTTCTCCATGATTTCGTTTCAATTGAATTCGTCATCAGCACCGATGACAAGTACAACAACGACACAAGCGCTCAAGTTGCTCCCATCATCAAGCCTGAGGTGATTGTCATCCCAACCGATGAAGAGAGTTAGGATGAGATTGTCATCACCATCATCAAGCTCATCGATTACTTCAATTTGACGATCTTCTCCCATAAGCCATATATCGGCATGTTCTTTGATTGTTTGCTTTTTATGTGTTTTTGGTTTTGTTTTGATGTATATGAAAAAAACAAGAAGTGCTATTGTCAATTGATTTATTGATTAACCCAGGTATTGTATGAACTTGAAATTGATTTATTCACCAGGTTGAATGCATAGAAACTGTTTGATGAAATGTCAAAGAAGAAAAAAAAAAAAAAAAGAATGCACATGTTTTATTTATTTATTTATATTTTTTTTAACATTACATTTTATAACATAGAATATATATATATATATATATATATATATATAAAGTATACATGTTAAACTTTCTATACATAAGTACATATCTAAGGACTTAGTTATAGAAATGCTTACACTATCAAGGTAATTGTTGAATGCACCATTACAATTTTATGCAAATATTCTTATTAATTATAATAAAAAGAAAACGTTTTGGGAAATTTTTCACTTGGTGTGCTATCTTGTTTTGTTACGGTTAAGTGTCTAGTATGAAAATATTAGTGTCATTGCAATTTAACAATCAAGTTACTTGTCGTACTGCAATGTTTATTCTTATTGTGGTTTATTGTTTTTGAATGTGAAGTTTAATGGTAGAGATTACAATTATATATATATATATATATTTCTGATTTCTGTAATGAAGTTAATCTAACATTATTTCTTTATCGTTTATTTATTTCTTATTGTTTACACAACTTAAACATGTTAATAGGAATAATTTTATTATTATTATTATTATTATTATTATTATTATTTTGCAGAAACAAATGGGTGATCTTGTTTCAAATATCAGGATTTATGGCCATGTTTCAACAACAAAAGGAGACAAATACATCTGGAGCTTCTTAGGTTATAACTTTTTTATGTTCATTTGATAGTTTTACACTGTGTATGTTTGGAGGGAAATATGGAGGGAGGGAGAGGAGAAGAGAGGGAGAGCAAATCACTTGTTTGATTGGAGGGAGAAGTAGAGGGAGAGGAGGGAGTGCTTCTCCCTCTGGGCCTACAAAATTGAATCCCTCCCTCCCCCCTAATTTGGGCGGATTCAAAGAAGGATAGTGATGGGGGGGGGGGGGGGGGGGGCATAGACAAAAAAGCCCTCCTCCAAATTTATAAAGGTCAATATTGTAATTTAATAAATTAAATATTAATCCATCCATCTAACTCTCATTTCAATACCAAACAACATGGAGAATTGATGTTATCCTCTCCATCCCTCCTAATTCATCCATCCTTCATACTCTCTCTCCCTCCTACCAAACATAGCATTAGTCTTTATAGCTTAGGATTTCACTATTTATTATTCATTTGATAATTTCACTCATGATTAGATTGAGCATTCTCTATATTGTTTAAAAAAAAATATTTCTATCTTGTTTCATTGTTCTTTTATATTTATTTTTTATTACTAATATATTTGTTTATTTACTGACATATAAAATCACAAATTTTAGAAGCTCCATTGTAGATTGAGAATAGTGACAATTTTCATATGGTTATTTGTCACTAGATTTGTTTACGGTGACATAATTTTTAAATGGTTAATTGTCACTAGATTTGCCTACAGTGACACAATTTTCAAACTGCTAATTGTCACTAGATTTGTTTACAGTGACAAAAAATTCAAACGGTTAATTGTCACTAAGTTTATGTACAATGACAAAATATTCAAACGGTTAATTGTCATTAAGTTGATGTATAGTGACAAAATTTATATTTCGTCACTTGTTAGGATCTAATAAAAATATATCACTAAAAGTCATGGTTTGTGACAACTACAAGTAATTGTTACTAAAACATAGTGACAATTACACTATAATGTCACAAATACTTTTAGTGACAGAGGTATAAGTGACAAATTGTTAATGACACTTTTTTTGTCACAGTGTTGATGTTGTGACAAATTTTCCACTTATTGTGACATATTTTTTGTTACTATATATACTTTTTCTTGCAGTGAATGTAGGTGTTTGTTAAAAGTTCTAAAAGAACTTTATTGAGTCAAGCTTAAGAAAGCAACAATGATGAAAAACAGAGTATTCATGGGGTTCAAAATTTTTTTGTTACTATTTGGAGGGGCTTTTGTGTGAATGTCACCGGTTTACTAATGTAAGTTTAAAAGACACCTATTTAGGTGATCAGACAAAAATACCCTCATTTTTGTCATTTTGCATCTGAAGAGGAAAAAGTTGGGAGAGAGTGAACAGTGGAAAGAGAGACCTTGGGTGCAAGAAATCCGGTACTAAATATCACGGGAAACCTACCGGCGGTGGCGATACAGTCTTGAAGTCGACGAGAAGGTGATATGATTTTCTCACGCGTTTTTGTTGTTGAAACTTTTATGTGCGTTTGATGTTGGATGTTGGTTAGACATGTATATTAGGTTTGATTTGATTTGTTGTTGATTATGTTTGTTTGATTAGGTTAGGGTTTAAATTTATGAAAAAATTATGTTGAACACGATGAAGTCCTGGGTTTCCGAGCCTTTTAAAACCTTATCCAAGCCTTTTCCGAGCTTTTTCACATGTAATCCGAGCCTTTTCCTAGCAATTTGAATAGGTTTCTGCAATTTGAATCTCCGAGCCTTTCACACTGGCTCCGAGACTTTTAAAATAGGATCCGAGCCTTTTAAAACACTGTCCGAGACTTTTAAATAGTAATCTGAGCCTTTTATATTAAATTTTTAATTTTGAATCTCCGAGCTTTTTAACACTTGTTTCGAGTCTTTTGAATAACCGTCCGAGACTTTTAAAAATAATCCGAGCCGTTTGATTTGGTTGGAAATTTTTTTAGCTACGAGCCTTTTACAATACTCTCCGAGCCCTTATATACACTGTCCGAGCCTTTTGAACAGTAATCCGAGTTTTTTAATTTTTTTTACCTGTGTTTATGAATTATAGTCTCCGAGCCTTTTTATATAGTGTCCGAGCCTTTTAATATAGTTTCCGAGCCTTTTCATATAGTGTCCGAGACTTTTCATTTTTATATTATTTATTTTATTTAACTAGATATATATTTTTTATGTCAATATGTAAATGAGGAATCAACTAAAAGAATCGCTTAAAACTCCAGAGGAAGAAAGGTACTCGGGGAAAATAACTCGATATGACCATTTTGATGACCTTACAGATATCGACAACGCACTTAACAAGGTACCTGAACATCTTGCGGTCGAAGAACGACGTCAGTATACTGAGTCGTGTTTTGGACACCTCCTTCGGATGGATCGTGGGATGAAGTTTTCAGCTGGCATTGTACATCGGTTGCTTATTCGCGAGTTGCATCACGATGGCCCTGAAGATGAGATGAGATTTCTGTTAGGAAAGCATTCGGTCCGGTTCTCGAAGGTTGAGTTTTATCTGATCATCGGATTGAAGTTCGGAGAACTTCCTGACACGTCGACCTATGATATGGTAGAGAATGGCATACACCAGCGGTACTTTGAGGGTCGAGATGAGGTCGAGTATGCAGAGTTGAAAGCCGTTCTACGGATTGGTATTTTTTCTGAGCAGTACGATGCGGTTAAGCTGTGCTTATTGTATATGCTTAACTGGATACTGATGGGGTTGGACGAGAGAGAGAAAGTTCCAATATGGCAGTTTCGCCTAGTCGAGGACTTAGACGCTTTTGATGCGTTCTCGTGGGGTGCACACGTGTATAAGCGGTTTATATACGGTTTCAAGTATACGTTGGATGGTCGACGTAGGCGGTTTGAACAACGTCAGGGAAGAAAGGGCGTTGACGTACACACCACGGAGACATACAACATATATGGTTTAACGCACGCCCTGTTGGTGAGAATTTTGAATTTGTTATTTTTTCCATATGACTGATGTATTGTATTGGATTCTTATCGTTCTTAGCTGTTTTGTAGATATTTGCTTTCGAGGTTATCCCCGAGCTTGGCAACAGCGGATGTGGGAAGCGGAGGGAAATCGAGCTCTCCCCCCGAATTCTGAAATGGAGTTGAGTACGCGACCGAGGGGGGAGAAGTTGAATATCATTTTCCTCGAAAGTGTAAATATCTATATATATATATTATGTTCATAATTATTAGTATGTATACAATTACATTAGTCTAATTGCAATTTCAGATGTTTCCGAGGGTGAAATTGGTGCCGACGGCAACTTCGAGGGCTGAACGGTACTTCGAGGGCATTTTCCAGGGAGGCAGTTTGTATGATGCTGATGTCGGTGATATACCTGTTCCCGTCTCTGACCCAGAACGATATACAACTACCGGAACCAATGACACTGAGGATCTGTCTTTCAAACCCAGTGATACAGAGGGTTCTGACTCGGACAGTCGAAATATTCATCTTGTGAGGACTAGGCAAGTTCAATTCACATTGCCTAGAGAGCCTCGTACTAGAGATGACTCTCGAACTGGAGATGACTCACGAGGAGGTGTTGGAGGGCAAACAGAGGTACGTATAATTCTTTTTACCGTATTATTTAATTTCAATCGAGTGAACGATTTTAGTACTGACAATTTCGAAATCCTTTCAGGACCGTCGGTATACTGAACTGATGGATACGTTACACGAGTTACAGGAGGAGGTGCAAAAGAGTAATGAGAAACGAGATCAACAGCATCAGGAGTTGCTAGATTTGATTCGGGGCCTTCAGGGTTCGACGTCGCACGCCCGTACTGGAGGTACATGGTTCGATGACCCACCCTTCGATGACGAAGACAGACACCGAGACTTCAGTCCCAGAGGGAGGACAGGTAGTCATCAGGGTGATCAGCAGGGGCCTGGTGTGACACCACGAGAGGAGGTTACTCGTGGTAATAGTGGTACAGATACAGCACCTATGGAGACAGAGCAGGAACCTTAGCAGGTTTTACCAGACCAGCCTGTTCATTCTCAAGACCTGGTACAGAGCACCTCTTTACAGCATACCCCTCCGGTTGATCCTAGTGCAGAGTACCCCTTCATTCATTTCACATGGACAGAGATCCCCAGTCTCAGCGCACCCAAAGAGCTTACACCTGCAGACGATCGACGGCGACATAGTTTATACTTACAACGTACCCCTGCAGGTAATACACGGGGACGGAGTCCCTCCATACATCGCACCTCTAGAGGTAATACACGGGGACAGAGTTCCTCCTTACAGAGTACCCATCCAGTGGATCGCACTGAGCTGGACCGGATTCCCCCACCCCTTCAACGTCAGGATCGGGTTCGCAGGCCAGGTTGGCAGCAGTGGACCCTATACACTGACCCCTCTCGGTCGAAGAGGCCAAGGATTATGCCACAGCTACCACATGTATGGGCGCCCCACGCATTGATAGATCCTAACCATCTTGTGGCGTACCAAGCCTATAAGAGGAACTCGACTGGGGAATTGTAAGTATAATCGCAGATATTACAATTTTTTTTTTTTTTTGTATTTTGAAACTCCTAAGTAAAACTACTTTCTTATCTAACTTCTTCAAAAATTATGCAGGCGTGATGTGGATATACTCGAGCCAGTTGGTGTCCCTTGGTTCCATCGGTTTCAAACCAACATCATGGAGTTGGAGGATATGGTATGGTCCTTACCTGAACATTGTGTATAAGATGTTTATGAAATAGTAGAATGCTAACAATACAAAATGTTGAAATTGTCAGCATATGGACTCGTACTTGCATATTCTGCGGAAGCGTCAGAGATATTACTCCACTGTCTACGATCAGAGGATCAACATACTGGATTCACAGTTCTATGTAAGTGTTTAAGTTGTACGGTTTTTGAACATCTATTTATGTGTTTCGTACATCTTTTAGCTAACGTTTTATAAATTTTCTTTGTACAGTCATGGTTATTGAATGACTGGGAGAGATTGATGGGAAGTGGGGCCGATAAACCCCGCCGCAGTTGGTCTTTGTTCAAGCATCAGTGATCCGCTGATGACCTGATAGTGGTACGTGGATTGGTCCCGGCAGGAACCATACCATGGAACGAAGTTGACGTGGTCAGTGTTTAATTTAAATTGTTTGAATTAGAATTTTGAATAAATTTCACACTGATAACACTTTGTTGAAACACATATAGCCAGCGTCGACCTCACAATAGGGAGTATCTACCTGATGGACCCGTTCAGGCAGGAGGTACCATTTCGCCATAGAAAAACGCAGCTCGCTTGCTTACGATATTTTTTACCGTCGATGCTGCATGCGGTGGACTTTCACGGTCACAGACGGAGGGGCGATAACACGCAGCTCGCTTGCTCACGATATTTTTTACCGTCGATGCTACATGCGGTGGACTTTCACGGTCGCAGACGGAGGGGCGATATGACGTACACATTGCAGAATAAGCTCTTTCCACTCAACATTGTGTCTAGAGACCGTGTGCCCCAACAGGATAAAGAGTATGACTGTTTTAAGATCTTATTCTATCCCAATTGGTTTTAATAACATTCAATTCTAATAGTTGTTTATGTGGTGAATTGCAGTGGTAACTGTGGTGCCTATACTTTGAGATTGATAGAGTACCTGGCAGCGAACAGGGATATGTTCGACTGGTCAGAAAACGAAATGGGCACCATTCGAAAGAAGATGGCTGTGGAGGTTTTTTGTAACTCGAATGATTGGTCTTCCTGTTAGTGATTTAGTTGATGTACATAACAATTGAGTAATGAAATGAAATGATTTTTAAAAAAAATTTAGTTGTTTGCAATTAACACTTGAACACACATTTGATATATTGAAATCCATAAACAATATAATGAATTGTAGACACTATAACAAAAGATCCAGTATGACATTAAACGAACAACCAATAAATATATCAAAATAGTTCAACATAAAAAAAACATAATAACCAACGGTCTTATAACACAACTGTATCGAGCATGGTTCCCAACATCTGAACGATGTTGGAAGACATCAAGTTAGAGATATCAAGTTGGAGACATGTTCCTCAAGGTGCTTCCTAGCATCTTGCCATCCCACATTAGCAATCACAAGCTTTTCTGGTGGCAATTCAAGGGGCTCTTGTACTGCCTTGTTATGTTTGATCGCCTTCCTCAACGGCTCCATTCATTCCACGATAGAGTCTTTCTCAGGGCACGTTTGTTTGTTGTGTCCAATTGAATGACAGATGCCGCACTTGCGACGGTATTCATTGGGAACACTTATGCTGAGACCTTCATTAACCATCGGCGGGTTGGAGCACCGCCTGCTATTATGTCCTGATCGTCCACATCTTATACATGACTGTATGGTTGTCCTCTCCGAAGACAAGGCATGTCGACCCTCCATCGGGCGACCTGATTGTCTCTTCGACTTTGAATTTAAAACCACCCGAGATGCGATGTCGGATGGCACTACCCATGAAGAAGGATGGCCAACATGCATAATAGGAACCGAGTATGCATCAATAAGTGTGTCTATCTCTTGTAGTAGTCCGCACACAGAGATGTGAAATCCAAGTTTCACTCTCTACAACAATGAAAACAATGAGATTCACGTTTGTCGGTAATATAAATCGTTAACTGTAATATCTCTTGTACCTTGCCGCTGCGAGTGCATGAGAACATGGGAAATGGTCCATTTGGAATTTGTTGCATGTGCAAGTCTTCAAGTGTAAGTTAACCGTCCATTGGTTTCCCTTCAATTTGACAGAGAATATGTTCCAGTCAACCGGATTTATGGTCATATAATTGCACTTCTTGACACGTTTTAGGATCATAAGATGTGCTGCGTCGGTTAGTTGATAACGCATGGATCGTGCAGCTGCATGACGATCATGAAACCACTTTTGTAGCATATTCCTAATGAACTCCGCCAGTGTCATTATTGGCAGTTGCCGTGCGAATTTTAGGCATGAGTTTATGCACCCTGCAACATTTGTGGTCATCAGCCTGTACCTTATTCGGGGACAGTGTACGCGAGACCACTTGTGTGGACCGGCAGCAATGGCATAATCGAATGCACCCTTGTACAGCCTACGTAACTCCTCCATGTGCATGTTATAATTGAATTTACTATACGTCCTAGCTGCTGAATCAATTATGTCGACAACATTCTTTCTGTGGAATCGCTTTTTCATATTTTCACTAAAATGCCAGCAATATGTAGTATGGGTTGCATAAGGGAACACTTTAGAAATCCCCGCTTCAATGCTTGCATGACGATCGGAAATGAAAACCAGATCATCTATATGACCAAGGGCACCCCTCAAGCATTCCAAAAACCACTCCCATGAAAGGTTGTTTTCTGAATCACCGTACCCAAAAGCAATTGGATACACCTGTTCGTTTCCATCTTGTGCAGTTGCAACAAACATTGTACCCCCGAATCTTCCCTTCAAATGGGTACCATCGACTGCAATCACATGACGCATACACCTCCGAAAACCTTTAATTGAGGACCCTAACAACATGAAAAAGTACAGGAATGTATCATCGTTTGCGCACTGTAAGTCGGTGATTGTGCCAGGATTTTGCTGTTCCAAAACGTACGCAAAAGATGGTAACAGTTTGAAACTTTCTTCATGCGTTCCATAGGTCAATGACAATGCATATTGCAAGGCATCATGTGCCTTACTGTACATGACTTGGATGCCATACATTGTTTTCATATCGGCGATTATGTCCTTCGAACGCATGAGACGACCATCATATTATTGAAGTCTAGGTGCAATGACTTCTCCGATTATGACTGCACTACCTTGTCGGTGGCGACGGTGAACCTCCTCCAAAGGACAACTGTGTTGGTTGACAAAACTTCTGACTTGGAAGTAAGTCCCTTCATCTCTCCTCACCGCTCTTAATTTCCAAGTATAGTCGTCAATGATGCAAACTAAATGTAACGTTGTCTTATTAGACCTTTTCACCTTCCATTCAAAGTTCTCCCGCATTGAAAAAAGGCCAACTAACCTCTTCAAATCCTTTTTACTCGGGAAAAATTGACCTTTATAAATCATGCTTATAGGTTCTTGCATTGCCAAGATGCTGCTTCTACTAATACCAAACGAGTATAAATCTGCTCCGGGAATAACCCACATTATCGTATTATCAGAATCAGATACATTTATATTATGTCGGACCTCGGAAGTCCCAGACATATTTGGTACTGTGCAACTAACTCTTTGTACATGTCTTCCTTGTGTTTGAATTTGTGTAGGCTCTTCATCCACATTTTCTAGATCATCTACCTATTCATTATTTGCCTCATTATCCACCTCATGGTTCGGGTAATTGTTCATCTCATTGTACTGCTCAATTCAACAACCAAACACATCGTCAAATTGAGGTTCAACTACTTGGTCAACCGCTACCGGTGGGACACCACACATGTTTTCCCCACTTTCGGCAAAACTCTTTTAGGGATACACTTGGTTGCTACCGCTAAAAGATCCAAATTGTTGGGTATTTTCAGGAGGAGGAATATCATTCCCTATCACATCTCCAGCTGTCCTCTGAGTTAGACTTACACATACTTGAGGGATCACCCGATCTTCCCCTAGCATAAACTGAACATCATTATTATTACTTATAAATGTACGACATGTACTGCCAGGAACGATTGATATTGATGCCATCAACATTGAATTTGTTTACATCATACTTCACAATGGTATGCACGATCGCCACCAATTCTTCGTAAGTCATATTCTTTGACACATATATTCCCTAGTTATTAGATCCAACAAACCTCTAACTTCCGTCGGGTAGTTGCTCCCATCCACTGTTGTAAGATATTACTATTCTAACCCGATTCATGATGCTGTCAAATTAATCAAAACTATTAATAAAAACTCAGGAGTACAAAATATTTTCACAAATTACATTTACAAATCCTTGGGTAAGGATATTTAAAAGGCTCAGAGAACACTAGAAAAGTCTCAGAGAATACATGAAAGTCTCGAAGAAGACATTTTTGGTCTCGAAAAAGACTTTAAAAGGCTCGATTAGTAATTCAATGAAAAGTCTCGGAGAAGACCTGAAAAGACTCGATTAGTGATTCTTTGAAAAGTCTCGAAGAAGACTTGAAAAGGCTCGGAGAAGACTTGAAAAGGCTCGATTAGTGATTTTTGAAAAGTCTTGGAGATGATATGAAAAGGCTCAGAGGAGACATGAAAAAGCTCGATTAGTGATTTTTGAGAAGACATGAAAAGGCTCGGAGAAGACTTGAAAAGACTCGATTAGTGATTTTTGAAAAGTCTCAGAGAAGACTTGAAAATGCTCGATTAGTGATTTTTGAAAAGTCTCGGAGATGATATGAAAAGGCTCAGAGAAGACATGAAAAGACTCGATTAGTGATTTTTGAAAAGTCTCGGAGAAGACATGAAAATGCTCGGAGAAGACTTGAAAACACTCGGAGAAGACTTGAAAAGGCTCGATTAGTGATTTTTGAAAAGTCTCAGAGATGATATGAAAAGGCTCGGAGAAGGCATGAAAAGGCTCGGAGAAGACATGATCGATTAGTGATTTTTGAAAAGTCTCGGAGAAAACATGAAAAGGCTCGGAGAAGACTTGAAAAGGCTCGATTAGTGATTTTTGAAAAATCTCGGAGATGATATGAAAAGGCTCGGATAAGACATGAAAAAGCTCGGAGAAGACATGAAAAGGCTCGGAGAAGACTTCAAAAGGCTCGATTACTGATTTTTGAAAAGTCTCGGAGAAGACATGAAAAGGCTCAGAGAAGACATGAAAAGGCTCGGAAAAAACATGAAAATGCTCGATTAGTGATTTTTAAAAAGGTTCGGAGAAGACATCAAAATGCTCGGAGATCATTTTAAAAAGTTAGGATATTACTTTAAAAAGCTTGGAAAAAGGTGATAAAGTCTCGGAGATCCACAATTGTCACAATGAAAATGTGAACAAATGAAAAGAAGTATTTGCAAGAAACATTACATTGTTGTAATGAAGCACGTCCAGTTGTTTGGATCTTGAACTTCTATTTGTATTGAGAGAGAGAGAGAGAGAGAGAGAGAGAGAGAGAGAGAGAGTAACCCAGTTATTGTTTTTGTTGAAAGTATGGAGAGAGAAAAGTACAAACAGAATAGCATAAATGATTATTTAAAGGCAATTTTGGTAGTTTACCATAATAGGTATCTTTTAAACTTAAGTTATTAAACCGGTCATAGAGTCACCAAATGAGTTGGAAAAGGTGATACTTTCCACCATTTCCACAATATTCATGCCATTCAACGTGATCTCAATACAATACTAACTAAGTTATTTATACAAAAACTTTTTAAGAGTCAAAAACAGAATTCTCAGGATTAATTTACCGCCCTTTTTCTAACTAATTTCTAACATCTACTGCCACCTCAGCTAACTGACTACCTCACACTAATATACCTCTGTTCATTTATTTTGTTACAACCGTTGATAGACAATCTATGGTGCTGATCATGATGATCATGATTGCAGTCCTGAACTTGGCAGTAGTGAGTGTTGAGATTTATTCCTCTGCTCACAGGTGTACCTTTTGTCATGTATATTAGTAGTTACACCAGTGACCAGTGGCTTTATCTGGATAGCTCTGATGTTCAAATTACATTTTATTGCATAGATAGCTTTATTGGCTAAAACAAGAGAATATCAAAACTTATTCAGAAATGATAAATTTGAGTTATTTCCAAAAAACCTAAAAGACTCTAAACAAACTCAAAGAAACAAACCTTGCTGATAGAAGGAAATTCCTAAATATACCTAAAAACAAAAAAGCTTAAAAATGGAGGGCAAAGGTAGGGGCTGGTGACCGGTGGTGCACAGCTCAATAACAAGGATATGAAGTCAAGGAAAGGTGATGGGAATCAGATAATTAACTATTTTATAAGGAACAGCATGGAGAAAGATAATATGGCTGTCATACATGACCATTTTAAGCTAGGTCAAGAAAAGGTGGCAGAGGTTTGCCTTGAGAATAGTGATATCGGTGGAAGGAAGAGGTGTGGGGATCAAGAGGTTGTGAAACTCATCTTTTCTAAGGTGAATCATGATAATGAAAGAAGAAAGGAGCTTGATTGTGGTGAGGCTTGTAAGGAAGAGTCCACGACACATTCGACTGCTACTGAATCAAGAACATATGTCTGATTTTGAATTCTAAATTTGGAGGTACGAAAGTTTAACTATTGTGCCGTGGTCTTATCTAGCAAATTGAGGATCAGTAGTGGATTTTTAATACAGGAAACCCATCAAGTAGATCGAAGAAAGGTTGAGAAGAGAAGAATACAAAGAGAAATCAGTTAGAAGAGAGAGAGATAGAATTCTGTAAAAAAAAATTTGTAATGATTCCAACTGCCGGAACAGACAATATACTTTGTTGGAATAAAACAGGTGTAACTGGTAGCTCCCTACAGCGAGAAAAACTTGGGTGCATCCGATGCACTAAACTGTAATCTGATGGTGTTGAATCGGATCCACTCATTGAATAACACGTGTCACTTTATTTTTTTTCTCCTCCATCTCATTTCCTCTCTCTCCTTCTTCACTATCCATATCGGACTCTCTCCCATTTTTTTCTCACGCTCAGTTTGGATCCTACACTGACAATCCTTCTCTGGCATTGTTTGACTCTGGCGATAGTCAGATTTGGAAGATCAGACGACGCTAAGTCATTGGCGCGATCGGTTTCATCGAATTCACAATGGATCGGCACTGATCTGATGATAAAGGTTCGACGACGGTTCGGATTTTGATTCATTTCTCTCTCCACGTACACAGCTCGAATCAGAAAACAGACACTTGGGTTATGACGACAGGAACCCGGTGAACGTTTCCCCGGTGATTTTGTCGGTCAACTTACAGGTGATGATGATGACAACAGAGTTTTTGTCAAACTTTGAACGACGGTTTGACCACCAAGACGATTTCGTTTGGAGACGACCCTTTCGAGAGATCGGAAGGTCGTCACATTTCGCACCTTCTGGTATGGGAGGTGTCGACTCACTTGCTCTGACGGTCGGAGATCGGTGATAACCGGTGGTCTGAAAATGAAAGAGAGTTGCGTCTGATAGATGGAGAAGGAGAGAAAAAATGAGTTGGAAAAAATAAAATGGGGTATTATCACTAAAGTCCCTACTTTTTCATAAATTGTCACCTATTTAAACATCTTTGACATATTAGTCACTTTTGCCCCTTGTTTTTTCAAAATATATCACTTTAGTCCATTTGACCAAAAAACTAACGGTCAACTATAACAGAATGTGTAAAAATACAATTTTACCCTCTATTGTTATCTTTTAATTTTTTCTTTTAGTCCCTTTAGTTAAATCATTTATAATAATAATATATAAAAACATAATTTAAAATAAACTCATATATAATAATAATAAACTCATATTTATATAATTTAAAATAAACTCATAGATAATAATAATAATATATAAAAACATATTTATGAGAATGAAAAAGAAAATAACAAAACAAAAGGAAAAAAAAAAGGAAATTTTCAATTTATGGGATTTGATTTTCTAGGTTTTTTTTTAAAAAAAAAAAATCAAATTGAAATAATCTATTTTTTGAAAATAAAAAAAATATCCAAAAAAAGAAAGAAAAAAAAATTACAGGCTTTGATTTTTTAGATTTTCTAGATTTCCTTTTGTTTTGTTAGTTTCTTTTTCATTTTCATAAATATGTTTTTATATATTATTATTAAATATGATTTTATTTTAAATTATATAAACAGATTTAAATTAGTTTAAGCAAATTATATAACTATATATATATTTAAATTAACAAACCTTCAACAATGAGTTAAAGTAGCTCAACTTGTTAAAGCTTGTGACTTCTAACTTTAAGGTTTGAGGTTTGATCCTTGATTGAGGTATTTTAATTTTTTTAGGGGTTGACCAACTATTATTGAAACTAGAGGGACTAAAAGAAAAAGACGAAAGTGACTAATATGGTAAAGACGTTTAAATATGTGACAATTTATGAAAATGTAGGGACTTTAGTGATAATACCCCAAATAAAATTTGGTGAGACACGTGTCACTCATTGAATGGATTAATTTTTCTCCCGTACAATAGGCTCACCAGATACAACACCCAAATGGTGCCATTTAATTGAATTGAAAAAAACGATCTCGTTTCACGGCTTCAGACAATCATTCAAAACGCACCGCTTTGACTTTGGTTCCAACGATGCAAAATGCTGCATTTAGAGCTCACACCTAAAATTCCCTTTTAAGCAAAAAGCCCCAAATCTGACCTAAAAGTGTCGATCTTGTCATTATCATATGCAGCGAAGTTTTTTCTTATTTATACATTTTTATACATCATATGCGAAAGCTTTACCTTGCAATCCCCTGTAAATATTTATACATTTTTCTTCTTGCCGACCATTATTTTCCGAAGAAGAAAAAAATAATAATAATAAAATAAAATAAAAAAACTCTAATCTATACATACCAAATTTTATATCAAAAGAGCATATTTAAAGAATATTCTTCCAATAAATATTATACAATACCAATTAATTTATATAAGTTAACTTATACAATATTCAATAATTTTATTGATATAAAATATATATCAAAGTGGGTATCATTTTAAAGATCTCAACGAAATCTTTCCAACGGTATGTTTTATGTGAATATATATTGTTATAATTAAGTATGTAAGGGTTAAATTGATAACTTAAAAAAAAATAAGTGATGTAACATTAAAAAAAATAAAATAAAATTTGATGGAGCAACGGTGCTACATATTTGTAGAATCTTATCCTTTAGATGACAAATAAATACATTTTTTTTAATTATTTTATAAATACATTTGTAGTATAATCAATAATTATACTGTCACTTTTAAGAATAAAGAAGGGGAAAAAAGTAAAAGTAAAAGTAAAACTTGTACAAGTGGATTATTGCAATAATCATGTCCAAGAGAAAAGGATCTTTATTTTATGGATTAAAATCCTCTACTCATCTCATTTATACTTATCTTTTATAGATGTATGTATATGTGGTAAACAAACAAATAAATGGACAAGATTATATTTTTAAATATATTTTTCTTCTCTCTCCTCCAGACGACAATGTTTCCAAATAAAAAGTAGAGCAAATTAATCCTACCCATCCATTTGTTTGGATGCCACATGTTGATAGATGGTTAAAAAATGGATACAAATGAGATGAACAAGGGATCTTGATCCTTAGTTTATTTTTATCAAAGTCATCTATGCTTTAATCAGATTTTGAATTTTGAATCTGTTCAAGCTAGCTTCCATAGATATCAGAAAACAAAGAACCTTTTCATCATTGGATTTACCAAAAAATTTGACTGTGAAGTACGGACAATTGCAAAATCATAAGTTATATGTATGTGTTTAAGGCTCGCAACTTGCAAGAGAAGTAAATTGATTGATGCATGCCAATTGCCAACTACCTGATTGTTAAAGTTGACCAATTGTGCTATGTAATTAATATCATTACAGCTAGTAAGATGAACATCATTTATTACATGTTTGTAACCTTTCTAGTGAGTTATTTTTGGTGAAATATAGCAGGTTGGCTGGTTGGGTTCAGAGTTACACAAAAGCCTTTCACCATAAAATAGGAAGTGGAGCAGGGCTAGCCGGCTAGGTGTTCAGAAGGTTACACAACCCGCGGTTTAAGCCGTACTTCGAAACCATAAAATAGGAAGTGGGGCAGGTTTAGCCGGCTAGGTGAATTTCACTACCGAAATCTAAATCGGTTTTGGGTGGCCACGGAACCGAAACCGCCGGTCAAACCGAAACCGAACCGGGCCACCACTATTCCCCATTCCCATTTCCCCCAAACTTTTTTTTTTTTAAAGTTATTTAATTATTTTAAACTATCTTTAATTAATTTATAATTTAATTATTTTAACTCTCTCTCTTACATATTCAGCGAAGTTTCTTGCCTCTCTTCTTTTTGTTTTTGCAAAGAAAGTTCCCCATTCCCATTTCCCCCAAACTGGGTTTGAAGTTAATGTGTATATGTCTACTTCTTTGCTTAATATGTATGCATGTTGTGAGGATATGAAATCAGGGCTGAAAGTGTTCGATGAAATTCCCAGGTGGAATGTGGACTAGTTTGATAGCTGGGTATGTTAACAATGATTGTGCTAGTGAGGCTATAAGGGTGTTCAAGGACATGGAGAGTTTGAATGTAGAGCCTAATGAGATTACGTTAGTTCATTCTCTTGTCGTGTGTGCTAGGAGTAGAGATTTGGGTGCCAAATCTGGAAATGAATATCTGAAAATGAAAATGAATATCTGCAAAGATGTTGTTATAGGGACTGCTTTGGTTGATATGCATGCCAAATCTGGAGAGGCAGAGAGTGCTCGAAAAGTTTTCAGCGAATTGAAGAGGAAAGACACTATGGCCTGGACGAGCATGATTATTGGCTTAGCTATGCATGGACACGGGGAGGAGGCACTGAGCACTTTCAAAAGAATGCAAGAGGATGCCTCTGTGAGTCCTGACCAAATCACATACATTGGGGTTTTATGTGCTTGTAGCCATGTTGGGTTGGTTGAGGAGGGTCAAAGACACTTCACTGATATGAGAAATGTTTATGGTATAGAGCCCACAATAGAACACTATGGTTGCATGGTTGATCTTCTGAGCCGAGCAGGACGCTTTGAAGAAGCAGATAGATTGGTAGAGCAAATGCCAATCCAACCCAATATTGCTGTCTGGGGAGCTCTTCTAAATGGTTGTGAGATTCATGAAAATGTTGATTTAGCTGATCAAGTAAGAAGACATATCAGAGAAATGGAAATTACAGCTGGTAGTGGAGTTTATGTGCTTCTTTCTAATATATATGCTAGAGCTGGTAAATGGCAAGAAGCAAAGATGGCAAGAGAGTTAATGAAACATAAAAGCATTGTAAAAACTCTTGGCCATAGTACAGTTGAAATCAAGCTATCAACTTCATAAATTTTATTTAGTTAATTGAATTTCGAAAATCACAGCACCAAAAAACTTTTTGGTTGATTGTTCTCGCAATAGAAACATCATAAGTAATTATTTCGAAAGCTACAACAACTCTAAAACGACACCAAAATTACTAGACTTGGAAAAAAGAAATCCAATCATTTAGATGGGATTCAATAGAATTGAGATGAGATTGTATAAGAAACGAGCAAATTCTGGAAAACAGAGTAAAGCAAGAACAGAGTAAAAATTAAGAGAAAGGGAACTTTGAACTTTATTGAGATTAAAAAACAATAATTATGCATTACTGATGCAAGGCTCTACATATATACAAGCTTTGAGAATGATGAGAAATGAAGAGGAGCACAAAACGCGTGCTCTAAGGATCTTGTACGAGTTGGAGTCGGTCAATTGCTTTCATCAACCTGAAAGTAAATTAAGTTCTAGCACGAACTGAATCAGTAATTCATAAATGGTACTCTAGTTTCAAACCAAATATCTCTTTCGAATTCCCATTCAGCTGGGGGAGGAATTGATTTTAACCTTTCTGGAATTCTCAACTTGGACTCGAACTTCGTGGGGATGCTAAATCCTCTCAGCATTGGCATGGCACCTTCCTCTACTTGCAACTCCTCTAATCCACCGTCGTCCTCATGATCAAGCTTTAGAATTTCAAGCCGACGAAAACCTTGAGCACTGCAGAATAGTTTCTTACCACTGTAAAATTTGGTGCCTATATAAAGAATCATTAGGTTATGTAGCTTCTCAAGTGAAGGCATTGGATCATCCTCAAGACGCGAATCCTCTAACAATAGGCACTCAAGATTTGGCAAGAGTTTATGGATGTCTTCAAGTGGTTTCTCTATCTTCCCATATAATCTCAAATCAATGAGATTTGAACAATGAGTTAGTGGTTTTAGTGATGCAAAACAATCCTTACGGCCTAGTTTAACCGCTAATTGTTCAAGTCTCTTTAGTTTGGAAATAGAATCAAAACAAAACTCATTTGTTGTTTCCAATGTCCCAAAAATCCACAGTTCTCGAAGATTACCCAACTTTTCGGTATTAATACTAATCCAGCTTTTTCTTAAAACATACTTGATAGATTGAAGTTCTGTCAAACTATCTATCCCCAAATGCCCGCGAAAGTATCCAAATAGATGTCTTAATTCCTGTAACTTGGAAATTTCATATGGTAGCACAACACCCGAATCTGGACTTAATACATCTAAAGTTTGCAATGTTCGCAAGTTAAGAATTGACCGTGGAAGATAGTCGACAAGGGATTCCCTTAAACCCAAATACTTCAAATGGATCAATTTTCCTATCTCTTTACTCAAAGTCCCACCATACACATTGAAACCATGTAGTTTGAGCACTCTTAGAAACCTGAACTTTGTGTACATGCACGTCATTTTCGTCCTTATATCTGGCCGATACCCATAAGGATCAAAGAACAAAAGGGAGCGCAAGTTTGGATTCGAATGTTGCAGCCACAAACATTTATTTGTCACTGAATAAACAGCTTCCCGCCGACACATTGATATAGCTGAAGAGTCACTTATTGACTGCTTCATTTCGTCGTAAATGTAAAAAAAATTTAATTCCTTTGCCTTTTCAATTGCAAGTTCTCGCAAAAGATCATGGACTCGACAAGTTGCAACTCTTCCCCAACTTATTTTTGCTATTTGAATCAAGCTTCTGTCGTTCAACTCATGGAAACTATCCTTAGCCACGTCTTCCATTTTTTTATTTTCATCTTGTGATATGAAACCTTCTGCTACCCACAGTCGTAGCAGTCGATCCACATTGATCTGACAATCCTCAGGATAAACACTCATGTAGAGAAAGCATAGTTTTAATTGATAAGATAAATCATTGAAGCTTAAAGCAAATAAGTTGGGAATATGAATTGAACCTTTTTTTAAATCTTGCCAAATGTGTTCACGCACCACTTTCCACTCTCTTGGTTTTGTCTTTTTAGACAAGAGCCCGCCTAATACAATTATTGCAAGTGGTAGGCCTTCACATTTTTGCACCATCTCCATTCCTAGAGTCTTCAATTCTTCTTCTACATCATTTGCGTTTTGGTTTCCAAAAGATTTCTCACAGAATAATTGCCAACTCTCATCAAATGTCAGAAAGCGTAGTTTGTGGACATATGTTCTTTCATCTGAATTCTCAGCAACTTCTTTACTGCGAGTAGTGATAATGACTCGACTTCCATTGGTGGTATCCGGAAAGGCTCTTTTGATACTCTCCCAAGCTTCTTTCTTCCATATATCATCTATCACCAACAAATATGAACGTCCTTGCAAAGATCTATGAAGATATCGTTCCAAATCTTCTTCGCTCATACACTGTAGCTCCTCTGTCTTCTTAGTGATGAAGCCAAAAGAACTTATGATTCTTAAAAGAAGATCATGAGTGTTGTAATCTTGAGATACACATACCCAAGCACGACAATCGAACTTCCTCTTCACATCAAGGTGATGGTAAAGTTTTCTAGCAAGAGTCGTTTTACCCAAACCTCCCATACCATAGACTGAAACTACGATACGACGTGGATCCAGGTCAAAAAGTTTAGCCAACAACCTACTAGTACCATCTTCATGGCCAACAACTTTCTCTTCAATAGAGAAGGAAGTGGTTCTTCTTAGTTGTCTCAATCTTGCAAGATAATTGCTGCTGTTTCCTTCACCCTTGATTCTGGAACTTTCGAGTTGATACAATTCTCGTATACGTGGCAGATCATTGATTCTATTTTTCAGCTCTTCAATATCGTTCCCTATGTCATGCAGATTGACCTTTTTCTTGCATTTGATACAAGAAGACATGGAGGGAAAGCATCCGGTTGGCTTTGTTTCCTTATTAGTGTCTTGATCATGATCAGTTTCTTCATCATGGACTTGGAGAATGAATTTATCTATGACATCCTCAACATCATAAGCAATTTTGGTGACGTCATTGAGCCACTTTCTTACCATTGGAACATCATTTTGTTTTTCTTCTGCACTTGCAATGTAACACTGCATCCATCCCAGTTCATCTTTCAGCCACTGCACTTCTTTTCTAACTCTCCCCAAGAAAGCTGCTTCTTGGATGAGGAAGTCAGTAATCCTGTTCAACGCAAACGATACAACTGCATCCACCATTGTGGTTTCTTTTCTTCTTCTTTTTTTTCTCTGAAAAACGAAGAGATCAAGAGAGCAATAGATCGATGATGAACTTTTCAGAATTGTGTTAGATTCGTTGTTTTGGGGTGAAAATTGAAGAAATAGTAAGAGAGAAGAAGTTTAGGGAGAGAGTATTTTGAAATCAGAAGCTGCGCAGATTAAAGGTTCGTGTCTGAAACGTGAAGTAGGCATCTTAGAACTCAGAACGCTGCGTTTTGAGTAAGTTAGGTTTTTTGGGTTTCAATCCAACGGCACCGTTTGGTTGCCTTTTGAGTTTACCGTAACTAATGTGCGTGTGTGCGTAGGGAATTATATTCCATTCTTTTCTGTTGTTACTTGTTATCCAGCTATGTAAAAAGGAATGGAATAAAAAATTAGATTCAGGTTTTGGCAAATTACAGTTTCTTCCTAATTCTATTCTCCATCAAATTCTCTCTTCTCTCGATCTGTTCTTCTTCTTCCCAGCTCTAGGAGAAATTATTGAGTACGATTATTGTGGCTTGTATTTTTTATTCAAAATACAAAAGGAGGAGGTCTCCTCCCTTTTAATTTTCTAAACAAGATCGTCTTTCCTTATTTATATAAGCTATTTCTTTGAGCGGAAATTGTCATACAAATCTATTTATTCGTAATTTTTTTTTTTTCGGGTTTTGTTTTTTCTATGTTTTGCAATATATACTTGATGGAAAGTATTTTGATTAAGCTTTTGTAAATTTTTTAAAAAATTTAAAATATCAAACATATGATTTTAGATACGAGATTAAAAAAAATACCACATTTACTTGCCACAAGACCCGCAACTACTTGAAACTTTCAACCGGTTAGTTTTCTAAAATTCGTGAATAAAACAATTTGTTCTGAATTTTATCTTCTTTTTTGAGTAATTATATTTAAATGGGAAGCACTTCACAAGTTGCAAGCGCACAAACTGTAACATCAAAGCCCCAACAATTGACCCAAGCACAGCCAACTGCAACAAACAAAAATTGAAATTATACGGCACACACGGTTTATAATATTTGAAAAGTAAGACAGTGGAATGACGTTTTGTGTTTTCATCGTCGGTTTTGATGCCTCCCATTTGAATTATGCAAAGCATTCACATTCGTTTTTTTCCAAATTGAAATTATACTGCACACATGGTTTATAATATTTGAAAAGTAAGACAGTGGAATGACGTTTTGTGTTTTCATCGTCGGTTTTGATGCCTCCCATTTGAATTATGCAAAGCATTCACATTCGCTTTTTTCCAAATTGAAATTATACGGCACACATGGTTTATAATATTTGAAAAGTAAGACAGTGGAATGACGTTTTGTGTTTTCATCGTCAGTTTTGATGCCTCCCATTTGAATTCTGCAAAGCATTAACATTCGCTTTTTTCCAAATTGAAATTATACACACACGGTTTATAATATTTTTGAATGACGTTTTGTGTTTTATGTTTTGAATTTGAATTCTAAAGCATTCACATTCGCTTTTTTCCAAATTGAAATTATACGGCACACGGTTTATAATATTTGAAAAGTAAGACAGTGGAATGACGTTTTGTGTTTTCATCGTCGGTTTTGATGCCTCCTATTTGAATTCTGCAAAGCATTCACATTCTCTTTTTTCCAAATTGAAATTATACGGCACACATGGTTTATAATATTTGAAAAGTAAGACAGTGGAATGACGTTTTGTGTTTTCATCGTCGGTTTTGAGGCCTCCCATTTGAATTCTGCAAAGCATTCACATTTGCTTTTTTCCAAATTGAAATTATATGGCACACACGGTTTATAATATTTGAAAAGTAAGACATTGGAATGACGTTTTGTGTTTTCATCGTCGGTTTTGAATTTGAATTTGCAAAGCATTCACATTCGCTTTTTTTGAAATTATCACGGTTTATAATATTTGAAAAGTAAGACAGTGGAATGACGTTTTGTGTTTTCATCGTCGGTTTTGATGCCTCCCATTTGAATTCTGCAAAGCATTCACATTCTCTTTTTTCCAAATTGAAATTATACGGCACACATGGTTTATAATATTTGAAAAGTAAGACAGTGGAATGACGTTTTGTGTTTTCATCGTCGGTTTTGATGCCTCCCATTTGAATTCTGCAAAGCATTCACATTTGCTTTTTTCCAAATTGAAATTATATGGCACACACGGTTTATAATATTTGAAAAGTAAGACATTGGAATGACGTTTTGTGTTTTCATCGTCGGTTTTGAATTTGAATTCTGCAAAGCATTCACATTCGCTTTTTTCCAAATTGAAATTATACGGCACACACGGTTTATAATATTTGAAAAGTAAGACAGTGGAATGACGTTTTGTGTTTTCATCGTCGGTTTTGATGCCTCCCATTTGAATTCTGCAAAGCATTCACATTCTCTTTTTTCCAAATTGAAATTATACGGCACACATGGTTTATAATATTTGAAAAGTAAGACAGTGGAATGACGTTTTGTGTTTTCATCGTCGGTTTTGATGCCTCCCATTTGAATTCTGCAAAGCATTCACATTCGCTTTTTTCCAAATTGAAATTATATGGCACACACGGTTTATAATATTTGAAAAGTAAGACAATGAAATGACGTTTTGCGTTTTCATCTTCGGTTTTGAATTTGAATTCTGCAAAGCATTCACATTCGCTTTTTTCCAAATTGAAATTATACGGCACACACGGTTTATAATATTTGAAAAGTAAGACAGTGGAATGACGTTTTGTGTTTTCATCGTCGGTTTTGATGCCTCCCATTTGAATTCTGCAAAGCATTCACATTCTCTTTTTTCCAAATTGAAATTATACGGCACACATGGTTTATAATATTTGAAAAGTAAGACAGTGGAATGACGTTTTGTGTTTTCATCGTCGGTTTTGATGCCTCCCATTTGAATTCTGCAAAGCATTCACATTCGCTTTTTTCCAAATTGAAATTATATGGCACACACGGTTTATAATATTTGAAAAGTAAGACAGTGGAATGACGTTTTGTGTTTTCATCGTCGGTTTTGAATTTGAATTCTGCAAAGCATTCACATTCGCTTTTTTCCAAATTGAAATTATACCGCACACACGGTTTATAATATTTGAAAAGTAAGACAGTGGAATGACGTTTTGTGTTTTCATCGTCGGTTTTGGTGCCTCCCATTTGAATTCTGCCAAGCATTCACATTCGTTTTTTTCCAAATTGAAATTATACGGCACACACGGTTTATAATATTTGAAAAGTAAGACAGTGGAATGACGTTTCGTGTTTTTATCGTGGGTTTTGATTTCGGTTTTGACGTTTTGTGTTTTCGGTTTAAAAATGATAGAAAAAAGTAGAAACAGAGAGTGAAAGAAAAAGTAATCGGTGTGCTTTCGGCTAATTTTGATTTCACCGATGACCGATTGATCAAAATTTTTGCGCAGCAGCCGATTGATCTTGACTTGACATTAATAAATTGTTATCACCTCCAATCTTAACGGTATCATATTAATTTTACATCTTAAAAAATGAATGTAAATATTTACCTCTTCTTCCATCAGCGATGGGGATTTATTAACGTCACCGTTCGCATGCAAACAATAACTTCCACATTTGTGATAGGGATTTATTTCATTGACACAAAATGAGGGTCTAAGCGTCACCTTGGAAAATAAATAGTAAAGACTATTATAAATTGTTAATTTTGTGCCTACATCGGAGCATCTCAGCTGGTAGATAGACGAGCTTAGGGCTTAGACAAATGACTCATAAGTCAACGGTTCGAATCCTACCAATGGTAAAAAGCTTTAAAAAAATACCCGGTTTATATAAGTGGATAGATAGATGTTGTCAAAAAAAATTGTTCATTTTGTAAAATATGGGAATGATTTTGAAATTATCTCAAATGATTAATAACAAAAAAATAAAAGGCATCTATGTTGAATAATGACTGAAAACGGAGTAACAAATTTGTCAGGTTTTTTTTTTTTTTTTTTTTTTAACTGAAACTCAATATTAATATTAAGTTGTATGTTTTTTTTTAATGCCATTTCAACTAAACATTTTCATATATTTAGATTTTCATTTATTAAAGACAACTAAGAATAAGTAATTTAATAGATTCTTAAACAAATTATTTAGTCATTAATAATATTTCAAATTTTTGTAAATATTTAAAAAAATATTGTGCATTTTAATTTTAAATTTTTTTTATGTACATTTTAATTTCATAAAAAATGCAAGTTATCGTTTATAAAACAATTTACCTAAAACTATGTTAAATATTTCATTTGTAGCAAATCAACTGGAATCCACCAGCAAAATAAATCGAAACCAAAATATAATATTATTCAATCTGCTGAATCTGAAAACAAAAGAGCTTTAAATAGATTCTGGAAACCCTTGAAACCCTATTTTAAGCAAAAAGACCAAAAAGGCCATCTACTAAACAAAAGAAAACAAAAAAACAAAAAAAATAATTAAAACACTAAAAACCGTCCTACATCAGTCATTCCCATTTGTGAAGAACTCGACCTCGAGTTATAACCCGGATAAAGTATAACCTGATCACCTTCAGCAGCAAACAATTTCCTACGCCTATTGACATCTGTCGCGGCTTTATATTTCACATTAATTTCTTCTAGCTTATGTCGCACATTTACTTGCAGCACTGGGCCAGCCTGATTACAAACGTTTTCTACAGCAATACTAATACTCGAACCCTTAGGTAATTCCTCTGAGGTAATGCATGTGAATTGTTCTAGCTGCAGTGACTGTATTTTCTCAGGAACCACTACCTCTGGTGTTTTCTCCTCTTCAGCCACAAGACCTTTAACCACCAAGACGTGAGTTTCCGTGCACCTTTCACATCTGTTACGACTTCTGTCACAGCTTCTGTCACATCTTCTGTGTGTTTCTTCACTTCTGTCACAACTTCGGGCACAACTTCTGTCACTATGTCTATTGCAACAGTTTCTTCTAAAGCAGCCTTTACATCTGTCACCTCCTGCATTTCCTTAATTTCATATTCCAAGTCATTTACTGACGTTACTGAGGAGACTAATGATTGCTCTTTTACTGTGTTCTTAGTTGAGCCACTGTCTGAACTCCGTTTCGGAACCATTGCAATCTTCCTGCCATCCCAATTGAAAACACACACATTGCTGCGCATGGTTACATCCACATCAAATTGCCATGGGTGACCTAATAACACGTGACCAGCATCCATGTCGACTACCTCGCTTGCCACCTCATCCCGGTAGTGCTGCCCGATCGAAATAGGAACCTTACACACCTTCGTCACATTCGCATAAGGCTTTTGATGTTTCTCAGTTGGCAATTTCAGGTGCCCCACCAGCCTCCTTGCAACGAAATTTTTGCAGCTCCCACTGTCAACAATAAGGTCACAAACTTTCTGACTAACACTACAGCAAGATCGGAATATATTGTTTCGCTGGCCAGAATCCTCTTGTTTTGGCGCGTACAACACCCATTGCACCACACAATTAATTCGCTCTCCATCCTGAACATCCGGATCTTCTTCACTCGAACCATCCTCACTATCAGGTTGATCACGAGGTGGTTGATTATGTCTCCTGTCAACAGGTTGGCCTCAGGCAAATCCCTTGGCGCGTGTCCTGATAACTGGCGGCCTGTTGTTAGCGTTGAGGTTCATCCCAGCACGCATATCGCGAATCTGCACCACCTATTGCCAAGTGTCCTCCATCGCCGCCCTCAAGGCCCCTACCCCACGATCAACGCCATTAGGGTTTCTGCCTCCTGCTCCGTTAGTTACCATCTAGCTAGGCGAATCCTTGCTCTAATACCAATTGACGCAGCGCGGAAGTCTAGGGCTACCAGCGTAAACCCTAAAAGAACATAAATTGGAATCCACCAGCAAATCAATTGGAATCCACCAGCAAAATAAATCGAAACCAAAATATAATATAATTCAATCTGTTGAAACTGAAAACAAAAGAGCTTTAAATAGACTTTGGAAACCTGGAAACCCTAATTTAAGCAAAACGACCAAAAAGGCCATCTACTAAACAAAAGAAAACTAAAAAACTAAAAAAATAATTAAAACACTAAAAACCGTCCTACATCATAATTATAAAACATATTATATGTATCTAGTTGGGTAGATATCAAACATTATAAGAAAAAAAAAAATACTTATATTGTTAAGGGTTGTTAGAATAGACAGAATTGTAGATAAAATTTATGAGAATAGTTTAGGGAGTAAAAAACGATATATAATTAAATGATTTTTATTGAGTGAAAAGTGTAAATTTTCACTTTAAAAAAAAAAAAAAAAATTGATTTTACAAGTTAAAAAAATCAAACAAAACAATCTGACGAAACACATTAATATTATATTGTTATGTATTAAATCAAAAAATAAAACAAGTCCGAGCATAGTTGGAAAAGAAAGATAGAGAGGGAAAGAAAAAGAAAGAGACAGAGAGAGAAAAAGAAAAGAAAACGAAAAAAGGAAAAAAAAAAAAAAATACCCATGTGCTTTTGGATTTTATTTGACCTCCACGGCTCCACATTCGACAATAATTCAGTGGATTCATTTGGATACTTTCTCCCAAGTCACAACTTCTTTTCGGAATTACTTAAAAAAATAAATAAATAAAAAAAAAACAAAAAAAAATAAAAAATAAAAAACTACAATCTCCTGATGAGTAATGCAAATGGAAAGTGCTTCCACAAAGTTAGTGATTCTAAAGTGACGGTTTCTTAGGTTAATAATGGCAACTTTGGGAGCATTAAATATGTCAATTTGATCTACAACATTGGGAATAACTTGAACAAGCTTGGTAACACAGTGGTCACATTCAATTCGAGAGCTTCGAATTCGTTTGCGAACATTTTAGCTAAGCGGAGATCAAATATGGAGGGAGATTTTTTCGTTTGTGGCAATTTGTGATAGTTGTGTCTTTGTTCTGTTTGTTGTTTAGTTTCGTTTGTTTTGTGCTTTTTTGTTTTTTCTCAGCGTTGGTTAGCTTCCCCTGTTTGCAACTCTGTCCTGTGTTAAGGTTGCATCTAGTGGTGGCCACGGTTCGGTTTCGGTTCGGTTTCGGTTCCGTGGCCACCCGAAACCGAAACCGTAACCGGAAAACCGGTTTGGTACACGGTTTCTAACTGGCGGTTTTACGGTTTCGGTTTAAAAACCGACGGTTTTGGGTTCGGCTTCGGTTTTTCAAAAAAAAAAAAAATTAAAAAAAAGTGATACGTGGCAGCTTCTGATTAGTCGATGTTTAAAAAAAAAAAATTAAAAAAAACCGCTGGTTTAACCGCCGGTTTTTGGCGGTTTTTGGAAGTACCCAAACCGAAACCGTAACCGGTTCAACCGGTTTCTGACCGGTTTTGAAACCGCCGGTTCCGGTTTCGGTTTCGGTTTTGGGGCGGTTTTTGAAAGTACGGTTTCGGTTAAACCGCGGGCAAAACCGTCGGTTTAACCGAAACCATGGCCACCTTTAGTTGCATCCCCTGTTGTACTCTGTTTCTTGCTTAATATATTATAGCTGTTAAAATATTAATAATAATAATAATAATAATAATAATTCCAGACAGCATTTCATCATGAGTCTCCGGCAGGGGCGCAGGGCCATTATGTTTGCTATACTTTTCCTCGCTAGTAGAGTTTGTACTTGTAGATTTTAACACTAAAAATTTATAAAATACTTAATGTTGCTCGGCTATCAATCGAAGGAATTAATTTCAAGTTAATATATTGTTTGAAGGAATTATTTCAAGTTAGTATATTGTTTGACATGATGGTATTTTTTTTTTTTTTTTTGTCGAGTTGCCGTTTGGCAGAGCTGGCAAAATGACGTATGTCAATGGCTTTGATAACATAGTATGGGGCCGTTTGTTTTTTTGCACTTAACACTAAATGAGTCTGAATCGAAATTATTAAATTGTTTTGTTAAATAACTGAAAATAAAAGATAAGAAATCCTGACTTTTAATTTAATTCAAAATTACTGTATTACATTTAAAATATATTCTTCCAATATTATCCTCCCAAATATAATATATTTCCAATTGTATCCTAATATATGCCACAAGTATCTTTTCTTTTATCTTATTAATTATGATAATGAACTTTATATAAAAAAAAATAAAAAAAATAAAAAAATTACATCGTCCCTTAACGTAACTATTGAATATATGATTATTTATTATAATTTTCCATCTAGCCTTCAGAGTTATATCCACGGAACTGCATTTTTTTTAAACATTAAAATTGCAAAGTCTGCAGGGGATCATGACGCTAGAAGCCTCGGGTTCTAGTGTTGGAAGTTATATGGGGAACCTCCACTAGCTTAAGTGATAGTTTTGTAAAGGTAATAACATGATACATATCAAATAAAAAATACATAACGATTAATAATCACAAAGGTATAAATACCGAATTACTTGTTTTAAATAATTTTATTTTAAAAAAAACAAACAAGTTGACACTCTATTCAAATGTGAGAAAAGTAAAAAACAAACATATCTTTCGGTCCATATTGAGTATTCAGTCAAATTTAGAACTGTTCAGTTTTTACGGAAAAAAAACCGAACAACCCCAACGTTTTCATACTTAATATGTAACACTAAATCACTTAACTTCATCACCCCAGTACCATCTTCATGGCCAACAACTTTCTCTTCAATAGAGAAGGATGTGGTTCTTCTTAGTTGTCTCAATCTTGCTAGAGAATTGCTCTTTCCTTCCCACTTGTTACTGGAACTTTCGAGTTGATCATTGATTCTATTTTTGAGCTCTTCAATATCGTTCCCTATATCATGCAGCTTGACTACTTTTTCCGGCGGATTGACCTTTTTCTTGCATTTGATACAAGAAGACATGGAGGGAAAGCATCCGGTTGGCTTTGTTTCCTTATTAGTGTATTGATCATGATCAGTTTCTTCATCATGGACTTGGAGAATGAATTTATCTATGACATCCTCAACATCATAAGCAATTTTGGTGACGTCATTGAGCCACTTTCTTACCATTGGTACATCATTTTGTTTTTCTTCTGCACTTGCAATGTAACACTGCATCCATCCCAGTTCATCTTTCAGCCACTGCACTTCTTTTCTAACTCTCCCCAAAAAAGCTGCTTCTTGGATGAGGAAGTCAGTAATCCTGTTCAACGCAAACGATACAACTGCATCGACCATTGTGGTTTCTTTTCTTCTTTTTTTTTTTTCTGAAACAATAGATCGATGATGAACTTTTCAGAATTGTGTTAGATTCGTTGTTTTGGCGTGAAAATTGAAAAAATCGTAAGAGAGAAGAAGAAGTTTAGAGAGACAGAGAGTATTTTGAAATCAGAAGTTGCGCAGATTAGACTTTTGAAATCAGAAGTTGCGCAGATCAGAAGTTACTCAGAACGCTGCGTTTTGAAATCATGAGGTTGCCCTTTGAGTCTATTGTAACTAGTGTGGGTGTGTGCGTAGGGAATTATATTCCATTTTGTACCATAACTTGTAAAAAGGAATGGAATAAAAAATTAGGTAGAATTTCATTGTCTATAGCAATGGACCGGGAAATACGCAAAACTGGACAAGATAATTACTGCAAGACAATATACACGGTGCTAAATTGTAGATGATAAAATCTTGATTGATTAGAGAGAATAAATTTGGTCGGAGTAAAAGTCAACCAGTCAAGGTGACAAGTGGACAGATTAAACAGTCGACCCAACTAGAGATATAGTCAAAACTGGACGATATAAGAGCGCGTTTAGTATTGTTTTTAAAATGATGCTTTTAAAAATGTAATGTGTTTGATAGTGTTTTTTAAAAGTAGTTTTTTAAAACGGAAAGCGATGTAAAAGTTTGGTCGTTGTTTTTAAAATGGGTAAAGTAGTTGTTTGGAAAAAAGAGTTGATTTGTTTTGAAATGAAGTTTTTGAAAATGGTGAAAAACAATAAAAAATTGTTTTTAACTTTTTAATTATACATTTCAAAAAGTTATTTTTTGTTTTCAAAAACAGTTTTATAAAACGTGTAAACAAACAACATTAAAGTTGTTTTTTATTTTTAAAAACAGAAAACCATTTTTAAAAATGGTTCCAAACAACATCTAATCTATTTGAATTTCTACAAAACAGGACAATTGATCAGTCGATCACTGGTCTGGACTAGCAAAGGGAAATAGATATTTCCTGGAAACATTATCAATCTTTACTAGTTGCAATTGCTTTGCACTATTCATGCATGCATGACCGCTTCTAAATTCTAATTGCTTTAGAAATTCCACAGAGCAAGACAATTTGTGAGAAAAATGAAGTCTTCTTGTTTGCTACTGAGAAGACATCTCCTAAATGGCCATTTTGTAAGTCTTTGGAGAATCTCAAAGAATTCTAATTGATTTTGCACCACTTAACTGGCGGTAAACATTGATGTTTTAACTTATTGATGGGTGCTAAATTAATAAGAAAAGTCTCGGATGATAAAGACTTTGGTGCAAAATTATTGATGGGTTGCTACTGTTTTAATTAACTACAACTACACAATACTCTTTCATTTTATCATCTTTTGTGGAAAAGTCTTGTGACAATTCTACGTAACTAAAATGATGAGATTGTATCAATCAGCCCCGGCCCACTAGTGTAGTATTGTCAATTGTAGTATCTGGAATGTATAGAAAAGTCTTATTGATGGATTACTACTGCTGTGATTGCAACTCTACAAGACTCTTCATTTATCATCTAATCACAATTAAGTACTATTGTAACGATAATTCTTTACTGTCGAAATTAGTTAATGTCATGCGTATTAATGATGTAGTCAAGTCTCTCAACGAATCAAGGTACATAAATATTTTACCTGCCTTTTCAAAACTGAAGCAGACGTAGAAATTATGGCTTTCAGAAGACCAAAAAACAAAGAAAATCTATCAGAAATCCCTGAAGCAAATGAATATCAGTTTGTAATAATGAAACAAAGGAACTAATGAATATTTTTCTATAAATATAAAAATGACCATTCCCACATGGGTGTGATTAAATTTATATGATGATGGTAGTAATTAATGTAGAAAAACTCTAGTTGAGTATAACAATATATCTATGAAAGCATTTATGCATCAAAGATATCTCTATCATGTCAACTGTGTGATTGCATTTAAACCAGAGGAGTTCTAAGTTCCTACCAATAAAATAACTTACAATTTCTAATACAGAAGAAAATAGGACCATATTCAGATAAATTCAGTATAATGAATGTTTTATCAAAAAGTTTTCTTATATAGATCAGTTTAAAGTAAACTAATTACACAACACTCTGTATTTACGTGTTTTTTTTTTTTTTTTTTTGAAAGCCGACAACATTGTGGGTTGGGAGTTTGCCAAGAACTGGCAAAATTAGGCTCTCAACATCAATAGCAATGGTCTAGAAGGGCCAATTCCACAATCGTTGGTCAATTGTAGAAATCTTGAGGTTTTAGATCTTGGAAACAAAAAGTTTGAATTTTCCTTGGAATGATATTGATACAGTAGAGTGTGAATATGAACTTGGTTGGAAATTGGTGTTGATGGGTTATGGATGTGGAATGGTGCTTTGAATGATAATGGGATGTTTCGTATTTTTAACCGGGAAGCCTTATTGGATTGTAAAAATTGTTAAAATAGATCCCAATAGAAAGGTGAGAAGGCCAAATAACAAACACAGAGGAAGAAGAAATTAGTGCATGTGTAATTCTCCTTGTCCAGAACATGTACTGTATCATCATGTAGAAATCTTTTGTTTTTATCAGCAAGCAGAATAAAATTTAACTCATAGACCTTGTTTTTGTTTCTTATCGATAAGTTTTGTTTGATTAGTAACTTTCAAGTGCGAGATTCCATACGTATTTTTCGTACGATTTCACTAATTCTCGTTATTAGTGTAAATATTTTTACACGAATTCTCGTTAATGAGAATTAGTGGAACCGCACCATATTAAAGTGCAGAATCCTGCACTTGAAAGTTATTTTTTGCATGATATTGTTTCTTTTTTAAATAAAGGAACTATTTGATGAGAATTTTCACTCTATTATCCTTCAATTTTTTGAATTTGATGTGTATTCACAGGAAGACATCACCAAGAAAGTGACTCAAAAAACTACATCAATAAAGGCCATGATTTTGGCTTTAGGGGGCCAAGATAAAAATTGATATCAAATGTCACACAAAAAAAATGTATTAATATACCAAAACGTAATACCGATTAGTTTTTAAGATAATTATATAAAATAATAGTAATAATAATATATTGACAAAAATTTTAAGAATCAAAATAAAAATTGACTCTATTTTATATCTCAAAAGTCATCTTGTGGTGTGGGGGATCGGAGGTTCCTTCAGATGATCCTGGATATAAGAAATATGTTGGGGAAGTATGGTCTTGTTTCAGTTGAATTCGATTATAGGGAGTCTAACACTTATGCGGATAGGTTGGCAAAAAGAGGTGCTGCAGAGAAGGGTGATATGATGGAATGGTGGTTGCCTTGACTGGGTTTGTTTGCAGCTGATCCTTGGCTGATGGGTTGGCGAGAAGAGGAGCTGGCAAGGAGTGTGATATGCTGGATTGGTGTTTGTCCTGTTTGGGGTTGGGTTGGGGGGTTGGCTGTTCTTTCCTTTTATTTGTGTTTTTTTGGGGCGCAGCCCCTGTCAAATTTCAACGACAGTTTTGCAGCTGTTCTGTCGTGGTTGTTTAATGGTGTAGGCTGCTGTGCTTCCTTTCCTTTGTTTTGTTGCTGCTGGGTCTTTTGGCCTTTAATGAAGTTGATTTTCCAAAAAAAAAAAAAAAGTCATCTATATTAAAATTTATTTAAATTTCTCTGCGATATCCATTTCAATATACATAATCAAAGAATTTGGAGAAAATGATCTTTCATCTTATTGCAAAGATGCAATATCTCTTTCTATATTTCCTAATTAATAAATATATAATTCATATAAAACATTTAAAACAAAATGGATATTGTATAATAAAATAGTAAAGAAAATCTTAATTTGTTCTAGTGAATACCTAATAAAAAAAATACACATATATAGATGGTTTTAACGCTATACATTTCATGTATGGTTGCAGGGTAAGTACGAGAGGATGTTATTTCTTTTTAGTTTTAATTTATTTTAAATTTTCAAATGATTGAAATCCAATGATTGAAAATTAACCCGTTAATACAGTAGCTGAACTCATATATGGACTAAATTAGGAAATAATGTATGAAATTATAAGAAATGAAAATACTAAAAGAGATTTGATTTTGTCTTGGATAGGGATGGCCATTGGGGAAATGGGAATGGATATAGGTCCCCCTATCCCCATTCCCTTTTTCCAAAGCCCACCCCACTCTCTCTCCCCTTCCCCCCACCCCACCAATTTCCCCATTTTCTCCAAATGGGGATGGGGTAGTTTTCCCCCATTTCTTCCCGTTTCCCCATTTCCCCTTATTTAAGTAAAAATTACATACTTAATAAAATAGAAAGAATAAAAATATTAAGAATATATATATACTTAGTAAAATAGAAAGAATAAGGCTCATAGGCTCCTTTTTTATCGGTTGGCTCGACGGGTTGGTTCGACGGCTGTGGGGGTATTGCCACATATAGATGCGGGAAGATTGTTTTGTGTTGCATGCGTTGGGATGTGCTTTGTTTTGTTGTCAGTTTTGTATTTTGGTGGGTGATTTGCTGTGTGTGCTCTATATTATCAATGACTTTTGGTATGGTGGATCTGTTATGTGTGATGTTTCGAGCTTTATCTCAACTGATTCTAGGTTTGGTATAGTATGTCTCTGTGTAGTATTGGTTCCCTTTTTGGAGTGGCTTCTATGTATTCCCCTGGGAGATTTTCCCGTTTATATAAATTTTGCCATTTCAAAAAAAAAAAAAAAAAAATAGAAAGAATAAAAATAGTAAGAAATATATATATATATATATATATATATATTAATATATTATATATAAGGTTTGGGAGGAAATGGAGATGAGGGCACCTACCCCCATCCCTATTTCCATAATTTTGTAGGGAAAATGAGGAAATGGGGATAGAGAGGGGTGCCCCTATCCCCATTCCCATTTCAATTTGAGGATAAAAATCATCTATATCCCTCCCCATTTCCCCATTTTCCCTCAAATGGGGATGGGGGAGTGGGGATTTATGTCCCCGAGGATAAATGGTCATCCCTAGTCTTGGATAAAAAAATAAATGGAATAAATTTATAGAGGAAATAACCCTTTTAAACCAAAACTTTCCATTGAAGAGACAAATTTACCCCCTGCACCAGATTAAACACACTGGAATTAATTAAACACATTGAGAATTAAACTAGTGGTGTGTTTAATGATGAAAACTGGTGGTGTGTTTAATTGAAAGAGTCCGGTGTGTTTAATTCTAGTGTATTTAATCTAGTGTAGGGGTAAATTTCTCTCTTGAATGGAAATTTTAGTAAAAAAAAACCAAAACACTAATGCAGGCTAAAAATAGAAACTCCACTAATTATATGGTTATTTTTTTATTTTAACTCAAATTTGTATTATTAATAAAAGGGAGAATTACAGTTTTGTCCTTATCTTTTAAGGAAACCTCACTTTTTTTCCTCACTTAGGTGTATTAGGTTCTTTGACCCTCATTTTTTTGGAAATACATCAAATTGGTCCCTTGACCAAAAAATTGAAAGTCAACGTTAACAGAAATATTAAAAATACTGTTTTGCCCTTCAGAATTAATTTGAAGAACTAAAAATAATAAAAAAATTAATTTGAGATGTATGGTGAAAATAAAATAAAATAAAAAATAATTAAAAATTAAAATAAAAAATATATAAAAAAACTAAAGAAAAAAAATTAAAATTAAAATTAAAAAATTAAAAACCAGAATAGATCTCAACCATCCATCATCCATCAAGATTGGTGGACAGTGGAGATCCAATCTGGGGTTCCATGGAGATCTCCGAATCAAAAGTCCTTCCTTTTATTTTTTTTTTCCCCAATTCTTCACTCGAAATTGAGACATAGAGAATCATTTTTTTTCCCTGGGTTTCAAGCGATTCTTTTGATTCATCAGTCTATCGAAGCAATTACAAAGAAGAAAAAAATGGCCCAAGCTGTTGAAGTTTGGTATCATCACCCGCACATACATCACAGCTGCTTCGATGTAAATAATATATATTTACATATATCTCTCTCTCTCTCTTTATTTTATATATTTTTATAATAAAATCAAACTAGGATTTTTATTTTTTAGGGCTTTGTTTGGGGGTTTCGATGTGTAATGTTTGCTATCTGCAAATGGGTTTTTACTGATATGGCTTCTGCAAATGGGTTTGATTATATTGAGCTAATATCAACTGGGTTTATTGCAATTTTCAGACTTTTTTGTGTTTTCATTGAATTTTAATGTTGAGTGTGTGTATGTTTTTTTTTTATTTTGTTTTGTGTAATAGATTAATTGGATGTTTGAGAAGATTGAAAGTTCAGTTTTTTTGTTATGTATTCAACGAGAATGATTTGTGATCAGTTAGGAGACAAGTATATTTATTTATTTTTATGATTTGTATTTGGATATGAAGTAGATGGAGTTTCAAAAATTAGTCATTGTTAATTCTAATTAGTGTTCTCTTTTTGAAAAAAATTTATTCATTGTAAAAAAAAAAAAAAACCAAAAAAGAAAACTGGTGGGAGATCCAATCTACCCAGATTTATTTATTTATATTTATTTTTTTGAAAAAAAGAAGAAGTTATTAAGTAATCTTCAACCATTCATCACAGATAATTATTTTTTTTAGTTTTCAATTTTTTTTTTTAAATTTTTTTTTTTTAATATTTGATCTCCACCGTAGTAGAGATCCATTTTAAAAAAAGATTTTATTTACAAAATTAATATTACATTAAAAAAATATATTTACAAAATTTATATTATATAAAAAATGCCATATGTCATCAAACATTGAAACATGACTAAAAGTACCGTTTTACCCCTAGACCAGTTAACTTTGATCAATGGTTGACTGACTGAAGGACCAACTTGATGTATTTTCAGAAAGAGGAGGACTAAAGACCCTAATACACCTAAGTGGGGTAAAAAAGTGAGGTTTCCTTAAAAGATAAGGACCAAATTGTAATTTCCCCTTAATAAAATGGGGGACTAGGTTACAATAACAAGTTGAATATTATTGAATATTGATGGTGTTAGAGCATCTCCATCCCAATACACCAAATATTACACCAACTTGTCATAAAACGAGCATATTTCTTATACCAAAATTTTTTTTTTCTTTCACTCCAATGCATACATACCAAATTTTACATCAAAAAAGAATATTTGAAGAATATTCTCCCAATAAATATTATACAATACCAATTAATTTATATTAGTTAACTTATACAATATTCACATAAAATATATATCAAAGTGAGTATCATTTTAAAGATCTCAAGGAAATCTTTTTAAAGTATATTTTTTAGGAATATATATTGTTATAATTAAATATGGAAGGGTTAAATTGGTAACTTAAAAAAAATGAGTAATGTGACATTAAAAAAAAAAAAAAATGATTTGGTGTAGCAAAGGTGTTGCATGATGACAAATAAATACATTTTTTTAATTATTTTATAAATACATTTGTAGTATAATCAATAATTATACTGTCACTTTTTTTATATAGAAAGTGAAAAGAATAAAGAAAAAAAGTAAAAGTAAAACTTGTACAAGTGGACTATTGCAATAATTATGTCCAAGAGAAAAGGATCTTTATTTTATTTTTATCAAAGTTATCTCTGCTTTAATCAGCTTTTGATTTTTGGAATTGTTCAAGCTAGCTTCCATAGATATCCGAAAACAAAGAATTACATATGCAGCGAAGTTTCTTGCCTCTCTTCTTTTTGTTTTTTTCTTCTTTATTTCCCACTGAATCATCCTTTTTGTTTTTCGACCAGTTTTCTTCCTGTCGACCATTTTTTACCTTGCAAGTTGCAATCCCTTATCTTAAATATTGCAAGTTGCAAGTTGCAATTCCTGTCGACCAGTTTTTTTCCTTCCAACTTGCCCTTATCTCTTTTAACAAGTTGCAAGTTGCAAGTTTCCTGTAAATATTTATACATTTTTCTTCCTGCCGACCATTTTTTATCTTAGAAGAAGGAAAAAAAAAATAAAAAATTTCTTCTTTGAGCAATGGTTGATGCAGTTGTCTCATTGGTGGTTGATGCAGTTGTCTCAATTGTAATTGTAATTGGGCCTATTGGACTTCATATCTCACCACATAATGGGATTGATTTACAGGGGTAAAAAGAGAAAAATAAAAAATAAACATTAATGATTTATTAAAACATAAATTAATGAATTAAAAAAATTAAACAAATTACAAATTTACAGTTAATGAATTCCAGAATCAACCACCAACATCAACACCACAACCACCGATCCACCACTAACATCATCATCATTAAACCAACACCACCGGTCTAGCACCACCACCACCATCAATTCATCATCATCATAGATAGCCAACACAAATCTCGAAAAAGACACAAGATCTCCTCCAACGACTTCGACGGAATCTCGAAAAGGCCGAAAGCCTCCTCCATGATGCAATGAATCGGCAACGGAATCTCGCGATTTCAAATTCTTGTTCGTCGTCGGCGTGGGAGAGGATATCAGTGGCACGTGAAGGAGGTTGATGATGATCTCGATGGATGATGCAGTAAAAATGTTTACTTTCAATTTACATTTAAGTTCGTTCACTGAGATCGGTGATTCAAATAGTTGGAATCTAATTAGCTTAGGAAAAATCTAATCCAAGTGCATGAAAATTAAATTGCATAATGCTTTTGGGTTGAAAAAGTGGTTTGATTTCTTGCAAATAATTAAGGGTGCAATCTTGTAACTAAAAATGTAAACTTGAGAAATAAAAATGCAATCTTGGGACTAAAAACTAGGCTAGCACAACAAATACACACACAAGTAGTGAAGTATGGAGGAAAGCACTAGGGAATCGATACAACTTTCTTAGACTACTCAATGCACTCACTTAGTCTCATTAAGCACTTCAATCCAATTTTAGGGCATGTTTTAAAATAAATCTATTAAGTTCTAGGTCTTTCCCATTACTTGCACAAGGTCATGTAACAAGTAATGGTTAATCCCTCTATTTATCTTTAAAACTCTAAGCCAAGTTGGTCTAGCATGGTCATGCATAAACCAACCTTCCCAATTACTAAGCTTGTAAGAGAATTAGGTGGAATGGTCATCCACACCTAAACTCAACACCTTCAATAGTCTAACTCTCAAATCAATGTTCCTTGTGGTCACAATAAAACACAAATAGAGAAATTAGAGCAAGTAATTCAATAATTGAAACTAAAATCGAATTGAATTAGAAAAATAGACTAATTGATTACATTGAGTTGTCCAATACAATTACATCAATCTCCTAGCTAAGAAATTAGTTACACATCAATGGAAAATCAAAAGAGAAAGCAAAGGAGTAGAGAAAACCCATAGTAGAGATGGAAGCTTCCTCTTGAGAGTCCTCCCCTTCTTGCTTGCAAGGCTCTAATGATGGATGGAAATGGTAGTGGAGAAGGAGAAATGTGACAAGGGAGATGCAAGAATGAAGAAAGGTTGAATCTTGGGTGAATTTGGATATGAGGTGATGATGGAATGTGAGAGGTTTTGGGTGAGGATATTCTAGGATCTAGGGTTCAAGAATGATAATGTCTGTCCTCTTTGACAAAGAAAATAGGATATATATATAGAGTGGGTGTCGAAAATCAGGTCTGAATCCCGCACTTAGCTGAGCTGGCACGGATGGTCTCTCCCAAGTTGGCCGTGGGTGGGAGCGACCAGTAAGATTGCGAACATCTCTGCCTATTTAACAAAAAAAAGTGGCCGTGATATTGGCCGTAGGTGGGAGCGACCACATTGGGTACGAACATCACTGCCATGCTGCGCGAAATAGGTCGCTGCCAAGTTGGCCGTGGATGGGTGCCAACTTCACGGCCAGCACCACTTGAAATTTCTGGGCAGCTTTTCATCTCCATTTTTGGCCCGGAACGCTGACCACCCAAAATACGCACTTAGCTTCCCAACTTGCTCAACTTTGCACACTTGCCTCTGAAAAACTGAAACTAAGAAATCACTAATTTCGAGCCATTAAACACTTGATTTTACCTGAGAACCTAACAAAAACAACGGAAATGGAGGCCAAAATCTAGTACTGCAATGGCTCGATCAAACACCCCCAAACCTAGCATTTGCTCACCCTCGAGCAAAACCGAAATAAAACAAACAAATAAACAAGCTAAACTCAAGACACACCACTCAAAGACTCAAGTTGTGGACAACAACGACATGAACTAAATAAAATGTGAAGCCACCGTGATAAGATGCAACTCAAGTTGTGCAGCTAAGGAGAGATGCATGCAAGAATAGCTAAGTGGATTTTTTTTTTTTTTTGAAACTATATTTTGCACAATTCCTTACTCAAACCTAAAGACACCATTCATAACAGAGCCCTATTTACAATAATACTAAGCCTTAACTTCATCAATTAGTAAAAGGGACAGTTAGTGTTTAGGTGCGAGGTTATGGATGATGAGGGTGATGAAATGAAATTGTAATATGTTTGGTTTCAAAATTGGCTTGGGAGCACACACATATGGGGTGGGAAAGTGTTTAGGCCATATTTGAGTGGTTAAGCACACATTGCCTACAATCCTTTGTAGAGGACATCTATCAAGGGAATAACAATTTCAGCAAGCAGTCCACAATTGATTGAGTGTTCTATGACAAATGACGATTTAAGTGTAGTGAGACTTATTATTTAACATAGATGTTTTTAGAAGTGTGTGAAGAGTGGAAATGAAATTACCCTCAAAATGAACACTAAAAGGCTCAAACACTCACATGTAGTCTCCATTATTAATCCCTCACTTTCAAGCACGAAGCCTCATCCACACAGACACTAATAGAAAAGGACTAACTGCACTTGCACCGCGAACCCAAAACAAACTCAGCCACATAATGCATACAAACACTCCTTAATGGCATCGCTCAAGAGCATCTCACCAAACAAAACATGATCAACATGGCCTTTTCGCAAAAAATAGACTCGAAAAGACTCAAAACGACACCTAACACCTAAAAACATGCAAAAACCAAACAAAAATCATACACAAAAATTTTTAAAATTTAAACAAAAGACACATTTCTTCAAAAAGAAAAGACGTGGCGCCGCGCACACCCCCAAACCTAAATCCAACATTGCCCCCAATGTTGACAATGAAAACTCGACAGAAAGGGGCAAAACACCACAAAACAGACACAAGGGCAATGAGACAAGACAAAATCAAAAATGACTCCATAATGGCTATAAAAGGCAAGCTTCTCAAAATATAATCAAAGCACAATTCCACAAGTATGCAGCACAAAATCCCTAAATCCACTAAGCACAATACAACACACACCCTTATGCTAGACAAAAGAGAGAATTGCAATTAAATTTAATACGAATAACTACTAGGAACTACTGGTTATAAAAGTGCAACTAAATTAACGAAAGAAAACAAAGTTCAACTAAATTTAATTAACTAAACTACTGGACCTTCCGTGGATCGTCCTACACCACTCTTTTCCCTTTTGGGTCTTTTTCTGCTGCTACACGGTCTGATGCCTCCTTTCTTGACAATTCCATGGCTCGCCTCATGGCATAGCCTTCGTCAATGATTGGTGCGCCCACCGGAGGTGCTGAAGGTGCCGAAGCTGTAGGACCTCTCCTTCGCCTAGAGTAGACAGACAAACCCAGCTCTCGTCTCAATTCCGTAATGTCAAAACGCCAGTTGTCGTCCATTTGTGGCAAATTGCTGCTGCATGTCCTTTCTGACTTCCTAAATTGCCACTTGGTTAGCATCTTGGCTTGTCTTGATCGCGGCTAAAATGCGCTCAACAGGATTCCGACTTGTGCCACCTCTTGGGACGCCTTCCTCAAAGCCACCCTCGGTGTCTACATCATCATGCAATGCCGCTTCAGAATACCAGCGGTCATCATCTTCTACCACCGTTCTCTTCTTCTTCCGGCCCGATTTAGAACTATCATCGGTGGTTTCCGGTCCTTTCTTGCTCTTGTGGATACCCTTCCAAGTATTTGCATTCATCATACCTAGCGGAAGGTAAAAGGCGCTGCATCCTTTGGATCACTCATGTCCACCCCAGCCTCTTTACAGAATTCCGTGATTAAGCACAGAAATGAAAGTATGTCATCTGGCCACTTGCTTCCACCTACTCTCCTTATCTCCATCTTGATCAAGTGTCCCACATCAATGACTTTTTCGGCTAGGAATGTGTAGATGATCTTTGCCACATCAAAAGAAATTGTGTGCATGTGCGTTTTCCGCCTTAGATTGTGCAAGGTGAAAATATGCCAAAAGGCGAGCTCCTTTGTTAAGCTGGACTGCCTTATTGGATTATCCTTGGCATGCCAACTTGTCATGGGTTTAACCATTAAGCTGTTGGCCCATTTCACGTTTTGCCTTACTAACAGATTTTGGTGCTCCACTTCTGTCGGAATCAGGTTCTCAAGGGTGGTCTTGTGGTACCTATTAATGTCTGCCGCCTGAATCCTGACCGGTTTTCCTCTAACCATGACGGCATTCCCTTTGTAGTAGTCTTCAACAATCATGCCGGCATAAAATTCACGCACAATCTGTTCATTGTATGGTGGTGGATTTAGCACAAAATCCTCCCAACGTCTAGCCTGAACCACCCCTGGGACTTGGGTACCTTCAAGTTCGCTCACATCGATTCCCCTTTCCTGGTGACACTATTTCTTCTGAAAATCCCTCAATCGCTTTTCGAGTTTGGGGTTCAAGGCAGTCCCTCTGTTTACTCTATCCCTTACCGGCACTCTAGGATTTGTGGAACCTGAAGCTTCACCTAAGTCCACAATCTTTGATCTTGACATTTTGTTGCTCAGAAAACCACAATAAAATTTTCTATTTACTGTGATGAGCCCACCTGCACACAACAACAGAAAAAACAAGCACACCGAGCACTAGATTGCCCAAATTAACCACACCAAGTTCAAAATAGCCACAAAAATTGCTTACTTGCAAACCCTAACTAATCTAAATACATGCAATTTCGAAATTGAAAGCCAAACTTCACAATTCAACCAACAACTCTCTTAATCCTACTTTAACTCATTGATTCATGAAAACCCAAGCATAAGATAGCAAAATCCAACCAAATTTGTCTCAAAATAAGCACCAATCACGATTTTCCACCCCTAGTTCCTCTAACTCAACCAATTAACTCAAATCCACAATAATATGGTCTCAAATGACTAAAGAGAAGAGAAACAGGGAGAAGAATTCGAAAACATTTGAGCGAAATTACCGATTAAAGCGTGCCCTAGGTCGATCTTGCCAAGGAGTAGAGGAAGAATTGAAGTGAATTTAGGGATGTTTTTCCCCAAATGTGCCCAGAACACGTCGGTCGCCGTTGGTGGGTTCGCCTTTGGTGGGGGCAAACTTAACGGTGACTTTCAAACGTCGTCGTATCGGGGGGGGGGGGGTCGCATGCGCTGAGTTTGCCGTTGGTGGGGCGAACTTGACGGCGATCGACTCCTTCGAAACGGGCCAGTGATCTTCGCCCCCTTGGTAGTCGCCGTTGGTGGGGGCGAACTTGGAGGTGACCTTCACTTGATTCTTCTCTTTGAATGCTTGACTTGGCTTGACTATCTCCTAATTCTTCCACACACAAGAAATCATCACATGCATTTGTTTGGCAATTTCTTTTACATTTAAGCTTAACACATATCAGAATGAGATACAATAATATAATAAATAAATAATTAAAAATAAAAATTACCATTCCACCCCCAAACCTATGTTTTTCTACACCTTTCATTTAATAACACCAAACATTCACATTAAAAAGGTGCTGAACAACATCGATTTAGCAATGAGGTAATGTACCAAAATTATCAAAATTAAAACAACTAAAATTAAACAACTCATAAAATGGAAAGGGTACCTAGGTGGGTTGCCTCCCACCAAGCGTACGATTTAACGTCTAGGCAAGACGGTTGATAAGAGTACTACGACTCTTTGAGCACAAAGATCTCCAACCAAGCAATCTCACCCGAAATGTAAGGCTTGACCCTTTGCCCGTTCACTTTGAATTTGTCACCCGTCTTTTCGTTCTCTACTTCCACCGCTCCGTGTGAAAAGACTTGAGCCACCCGGAATGGTCCAAACCATCTAGACTTCAATTTCCCGGGAAACAACCTCAAGCGGGAGTTGAACACAAGAACTAGCGTACCCGGGCGAAGGTCTTTATGGACAATCATCTTGTCATGGATCATCTTGGTCTTTTCCTTGTACAACCTTGAACTTTCATATGCATATAATCGAAACTCCTCAAGTTCACAAAGTTGTAACTTCCTCTCCTCACTGGCCTTGTCATCATCAAAATTCAACTTTCGAACCGCCCAAAAGGCTCGGTGCTCAAGTTCAACCGGGATGTGACACGCCTTCCCAAAGACCAACCTATATGGGCTTATCCCAATAGGTGTCTTGAATGCCATTCTATAGGCCCATAAAGCGTCATCCAATTTCAAGGCCCAATCCTTCCGTGTTGAATTTACAGTCTTCTTAAGGATGCTATTGATTTGCCGGTTGCTCACTTCAACTTGGCCCGATATTTGTGGGTGGTATAGGATGGCTATCTTATGCCTAACACCATATTTCTTCAAGAGAGCAACAAACGACTTGTTGCAAAAGTGTGTTCCCCCATCACTTATAATGGCTCTAGGAGTCCCGAATCTTGCAAAGATCGTCTCCTTCACAAATTTCACCACACATTGGCTATCATTGGTCTTTGTAACCTTTGCCTCTACTCATTTCGAAACATAGTCAACCGCCACAAGGATGTAGCTATAATCGCAAAAGGATGGAAAAGGTCCCATGAAGTCGATGCCCCATACATCAAAAAGCTCTATGACCAAGTCTAAAGATAAGGGCATCTCATTTCTCTTGCCAATGTTCCCCGTGCGTTGGCACCTATCGCAAGCCAAGCAAAACCAGACCGCATCCTTGAATAGGGATTCTTAAAAGAACCTAAATTGTAGCACCTTGAGTGCCGTCTTTCGAGCACAGAAATGCCCCTCACATTGTAGTTCATGACAAAACCGTAAGATGTCATCTTGCTCTATCTCAGGAATGCATCTCCTAATGACAGAATCAGGGCCATGGTTGTACAAGAACGGGTCATCCCAAAAATACTTCCTTGCCTTTGACACAAACCTCTTCCTTCTTTATAAGTTCAACTCCTTCGGAATGATACCACTCACCAAATAATTAACCATGTCGGCAAACCATGACTCCTTTTCTTGCACCACAAAAAGTTGCTCATTCGGGAAACTCTCTCTCAATGGCAATTCATCCTCTTCCTCCGGATTTTTTTGCACCAATCTACTCAAGTGGTCCGCAACCACATTCTCGCTTCTTTTTTTATATCGTATCTCTAAATCAAACTCTTGAAGTACAAGGATCCACCGAATCAATCGAGGCTTAGCATCTTTTTTCTGTAGGAGATACCTAAGGGCTGTATGGTCTGAAAATACGATGACCTTGGCTCCTACCAAATATGCTCTAAAACTTCTCTAGAGCAAACACCACGGCTAGGAGTTCCTTTTCCGTTGTAGAGTAGTTCAATTGGGCATCGTTTAAGGTCCGTGAAGCATAGTAGATCACGTGCGGGACCTTATCAACCCGTTGCCCCAAAACGGCTCCGATAGCATAATATGAAGCGTCACACATTAACTCAAAGGGCAACTCCCAATTTGGTGGAACTATTACCGGTGCGGTTGTCAAGGCATCCTTCAAGGTGTCAAATGTCACCATGCACTCATCACTCATTTCAAACTCTATCTCCTTTTGTAGAAGCACACACAACAGTCTTGTTATCTTTGAAAAATCCTTGATGAAACGCCGGTAAAACCCCGCATGCCCTAGGAAAGATCGAATATCCTTGACAGATCTTAAAGGTTGTAGACTTCGAATCACTTCCACCTTTGCCTTGTCCACTTCTATCCCCTTGTGAGAAATCACATGTCCAAGAACTATGCCCGATTGTACCATGAAATAGCACTTCTCCCAATTCAAGACCAAGTTGTTCTCCTTGCATCTTTGAAGGACTAGGGTGAGGTTCTTCAAGCACAAATAGAACGAATCTCCAAAGAAAAAGAAATCATCTATAAACACCTCTATGATCTCTTCCACCATATCCGAGAAGATAGACATCATGCACCGTTGAAAGGTACCCAGCGTATTACAAAGTCCGAACGACATCTGTCGATAGGCAAACGTCCCAAATGAACAAGTAAATATGGTCTTCTCTTGATCCTCTGGTGCTATTACTATTTGATTGTACCCCGAATACCCATCAAGGAAACAATAGTGACTATGCCCCGCCAAGCGTTCTAGCATCTGATCAATGAACGGGAGAGGGAAATGGTCCTTTCTAGTAGCCGTGTTCAACTTCCTATAGTCAATACACACTCTTCGCCCCGTTTGAAGCCTTTGTGGGACCAACTCATTTTGCTCATTTCGCTTATTTCGGACCACCGTGATGCCCGATTTCTTAGGTACCACATGGATTTGACTAACCCACTTGCTATCCGATATAGGATATATGATCCCCACCTCTAAGAGTTTTAAAACCTCCTTATTCACTACTTCCTTCTTGATCGGATTCAACCGTCTTTGAGCTTCTCTTGTCGATTTTGCTTCATTTTCAAGGAAAATTTTATGCATATAAACCGTTGGAATTATCCCTCTAATGTCCTTAAGGGACCATCCAATTGCTGACTTGTGCTTTTGTAGCACCTCAATGAGTTTCATTTCTTCCTGATTCTTCAACCCCGAAGCGACAATTACCGGATAAGTCTCATCTTACCCCAAGTATACATACTTCAAGGTGGTTGGAAGCTCCTTGAGTTCTAGTTTGGGTGGTGGGTCCTTGGCATGGCTTACAATGGAGACTTCGAGGTCTTCAAATTCCTCCTTTTTATCTTGCTCTTCATTGGATTCAGAATTGTCTTCTACTTCTTTGTCTTGATCTTCCCAATCCCATTCGGTTAATTCTTCCAAATCTGTATCCTTAAACACAACATCAACCCCGGGGTCTAGTATCCCAATGAAAGAAGAATCATCCCCTCCTACCGGGTATGACGATGCCTCAAAGAGCTTGAACTCTATTGTCTCATCTAAAACGGTCATGGTTAGCTTCCCATTTTACACATCAATGAATGTCTTGGCGGTAGCCATAAACGGTCCTCATGTTGGTTTTGCCACTCACATCATCTATGTCTAAGACTACAAAATCTGCCGGGATGATTAGCTTGTCCGCTTGTACTAACACATCCTCCACAATCCCCTTAGGATATCTCATGGAACCATCGGCAAGGAGTAGCGACATGGTGGTGGGCTTGAGTTCATTCAATTCGAGTTGCTTGTAGATGGAGAAGGGCATCAAATTGATGCTAGCACCTAAGTCCAACATCGCCCTCTCAAGCTTGGCACCCCCAACCGTGATGTTAATGGAAAAACTACCTGGATCCTTAAGTTTAGGTGGGAGCTCTTTTTGCAACACCGCACTAGCACTTCCCGCCATGTATTTTTGATGATTAGGCCTAAACTTTTACCGGTTGGTGTGGAGACTCTTGAAAAACTTTGCATACGCCGGCATCTTTTCTATCATGTCAAGCAAAGGTATGTTGACATTCACCTTTGAGAGGATGTCAAAGATTTCTTTGAAGGACTTGCTCAACTTATCTCTTGCTACTCTCCCCGGGTATGGAATCGGTGGTATGTAAGGGTTGGGTGACTTATGTAGAACTGAGGTTGTCTTGGGTATGGGTGCTACCTCTACCTCTTCCTCCTCCACTCTAGTCTCCTTGACTTTAGCTTCCCCCCTAACTTCACTTTCAGCTTCCTCCCTAACTTCACTTTCCGCTTCCTTGGCCTTTTTTCTCCTTGGTTCACCAACATCTTTAGAATCTAACACTCTGCCACTTCTCAACAAGGTCATTGCCTTGGCTTGCTCTGATTGGCTAGGAAATCTTCCCGGCTCGTTTCGGTGAACCATGTCGGCTACTTGACCCATTTGTGTTTCTAACTTCTTTATGGATGCTTCTATGTTGGTAATTTTCTGCCCGGTCACTTGTATGAAGTTGTTCAGATTTTGATCGGTGGTGTGAGAACTCTGAGCAAGAGACGTCACAAGGTCTTCCAAAGATGGCTTATTTGGTTGATAGGGAGTAGTGTCTCGGTTGGTTGAATTATGCCATTGTTGAGGTTGATTGCTTGAACCTTAGCCTTGGTATTTGCCTCGGTTGTACCCTCCTTGGTTGGTTCCTTGATTTGGAAAAATGAGTTGATGACTATTCAAAGCAGTGTTCGGGTCGGAATAGGAGAAATTTGGGTGGTTTCGTAATCCGGGGTTGTAGGTGTTTAAATAAGGGTCATTTCTTCCCCTTTGGTAGTTCAAGGCCTGCGCTTCCTCTGATTCCACCTGTTTCCCATATCTGCAATGATGACCCCCGTCGCACATATAGTTTGCTCCTGCTTGTAGTTGACTCACATTTTTCGTTAAAGCTTCTGTTTGCTTTGACATAGTTGAGAGTTGAATGGCCACTTCCGTACTCCGATCAATGTCCTACCGACCTCCCTTCCTAGCAATTGAGCCTCTACGGTAGGAGTTGAGAGCCAATGTCTCATAAATTTCAGTGATCTTTGCTGCTGACTTCTTAGTAAGGACACCTCCACAAGCGTTGTCAACAATTGCTTGGGTGAAGGGTGTTAACCCATCATAGAAGGTGCGAACCTTGTATTCTTCGGATATCATGTGGGGAGGACATTGCTCTAAAAGCGCCTTATACCTCCTCCAAGCTTGATGGAAGGGCTCTCCCTCTTCCTCACCAAAGATTGTTATTTGAATCCGAATATCTTTTGTCTTTGGGGCAGGAAAGAATCTACTGAAAAACCCTTGGCACACATCGTTCCACGTTGTGAAGGCTCCGAATTTTAATGACCTGAACCATGTCTTGGTTGCGCCCTTCAAGCAGTAACGAAAGCACCTCATCTTCAATTGCTTTTCTGTGAGTCGGCCTATGGGAAAGCTCTCCACAATGGACTGGTAATCTTTCATGAACTGAAGAGGGTTTTCAACATCTGTGCCATTATAGGATGGCAGCATGCCCGTGTGCATACTTCTCAATTCGTAGCTCCTTGCCACCGCATTGAGCACGATTGGTGATGGTTGGTTCCCAAGCATTGGTTGAGCGGGTTCCCTCATTGCCCGAATATCATCGTCTAACTCTCGTGTAGGGGACCCAGGTGAACTCCCTCGTACACCTCACTCATTTCGAGCACCTTGCTCATCTTGGTCACCATGAACACCTGGTTCATCTTGCTCACCGTGTCCATTCATTTCCGTTGTAGGGATGTCGCCCAAGTCAACAATAAGGTCTAACCCCTTAAACTGTCTAGCAAGCTGGCCCACACGGTTGATATCGTCATTGGCAGGGAACAGAAATCCTCCTTGCGAACGGCGTCTGTGCATGCACCTAAAAAAAAAAAACCTGAAACACCAGAACAAAACTACCAACGAAGTAAAAAGATACAAAAACTAAAATAAAACTAAAAGGTAAAATGACACACACTACCTACACTAAACCAACAAGATTCAACTAATGAATCTATGCCGATCCCCAGCAGCGGCGCCAAAATTGATGCAGTAAAAATGTTTATTTTCAATTTACATTTAAGTTCATTCACTGGGATCGGTGGTTCAAATGGTTGGAATCTAATTAGCCTAGGAAAAATCTAATCCAAGTGCATGAAAATTAAATTGCATAATGCTTTTGGGTTGAAAAAGTGTTTGATTTCTTGCAAATAATTAAGGGTGCAATCTTGTAACTAAAAATGTAAACTTGAGAAATAAAAATGCAATCTTGGGACTAAAAACTAGGCTAGTACAACAAATACACACACAAGTAGTGAAGTATGGAGGAAAGCACTAGGGAATCGATACAACTTTTTTAGACCACTCAATGCACTCACTTAGTCTCATTAAGCACTTCAATCCAATTTTAGGGCTTGTTTTAAAATAAATCCATTAAGTCCCAGGTCTTTCCCATTACTTGCACAAGCTCATGTAACAAGCAATGGTTAATCCCTCTATTTATCTTTAAAACTCTAAGCCAAGTTGGTATAGTATGGTCATGCATAAACCAACTTTCCCAATTACTAAGCTTGTAAGAGAATTAGGTGGAATGGTCATCCACACCTAAACTCAACACCTTCAATAGTCTAACTCTCAAATCAATGTTCCTTGTGGTCACAATAAAACACAAATAGAGAAATTAGAGCAAGTAATTCACTAATTGAAACTAAAATCGAATTGAATTAGAAAAATAGACTAATTGATTACATTGAGTTGTCCAATATGATTACATCAATCCCCTAGCTAAGAAATTAGTTACACATCAATGGAAAATCAAAAGAGAAAGCAAAGGAGTAGAGAAAACCCATAGTAGACATGGAAGCTTCCTCTTGAGAGTCCTCTCCTTCTTGCTTGCAAGGCTCCAATGATGGATGGAAATGGTAGTGGAGAAGGAGAAATGTGACAAGGGAAATGAAAGAATGAAGAAAGGTTGAATCTTGGGTGAATTTGGATATGAGGTGATGATGGAATGTGAGAGGTTTTGGGTGAGGATATTGTAGGATCTAGGGTTCACGAATGATGATGTCTGTCCTCTTTGACAAAGAAAATAGGATATATATAGAGTGGGTGTCGAAAATCAGGTCTGAATCCCGCACTTAGCTGAGCTGGCACGGATGGTCTCCCCCAAGTTGGCCGTGGGTGGGAGCGACCAGTAAGACTGCGAACATCTCTGCCTATTTGGTGCTGAAAAGGTCGCCGTGACATTGGCCGTGGGTGGGAGCGACCAGTAAGACTACGAACATCTCTGCCTATTTGACAAAAAAAAAATGGCCGTGATATTGGCCGTAGGTGGGAGCGACTACATTGGGTGCGAACATCACTGCCATGCTGCGCGAAATAGGTCACTGCCAAGTTGGCCGTGGATGGGTGCCAACTTCACGGCCACCACCACTTGAAATTTCTGGGCAGCTTTTCATCTCCATTTTTGGCCCAGAACGCTGACCACCCAAAATACGCTCTTGGCTCCCCAACTTGCTCAACTTTGCACACTTGCCTCTGAAAAACTGAAACCTGGGAAATCACTAATTTCGAGCCATTAAACACTCGATTTTACCCGAGAACCTAACAAAAGCAACGAAAATGGAGGCCAAAATCTAGTACTGCAATGGCTCGATCAATGGAGCTAGAGACGGAGGAGGAATTAGAGAGTCGTTGCCGGAGCTTGCAGAGGTTGGTTGTTGAGTGTGTTGGTGAAGAAGGGGACTGAGTTGACTCAATGGAGGAGTCTGAGTTGACCCAGTCAGGTTTTTTTTGGTTGTGTCTTAGACTCTCAGTTAAGAAATGAGTTGACTTAGTCATATAATATATATATATATATATATTTTTTGTTTAAATATATTATGTTATTTATTTCTTTTTATATGTTTCATATTTAATTATTTAAAAATATTTATTGATGTCTATTTTAATCATTTTGTTCAATACATTTTCCATCATTTCAAAAGTTAAGCAATTTTAATATTTGATTTATCAAACACCAAGTATTTTTTTCTTAAGTAAATTATTTCTTAAATTAAGCTATAAATAAATTATAACTTAAACAAAGCAATTCCAAACATATTAGAAGTCTTGATGGGCCAGGAGAAAAGCAACAAGGTTGTTATCATATGCAGCGAAGTTTCTTGCCACTGAATCATCCTTTGTGTTTTCGACCATTTTTCTTCCTGTCGACCATTTTTTTCCTTAGAAGAAAGCGAAGTTTCTCGCCTCTCTTCTTTTTCTTTTTTTCTTTCTTTCCCACTGAATCATCCTTTGTCTTTTTCGACCATTTTTCTTCATGTAGACCCCACACGCTTTACCTTGCGATCCCCCACAAAGTTTATATCACTTACTTTCGTTTTCGAAGAAGAAGGTGACAAAAAAACTTCTTGTGTGAGCAATGGTTGATGCAGTTGTCTCATTTGTGGTGGGAAGGCTTGGAGACTTTCTGATCCGAGAAGCAGAGTTTTTAGGATCAGTTAATAAAAAAGTGATGTGGCTGAAAGATGAACTGGAGTGGATGCAGAGTTACATAGCAAATGCTGAAGCAAAACAAATTGATAATCCTATGATACGAAAGTGGCTGTCTGACATCACTGAAATTTCTTATGAAATTGAGGATGTCTTAGACGAATTATTTCTCCAACTAAAGCCAGGATGGTTATCCTCCATGTCTTCTTTTATCAAAAGCAAAAAGCTGCATGGAACAGGGAAGAAGATTGAAGAGTTCCAAATTAGAATCAATGATCTTTCTCGCAGACGGGAATTATACGGACTCCAAGATTTAGATCATGGGAAGACGGAAGGCCAGAGCAGTAATACTACACTTGGAAGATTGAAACAACTGAGAAGAGTCACCTCTTTTACGGTTGACGAGAAAGTTATTGGCTTTGAAGATGAGGCTAACAATTTGTTGGCTAAACTTCTTGACGAAGAGCCACGTCGTTCTGTAATTTCAATCTATGGTATGGGTGGTTTGGGCAAAACAACTCTTGCTAAAAAACTTTACCATACCGATGATGTCAAGATGAAGTTCAATCGTCGTGCTTGGGTATCTGTGTCTCAAGATTACAACACTCATGATCTTTTTATAAGAATCATCCATTCTTTTGGGTTCACAGATTTTACGACAGAGGAGCTAAAGAACAAGTGTGAAGAAGAATTGGAGCGTTATCTTTATGGATCGTTGCGAGGACGCTCATACTTGGTGGTGATTGATGATGTATGGCAAAAAGAAGCTTGGGAAAGCTTAAAAAGAGCCTTTCCAGACGGTGAAAAAGGAAGTCGAGTCATTATCACTACTCGCATATGGAAAGTTGCTGAAAGCTCTGATGAGAGAACTCATGCGTACAAACTTCGATTTCTGAGGTTAGATGAGAGTTGGCAGCTATTGTGTGAGAAAACCTTTGGAAACTCAGATGCAAATGATGTAGATGCAGAGTTGAAGACTCTGGGAATGCAAATGGTGCAAAAATGTGGTGGACTGCCACTCGTAATAGTTGTGCTGGGTGGGCTTTTATCTAGAAAGTCAAAGCTACAAGAGTGGAAACAGGTTCGTGATCACATTTGGCAAAATTTAAGGAATGATTCAATTCATGTCTCCTGCTTATTAGATTTAAGCTTCAATGATTTGCCTTATCAATTGAAATTATGTTTTCTTTATCTGAGCATTTTTCCTGAAGATTTTGAGATTGATGTAAGGAAATTGATACGACTATGGATAGCCGAATGTTTCGTACCACAAGAAAGGTATCAAATGCTAGAAGACATGGCCAATTGTAATTTCAATGAGCTGGTTGGCAGAAGCTTGATTCTTATAGAAAAAAGGAGTTGGGGGAGGGTTGCAACTTGTCGAGTTCATGATCTTTTGCGGGATCTTGCAATTCGAAAGGCAAAAGAGTTAAAACTTCTGCACATTTGCGACCAATTGAAACCTTCAACATGTGACCCTTCAAGTACATCAACGTGTCGACAGCAAGCTATCTATTCAGCGGCAGATCTTCGTCCGGCACTGCAAACATCAAATCCAAATATGCGTTCCATCTTGTTCTTCATTCCAGGGAAGGCTCTGAGGGTAACTATATTAAACTTTTCACTCGTGTACAATTTTAGGTTTTTACGGGTGCTCGATTTTGATGGTTATGATCAATGCTACTCTAATTTTTTATATAAAGGGATAGGAAAGTTGATCTATTTAAAGCATTTAGGTTTAAGGAAATTAGGTATCAATAAACTTCCATCATCAATCCTCAAGTTGAAGAGACTACAAACTTTAGATCTTTACAGTGATGGAGTGGAAATTGAGCTACCTAATAAGGTTTATAAGTTGCAAGAGTTGAGACATCTATTTGGATCACTTACAGGGCGTTTGCGGATTGATAGTTTGACAAAGCTTCAATCTCTCAAGTTTGTAAACAGTGGAAGCTGGAGTAAAATCAATTCTGAAAAGTTGGTTAATCTTCGAGAATTGTCAATTTATTCGAAATTGAGTACTTCAGAAGCAAAGGTTTTTCGTTTTGATACAGTTGTCAAACCACCAAGACTTGAACAACTATCTGTTACATTATGCGCCGGTGATTCTTTTGGATCACTACAACCATTATCTTCTTGTTCCAATCTCATTGATTTGAGATTGTACGGGAATATAGGGAAACTACCTGAAGACATAGATGTTGTCTTGCCAAATCTTGAATGTCTTTTGTTAAAGAATTCATGTCTCAAGGATGATCCGATGCCTCTATTAGGAAAGTTACCAAGCCTAATGATTCTTTACTTGGACTGCAACTTTTTCTATGGAAAGAAAATAGTGTGCAGGGCACAGAGTTTTCCTCGACTTGAACTTCTAAAACTTGGTATGGACGATCTGTTGGAGGAGTGGCAAGTAGAGGAAGGAGCCATGCCGAAACTGAGAGGCTTGCGCATGCCACGAAACACCTGTTTGAGAATTCCTGAAAGATTGAGATCAATTCCCCGGCCAGCTGAATCGGAATTCGAAACAGGGGAATTTTACTGGTTGTAAGCTCATTTAACAGAATAAGCAGATGTGTTAACTTGTCTCAGACTCTCAGCATTGTGTGCAACTTCTTCAATTTTTTGTGTATTTGTATTGTTAAGATGTTTTGCTTATTTGAAATTCCTTTTGTATTCATGTTTGCATTTTCTCTCTTAGGGTTGCATTCTTGCAAGTATTTTATTCTCTCTAGATTAGTTTCATTATATTGCCATCGGTAAGGTTCGTTACGTAGCCGACTAGGTGTAAATTTTAATAAATTATTCTTAGTGCCTCCAAGGTTTCTCGTAAAGATTTATATATGCTAATTATTAGGTGTCCCTTAATTACAACTCCAAGAGTAGTTTCACTTATGTTTGGCACTTTATCAAATTTGATAAGTGATAGACTTCATGATTGCTTTCTTTGCTTATTAAAATCTTAGAAGAACAGAAAAATGTTCAGTTTCTTTCTTACATTGAAGAAGACTCATCGTTCTATGATCAATTTCTACATATACTTTTCTATATGATAAATATCAAAGAAGATATAAAAAATTTGTAATTGATGGTGTGATTTAATGAAGGGAAGACTGTAACTTTTTTGGATCATAAACATCAAAATTCTTGTTTGGCCAAGCCCTGGATATCACAAAACTGCTAATTACCCTCAGATTCCCTCTCTTTCGTCACCAACTTCCCGATTTAAAATTTCAACAGGTGATGCCAACTACTGAAAACCCAGGGATGATAAACAACAACAATAACTTCTGTGAACAAGCAATGTTGAGTCATGTTTTTTTTTTTTGCAAACAAACCATCTTAGATCCCTGCTACTCACCTTTTTTTTAACAGAAACAAAAATTTTATTGACAAAAAAGTGAACAAGCAAAAACAAAAAAATATTATTTTTTATCTTAGATTCTACTACTAACTTAATCATCTTTAACTTTTGGAATCACGTCTAAGAAGGCAGAGGGGTTAAAGAACATGTTTGAAGAAGAATTGGAGCGATATCTTGATGGATCTTTGTGATTATATGGGAATTTAAAGAAACTACCTGAAGACATAGATGCTGTCTTGCCAAATCTTGAATGTTTTTTGTTGAGGAATTCGTGTCTCAAGGATGATCCGATGCCTCTATTAAGCAAGTTATCAAGCCTAATAATTCTTTATTTGAACTTCAACCTTTACAATGGAAAGAAAGTAATGTGCAGGGCATTGTGTGAAGAGTCTTTCTATCTCAACTAAATAGGGCGCTGTGATACTGTATGCCCGATCATTGGCTTGTATTTCCCCACTTGGCGTTGATACCTTAGCGAGGTGTGCCCTACTAAACTAGAGTTTCGCCACTGCCACTAAGTCACATTGGGTGGTGTATCTTGTTGAAAAAGTCCATACAATCTAGGTTACTAAATCATTAATTTTCATAAACTAAGGTTTTAAAAAGGTGGTCTCTATAATTAATTTCATAATCTTGAGACATAAAAATCTTATGGGAGATTTCCCAAAAACTCCCTAAATTTTGATCATTTGTAGCATGTATTTTTTGTATATACTTTGAACTAAAACAAGAAAATCTCAAAACTTAATCAAAATATAAATTTGGGTTATTTCCAAAAAACCTAAAAGAATAATCCTAAACAACCTTAAAGAAACAAACCTTGCCGATAGAAGAAAATTCCTAAATATACCTAAAAACAAAAAAAAAAGCTTAAAAATGGAGGGCAAAACCACATTTTTTTTTTTGGAATTGATGCAAGAGACATTGTTGAAGATCTTATTGAAGATTTAATGTTTTAAAAATATTCATGTAATTAATACAAATTATTTTATTTCCATTTATTATATATTTATTATTTAAATAGATAGTTAATTATTTTATGATTTGATTTTATTAAATCAAATCTAATTTCCTTATTAGATCGGTTTGTGATGTTCTAGGATTCTAGTATTTTAAATTTCCATTTATGATGTTTTAGGATTCTAGTTTATTACTTTCCTAATTCTTTTAGGTTTTTAGTTTTCCTATTTTATGGCATTGTAACCTAGCATGGATTTTAGTTTTTGATGATTAATAAACATTTTAGAGAGAGTATCTCTTTTTATCCAAATTTCGGTTCATTTGCGAGGGTCAACGAATTTTGAAGCCTATTATCCTAGTATCCGTGTGTGAATCAACATATAATAATAGGTTTCGCTTCTGGTATTCATGCACAATGGATTCGAATGAATTACCCGTCTATTTATCAATTATTGTTTGTGTGATTTTTCTACTGCATCAAAAATCCACAATGCTTTACAAGGTAAATACCTAGTAACTTCTGTATACATAGATCCTGTACATGTCGATATGGTTCCAAAGAATATGGACTCAAAACTGACATCGTTTTCCCCTCTTGCAATTAAATAAATTACTTGAACATCAAGTTAGCAGTAACAGAGAACATTACCTGAAAGAGCTAATGAGAAATTGCATAAAACACAACCAGATTAAAGCTTGCATGAGTCATACAGCATAGCTTTCAAACCAAATATCTCTTTTGAATTCTGATGTAGAACAGGTGGCGGAGTCCTTCATGGCTTTGATGGACCAATGAAAATTCAAGCATAAATGATTTCTATTAGAGCTGGCGACGGAGTCGAAATGGTGTGAAACTTTCATGGTTGAACGAATCGACGAGGTCTACAATATACACTGCCTTTGGCGGTGATGCATGACCTTTTTCTGTTAAATTCCATTATTTAAGCCCCGTAATTACCATTTTTGCTATTTTAGGGAACTTTTGTTTTGGTAATAAGTTGAGTTTTACAAATTAGAATCGTCTACCGCCAATTCTGCCTTGATTTATGACTTTAGTATTATTTGTTTCCTCTATTATCTCAATTTTGCTATTTTTAGTAATTTTCCCTAAATTAGGCTTGTTTCCTCGTTCAAAAAGGATTATGTTTCGTTTATTTTAAATAGGCTTGTAAGCTGAAAGACAAATAAACTTTTATCTAATAAAATTCATAATTTCTTTTAACAGTTTTCCTCTTTTCTGGTGGATTCCGGTTTATCTTGGAACAGAGACGTTGGTCTTATTTATTCATTGTTTCACGCTGCGTCAAATTCTCATTCATTGGGGGAGGGATTGATCTAAATTTATATGGAATTCTCAACTTAGAGTTGTCAGGGATGTCAAGCCTCTCAGCCTTGGCTTTGCTCCTTCCTCTACTTGCCACTCTTCTAATTTATCGTCCTCTGCAATCTTTAGAATTTCAAACCGACGAAAACCTTGTGCACTGCAAAATAGTTTCCTACCACTATAAAATCTGAAGCCTAAAAACAGGATCATTAGGCTATGTACCATCTCTAATGAAGGCATCAGATCAACCTTGAGACATGAATCCTCTAACAATAGGCATTCGATATTCGGCAAGATATTATGAATATCTTCAGGTAGTTTCTCTGTCTTCCCATATAATCTCAAATCCATGAGATTTTAACAATCATTTAACGGTTTCAGTGATGTGAAACAATTATTAAAGTCTAGTTTAACCACCAATTGTTCTAGTCTCTCTAGTATGGAAATAGAATCAAAACGAAATTTGTTCGATGCCACTAGCCCACAAATCCACGGTTCTCGAAGATTAACCAACTTCACAATATTAATACTACTCCAAGTATCACTCCAAACAAACTTGAGAGTTTGAATCTTTGTCAAACTATCCATCTCCAAATGCCAAAGAAAGTATGTATTCATTCCTTCAACTTGAAAAATTCATTAAGTAGCTCAACTAACGTCGTACCTGAACTGAATAGGTCTAAAGTTTGTAATCTCTTCAAGCCGTGCCAAACATGGGACAAGAACAAATTATCTCACGTTGTCATGTCCCGTCCCGCGTACCAGCAAACACACCCTAACTATTGACTCCACGCACTCACCCGTAGAATGGCTTAGACACCCACACCTAAAGCAATGATTCAGTAGCCTCTTGTGTCATAGAATCATCACTGTCTCCTCGACGTCTTTGACCACTACTAAATGAGCACTCGCAATAGTACGGAGCTGTGCGAATAGAACAATGATAAATAAGATTCGTTCCACATGGATTGATGAATTGATTACCACAATTGATTGATTAAACTACTATTTAGACAAGCAATGATTTGACGATTGAATTACACTACTCAAAATTATCTAAATTAAACTACAACTATGATGCAATTAATGACACTAAACAAGCAAGCAAACAAACTCAAACACATGGTTATAAATATGTGAATGAGGTTAAGACCTTTGGATCCACTTATCCAATTCTCATCAATTTTAGACACATCATTGAAATAAAATATGCAAGTGTGTATGTAGATTCGTGATACTCTCAATTAGTCTCAAGTGATAAAGACAATATTTATATGCACCAACAACCTATTTTCTCAATGGTTATCAAAACTACATACAAATTCATTCATTTTTATGGCACACAAATGAATCCTAGAAGCTAGCATCGCATATCTCTATCTTACAAACTCCTATCACTCATTTCATCGAGCATGTTGTGTGCTTCTCCTCTCGGTGCTTCACACAACAACCAAACAATTACCAAATGCTAGCTACACACTTAATAATGATTAAGAACATGAAATAAATATACATAACATAAGCAATAGTGATAAAGTAATGGCCTTTATTGATGATTTATGGAAAATGTTTCATCCTGGCCTTAGCCAAGATGGATTTAGTTCATATTACAAGAAATGGCTACAAAATGTATGATTTTTATGCAAGCCATAACAAGATACAAGTGATAAATGAAAGAGAGAAAGGTTAAGAATAAACTAAGTGTAGATGTCCTCTCTCTTGGTTGGTTGAATGTGCTTGACTTGTTCCTTCTCTCTATGCTCCTTTGTATGCTCCAAGTTTGGGTTTTGATGGTGGGTAATGGTAGGAAAGTTAGATATTTGGTGTTTGGTGAAGTGGATTTGAAGTTTGGATAATGGATTGAAGGTTTGATGTAGTGATTTTATGGGTTTGGAAGGTAAAAATGTGTTCTTGGAGTGTTTGGGATGTAAAGGGTTGTGCAAGAGGTGATGGGAAAAAAAGGGAAGTGAAGAATTTATAGTGTGTGGATTTTAAGGCACAAAACCCCATAAAGATCTGAGCTGGAGCACCTATGCGATGGTGCTGCGCTGGACGTCAAGTACACGAATAGCGGCGCACCTCTGCCTAGATTGCACTGGTCTAGCACCGGTTGTCAGGCGCACGACCAGCACTGAACGCCTGCCACAATCTCTTCTCTCTATCTTGAATTCCTCAGTTGCTCGTTTTCGCTCCAACATTGCTCAACTTTGCTTGATTTCCCCTGGATTGCTAAGGAAGCCTGCACAAGCTTATTAAACAGTAAAATATTAGGTTTTACCCGGAGACGGACTCAATTGATAAGAAATGAGGGCTACACCGAGTGTACAAAAAGGGCACTATCAGTCTCCCATTACATCAACCCTCAAGCACCGACGGAGGGGTTTCGCAACATCAACAACCATTCTTACCTTTAAGAAGTCCCTCGAGCATTCTCTAGACAGTCCCACATCGACACCCAAGAAATGATCAATCTCCTTTGTCATGCACAACAGAGGAACCCTATAGAATCTGTACCCAAAACTCGAAGCAATTGAAACTCATGTTATTAATATCCCCTTACCGGATGGCTCCACCAACACTATCAGGGCACCATCGAAAGTCCATGGACCCCCCCTGCCATGATCCGACACCGATCCTCCATGCTCTTAAATTGGAATTTAAATATGTTATGTGATACAAACTCAATTTCCACATCATGTTTCACCTGTCTTATCTTTTTCAACACACCAATAAACACATTGTTGTTCACCAATTTATTTGTTAACACTTTACCGACGAGACTCAAAGTGAGCCTTTGCATCCCCGCCGTCTTCAACCCTTCTTGCAGCCGGAGGACAAGCCCTTCTTTCTCCATCAAAGACATGTGCACACAGAGTTTCGCAATTTCATCAAATCGATCCCATTGCACTAAAATTTCAAATTAAACCTGAGGCACGAAAAGACCTCACACTCACTCTATGGATAGAGAGAAAACTCTAGAGGAGAGACTCAAACGAAAACTTTCTTGGCAACTTTCAATTGGGTTCACATCACATCTCATATATTTTAACTTCCTTGTAACTACCTGGAAACTTTTAATTGGGTTCTTCCTTGCGATAACTTTTTGGAAATTTCATGCAAATGGAAAGTTCTTGCAAGAAGCATGTCATTAATATGCAAATAATCAGAGGAGATGAGTGGTATACTCTTCGGATTTTGATTCTCTCCTCATAGTGTCTCACATTGTCCAAACTTTCATAATCAATTAACACGTGTCTATTGAGCAAATCAAAGACATGGATTAATTCTATATTTTGACAAAGTAAAGATAAAAAAATTAATAGAATTAATTCACGCAATTGATTTTCTTAATAGAAAGGTGGCAATAGATTATGAATTTGAAGACATTTAAGACGAAGAGATGATCCAAATCGGTTTTAAAAAAATCTTAAATTATTTTCCTCATGATAAAAGGAAACTAACCTTGCAGTTTACTTTATAAAATGAGATTTGTTTCATGGTATTTGGGAACTGCATATACATTTGGACTTTTACAAACAACCTTTCAATCCAATAGAACTCATTTGCTCAAATTTGTTCTGAGATCAGGTATCCTTCTGAATTCATCACCTTATGTGTCCATCCAAAAATTCATAAGTTTTATTGGATAATAATTATTTATTGTATTCCAAACTTCATCACATTAGTAAATATTTTATTTTCTTTATGTTTTCCTGTTCATCTCCATCTTGATCTCTCACTCTTGTTTCTTTCTTCTTCACCCAGCTCTCTCTCTTCTATACATCAAGGCTCCGTTTGGTGCGTATGATTGGATTGGATAGGATTGAGATGAGACTAGGATTAAATGAGATTGAATTGGATTGGACTTGACTAAATTAATACTATGCTGTGTTTGGAGAAACATGGGATTGGACTAAATTAATACTATGTGTTGTTTGGTGAAATATAGGATTGGACTAAATATAATGATATTTTAAATTTGATAATATTTTGAAATTGAATAATAAATTATTGAAATATTTTTTTGAAGAAAATAAATGTTTTAATTTATATATTATTAAAGTAACAATATCCAAAAATATTTTTAAAATAAAGATTTATATTATTTTTAAATAAATTTAAATATTTGTCAATTTTATAATTTGTTTATATAGTAAAATAATTTTCTAAAAAAATATAAATATTGGTGGGATTACGGTGGGTCCAACGGGTTTAGATTCTTCAATCCAGTAGGGGGAATTATAATTGAAATAATCTCAATCCCTAGTAATCGAATGAAAATTGAATAACAAATTATTGAAATAATTTTTTCGATAAAATAAATATTCAAATAACAATATTTAAAATTTATTTTAATTAAAAGCATAGGTTTATTTTTTGATTTTTTAAACAATTTTAAAATTTTAAAATTTTTTTACATTAATTTATTATTAAATTATTTATATATTTAAAAAAATATAAAAAATAAAAATAAAAAAGGGGGTCTAGGCAAGATTAAATACAAACCCACTAAATTGATGGGTTTGCACAATCCTACCCATCCAAGATTGCAAAAGCAATAAAGTGGGCCCATTGTATAGGATTATCCAATCCTATGGTGGCCCCAAATATTGGACAGGATTACAAATATTATCGATGAAAATACATGAAAGTTCAGCAATCACAAAACAAAAAACATGAAGAAAATACATTAAGGTCCAGCAATCAAATTACTCGAACATCAAATGAAAGTCAAAAACTGCAAGGCCCAATTATTTATTTTTCCTTGGGCCAATATGGCCCAAGGATTATTTGGTGGCCTAAGGATTATTTAGTTAAAAATAAAATAAAATAAGAGGATAATTGAAACACAGCACTGAGCATGCAGCTATCTGCTTGGACAACAAAGGCAGCTGTGTGTGTTATTAAAAACACAAAACAACAGTTGAAGAGATAACATGAAAGAAGAGAATAGAAAGTAGATCAGAGATAGAAAGAATTAGAATCGAACAGAAGAAAAAAAGAAATAGAAGAAGAAAAGGTAAGAGAAGGGAGAAAGAGGAAAAGAAGTCTGAGGAAGCGGAAGAACCGAGCATACTTGGTCCGAATTAAAGCTTAAAACCTAAGTTGTGAGTGGAAAAGTTTCTGGCTTTTTTCTCAACTTAAACCTCTGTTTTAGTTTTATGTTTAAGATGGTTTGTTTGTAAATCATATTTTTATTTTTTTTTATTTTATATTTTTGAATTACAACAATTGCCAAGACCATGAATTATGCTCTACTAACACAGTCCAGATTACTATTCCCACAATTAGAGGAAAGGGCACCCACAATTAAGGTGGGACAATGAATATATGTATATATACATGCATGTCATGGGCGTTGAACCGTGGTGATAGAGTCTCACATTGGAGAGTCACACTACATTAGCAAGAGACCATTGACGGAAATTATATTCCCTAAAACCTAAGTACTTCAAATGGATCAACTTTCCTATCTTTTTTTGAAAGGCAATTATATTCCATAAAAAGGTCAAGGCCAAGAGCCAACAACCAGAACTACCAACCCAAAGACCCAGCAGAACAAAACAACCCAAAAACACAAACAGAGAGGAAAACAAAGCAAGAAACAGGGGAAACAAAAGCTGGGCAAAGCAAGCCAAGAGGACCGAAAACCCAGAAGAAAAACCACGAAACCAGAAGCATCTGAAAACAACCAGACATCACTCCAGGTTACCACATTTCCACCAGTCCCTAAGCCTTTTATCTCTTTACTAAAAGTCCTACCCACATGTCTTTTATTTCCTCCATTAGATCCCACCAATACCCACATGGGGTAAAAGAACAAAAGGAAGAGCAAACTTGGATTCGATTGTTGCAGCCACAAACAATTTTTTTGCGCTTAATAAATAGCATCTCGTCGACTAGATGATGTAACTAAAGGGTCACCCATTGAATGCTTCATTTGGTCATATTTGTAAAGAAAATTTAATTCCCTTGGCCATCAAATTACAACTTCAATCAATCTCTTCAGCAGGTTTCATCAAAGCAGAAAATATACATCAAGTCTAAGCAATCAAATTACAGAAATCATCGAAGAGATTACATTAAGGTTTTAGAAATCATATTACAAATATTATCGATGAAAATACATGAAAGTGTAACAATCACATCACAAAAACATGGAAGAAAATACATTATGGTCTATAAATTAATTAAATTACTAGAACAACAAATTAAAAGTGAAAAACAGAGAACATTACCTGAATGAGAAATTGCATAAAACACCACAAAAAGCATCAGGATCAGAAATGACATTGCTCCTTCCTCATTCTCATTCAGCTGGGGGAGGGATTTCTCTCAATCTTTCTGAAATTCTCATCTTGGAGTTCTCAGGGATGGTCAAACCTCTCAGCTTTGGCATTGCTCCTTCCTCTACTTGCCACTCTTCTAACCCATCGTCGTCATCAAGCTTTAGAATTTCAAGTTGAGGAAAACCTTGAGCACTGCAGAATAGTTTCTTGCCACGGTAAAATTCGGAGCCTAAATTAAGAATCATTAGGCTTGGTAGCTTCTCTAATAGAGGCATTGGATCTTCCTCAAGACATGAATACTTTAACAATAGGCATTCGAGATTTGGCAAGACTTTATGTATGTCTTAGGCAGTTTCATCTTCCCATGTAATCTCAAATCCATGAGATTTGAACAATGAGTTAGTGGTTGTAGTGATTCGAAACAATAATTACGGTTTAGTTGAACCATTAAATGTTCAAGTCTCTTTAGTTTGGCAATAGAATCAAAACAAAAAAATCTTCTTCCCGTTGTTGACACCAGATTATTATTAATCCTCAATTCTCGAAGATTAACCAACTTTTCAGTATTAAGCATAATCCACAATTTACACTCAACATATTTGAGAGATTGAAGCTTTGTCAAACTATCTATCTGCAAATCCCTTGCAAATATTCCATATAGATGTCTTAATTCCTGCAACTTAGAAAATTCTTTCGGTGGCTTAATAGAATTCGAAAATAGGTCTAAAGTTTGTAGTCTCCCCAGATTAAAAATTGACTGTGGAAGATTAATGACAGATGATTTCCTTAAACCCAAGTACTTCAAATGGATCAACTTTCCTATCTCTTCACTCAAAGTTCCACCAGACACCTTGAAACCATCTAGCTTGAGCACTCTTAGAAACCGGAACTCAGTGTACATATCTCTTATTTTCGTCGTTATATCATGCTGATAACCATATCGGTCAAAGAGCAAAAGAGACCGCAAGCTTGGATTCGATTGTTGCAGCCACAAACGATTTTCTATCCCTGAATAAACAGCTCCACGCCGACACGATGATACAACAGAAGAATCACCTGTTGAATGCTTTATTTGGTCATAAATGTAAAGAAATTTTAATTCCCTTGCCTTTTCAATTGCGAGTTCCCGCAAAAGATCATGGACTCTACAAGTTGCAACTCTCCCCCAACTTATTTTTCCTATTTGAATCAAGCTTCTATTTATCAACTCATGGAAATAGTCCTTGGCCACGTCTTCCATTTTTTTCCAATTTTCATCTATTGATATGAAACCTTCTGCTACCCATAGTCGTATTAGTTCATCTACGTCGATCTCAAAATCTTCAGGAAAAAGACTCAAGTAAAGAAAGCAAAGCTTTAATTGATAAGACAAATCATTGAAGCTTAAAGTAAATAAGTGGGTGATATGAATCGAACCTTTCTTCAAATCTTGCCAAATGTGATCATGTACCCCCTAATACAATTATTGCAAGTGGTAGACCTTCACATTTTTGCACCATCTCAATTCCCAGAGTCTTCAATTCCTCTTGTACATTGTTTGCATTTGGTTTTCCAAAGGCTTTCTCACAGAATAGTTGCCAACTCTCGTCAAATGTTAGAAAACGAAGTTGATGGACATATGTTCTCTCGTCTAAACTTTCAGCAACTTCTTTACTGCGAGTAGTGATAACGACTCGACTTCCATTGTTGCAATGTGCAGGAAAGGCTCTTTTAATGCTTTCCCAAGCTTCTTTCTTCCATATATCATCAATCACAAATAAGTAGGAGTGTTCTTGCAAAGATTCATGAAGATAACGTTCCAAGTCTTCGTTACCCATGTGCGGTAGCTCCTCTGTTTTCACAGTTGTGAACCCAAAGGATCTTATAATTCTTATAAGAAGATCATTAGTGTTGTAATCTTGAGACACACACACCCAAGCATGACAATCGAACTTCCTCTTGACATGAAGGTGGTGGTAAAGTTTTCTAGCAAGAGTTGTTTTACCCAAACCTCCCATACCATAGATAGAAACTACAAACCGACGTCTGTCCGGGTCAAAAAGTTTAGCCAACAATTGGGTAGTACCATCTTCATGGCCAACAACTTTCTCTTCAATAGAGAACGAGGTGGTTCTTCTTAGTTGTGACAATCTTGCAAGAGAATTGCTGCTGTTTCCCTCCCCATTGTTACTGGAACTTTCGAGTTTGTACAATTCTCGTATACGTGGGAGATCATTTATTCTCTTTTTCAGCCCTTCAATATCCTTCCCTAGGTCTCGCAGATTCACCTTTTCCCTGCATTTTATACAACAAGACATGGAAGGAAAGCATCCAGCTGACATTATTTTTTGATGTACTTGGAGAATGAATTTATCTATGACATCCTCAACATCATAAGCAATTTTGGTGACGTCATTGAGCCACTTTCTTACAATTGGATCATCATTTTGTTTTTCTTCTGCACTTGCGATGTAACACTGCATCCATCCCAGTTCATCTTTCAGCCACTGCAATTCTTCACTAACTCTTCCCAAGCAGACTGCTTCTTCGATGAGAAAGTCTCCAAGCCTTTCCAACGCAAATGATACAACTGCATCAACCATTGTGATTATTTCTCTCTTTTTGTTTTTCAGAAAAATATGTTGAAGCCGATTTTCAGAAAATGATCATATCTGTTTAACAACTTAAATTTTAGACAGTTTTATGATAAACCACAAAATGTGTGAAAGAAACAATATTCCCCACAAATAATTGAAGCGTGTGAGGTCCATTAATATATATTATATTGTTATGCATTAAATGAAAATATCAAACGGCCGAGCATAGTTTGAGAGAGAGAGAGAGAGAGAGAGAGAGAGAGAGAGAGAGAGAGAGAGAGAGAGAGAGAGAGAGAGAGAGAGAAGAAAAGAAAAGAAAAAGAGAGAGAGAGAGAAGAAAAGAAAATGAAAAAGAAAAAAAAAATAGTCATGTACTTTTGGATTCATTTGAATACTTTCTAACAAGTCACAACTTCTTTTTGGAATTACATAAAAAATAATAATAATAATAATTAAAAAAAAAAATCCTTATCTGAAAATTTGAACTACAATATTCTCTTGATGAGTAATGCAAATGGAAAGTGCATCTTTCGCCACATCACTATTGTTTTTACTGCCCCTAATAACACTGCTTCTTGGATGAGAAAGTCTCCAAGCTTTTCCATCACAAATGAGACAACTGCATCAACCATTTTCACACAAGTTGTTTTTTTTTTTTTTTTTTTTTTCTTTCTTTCTTCTAAAGTAAGAGATGCTAAACTTTGATGGGGATCACAAGATAAAGCGTGTGGGGTCAACAGGAAGAAAAAAGGTCGAAAATGACAATGGATGAATTAGTTGGAAAGCAAGTACGAAAGAATAAACCACAAGGCGGGGTTGCCTTGGTGGTCCAGGGCTTAGGATGAAACCCAAGTCCTTGGTTCAACTCCTGGCAATTCTCTTGAGACCAGCCCTTAGGGCATTAGTCAGTGTAAGGATGAGCTTGAGGCACAGATGACTCCCAGTTCAGCAGTTCGATTCCTACCTAGGCGAAGGCAAATTCTGATTTACCTGCTTTCACGCAGTTGAAGAGGACAAGTGGATAAGTGCCTGGATGAAGTCTAGGATCGTCAATAAAAAAATAAAAAAATAAAAAAAAAGGTGGTTCGGGGTTTCCTATTTGTTATACTCCACAAACCAACAAATAGGTCATGGCGTGTCACGCAGTTGGGGTCTTGGGGAGGATAGACGGATATCCTTGATAGAAAGGATATCCAAAAAAAAAAAAAAAGGTACGAAAGAATAAAAGAAGATAGCTGAGTTTTTTTTTTGTTTTTGTTTTTGTTTTTGTTTTTGTTTTTTTTTTTTTTTTTGATACCATTTACATAAATATTCAATTCTATATTCCCAATCAAATTGATAAACATTAATGATATGTTATCTCACTTAATTGCTACATGATTTAGTGTGAATTTAATTGTCTTATCAAATATAGGTATGCAAGTTGGTATACAGTACTCAATGCATGAATTATTTGTTGGTTGACAATAATGGTAGGCTGACAGGACTGAAATTTCTCCAACATTAATATAAATAGGAGGACTAAGATAGCTATGTGACATAGATTTTGCATAAAATAGGCTACAAGCCTAGCTACAAAACTTGCATAAAATATATTTTGTAAAGACGTGGTTAGCCTAGTGATATATCCCTCACACCTACACTCGAATTTATAGGTTTGAGTCTCTCTCCTTCCCCAAAAACCTCAAATTATTATAATATATATATATATTTAAAATAGTAATAAAAGAGTGTAAGCTACAATTTCTAAATTAAAAAGAATATTTAAGATAATGTGTTTTAATATATATATATATATATATATGTCTAATGTTAAATGCCTAAATTTTGAAATTTACTGCAAGATAAAATTCGTATCAACACCACGGTTAGAATAGTCTAGCTCTTGTGGCTTTATTTTACATCCAAATTGGAGAATATTGAATGGATTCATATTTTGTATATTCTTCCTTGCAACATCTATGCTCCTAACGCTAGCATCCAACTACAATCATGGAGACTGCACAAGGAGTTGGCATCCCTCTATAAATAGATCAGGCTTATGTGTTTTAGTTTTATGCACGAGTTCTTGTAGACATTGATTTAACTTCGAATCAGCTATCCTTTTTGAATTTGGAGAGAGATAACCATAGAGGTTTATCTGTAGATGTTATATATGAAAATCTTCCAGAGAAATATATAAAGTATAAAGCTTTTGGTCATGACCCTACTAGATGATACCAAAATGACAAGGAGATTAATTCTAACAAAGGTCGATCGCGATCAAGAAATCCACAGCAAACCTATCGGCCTATCACGAAAAACAACACCACTAGTATGGCTAGTGGTATAGAATACATAATTTAAGATCAAAGATGTGATGCCGTAAACAGTGATTTTTCAGGCCTCCATGATAGAAAGGTTGTTGTGGAGGAACAACCTTGGAAAACAGTCCTACAAAATCAAGAAACAATAGAAGAAGAGAAAATTGTGCAGATTCAAAAATTTTAAAATCCTGTAATTAATGTAAAAGACAAAAAATGTAGCATCCAATTATCTCCACATTTATTTGTATTAAACGTGATTGATACTCAGAAAGTGAATCGATAAACAACAATCAATTTTGAAGTTGACAAATTTGGGTTTCAAGAAGTTGACCCAATTTATGAATGGCGGTTTCTGGTGACAAATAACACATTTAATGCACTTGCAGAAGATCAGGATCTAATTGATAGTTTTTCACCAATTTATTTTCAAACAGATGAACAATTTCCTAATCAAGATGTAGGAATTAATGTTAATATCTCCAATGATTTTAATACCAAATATTTAAATTTGGAAGATAATAATGATAATACTCAATATTCTCTAGAGAATATTTTTATTAATACCATGGTGATTCTTGACAATCCAACTTCCAAAAATTTTATCAGCAAGTTTTGGATGAGATTTCAAGAGAGGAAAGATTAATTTGTAGAATATATGAAAAGACCAAGATATTCATGCTTCAAATTCTAATCATATTACAGTAGATTCCTTGTTTGACAATAATTGGGTCGACTTGTCTTGATAAAAGCAGTGATTTCAAGCATACCCACATGCTTCTTATCAGTTTTCAAAATGCCTGTGGGGGTCGCCCAAAGCGTTGAGAAGCTTCAAAGAATTTTTGTGGGGGGATGGTGTTGTGGAAAAAAAGTAGCATGCAGTGAAATGGACTGAGGTGTGTAAAGATAAGAAGGAAGGTGGCCTTGGTATTGAAAAGATTCTTGACAAGAATAGGGCAATGTTAGCTAAATGGATTTGGCGATTTGGTAGAGAGGAGAATGCTTTGTGGAGGAGTGTGGTGTGCTCTAAATACATAATTAATATTGGCTCGTTATTCTGGGCTTGGAAGGGAACTAAAGATGAGTCTTTCTTTGTTAAGTCCATCAAGAGTCTTTTGAGTGAGGGATCTCGGTCAGCTTGTGTGATTAAGAGCAGGTTACTTCCAGTGATTGGCAATGGGGAAAGAGTAGATTTTTGGACGGACTTAGGTGTGGATGATAGACCTCTCAAGGAGGCGTTCCCGAGAGTTTTTACGCTTGCTGTCAAAAAGAGTGGGGTGGTTTCAGAGTCCGATAGTTGGTGTGGTAACTGTTGGCGTTGGTCAGTTCCTACAAGAAGAGCGTTATTTAATTAGGAAATTGACCAATGGAATTGCTTTACTTCTTTTTTGGCTTGTATCCCCATGCGTAGATATGTTCCAGATACGATTGGTTGGGCTGCAAACTCAAATGGAATGTTCACTATAAAGTCCTTTCGTAAAGAATTGGGAAGCACTATGCTTTGCACAGAGAGTGTCCCGAATCTGATATGGTGAGGGTGTTGCCACCCTAAGATAGAAATGTTTTTGTGGCAATTATGGAAAGGGAAGGTGCTCGTGAAAGAGGTGCTTAGGCGCTTTGGGATGGCTTAAATGGTGGAGTGGGATTGCCCTCTTTGTTCTAAGGAAACGAAGACTATTGATCATCTCTTCTTGAACTGTTCATGGGTTGATTCTCTATGACGGCGTAGCATGTCTTGGTGGGGGATTTGTTTCGGCGCTAATCTGACGGTTAAAGAATGGTTTAAGAGCTGGACTGGCCTTTGCCTGACTCCCAAACGTGAGAGCGTGGTCCTCATTGTTTTGTGCAGTTGCTTGGACCATTTGGGAGTCATGAAAACAACTTTTGTTTGAAGGAAAACAGTCAGCGATCGAGCAGGCAGCTGAGATGGTTAAATTCTGTCTAGTTTGGTGGTTCAAACACCTTGGAAAAGGTACGGTGTATTTTGTGGAAACCTTGATGCACAATGTGAGTGAATTTTGTGTTGAAACAAATACTTCAAAAAAGTTAAAAATTAAAGATTGGATTCCTACTTCAAACGACTCCCTCGAGTTCAATGTTGACGGCTCTTCAAGAGGTAAACCTGGGCATTCGGGCATTGGTGGGGTTTTGAGAGATGCGAATGGGAAAGTCTTTTGCCTCTTCTCCCTTTACACGGGGATTTCAGACTCAAATGCAACAGAAATAGGGGTTATACATAAAGCACTTTAGCTTTGTTAGTCGAATTTGTCTTTTCAAGGCCGGAACATTTCATTGGTGAGTGATTCAATGGTGGTTGTTTCATGGGTTAATAATGGAGACTTTGGGAACATGTAGCATATCAAGACCATTATGGACATTCGGAGCATTATCAACTCAACTGATGGAATGGAAGTGGTCTTTGACTCAAGAATCTATAATTCCTTCGTGGATAGTTTAGCTAAGATGGGTTCAAGTTTGTCAGGGGATTTTGTGGAATGGGGGGATTATTGATTTTTGTTTTTTGCTGTGGCTTTTGTCCTGTGCTGTTTCCACTGGTGCTTTCTTGTCTGGGCTGTTTTTGTGTCTTGCTCTGTTTGTGCCTCTCCCTCTGTTGTTGGAGGTGTTGCAGTTGTGTCCTGTTTTTGCTGGTTGGTGGTGTGGGTGTTGTTTCTTGTTTGTGTTGGGTTTGGCTCAGCCTTTTTTAATAAATTGCCTTTTCAAAAAATAATAATAATAATAATAATTGGATTCTCGTGGTGACCAAATCGAAAAGAAAAATGAAGCCAACTTTTAAGATTTTATCTGATTCCAAGTCTCAAATGAGTAAAGGAAGTTCTAAAACCCTTCATGTAGCTGAGACTAAGATTTGCTCTAGTTCTACGACTTTAGCGGCCCAAGCAGAATTAAGTTTTGTCGCTAATGGGGACACACATATTAAGGCAAAAAGGAATGATTTTGTTAGTCTGATTCATTAGGTTCAGCCAGTATGCCTTTTTAGATTAATGTGTTTTAGACTTTTAGGGCATGTGCACCCCTCCACTTCTGTTTTTCTTTTCCCTTTTTAAATTTTTTGTTTTTTTTTTTAAAAAAAAGGATACATAATATATATGTGAATTTTTTTTTTTTTTTTTTTTTGAAGTGTAATATTTTATTCAAACACGCCACAAACAGCAGCAAAAACAAACACCATAAACAAAGAGGAGCCGCAGAAACAAAGAACCACAACAGGTCCAGAGAGAACAAAAGACAAACAGACCCCAAGCAACACCCCCAAGCAACTATTATTCTTGTGATGTTTTTTTTTTTTTTTTTTTTTTTTTTTTTTGAAGTTAATATAAGTGTTAAGTTGTATTATTCTAAGCCTCAGATATCTGGAAAACATATATTTTTATATTTACATTTTAATGTATTAAAGACAACTAAGAACAAGTAATTTAATAAATTCTTAAACCAAATTATTTAGTTATTAATAATATTTCATATTTTTATAAATATATAGATTTTTAAAAAATAGTACAATTTAATTTAAAAATTAATTTTTTATATACGTAATAATTTCATAAAAATGCAACCCATAGTGTATAAAACGATTTACGTAAAACTATGTTAAATACTTCATTGTAGCATAATTACATAGTATATTATATATATTATTCTAGTTTGCTAGATATCGAACATGAGAAGAGAAAAAAAAAATACGTCTCTATTCGGCAGAGCTCGTCATATAGTCATAATGATATTTGTCAACGGCTCTATACCACGTTAAGTTTTCGTATTGCATTTTTATGTTTCTATGAGAAATGTGCTGGTTCTTGAATTAGAATACGCAATGGAAATACGTCTAGGTGAATAACAAAAAATTCATCATCACTGACTATGCCTTGAAAACTTTGTTGCAATATCAATTTAATAAACAAAATATAAGAGGATAGAACGTACCCATGAGGATTGGCGATGAAACAATTTTTTTGTAACCACAATCTTCCAAGCCTAGCCTCCAACATTGATGAACAAGAGGAGTGGGCCTCTTATTCTTTTCTCTAGGTTTTCAGTGTTAAAACCCTAATAAAAAAAAAAAAGCCAGCTCCTTATTATTATTATTATTATATTTTATACGTATTTAAATAGTATCTCATTTTTATTTAATTAAAACAATTTTAATTAAAATAAAGTTGAATATTTATTTAAATCAAAATCTCAATCATATCAAGATTTGTAAAAACAAATCTTCTCCCTTCCATATAGAGAAATAGGGGTTCAAAATTTTTTGTCACTATTTGGAGGGGCTTTTGTGAGAATGTCACCGGTTTACTAATGTAAGTTTAAAAGGCACATATTTAGGTGACCAGACAAAAATACCCTCATTTTTGTCATTTTGCGTCTGAAGAGAAAAAAGTTGAGAGAGAGAGAACAGTGGAAAGAGAGACCTTGGGTGCAAGAAATCCGGTACTGAATCTCACGGGAAACCTGCCGGAGGTGGCGATACAGTCTTGAAATCGACGAGAAGGTGATATGATTTTCTGACGCGTTTTTGTTGTTGAAACTTTTATGTGCGTTTGATGTTGGATGTTCGTTAGACATGTATATTAGATTTGATTTGATTTGTTGTTGATTAGGTTTGTTTGATTAGGTTACGGTTTAAATTTATGAAAAAATTATGTTGAACACGATGAAGTTCTGGGTTTTCGAGCCTTTTCCGAGCTTTTCACATGTAATCCGAGCCTTTTCTGAGCTTCTCACATGTAATTCGAGCCTTTTCCTAGCAATTTGAATACGTTTATGCTATTTGAATCTCCGAGCCTTTTAAAACCTTTTCCGAGCCTTTTTTGAGCTTTGTCATATATAATTCGAGCCTTTTACAAGCAATTTAAATAAGCTTCTGCAATTTGAATCTCCGAGCCTTTCACACTGACTCCGAGACTTTTAAAACATTGTCCGAGACTTTTAAATAGTAATCCGAGCCTTTTAAGGAATATGAATAGGTTTCTAGAATTAGAATCTCCGAGCCTTTCCGAGCCTTTTCATATAGTGTCCGAGCCTTTTCATATAGTTTCCGAGCCTTTTCATATATTGTCCGAGCCTTTTCATATAGTGTCCGAGCCTTTTCATATAGTTTCCGAGCCTTTTCATATAGTGTCCGAGCCTTTTCATATAGTTTCCGAGCCTTTTCATATAGTGTCCGAGCCTTTTCATATAGTTTTCGAGCATTTTCATATAGTTTTCGAGCTTTTCATATAGTGTCTGAGACTTTTCATTTAGTGTCCGAAACCTTTCATTTTTATATTATTTATTTTATTTAACTAGATATATTTTTTTTTTATGTCAATATGCAGATGAGGAATCAACTAAAAGATTCGCTTAAAACTCTAGAGGAAGAAAGGTATTCGGGGAAAATAACTCGACATGACCATTTTGATGACCTTACAGATATCGACAACGCACTTAACAAGGTACCTGAACATCTTGCGGTCGAAGAACAACGTCGGTATACTGAGTCGTGTTTTGGACACCTCCTTCGGATGGATCGTGGGATGAAGTTTTCAGCTGGCATTGTACATCGGTTGCTTATTCGCGAGTTGCATCACGATGGGCCTGAAGATGAGATGAGATTTCTGTTAGGAAGGCATTCGGTCCGGTTCTTGAAGGTTGAGTTTTGTCTAATTACCGGATTGAAGTTCGGAGAACTTCCTGACACGTCGACCTATGATATGGTAAAAAATGGCATACACCAGCGGTACTTTGAGGGTCGAGATGAGGTCGAGTATGCAGAACTTAAAGCCGTTCTACGGATTGGTGTTTTTTCTAAGCAGTACGATGCGGTTAAGCTGTGCTTATTGTATATGCTTAACTGGATACTGATGGGGTTGGACGAGAGAGAGAAAGTTCCAGTATGGCAGTTTCGCTTAATCGAGGACTTGGATGCTTTTGATGCGTTCCCGTGGGGTGCACACGTGTATAGGCGGTCTATATACGGTTTCAAGCATGTGTTGGATGGTCGACGTAGGCGGTTTGAACAACGCCAGCGACAAAAGGGCGTTGATGTACACACCACGGAGACATACAACATATATGGGCTAACGCACGCCCTGTTGGTGAGAATTTTGAATTTGTTATTTTTTTCATATGACTGATGTATTGTATTGGATTCTTATCGTTCTTAGCTGTTTCGTAGATATTTGCTTTCGAGGTTATCCCCGAGCTTAGCAACAGCGGATGTGGGAAGAGGAGGGAAATCAAGCTCTCCCCCCGAATTCTAAAATGGGAGTTGAGTACACGACCGAGGGGGGAGAAGTTGAATAGCATTTTCCTCGAAAGTGTAAATATATATATATATATTATGTTCATAACTATTAGTATGTATACAATTACAATGGTCTAACTGCAATTTCAGATGTTTACGAGGGTGAAATTGGTGCCGACGGCAACTGAGAGGGCTGAACGGTACTTCGAGGGCATTTCCCAGGGAGGCAGTTTGTATGATGCTGATCTCGGTGATATACCTGTTCCCATCTCTGACCCCGAACGATATACAACTGCCGGAACCAGTGACATTGAGGGTCCGTCTTTCGAACCCAGTGACACGGAGGGTTCTGACTCGGACGGTCGTCATATTCATCTCGCGAGGACTAGGCGGGTTCGATTCAGGTTGCCTAGAGAGCCTCGAACTAGAGATGACTCTCGAACTGGAGATGACTCACGAGGAGGCGTTGGAGGGCAAGCAGAGGTACGTATAATTCTTTTTACCGTATTATTTAATTTCAATCGAGTGAACGATTTTAGTACTGACAATTTCGAAATCCTTTCAGGACCGTCGGTATACTGAACTGATGGGTGCGTTACGCGAGTTACAGGAGGAGGTGCGAAAGAGTAATGAGAAGCGAGATCAACAGCATCAGGAGTTGCTAGATTTGATTCGATTCGAGGGCTTCAGGGTTCGACGTCGCACGCCCGTACTCGAGGTACACGGTTCGATGACCCACCCTTCGATGACCCAGACGGACACCGAGACTTCAGTCCCAGAGGGAGGACAGGTAGTCATCAGGGTGATCAGCAAGGGCCTGGTGTGACACCACGAGAGGAGGTTACTCGTGGTACTAGTGGTACTGATACAACACCTATGGAGATAGAGGAAGAACCTCAGCAGGTTTTACCAGACCAACCTGTTCATTCTCAAGAACTGGTACAGAGCACCTCCTTACAGCACACCCCTCCGGTCGATCCTGGTGCAGAGCACCCCTTCATTTATTCCACAGAGACAGAGATCCCCAGTCTCAGTGCACCCAAAGAGCTTACACCTGCAGGCGATCGACGGCGACATAGTTCCAATGTACAGCGCACCCCTACAGGCGATACAGGGGGACATAGTCCGTCAACACATCGCACCTCTGGAGGCAATACACGGGGACAGAGTTCCTCCTTACAGCTCAGCCATCCAGTGGATCACATTTCTGCTGGACCGGATTACCCCACCCCTTCAACGTCAGGATCGGGTTCGCAGGGCAGGTTGGCAGCAGCGGACCCCATACACTGACCCCTCTCGGCCGAAGAGGCCAAGGATTAGGCCACAACCAGCACATGTATGGGCGCCCCACGCATTGATAGATCCTGACCACCTTGCGGCGTACCAAGCCTATAAGAGGAACTCGACTGGGGAATTGTAAGTATAATCGCAGATATTACAAAAATTATTTTGTATTTTGAAACTGCTAAGTAAAACTACTTTCTTATCTAACTTCTTCAACAATTATGCAGGCGTGATGTGGATCTACTCGAGCCAGTTGGTGTCCCTTGGTTCCATCGATTTCAAACCAACATCATGGAGTTGGAGGATACGATATAGTCCTTACCTGAACATTGTGTATAAGATGTTTCTGAAATAGTAGAATGCTTACAATACAAAATGTTGAAATTGTCAGCATATGGACGCGTACTTGCATATTCTGCGGAAGCGTCAGAGATATTACTCCATTGTCTACGGTCCGAGGATCAACATACTGGATTTACAGTTTTATGTAAGTGTTTAATTTGTACGGCTTTTGAACATCTATTTATGTGTTTCGTACATCTTCTATCTAACGTTTTATAAATTTTCTTTGTACAGTCATGGTTATTGAATGACTGTGAGAGATTGATGGGAAGTGGGGTCGACAAACCCCGCCGCAGTTGGTCTATGTTCAAGCATCAGTGGTCCGCTGAGGACCTTGCGGTGGTACGTGGATTGGTCCCGGTAGGAACCAAACCATGGAACAAAGTTGACGTGGCCAGTGTTTTATTTACATTGTTTGAATTTGAATTTTAAATAAATGTCCCACTGATAACACTTTGTTGAAACACATACAGGTTTTGATTCCTTGCAACCTTGGACGTACGCATTGGGCACTAGCCAGCATCGACCTCACAACAGGGAGTATTTACCTGATGGACCCGTTCAGACAGGAGGTACCATTTCGCCATAGGAAAACGCAGCTCGCATGCTTACGATATTTTTTACCGTCGATGCTGCATGCGGTGGACTTTCACGGTCGCAGACGGAGGGGCGATATGACGTATACATTGCAGAATAAGCCATTTCCACTCAACATTGTGTCTAGAGACTGTGTGCCCCAACAGGATAGAGGGTATGACTGTTTAAAGATCTTATTCTATCCTAATCGGTTTTAATAACATTCAATTCTAACGGTTGTTTATGTGGTAAATTGCAGTGGTAACTGTGGTGCCCATACTTTGAGATTGATAGAGTACCTAGCAGCGAACAGGGATACGTTCGACTGGTCAGAAAACGAAATGGGCACCATCCGAAAAAAGATGGCTATGAAGGTTTTTTGTAACTCAAAGGATTGGTCTTTCAGTTAGTGATTTAGTTGATGTACATAACATTTGAGTAATGAAATGAAATTATTTTAAAAAAAAATTTATTTGTTTACAATTAACACTTGAACACACATTTGATATATTGAAATCCATAAACAATACAATGAATTGTAGACACTATAACAAAAGATACAGTATGGCATTAAACGAACAACCAATAAATATATCATAATAGTTTAACATAAAAAAGCTTAATAACCAACGGTCTCATAACACAACTGTATCGAGCATGGTTCCCAACGTCTGGACTATGTTGGAAGACATCAAGTTGGAGACATGTTTCTCTTGTACTGCCTTGTTATGTTTGATCGCCTTCCTCAACGGCTCCATTCATTCCACGGTAGAGTCTTTCTCAGGGCACGTTTGTTTATTGTGTCCAATTGAATGACAGATGCTGCACTTGCGACGGTATTCATCGGGAACACTTATGCTGGGACCTTCATTAACCATCGGTGGGTTGGAGCACCGCCTGCTATTATGTCCTGATTGTCCACATCTTCTACACGACTGTGTGGTTGTCCTCTCCGAAGACGAGGCATGTCGACCCTCCATCGGGCGACCTGATTGTCTCTTCGACTTTGGATTTAAAACCACCCGAGATGCGATGTCGGATGGCACTACCCATGAAGAAGGATGGCCAACAGGCATAATAGGAACCGAGTATGCATCAATAAGTGTCTCTCTCTTGTAGTAGTCCACACACAGAGATGTGAAATCCAAGTTTCGCTCCCTACAACAATGAAAACAATGAGATTAACGAACCCAAATAATATAAATCGTTAACTGTAACATCTCATGTACCTTGCCGCTGCGAGTGCATGAGAACATGGGAAATGGTCCATTTGAAATTTGTTGCATGTGCAAGTCTTCAAGTGTAAGTTAACCGTCCATTGGTTTCCCTTCAATTTGACGGAGAATATGTTCCAGTCAACTGGATTTACGGTCATATAATTGCACTTCTCGACACGTTTTAGGATCACAAGATGTGCTGCGTCGGTCAGTTGATGACGCATGGACCGTACAGCTGCATGACGATCGTGAAACCACTTTTGTAGCATATTCCTAATGAACTCCGCCAGTGTCATCATTGGCAGTTTCCGTGCGAATTTTAGGTATGAGTTTATGCACTCTGCAACATTTGTGGTCATCAGCCTGTACCTTCTTTGGGGACAGTGTACGCGAGACCACTTGTGTGGACCGGCAGCAATGGCATATTCGAATGCACCTTTGGGCAGCCTATGTAACTCCTTCATGTGCCTGTTATAATTGAATTCACTGTACGTCTTAGCTGCTGAATCCATTATGTCGGCAACATCCTTTCTGTGGAATCGCTTCTTCATATTTTCACCAAAATGCCAGCAACATATAGTATGGGTTGCATAAGGGAACACTTTAGAAATCCCCGCTTCAATGCTTGCATGGCGATCGGAAATGAAAACCAGATCATCTATATGACCAAGGGCACCCCTCAAGCATTCCAAAAACCACTCCCATGAAAGGTTGTTTTCTGAGTCACCGTACCCAAAAGCAATTGGATACACCTGTTCGTTTCCATCTTGTGCAGTTGCAACAAACATTGTACCCTCGAATCTTCCCTTCAAACGGGTACCATCAACTGCAATCACAGGATGCCATACATTGTTTTCATATCAGCGATTATGTCCTTCAGACGCATGAGACGACCATCATGTTGTTGAAGTCTAGGTGCAATGACTTCTCCGATTATGACTGCACTAGCTTGTCTGTTGCGACGATGAACCTCCTCCAAAGGACAACTGTGTTGGTTGACAAAACTTCTGACTTGGAAGTAAGTCCATTCATCTCTCATCACCGCTCTTAATTTCCACGTACAGTTGTCAATGATGCAAACTAGATGTAACGTTGTCTTATTAGACCTTTTCACCTTCCATTCAAAGTTCTCCCGCATTGAAAAAAGGCCAACTAGCCTCTTCAAATCCTTTTTACTCGGGAAAAATTGACCTTTATAAATCATGCATGTAGGTTCTTGCGTTGCCAAGGCGCTGCTTCTACCAATACCAAACGAGTATGAATCTGCTCCGGGAACAACCCACGTTATCGTATTATCAGAATCAGATACAATTATATTATGTCGGACCTCGGAAGTCCCAGGCATATTTGGTACAGTGCAACTAACTCCTTGTACATGTCTTCCTTGTGTTTGAATTTGTGTACGCTCTTCATCCACATTTTCTAGATCATCTACCTGTTCATTATTTGCCTCATTATCCACCTCATGGTTCGGGTAATTGTTCATCTCATTGTACTGCTCAATTCGACAACCAAACACATCGCCAAATTGAGGTTCAACTACTTGGTCAACCGCTACCGGTGGGACACCACACATGTTTTCCCCACTTTCGGCGAAACTCCTTTGGGGATACAGTTGGTTGCTACCGCTAAAGGATCCAAATTGTTGGGTATTTTCAAGAGGAGGAATATCATTCTCTATCACATCTCTAGGTGTCCTCTGAGTTAGACTTACACATACTTGAGGGATCACCCGATCTTCCCCTAGCATAAACTGAATATCATCGTTATTTCTTATAAATGTACGACATGTACTGCCAGGAACGATTGATACTGATGCCAGATCAACATTGAATTTGTTTACATCATACTTCACAATGGTATGCACGATCGCCACCAATTCTTCGTAAGTCATATTCTTTGACACATACATTCCCTGGTTATCGGATCTAACAAACCTCTGACTTCCGTCGGGTAGTTACTCCCATTGACCGTTGTAAGATATTACTATTCTAACCCGATTCATGATGCTGTCAAATTAATCAAAACTATTAATAAAAACTCAGGAGTACAAAATATTTTCATAAATTACATTTACAAAGACTCGGGTGAGGATATTTAAAAGGCTCGGAGAACACTAGCAAAATCTCGAAGAATACATGAAAGTTTCGAAAAAGACATTTTTGGTCTCGAAAAAGACTTTAAAAGACTCGATTAGTAATTCAATAAAAAGTCTCGGAGAAGACCTAACAAGGCTCGATTAGTGATTATTTGAAAAGTCTCGGAGATGACTTGAAACGTCTCGGAGAAGACTTGAAAAGGCTCGATTAGTGATTTTTGAAAAGTCTCGGAGATGACATGAAAAGGCTCGGAGAAGACATGAAAAGTCTCGATTAGTGATTTTTGAGAAGACATGAAAAGGCTCGGAGAGGACTTGAAAAGGCTCGATTAGTGATTTTTGAAAAGTCTCGGAGAAGACATGAAAAAGCTCGGAGAAGACTTGAAAAGGCTCGGAGAAGACTTGAAAAGGCTCGGAGAAGACTTGAAAAGGCTCGATTAGTGATTTTTGAAAAGTCTCGGAGAAGACATGAAAAAGCTCGGAGAAGACTTGAAAAGGCTCGAAAAGGCTCGATTAGAAAAGTCTCGGAGAAGACTTGAAAAGACTTGAAAAGGCTCTTGAAAAGGAAGAAGACTTGAAAATGCTCGAATATTTATTTTTTAAAAGTCTCGGAGAAAACTTCAAAATGCTCAGAGAAGACTTGAAAAGGCTCGGAGAAGACATGAAAAAACTCGGAGAAGACTTCAAAAGGCTCAATTACTGATTTTTGAAAAGGCTCGGAGCAGACATGAAAAGGCTCGGACAAGACATGAAAAGGCTCGATTAGTGATTTTTAAAAAGGCTCGGAAAAAGGTGACAAAGTCTTGGAGATCCACAATTGTCACAATGGAGATCCACAATTGTCACAATGAAAATGTGAACAAATGAAAAGAAGTATTTGCACGGAATATTACCTTGTTGTAATGAAGCACGTCTAGTTGTTTGGATCTTGAACTTCTATTTGTATTGAGAGAGAGATAGAGAGAGAGAGAGAGAGAGAGAGAGAGAGAGAGACTAACCCCGTTATCGTTATTGTTGGAAGTGTGGACAGAGAACCAGACAAACAGAATAACATAAATGATTATCTAAGGGCAATTTTGGTAGTTCACCATAATAGGTGTCTTTTAAACTTAAGTTATTAAACCGGTCATAGAGTCACCAAATGAGTTGGAAAAGGTGATACTTTCCACCATTTCCACTAGTTATTAATCATTGTATTTCAATCCAAGGTCTATAAAAATTAAAGATTTAAAATAAAATAATTAAATAAATAACCCTCTTTCATAACTTTCTCTTCAACTATAAAAATCTCGTATAATAGCTAAATCTCTCTCACATAATTACTACTCAAAATTATATAGGTGATTGCTTTTAAGTAAAAAGAGCAATTTATTAATAAAAGAGAAGAAATACAAGAGAGTGAAGCAAACAAAAACCAGTAAAACTGGTTAACTGAAAAATAAGCACAAACAAAAATAGATTGAATTGCATATCAACTTCATTGGACACACTTTAAATATATTTCCTTACTAGATTGAGGCTTGACATTAATCATAGATAAAAGCTTAAAAGTCGGTTTTACTTTCTTTTTCAATTTTGTCTAAAAGGAATCCAATTATCTTCATTTAACAAGAATTCCAAGCCTTAATCAATGATCAATCGTATGCATTAATAGTGGATTAATTTAACAAGAATCTCACATAACTACTCAACTGCTATATATAAAGGTAATATATAGTAGCTAAATCCCGACAAAGTAAAGACATTAAATCGTTTATTAAATTCGATCAAATGCCAAACATCAATGAAACTTACTTTCTAGTACTGCTACTCCAGGAAGGGACACTCGAAATAAGTAGGAGTCCTCCGATTCTCCTATGTCAACTAACCCTAGAGTTGGTCGGGCCGGTCTCATGGAAGCACTTCCGGTCAATGCTACTACTCCACTTGGAGTTGAAGGGGTATCACTTTGATCCAATGGTGGACCAACATATGGTACTCCTTCTGGGTTCAGTGGAGCCACTTTCAGGAAGTGCTGCTGGGGTTCTTCAGGCACCGGCTCGTTAGGTCCTCTTGTTTTCTTAGACCTGCCAGAAAAACGTACAAGGTCATATCCAATAACATCACTTTAAAACGATATCAAACACATCCTAATATTCATTAAAAAGACTTGATATTTAAAATTTTAAAAAAAAAATGGAACAGATAAAGAAAAAATAGAACCTGATTCGATTTTATTATAATCAGAGGCATCATTTTTGAAAACGAAAGTTCAAAATTGATAACAGACAAATTCAATTTCTTCACCAACATTTTGTCACGAAATTATATATAACATAATTCGAAACAAAAAAAAAAAAAAAACAAAAAAACAAAAATTGCAGAGAATAGTTTAACATAATGTCATATAACATGTAAGAATAAAAAAAACACATGAACCATAAAAATGACAGCATTTGATCTGAAAGAAAAATTCACAGAGCAATGTCCAGGATGGAGTCGCCACCACACAGCAGGTGGTATTTATATAATCAATCCATATGTCCAAAGAAAAATCCATACACAGATGTGTTTTTACCTGTAAGAAAAATCCATCTTCCTGTAGTTCAAAGAGTGATCGAGTGATTGAGTTGAAGTGGCTGAGTTTTTGTTGTCTGAAGAATTAACTCATTTATAAATATATATATATATATATATATATATGTATTATTTATCTAGGGTTACAAGCAAGAAATGTCTAGAGGGTGAAAATCAGGTACATGCAAGTGAAACATTGTCTCACTTTGTGTGATGTGGCATGTGGACCTACTCAAGAAATCCAAAGTAGGTGTCACTGTATTGATATGTCGATAGTACGTAAGAAGTAGACTCGTTTTGTTTTAATTGTAATTGTATCATCGAAGGTTTTTACATGCAAATTAAGGGATGGTTTCTTATTTATTTATAAAAATTATTTTGGCTGCCCACTCATGCCAAAAAATTTCCTGATTCGATTATTACTGTTATAATTTCTGCCGATTGTCAAAAGTTGGTTATGTCAACCGCTAAATGTTTGTGTATTCCCTTCATTAAGTTGTAAACTTTTAACTTATGGGTTATTCGGTAGTCAAAAAAGTTTTCTTTTCAAGTACATCCGTTTGTCATGTTACAGAGCTAGATCTTTAACGTTAGAAAGCTGACTCTTTAACAACACAGGCAAGTCAAAAAAAAGAACAGAATTTTTATTCTATTTTCATACGAAACTATTCTTAATATATAAAATTTATAAATATATATATATTTAACAGTATCTATATCTATCTATTTATCTAGATCGTGTATATTTTTTAGCCACAAACTTATCCATCTACCAAATGAGCTACGTCCCTAGGATAATATATAAATGGGGTAATTATCCTGGTCGCCATCGAGTTTGCCACCACTATCAAAATGGCCACCGATGGGGAATTGGTTTAGAAATGGCCATTTTTAGAAAACACTGTTACACTAATGGTCATTTTATCCATTTCCATCCAATGAATGACATTTTGATAAATAAGGGGATGACAGTAATTTATTTTAGATGTTTTTTTGGAAATCGATTTTTTCTTTTGTTTTTTGAAACAAATAATTATATTCAATATCTATATACGTATAACATAGCTCAAACATATATATGTATATTTCTTTTTTGAGAAGATTAAGACTACAAAATCTAAAAATTCTAAAAAATATATTTGAGATAAGTTGAAAAGAAATATATATATATATATATATATTCTTATTTATATATATATATATTCTTTTTTTAGAAGATTAAGGCTATAAAATCTAAAAATTCTAAAAAACATATTTGAGATAAGTTGAAAAGATATATATATATATATATATATATATTTGAAAAGATTAAGATTACAGAATTTAAAAATTCTAAAAAATATATTTAAGATAAGTTGAAAAGAAATATATATGTATATATATATATATATATATATATATATATATATGTTTGAGACATGCTATATGTATATGTATACACTAAATATAATTATTTGTTTCAAAAAACAAAAGAAAAAATTGATTTCCAAAAAATACCTAAAATTAATTAATGTCATCTTCATATTTACCAAAATGTCACTTATTGGATGGAAATGGATGGAATTTGATGGAATTTGATGGAATAGCCATTAGTGTAATAATGTTTGCCAAAAATGACATTTTCCATCCATTTCCCCATTTGATGACCATTTTGATAGTGGTGGCAAAACTCGATGGTCACCAAGGTAATTACCCCTATATAAAATTTATAACATTCCTAAAATTAACAAAATCGAATTATTAATTCATTAAGTAATTCATATAAAATTAACAAACTAATAATTAACATAAAAGCAATACATAAATGTACACATCACTTTAAATTTCAAAAAGTCTAACAAATTAGAATATAGAACATAAGTTCCAAACACAAAATAAATAAAATCATTCAAGAGTTTGAAATATAAATATAAATATTTGTCATAACAAAATATAATAGCACGTAAAATTTGCTCAACATTCATATATAAAAATAAAATAAATCAGTTCAATATAAATTAAGCATTATATTTTGGCAGATCTTACGGATTGGCAGATTTTCATATGAAAATCCAATATCCGATCCGACCCAATGGATTTTAGATTTTTCTAATTTGACCTATTCAAGTCCTCATCGCACCACTAATATACCTATTTTACACCTCCATTTCCTACTGTTTGTGCTCATTTCTCAGGTTTTTGGGTGTTTAATTTGGTTGTTGAGCCTTGTATAGATAATAATCCCTAAATAAAGTGTTTGAGCTTAATTGGAAAATTTTGAGGCTCAAAAAATAAAGAAAACAGAGGTTGGGAGTCAACTTTCTAGTAAGTGAAGATAGTTCGCGAAGCCTCTTCACGAACTCACCTGGGATTCTGGGAACTCACCTTAAAACTTCAGCAAGTGAAGCCACTTGCGAAGCCACTTCACGATCTCGCCTCGGAATGGCTTGAAAGCCTGACGGGCCCAACTTTGTAATTTTGCCATTTTTTTTTATGCCATAGCTTCTTTCCACCTATAAATACATCCTTTCATTAATTTCTTAAGGAGCTCCCAGTCTCTCTCCTCACTTCCATACACACCCAAACCTCCCAAAGACACCATCTTGAACGTCCATTTCACCTACTATCCACCACCATCACCTCACCAATTGCAGTGACCGATTTCTTTTTATAGTAATAAAGTGGTTGTTATCATGTCCTTAGGATATAGGTTAACACTACCTGACAATAAATACAGTTATTGATATGTGTTTTTATTTCTTTTTATAGAAATAAAGCAGTTGTTAACCTATATCCTAGGTTAACACTACCCATAAAAGTATAACCATGTCTTTTTTACTGTGGCTCATTATCTTAGAATTGAAAAGTGAATATGGACGGTTGTCACATGGAGAAGAGAGTGGTGATTGATAATATATATATACTTAAATTTTCATATGAGTGCGTACTTATATATTTTATATGAATACATTGCATGTGAGTCATTGGATTCAACTACTTTGATTTAGACTAAATCAAAGTAATTAAATCTAATGACTCACATGATTGAGAACCAATCACCATTTAGATTTGGGGTGAAATTCATCCACCCCCATCCCTGTTTTTAGGGGGTCATTTTAACCTCAAATGGGAATTGGGCCCGTGGACAGTTTTGTGCACCTCTAGATCAGCAACTCATTTCAATCATAATATCTTTGCTAAGGAGTAAGGACCTCTCTCTCTGGGACAAGGATCATTGCTGAACCTACTATCCTTTCTAAGAATCATTGCAACATGGTTTTAATAAAAACGTGTGGTTGAGATTTGATTTTCTAACTTAACCTTTAAGTGAAATTAAAACTACGTTCATTTTGTAAAACAAACCCCTAAGTTAACATAAGCTAAATTCTAAAAAATTTCTTTCATGATCTTCATCTTCTCTTCCATGCCGGCAATTGGAACTGTGATGTGTGTTCATTTTTTGAAAATCTCTTTTAAAATCCCAATTAATCTCTATTTCTTCTTCTCTAACTTCAAATCCCAATCAAACTTTCTTCTCCTCTGAAATCTCAGTGTATTTTGGGGAATTTTTTGGTTATGATATCATCTGATTCAACAGATTTCCAATTCTCACATGGTAAGAGAGTATAGCATAATTGTAAATAAAAAGCAGCAATACCATGGGAGTAAAACAGATTTACAGTTCTCACATGAAGTGGTTGGTATCCATAAGAGTTGATTTCTTGTCAACTTTTTTGGAGATTTCCTTCCGGTGGATTTTTATGGTTTCTAACAAGCCATCTCAAATTTGAAGAGTGACCAAATCGCCATTCTTCTTCTTGAGAATGTCAAGGGAAATCAATGAACATGGATAAAATGCATGTGATTCCCAGTGGTTGGTTTCCTATTTTGAAAAAAATAAAAATAAAAATTCCAGTCGCTGGAATTTGCAGGAGAACTGTAGAAGCAAGTAGATGAGAAGACGAATAATACGAACATAAAAGGAAAAAAAAATGGACATCCTGGAGTTTTGAAGTACAAAATTTTGCTCTTAATTTATCTTTAACGTGACCACATAATACTCAGACTACAACAATAATTAAAAGGGTCTCAAAAGAAAAAAAAAAAATTGATGGAGCATGAGCAACTTTTAAATTAGCATGTATCAATTCAACAGTCTTCATATTTCACCATTCAGCAATATCAGGAATGTTGCTTCTACAAATTCACAAGAATTTCCTATTCTTTAAATGCACTTCAACCACATAGTAATCAGACAACTCTTGCTCAAATCGAATTAGTTCTTGATGAGACAATCATGTATGTTAGTTTGAAGTTTGAGACCTTTGATCACCTTTTCTTTACCATACCTTCGAGGATCCCGTTGGTTCCAAAATTTCTAGTGAAGTGTTGGTTGTTTACAGGACCTGGAAGCTGAAACGAAATCGAGAAGCGTCCTGGTAGGCAAAGATTCCGTGTTTGCATCTGAAACACTTGGGAGTCCTTGCACACTACTTGCTCACCGGTCGTTGTGACTCCATTTATTGATATCTTTCCATCAGGGTCAATGTTACAATTGAAATCCTCTGTACCGACAAAAAGTTAATCACATGACCAAAAGAAAAATCAACATCACAAAGTAGAGACATTGGTATAAAAAATGAAGATTTAGTAGCAACAAATGAATGAATAGATGCCATGCACAGAAAGTATATGTATGATTTCAATTCAAGGGTTTCCAACAAAACTAATGTCAAAGACATTCATTCACAGAGTCAATTATATAAAAAGCCGAGAACAATCATTAAGAAGTAAGATTCTTTCAATGCAAGAAACAAATGAGCATTTTCTGTCCTGATAAGATTATAAAGAGCAAGTACAGAAATCATGAGATTAATTAACAAATTCGAAAAATGCCAACAATCAGTAAAACTTACTTTCTTCCCTGGCTACTCCTGGAAGGGACACCCGAAATAAGTAGGAATCCTCAGATTCCCCAATGTCAACTAATCCTACAATCGGTCCCACCTGTCTCATTGCTGCACTGCCAGTCAATGCTACTCCACTTTTGGTTGTAGCTAAGATATTATTCCACTCCTCCTGAGTTGAGTGTTGAGGCAGAAATAAAATTGCTGGACCAACGTTTCCTGCAGCCTCAGTCTCACATTTATTCGGTGTTGGAGCATTATTATTTTGCTCCATTGGTGGACCAATATATGGTACGTAATTGAGAGGAGTCGCAGCAAAGACGTGTTGCTGGGGATTTACACGCTCTGGCTCATTATTTCCACTTGTTTTCTCAGACCTGCCAGAAAAACTTAAGTTCATCACAATTTGCATATAAGGTCATATCCGAATCCACATGAAAATGTAACATTCACTAAAACAGATTTCTGAGCTTGTATAAATAGTTCCAAAATTCAGCAACATATATATGTGTCTTCCTCGCACAAATGCACATCACCCCAAAATCAAAAACATAAGAAAAAATTATTTGAAAATTACATGAATCAGTAATCATTCTCAATATTGTATCTAAACAATAGCAGAGGGCTTTTCACCATCTACTTCTTATCACCAGGCGGTCTCACACAGGAAACAAGTACAAAGGGTCAAGAGAAAATTACATTTGTTAAAAAAGTTCTTTCAGGGGAATCTCCCAAGCCCTGGACATCACACAACTGCCATTTACCATCAGATTCCCCCTCTTTCGTCACCAACTTCCCGATTTAAAATTTCAACAGTTGATATAAACTACTGAAAACCCAATGATAATAAACAACAATGTTGAGTCATATTTTTTGCAAACCACCTTAGATCCCTGCTACTAACTTTTTTAAAAAATTTATTGACAAAAAAGTGAACAAGCAAAAACAATAAAATTATTATTTATCTTAGATTCTGCTACCAACTTTTTTTTTTTTTTTTGAAAGCAGATTCTGCTACTATGTCATTAACTTAATTTTTTCCCCAATACTATGTCATTTACTCACATCAACCTTGTCACAACACAAACATCAAATAATGAGCAATCACACAGTACAAAAAGTTATCATCACTGCATAGTTAGAACAACACTCTCGACAGGTCAACAGGCATGAACCTAGCAAGGAAACTTCACTATATTCTGCCTTTTGCACAACCTACTTAGTGTGGAATCCGGCCTAATGAGCCTTCTGAACCTTTTTATATCCTCTGTTTTAACGGACTCCTTGAATGCATATATATATATATATATATATATCTCAAGTCCCAACTCTAACATAACACAGATGGAAAAAGAAAAGTCTATATCAATAAAGTAATTATGGTCCTACGTTACAGAAGCTGAAAGTAGAGGGTCATGCCTTGAAACCAAAATGCTGGTGGTAACATTTGTAACTAAAATTTTCCTAGTGAGAATCTACTTCGATGTAAATAGAAGGTAAGCATACTGCTAAGTTAGCATATTGATAAGTTATCTGCTATGCAAAGATAAGATTGTAACTTGAATTTTTTATTACATGTTTAAGTCCGATTACAGTCTTGAAAATTATTTTCAAAGAATGGAACATTTGGATCTGCACAGACCATAATCAATTATAGACCGACTGCTTGGAAAAATTTAGATTTGAAAGAAAAATCACCCACACTGTCTAGGGAAGAGTAAATGCTGTAGATAAATATTTTTCAATAAGTTATTGTGGTTCTTGAGATCATATAACATTGCATTAAGATAACACAAAATTGTCTCACATTCAAGGCAAGCATTTTTTGATAGACCATCCATCGGTAAGTATACACTAAACGAGAAAATATGTAAGAACTTAATTGATTAAGACAATAACAGTTACTTCACTGGTATTCTACACTTCTATTGCAAAGTCAACATCAGTCAAGAAAGGCAAATTCTCACAAACATGAAGAGCAAGCAGAAACTGGGATTGAATTTTCAAATTTTCATCATCAAATAGACAGTCCACTAAAGAGACATGATAAAATAACAAAAAGAACAAAAAAAAAAGGAATAGATTAAGAAATTATGGAACCTGATTCAATTTCATACTCAGAAGCATCATATAAGAAAATGAAAATTCAAACTCGATAACAAAAATTCCAATAATTTCAATAAAACAGTTGCTTATTAAACCTTCGAATATTTGAGGTTTCTGGTTTTCTCTGGAAAATTTCTGCCCAACTTTGATCTATGTCAAGATCTTAGAAATTATCACCATCTTGACTTATATACCGTTTAATAAGTCATTGATAGGAAATTTTGTAACTAACTCATTTAATACATCTTTTCAAAATTACTCATTTATCTCTTATTTGTTTTCCATTTGTGACTTATTGCACATAATTATAATGGATTTTAGAACATACCATTTATTATAGAATCCTAAAGGATTACCGTTTCCAAAAAAAAAAATCATATAGGATTTTATAATTGATGGTATCGGATATGTTTCTGTTTAAGGATGAGGTTTAAAAAGGTGTGCAAAGAGCACGCTTGTAATACGAATTCAAGTGGATTTATCCATGTATGTGTATCCAAGCATCTAGTGTTTGTTTGATTTTGTCTTATACGTGCATTACTTGTGTGTGTGTGCGCACACGCACTTGCAATAAGTTTAATGTCCATTGCTTGAACATTCATTTACATGAACGTCAAAGCGCGCACACACACACACACGTATGCACGTGTGCAGGTATAAGACAAAATCAAAGTATCAAACACACACCTGAGATACGTGGACGCACATTAATGCCCATTGCTTGAACATACATTTACATGAATGTGCATCTAAACTCTCACTCTCTCCAAAGCATAAATTATGATGCAATTTCCACAAGTGAAGTGGAGTCTACAAGTCTACTTCACTGTGACAATTAGAATGCAATTCTAAAACCATTTTCTAGTCAAAATTTTAGCAATTCATTCTCCAATTAGATAAATAATTTCATGGAAAGACCTTAAAGACTCAACCCAGAAACCCTCTGCTAATGAATTGTCACTATCAATATCCCTACCCAAAAACAATCTAACAATCAATTTCCACCAAAAGATCAGCAATCTATAACCCTTGAAGACATTACAGGAAATCAGTACCTACGAGACCCTCACATATTTTTAAAATCAATACTTTTCCATACACAAACCTTAAACTTAAAGTCATATTGATTACAGAACATCAAAATATATATGCAAAAAATATATGCAAAAAATAGAAATTTTCTTCAAAAGCAGAATCATGTGCTTCCATTAAACAACAATCCACATTCCACAGTATGTATACTGAACATTGTTTTTATGAAAGTAAAGTATCTATTTACAGCAAGAATTAAAAATTAAAAATAATAAAAATAATAAAAAAAACTATGATAAATTTCTTCAAGCAACATTTTACCACAAAAATAAATATATAGCATAACCCACAAAAAAAAAAATCACAAATTGCAGAGAAATGTTCAACATAAAAGTCACAAATTGCAGAGAAATCTTTAACATGAACCCAGAAAAAAAGAAAAAAAAAGCTTAACCTCAGATTGTCACCCCACACACACAGACACAGTTGATAAGTAAATAGACAGCTAAGTTTTTTGCACCTGAATGAAAAATCCATCTTTGCCAAGTTCAAAGAGTGAGTGAGTGAGTGAGTGAGTTGAAGCTGAGTTGGGCTTGTTGCCGAGTTTCCGTCACTGGATTTTTGTATCTCCACGAAAGTGAGAAGCTTTTACTTCTTTCCATAAACTACATAAATTAATATATATATATAGTGGGTGAAAATCAGGTACACGCAGGTCCAGCGTATGCTGGCAGATGGTCCCCACCTGCCAAACAACATATCAATACGGCCCGCTAAATTTCAAAACAAGCCCACAGTTATATCCAAGCGCTTGGCACGGCCTAGCCCAATTTCTAGGCCTAGTTTTCAAAACTGTTCTAGGGCATTCAATATGAAAATGCATGTAAGAAGATTCTAGATACCTGTACATAAAAGAATAGATATTTCTAAAGGTAAAACCTCCACCGTTAGATTAAATCAATATTTACTGTCCATTAAGGAGGTGACTCTCTATAAATAATTAGTCTCTCGTTTGTTTATAGTATTCAAGCCAAAAATTATAAAGCAATGTATACCGTGTTTGAGGGTGAGTGAGAAGGCTTACTTAGCAACTTAGTTTGGAGACTACCCAATTTCAAAGTCCAGACCCTAAGTTTTCTAAACCCTTTGTTTTCTTCAGTTTTTTCACTGGTTAGCTTCTTCTTAGGTAAAAAGTTTTGACCTTTCACTCGATTTTTTTTTTAATTTTATTGCCATATACATATATATATATATATTTTTTTTTTTTTAAGTTTGAGATCAATTTTTATGTGGGGTTGTTGAGGATTATTTGACATTTTTGTTATTACAGTTAGATATGGACCTAGTACAGTTTGTTTTGTAGGTGAATTTGGGGTTTGTATTGATATATTATTTATTTTAGATTTTGATTGTTGAAGGGAAAGTTGGGATCTTTGATATATATATATATATATGTTGTAAATTATTGAGATAACAAATAAAGAAAATAAAAGATTAGAGAGACATGAGAGAGACGAGAGAGAAGAGAACATATATTGTTTTGTATTGAATTATGAAGTTTCAGCTGAAAAAAACGTTTACAAGAGAGAGAGCAAATATATATATTGTCTTTGGTAAAGCCCACTTGAGCCTTGAGGTGGTCAAAGGCTTGGTTGAGAATGATGCCAAAGGCTTAGTTGAGAATGAAGCAAAACAAGTGGTAAAAAGGGACAAACGTGTGCAGCCAAGTTGTTAGGCGGTGGTGGGAAAATGTTGTGCGATATATTGTTGTGATATTTGTGTGTATGACACATACGGTAGAAGCCACATGTATTATAGCAATATATATATTCTTCCGCAACAACTCGATCAGGCAACTGAAATGTATGTTGTCAACTGAAATGTATTAAACACTCTCCCTAATTAATCTCTCTCCATTTTTCAAAACAAAAAAAAAAACAAAAAATCATATTTCTATATTTTCTAGATCAGTAGTTAAAGAAAAAAAAAAACTTATGAATATTTAGTTTTTTACTAAAAGTAATATATATATATATATATATGAAAGTTTGAATTGTTTCAACTGGATTCGATTAAACTCAGAATTTCTAAGACTAATAAAAAAATTAAAGTTATCTAGGCAAATCACATACCTATAAGAGTAACAAAAAGAATTTTCATATTTCGATTTATTTATAAATATTAAAAAAAATGTACTTGTTTTTTGAGTTTTTTTTTTTTTTTTTTAAATATATATATACACACATATGGTTCCTAAAAATTAAGCGTATTAGTAAGTTTTTTTTTTTCTTATTTGTTAGTCTTGTTTGAAAAAGAATGGAGATAAAAAATTAGATATATGTATTGGAGGAAGGAGAATTTAATATGGTAATTAAAAATTTAGGAGATAGTATTTAATATGTAATAATTAATCTAATGATTTAGGAGAGATATATTTTTTTAAAAATTTAATTCAAAAAATATAAAAAGGATAATCTTGTAACAAAATGAGGTGTCTTTAGAATTTTTTTAAATTTAAATTTTGAGAATTGAGTGTCTTTAGAAAAAAAATGTAAAAAGAAAAAATTGGATTGGCAAAAGAAGCTCTCATCACTAAATTGTATTAAATATAATTCAAAATCTTTTCTTCTGATACTATCCCCATATACAACATATTTCCAATTTCATCATAATTATATATGGTATATAAATCTTTATTTTAATATATTGCTTATTTTAAATAGCTTTAAAATAAAAAAGAACCATAATCACTTCTCATATTGGTGTTTAATATCAATACTTTATTATGATATTAGGGTGATGTATATATATAGAGTATTTTGTGTAAGTTTTTCTGCTGCTCCTTTTATTATTTTGATAAAAATAAAAAAATAAAAAATAAAAAAACCTTAGATTTTCATATTAAAAATGAAGTTTGTTTGTAATCGAAGAAGAATATCATGATTATATGTGTTCATATATAATTATTATTTTTGGATTGTTTTTATTCCATATTATATGTATAATTGTTTAACATGAGCATAAATGTAAAATTACTTATTTTCAAACAATTTTACTTTTGAAAAACAAACGTGTTAACAATACATTCAGATGTGAAGAAAAAAAAAAAAAAAACAAACATTTTATTCAAGTTCAGATTTCAGTCTTTATTCAGTCTTTAGAAAAATTCAGAACTGTCCAGTCTTCTGACAAAAAACAAATGACTTTGTAGTGTCCATTTAAAAGAGCTTTTCTACTGGCTAAGCTCTTTCAAAAAATTTGGGTCGTTTGATTGTCACCCAGTGGAGCTTTTGATTGATTAAAAAAGTTGTTTTACGTCTACTTGGAGAAGCTCAAATTTTAAGCTTTTCCAAGTAAATCTTTTTGAGCTTTTTTAATAATATTAAAATGTCTAATATAACTCTATCATTTAAAATAGTTTTTTGAATATTTTGGTAATCCTACCATTTAAAAAAGCTTTTTCTAATTGACAACCAAACGACCAACAACTTCCCATTAAAAACTCTACCTGTAAAATACATACTTTAAAATATTTACTCATAAAAGATCTATTTAAAGAAGCTCTTCCAAACGGAGTTTTGTGTTCTGGGCTTTTGCCCTCCATTGCACCAAAAAAAAAAAAAAAAAGATGAAATAGATGGAGTTTTGAAGAGGGAGATAGAGTGTGTGATGAGATGTGGAAAGTTGGAACCGGAAGCCATCAAGAAAAAGATAGTGGGGTCCAGAATAAAAATATAATGGAAAAAGAAAAGGAAAAAAAACACAAATATGATAATAAAGTCAGATTGTGGGTCTAGAAAGTTATGGTAACTCTATGATGTACACCACCAAAGTTAATAACTCAAAAATAAAATAAAATAAAATAAAATAAATAAAAAAAATAAAATAAGAAACGGAACAAAATAGAAGAGAAAAAAAATTCCAATTAATCGGCGATTGACTAATCGGTCTAGGCGCTAGGCTCCATGTCTCTGCCCGACTAGCGCCGTGCTTACTAGAACCTTATGATCGAATTGATTACTTGATTGTCTGGTTGGCTAAAGGAAGTAGTATTTTCTGTCTTCCACCCATTTTCCACTAGATAATTGAGTTATGACCTTGCTTGATTTGTAGTTTCTTTTTTACCATTTAATGAAACTATGGTTTAAATTTTACCCATTTACAAAGTTAATTTGTTCACAGCAAATGTTTACATGATGATTAATGACAAGTTTAATCATGTCTGAATTATACATGATCTTATTCAGTCTTTTCTGGATACATCTTATGTATGGATGTTTGGTCTCCGCCATCTCTGTCCATTCAACCTATTTTGATTTAATTGGATTGATTTCTCAATTTGGTCCACTTTTGGTTGGTTTTTCAAAGTGTACTCCTAAATGATACTTATCACATTATGCCTAATTCTTCTCCGAATATTTTCTTGTAAAATACAAATGTCCAACGCAAATATCTGTCTTTTTCTTTAAATGCTGACGAACCTTGTCATGTTCTTTCCATAAATGATATTGTAGAACATATACATATGCATCTACGGAAACTTCTAGCTTTTCATATTAATAAGCTATTGAGAAATTTCTATAGCATGACAATATGAACCAACATAGAAAGGAAATAGAAAAACAGAAGGCCAAACTACAAATAGAGCAGCATAGGTGTCAGAAGGTTAAAATTTTTAATTAAAACGTTTTATTTGTTAATTAAAAAGTTCTTTCAGGCTAATCTCTCAAGCCCTGGATATCACACATTCAACTGCATGCCATTATTTATTGCAGGCACGAGCAAGGGACATGAGAAATACAAGTTCTAACAAATCTAGAAAACAAAACTTGAACATCAAAAATTAAATTGTCAACATCGCCTCAGGAAAACACCTCACCCCTGCACAGCCCCTGCACAGGAGAACAACATAATTTCAAAAAAAAACACACCAACAATCAGAAATTATGATTGTTGGTGTGTTTTTTTTTTTTTAATTTTTTTTTTTAATTAAAAAAATCTTCTTTCTTTCAATCATATAAAATTAGTATTTGTTCTATTTTTTTTAAACCAAATCATCTTACTTTAAGAATAAAATGAATATAATACAACCCCTCAAAAACTATATGTATACACCCCAGATTAGTAATTTTTTTTTTTTTTTAAAAATTCCTACATTAATCTTTAATAAAATTAACTTTAAAAGATGAAGAAAATTGAAAATTACACTCGATATATAACATAAATAATACAATTTTTAATATTTTTAACCTATATATTATCTTTTGTTCAAATATTAACGATTTATTAAACAAAACACTTAAATAGTAATATTTAAATTTAAAATATTAAATAAATATTTACATATATTTTTTTAAATAGAAAACCATTTAATTAAATTAAGAAAGTTTAAATTAAATTAACTTTAAAAAAAAAAAATAAAAAAATAAAAAAAAAGAAGTGTAAGTGTACCGAGGTGTTCTTGGGGAGGTGCGGGTGTGCGGCTCCTCCCATAGTTCCATGCTTTTAAATTTTGTTTTTCAGTTATTTTATAATTTATTAGTCTATATAAAAGCATTTCCAATGTAAGAGTAGCTTATGAAAAAAAAAAAAAAAGATTCTACTCGTAGGATAAATATATAGCCTATAAAAAAAATGTATCTCCAATATAGCTGTGCATATTCAACTTCATACTGATGTGACAAAAAAAAATATTAAACATTGTTAACATGACTATTTACTTTTAGATGCACAACTATTTTTTTCGTTTGACTTAGGAAGTATTTAAAAATGACATTAATTTTTCATCTATTTTTGGTAAAGAAATAAAATAAAATAAAATAAAATAAAAAAATGGGACACGTCATTAAAAGTAATTGTATTTTAATCAGAAGCATTGAAGACCAAATTTTAAGTTGAATGTCCATCAAGTCTATATTTATATCACATAAGAAGCAAGTCATTTAGTATTGTTAACATGTCAACGATTTTTGATATACAATCTACTTTTGATGGGGTGTGCAAACAAAGAGGTCGGTGAACGTGAGGTTTTGTAGGGATGTAAATATCATTACTTTATTATATATAAATATATATATATTTTTTCAAATATGTTGACTGGGCTGTAGCCCAGATTAGCTCCGCCTCTTTAAGTTAGCATGTTACCCTTAAAGCCTTAACCTAAAAATGACATCTGTCAAGAAAGGTAGATTGATAATATATAGTGCGTAGACGTGTAACCTTAATCCGAAAATGACTTGTCGAAAAAAGTAGACCAATAATATATAGTATTTAGACGTATTATCTCAATCCAAAGACAAGATTTGTTAAAAAAGTTAGACTAATAATATACAGTATGTAGATGTGTCACCAATCCAAAAATGACATCTGTCGAAATAATTAGATGAGAAAAGGTTGTATAAATACGGTCATCCAACCACCCTATTGAAAACACATCCCAAGTGGATACACCTACTCCTAGATTGTAAATGTCATGGTCTCAGCTCATCTTGGTTTTGAAAGAAACAAATATCGGATCAACAATTTACCAGAAGGAGAGGGATCTTTTCCCATGTCACCCTATTATCACAGCCAATGGTCCGGTCCACCTGCGATGTATCCTTCTCTTGGTGCTGGGCTGATTCAAGATGGCATAAATCATCCTCCAACCAGGGATACTACTCCAGCCATGATATTTTTTTCCATCTCACCCTTGGCTAATATCACAGCAGCCAGTAAATTAAGGTGGAATTGTATTGATGGGCAGAGCGGGAATGTCTTCCGATCAGAGTGAAAACAAATGATAATATGTTGTTTATATATATATACAATAAACCCATGGCGCATTTACTAATCGGAAATGAGAGGAATCGGAATCAAGTTTCACTAGAAAGAGAAAGGCTCGAGAATTGGAATTAAGTTACTAAATTCTATTACCGTGTTTACTGACTTTTAAGAATTAGAAATTGAATCAAATTTATACAAAGTTGATTACAAAAATATCCTTATATATAACAAATAACTGTATTTATACATATGAAAGATGTATAAGTGTAACTAATAAATAAATAAATAATTTAAAGAAAATAATAAATTCAAAGCAAAAGCAACTGATTTTTTGACGGTTTACAAATTTTTTGTTTTACTGCAGTATATTGTTTTTTTATCAAACTTTTTTTATAATTGACAGTTCCAATACATACACATACACACACACACACATATATATATATATATATATATATATATATTTATATAATCAAGGCAGCCGTTCACTTTTTTTTTTTTTTAAATATTCTGTTCACTATTTTTTTGTATAGTTCACAATTCATTTTTAGTTTTATATGCATAGTTTTGTTTTTTTTTTTATTATTAAGTGGGGATTTTTTGTAAAAATATATGAATTCCCCTTTCAATTAGGAAAGGGAACTTGAGTCCTAGGGTGAGTGGGGGGAATCAAGTTCCCTCTCATTCAGGAACTTAATTCCCTCACAAATTTAGTAAACACATAAATATAAAAATGAGGAACTTAATTCCCTTTCCCAAGTAGAATTCCTGATTAGTAAACGCGTCATAAGTTTTAAATTTTTAACTCTATTATTATATTTATGTCAAGGCATGCAAAAATTGCAATATTCTAATTTTATATATCAATCCTTATTCCTATATATTCAGTTTTTAGATTAGTTTTTGCAATATTCTAATTTTATCTTTCTCTTTTCAGATCTTGTAACCCTACAAATGATAATATGAGATCAAATGAACAAGTTGATATCGTTGTGGCCCTTGTAAGTTGTAACTATTATGACAGTCGGTCGATGGTCTCATGGTCCAGCTGTGATGTATCCTCCGACTATGGATACTACTTTAGTTGTGATATCAAAGCAGCCAGTAAAGGTGGAACAGATGATAATATAAATTCTTCCGCAAAGACTCGACTAGGTAGCTGAAATGTCATCGAGAAAGGTCCCGTTGGGCCAAGGTTTGAGTTTTGATCATTCCAAAAACCTGGGACTGTGAGAAGCTGAATAATCTCTTCTTGTTGTTATTTCCTCAGGATTTCGATGACAATACTGAGAATAACATGGACAGGAGAGAAGCAAGCATGCAACTTCTCCTAGGTTTTCAAAATGATTACTCGATCAGAAGTCAGAACCTTGCCCACTGTGACCAATTTCGATGATTTTTCAGCTACCTCGTCCAGTCGTTGCAGAAGAATTTTGGGATATTTTGGAATGAATAGGCTTTTGGAAGGAATTGGTTACTTGATTGTCTGGTTGCAAAAGGAAGTCGGATTTAATTGTAATTGTATAAACTTTCCCATTTTGACTTATTGTACTTATTGTAATTGAAATTTAGAATTTCAAATTTATTACAAAATCCTCTTGGATTATTTATTTAAGGGAAATTATCATTTTCCCCCCTTAGGTTTTCCATAGTAGATAATCTGACCCCTCTAGTTTCAATAATCCAGTCAACCCCCTGAAACCAAAAATATTAGTCATTTTCCCCCTTCTGTCAAGTTTTCCATCCAAATTAACGTTGACCACTATATACAAAATCCTCTTGGATTTTTTATTTAATTGTATAGTATCCATTTCAATTTATAGATGATGTTTAAAAAAAGGGTGCCTGGTCAATTTGTTGTGAAATCGTTATTTGTTTTTTAGTTTTTTGGATAATTTATAATGGATGCTATTCTCAAAGGAAATTCTAGATACATCTTATATTACGGATGTTTGGTATCCATCTCTGTTAATTCGACCTTTGAGGTTTGATTGTGAGATTCCTCAATTAATCTGATACTATGGTCAAATGATTTCAAAGTGTACTCATAATTAATTTGTTCCCACCGTTGTATTTGAGAAATTTTTGCCAAACAAATAGAAAGAAAACATTTTTTTTTTAACTTAGCCTAATCACTAGTAAAATAATACCTGTCCAACACAAAGAGCTGTTCTTTTTATAAATAAATGGTTGCAGAACTATGGAAACATCTGTTTTAAATTTTAATAAGTAATAATTGCAAGATCCTTACGGTCAGAGACTTTTGATGATCACATCACATCTTCTTCACAATGCTTTCCATTAACCCATTGGTTCCCACATTTTTAATGGGATCTATTTGGGTATTTGATACTTCGCTTTTTGTACGTGTCGTTACCAAATTGCGATTATCAAAAGATAATTTATATTTAAAAGTTCCTACGCAATGTGCTTTAACTAGCAAAGACTAGTAAAGCGGCAAGCGATTGTATCGTCCAGAAGGGGGTGGTGTCTGTCAACCGTTTCGAGTTCTAGTGTTTATTGAAAGCATGTAAATAGAATGTGGATGTGATGAGAATGGTGTGTGTGAGGTGTACGCATATTGCGGTGTGGTGTGTGTGGAAATGTAAAAAAATGCAAATAAAAATAAAGAATATGGATGGGTGAAAATAGTGTTCAAAGAGAAATAAAATGGTGGTTTGAAGGGATGTAGGATTGTGGTCATACAAGGTATATGAGTTCACCATACATAAGTGCAAACCTAGTTGATTGTTAGGCATTAAGTTCTTCTAATTCAAGTTAGGGGCTTGTTCTCTCCTTTAGGATTCGAGAACACTAATTACTCCCCAAAGGTCATGGATAGAGCAATTGCGCCTCTAGTCCACATGAGTTAGGAATTCGAAAACACTAATCACTCCCCAAAGGTCTTGAATAGAGCAATTGTGCATATAGTCTCAATCATTAAGCACATGAACATATAGCCAAAACCTATTCTAGCAAAGGTCATACATAAAACAAGTTTCATCCATTCTTTTAGAGCTAAGTGGTCAAGATCGTATCCGGAAGGTCATCCATGAAGGTACAATCCTAACCCACATACACTCAAACCCTACTAAACAAGGCATTTACACACCCATGCATATCAAGATAAGAGATTAATCACTAACAACAAGAATGAATCAAAACCCATATAAAAATAAGAACAATTCATACATAAATAAGCACATGTAAAGGTTTACAAACGTTCCCAGGTGGGGTTACACATTAAAAAAAAAAAAAAAGAAATACAAAAAGAATTGATAAAAGGAGACAACCCTTGAAGAAATCCCTCCAAGTCTTCCATGAATCCCTAGCTCAAAATTGGTCCAAGACCTCTCATTTCTCCTTGCAATCTACTCCCAAATGTGGTGGATGATGAGTAGTAGGTGGATGTGGTAAGCTTCCAATGGAGGAGCACTTCCATGGGAGCTTTGAAGGCCCCTCTCTTTCTTGTTCAGGTGAAGAAGATGAAGTGTGGGCTACTGGGTTTGTTCTTGTCTGTGGTGAGAAGAAAGGAAAGAGGTAAATATATAGTGTGGGAAGTTAGGGCATGAAATTGGTCTTGAGCTGAGCTGGCAACGGAAGGTCGCTGCCAAGTTGCTGTTATCGCCGGCGACCCTTGGTCTTGGTGTGGTGTGGTGTTGCATGGTGGGTGGTGTGTCGTGTTGGTTTGAAAACAAATTCTGATGCTTGGCTTAATGAATTCTTTTTGGTGTGCTGCTTCCTAGCATATGGGGTTCTACTGTCTGCTTCAGACTTAAAGGGTGTTGCTCTCAGTTGTTTTGGTTGCTGGCGTTTATGTCTTGTTCGGCTCTTACCTGTTAGAATCTTCTTAGTTTCATTTTTGCCTTTTGTCTTTTCGATGTTCTCTTTGTGGTGTTTCTAGTTATTCCTCTGTTTTCAAAAAATAAATAAATAAATTCACAGGCGACCCTTCCACGGTGAACATCACTGCTCTTTGAGGTTGGTGGAGGTCGATGCCAAGGTCGCTTCCATCCATGTTGACCACACCACAGCAAACTTCACTGGAATTTTTTAGCTTTGCGCACTAATTACTAAAACATGCATAACTCTCTCTAGAAAGACCGAATCGCAATCTGTAAAATGTTCTGAAAACTGGACATCTGGGACTTTTCGAATATATGTGGACCTCAACGTGGTTTGATCTGAAAAGGGAGATATGACCCCCAAAAGTTGGGTGTTCTGCATGGGCATTTGCAATGTCAGCTCATTAACCTTTGGAAAGTAGAGTTTACTAATGCCGCGATCACAATGTCACGTTCTGGCTCAACGGTGGATCCACCGCAGAACGTCTGATTTTGCATGCCGCGGTTGACCATGAATCACATTGTGGTTTGGGTCAATGGGGAGGCCGCGACAACTCTGCATGGTTTCCAATTTTTCATTGTTTTGCTTGGTTTGGCCTCTCAATATTGACTTTAAGCTCAAACACCAAATGTAGGGAACATGTACCTACACATGGCTCACAAAACACATTATATATAAAAACACGCTTGAAAACGAGCACAAAAGCTAGGAAATGGAGACCTCAATTAGGTACAATTATCATCCGATCAGTATTCACAGGACCTAGAAGCTGAAAAGAAATCGAGAAAGGTCCTAGTGGGCAAAATTTTCTTATTTGCATCCAAAACACTACAGAATCCTTGCAAACTATCTGCTCACCCGTTTGCGTGACTCCTTGTATAAATATCCATCCATCGGGATAAATGTCACAACTTAAATCCCCTGTACTGACCACAAAAATTTAATCACATGATCTAATGAAATCATGAAATCATTTATAAAATTCGATCAAATGCCAAACTTCAATGAAACTTACTTTCCACTGCTACTCCAGGAAGGGACACTCGAAATAAGTACGAATCCTCGGATTCTCCGATGTCAACTAACCCTAGAATTGGTTTGGCCAGTCTCATGGCGGCACTGCCAGTTAATGCTTCTACTCCACTTGGTGTTGGAGGGTATTGCGTTTATCCAATGGTGGGACCATTATATGGCACTCCTTCAGGGTTCAGAGGAGCCACTTTCAGGACGTTCTGCTGGGGTTTTACACAAACCGGCTCGTTAGGTGCACTTATTTTCTCTGACCTGCCAGAAGAACATAGTAGATAATAAAAAATTATTAAAAAAAATTGGAATAGATAAAAGAAAAAAATGTAATAAACCTGGTTCAGTTTTATTATAATAGGAAGCATCATATTAGAAAATAAAAATTCAAACTTGATAACAGTCAAATTCAATTTCTTCAACCGACAATTTGTCAAAAAATTATTTATAACATAACCCGAAACTAGAAAAAAAAAACATGCACATACACAAATCGCAAAGAATTGTTTAACATAAAGTCATAAAACATGTAAGGAACAAAAAAAAAAAAACATGAACCATACAAATGACCGCATTTACCTTGGAAGAAAAATTCAGAGTATAAAAAAAAATTCACAAAGCAATGTCTAGGATCGAGTCGCCACCATATATATATATATATAATCCATACGGATGTGTTTTTACCAGCAGGAAAAATCCATCTTCTCCGAGTTCAAACAGTGTGACTGAGTGGAACTGATTAGTGATTGAGTTGATGCGGCTGAGTTTTTGAAGTCTGAAGATTGGACTCAAAGATATAGGATATATATATATATATATAGGGATACAAGCAACAAATGTCTAGAGGGTGAAAATCAAATACATGTAAGTGCCTATCAAAAGAACTTAATTTCATCACAATTTGCATGTAATAATATATAGTATGTAGATGTGTAACCACAATCCATAAATGACATTTTTCAAAAAAGGTAGATTGATGTAGGACAATTGGCTTTGGAGTTTAAAGAAGAAATGGATAGAAAATTGGCTAAAAGAGCTAGTTCGAAGAAATGGGCATAACTTTTAGCTCGGTTGTTAGATTTCTTATTATAATATGTTTTCGAGAAGGTATTTTCATGCTCCATATCATCCTAACTAGGGTTCTCCGATTGTGGTCGTTTTCATCCTCAAATTCATTGTTTTAGGCAGGATGTCGGGTGATTGAAGTTTTATTTTAATTTTTAGTTTTAACTATTATTTGTTTAGTAAATGACTATTTTGATCTTTTTATTTAAATTAGGGTGTCCAGAGTCTATTTAAGGCTCTTTGTTATTTGTTTCGAGGGATTAATAAAATTATCATTTTTGGTTCAAGATTGATTTTGCTGGTGGATTCCAGTTTGTGTGTTCTTAGGGCTTACGTTGGTAAACCGTTATACTTTCGTTCTGCGTCATAGACTAATAATATATGATTTATGTTATCTATGGTTCAAGGGACTTCAATACCATGGCTGATAAGTTAGCGACAAAAGGTTCTAGGCTTGGTGGTGATATTCTTACTTGGAGCGATTTATGAGTAGCTTTGTCTATCTTTTGTTTTGTTTTGTTTTCCGATTGATAAATTAGCGAAAAAGGGTTCTAGGCTTGTTTTGTCGGAAAAATGTAGAACAATAATATATAGTATGGAGACGTGTTGCCACCAATCCAAAGACGACATTTGTTGAAATTATATGAGAGAAAGTTGTATAAATACGATCATTAGCTTATTGGGTTTGAAAATGAAAACCCCAAACTCATTCACAAATGTATTAACATAAATGTATTCATTTAAATAAGGGTACTATTGACATTAGAATGAGTGTTTATAATAATAGTGTAATTTTTAAATTTTAGATATGCGTCAACTCATAAAATGAGTGTGTAAGGCAATATGGCACCCTTCAAGTTATATTTCTATTTGTCCAAAGGGTTTGTTTTTAGTGTGTTCCTTTCAAAGATGTGTGAAGGATTTAAGTGATGTGTCTTTTCCTGAAATTAAATCTATTTGGCACGATTTCTCCTCTCCAAAAGTTGAGATCTTTGTTTGGCAACTTCTGAGAGGGAGGATTATGGTGCGTGAGCTTTTGGTTCATTTTGGAATCACTTTGGGGGATGATGTGTTCTGTCCGATGTGTGGCCTGAAGGAGGAATCTTTGGACCATTTGTTTATGTAGTGCCATTGGGCGTGGGGTATTTGGAGGGCTTGTATGGGTTGGTGGTCGGTTCATAGCTGCGTGAGCAAGTCGGTCAAAGATTGGCTCCTTGGCTAGCACGGTTTGTGTCCAAACTCGAAGATGAAGAGGGTTTGGGCGACTATTTTTTATGATGTTGTTTGTTCTGTGTGGGAGGCTCGTAACACAGCCATTTTCAAAGGTGTCGCAGTTGATTTGGCTTTGTATATTGACTTGGTTAGATTTTGTGTGGCTTGGTGGTTCAAGTACCATGGAAAGGGCTCAGTTGAGCCTATTACTGTGTTGGTGCAGAATCTAGAATTCTACTGCTACGATGTAGGGGAAAAATAAACAAATAAAAGTGTTACACGCAGCGGAAGCGATACTAAAGACGATTTAGTGACTTTTAAAATTTTTCCTTTATGAACCTTAAACCCTTTTAATCAATAAACATGCATATATATCAACAAAAGTAAATTACCTCTTGTCGCGTGATCCGATTGACTTACGTCGATGGTAATCCGCAAGACCTTCAATCCGAGCACGAACGTGGATCACCTAGGAGCGTGGTCTCCCTTTCCTTTGAATTGCAAACCTGTGAATGGACCAAACAAATACTTTCTTTTCTTTGTTAGTCACAAAACAATCAAAAGAATGTCAAAATTATTCCGGTCACTTTTGAGTTCACAATCTTATGATCGAAACTCGCGTGAACCTAGATCGATATCGTATACACAAGCTTATTGATGTTTAAGCAATTGTATACTATCAAAGAATAATTTTTCACTCCTTTTTGTCTCTCTAGAATAAAAACTCTCTTAGAATTAAGAAGAAGAAGAAAGAAAATAAAAACTCAAGCACCAATTAATTGATGTGGCCGAACCCTATAAGAACATATATATAGGTTGGCCGAATTTTTCTTCTTTTTCCTTTAGGGTTGCCGAATTCTATGTAGTATCTAATTAGGGTTGGCCGAATTTCATCATGTCACTTATATAGGGTGACTGAAATTCAACCCTAATTCTTTTTAACTTTATAGACTTCAAACCCTAATCCAACTCTTTTATTTTTATTCTTTTATTTGACTAAATAAAAAAAGACTCCTTATTTGATTAAATAAATAATACTAATTTATTTATTTACTTATCAAACAAGTCTTTTACTTTTAGGAAAGATTTGTTTCTTTAATTAAACAATTAATCAATAAATCAATTAATTCTTATTTAATTAAAACAAATGAAACAAAATAATATTTTTAGGTCAAAACTTTAACCTAGCCGCCCCACTTATATATAAGATGGACCTAATATTATTTTCCTATTTCATTTAATCCATTGGACTTTAAATAAAAAAGCCCACATGTGAACCAGACCCATTCTTACTAAAAGAAACAAGCCCACATGTCTTTCATTAATATATTAATATAATTGAGCAGCCCATTACTTAAATAATGTGCAAATTATATTCTTAATATATTAAATGCAATTCTAGATGGACCCTTAAATTGGTCCGGTAGAATATATCAAGTGATCCATGCAAGTCCGTGTGGATTGGGGATCTTGGCGGGCCATCTAAATTTAAGCTTCAATAGACATAACCTAATCACAATCAACAAATGATTCACTTAGGTCCGATCCATTAATTTTAACTCATTCCACTAAAGAGCTAAAACTGAACTCTTAAATAAAGATAGAAAAGGAAGATGCTCCTCATTCATACCCTAGACAATCATATTGGAGATAGTGTATCCTCGTGATTAATATCAGTAATCGCCAAGAGTTCATAGACCGCCTATAACTCTCCAAGTTACCATATTTACTCATATGACCACGTTTTGAACTTGGATATTTTGACTTGTCCAGAAGCCATGTTTTCAATAGACACTATTGAAAACTCAACGTTGAGATTTAATATCCAATTACCTCAAAACATCCATATGATGATATTATACTCTCATTTAATTAAATGGAGCCACGATGTCCATATCTATAAATGAAGTCCTCTATCGATTAACAAATGAATATCACCAAACTATCGAGGATAGACTATGCGATATAATCGTACTCATTGATAACTCAAATGATATCACTTGCAACCATAAGTCCATCATTTATCTCAGGATTAAGATAGACTCTCCGATTGTCCTGATAATGAAAAGACTATTATCTATTGACGGTTCTAGATAAAGCTTTTCATTGTGATCCAGTTCAATGCACCCAGTGCACTAGATCCTTTTGCTCGAAGACACTCCGATGATTTTAGACTCATCATATCTCATTTGATCCCACTCAAATGCTAGCAAAAGAATTCTACAACTTTAACAAGATAAAGGTGCCCAACCTTTAACTTAAGTTGTGAACAATATTCAAGACTAACTAAAGAATTGTGTCTACCACATACATATCCAGATGTACGAACAATTCTTCTTTTCCCATAGTCTTTAGACCTTATGATTATTTACTTTGACAATTATAATACAAACTATAAATGCTATACGATTTGTTAAACCAGAAATCACTTTATTAATATGAAAAAGATTGTTAATTACAACATTACACTCTTGCTATTGAGCATAATCCTAACATACGAAAACAAGCCAGTGAAGGTCCCAAAGCCTAAAATGTGGATCCCTCCGTTGGGGGACAATCTGAAATTTAATTTAGATGGGTCGTGTATTGAGAAGATGGGTTGGGAGGGTATTGGTGGTGTTTTACATGATTCGATGGTGGAGTTTTTGTGTAAGTTTTCTGCATGTGTAGAGGCGGTGGAGCCTTCCACAACGGAGCTGTTGGCGATTCACAAAGCGTGCCTCTTATGTATGTCTAATGCCTCGCTTCATGGTTGTTCCATCTGCTTTGAAAGTAATTCTTTCAAGGCGGTCGCTTGGGTTAATGATGAAGATTTTGGTAATTTGCCTATGGTGGAAGTGATTTATGACATCAGAAATTTGTTACAGCAGCTGAACAATTCGAATGTGTGTTACGTTTCTAAGAACTCCAACTCGGAGGCTAACGTTTTAGCTAAAAGGGGGTTGCTTCTTGAAGGGGAGAATGTGGTGTGGAATGTGTTCTAAGGGCCGGTGTGTGCTGCAGGTTGCTATTTTGCATGGCTGGGTTGCAATTGGTTTTCTGGTTGCTTTTGTGGCTGATGTTTCTTGTCTTATGGGTGGTTTTTCTCTAGGTCTTCTGTTGGGCTTGTTTGAGTGGTAGGGTCGTTCGTTTTTCTTTTGTTTGGTTCTTGCTCGTCTCGGGCGTGTGCTTGTTTGCTTGTTGTTGTTGTCTTTGTTGGCTATTTTAATATATTTGATGTTTCAAAAAAAAAAGTTATATTTCTATTTAGGGAAAGTATCATTTTTCCCTACTAACGTTTGCTCTATTGTTAAGACGAGGATAGGGTTTGGCCATATTGGCCGGTCTCCCCCCTCAAATGGAAAAAATGTATTATATGCCCATTTTGTTACCTTTTCTATCCATTAAATGTATTATATGCCCCTCTGTTATCTTTGCTCCATATAATTACAATTTTACCCTTAAAATATTCATTAAATAAAAATATATTAAAAAAACAAAAAACAAAAAATAAAATTAAAAAAACAATTAAAAAAGATGGATCTCCATTGTCCATCTCGTCCATCTCAAAGATGGACAATTGAGATATTTTTTTTCATTTAAATTTAATAATATGTATCACAATTATACTTAAAATAAAAAATAAAAAAACACAATTAAAATATAGATCTCCACCGTCCATCTTTGAGATGGACGATGGAGATCTCTTTTTTATTTTTTATTTAAATTTTTTTTAATTAAAAAAAATTAGAATCAAATTAAATATAAATTAAATTATTATCTATTTTAATTTTAAAAATATATTAAATTATTATCTATTTAATATCTCTTACACTAGTATTCAATATCTAAACCAAACACCAAACCCTAACCTTCTACTGCCAACACCATTGCTTCCTGTCGTCGATGTCCTCTTCTCTTTCTCTCTTGGCGGCGGTGGCCGTGGTCTCTCGCTTGGCAGTGGCCTCGATGTCCCAGTGAGGCAACCCAAACCCCCCGTCGCCGCCACCCAAATCCACCCCTTATCCACCGTCGCATCGATCTCTCTCTCTCACACACTCAATCCAATCTCCCTCAAATCATCTTCTTCAACTAACTAATCTAATCTCTCTCAAAAAAACTTCCATCATCTTTTTCAACTAACTAATCTAACTAATCAACCACAACTCCAACCTTCTTCTCTCTCTCTCTCTCATGTGTTTTTGATTCGAACAATGGGGTGTTTGGTGGGTTTCGATCTAGGTCTTTGAAACCCAGATCGTTTTTTGTTCTTCTTCGCACATATGATTGGTTTCTGGACATGGGTTATGGGTTGTGTTTAGCTGTGGTTTCATGGTGTTTGGCGGTGGTGGTATGGTGGTGGCGATGGTGGTGAACCGATGATAGTGATGAACTGATGATGGTGATGGTGTGTGTGCTTGGTTTCTAGGCTGGAGATGAATTTGAATCAGTTTGGTGGTGATGAATTTGAAGTGATGTGATGATGGAGATTCTGGAATGGGATGAATACATGAAATTGTAATTTTTTTTTTATTTGTTTAGAACTTTTTTGTCATCTCTAATTTTAATGAAGGTCAACATTGTCATTAAAATCTCCCTTCCTCGTTTGCTTTGAGATTCAATGTGGATGGCTCGTCAAGAGGGAACCCCGAAAATGCTGGCATCGGAGGGGTTTTACGTGATTGTAATGGCAAGATTTTGGGGTTGTTCTCTATTCACATTGGCGTTATGGACGCTATTTCTGCAGAAGCTCAAGCCATACTTAAGGACTATGAGTTGTGTGTCTTAACGTCATAATTAAGTATGAAGACCATTGTCATTGTGAGTGACTCGAAAATGGTGGTCTCCTGGGTGGATGGTATCGGTAGCGTCAACGTGGGTTGTGTTCAAGCTGTTAGCGAGATTCAAAGGTTGCTGGGGATGTTAGGCAACACTTCGGTTGTGTTTAATCCCAGGTCTTCCAACACACTGGCGAACAACTTGGCTAAGAAAGGTTCGGGGAGGCAAGGGGGCATTCAGGTGTGGGATTTTTGTTAGTGTTTGTGTCTGGTGTTGTTGGTGTGGGGTTTTTGTTAGTGTCTGGTGCTGTTAGGTGTCTTTTGTTGGTCTTTTGTTGCTCTGTTTTTCTTATTGGTTTCTTGTTCTTGGCCCTATCTTGCTATGTTGCTGTTGAGCGTGGGTTTTTGCTGGTTGCTTCTGATTCTATTCTTGTTGTTTTGCTTGGCTTGGGCCTTTCTATAATATTCCGATGTTTAAAAAAAAAAAAAAAAAAAAAACATTGTCATTACAATAAATAAATTAATTGGTGATGCAATTAAAAATCTATTAAATTTCTTTTTGCACTCCATTTTAATTTTTTTATAATATGATAATTTTATCCTAACTAAAATTATTAAAGCGAACAAAAATTTCTAAATACACTGCACACTATTTTATTATTATTATTATTATTATTATTTTATATGAAAGTCTATCATAAACATAAAGCAATCGAAATTAAATTCCTATGAGACACACACATTGTGTACGTGTATTGACTATATATGCACACGAAGAGCTCATTCTCCATCTTCTTCATCTCCATCTCTAAAGAATGCTTTCTTGACAGCAGCCTTCTGGCTCCTTCTCTTCACTCTACCTGGGCATCCACCTTCGAAGGGACTTGTGAGTTGTGAGCGAGAAATCAATGTACGTCTGTGAGTCCACCTTCACCATGAAAGAGGGATTATTCACAACTTGCCATCCAACCAGTTCCTTTAAAAAGAGACGTGCACCATAGTTGGAAGGTGATGGGTGCAGCACTCAATGTGAGGCTATATTAAAACAAAGTGTACAAGTTGAAAATCTAAACACACTACTTCTATATTTATTTTTTAAAATATAGGGTTCTATGATGGAATTTTAAAAGATAAAAAGGCTAATTTTTGAATAAAATGGAGTGTTTTAAAAAAATTAAAATTAAAATTTAAGTTTTCATGACTGAGTGTCATTAGAAAATGAGTGAAAAAGATAAAATCAAATTGTAAGGAAAAAAATCTCTAAATTAAAATGGGGGTGTAAAAATATATTTGGTGGATTGTTAAAAGTATCACTTTTATTATTATTTCAGCTTTAAGGGTAGATTAGTATTTTTAATAGGTTAGGCTAAAAAAACTTAAATTTGTGACTTGAAATTTTGACTTCAACATCTCAACCACACATGTTGATGAGAATCAAGAAGCATCAACAGATCCATTGCATTTTCAAGTTGGGCCAATTACAAGAGCAAGGGCTAAGAGAATCAAAGAAGCACTTAATGGGTTGATTCAAGAAACCTGAGCTGATTATAAAATATTGAAGACCAAGATGGGCCCACATAAAGACCAAGGCTTAGTTAACATCATCAATGCAACTAATTGGGCCAAATAAAAGAAATCTTGGGCATGTGGTAGAATCCAATTCCAACATATTTCCTACATTATGGGCGACGTATGGTTGGGGGAGAATCCAATTTCAGGATATTTCCTATTTTAATATCCTAAAATAATGAGCTGATTTGTTTCCCAAAATAAATGAGTTGATTTGTTTCCCAATTTCAGCTTTCCAAACAGTGAGCAAGTCAACCAGTTGCTAGTTTTAGTCTTATTTCTTTCCTAATTGTAAGACATTAATTGCCCATTTATTTTCTTGATTGTAAGGCATTAATTAATATATTTGTTCCCTTTTAGGTCTTAGTTATTTTTAGTATAAAAGAGACACGTGTAGGTCTTATGTAATCAAATTTTGAATTGAAATAATATTGAAAGAGAAAATTCTCTTTGGTTCTTCAGAGAACTTGTGAACTTATCAAGGGATCTACCTTATGGCATTCAAACCTTGACTTATTACTCACAATCCTCCATATTTCTTGAGTGTGGCGCTTACACTCTTTCTGATACCGTTGATTCTTATCTCCTTATAGATACGGGTCACAGTCTTTTTATTTTTCTTTGTTAAAAATCCGAATTTAGAACACAATCCTTGGTAACATTACCATCGTTTTTGTTCTGGGTCTCACTACTTGGTGAGGTTCTGATGTAGTAAAATGTTCACGTTCAATTTAAATTAAAATTAGTTCACTGGGATCGGTGATTCAATCGGTTGAATACTACTTAGTCTAGGAAAAATCTACTCTAAGTGCGTGAAAATTAAATTGCATAATGCTTTGGTTTGAAAAAGTGATTTGGTTTTTACAAATGATTAAAAATGCAAACTTGTAAGCTAAAAATGTAAACTTTAAAACTAAAATGCAAACTTGAGAAAAAAAAATGCAATCTTGTGACTAAAAACTAAGCTAACACAACAAATAAACACACAAGAAGTGGATGTATGGGAGAAAGAACTAGGGAATCAATGCAACCTTCTTAGACCACTCTATATTCTCACTTAGTCTCAATAAGCACTTCAATCCAATTTTTAAGCTTGTTTTGAGATAAATCCATTAAGTTCTAGGTCTTTCCCACTATTCACATATGGTCATGTAGCAAGCAATGGTTAATCCCCCTATTTAACATAAAACTCTAAGCCAAATTGGCATAGCATGGTCATGCATACACCAACTTTCCCAATTACTAAGCTTGGGTGCGAGAATTAAATGGAATGGTCATCCACATTTAAACTCAACCTATTAGATAAACTAACTCAAAAACTCATGTCTCTTGTGGTCACAATAAAACCTGAATAGAGAGATTATAGCAATTAATGCAATAATTGAGACTAAAATTGAATTGAATTAGAGAATAGACTAATTAATTACATATAGTAGTCCAATACGGTTACATCAATCCCCTAGATTAAGAATTAGTTACACATCAATGGAGAAAATAAAAGGCATAGAAAAGTTGTAGGGAAAACCCATACTAGTCAACATAAGCCTCCTCTTGCTTTTTGTAGTTCTTGAGATCTTCTTGGACAAGTTGAATCTCCTCTTCTAGCTTAAAGAATCTCCAAGATGTGGGTGGATTTGGTGATGAGAAGTGATGAAAGATGATGAGAGATCTGTGTGGAAGAGATGGTGAAAAAATGAAAGGGTTTGGGTTGTGATTTTCGGTTTTGTTGTATGTGTTATCTCTATGGAAAAATCAGAAAAGAAGAATTTATAGGAGGTGGAAGATTAGGGTATGAGTGGGGCAAGAAAAGACTGTTTTGCCTTGGACTTTCTGTGAGGCGAGTGAATGTGGCAAGTGCCTCACTCGCCATGAATTCTCGCCATACGCGTTCGAAATTTAGCTTGAAGTTGAGGCCAAAGGTTGTGGCGAGAGTATCACTCGCCATGGCTAGTCGCCATGAACGCTGGGAATTCTGTGGCTAGAGAGTGAGGTGAGAAGGCTGAATGAGGTGAGAAGGTCGTTTCACGTTCGCTTCCGGCCATAGAGATTAGGAGGTTTGGAGGTTTGGAGGTTTAGGTAAACTTTGCATGGAGGCCTAGAAGTGGTGGCAAACAGACCGGGGGGCACGCCGTAGATCTGGGCGGAAAACCTTAGGAAACAACGTTGAAAAACGGTCGAAACAAGTCAGGTTGAGGTCGGGTCATGTTCCGGGATGGGTCGGTTCACGCGGGTCCACAACGAGTTAGTTGCTGGTTAAAGACGATGACGTTAGGCTGAAGTGTTGGGGTGCACTTTGAGGTGGGCTTGGGTGCACTTAGTAGCTGGACCTTGACTTGTTTGGCTCGCTGGATATGGGTCGGGCCGGGTCGGGTTGAAGGCCCAATATGAAACGCACTGTTTCATTAAACCACGTGGCGCGCTGCGCTGCGTTGGCTGGCGAATTACAATATGCACCCCTCAATTCTTCTCTAATCACAAAATATTCAATATATTCTTCATATTTTCACTTTGACCCCTGATTCATCAAAATTACATTAATGCCCCGGAACTCCAAAAATACTTAAAACACTTATTTTATCATATTAAATACCCATTTTTACCTGAGGAACAAGCACAAGAAGTAGAAATTGGGGACCTAAAAATAGGAACAAAAATAGTACAATCAGGTTCATATCATTTAGTACCAAAGCTTAGGGTTCTAAATCAGGTTTGATATATCCTTGTTCTTCATTCAATTGTTATTTCTTTTATTTCGTTTGATCAAGTCTGGTACTTAAAAAGAAAAAGTTTGATCAAGTCCAGTACCAAAAAAAAAAAAAAATCTTAAACTTTTCTTAATTTCGTTTGATCAAGTTCGATACCAAAAAAAATAATTCCAAACTCTGCTTAATTGAGTTTGATCAAAAAAAAAATTCCCAAATTTTGCTGGTATGAAAAAAAAAATTTGATCAAGTCCGGTACAAAAAAAAAAAAAAAAAAAAAAAAAGTGTGAACAAATAGTAGAAAAAGGCAAGAAAGTGCAAGTTCATAACAGGGTTTTTTTTAAAAAAAAAAATAGCAGTTTTTATTAATAGAAATAGGCCCTATGAAAGCAAGCCAGGATACAGCAGCAGCACTCAGAGACTAAACATACAAAATTACAAACACAACCAGGCCAGACCAAAGACAACAACAGAGCATCTTAACTACCCACACTGCCAACTATCAAAATAAAGTCAGACCAAAACAAATGAAAAACATCACAAAAAGGATAGCAAAAACTAGTGTGAGTGCGAGTTCATAAAAGGGTAAAAGCCGAAATTGAGTGAAACACGAGTGTAAGTGCCATCATCTTTGAGGGTAAACACGTGAAGAAGTGTTTGTGAGGCTTACTAACTTTTTTTTGCAAGTTATTAAATATGTCTCAAGAAACAAATAGAGACTTGTCAAAAAATACACCAAAAAAGATCGAATTCAAACTTTTCTTCAAGGCCTTGGAACAAAAGTTTGCTTTGTTGGAGATGAGGTTAGAACAACAATTGAAGAGGAAGAGTTCCACACGAGTTGGGCAACATTCGAGTTCTTCTTCATCATGGAAATCGAATTGGAGCAAGAGGGATGACCAGCCTAGTTTCAAGGTCAAGGCCGAACCTTCCAAAGATTACAAAGCTGGAGGCACCCCAAACCAAGGTGAAATAGATTTCTAACCTTCTAGAAACTGAGATATTAAATGCTTTAAGTGTTTGGGAACAGGTCATATTACATCTCAATGTCTAAACAAAAGAGTCATGATTTTAAAGGATGATGGTGACATCAAATCCAAAGGTGACTCTGATGATGAGTCCATACCACATTTGGAGGATGCAAGTGACATTGAGTATCCGGTGGATGGAGAGCTTTTAGTCACAATAAGAGCTCTTAGTGTGCAAGCTAAGGAAGAAGATGAGGTACAACATGATAATATCTTTCACACCCAATGCCATGTTAATAATAAGGTTTGTAGGATGATTATTGATGGGGGAAGTTTTACTAATCTAGCTAGTACTAGTTTGGTGGAAAAGTTAAAGGTGACTTTATAAGTTCCAATGGTTGAATGATAGTGGAGAAATCAAGGTGACTAAACAAATGATGGTGTTATTTTCCATTGGGAAGTATAGAGATGAAGTCTTGTGTGATGTGGTGCTTATGCATACAGGTCATATCCTTTTGGAGGCGACCATGGCAGTTTGATAGGCATGTAACTCTTGATGGTTATATCAATAGATACTCATTTGTACTCAATAAAAGCCCAATCACTCTTGTACCCTTAACCCCAACACAAGTGTATGAAGATCGAGTGAGGTTAAAAAAAAAAAATGAGAGTTTAAAAGAAAGAGAGGCCGAAACAAAAAGAAAAGAAAAAGAGAGTGAAAAAGAAACATAAATTTTGGCTAGTGAGGAAAAAAAAAAAAAAAAACAAATGAACTTCTATACAAAAAAGAGTGAGATCAAAAAGGCCTTGTTTTCAAATTAGTCGATGATTGTACTCTTGTATAAAGAGGCTTTTTTTAGTACTAATGAAATAAACTTTTCTTTGTCTAGTGTTATTGTTTCTCTTTTGCAGAGCTTTGATAAAGTGTTTCCTGAAGAGATGCTTATTGGTTTACCACCAATAAGGGAAATTAAGTATTAACTTGATTTTGTACCCAGAGCACCCATCCCAAATTGGGGTGATTCATCAAACAAAGAAGAAAGGGGGAAACCATCCTTCATAATGCAGGCTATCAACAACATTACAGTGAAGATTCGAGGTTGAATCCTTTTGAGGAGAAGGGTGACAAGTGTCGTTTTGCATGTCAAAATATTTATATTTAAGGTTCACCTTGTTAGTGCAAGTGACTAGAGACTAGTATAGCAACAAGCGAGGGTATCGTCCACAGGAAGGTGTCATCTGTCGACCGTTTCACGTTTTAGTGATTATTGAAAGCAATGTAAATGAGAACATGGCAAGGGTGAGAGTGGTGTTAGTGAAGTGTATGCATATTGCGGTGTGATGTGTGTGGAAATGTAAAGAAAAAATGCAAATAAAAACAAAGAGAATATGGAGGGGTGAGAATGGTGTTTAAAGAGACAAATAATAAAATGGTGGCTTTGAGAGATGTAGAATTGTGGTCATATAAGGTAATTATGCTCGCCATACATAAATGCACACCTAGTAGGTTGTTAGACAATTAAGTTTATCCAATTCAAGTTAAGGGTTTGTTTTCCCAATTAAGGAATTCGAGAACACTGATCACTCCCCAAAGGTCATGGATAGAGCAATTGCGCATTTAGTCCCAACCATTAAGCACATGAATATATAACCAAAACCTATTCTAGCATGGCCATGCATAAAACAAGTTTTATCCATTTTTTTAGAGTTAAGTGGTTAAGACTATACCTAGAAGGTCATCCATGGAGGTACAATCATAACCCACATATACTCAAACCAATCAAAACAAGGCATTTTGACCTTCCATCAACATACATACACATACAAATAAGATATTTGATTACAACTACTCCTACATTTAAGTTATTCTACACTTAATCTCATCTATAAACACATATCAATTTCCAATCTCCACACACATGCATATCAAGATAAGAGATTATGCAATAATAACATGAATAAATCAGAACCCAAATGAATTTATAAATAATCATCACATAAATGAGCACAATATAGCTTTACAAATATTTCCCAACTAGGGTTCCACATTTAGAAAACCAAAAGTACAAAAAGAAGAATTTAAAGGAGACAACCCTTGAAGATGTGACCTTCTCCAAAAGCTCCATGCTTGCTAGCTCGAAATTGGTCTAAGACCTCTTCTTTCTCCTTGCAATCTACTCCGAATGTGGTGTAGGATATGTAGAAAGTGGTGGTGGTGAGCTTCCCATGGAGGAGAACCTGCATGGTAGCATTGAAAACCTCTCTCTCTCTTGATTTGGGGAAGAAGATGAAGATGGAGTGAAGAGAGGTGAAGAATTTGTGGAATTTTTATGAAAGAAGAGGCAAAAAGGTGTATTTATAGTTAGGGTAAGTTTGGGGATTAATTTTGGCTTGAAAGGGCAAGTTTGCCTTTCTAAAATGGCTTGAAAACTGACCTTTCGTTGTGCTGGCAACGAAAGGTTGCCCCCAAGTTCATTGTTAGAGGGGGCGACCAGCAAAGGAGAGAACTTCACTGCCTTTTTGACGCTAATGAGGTCGCCCCCAAGTTCGCTGTTAATGGGGGCGACCACCATGGGGACGAACTTCACTGGAATTTTTTAGCCTTGCACACCGTTACGGAAACGAGCATATCTTCCTCTAGAAAATCTAAAATCGTATTCTGTAAAAACCTTTGGAAATTAGACTTTTAGGGCTTTCTGAATATATATAGATCTTGACATGGTTCGATCTGAGGAGGGAGATATGCCCCCCGAAATTTGGGTGTTCTGCACAAAGTCTCTGCAGCGGTCGTGTTTCCAACCTCACGCACCGTTACGGAAAAGTACATAACTCCCTATAAAAATCTAAAAATCGTGATCCGTAAAAACCTCTAGAAAGTAGACTTCCGGGGCTTTTCGAAAATATATGGTGTGAAACCAGTTCGCAATGAGGAGGGAGATATGGACCCCAAAATATGTGTGTTCTGCATGGGCATTTGCAATATTAACCCATTAACCTTCGAAAAACAGAGTTGACCAATGCCGCGGTCTCAATGTCCCATTCTAGCTCAACGGCAGATCCACCACGGAAACATGGTTTTGCTTACCGTGGTTGACCATGAATCACGCCATGATTTGGGTCAACGGCGAGACCACAACAACTCTGCATGGCTTCCATTCTTGACTTCTTTTTGCTCATTTTGGCTTCTCAAACTTGACTTTAAGCTCAAAACCTTATTGTAGGGAATATGTACCTACACTTGGCTCACAAAACTCATTATATACAAAATATGCTCGAAAACGAGAACAAACAATAGGAAATGGGGACCTTAAATAGGTATAAATCGTCAGATCAAGGGGGAATGATGAGTATCAAGAAGCATCACTAGATCCATTGCATGTTCCAGTTGAGCCAATTACAAGGGCAAGGGCCAAGAGGATCAAAGAAGCACTTAATGGGTTGATTCAAGAAACCTGGGCCGATTATAAAATATTGAAGACCAAGATGGGCTCACGTGAAGACCAAGGCTTAGTTAACATCATCAATGCAATTGATTGGGCCGAATAAAAGAGAGCTTATGCGTGTGGTACATTATGGGCGGCGTAAGATTGGGGGAGAATCCAATTCTAGCATATTTCCAATTTTAGCATATTTCCAATTCTAGTATATTTCCTACATTATGAGCAGCGTATGGTTAGGGGAGAATCCAATTTCAGCATATTTCCTATTTTAATATCCTAAAATAATGAGCTGATTTGTTTTCCAAAATAAATGGGCTGATTTGTTTCCCAAATTCAGCTTTCCAAATAAGGAGCAAGTCAACTAGTCACTAGTTTTAGTCTTAATTCTTTTCTAATTGTAAGGCATTAGTTGCCCATTTATTTTTCTGATTGTAAGACATTAATTGCCGAATATTTATTTCCTTTTAGGTCTTAGTTATTTTTAGTAAAAAGGGGACGCATGTAGGTCTTATGTAATCAGATTTTGAATTGAAATAATATTGATAGAGAATTTCCCCTTTGGTTCTTCAAAGAACTTGTGAACTTATCAAGTAATCTACCTTGTGGCATTCAAACCTTGACTTATCACTCACAATCCTCCCTATTTCTTGAGTGTGGCGTCTACAATCTTTCTGATACCATTGGTTCTTATCTCCTTAAAGATAACGGGTCACGGTCCTTTTATTTTTCTTTGTTACAAATCCGAATTTAGAACACGATCATTGGTTACATTACCATCTTATTGGTTCTGGGTCCACTTCTCTTGGTAAGGTTCATATCACATGTGCTTTTAATCCAAGAGTTACAAATGCATTTAAATCATGCAAATCTAATACAATTTAAATGAATGGATTAGAGTATTGCCACATCATTTGAGCACCAGATTTAGACACCAAATTTAGGTAAAGTAGCATTATTGTTCATTCTATTGTTCTATTATTTCCTTGTCCATATAAAGTTTGACTTATGTATTTTAATTGTAACTTTCTACTAATAAACCGTAGCCTCCTTTTCTTTCCTTTCATTAAGTGTCCAAACCCTTTGTGTTCTTCTGTTTTTTCGCTGGTTAGCTTCTTCTTCTGTTTTTTTTTTTTTTTTAGTGTAAATATATTATGTTGGATTTAAAAAGTTTCGAACTTTCACTTGATTGTACTTGTAATTTTATTGGCTTGATTTTCTATTTGCTTGAGATCATTTTTATATGGGGTTATTGAGGACTATTTTACCATTGTTTTTTAAATATATATAATTACAGTGAGATATCAACCTGGTACAGTTTGTTTTGAAGGTGAATCTGGGGTTTTTGTTGATATATTTGTTTTCAATTTTGATTTTTGGATGGAAAGTTGGAATCTTTGATATGGAAACCCAAGTTTTGGCTTTGATGTTGGTGGTTTACATGTGTCTTTTGATATCATCTAAAAGTTTGATTTTATGGTTAAACTACTGCTTGGTGTTTGATTACTGTGGACTGTCTTTGTAGATTTCAAATGATAGCTTCATTTTTATTTTATTTTTTTAGTTATTATAATCAATTAATCATCTAAGTGTTTGTTGCATGTTTACGTAATGGATTGATTCAAGACCTAGAAATTGTTGGTCTGTTTGTGTTAGACGATTGGGTCTGATAGGTAGATAATTAATCTGTAAGATCGAAAAAAGTATGCTCCTTTTGTTTCAATTATTGTAATTGTATCACAGGTTTTTAACATGCAAATTATGGGATCGGATAATTTCTTCTTTGTTTTTAAAAGTTATATTGGTTGCGCGCCCGTGCCAAAATTTGAATTGAATTGAATATTACAGTTTAGTATTGATAGTTGTCAAAAGTTCGTTATTCCAATGGAATGCTTGTAACACTTTGTTCGGTTTGATATAACACTATGTGTGGATTGTTAACTGAGAAGAAATGGAAAGTTGTTTTCGGTTTCCTATTGGACTTGGTTTCCTTTCTAGTGCTATTAGGTTTGGTTTTATCTATAATATATATAGATAAGATAATTCTACAATTGAAAAATGAAGATAGTTCCTAATATACATAGATAAGATAAGATAAGATAGTTCCTAATAAATATAGATAAGATAAGATAGTTCCTATTTGTACTTGGTTTCCTATTTGATTGTTAACTGTGCCTCCATCCCTTTTTTTCACTTTTGACGTTTATTGATTTTGCAGGGTGACAATTTCTGCAATTCAGTATATCAATATGACTGGTGTTATGGAAGGAGGCTCATCATGGTGTGATCTTCCTGCAGATATCTTAAACGAAATCGCAAAACGCCTTCTTTACATTGAGCAAATTCGATTCCAGTCAGTATGTAAGAACTGGCGATCAAATACCAACACTGTCAAGCATGTAGCAGACAAGTTGCCATGGGTGATGTCCTTCGTGGATTATTTTGGTGCTAGAGGCTCATTCTATCTATACGACCCTTCACAGAAGCGAAAATACACCCTTCAAAATGAGATCTTGATTGGTGCAAAGGTCCATGCCTCAAAACATGGTTGGTTGCTTTTCTCCAAGAAAAATCAGGCAAGTGTGGCCACTACCTTCTTCTTCTACACTCCTTTCACCAACAAGATTATACAACTACAGGAATTGAAATTGGAGAATGATCTAAGTAAGGCAACATTCTCTACGGCACCAACCTCCTCAAATTGTGTGGTATTTGTATCGACAGTTCATTACAGAAAACTCTATATATATGTGAACACAAGAAGACCCGGATCAGACGACCAAACATGGAGCAGTTTTTTGTTTGATATTGATTATTATGGAGAGGTTGACAGTCTAGCCTTTGTTGGGGGAGTTTTTTACTGTTTTTTCTTTAATGGAGTGATGGGTTCATTTAAGGTTGAACAACAAGAGTGGAAAATACATCCAAATCCATTATATCATCGTGCCAACCATTGCTTGATTGAGTCTCATGATGGAAATCTGTTAGTGATCTGTCATGGTTTATATAATAATTCACCACAAATTTTCAGGTATGATCACCGGTCAGAGATGATGAAATGGTTTGAAGTTGAAAACTTAGGTAATAGAATGTTGTTCCTAGGCGTCACCTCCACGTTACTTCCGGCAGTAGAGGAGGCAACTGAATTAGCAAACACTATACATGCACTTGATTATATGTGGATTCGTTATCTTGATCATCGTATATGGATTCATTATTTCGGCATCAGTTTCTCTTCTTTTCAACCGTTATGCCCACAGACTTATGATTGGATTAACGATGAAACCCAACCATCGACAAACATTTGGATTCAACCCCCCAAACAGACCTGAAGGCTAGCTGAAACCCAACCATGTGTTAATGCTAGCTATTTGATGACTTCTTTTTATTAATATATGTTGTAATACTCTTCAGAGTATGTATTGTTTACAGTTTCATATGTAAACAGAATTTGAGAGCTTTCTTTTCTTATGTATTATCATGAGCAATAACATTGGATTCTCGTATATGGAAACTATGATTATGCAGCGGGGTATGACGGAAATAAGAATGATCACTTTGTCAAACCCTGAGGCACACTCAGACGAACCTTGACGCAGCGACCGGTAGTTACCCAAGCATGGACTGCCATGCAGGAGCCATCATTCCCTAATCTACGTTAGAAAATGGCGCTCTCGAAACCTCAAAGAGCATGTCGAATCCACGACAAATAAATGTAGGACAAAGAAGGAGGAACCATGGCCCATGCCGCTACCGGTGTCCTACGGCCCAACCGTGCCTAATTTCAGATTCAGATAGTTTTGGGTGTTTTCTTATTTTATTAATTTGGATCTTTGTTTCTTGTTTAGCAAGTTTATTTATTTCAGTTTGATTAGGAATTAAATTTAGGTTTTGAAAATAAATCAAACTTACCTTTTAGGTAAGATTGATCTTTGTTTTTCTGTTAAGTTAGGAATCATGAATCTTAGAAGATTATGATTAGTTTTTATTTTTTCCTGTTTTAGTCTTTTTAGGAATGTTGTATTCGAGTCGTATTAGGATTAGTTTATTATAAATAGTCTTATTATTTTCAATTATTGTAACTTTTTGATAATCAATAAAATCGTTCTTTTGGAACATTTATTTGTCGTGGATTCGTCATGCTCTTTGAGGATTCGAGAGCGCCATTTTCTATCATAGATTGGGGAATGATGGCCCCTGTATGGCAGTCCATGCTTGGGTAACTACCAGTCGCTGCGTCAAGGTTCGTCTGAGTATGCCTCAGGGTTCGACAAAGTGACCATTCTTATTTCCGCCATACCCCGCTGCGTCAATTGGTATCAGAACTATCGAGTCTACATCTGTGCTAGGCTCAGCGTCCACGTATCACAACCAACTACCTTCCTAGCCACCATATTCACCTTCTATATTTCCAAATATATATATATATATATATATATATATAAAAAGAGAGAGAGAAAAGAAATCAAAAAAAAAAAAAAAAGTGTTGTGATAATTCACAGAATTCACAATCAGCCCCAAAGACAGCCACACATTCTCATCCATCAAAGTCACATGCACCTAAAGCTACGAGTGGATTTATTTTCGTAAGCAGTTCTCAAGGTTCAATTTTTGGTACGTTTTTTTTTTTTCGGACTCTGATTTCAGTTCTCAATGGGTTTCAAAGGTTCACTTGGTTACAATAATTATTTTTCGAGTTATAATGATTATCAACCAAGACTTCGATTTTTTCCTGAACATATGAAAACTGAAGAATTTATTAATTGGTTGGAAGAAGTTGAAGAATATTTTGACTATCGTAGAATCACAGAAAGCCTGAAAGTTTTATATGTAGAAGATTGTTTGAAAAATGATGCATTAATTTGGTGGGAAGACTTTCAAAAAGACCGAAAAAGATTTGGAATGGATAGGATCCAATCATGACCTGTTATGAAACAAGTAATGCTGGAGGAATATCTTCCAGATGATTATTTTGAAGATTTTTGTTATGCAGAAAATATAGTTGAAGATGTTTCTTATGAAGTGGAAACTGTCGAAGGAATTGAAGATGATCAACTGATCTTAGAAGTTGAAGACTGTGATCTAACCGTGGTTGAAGCACAACTGGAAGCTAAATCAATTTCCATTGAAAAAGTTTCCGAGGGTGACAACTTATTTGAAAATCCACACAATTTTTTCAGGGGTAATTTGAAGATTGCTTCTCTTCGTTCAGATTTTGAAGATCCAACATTGTTCCTACCATTTGAAGAAAGTTCATTCAAGTCTGTAATTGACAAGGTGGTACATCTCAAGTATTATCCACCTAAACAAAACCTTGCCAAACTCGACAACGAGTTTTTTTTAAGAGGAGGAGAATACTATGTAGGATGGGAAAAGTTAGTGGCGAGGAATCGATGCCATCCAAATCTCCGTAGGTGTCCAATGGCCCAAGCCGCAACCGATAGGCATTGCCAATGGCAAATAGCTTGGACATCTTTTACATTTCGTTGGAGGATTACTATGGTGCCATTGTGGATTTGGGATGGACTACAGAGAGATTTTTCAGTTGGGGTCTATCACTCCCACAAGACAAATAAGGGTTTTCTTTGTTTACTTGTCAATCCTCGTACTTTAACCGAACTCGAGGACAAGTTCTTTTTAAGAATGGGTGACTGATGTAGGACAAAGAAGGAGGAACCAAGCCCATGCCGCTACCGGTGTCCTACGGCCCAACCGTGCCTAATTTCAGATTCATACGGTTTTAGGTGTTTTCTTATTTTATTAATTTGGGTCTTTGTTTCTCGTTTAGTAAGTTTATTTATTTCAGTTTGATTAAGAATTAAATTTAGGTTTTGGAAATAAATCAAACTTACCTTTTAGGTAAGATTGATTTTTGTTTTTCTGTCAAGTTAGGAATCATGAATCTTAGAAGATTATGATTAGTTTTTATTTTTTCCTATTTTAGTCTTTTTAGGAATGTCGTATTTGAGTCGTATTAGGATTAGTTTATTATAAATAGTCTTAATATTTTCAATTATTGTAACTTTTTTATAATCAATTGGAACATTTATTTGTCGTGGATTCAACATGCTTTTTGAGGATTCGAGAGCGTCATTTTCTAACATAGATTAGGGAATAATGGCCCCTGCATGGCGGTCCATGCTTGAGTAACTACCGGTCTCTGCGTCAAGGTTCGTCTGAGTGTGCCTCAGGGTCCGACAAAGTGATCATTCTTATTTCGGTCATACGAGCAATTGATGCAGTGGGGTACTGCGGAAATAAAAATAATCACTTTGTCGAACCCTGAGACACACTCAGACGAACCTAGGCCCAAATTAATAAAATAAGAAAACACCTTAAACCGTCTGAATCTGAAATTAGACACGGTTGGGCCGTAGGACACCGGTAGTGGCATGGGTTATGGTTCCTCCTTCTTTGTCCTACATCATTTTTACAGTCCGTCTAATGTTAAAATTTCTCATATTGATCATCACATAATCAATCAATGCAATCAATGTAAATTAACAGTAAAAAAAATACTACTTTGGCAATAATTAACCACATAAAAACTCAAGCAAACCAGTATCTCCTTCAAGCATATATCTTCAGTGAACTTATCGATTTCTTCGACTTTGGACCCACAAACATCTCATGAATAGCTCATCTTGTTCATCGTGTAACGCTATATAATAATGATGTACCTTTATTGAAGTCATGAACCAAGCACATTGTTTCCAATAAAAAATAATAATATATAAAACAAGCACATTGTAAGTATAATTTCTAGTCTTCTACTCTTTTTCAAATCTATAATTTACAGAAAGGCTAGAAGCTCTTTGGCAGCTTGATAAGGGCCTCTCTTGCTGCTGACATTCGCAATATTATTCGGTTATGAAAACAAAATGGAAACAGAAAAACAGAAGGCCAAAATACAATTTCAGTGTCCAAACCCTTGTTTTCCTCCGTTTATTCACTGGTTAGCTTCTTCTTCTCTTTTTTTTTTTTCATTGTAAATATATTACAATAAGTCAATAATATGTTGGATTTAAAGAGTTTTGATCTATCACTTGATTTTACTTGTAATTTTATTGGCTTGATTTTTTTATTTTCAGTTTGAGATTATTTTTTATATGGGGTTGTTGAGGATTATTTGACCATTGTGTTTTTGTTGCTGTTTAATACAATGAGATATCAACCTGGTGTAGTTTGTTTTGAAGGTGAATCTGGTGTTTGTGTTTATATATTTGTTTTTTATTTTGATTGTTCGAGGCAAAGTTGGAATATTTGATATGGAGATCCAAGTTTTGGCTTTGATGTCTGTGATTTAGACTAGTGTTTTGATATTATCTAAAACTTTAATTTGATGGTTAAACTACTTGGTGTTTGATTACCGTGAACTGTTTAGTTATTGTAATCAATTAATCATCTATGTGTTTGTTGCATGTTTACATAATGGATCAATTCAAGACCTACATATTGTCGGTGTGTTTGTGTTAAACAAATGGATCCTGTAGATATATCATTAATCTGTAAGATCGAAAAAAGTATGCTTGTTTCATTTTAATTGCAATTATATCATAGGTTTTTAACATGCAAATTAAGGGGATAATTTCTTATTGTTTTAAAATTTAACCTGGTTGCACGCCCGTGTCAAGATTTGAATTGAATTGAATATTACCGTTTAGTATTGCTAATTGTCAAAAGTTCGCTATATCAACGGAATGATCGGTAAGTTCATAAAGTTTTAAATTCTTAACCCGAATTATGTCAAAGCTTGCAAAAATTGCAATTTTCTAATCATCTTTTCTTTTTCCTATTCCTATTCCTATATATTTCAGTTTTAGATTATTCATCTAACTCGTATATCAAATGAATAACATGGTAAGCGATCCCAATTAAACTTCTTGATACTATAAATTGGTGGCTATATGTATAAGAATTTATGGTTGAAACCCCACAATGTAATTGTTATATTAACTATGATTATAAATCATAATCATAAATAGTTTGTGATGTAAAGGAAGCTATAACGAGAAAAACCTGCAAGAAATAATTAGAAACAATGATTTGGATCTGTTGATTCGCGCACGAATACCGGAAACAAACCCTACTAATATTCTATTGATCCACGCACGGATGCCAAAATATCAGACTTCAAATACGACAATCGACTTCAAGCACAAAGAATATGTAATTGGATAGTTGAAAAACAATTCTCTATATTTTTTTATTAATCAAAACCGTCTTTCAAACCCTAATACAATCTACTTAAATAGAATTGCAAAACTTACTAACAAGAAAATCCTAAACAAACGGGAAAGAAACCTAAATGGAAAAGATATCAAATCTCCTAAAAATCAAAAGAATCTTAAAACATTAAAAACCTATCTAAAAAGGAAATTAGATTTAATTTAAAAATCAAATCATAAAATAATTAATAACCTAATTACACATAAACTAAAAGGAAATAAAATAACGGAATCATGCAACAATTAAAAACCATAAAACTTGAAACAGCTGTCTTGGCACGCCTGAAACTTAATGGCCGAATTCAGATATGTTGCGGCCTGTTAAAGAAGACGGAGTCTTCATAACATTTGTAGGGATCGTCTTGGGCTTTTCGGAAACATATTATAATGTTGATTTTGAGCTCGTTTTCCCTCTGAAAAGGCCCTCGAAATTTGCACATTCTTACAATTTCGACCATTCCGAGTCTTTGCTTCCTTCTTTCTGCGCCCTTTGTCTTTGAGTCGATTCCTCCGCTCCATGAAATCCAAACCTTTGCTTGTCGTATCGTTTTTGCTTGCTGCATCAGTTTGTCTTTACACCACATGATAATTTCCTTGCTTTTTTTTTTCTTCTTTTTTTTTTTAAATCCTCGTGGATATGGCTGCCTTGAATCAATCTCATCCAAATCTAGAATCTTATTTGGACATGTGAGATAATACTTTTTTTCTATCTCCATCTTTTATTTAATTACGTGTTTGTGTTGATATATTTGGTTTTGATTTTGATTGTTGAAGGGAAAGTTGGGATCTTTGATAAAGAGATTCAAGTTTTGGCTTTGATTTTGGTGGTTTACAAGTGTGTTTTGATATGATCTAAAAGTTTTATTTGATGGTTAAACTATTTGGTGTTTGATTACTATGAACTGTCATTGGAAATTTCAACTGATGGCTTCATTTTTATTTTATTTTGGTTATTATAATCAATTAATCATGTATGTATTTGTTGCATGTTTACATAATGAAATATCAAACCTGGTACTGTTTGTTTTGAAGGTGAATCTGGGGTTTGTGTTGATATATTTGTTATATATTTTGATATATTGTTGAAGGGAAAGTTGGGATCTTCCATATGGAGAATCGGAGATCAAAGTTTCAGTTTTGATTAGGGCGGTTAACATCTGTTTTTTGATATCTAAAAGTTTTATTTGATGGTTAATTAAACTACTTGGCTTTTGATTATTATGAACTGTCTTTCAAGATTTCAATTGATAGCTTCATTTTTATTATATTTTGGTTATTATAAATTTATAATCAATTAATCTTGTATATATTTGTTGCATATTTACATAATGGATCGATTCAATATCTACAAATTGTTATTGTGTTTATGTGTTAGATGGATGAATGAATCTGATAGATAAATCATTAATCAATCAAATATATCGTAAAAAGTATGTCTATTTTATTTCAATTGTAATTGTGTTAATAGGTCTTTAACATGAAAATTAAGAGGATAAATTCTTATTTCTAAGTCTTGTACTTGCCGGTTAAAGGTTTTTTTTTTTTTTTGGCTGAAAATACTTGCCAGTTAAGTTTTGTGTTTCCTCATTTGAATACGAGAAGTTTTGTGTCATATTGTTTGTTATAAACTGAGTTGAATTTGATTGTCTCTCACAAGTCACAACCCAATAATCATCTGTCAATCTAGTTATTGATGGTAAACATCCCAGAAAAGCTCATGTGCCTCAAATCGGGATCGGGACTCCGATCTCTCCGTTCCTCAGCTTTTTTCTCGGAGCCAGAGCCAAGAGTGTGTATTAGTAGATGATGATGTTCCCGGTCCATGGTCGAATCTGCTGAGAGAACTCCTGCTCATAATCTTCCGGATATTGGAAGATCCATCTGATATCTACAACTGTGCAACGGTATGCGGTTCATGGAATCATTACAAGCGCATGGAGCCAGACGACTACTACTCTGTATATAAATTGCATCTATTACATTGATGATTGCCATAGGCAGAGCATCAGTCTGGAGCCACAACAAAATTCTGGTTTATATGACATGGCAACGGGGACCTTTGAATATATATATTTATGATCAATTTGCTCCCATTTGGACAAGTCCTTTAAATTGGCTCATACCCACATTTCAACACGAATGCAAATGCAAAGCTGAGGACAATGCGAGGAGAAATCCAAATCGTGGTTTTCAAAGATCTGGACACCTTTTTTTTACACATAGGTGAGATTGAGGAATCATGTTTGTTTATTAGAATTTTACTAACGGAATATTCATGTTCATGATGTTTGCCAACGGAATATTTGTATAAATTCATTTAGTTTTTGATTTTTAACCTGTATTATTATATTTATTTCAAAAGCATGTAAAAATATCTATCTATGACATTCGGAGTATTCTCAATGATTATGGTGGTCTGCAGGTGATCTTCGATTTCAGATGTTTTAATTCTTTCACGGATAGTCTAGCTAAAATGGGGTTGAATTGTAGGGATGACTTTGTGGAATGGGGTGATGTTTGATTGCTAGGTTTTTCCTGTTTTGTTTTGCCGTGTTGGGAGTGGGGGGCTGCTGTTTTGTTGCGCCCCTTTTTTCCTTTGGCTGGCTGTTTTTCTCATGTTTTGTTTTCTTTTGGCCTCTTTGTGTTTTGTGTTGGTTGTCACGGGCTTAGAATTACGCAGAGGAAAATCCCATGCGGCACTTAGGCAACTTTAGGGCAAGGTTGATAAGTAAGCCTTAAAAGTGTGCTTGTCACTCTCAAATGCAAGAGAGAGACTAGAGAAAGGTGTTAGAAGAGTTTGGTTGGGAATAAGGAAAGCTTGTATTACTAATAAGAAAACTTTACAAGGCTTTGATTACAAATGGCTTGGATAGGCTTGGATAGGCTTGGAGTTTCCTTACAAATGGGAGGAATTACCTATTTATAGGTGAGCCACCTCCTTAAGGAATGTTCTAGACTAATCTAGTCTAATATTAGAGATTAAGTCTCCAGAATATTCTACACCTAACTAGAATGTTCTTACATGTATTTACATGTCTTTATAAGATTCTAGATTTTTCTACACATATCTAGCCATGTACATGTGTCTAGATCCTTCCTACAAGCATGTGCAATAAAGACCTAGAAAGCATTAGTGACTAGAGACTTTCAGAAACTTCCGTTGCTAGAGGTGTCCGGAGATCTCTAGAATCTTTCATTAACTAGAGACTTCCATCCATGCTTTGGAGTGTGTGGAAATCTCTAGATTTTTCCAGCAACTTTACCTTGTTATGGGATTTTTAGACACCTTGGCTAGAATCCGTAATTTGGATCTTGTGGGCCGTGACATAATGGTCTAGGTTTTGTTTGGCCTTTTTCTGGGCTGTTCAATATATTGCCTTTTAAAAAAAAAAGCATGCAAAAATATCGAAGTTAGTATTATTATACTAACTTCTCTCTTGTTGTTATTCCCAGTATTGTCACCTTTCTTACGTATCGAAACAATTAGAAATCTTCACATTCCGCGATATCTGACTATGAAGACCCGTAATTGTTTCGGTACATGGGATTCTCATCGTCATTGATGAAGTTGATTAATTTCCTTAATTAGTTGTAACTTGTAGGTGAATTTAGTTGTCAAATTGAACCCACTGTGCACTTCTCCTTGGTTTTCGAAATGATTACTCAGAAGTCAGAACCTAGCTTGGTCCACTGGGACCCTTCTGGATGACCTTTCAGCTACCTCGTTGAATTTTTGCAGAAGAAATTTGAGGAAATTTTGAAACGAATTGACTTCTGGAAAGAATGGTGAAGAAAGGAAAACTTACTAGTTACTACTTACTACTCCTACTCTCAACCATGAATTGATAGCTTGATTGTAGTTTCTTGTTTATAGTTTAATCAATTTATGGTTTAAAATTTAATTAGTGCCCATGTTGAAACTTTCTTCACACGTTATGTTTAATTATATGATGATCAAAAATATTGACAAATTTAATCATGTATGCAAATATGCAATTATACATGATCTTACTCGGCCTTTTCTAGATACATCTTCTATATGGATGTTTTTAGTCTCCATCTCTGTACATTCAACTTTTGAGATTTAATTGGATCGATTTCTCATCAATTTGGTCCACTTTTTTAAGTTACTTACTATTGCTTTACCATAATCAAATGATTTCAAAGTGCACTCCTAAATATATCACATCATTGACCAATGACCATGCCTAATTCTTTTTCAATCATAATTTGTCTCCACCATTATATCAAGAATTATTTTTTAAAAATAATAATAATAATAATAATTGCGATGCTCAAAAATTTTTCAAATTTTGTTTACAAAGTAGATTTTATTAAACTTATCATCCATAAAAATAATCGGATCATAATTCATTCAAATCGATAAATTTCATAAAGGTCATTACTCTATATAAAAATAAGAGATCTTATGATCAGAGAACCATTTATATATATAATAGGAAAATTTTTAAATAAGTACATCCTGATATAACTCCATCAGTGCGTTGGATGTAGACCATTATACTTCTCCATAATCTATGGCCCACATGCAACGTACTGATGGAGTTATATCAGGACGCACTGAGGAGAAAAGAACTGTATATATATAGTTCTTTAATGAAATTTCTTTAATTAAAAAATAAGGATATATTGAGTTGGGACGTAGTAAACTCAACAACTCAAAATGCATATTCTAAACAAATATATAAATTAATTAAAAGTCAAGAAGGAAATAAACAAACAATAGAATGTAAACATATGGGCTACAATTAAAACAATAGTAGTGGTATTATATATGTTTTACTCTACGAATCTTCTCATGGAACTCATTAATTATGGAATTCATGTCAATATAATCAGTCTTTTGTTCTTATTAGATTGGTCAAAAGCTTCATTGACAAGATTAATACAAAACATTTCATCCCTAATTTCCTCATGGATTTTGTTTTTTAACTTATGTGATGGAGATTTGAACTTAAAACCTTAATAACTGTTAAAATGTGTGATTATCATCAAACTATGTGTCTACGACCTTCTCAAAAATCTTATTTTGCACTTTGACAACAAGGATACGTAGTCGTATTAGTTCTTTTTTAAGCTTAGAAGTTGTATTATACTAATCATTTTGAGAAGCATTTTTTAAAGACAACTGTGTCGATTTTTTTACCTAATTAATTAAAGACATTAAATATAATTACTTTATTCATTATTCATTTCACCAATCCTAACGAGCAAAGCACAATTAGCATTTTGTTCAAAAAAATAATAATAATCTACAATTTCTCACAATAATAATTTAACTAAATCTAACATGTCCACAAAAAATAATAATTTAACTAAATCATTCTACAAACAAATTTTAATACAACAAAATAATCCTAGCAAAAAAAAAAAAATAAACAAGTAAATAAGAACATAATAAACAAATTTTTTTATTTATTTTTTTAAAGGCCGGTATATTCAAGAAGTTGAGAAACCACATAAACATGTGTGAGAAAAATGGAAATACAAGTAAGGTAGAGGTGTAAATTGGGGTCGGGCATAGGGTCCCGGCCCATTTGGCACACGGCCGGTACCATGCCTGAAAAAGCACGACAGGAGGAGGTATGTTTGTAATTGTTTTCAAAATGAAGGGTAAAGTATAAATATAATATAAGTAGAATGGCAATTTGATAATAACATTTAGAGTAGTGCTATTAGCACCTCAACTACTGAACTATTTATACCTCACTTTTTAAAATATTGATTTAATTAAATAAAATTAACTGGTTTTATTAATTTTTTTATTTATTTCCAGGACTACCCTTTACTTATTTTTCAAACTTTAAACACCTCATATCTTTTTCAATAAAATAAAAATAAAAATACACTTCATCTCTAATCTTTATATATAGTTTTCTTACATCCATTCGCATGACTTGTTTTTTTTTTCTTATTTCATGGTAAAACCATCTTTATTAGATATGGAATTTTTTTTTTTTTTTTGGGTAGTTGATTGGATTGCTAGTGGTAAATTGTGAGTGTGATATTAATCGTCTGATGATTTTTTTTAGCAACTGAGTTAGAGGTTAGAGTTTTTGTGTGGTTTCGTTTCGTCAGAGATTATGTTTTCTTGGTACGATTTTGTTGCTTTTTTTTTTTTTTTTTGGTAGATAACATTAAATTAAATTTGGAAGATCCAAAATAAAATCTACAAAAAAATTGATACAAATTATAATATGCCTGGAAGATCTGAAAGAAAATAAACCTAGAAAAAAAAAATAGCAAATATGGATTTGGAATTTGAGAAGAAAAATGAAAAAAAAAAACATGTGAAACATTAAAATCAATAAATACTAAGCATGTGAAATATGAGATCAAGATCTGAAAGAAAATTTAAACAAAAATAGTAATAAATCAATAAATACTAAATATGGGAAATATGAAATCGAGATCTGAAAGAAAATATAAACAAAAATAGAAATAAATCAATAAATACTAAATATGGGAAATATGAGATCGAGATCTGAAAGAAAATATAAACAAAAATAGTAAATATTCAGTTATTTGAAATAATCTATGTCATTAAGGTTTTTGTCATTAGGGTTTTAAAATAAGGAAAGTAAGGTTTTATTAGTTTTACTTTGTATAAGATTTTAAAAAAAAAAAATTGTATGTCCCTTTAAGTAATTTGATAAAGAAAAAAATACTAAATAATTTAAAAAGTGGGGTTTAAATAGTTCAGTAGTGGGTGTGTCAATAGCACCACTCTAACATTTAATTTATTTATTTTTCCAAAATGGCGGACTGGGCTGAAGTCCGGACACCCCAAATGAAGGTTCACTCGTGGTGTAACCTGAATCCAAAAATAACATTTGTCAAAAAAAGTAGACTAATAATATATATAGTTAATAGACGTTCTACCTCAATCCAAAGATGAGATTTGTCTAAAAAGATAGACCGATACGTGTTAGCTTAAATTCAAGACGACATATGTCGAAAAATGTATACCAATAATATATAGTATAGAGACGGTGTTACCACCAATCCAAAGAAGACATTTGTCGAAATTAGATGAGAAAATTTAAGTTGTATAAATACTATCATACAACCACCCTATTGAAAACACATCCCAAATGAATATATGTACTCCTGGATTGCAAATGTCATGTTCTCAACTCATATTGATTTTTGAAGTCGTTTCTTTCTTCCAAGAAATTTTACGAATCTCATTACCGAACGAAACAAATATCGGATCAACAATTTACTAGAAGGAGAGGGATACTAATCCAAACATGATATTTTTTTTTTCCATCTCACCTTACCAACCAAGAGTGCCTAATACCACAGCAGCTACTGAAGATGGAATGTATCGACTGGCAAAGCAGCAATGGGTCATCTGAGGCCGAGTAGAGGACACATGGATGTCGCCAAACGTGAAGATCGACTTGTACATGGGAGGAGATCCGCGCTCGAACTCGGGTTAATGACAACGAATGTTTACATGATGATTAATGACAAGTTTAATCTTGTCTACAGACTATAACTATACATGATTTTATTCGGTAAATGCTTGGTCTCCATCTCTTTGAATTCAACATTTGAGGTTTGATTGGATTGATTCCTCAATTTGGTCCACTTTTGGTTGGTTTTTCTTAATCTTGTTTTCTATAATCAAATAATTTCAAAGTGCAATCCTAAATGTATCACATCATTGACTAAGCCTAATTATTTTTTCCACTTATAATTTTTTTTTTAATCAATAACTTTTCACTAAACAAATAGAAAGAAAACATCTTGCCTAATCACTAGCAAAAGTAGACACACCTGCCCAACAAAAAAAAATTGTCTTCTTCGAAAAATGCTGGCAAAGCCTTATCATGTTGGTTCTATAAATGATTGCAGAACATATACTGATATACATTTTAAAAAAACGTGTTTTTTTTTCATATTAATAATTGTAAGAACCTGAAGTCATAAGCTACTGAGAAATTTCAACGTCACTGTTTTTCTATAGCATGACAACAGTCGGCACAACCCGACAATCCACACGAACTATTAGAAATCATCGGTAACAAACATAAAACATAAAATTATTATTACTTATACATCTTTAGAGTAATTAACCATTACTACTAACTAGAAATGAGAAATATAACAATCAAGGGAGAAAAGGGTTTGATCAAGATCAGCTACTCTTTTTCAAACATATTATTTACAGAAAGTCTGCTCGTCTTTTGGCTGGAACCTCATCGGCAGCTTGCTAAGAGCCTCACTTGCTCTCCTGCTGACATTCACGGTGTTATTCAGTTAGGAATTATAATGCTAAATAACTAAACAGAACAGAAAATATGAACGAGAACATAAAATGGAGAAAGAAAAAGAAGGCCAAACTACAAATATATCAGCATACAGTGAAGGTAACCTGCACATCAGTTGCACCTAAACATTGAATTCGAAGTTATTTCAGGGAAAAGTGTTCAATGTTAAGTGCTTGCTTCGCTGCAATAAGTTATTTTATTGTTGCTACTCACTGGACTTCAGGGTGGAACTATGAGAATATATGACTTTCTAGTGTTGCGGATCAACAAGAACCAGTTTGAAAATAATCGGGTGGACAGCCAAAAAGTCTAATACTGGTAAACAGATACAACAGATGATAAGAAATATCCTGAAGGTTTACGTATCAGAAGAAAACGATTAAGACACAGATTATATAGAAGATTGCACTATATTTTACCTACACAATCGCTATCATCAATCATCATATCATAAACAAGAGTCTATAAGCAAAGGGTACTACATTATAAAAAAAAATGTAGTTTACGAACTTTGAATCCAAAATCAGCAAGAACCAAACTAGATAAGAACTTACACTATTCGTCATCTTCCATTATACGGCAACTAATGATCTGAGGGTGACTGTTGTTGCTCTGGTCCCTGTGGCCACATCTGTTGACCCATGTAGGGGTGAGATTGTTGACCATACATAGCAGGGTCCATCACAGGCTTACCCATGATCATTCCAGCGGTCCCCACCTGAGGTGCATGCTGAGGTGGCATATAGCAATAAGGTAGTGTATCAGCAGGCCCGCCAACAGGCATCGTCCCTCTTGGGATTGAAGCGAGTACTTCATCTTTAAGATCCTCCCTTGGCACGATGTCAACTAAGAAATCAAATATATCAGTCCTGGTGATTGCTGCAGCGATGTCATTCTTTTGAAGAGTCCTCCTTTTGTTCTCCTCTGTGTGATTCCAGGACCGCAGTGTGAGTTCCAAGATGAACATTTCACATGCCCTGGCAAATATGACCGGTGCCTCAGCTGATATCATCCTCACATCCTCATCAGCCTTCATGATTTTCTTGATCCTTGCTAAGGGAAGGCTATGGTTCTTGAAGTCGTTAACTTTTTCAATTTCTTGATACTGATTTGCCCAGAAAGACTGGAGTTGTTGCTGCAGTTGCTGTTGCTGCTGCTGGTGGATTTGTTGATAAGCAAGTTGCTGTTGTGCTAGCTGAGCACCCGTTGGCTGACTACTAGATTGCATTCCACCAACTGATGTGACGACTCCAGAATTAGGGGCCCCAGCCATTTGATTAGGCTGATAAGGGTTTGTGCCATATGGCATTTGACTTCCACTACCGACCAACCCCATAGACGTGGGCTGTCCATGTCCTTGCCGATCCATTCCGATCCAAATAGAATCAAACAACACAGAAGCTTTTCTGTTTTAAATATGAACAGCGCAAGAAACATTAAAAAAAAATGAACAAGGTACATTGCAGTATATAGCAAATTCAGTACTATGTCATTCCAAAACAAGTACATAAATAGAAATTCTCTTATCAAGTGCAAAATTAATCACAATACGAGTGAAAACACGGACAAAGAAATATCCAAAATCAATTGTTATATAGACTTCATTATAATAATTAACAATTTCCAAGCTTTGGAATTATATGCAAACGAATAGCTGTTGCTCAGTTTTCATTTTTCCCTGTCAACGCTGAAGGAACTACTTGTTTTACAATTATTGCTTTTTCAGCCTATTACTGAACTAATATCTTAGCACTTAGGTACTAGTCATGGTAGTATCTTTCATAGTAGAAGACGTAAAAGATAAAGCACAAGGATGGAAGTTCGGTGCTAGGAGATACTTAGGGAAGGGCAGGCATTGAACAATATGCTGTTGCACCAAAAGAGGATGCCCATTTGAAACAAACATAATGTTAGTGTCAAACAACACAGACGCATATTGTTCTCTGTGACACTCACATTACATTTGCTTTGGATGGGCATCATCTCTTGGTGCAGTAGCATATTGTTCAGTGCCTGCCCTTCCCCCGTATCTCCTATACCGGTCAACTTACAATGTGACCAAACAACTCATTCCATTACCATCAAAGAAACACTAAAAATAGATCTAAGTATTACAATGCACTTGTAAGTATACAAAAAATAAAAAATAAAATAAAATAAAATAAAAAAATAAAATAAAATAAAATTAACTACATGGGCAATGGTTAGAAGTTATGAAACTTTAATAACTCTATCCCAATTGTCTCAATGCCGTAAGGGAACAGATGAACAGAACCCTTTTCCATTACCATCAAAGAAATACTAAACACTAAACATAGATCTCTAAGTACAGCAACATGCTTGTAGGTATGCAAAAGAACCAATTTTATCACGTGTACAATGATTAAATGTTATGTTAAACTTTAAGTACTCTATCCCAATTGTCTCAATACCGTCATGGAACAAAACTCTTTCCGTTACCATCAAATAAAAACTAAACATAGAGTTCTAAGTATTGCAACACACTTGTCACAAGAACAGATTTTAACACGTGGAAGATGATTAAAAGTGATGAAACTTTAATAACTCTATCCCAATTGTCTCAATACTGTCATGGAACAGAACTCTTTCTATTACCATCAAGCAAAAACTAAACATAGATCTCTAAGTATTACAACACACTTGTAAGTATGCACAAGAACCAATTTTATAACGTGGATAATGATTAAAAGTAATGAAAACTTTAATAACTCTATATGTTGATTAAATTTACACAAATGAGCTCTATTAGATGCCATATATATATATATATATATACATGTATATATATAGTCCCGATCTGGTCATTGCATCTTGATATAATTTTATGAGGATATTGAATATGAGCCAATAGTTGGCTCACATTTAATATCCTCACGAAATTATATCAAGATGCACTGATTTGAAAATTTTTGTATGTTTACATACAGTCCCGTTCCTATCGATGCATCATGATATAACTTTATCAGGATATTGAATTTGAACCACTCATTTATAACAGTCATTTGACAAGTGCATACATACCAAGTCAAAGTATGTAAAACATATGGCTCACATTCAACGTCCTTATATAATTCTATCAGGATGCACTAACAGGAAAATTTTTCAATTTATATATATATGTCCACATCTACCATCCTTTCTAAATTAAACAATAAGCAGAAAAAATTTAAGATACCAAGAGTTTGAAAAAAAAAATAGCCTTATATCTATATTATGGAAAAAAAATTTAATGAAATCTGATGAATTGAACACAACAGAAAATATGTTTAATTCATATATGGATTTATATTACCTAACTAGATCACAAAGAAAAAAAACACAGCAAAGATTGAAGAAATGATATGTAAAGATCATATCAAAATCTTAAATTTATTCAATCAAAACAAAATCAAGATCATAGCTGATAAGTGACGACAACAACAACATGATCAACTCAGAAAACACAAAAAGAAAGATCATAAAAATACAAAAATAAATAAATAAATAAATAAAAAATCCCTGTAATCATCTCATGATATCTAAACACATAAAACATCTACAAACATAAAGAGCAAGAGAGAGAGAGAGAGAGAGCAGGTAACCTGTTTTTCTTCTCAACCCAGATTGTGTTTTTCGTTGCAGAGATTGACAACCCTGAAAAAGAAAGCAAAAGAAGATCTTTTAGAGATATTTTATTTACTATTTTTGGAGATCTAACAGGAGCAATTCATGAATTCAAGTTTCCTTTCTAATTTTCTGGGAAATTTTTCCGTACATAGAAGGATCCGATTGTGGATAACATATTATTTTCAAGGATTTGAGAGAATCATAAGAATTTTATTTTATATTTTTTTTGGGTAATGATTAAAAAGATTTTTTTTTTCTTCTTTTTGAAGAACGAACGAACGAACCTAGAGCTTGCAGATGGAAAAAAACAAAAGCTAAGAGTGTCTTCGATTCTGACTTGTTATGTCAGAAGCTTTTGCCTTTTTATCGTTGAAGTGCTTTATGTTTTTTTTCCATTTCAATATCTATTGACTATTTTGCCCTTCTGCTGATGCTCTTTTTACTGTCTTGCCTAGTTTAGAAGCCTGTTTGGTTTCGGATATATAATTTTTCAACTTCGGACTAGGATGTCCATGTAACCAGTTGGGATTATCCGGAAACCATCGGAATGTAAAGAAAATATTCGATGCATCCAATGCAATATTGACTTATTGAGCTGGGCATCGGCCACTGAAAATGTGATATATAATAAGGAATATACGCAAGAAAATGGACGTGTATCAGTCATATACTCACATGTCACATCTTCAATAATTGGTGCACCATTTAGCAGGACACTCGTTTATTTGATTAGGTTATTGCAGCTACGATAATAGTTTGTTATGCAACCATTGTTATCATGACAATTTCAGGATACCTGTCGCATCTTCACACATATATTTGGTTAGGTTATTACAGCCACGAAAATAGTTTGTTACGTAATCATTACGATTATAACAATTTGTTCTATATCCCCTTCAGGATACCTCAGAAATTCTGATTTCTTTGAAATCAGGCAACAATTCAATTGTTGATTTACTAATTATGTTCAAAGATAAGGAAATAAACATGAATCTACAAAGTAGTTAGTATATTAAAGAATATAATCACTACATTTACTGAAAAATGTGGCTGATATGGAGATATGTAATCAAGTGTTACATTAGACATTTTTCCTAGATTATACATATTGCAAGAAAATACACATGTATTACATGTCACATCTTCAATGATTGGTGCACCATTCAGCAGCACAACCATATATCTGGTTAGGCTATTACAGCTGCGATAATAGTTTGTTACGTAACCATTACAAGCATAACAATTTGTTCTATATGCTTTCAGGATACCTCAGAAGTTCTGTATTTCTTTGAAATCAGGCAATAATTCTATTGTTGATGTTCAAAGATCAGGAAATAAACATGAATCTACAAACTTGGAAGTATATTAAAGAATATAATCACTACATTAACTGAAATATGTGGCTGATATGGAGATAATCAGATATGTAATCAAGTGTTACACAAGACATTTTCCTAGATTATTCTCACCTGTATTGATATTGATAGGGAGAAAAAAATTGGGGAAAAAAATGAGAAAAAGAATAGATCATTTATCAAAGACACAAGCTTTGATATATCATGTTGCAGATTAAAAATTCTGCAGCTATGGTTTCCTCCTCGCCAACGACAAAACTTAGATATCATTGCTGCTAGCTCCACTTTGTTTTGCTGAGATGGTCAACATGTAGGAAGTGCAAATTTCTGCTAGGGAGGAAAGGAATATACTTTCGTGTTGATGGATCGGATAGATCACCCTGAGAACATGGCGATGACTAGGCTGACTGCTGTGAAAACAACATAAAGGCCGACGAGGCAAAACCCCCAAAACCTTGGAACCCGGAATCTAGACCAAGTAATGACTAATAGAGACCCCATCAAGCTCAAGAGCAAGAAAACAAAAGCAATGATGATACCAGTGTGGAAATGTAACTCATAAGCATTTGGATATACATTTCCTGTCTGTATCACCAGTGCACTTCCGAGACCAACAAGCATGTTAAACATTGGTCCGGCAAAGCAACCAGCCATTGCCATTGCCGGATGACCTGCTTTGGCAACTGCAACATCAGCAACAAGATCTCCCACGGAATTTCCCCATGCAAGTACCGTGAGCCCAAGGATGGCCGATGGCAGTTCAAGAATTGCCCCAATTGCTGCCAAACAATTCAGCAGCTCTCCAGCAATAGTGGATATCCAAAATACACTCATTACAAATGCTATGACTACTACAGGCATTTGCTCGGTCTTTGGTGGTTCTTTTTCCACTATGAAGTGAAGAAGCCCAAGCGAGGAGCTTGCCAAAAATACTATGAACCAGAGAGGGAAATGGGTGCCTGTAAGGAGGAAAGATACGGGATGGTCTAATGGCATGAATGTGTTGCAAGCATATAAAAGTAATAAAGGGCAAAGAACGATATTTGCAGATGAGTAGAAACGGTTCCATGAGGAAGGAGCAGTTTCTGGAATTGTGAGCTTCAAAAGAACAGTGACTGGGACCTCCCATGCTTTTGAGATCTGCATGCATGTCAAAAACAAAAATAAGCAATCGTTATCATATAAAAATAAAATAAAAAAGTTACTTTATTCTTACAGGATGTGAGCTGAACATCAAAAAGGCAGTTCAAGAAATTCATAGAAAAGCTAACACCATTTACATTAAGTGAGCTGTTATTGCAAACTTTTAATGACCAACAACATTCATTTTTGTATTCCTTGCAAACTTCTACTGTACATACATGTGTAGAATGGAATCCACACAGACATATGGAGGGATATAATCACCAGAAGGTCCAGAACAACTGAAACTAGGAGCAGAAACAATGCAAAATTGCAAGATATATACATGAACACATCTGCCACATAGTTATCGGGTAAAACCCAGTAGTTCTACTTTAACCTTCAACAACCATACAGTGATACTCTTATCGGTGTTTGAATGTCACATCTAGTTTGCTCAATTAAAACCCTGTAGTTCTACTTAAACTTTAGCAATTCTGGATTCCAGAAAAAGAAAATTGTCCACACCAAGGATTGGAAACCCATCATAACAGTAAAAAAATTGGCATTCAATTATTCAGGTGGTGATTGAAATCACATAGTGAAGACAAGTAGAAAAAAAAAACCCACTTTTGGTATACTTCAAACACGCTGAACAGATTTACTTCAACCGACAAACAGATCAGCTATAAACCAATGAGTCTAATCCCAAGATCTAACATGTGGTATATCTACACTTTCCTACAACTTGCTTTCAACCTTATACCCTCCTAATCACTATCTGCTACAAAAAGGAGACATAATTCCGACTAACTTTTATCCAATATACCACTCATAAAGCACAACACAACATAAACACTATCTCAGTATCTCGGATGAATACAAGAGAACATGGAAAATAATATTCCTTAAGGCATATAGCACAACCATTAAGCTAACATAGTTGAAGCATTTCAACTTCTATATTATTTGACAAGTTCATTACCTAATATAAGTTACATAACAGTGTTTGAAAACCCTTCCCCTCTAGCTGTCAGTCCACATATTTGGTCCCTTATGTTCTCTTAAAACACTAAAACAGTACTAGATGTTACAATTAACAAACAACCAAACCGACCAATATTATACTTAGATTTCATCCCCCAATAATTTACAATCATACAAATTTTTATTTAGTAGTTTATCATTCTTAGCATTGACTACACAATCAAGAAAACATATAGACAAGTATAGAAAAAAATAATTTTAATCACTAAAGTAAATTGATTTGAGCTTATCCTTCATAGAATTCACTAAGTTTTCAACAAAACATGGAGAAGCTAATCCAAAAACTAACATTTATACTTCAACAATTTGATCTACAAACACTAACATCCATACTACACAATGGACAAAATATAACTAAATTCAACTTATTCTTCACAGCATTCACTACAACACTCAAGAGAACACAATAAAACAGTAAACTTTGTGATTGAAAACATCACCATCATGTCACAAAAAGAAGAAAATACAAACCTTTCCTTTAAAATATTTCACCTGTTGCATTTTCTTTATTTATCCAAACTATATTAGCCAATGTCATAGCAACTACATGGCAAGAAAACGACAACAAAGACAGAACAGTTGCAAAAGTGATTTCCACATGTGACAGCTACTTGGGCAGGGTTCATACAGTTCCACACATTGTTGGATCTCCTTTTAAAATCCTTATTAGCCTACTAAATTACGTGGTGTAAGAACAAGCAGCAAATTTGAAATCAAATTTAAACTTCAGCAATTCTGAAAAAGAAAAATTGTCCACACAAAGGACTGGGAAACCATCATAACAGTAAAAAATTGACATACGATCGTACATGTGATGATTGAAATCACATAGTAAAGATAAGTAGAAAAAAAATCACTTTTGGTATAGTTCAAACAACAAACTGAACAAATTTCCTTCAACCGACAAGTGGATGAGCTATAAACCAATGAGGCTAATCCCAAGATCTAACATGTGGTATATCTACACTTTCCTACAACTTGCCTTCAACCTAATCACTATTTGCTACAAAAAGGAGATGTCATCCCAGCTTACTTTCATCCAGCATACCAGTCATAGTACTCAACATAAACAATATTTCAGATGAATACAAGAGAACATGGAAAATAATATTCCTTACAGCAAATAGCACAGCCATTAAGCTAACATAGTTAAAGGCTTGAAGCATTTCAACATGACAACATCTACATTATATGACAAGCCTATTACCTAATATAACATCGTTTGAAATCGCCTCCCCACTAGATTTCAGTCCACATATTTCATCCTTTGTCCAAATATGTTCTCTACTTCTCTTAAAACACTGAAAAGGTAATAGATGTTACAATTATCAAACAAGACAAATATTATACCTAGATTTCATCCCCCAATAATTTACAATCACACAAATTTTAATTTAGTAGTTTACCATTCTTAGCATTGACTACAAAATCAAGAAAACATATGGAAAAGCTTAGACAAATAATTTAATCACTAAAGTAAACTGATTTGAGCTTATCCTTCATAGAATTCACTAAGTTTCCAAGAAAACATAGAAAAGCTAATCCAAAAACTAACATTTATACTTCAACAATTTAATCTACAAACACTAACGTTTATACTTCACAATTGACAAAATATAACTAAATTCCACTTACCCTTCACAGAATTCATTACAACACTCAACAAAACACAATAAAACTGTAAAATTTGTGATTGAAAACATCATCATAATGTCACAAAAAGAAGAAAAAACACACCTTTCCATAAACATGACCGAATCCGAATCCCTCATTCCTCTGTCTCTCCTCCAAACTCTTCACAACTCCAACCTCACAATCCGTTTCCGTAAGCTTCAGTTCCATGTCACTCTTCTTCTCACCTCTAGTCATTCCCAAGTCCATCCAAAACACAACCCCAACAAAGAACACATAAAACGCAACAAACCCAAGAGACTGCCACAGGAAAATCTCCCCACTCAAGTACACATAAAACAAAAACAGAGCAGACACCAAGTAGAACCCAACATCCCTCACAAAGCAGGCAGCGTCGACACCAAACGGCGCCGCGTGAATCGCGACGAACCCAACAACGAAAGCCGACACGAAAGCGCCGGCGGATAGAATGGCGCCGAACCCAGTACGGTAGTGTCCAGAGCGAAGCGCGACGGCGGAGGAGAAGACGTCGGGTGAGCCGTTACCGAGAGCCAAAAGGGTCACCGCCGCCATGCTGGGAGAGAGGTGGAGGAGGGAGGAGAGTTGGGTGGTGACGACGGAGAAATGGGAACTGGCGGTTTTGATAAGGAGGTAGAAGAAGAGGATAGAGAGGAAGGAGAGTAGGGAGATGGAGAGAAGTGGGTTGCGGTTGAGGAGGCAGTAGTGGAAGGAGAGGTAGATGGAGAGGTCATCGTCATTTTCATTGGAGGAGCAAGCAGTGGTGTTGGAGGAGGAGAGGAGAGATCTACGGTGGTGGGGTGTTGGTGGGTGGTGGAAGAAGAGGAAAAAGAAGAGAGAGAAGAGGAGGGTTAGAAGGAGAGAAGAGGTTTTGAGGAAGGAAGAGAAGGCCATGCCATGGAAAAAAAAAACTATCTTTGGATTCGTTTTCAAATTTCCATGAAATGAAAAATTGTTCTCTCAGATCTTACAAAAACAAGACTCTGACTTCTGACTTGTGAGAGTGAAGTGAGAATTTTTATTTTTATTTTTCTTAATTATTTTTAATATTGGCTTATTGCATTGCGTCTTAACGCGGTTTGCCAACCAAAACTTTGAGGAAACAGTAAAACAATTTAAGCGGTTTATAAAAATCCGAAATTTTAAGGGAAAATTGCACTAACATCCCCTAAATTTAGATGAAATTAGACCAATTGACAAAAGATCATTTTATTGCATAAACCTCCCTCAAATTTCGTTGACCAAACGTTGACCACAGTTAGGACTAACTGTTGACCAGCCTTTACCCCGAAAAGTCACATTTACCCTTTGTCTTCAATCTGAAAAATCATATTTATCCCTACCCTATAATAAATGAATGAAATTTTATAATATTTAAATATTTTTATAGGAAAAAAAAAAAAAAAAAAAAAAAACAGAGTTAAAAAAAAAAAAACGAAGTGGAGATTAAACAAAAAAAAAATCAAAAATTGAATTAAAAAAAAAAAAAGATAAAGATAAAGATAAATTGAAGAAATCCATGGGTCCGATAGAATCAGATTTACTGGAAAATCCATGTAGAAGATATAATCAGATTTTTTTTTTTTTTTTTTCTGAACCTATTTGTTCAAAAATCTGGAAAAATAAAAATCCATTTTCAATCACCATCAATTTCAAACACCATTTTTCTTTAATATGGAAAAAAAAATGCTCCATCCACTTGCATTCTTCTTGGCCTCCAAACATCATAAATGCCAAGAACAAAATCCAAAATCTGAATCATTCATCTATAACACCACTAAAAACCCATTCAAATCAAAACACATACACAAAGAAGAAATTTACAAACTCCATCTTCATCACCCAAACAGTATTTTATCATCAAACCATCATCAAATCACCATCAACAACATAACCAACAAAAAAAAAAAAATACAACGAGATCTGCTCCTCCACGAAGAGTCGCTCTTTGTGCGACGATCTTCCTCTCTCCTCCACCTCCGTTTGAGATGAAAGCTTCGTGCGACAATTTGCTTCGTTGAAGATAGAGGCTTCGTCAACGATCAACTTCGCTGGAGAAAGAGTCGCGCAACAATCTGCTTCGTTGAAGAGTAGATCGATTTGCACAAGGAAGAAGCCAATCAATTTGCTCCTCGTGTGGATGAGCAATCGGGAATCTTCTGTGATGGCGGAAGTCCCATCTCAGACCATTTGCAATGGAATTCGGTTGCATTGATGGAAGGGTTTAGATGAATGGTGATCGGCGAATATTTCCAGGGCGGCAGCAACTGGTGAACAGATCGATCGGCTTCTTCCTCGTGCAAATCGATCTACTCTTCCAAGCGAGGAGTCGATCCTCTACTGGCGGTGGAATGACTCCAACGCTGGTGATTATTTTTCTTTCAGTAAAAAAAGTGTTCTTTTGATGTTTAATGAAGATTTTGTGGGTGTTAATGATGTTTGATGAAGTTAAAGGGAGGACATTTTCTTTGTTGGTCAAAAACTAGCCATCTAACCATCTTCATCTAAAGATGGAGCATCTCATATGGATATCACCATGACACCATCAAATGGTTGCTCCATTTGAACGAGATGAAGAGAGATCTAGAATTTTCCACTGATCTCCATCCATTATTTTATTTCAATTTTTGTTTCTTGTAAATTAATAGTTGTTTAAGCTTTTTTTTATATTTAATTTATATGTTAAATTAATTTTAAACTGTGGATAGGTGATGTGTCTGGTGTTGATTGGTCTAAAGTAAATTTTGATTTAATTTATTTAATGTCACACTTGAAAAAGTCCATTTTACCCTTTCCACTGTTAACTTTCAGCTAGTCAACCATTTGGTCAATGAAATCTAAGGAAGGTTTGTGCAATAAAATGATCGTCTGTCTATTGATCTAATTTCACCTAAAGTTCGGGGATATTAGTGCAATTTTCCTAAATTTTAATCCGCAATTATGAGTCCGATCCAGAATTCCAGTTCGAAATTTGGATTGGAAGGCAATTATTTTTAACAAATTCGATCCAAATCTGCTCGGATTTTTTTTTCATATCCGAATCCAATCCGTTTAACATTACTTAAAACATTACAAAATAGACTCATAATTCATTAAACGAAACTCATCGTAGAGGTACCCTTGTGTTGAAATATGTTTAAATAGACATAAAATATTAGATCATAAATTAGAAATTCATTTTTTTTTTCTATATAAATGTAATTCTGATTAATCTATGATTTCGATTGCTAATTGAGATTATCAGAGTATGCATCTCACAGTAGAGTCATTACATAAGAAACTAAATTTACATGGCCAGAATGTGCAAAATTTGTCAAACAACTGAAATTCTGAATAGCTAGTATCGGGTGCTAACGGTGGAGCTTTCTCAGCAACCACTTCCTCCGGCGAGAGACGTCCATTTCAACGAACATCTTGGCTTTCTTCTCATCTTCGAGAAGTTGACATGCTTCCAAGAAGAGCTCGTCATTCATGTCTGGTATAGCTTGAAGTGCATCGACAATGTTTTCAATTGAGCTGTAATCTTTCTCGTCCCCTTCGTAACCTGCCCATGTCGCCTTGATCACACCCGCCATCTCATCTAAGGCGTCTTGCATCTCCTCCTTGATCGGTCGTTGAACTTTTCTAGAACGTGCCAATGTTGATGAAGTTGGAGATTTCCGCTTTTTCTTCTTATTTGATATATCAAACTCTGCAGCCGGAGTATGTAGATCTCTAAATATGTTATCAACACCAGTGTCGAAGACATGCTTGTCATTCTCAGTTTTTACATCCTCACTGCTTGAGCTTTCAACGGAACTTCTCTTACCATAAATCACACACAAATCATGATAAATATCGAGGTTTCTCCCTCTGTATGAGATTGCAACGGGATAATCCTACAGAACAGCATGGAGTGGATACTAATCAGGATCAAAAGTGAATAATTATTCGGGATGTATTCAAAATTTGATTATGTTATATGCAAAACACAGTATGGTTTGAGAAAGAAATGCACCTTGACACAAGCTTCCCAAACATTGTCATCAGCGATAAGCGTTTGCCGAGAGTTATCCCAAGAAAAGCCATACCGACTGAGAAGGTCTGTGATGTTGTTATATTCGTTCATCAAGCTAAAATACTGTTGCTCTAATACCTCTTTATCACACAAAAGCCCAAATTTTTCATTAATCGATGCGATCATCCAGGCCCATGCTTGCTCATTAAATCTGTGTCCAACCTTATTCCCTCTATGCACCTGCTCTAACATAAGGTTGATAAAATACTTTTCCATTGGTTTTGACCAATATGTCGTTGAAGGGTCACTACAATTGGAGGAGCGATCATCCTCTTCATCTACAAATTTAATACATATAAATCAATAAATCTACTTGGAATATGCAAATGAATGTACGGAAAATGAAATCATTCAAGGCTGTATTACATAGTAATATATCTGCAGCGAGTCTTAATACAATCTTATCAGAGAGTGAGAGAGAAACATACCATCATTTACTTCCAGTAAAAAGTCCTCACTGTCCATAGAGTGACTAAAACAGTTTTGCTCTGCATCAGCATTTGCATTTCCATAGATCAAGAACAAATCATTGTAATTTGGGAGAGTTGTATTGCGGTATGGCCGTGCATCTGGGTAGTCCTGGAAAATACATTTGTGAGGTACTTGGAAATTAAAATAATGTATTCACCACAGAATTTAGGAAAGGCACCTTGATGTAAACATCCCAGAGACAAGGATCAGCAACTATCATCTGTTGCATTTCATCCCAAGCAAACCCACTGTAGTCAACTAAATTTCTCATGTCATTAAATCGCTTCTTCAAGTTCACAAACCGACTTTTTAAGATATCTTTGTTATGCTGAGACCCAAATTCTTCTCTAAACTTTGAAACCATGATTGCCCAGGCTTGCTTACTGAATTTCCGGTCAATCATACTTCCCTGACGAACTTGATCCAGCATTAGATCAATAAAATAACGGTCCATTGGTGGTGTCCAATCAGTCCTCCAGTAGTAGTCATTGTCAGATTTTGCACCTTTAACAAATTTGAAATTTAGTATGTGTTAGGGTAGAAAAATATCATTGTTTTATGTTTGTCAAGAGCAATATAGATAAAACACGTAACAAATGTACATGCCTGGCAAGAACTGATAACATCAAGATATTCAAACTTTGCCAGCCAGATTCAAAATTGTCAACCTAGGTAGTAGGCAACACAAAGTGTTAATAAGCTCAAAAGGATAAAATCTTACCATCACCATTACAGCTAAGATTTGATTGATTGCCCCTTCCATCAGAAGTTGAATTTCCATATATCAAGCACAAATCATTGTAATTTGGTGTTGCTCTGGTTCTGTATGATTTAGCATCTGGGTGTTCCTACATGTACCATGTGTTAGTCCTTCGCAAGAGATCAAACATGCAAGGCTCAACAAGTTAAAATAAGCGGTGCACCTTGATATAAGCATCCCAGACATCACCATTTGCTGTGACCCTCTGTCGTCTTTCATCCCAAAAAAATCCTCTGTGTTCAAGAAGGTTTTTCATATCATTGTATTGCTTCCCTAAACTTTGATGATGAATCCTCAATAGATCTTTGTCATACTGTAATCCAAATCTTTCAACAAATGACACTGCCATATCTATCCATGCTTCATTGTTAAAAGTGTAACCTATCCTATTCCCTTTACACACATGCTCCAGCATAAGGTCAATGAAATGACGGTCCATCAATGGCGTCCAATCTATCCTTGAACAATCTCTATTGGCATGGGATTGGAGTTCTTCTCCTACAAATATAAAGAGAGTAACATAAAACAATAGTCATTAAATTTTTGAAAGATGATGATTCCAAACAATCATCAATTCAGCAAATGACACTTGTTTCCTCCTTTTCAAGTCAGAAAGAACCAATGCTTTCCAAAGTACATCAACACTGTTTGTCCGACTTAACATCAACCTTTAGGTTGAAAATAGCATTGAGCTGGGAGATCTGAACTAGGAAAACATATTCCACAAAAACAATCCTAGTAATGATGTGTATTGGCACTTTTAATCACTAAAACTTGGAATTGAAGACTTCCAGGGCATTAGAAAGGAAATTAGACTGATTAACTATATGGCTATATGCCAAATGTTAAAAGAATAGTTGGTTAATTAAATAAACGGCAAAAGAGAAAAGATCACATATGCAAATGAATGAATCACTTTCTTTTCCTATAAAAAAAAATCACAAAAAATTTAGGGATTCCAAAATACTATAACAATTTAAAACAATTAGTGTTCAATAAGATGTCAATGATCTTAATGAGGTATAAGACAACTACACCAGCCCTAGTAGCTACCAGTACATAATGTTGAATATACCTAATACCATCGCTTCTATTCAAGCTTGTTCTAAGAGGCACTTCTAATACTCTTTACCTGCTCATGTCAAGACTTGAAATAATACTCTTTGGACCATCCAGCACAATAATATCTTATCCTAATCTTCACGGCTGAAACAAGAAACATACCAATCATCAACTCTGGGCCTTCATTTCCTAGATCTAGACAGCAAGCCAAATGGCTGGATCTGCCATTAGAATTTTCTTGACCATATAGAACACATAGCTTGTGATAGTTTGGCATGGATTTGTTTCTGTATAACTGAGCATGAGGATATGCCTGCACAAAATATGTGAGATTGAGAGCCACGAACTGAATTACAAATTTTTCAGATACAGCAAAACAGGTCTACAACATTTCACCTTGGTATAAGAATCCCAAACATAATCTTCAGCAACTACTGTTTCTCGGATATCATCCCAAAAAAATCCACTCTGCTCTAAAAGAATCTTAATGTCATTATACTTTCTTCTTAAATGTTTAGACTGATTCTTCAAAGCATCTATGTCAAAGTGAGATCCAAAGTTTGTACTAAACATTGCGACCATTTCAGTCCAAGCCTCGGTTATGAATGAAGGACCAATTTTATTCCCTCTAAATGCCTGGTCTAGCAACAAATCAATCAGATAAGAATCCATGGATGGTGTCCAATGCATTCTCAGACTATGACTTCCAGCAGAGGAATAAGTTTCCTTTTCTTCACCTACATGCACAGCAAACCCATTTATAAGTGAAGCTACTAGTTTATCAAAGTCAAGGTAGCACATGTAAGCATGCTTCCAAATAGACCTTGATCTTCAGACCCTAACAGGTCTCAGGACTTAAACCTCCCCTCCCCTGCTCCTCTTCCTTCCCCAAAACTTTTCAAAAATTATAAATATTAATGATAACATTAATAAATTCATGACTGAGAAAAACTGAATGTAAGATCAATGGTTTTTATATATACAGAGCTTAACATGAATTAAATTCTATATTTCTATCTAAATCTTTTATCTAGGAAAAAAGATAATAAAAAATGCATAGACAATTTTATGAAATGGTGCAGGTCTAAAACCATGTCAGTCAAAAAGCTGGAGCACATGGTGTCATTTGCAGCGTAGGCCATGGAAAGATTTCCAACAGAGATGTGCATAAGTTGCCTAATTATCTCATTGAATTATGTAATTGATAAAGGAAAATTTTGTGAGCTTTGTTAAATAACGAAAGCCACCATTTATTTTGTTTCCATGTTTCATAACCTCAATTACCAACTTGCTGATATAAAATTCTACCTGTCTTGGCTTGTAAACTGCTATCCTTGAAATTTCTATTGTGGCGCATATGAACTGAAGGTCCATTGTTGCTTGCATCAGAAAATATCAAGCCCAGATCTCTATAATTCAGCAATGTCTTCTTTCGGTATGAACGTGCACTTGGATGAGCCTGCATCCACAACAGTATGTAAAACCATACAACAAATATAAATATCATATCAAATGGAAATAGTAATATACCTTGATATATTTATCCCAAACACTGTCATCGGCAAATATCATTTGTTGTTTTTCATCCCATGAAAATCCGTTTTGTTCAAGTAGACTCCTTAAATCAGCATAGTACTTTAACAGTTTCTTATATCGGTGTCTCAAATAACTTTTATGATATTGTGAACAAAATTTAGCATTGAACAACATGAGCATATCTTTCCATGCTTGTTTGCTGAATGTATTTCTACTTTTGTTACCCTTTCTTAATTGATCCAACATAAGCTCAATTAAATACTGGTCCATCACTGGTGTCCAATCTGTTTTTGTAGGCTCACGACTTGCCGGGGCAATGGTATCTATTTCAACACCTATAATTGAGAAAGTAATCGATAAGAGTAGTAACTTATTCCTAGTGAACATGTACTACCTATTGAAATAGACAAACAATAATAGCTAGTATAGAGTAAACTGTAAACATAATCAAACTTATTCTTACAGGGCATAGTTCCTAACTAGTTCATGTTGTTATTTCTAGAAAATTAAAATTAAAAATTAAGAATGATAAAATGAAAAAAAAATAAGAAAGAAAGAAAGAAAATGTTGCCACACTTCTAGAGGCACTGTGTATTACTGTAGCATCATAGATGGATAAAAGTGATAAGGTCGTTAAAGTTGTGGAGATAATACACAGACATTCTCGTCAGAAATTATGAATTCTAGCAAGGATTTATTTCTGTCAGTTTCTTAACCAACTCAAAAACCATAAACATGGTGAGTTTGCTATTGACTTTCTCTTGCTATGTCCTTACTCTTCGCAATTAAAAGATAGGACTTTGCTTAAACAATCATACATACCACCTAAATTGGCTCATTAACCAAAAAGCCAATTAGATAAATTCCAAGGCAATTAAATATGCAATCTCACTTTAGGTCCCCATAATGAAAAAAAAAACCCACCAGTAGTCACTATTTGAACGTCATCATCTAAGTCTATATCATGACTTGACCGGCTGTATCTTCCATCTGCTAGTGTATAAGCATATATTATGCACAAATCATTGAAATGCATATAAGCTTTATTTCGATAGGCTTCTGCATCCGGATTAGCCTGCATATAAACATGTCAAATTACTTTCGCAGTCAAATAAGAAAATAATAAAAGACGCAACCCTGAATAGACAATAAACAAACCTTGATATAAGCATCCCAAGCATGCTCAGCAGCCATAACCATTTTATGGGTATCATCCCAGTCAAACCCATTTTGTTCAAGAAGATTCTTTATATCATTATGTTGCTTCCACAAAATTGAGTAATGACTTTTCAAGGTATCCCTGTCATACTTAGTCCTGAATTTTGCGTTAAACATATTCATCATCTCCGTCCAAGCTTGTTTGTTAAATGTATGCCCCATCCTGTTCCCCATATGCATCTGATTTAACATAAGATCAATAAAATACCGTTCCATCGCCACTGTCCAATTCACCCTCGATCGATCACTGTTCTTGGGATTCTGACTTCCCATTTCTTCCCCTACAAAAAATGGTAACATCATGTAATCATCAATTTCAACATAGTCGATAACGTAACTCTCAAGTCCATGTATTGCAAAAATGTATTAACCTAAATTTTCAAAACTACTAGAAAATCTACTTACTGAACATCTCCCCGTGTGCACAAACACTCACACACACTTATGAACTAGTATCTACGCAATTCGCATAATTTACATCAAAATTTCAATAACCAAAGTTTAATCATTTGGCAATTTGTATCGATACAAATCTGCTTGTCTACAATAATAATAATAATTTGCAGACCACCCACTAGAGAATTTCCGGTGCTTAATTGCATACAAATATTTAATCATTTGCAAATAAATACATATTATTCAAAAAAGTTACACAATTTAAGAGATAAATGTCAACAGAGACAATCGTCTACCTTTAATAATTGCATAACAACACAAAATCTATACACAATGTTCTCGAAAAAAAAAAAAAAAGAGTAACAAGATTTCCAGAAAAATCAATTGTAAAAGAATCAGTACAATTAAATTGTCTGATTTTCATTTTCATGTCCAGATTTTCTCGGGAAACAAACGGAAATTTTACATATCGTACCTTCGATTCGTCGGAGAAGAAAGAAAGAGAGAAGATAAAAAATGTAAAACGTCGTCGTATTTGTTTTGGTCTGTGGAATATTGAAAGAGATAGTGTTCAACCGCGCTTGTTTGGCTACGAGGAATAATATATTCTGGTTTGATAATGGGATTGTCCTCAACCCCTGTCTTATTATTGTGATTTTTGTTTTAAATTTTTTTTTTATTTCAGTGGTTTTAATTCTTCAAAATTTTAATTTTATATTTCTAGATTATAATTATAAAGAAGATTAATTAATAGAGTTTTTAATTCACTTGTTTGGGAGATTGAATTGATGAGTAATAATGTTGACAATCAAATTATTATTTTTTTATAAATAACTTTTGTTAATCTTTTACCAAACGAGTTCTCTGGGCTGCCGAAGACCGCCAAAATTAAGCACTATACCCATGGCCAAAATATTTATTTCCACAACTACCGAAATTAAACACAACATTTACTTCCACAACCGGAGATATCTACTTCCATAACACTCTGATACATGCATGCCTAGAATATTTTCTTTCACAGCGTGAGATATCTGCTCTCACAACACCGTACAACTATGCTTGGAAGAGGAGATATATAGTAAGGCAGTAAAAGTCCACTTTATTTCATTTTTTTTTATTATTATTATTATTTTTATCAAAAGGATTTAAATCACCTGTCAAAAAATGGTGTTCCAATTTATGTGTACACGTTTGTTTTTTTTTTTTTTTTAATAATTAAATATAAATGATTGTATGCACATTGTCCAATTTGATTGATAAAACACAAATTGAGATACCATTTTTTGACGGATGAGTTGAATCTTTAACAAAATGATGATTTACGAACTGATAATTTATTGAACCTGCACGGTAACATCTTTCAGTTTATTTCAGTGTCTCAATAATCTCTTTTCCATTCAAGAGCATTGATTCTGTTTGAAAATATATATAATTTTGGGTGTTGATTACTGATAATGCACACCCTTGAATTGCAATGCAAATGGTTTTCACAATCAAATCACATGACTATGCACAGAAAAGATTAACAAATTGAAAGCTTTAGACCTCTGATTTTGGCCCTGTTTGGCCATAAATTTAAAGCCTTCAATCCGGAAACAACATTTGCAACAACCAACATCAGTGAAGAGCTCATTTTTATTTTATTTTTCTACTGGAATTTGAGGATTGATTTGATCTAGAGTAAGTAACATGCATACATGTCCTCCAGAAACACGATATTCGACGGGGGCTTGCAGGTAACTCATGCCAAAAAAAACAAGATTTTTCAACAGTTCTAAGTTTTCAAAGTTCCAGGCAACATTCATTTTCTCACTGTATCGAAACATTAAAAAATTTCTCTGTTTCTAGTGTTCTAATTCAGCTGATCTTTAATATCCCCCTCATAGAAAGGCTAAAGTTACAGCGAAAACATACATTTGAAACACTCAATCATCTGTATTCCTCTGGTAACCGGTATCCAGACATGACTATTTTGTCGGCAAACATCTTGCCGGTCTTGGGCATGACATGCCAGTGCAATGTCAAGTTGAATTCCTTGCCTCGAAGATTGTGGCCCTGCATAAGAAACGGAAATTTTTTGTGGGGGACAAGAGGAGAGTTGAAATTAATTCTCGATAAAAACAGGAAAATGTGCAAGTTGGTGTACGAATGTTGGACTGGATGAGTAAAGCTACTCGTTAGGATGGCATACCTGGTCAATGAAACGATACTTGTTTGATGTGTGAAGGTTAAACTTAGCGTACTCTTTCGCAGGTATAATAGCATCCCAAAGTGAGACCTGTGGAACAATAATTCAAAATCAATCAAGACATCATGGTATTGCACAGACAATACTGAGATTCGCAAAATACATATAAAAATGGCATGTATGCCGTTTAATGAAGTCACAGTGTGGATTTTCATACACATGCAAAGTAAACTCATTCTAGCCCAACTACCTCACGAATTCATAACATAGATCGGATTACAAAAAGTTTAAGAAAACAACAACAATACAGAAAATGCATGCACCCAGATGCCTTGAAGCTTACCTGATTTAAGGCATTCTTTGGGGTTGCATACTCAGCTGCAACGAATAAGAAAACCTGCAATAAGTAGTATGGCAATGATTAAATGAGAAAAAACAGCTTTAATCTTATGCACAAGGACTACACAAGACCTAACTCAAAAGATCAGAAAAGCCATCATATCAGGGCATCACAATTAAACAAGTAAATTGGATTTGAAATATAAAAATGAAATAGGTTGATTAACAATAATAGCTTAATAGATTGAAAAGTATTACTTGATCCCATCGTTTGGGTAAAAGTTTATGTTTTGGACTCCATTAGCATAATGAAATTTCCTCATTTTTTATCAGCAAATAACCGTAAAAAAACATCTCCATAAAAGTAAAAAAAAATATGAACATCTATAATGGTAAACCTGTTTTGTGTTCCATGTAAAAAGTGACTGTAGGTCGGCTGTTATGTTCATTGTCAGGCTGACCTGCATACAATGAAAAGCAGTCGGTTAGAATGGAACAGACAGCAAGCAAACAAAAAGACTAGGGGAGAGTGCAATGTAAAAAATCTGATGGGACTCATAAATAATCATGCATTGTTAAAGAGATTAACACTGAAATAATAATAAAAGGATAATTATCAAATAGTCTTAATTACCCACATTATTACTCATTATTTAAAGATTATACGTAGAACAGTGAATTAAAGGTTTCTTTTGGGTTACCAGAGGCCTTAAAGTCATTCCAAGAACATAATCATATTAGAGAATCAAATTCTTTTCAATTGCAAAGATATAAAAGCAAGCCTACATATTAGGTAGACAAATCTCTCTCTTTCAAACTCGCACAGAAATCTTTTCAAATCTTATATAACTATTACATTTCAATATGATATAGAGATTTAAGTTACTCTAGTGTACGCTAGCATGTCCAGAAGACTAACACAACAAGAGAGGGTGGGCAGACTTTGCAAATTATCAATCTATTTTTAGAGAGATTATCTAATGAGTGATGCAAGTCATTTGATATATCCCCACAGGCTATAACAGTCGATAAAGTATACGGATATCTTGACCTATTTGAACAGTTAACCATCATAGAGTTCTATAACTCCAATAAACTAAAGAGATGAGGTTGTTATTATATCCTTCGAATGAATTAAGCCAACATCCTACAGGAATGATTCGCATTCATCATAATATGACTCATATACTACAATAAAAAATAGTGAAAGATGTTTAAGGTTTCAACAGATGTATTAAGACTATACGTGAGTGTATGCTTTCAATTTCAACACCGACTTCGGCAACTCAATAGTTCGACAGCAGAACCTAGATTTTTATGACCAATGAAATAACCAATTTACTCATTCTTTTATGATTTTATCGTATTATATGAGTACATATATCCATTAAGCATTTTTACAATTTAACACAAATCACGCAGACACTAATCAGCTTAAATCTAGTCGAATCAACGCCTACACACAGAATACTAAAACCAGCTAGAATTAAGAAATACATTTAGCCACAAAATAGAATTTAAGTAACCCAAGTACCCAATAATGAAAATGAGGACTGGCAAGAAGCTACAAACACCTACAAAATTAAACAACATAAAAGTTTACAAGACTTGATGTCAAGTTAGATCATTTGCATGAAACCAAGTCCATAAGTATATCAACCCGGCACATCATAAGACAAAAATTAATAATTTTGTTATCACTGATTAGCTAACAACAATTGCTTACATAAAACTGATTGACAGAGATTTACCAAAATATTAAATTTTGAATCCAAAACACGAACCCAAAAAGAACAGAAATTTCAAACAATTCTCATGCCACAATCAATTAACATGAACAATTACATACAAAATCAACACTGACAATCACAAAACATCAAAAAATAAATAAAAATTACCTCATCATTCCCGTGTGGCTGCTTCTGAAACCAGTTGATATTCAATATCTACAATCATCAAAAACACAAACCCAGAAACAAAATCACATAAAACGCACAAAAACGAAACTGGGTATTCAAAATTCTAACAACAAATCAAAAAGACAGTGTGTCACAGATCTAATCAGAAAAGAAAAGATAAAAAAAAAATGTTAACCTGGATTTCAGAAGACGGCGAGGGACTGTTGAGATTGTCGGAAACAGAAGCGATGGCGCACATTAACGCCAGAATCGTGACGGCGAACGTTAACAGGGCGTTTGCTCTGTATCCAAAAGAATGCATTTTATTTTTTTTTTATCTTTTTTGTTTTCTCTTCTTTGCTGTGCTTTTTTAGTTGCTGCTCGCAGCTCTCTTTGGTTGGTCGTTTTGGTCTGAGAAAAATAAATAAATAAATAAATAATAGTTTTTATTTAGGGGTTTAAATGCAATTAATCTCGACAGATTTCTGACTCAATCGATATTTTGTTTTTTTAAGTATTAAAACAAATTTGGGTTTTTTAGATTGAAGAACCCAAATCCACAACCTCGTATAAGTGTAAATGGTATACTACTGTACCAACGTAACCGTGTCAACATGTTCGATATTTTATTTTGGTTATATTGGACTTTTTTATAGTTCGACGGGTTTTGATTGGATGGACTTACAGAAGAGTTCGGTGATACATCCGTTCAAGATTTTCTCTTTAATGTGAGTGATAACTGTTACCAAAGTTGAGTCAATGCTGTTCTGTCATTGGACAACATACGTGGTTTCTTACAATTTTGTGGGGTCCAAATGCTGATGTGGATTTTAGTTTAGATTTTCTTATTATATTTTTAAATATAATGCTGGTTGGGCTGAGATGGGCTTAGAATTCAAATTGGATTGGATAAGAAAATCTTCAAAGCCCAGGCCCAATAAACCTTGCTGGCCCACTCAAATCAAGTGTTACGTAATCATATATAGATCTCATATCATATGATGTGATATTTTCAGAATAGACGTTTATATGATATGATGTGCTCTAATCAGACATAACAAATCCGTCCTACCCTCGCTTTTTTATTATTATTTATATTAGAATATGGAAAAGCCCTACCCAAGCCGATTGAGTACCCATGTTGGCCTACTCAAATCACATATTTCGTTTTAGGACGGTTGTCAACCGAGTCATATGTCGATCTCATATCATATGATATGATATGTTAAAAATAATTGTTTATATGATGTGATATTGCATATGCGCATGTCTCAACTCTCAACTGAATTTTCATTTTCTTATATTATATTCATTGTTGTTTTGTGAACAATCACTTTAAAATTTCGAAAAGCATTAGGCATGAGGGAGCCTCTTGATGAAACTTTCCTTTCAAAATTTAATGCATGATTGAAGATTTGAAGAACAGGAAGTAACAAAGTCAAAAGGTGGAGCCAAAGAGGGCTTTTATTGGGAGATTTAATGGGGATTGATGCCTAAATGTTTTAACCAACACATGATATAAAGTGTTTTGGACACATCTCTCTTCTTTCAAGAAAGCTACTTGTCTACAAGCTCTATCTTTTGTACAATTATGATTTTGTGGATTTACTACTATTAACTCAAAAAGAAAAAGAAATAAGACAATGGTTTTCACAAATCTATATGAATCAAATGTGATTCCCATTTACAAAAAACATTCTTATCAAGGTCTTTTGGCAATTTTCATTCACTTATGTTATATAGTGTTTCGAATAGCATATTTATTTTCACGAAGTATGAGTTCAGATAGTTTCAAAGTCTCGATAGTTAATTTTCAGTTTTTCAATCGAAAAATATTGTCGATGAAAACGCGTATATACACTATTACACGGAGAGGATTGTAACTTTCCATACTTCACTCAAAGATGAAACTCTGTTTATTTCTTTTTTAGGATCGCCGAATCAAATGATACCGAATCAAATAATATTTTTATTCTAATTATTGTCTTTTCTTCTCCCTATGAATCAAACTTGTCTATAAAGTGAAAATTGCATTCCGGAGCATCCTTATAATTATTAATTTCGTCATGTTTTTATAAAGTCCTGATCCGATTGGTGTCGGATAAAAATAAAAAATAAAATTGTGATTTCATTCTAATCCCTAATACTTCTCATGAAAAGTTCTCAATTATTGCATACCAAATAAACAAATTAGTGTGTGCACTTTTTATATGTTCTCATATCTTGATTTTCGAAAACATAATTGAACATATCTAAGATCTCAAAATGAGAAAGAAAATGGAGCAAAAATTACCCAATTTAACATGGCTAATCAATGTACTATAATTTAATTCTTGCATCCTTGCCTTGTGTAAGCAATACTACAAAATTAAACAACAAATATTAAGAAAATTAAACCAACCAAAAAAAAAAACATGATTAACACCTAATTAATCTTAGCTTAGCTTAAGCTTACTACATGATACTACAACTATTAGTATTCTCATCACTGAAGAAGTGAGTGTAGTTATCAGATGCTGCAGGATGCATTGGTGGTGGACCATAATTAACGGCTGGATGAGGCCGTGCATACATCATCGGCTGATACATGTCGTTCGCACCACCGTTCATCATCCTTTGTTGATTCATCATCATTGCCATATATTGTTGTTGATTGTAAGGCTGGCCTGGCCCCATCCCTTGATAATATCCGCCGTTCATGGTGGCTGCGGCTGGTAGTCCTTGCACCGCCGGAAAACCGCCCATCTGACTTGCCGGGTGGTTGCCCATCTGACCCATTGGATAGTTACCCATCTGGCCCATATAACCCATTTGTCCCATCTGCCCCATCTGGCCCATCTGTCCCATCTGACCCATTGGACCAGGACCCATCCGCCCCATTGGAGCCATATTTTTACCACCTCCGCCACCGCCTCCTCCTCCACCGCCGCCGCCGTTGTTGTTTCCCTTACCACCTTTGCCATGATTATTGAAATCAATTTCAAACTCATTCATTTTACCCATTTCATGGGCCTTGGCCCCACCCTTTTTGGGCCCATTACCATTGTTGTTTCCACCACCACCGTTCTTCACACTCTTGTTGTTGTTGTTGCTGCCATTCTTGCCAGAATTCTTGTCATTCTTCTTGTGACCACAAGCCTCTTCATGTTTGTCTTTTTTACCAAACCCAAGCAAACCACCACCACCACCACTGCTTTTCTCACTTTTTTTACCTTCACCCCCTTTCTTTTTACCAAATCCGAAAAACCCCCCACCGCCTTTCTCGCTTTTTTTCTCTTTGCCCCCTTGCTTATTTTTCTTTTCCCCCTTGCTATTTTCTTTATTCCCCTTTTTCCCTCCATTTTCTTTCTTGCTTTCTTTTCCCCCCATCATTATAATAGGAATATCAAAACCACCACCACTTTTCTTATTACCGCCGCCGCCACCACCACCACCGTTTTTACCATTCATCATCATCATACCCTGAGGCCCATGACCATGATTCTTGTTAGGGAGTTGATGTCCCTGAACATGACCATGACCACCATGAGGTCCATGTCCATGACCAAACTCCTCCTCATCATCCTCATCATCAAATTCATCATCAAACTCATCATCAAACTCATCAAATTCATCATCAAACTCATCATCATCATCAAATTCATCATCAAAGTTATCTTCAGGCAAGTTGAACTTGACAGATTTCTGATCTTTGTGTTGTGGCATTTTCATCATCATGTCCTTGTTGTTAGGTCCTTTGAACTGCTGGTGCTGCTGCTGGTGCATCATTTGTTGTTGTTGAAACTGTCCAGATTTTGGCTGGTTGTTTCCTCCTCCTCCTCCACCACCACCACTACCACCCTTGTGTGATTTGTTGTCTTTGTTCAAACTCATGTTCTTCAACTGATTGTTGAGAAGATTTTGATAGTTGTTGTTATTTGAGCCCTTTTGTGGGCCCCATAACTCTGCATGTTTTCCTGATTTTTCAAGCTTTCTGATGAGAATGGCTGGATCTACATTTCCAATCACTGTAACTTTCCCTTGCTCTGCATCTATGGAGGCTGTATAAACCCCTATACACAACAAATTAAAAAAAATCAAAAAAAAAAAAATCTACAAAATGAAGAAAAAAATCTTAATAGAGAAGCTCATGAACATTAACATACCTTCAATTTTCTGCAACACTTTCTTGACTTTAGATCTGCAGCCATCACAGTGTATGTTCACTCTGAGAACACAGGACTGCTATGAAAAGCAAACACATACACGAAAAAACAAACATTGTTAAAACAGAAATCAAACACCATTGAAGAAAGAAGAAGTGACAAATCACATAAGGGTCTCCAAAATTAACATGATTTCAAGACATTTTAGAACGCAAAATAATAATAATAATAATAATTAAAAACTTGATAATAAACATGAAGAAGCAAGTACCTGTGACTTCATGAACTGTTGTTGTTTATTCATTAATTCATTAACATACAAGAACAGGAGCTATAGAAGATCTGTTAAGAGAGTGAGAGAGAGAGAGAGAATAAACTGGTATTCTGCTTGTTGCAAGGTTGAAAAGAGAGAGAGAGGCAAGAGAGTTAAAGTGGTAGACTGGTTGGTGAGAGATAGAGTGAGAGTAGCTTTGCTTGCTGTTTCAGGAGTCTTCACTCTTCAAAGTATTGTGAGTGAGTGTGAGCTGTTTTGAACTTTTATTTTTATAATGAAATAAATAAATAAAAAGTACACAGAGAGAGAGAGAGAGAAAGATATGTTGGGTAATTTGCTTACACAAGGAACAAGGCATCTTTTTTCTCTCTGTAATTTACAAGAAAAAAAAAATGAAACTGAGATATTTTTTGTCTATAAAAAAAAACAAGAAGAAGAAGATAAATGATAGATATTATTGCAGCATTTGCATGGGAGCTTGATCTAAGCTGTACTCTACTTGGATTTGCTTTGTCAAGCTTAGATTAAAGTGCTTTCTAGCTTATATTGAATGTTAAGATTCTTAGAATCGTTCACTCCTCATGTTTAGTTTAAATGGTATGTATTTCTCTTTCCACGTTTATGATATAATATTTAAGTTTTATTATACATATCGTATATACAGTGTTTGATTTTGACAAATACATACAGATTTATAACCCTTATCAATAAAATTTAAATATAGACAGTTCTATGGATTTGCTTTGTCAAGCTTAGATTAAAGTGCTGTTGATCAAATTCAAATGCAAATGCAAATGCAGCATTTGTAGTGATTATATTAACTTAAATTTTATGAGTTCGATCCTTAAAGCATCAATTTTCCGTTGATTGAGAATGGTCGGAAATTGAAGTGAAAAAATTAAGTGAGAAAGTCTCATATTGAATGTTAAGATTCTTAATGTTAGACAAAAATTCGTAATTTAAAAAAAAAATTTAGAATCGTTCACTCATCGAATTTAATTTAAATTGTGTGTATTTATCCTTCCACGTTTGTGGTATAATGTTTAAGTTTCATTATACATATCGTATATATAGTGTTTGATCTCGACAAGTCCTAATAGATCTCTAACTCCTGTCGATAAAATTTACATATAGACAGTTCAGCAGACTTAATAATATTGAATTTCATCATATATATTTCTAAATTTCTGTAAATTGTACAAATTATTTTAAGAAAGTGAAAACCTTTAACAGAAACTTTAATTATTAAAAAAGATATTTCCTTATATATTCTGAACTGGACGGTGGCCGGTGGGTCTATTTGCAGTTTGCAATTAAGACTAATTAACCAGAGGTAAAAGGGATTTACTAGTAATTATAATTATATTAATCATAATTAATAACATCATTTGACAGATCAATTAATGTTAAATTTGATTTCATAAGACTTGAAAGAGATTTCATATAAAAGACTTCAACAGCAGTAAAAACATCAATGAGTATGGAGAGTGGAACTTGATGATGATCTGTTTTGTAAGGGGCCATATGGAGACAGCCTGGTTTACCCCAACACATGGCTTCATCACACCAGTCTCAATCAATCCGTATCGATTTGGATTTTTACATGAACAAACAAGATCAAATCTATAATTGAATTTTTACAAAAAGGAAGGGAAAAATTAAGTAAATCGTGAATGTTCATCGTATATCTATTCTTGGTTGAATGATTATACTTTTCTTCTTCTTTCATATTTGTGATCGATGTTTAAATCTCCCAACTTTTCTATAGTATTGTAAAAGTTGTTGTTCGGGTCATACTTATTGTAAAATTTGGATGTATTTATCGTAAAAGTTTTTATTTTTTTTATTGTGTTTGTAGCAAATGATCTTATCACGTTACGAAAAATATCTATTACAATCGATTTCAAGTTTAAATTTCTTTGAAATCTTGCAACTCACATAAGTTGAAAGATTTTGGTTTGAAACAATTATACTCCCACCAATTTAATTTAATTTTTTTTTTTTTGTAAAGAAAAAAATTGACAACATTTGACCTTTATAATCTTATGTACCTCTAAAAGGGTATATAAAGTTTCACAAAAATTGATTTATAAAAACAAAAATAAGAAAATAAATTCATGTCTTTCAAAACCATCTTTCATAAAGTATTTTGCAGATTGTCTAAAAAAATAATAATAATAAAACAGATCTAATCTAACAATAATTTTTTTTTTTTCTGGTAATATTTTGAAGAAATAAATGACTTAATACAAATTAATATTAATCTCCAAGTACTTTTTTCATTTAAAAAAGATACTGAATTTATATATATATATATGGTTTAAGCACCGATATCAAGAAGCTCACTGTCCCTGGCTAATCAGGGTCGAACCGGGTCGGTCCACTAAAAGGTAAAGCTCTTCCAGCACAGGTTTTCTACATTCACAAATATTATTTTATTTTATTTTTATAAGTTAATAACAAATCTTTGACCAAACTAAAAGGGGGTTACCTTGGTGATCCAAGGCTTGGGATGAAACCCAACCCAACCCCAAGCCCTTGGTTCTACTATTGGCAATTCCCTTGTGGCTAGCCTTCAATGTGTTTAGTCTTATTAGTGGAAGGACGGATATGGGCCAACGTCAGCGGTTTGAATCCTACACAGGTGGTGGCGAGTTCTGATTTACAAGTTTTCATCCTTGTGAGGATAAGAATATGGCCCGAGGTTTCTCATTTGTTTTACTCCATGAATCCAACATACGAGCCACAATGGGTCACGTAGTTCGAGGCCTGCTTTCAACTTACAAGTCACGGTGAGTCGTATTGCTGGGGGAGGATAGACGGATAGGTATCTGGATAAAATCTGAAATCCTCGATACCGAGAAAAAAAAAAAACACATATCACTTACCATGTTTGTCGAGGCACATGGACAACTAAATTGTTCATGTGTGTTTTGGAATAATCTCATGTTAATTAATGGTAAATCAATTTTTTAATACAAAACAACATAAAAAAAATATAGTTTTATAAGTTATTATATAACAATATTTTTTTTGTGGATAGGTTTATTATTGGAATTTGGAATCCTAGTTTTGTTTTAATTTTAAAATCAAATAAACTGGACAAATTGTCTCGTTAAGTCAAGGCTCAAATCTTGAGAAATAAGAATAACTGCAAACTCTGCTTCAAATCTTTTTCTTTTTCTTTTTAATATATATATATATTCTAAAATTGTGTTTTAATCATAAATTATGTCTATAACCTCATTTTTAGGAAAAATTTCATGAATTTTTAATTTAGATTTATCTATATTTAACTAAAAAAAACGAGAGGAAATCAATGACATTAATTTTCCCTTAATTGATGGATCCATTAAGAAATAGTAACATAAATTGAAGAAAAGCCAACAGGAGCGTAACTCAGCTGATAGATAAACGAGTTTGGGGTTTGGATAAATGACTCTCAAATCAGCGATTCGAATCCCATAAAATACATAATCTCGTATTAATAGATATTATATATAAAAAATAAAAATAAAAACATAAATTGAGGAAAAAGAAAAAGCCAAAAGCATCACTAAACAACTTAAAATTGCTCACTGCAAATGATGGAGACAAGTTAAGGAAAAAAAAAAAATGAAAAAAATGAAAAAAAAAAAATGAAAAAAAAAAATGAAAAAAAAAAAGAAGAGAATTAAAAGCTGATTTTGAGCAATTAAATTATCTTGAGTTGGGCCCTTCTTTAGAAACCAAATCATTGATGTCTTCCTCAAAAGCCTAACCCATTTAGAAAAAAATAAAAATGCTTCTTTATCTGTTTCTCTTACAACTTAAAAAGATGTTTGAATAGTGACAAAAAGGACCCCTCATTATAGGACACAAACCCTCAAAAATCTTCCTCTTCAAATTGCTTTTTTGATCACAAACTGTGCTTTTTTTTGTTTTTTTGTTTGTTTGTTTGTTTGTTTGTTTAGAATTTTGACCAATCAATTTCTTGTCAATTTGGTTTTGGTATCATATATAACTAAAATCCTCATTAAATCAATGCTTTTGAATTAATCTCAATTAGTGTTCAAGAATGATCCAAGGATTCAATTAATTCTATATTTTGAGGTCTCCATACAAAAAGTGACATAGATTCAAGCAAAAATCATACAAGATGGAGGATATTATCAAATTAGATTGTGAATCTTACTAGACATAAGAATTTAAGATTATTCTCTTAAGTATCTCTTTTTTTTTTTTTTAATCTACAATTAAAACAAGTTCAAGAGTGTTTACAGTACAAAGTCATTACTGATAGCAAGAAAAAAAATTTAGGTGAGCATCAAATAAAAAAATAAATTAGGTGAGCTTCAAATAAAAAAAAAAAAAATTGGAGACTTGGGTGGTGAAGATGGATGACAAAAAATTAAAAATATTAATATATAACCCGTACAATACACACTGCACCATAGATTATGCAGCCCTGCCTATTTTTCATTAACGTCATATTCGATCTTCAGTGGTCGGATGCACTATTCAGCGGTATATCTGATGCAACTAAGGTTTTCTCCAAAAATTGTAGGAAACCCTATTGGTAGTGACCAGTGAGATTGTGATAAGGTTTCTAGAGGGATATATTTTGGAGGAGAAAGGTGACCTATATCAATGGAGAGGACAAATAATAAATTTCAGTTGAGAGACAGTAATTTCAGTCTTCATGGACTTGACAAGCTGCTGTGGTGTGGTGTGGTGTGGTGCGGTGGTCCCTCCAGTGTGCATCTTGTGAAACAGAGGCAGAGGCAGAGGCTGCTACCTCTTACTTGTAGGACAATGTATATCTCAGAATTCAATCCTTTATTTCAGGATTCAGAGATAAGATGGTGGGTGGTGGTTGGCTTTGTATTGTGACTGTAATTCATCATCAAAGCTAATAATTTACTGACCTGATAAGGAGGCTCTCCATGTCCATGCCATGACCTTTGTATGCAACCAGCCAAATTGGAAGTGGGTTTGTCAACAACTTGAGATAGGATCTACCTAACCTCCAGAAAACAGGTTCACCAACCTATCCACTTCCAAGCTTCTATTAAGATTATATGGTCTCATTAATTAGTTAAGAGTTTTGTAGATATAGTTAGTAACCAAAGAGTTTAAACAATTAGGAAAATATCAACACTAACGCTAACACTAGTATCTAATAATTCAAACAAGTGTTAAAATATATATATATATATATATATACATATATATATGCAATATATGTTAGCTAGAGAGCTTTATACTAATGTTTAAACATTTACTCGACAGCTTAAACTTTTGGTTATTAATAGACCTGTCAGGATTACACCAAACTCATTAATTCGACCTAAACCCATTCGGAAAAAATGGTTAATGGGTCTATCTCTATTGAGTCGAGCCATTAATGAGTTGATTTTGGGTTTATCTTTTATTAAAACCCGCTATAGCCCTTGAATTTTTTTTTTTTGATAAAATTAGCTAGAGCCTGGTTTGATCAGGAATATTGGGTTCAAGTCCCTCTATGGTTTACATGTTTATGTTCATATAAGATGCTTTATATCAATGTTTGAACCTTTACTCGACATCTTAAAATTTTAAACTTTTGATTACTGATAGACAAATTAGAATTAAATCAAACACATTAATCTGACATAAACCTATTCACACAAAAAGATTGATGTGTTCATTTCTATTGAGTCGATATATTAATGAATTGATTTTAGGTTTATCTTGTATTAAAACCCGCTATAACCCATTAATATATTTTAATAAAATAAGGGATGGGATTACCGGTGCTTGGTTTGACTAGAAATCTTGGGTTCAAGTCCCTCTATAGTCTATAGTATACATGTTCAGATAGTTTTGGACCAATATGTGATACACCTAAAAGAATAATTATTTTTCCTCTTCATTGTAAGGTCATCATATATGATTATTTGAGCCTAAGATAATAGATATTATTATATGATCCCAAATTCAATCCCTACCAATAATCCAATTTAATCAAATATTAAACACACATCATGTTCCTAAAAAAGTCTAAACAAATCTGCTTTTAGCATCAGAATTCAGAAGCCAGAAAGCAGCATGAAAACTGATGAGCCTGTAAAATATAGAGTATGGAGATTCACCGGTCACCAGCCACTGAACCACTGAACCGCATCAGTGACAAATTGATAGAATATTATTATTTGGACAGAAAAAGAGAAAAGAGAATCCCGAGGTTGTTTTTCAATGTGAAGCAAAGCAGCAGCAGCAGCTGATGACATGAAAACTTTGACCTGTAATTAAAAAAAAGAACAGAATTGAGAGACTCACTCAACCAAAAAAAAAAAAAAGATTAAGAATAATAAGAAGAGTGTTTGTTGATTCTTTTTTTAATTTTCAGACACTGTTCAGAACTGGAGATCACTCACTTTTTGTCTTGTCCCCTATCTCTCTCTTAATTCAAAACAATCTTTAGACAGTCTACAAGCTGCTTTTTTTTTTAATCACTTTTGTTGCTAACTTGTTCAGCAAATATTCTCTCTTCTTCTCTTTTTCTCCAAGCTTGACAGACTTGAAATCAAGTTTTAACTCTTATGATACGAGTGACATTTCAATGAATTCCAATAATGCTTGTCGAAGTTCAATATTTATACACGAAACTACAAAAGTAATTCATTTTAATTGCAAGCTTGATTGATTTGAAATTGTGGGTCAAGCTTGAGTGTGTATATATATTTATATAGGGGCGAAGCTAGGATTTTGGTTTTATAGGGGTCAAGACAAAAACTAATATTGTAGGTTACGCAATTTTCAAATAATATCAGTAGGAATCCCGTAGAAGAAAAAATACGAAACCCCACACTTGATACTTTTTCAACAAAATGTGATACCGTTTGGTGTTAAAAGTAATTATACAAATAAATAAATAAAATAGACATTAACTACTTAAAATGTAACATGTCTATTTTATATCTAGAAAGTTATTTATAACCAAATTAATCTAATTTTCTTCTTAATTTTCATTTCAATTATATAATCAAAGAGTGTATGAGAAATCATTTTTTATTTTATAGAAAAATTCATACTTGTTCTTAACGGTATGCATAACTGAAAAAAAAATTTAATAGTTACTAGCTTATAAAATATAAAATATAAATTTCAATAACTTAATTAAAATATCATTATACCATTAATATATTTAAATCACAATTATTTACATACTTGTAACTTAATTTTATAATATTCATGTGAAACCAAATTAACTTATAATAATTTTGAAGAAAATTTAAATAATAAACTAATAAAGACAATTTATCAAAATCAGATTAATATTTAACATAGCAAAATAAATAATAAAGGTAGTCGCTATAAGAGTTCAATATTTATTTAGTTTTCTAGTGAAATCTAAAATATATATATATATATATATATATTATACATATAATGAGTAATGTTAGACTTCCCAATTTTTTTCTCAAATGTTTGTAGAGTATGAGGTATCAATATCACATCATTCACCGTATAATATCATGATTTACAAGATATTGACACCTCACGTGCTACATAAATTTGGGAAAAAATTTGGGAAAAAATTTGGAAAGGCTGGCATTACTCATATATAATACACACTAGATTATCTAATAACGTATGAAATAATAGAAAATTAAAATACTAAAATGATTGATTTTATCTCATATTTTCATGGTTAATAGAATTATGAAAATAAAAATTATAAGTTAATTTATATTATTAAAATAATAAAATGACGATGACACATTTCATGTATAACAGTTTTTATTTTTTTTTTTTTTATTGGACCATATTTTAATTAAATTTATAATAGAATTTTTTTTTTTTAATTGGCTTGTTGGGGGGGAGGGGCGCAATAGTCCGCCCCTATGTGTATATATATATATTATTATTATACAACCAGCTGTTAGGATCGGCGAGATTGAACTCTATTAGCACAGTCTGGACATACAGCTTCCACAAACGGGGAGAGAGCACCCACATATTAGTGGGACAACACCTGTACAATCAGTGGGAAAATTTGCATATATTCATGTATACCTTAGCACTTGAACCATAGTAGTGGAGTCTTCATTTAGAGAGCCATACCACATTGGCAAGAGGTCATTGACAAGCTTGAGTTTATTTTTGATTGTATCTTTAATAATAATAATAATAAATTAATAAATAAAAAAAGAATTAAGAAGATCTATAATGCTAACTCTATAGCATTGATTAATGGAATCAGAAGCATACAAGAGTAATATAGAATTATAAATCACTTCACCTAGCAAAACAGCTTCTCCTTAATTACAAGAAGTCAAGAACAACAACTTGTTGCCTTGTTGGTCTGTTTAGATTTTTGGTGTCCCCAAAAGACATTGAAGAGTGACTGAGAAAAAGGAGAAATTATTTGGGGATTAGAAAAAAAAGTAAATTATAGTGGGACATTCATGAGACGACAAATAATGTTGTTAGAATATTTTCTTAGTATTTTAAACCTCACGGGGATCTTTCAAGATAAAACCATGAGGTTTCAATGAGCCAAAGCGAATAATACCTCCTGAATGATCATCTCATACGTACATAATGATAAATTTATAGGTTAACGTTTTTAACTGACTTCACTGGCCCATGGTTTCGGTTAAATCGATTTGGAACCGAACCCAACTTTGTTAGGTAGAGAGGAGCTCGGAGAGAGATAGATAGGAGGTTGAAGTTGAAGACATATATGCCTCTTATGTTGTCTTCAAGCAGTGTTCCATCCATGATGTACAGAAGAAGTCCTATCAGTTCAAGGTTGACTCGACTATCGAGTCAAGAAGGCTTTTTGAGCCTTTTAAAACCGAGTCGCTGTGTGCGCTTTATGTGTCTGTTTCATTTTCAATGGGCCTTGAAATTCATTTATTTTTAAGCAGCATTAGGCCTGACTTGATAAGGTGAGCCCAATGACTTAGCATAAGGAAAAATTTTAGGATTGATGATATTTACACCCCTTTGAAATTATATATATACCAAAAATTTATAAATTTTCAAAATCCCAATATTAACCTTAAATTAAATTATTAATATTTTAATCAAGAAATTATAATTTTCTTAAAAAAATATTACTAAATAAATTAAATTTAAAATGAAATAAAATAAAATTAATAAAGAAAAAATAAAAACCTAAATCTAAAAGCTGGAGCTTAGGAATGGTAGTGGGACGGGTTCAGGGTGAGGTGGCCCTCCCCGCACCCCACTCCATTTATTTTTTGAAACCCCATCCCTATATAAAAAGATCCAAGCCAAATCCTTGCATTGCATCTAACACCAAATGTGGAATAAGAGGAAATTGTCCAACGTTTAGGGTAAAAGCCTTGCATTGCATCTAACACCAACTTTGCAGGGTCTTCTGCTCTTTCAAGTGTGGAGGAAATTTCACCAAGAAACAAATTAGCCTTCTTCAGGTGCACGCTAACTCATGAGCAACTTTAAGATTCGTCCATTAAAAATTCCCTCATTGGCTACCAAACTTTCAGGTTGCTCAATCTTAACTTGCACACGTTCCTTAAAAATTCTGCTAATCTGGTCCATGGAGAACCGAGGATGGGCTGATATTTGTGCTGCCTCACTTTGATCTTCAGGTCCCTGCCCATCCAGGTCCCTGCCTGCTCATTCACTTCTGGTAAATTGTTGATCTGATAATTGTTTCTTTCAATCGCGAGATTTGTAAAATTTCTTGGAAGAAATAAAATACTTCAAAATCAAGATGAGTTGAGAGAATGAAATTTGCAATCTAGGAGTAGGTGTATCCATTTGAGATGTGTTTTCAATAGGGTGGTTGGATGACCGTATTTATACAGGTTTTATTCTCACCTAATTTCAACAAATGCCGTCTTTTGATTGGTGTTAGCACGTCTTCATACTGTTTACTGGTATACCTTTTTTGAATTTGTTATCTTTGGATTGACGTAACACGTCTGTATAATATATTTATTATTGGTATAACTTTTTCGACAAATGTCATCTTTAGATTGGGATAACATGTCAATATACTATATATTATTGGTCTATCTTTTTCGATAAATCTCGTCTTTGTATTGGTGTGAACACGTCTCCACACTATATATTATTGGTATAACTTTTTCGACAAATGTCGTCTTTGGATTAGTATTAACACGTACGTCTCCGTACGATATATTATTGGTCTACCTTTTTGGACAAATGTCAGCTTTGAATTAGGGTAACACGTCTACATACTATTATATATTGTTCTATCTTTTTGACAAATGTCGTCATTTCTGACAAATGTCATCTTTGAATTGGTGTTAACATTTGTTTACAATAAATTTTATTGGTCTACTTTTTAAGAAAAAAGTCATCTTAGGTTTTGGATAACAAGTCTCCGTACTATATATTATATTAGTCTACCTTTTTCGAAAAATTTCATCTCAAATTGGGTTAACACGTCTACATACTATATATTATCGGTCTACCTTTTTTAACAAATGTCATTTTTAGATTGATGGTAACTCGTCTATATACTATATATATATATATTATGTGTTTACTTTTTAGACAAATATTCTTCTCGGATTTTAGATGGGATGCTTAGCATTATTCAATTACATACGGTATTATTGATCTATAGAACATGAGTTGACTCATTCAGCCTCGCAATGGTTTTGGTTTGATTAAAAGAGTCTCGATAAAACCTAGGGCATCAGATGCATTCTCTTTGCAAATATCGAATGTTGTGTGGTAAGAATATACTCGAAAGTCTGTACGATATTATTTTATTTGAATTCAACCCTATATTTAATCAAAGTTTTTGTGCGTGAGACCCATTCAATTTGATTCCCAATTGATTTTAGAAAATATAATTAATTCTCTTCACTCATTAGAATTCCTTATATTTATTTTTTGAAAAATAAGCGCGACCTTTAAGGAAAGTTCTTTTCGGTTTTCTATTTGTACTTGGTTTCCTTTTCGGTGTAAGGTTTGGTTTTATCTAGGGGTGGCAAAATGGGTTAACGGGTTGTGTTAGGCCCAACACGAACTCGACCCGTTTATTAAACGGGTCAGACCCCCTCAACACGAACACGAACACGACACGATTATATATGGGTCAACATGACACGACACGATTAACCCGATTATTATATGAATCAAATCGTGTTGGGTCAAATGACCCGTTTAAACAACATTGAACCCGTTTAAAAAACACGACACGACACGACTAGGTTTCCTTTTCTATTTATATAGAAATGTAAAATTACATAAATATCCTTATAAAATAGTGAAATTATATTTTTACCCCTATTAATCATGTCAACCCGCAACACGATGGGTCAATACGAACACAACCCGTTTAATAAACGGGTTAGATGGGTTGACACGATTATTGACAAGACCCGTTTATCTTCAACCCAAACCCATAATAATCGTGTTTGTGTCGTGCCGACCCGTCGAATCATGACCCACATTGCCACCCTTAGTTTTATCTCTAATATATATATATATATATATATATATATATATATATATATAAGATAATTCGACAATTGAAAAACTGTGCCTCCAACCCTTATTTTCACTTTTGACGTTAATGACAATTTATACAATTCATACGTCAATATGACTGGTGTTATGCATGGAAGGAGACTCATGGTGTGATCTTCCTGTAGATATCTCAAACGAAATCGAAAAACGCTTTCTTTACGTTGAGCAAATTCGATTCCGGTCGGTATGCAAGAACTGGCGATCAAATACCAACCCTGTCAAGCATGTAGCAGGCAAATTGCCATGGGTGATTTCCTTCGCGGATAATTATGGCGCTGGTTGGTTCAATGGAGGCTCATTCTTTCTGTACGACCCTTCTCAGAAATGAAAATATGCTATGTATTTTTTACTTGAGAGATTAGAAGAGTGAGAATGAGAAGTAACAAAGGAAGATTGATAATTGTACATATATCTTCATATCCATTCCATTAGTTCACTGGCTATTTATAAGCCATACACAACAAGTCATACGATTACTGATGCAAATAAAATAGGCACAAAGCAGAAAATAAAGCAAATAATGTAAGTGGTGCTAACAGAAGCAATCCACCACCTAACGTGCAATAAGAACAAAAGGGCCACTAAGCCATAATTAATTCAAACCTAACTTATTCAATCCTAACAACTTAACTAATAATCTGAGCACCTCGCAATGCTTGCATGGCTCCGGTACACAACAAAATACACCCTTCAAAATGAGATCTTGGTTGGTGCAAAGGTCCATGCATCAAAACATGGTCGGTATGCAAGATAATAGGAATTGAACCTGAAGAATGATCTAAGCAAGGCAACATTCTCTACGGCACCAACCTCTCTAGATTGTGTGATATTCGTATCGTCAATAAAAACGACAGTACAATTAAGAAAACTCTATGTCATGAACACAAGCATATCGGTATATATCTCCAATTCAAGCATGTCCAGTGCGCCTATCATTTTCCTTGACTTTGGACCCATGTGAATAGCTTGTTTAATTACGCAGCGTTCTTATAGGAATGTATATTGACCCGTTTGATTGATTTAAGGCATCAAAAAATAAGAACAAATTTCACCCAACAAATTTCACCCAAATTGTAAAGAAAAGACCAATCCACATATTCTACATTATGTTGCAGTGTCCATAACAGAAAATTAAAACTCTCGAAACATTTTGTACACCTTAAACATTTAAACAATTACCTATTTACAAAGGGAAATGATTGGTACAATGACTGAAATTGGAATAAGAGAACATTATGATGAATAATCATGTCAATGGTAACTTCATATTTACCACCAAATAATTTTTTTTTACCAAATTACAGATCAATCTATGTTAATTTGTTGTTTCTTTTTCCTCTTACTATACGAAAGGATGATCTAGGAGAAAGAGATTTGAAGATTTATCTTCAGGGTCTTCGAGAAGAGTGGAAAAATGGATATCTCTCCAAAACCCGTGCATGATCCTGATGAAGACAAGAAGCAATTATTATAATATGCAATATGAAAACAGATAATTTAAACAAACAATTAACCTATAATATTATTGGTGCAAGTCTTACCATGAGACTGTTGAAAGTCTCTTCACTTCTGGTAAATTGCTGATCCAATGTTATTTCTTTCAATTAAGAGATTTGTAAAATTTCTTGGAAGAAAGGGAACACTTCAAAATCAAGATGAGTTGACACAATGAAATTTGCAATCTAGAAGTAGGTAGTTGGATAACTATATATATACAAGTTTTTCTCACTTGAATATTTTAACAAATGTCGTTAACACGTTCCCGTACTATATATTATTGGTCTACCTTTTTCGAAAAATGTTATCGTTGGATTGATGTAATACGTCTACATACTATGTATATTATTGGTATAAATTTTTCGACAAATTTCGTCTTTGGATTAGTGTTAACACGTCTCCCTACGATATAATATTGGTCTACCTTTTTAGAAAAATGTCAGTTTTGGATCAGGGTAACACGTCTACACTCTACATACTATATATTATTGGTCTATCTTTTTCGATAAATCTTGACTTTGTATTGGTGTGAACATGTCTCCAAACTATATATTATTGGTCTACCTTTTTTAGACAAATATCATCATTGGATTGGGTTAACACATTTACATACTATACATTATTCGTCTATCTTTTTTGACAAGTGTCGTCATATCCGACATATGTCATCTTTTTGTTGGTGTTAAAACATATCTACACTATATTTTATTGATTTACCTTTTTAGACAAATACTATCTTTGGATTGAGGTAAAACATCTCCATACTATATATTGTTAGCCTACCGTTTTCAAAAATATTTATTTTTGGATTGAGGTAATACGTCTACATACTATATATTATCGACTAAGAAGCATGGATACTCCATTTGGTAGAGGTAACTCGTATCGAACTCGTATCCAGTTCAGATACTTCACGGATACTTCAGGATACGTATCCGATACACCAAATGGCGTATCCGTTGACTTTTTCATAAGTTTGACCAACGGATACTTGGCGGATACTTGAAGGATACTTGGGGGATACATTAAGGATACGTTTGGGGCAATATTATAATTATTTTAGTATAAAACGTGGTTAAATTATAATTTTAAAAATTTGGGTGTCAAAATGAAATTATAAAGAAATTTTGGTTTTGATTCTATTGACATGGAGAATAACGGGATACATGATATTAAAAATCTTTCTCTTGATAAACAAGAGTTATAAGCTGTATTATCTAGATCCTTTGGCAATATGAATGGTGATTGATGATAGTGAAGTTAATTAAGAATTTAGAATATGTTTTATGAGTTTTTTATTTTTTATGTATTATTTATATTTTATAATGTGTTATGGCTTATGTGACGTATGTTTTATTTGGATTTTGTAATATATTACGACTTATGTGACATGTTTAATTTAGATCATGTAATATGTTACATTGTTATGACTTGTATAGATATTTGACATGTTTTATTTAAATTCTGAATATATTTTGATTTTGAATGAATTATCAAATATGTTTTCATATATTATTATTTAAAAAATATATAAATATATATTATTTTAATCGACGTATTCTGCCGTATCCGTATCCTAGTTTTTGAAGATTTACCGTATCCCCGTATTATACCGTATCCCTGTCCTGTATCCATATCCGTATCCGTGCTACCTAGATTATCAATCAACCTTTTTCAACAAATGCTGTCTTTGGATTGATATAACATGTCTGCAAACAATATAATATTGGTATAACTTTTTCGACAAATATCATCTTTTGATTGATGTTAACACATCTCTATACTATATAATATTATTGGTCTATCTTTTTCAACAAATGTCATCTTTAGATCGGTGGTAACAGATCTTCATATAATATATTAAATTATTTAAGTATTTTTTTTTATGTTGTTCCTAGGCGTCACCTCCACTTTACTTCCGGCAGTAGAGGAGGCAACCGAATTAGCAAATACTTTACTAAAGGCTAATTAGAGGCCGTGCTTTCACAAAAAGGCAAATGTAATATCACAGTCAAAGATGTTTACACGACAAGAAGTAGTTTCATAATCTAATTCTTAAATTCAACAAAGCTTCAATAAATTGTTTTAGCAATCTTGTATTTTACTGTAATTTACTGCATTAGATTGGGTTGGATTATATTTTATTGCATTAGATTGTATTATTTTTATACAATTATATATTTGGTGATATTTTGTATTAGACTGTATTAAGTTATATAATGCTTTGATGTGATTTTTGTTCGTCACTATTTTATTAAATAGTAAAATTGATATATTTTTAGAATAAAAACCATATTATAAAATATATATTTATATTATATTTTAAAAAATAATAATTGATATATGAATAATATTTTTATTACATAAATTATCATTCATGAAGCAAATATTAATAATATTAGACAAATATTTTTAATATTTTATTTAACTTATATAATTTTTAGATTTACACTATTAGAATAATATAATATTTTTATTTTTATTTAATTAAATTTACATAATATTTAATTACTTTAATTTTAATTTTAAGTTTAATATTACAATAAAATTATATTTAAACTTTATTATTAAATTTATTATTAATGTATATTATATTATTTTTGTTGTTGTTGTTGTTGTTGTTGTTATTATTATTATTATTATTATTATTATTATTATTATTATTATTATTATTATTATTATTATTATTATTATTATTTTTAAATTTATTATTATTACTATTATTATTATTATTATTATTATTATTATTTTTAAATTTATTATTATTACTATTATTATTATTATTATTATTATTTTTAAATTTATTATTATTACTATTATAATCATCATTATTATAATTATTAATTTATTATCATTATTATAATTATTAATTTATTATCATTATTATAATTTTTAATTTATTATCATTATAATAATTATTAATTTTATTATCATTATTGTTATTATTATTATTATTATTATTATTATTATTATTATTATTATTATTATTATTTTAAAGGAATATTGTTAATATTATTTGGATATACTTATTATTATTTATCTCCCATTTGTATTAGAGCAATTAAAATGTATTAGCTAATACAATACAATGTCCGATCACAAAACAAGCCAAAGATTGTATCATATTATATTACTCTAATACATTTTAAATCCCTAATACAATACAGTATAACCTACCAAATGATATTTATGGTATTAAATGGGGTTTATTACGAACAAGAGATTTTAAAAATATCTTAGGGGAGTGCTTACGAAAGAGATGTACAAACAATTTTTAAGGGGTTACTACAAGAAAAAGTGGCATTTACCACACATAATATGCCACGAATGGTCAAGTGTGGTAAATACTAAATAAAAAACCCCGAAGAGATGCATATCTTCGAAAAGAAAAAAACAAAAAAATTATGTGTGCCACGGATGCTAAGTGTGGCACATACAACACATGTTTGCTACAGCTATTGATCACGATTCTGTGGTAATTAGAGAAAAAAAAAAAAAAAAAAAACCTAAATACTAATTTTCCATTTTTACTTTTACGATTGAAAAAAAAAAAAAACCTAATTTTCCACTTTCACGATTTCACCTAATTTTTCTCACCCAAACAACCAAACTCTCTCACTTTCCTCCTCCGGTGCTCGTCTCCGACGCTCGTCTACTAGCATTGTCTTTATCTTCTCCGATGAATTTTAGGGTCTCACATTTTAACAAGGTATTTTCTGTTCAATTTCCATATGTTTCATTGTATTGGTGAGGAATAGCTATTTTTTATTTTATTTTATTTTTTTACAGCCATAAGCCATCCACAAAGCAGTCCCGACCTAAAATTATTAAAAGCCCTCACTTAAGGCGGAGGAATTCCTAGGAGCCAATAAACGAACACAAAGGTGAGCCAGAGACAACTCAAGAAACAATACTAACCAAAAAAGAAAACAACCAAAACAAACCATAACCATAACATTAGCCATACCCAATTTATCTAAATAAAGAAAACTTTTGATAACTCAGGAAGCTGAATAGACCTGTAAAACACATTATTCCTACTACTAGTATCATAACGCGTCAAAGCATCGGCCACTTTATTATTTTCTCTATAAAATTGGTGAGGAATAGCTATTGATATATTGTTTTATGACCTACTCTCACTGCACAAATATTGCATTCATCCTATCTATTTTGCTTGTTTTGATTACTTTCCTTGTTGCCTTCTAATTTCATGATTGGAACTGAACTTACGTTGATAACTACAAGTGATTGATGAGGCCTTCTAATTTCATTATTAATAATTATTGGAGTTTGAATTGAACTTTAGGGATTGTGAGGAGACGAACTCTGGTGCTGCAGCTTCACAAAACAGAGGACGGTTCTCAGGAGTACGCTGAGTTTCTTCATTTGCCCAGGAGGAAATTCACCGATTTTGGTAAGTACAGTTCTTCAGTTTCGGTTTTGTTCTCTTCTTGTATTTATGCTAGAAAAATCACTTCATTTTAAATTATTGACTGTTAATTAATAGTTTTCTTCCTCAAAAAAAGAAAAAAAAAGTAAAAAAAAGTAAAAAAAAACCTCTATACCTCTGTTATGCCAAATACGTTGTTTTAGGTTGCTTCAATAATTTCATTGTGGGCCTGTTTATTTTTCCTGGATGCGAGACTTTTATTGCAACGTTTCTTTACATGAAATGATTGATGTATTCTATTATTATTTACCTGTTATCCATGTTTTTGGGTAAAAAAGCCCAGGTTCGCAAGGAAATTTCAGATGAAATTGATAGAGTAACTGGGAAGACAAAACAGATATCTCCTATTCCTATCCATCTTAGTATTTACTCACCGAATGGTGCATGTTATTGCTATTCGTTATCATTTGTATCGGTCTTTTTACCATAGACATATTTGTCAGTTTCTTTTCTTGCTAAGAATTCTGGATATTTTATTTATGCAGTTGTCAACTTAACCCTCATCGATTTGCCTTGTCTGACAAAAGTTGACGTTGGTATGTTTTGCAATTCGCTGTTTATTACTGTTGAACATTGTGTGACTTTTGGTTTTTTATAAACAGTCACGAATAATGGAAATTATTCTTTTCAGAGGGACAGGCTGAAACTATTGTTCAAGACATTGAAAACATGGTGCGATCTTATGTTGAGAAGGTAATGCGACATTATCTGTTTTTGAAAACTGTTTTGTCTGATTTTTCCATTTTGGTTGTTTTCTTAATCGAATGTGTCCTTCATAGAAAAGAACAGTGGGCTATTTTTGAAATTTGAACTAAACTTCCAGGCATCTTACTTTTTCTTTTATGCATTTTCTTTCAAATCAGTTCAAGCTAAAGGCACTGATAGATGGTGAACCTAGCTGTCTGTATTCTGTGGTTTATTTCGTAACATACGTTCATTTGATATTTTGTAGCCTAATTCCATAATACTTGCAATATCTCCGGCTAATCAAGATATAGTGACGTAAGTTGCTTGCTAGGGAAGTGGATTCCACAGGTATGAACCGGTGATTTTTTTCCACAGCTGAATTATATATTACTGTGTAAAAACTTGTCTAAAGGTATAATCTTCAATTTCATCATTCTTTGGGGTGTTGACAAAGTTGGACTTGATGGACAAAGGAACTAATGCATTAGATGTAAACCCTTTCTCTCTATCATAGTTTTGTTTTTCAGATGTGTGGCTCATTGTTTAACAACTTTCACTTCCAAGAACGTATTGAATTGTGGAATTCTTTCTTTCTTGTGTTCAGGTTGACATCATAGGAGTTGGTTGCTATTCCTCCAAGGATTTGTGGACATGGAGGAATGAGGGCATCGTGTTGGCAGCCAAAGAGACAAATGAGACACATGATCTCTACAAATTAAATGTGCTGGAGCGGCCAAAAGTTGTTTACAATGAAAAAACTGGAAAGTATGTGATGTGGATGCATATAAATGATTGCGACTATACTAAAGCATCTGTTGGCGTTGCCATTAGCGATTACTGACTGATCCTTTTAATTATCTCTATAGCAAGCAGCCTCATAGTTTTGATAGCAGGGACATGACAATCTTCAAAGACGATGACAGTTTTCACCCCATGTTTATTAACGTTTGCCGTTGGAGGATAGTACCATGCTTTGGCACCCTTTTGGATCTTGAATTTAATGTTGAAGAATTTTGAATTTCAATTGGTTTATTAACATATTAGGGTTTTTTATTTTATTTTATTTTATTTTTTTAATATTACTTTATTTTGTAAGCCTTTCAACTTCTTATTTGAGGATTAATATATTATTTTTCTAATATTCTTTTATGAATTTCAGGTAATATTAATATTTAAATTTCCAAATTTAAGAAAAAAAAAAGCATTTTGAAACAAGCTTTTGTTTTTTTCAACACCCAATTGCCGCGGCTAACCTACCGTGGCAAATATAAATAGCTTTGCTATAGGCTTTTGCTGCGGCAAATAAGTTTCCACCGTAGGAAATCTGTTGCAAGACTTTTTGTATTGGCTATATTTGTAACACGTCTAATCCGTGGTAAATCCATAGCAAAAGGCCTTTTGCCACGGATTATGCTACGGATTCAGCCGTGGCAAAAGGCCTTGACTTGTGTAATGAGTGCCAATATCGCCACTCAATATTAATTGAACTAGATTAGAGTACTGTATCCCAAAGTTTTCTAAGGATCCGATCCTATTGGCATGCATTTTCGATTCGAGTTGGATTGGATTAGGATCCAAACCTTTCTTTTTTCTTAATACTTTGCGATCACAACCAAATACTAAATCGTAAAGGTTGAGTCAAATGTAAGTTCTAAAATAACTGAATATGATATCTAAATTTTCGAATCGAATGGACCGTACAAATTGGAACCTATTCGGATTCAAATTCAACCAATCCGCTGAACACCCCTACAGATAATCGAATTCTTAATTCTATGTGGAAAAATTATAATCTTTAGACGTTAATTAAATATAACCACAAGGAAAAGGTCAAAATGGAAAGTTCTTTTTGGTTTCCTTTCTAGTGTTATTAGGTTAATTTGGTTTTATCTCTAATATATATGGTCAAGCTAAATCAACTTAAATTTGTGCTTTAAAATTTTGATTTTAACATCTCAACCACGTTTATGTGCTCTTAATTCAATGATTAAGTTTTGAATACATTTATAACTCTTGGATTAAGAGCACATAAGTGGTTGAGATGTGGAAGTTAAAATTTTAAATAGACAATGCTTGTGTACTGGTCAGCATCCAATGTACTGACCTACTAATAAGGTTTTGCCACGTAACCCATTTGTGAAGAATGTAAGGAGATAAATGTAAAAAGTTAAGAGAAAAAAGCCACGTGACAATACCTCATAGGTGGGTTAGTATCTAAGCAATTTCCATTTTAATTTACAAATTTAAGTTGTTTAAACTTGACCCCATATATATACCCTTATCTCCTTCTTTTATTATGTTTTTGCCATTTTTAGATTTTTTTTTTTTTTTTTTTTTCAAAAACCTTCATTGATGGAGGAACAATGGAGGTCCTCTATCAATGGAGATGGAACCTCGGAGGTCTGTTCGACTTCCATTGGAGACCGAAATCGACCTCCATTGGAGGTCGATGAAGAAGATGAACAACAAAAATGGAAAATTTCATTTTTTCCCATTAAGTCTCGGAAATTATAAATATACCTAATAAGTTTTGGAAATACCAAACTAAGTCTTGAAAAAAAAAAACACGAGACTTATTTTTGTAGTTGTGTTTTAAGGGTATTTTTGTCAAATTCACACTTAATGTGCTATTAAAACTTAAGTTATTAAATTGATGATAGTCTAAAAACTCACTCTTTAAAGAGTATTATTAAATTTCAAGCCCTATTTTCAATTTATACAATTCAATACAGGTGTTATGGAAGGAGGCTCATGGTCTAATCTTCCTACAGATATCTTAAAAGAAAACGCAAAAATCCTTCTTCACATTGAGCAAATTTGATTTTGGCCAGTATGCAAGAATTTGCAATCAAATACCAACCCTGTCAAGCATGAGGCAGACAAGTTGCCATGGGAGATGTCCTTCACGGACAAATATGGCGCTGGTTGGTTCAAGCTTGTATCGATATCATACTATTTTCAGCATTACACCAGACATTTGCAAGATACTAAGATAGAGATGACGAAGAAAATAGCGATGACATAATTAAAATAGTTCTACGTTGTATAAGCGTGACGTTAATTGTGTAGCATTCTATAGGGATGTATTTTAACTGGCTTGATTGATCAATGGTATCAAAATAAGAACTTATTTCACCCAAATTGTAAAGAACAGACCAATCCACATATTCAACATGAAGTTACTCATGAGGCAAAATCTTGTGTTTATTTTCCCTCTTCATGGGGTTCCATGACTCCAACTCAGCAGAATTAATGGCGATAGAGAAAGCTTGCCAGTTTTGTGCCTTGAACCCATCGCTTGTAGGCCGTGAGATTGTTATTGTTAGCGACTCCAAGATGGCGGTTTCTTGGATTAATGATGAAGGATTTGGCAGCCTCAAACATGTTAATATGGTTTACGATATTCTTGGCTACTTGGGGACTCTAGGTGGCTTGGTGGTCTCCTTTAACTCAAGAGCCTCGAACTCCTTCGCGAGCAATCTGGCCAAGATGGGTTCAAGTTTAGCAGGGGACTTTATTCACTGGGACGATGTTTGATCAGGTTTGTAGTTTTTGTTCAAGTTAGCAGGAGACAGTTTTCAATGGGGTGTTGTTTGATCGGGTCTGCAATTTCTCGTTGTAGTGTTCCATGATTGTCTCTTAGGGGCTTTGTTTTGTAGCCAATTGGTAGGTTTCTGCTCTAAGGTGTTCCTGCTTTGCTAGTATCTTTGTTTTGCCTCTGTATTTTTTTTTTAGGTGGGATGCCTCTGTTTGTTGTTTGTTTTTTTACGGTTTATGGATTGTTTTTTCTTGTGTTCCTTATGTTAGTTGTTATATATTTCAATTAGATTTAATCACTGTAAATATCAGTTTAGGTAATTTACTTATGCTGGAACTGTTTTCCTATTTTATATCTTTAGGTTACTTAGTCAGCAAGGACTTCTTAGTCTTGTTATATATATATTATCAATGATTCAATGAAAAAGGGGTGCAAATATTTCACCAAAACCTAACCTATTCTATATGGTATCAGAGCTGTCGATCTTCTTTCTTCCTTAAACAATTTTTCTGCCTTTAATTCTTCTCAGTTAAGCAACCATCATGACCGGAAACAATAACCTACTCCCTACCATGATCACCGAACCAGCTGCCACTGCAACTTCAACCGATCAGTCCATTATCAACGTTGTTCCAGTCAGTTCTACGGCCTTCCGCTCGAATGATTTTCACCTAATTACCATCAACATCACTGCCCAAGCCCCACTCAAACTCACCACCACCAACTACATGTCCTGGAAACTACAATTTCAAACTCTCTTATATGGATACGATATAGTAGGATATATTTGCGGTTCCAAACCTTGTCCACCAGCCACACTCACCGTGGATACCGTGACCTCTCCAAATCCTGCCTACAATATCTGGTTTCGTCTGGATTAGCTTATTCTCAATGCCATAATCAGTTCTCTCTCACCCACAATCATCTCTTTTGTTACCCGTGCAAAGACGTCAATGGAAGCATGGAACATACTTGCCAATACATATGCCAAACCATCCCGCGGACGCATAAAACAAGTCAAAACTTTTCTCAAAAATTCCAAAAAAGGTACACAGTCTATTACTAATTTTCTTCACTCTGTAAAAGCTCATGCAGATGAACTTGCTCTACTTCAGCACCAATGGGAGATGAGGATCTCACAGAAAGAATCCTTGATTAACTTGATGATGATTACAAGGAACTTGTTCACACTGTTTAAGCCCGAGACTCTCCTATCATTTTTGATGAACTACATGAGAAACTTCTGACATTCGAAGCAACAACTCTCAGTAACAAGAAAGAGCCAATTCCTTTCCGGTTATAGTCAATCCAGCACATCGTTCAAACAACAATTAGCGCCCACAGAACACTAACTGGCGTCCTCAAGCCTCCACCAACATGGGCTAGCGCCCGTCGCCTAATTCCATAGGTCGGCCTCCCTCCAGTCAGCATCCTAGTGGTCAAAACTGTGTAGCTCCACATCCCTACTTGGGTAGTTGTCAGATGTGTGGCACTCAAGGCCACTCGGCTAAGAGGTGTACCTCCTTCCAGATGGTACCAATTCAACCGTCAGGTCCTGCACCTTCTCTAACTTCTTCACCATAGCCTTGGCAGCATCGGGCTAATTTTGCTACAAATGTTGCCTCAAACAATCAGCCATGGTTACTTGACAGTGGTGTCTCACACCATGTCACGGTTGATTTGGGAAATTTGTCCCTGCATGCACCTTATAGCGGCTCCGATGATGTCATGATTGGTGATGGTGCATGTCTTTCCATCACGCACTCTGGTTCAGCATCTCTTCACACTCCTACCAAAACTTTTACATTACATGATGTTCTCTGTGTACCAGATATGAAAAAGAATTTAATTTATATATCACAGTTTTGCACCGCTAACAATGTATCAGTTGAATTCTTATCGTCTTGTTTTCATGTAAAGGATCTTTGTACGGGGGCAGTTCTTCTAAGAGGTACAACCAAGGATGACGTATATGAGTGGCTAACTGACAAGTCCGTGTCATCACCAATCCTAGTCTTCTCCAACACCAGAACCAAGTCAATAAATTGGCACCACCGATTAGGTCACCGGGTTTTTCCAGTTTTAAAGCACATTATTTCCAATTTCAATTTAGATTTGTCGTCTTCCATGTCAAAAGAGTATTTATGTAATGCCTGTCATTGCAATAAAAGTCACAAATTATCCTTTTCTACACCTTCGCTTGTCTCATCTCAACCTCTGGAAATTATTTTCTCTGATGTTCGGACCTCTCCTGTTATTTCTCATAATGGCTTTAAATACTATGTAACATTTGTTAATCACTTCACCAAATACATCTGGCTTTACCCGTTAAAGAAAAAATCAAAGGTTAATGACACTTTCATTCGCTTTTGAGCCATTGTGGAAAACTATTTCAAAAACAAAATCATCAATTTTTACTCTGACAATGGAGGGGAATACCTGCCACTAAAAGATTACCTTGCCACAACTGACATCTCTCACCTCACAACCCCACCTCATACACCTGAACACAACGAGTACTCAGAAAGACGTCACCGTCACATTGTTGAAATAGGTCTCACACTAATGACCCATGTCTCCCTTCCTTTAAGTTTTTGGCCTCGTGCTTTCATCACTGCAGTCTACCTGATAAATAGAATGCCAACTGTGACACTTGATCTCTCATCACCTTATGAGAAAAATTTTAGCAACGCTCCTAACTACTCAAAACTCAAAATATTTGGATGTCTGTGCTATCTATGGCTTCGACCATACACCTCCTACAAGCTCAATCACCGTTCTATCTCATGTGTCTTCCTAAGGTACTCACCGTCGCAAAGTACTTACTTGTGCTTTGATCCGTCCTGCTCTAGAATATATGTCTCTCGTCATGTTCAGTTTGTTGAGTCTGTCTTCCCTTACAAATCTCTAAGTGTCCCATCTTAGTGTCCAAACCCGACCACAATAGACACTTGGACTCCTCCAGTCCTCTACACCTATGCTCCATGTCCAAGTCAGTCGGCACCATCCCTTGTTACGCACTTACCAGAACTGCCACCGTGTGTCGACTCCAACACACCTCAACAAGCTGCTGCCGTTCAGGTCCCTCCACCATATATCTCTACCGTGACTCTACCTACTGTCATTGTACCTCATCTGCACCTGCTGCAACATTCCCAAAATCAGCCACACCACTTCCGCAATCAGCTGCACTTGCTGCGTTGGACAGTCTAGCAGCGATCACTGCTATCCCGTGTCCACCAACTGCTGCCAGCCACACACTCGAATCAGCTCCCTCTTCAGGCGTGAACTCGTCAACAGGCTCTACGCCACCAGTCAAGCATCCCATGATCACTCGGGCCAAGAACAATATTCATAAACCGTCACACAAGCTTAATCTTCTCACACAGCTCCAATCCTCAGGTGACTTTGAACCCACAACTGTAACGTAGGCTTTAAAGGATCCTAACTAGCGGAATGACATGTTTGAGGAGCGTGATGCTCTTGTAAAAAATGGAACCTGGGAGCTCGTTCCACCTGATTCGCCCACCAATGTTGTCGGCTGCAAATGGATATTTAGAATCAAAAGAAAATCTGATGGCTCACTTGATAAATATAAAGCACGCCTAGTTACGAAAGGATTCAATCAAAGACCTGACATTGACTACTTTGAAACCTTTAGTCCGGTTATTAAACCCACTACGGTTAGACTTGTCCTTAGCATTGCCACCAGTCATTGCTGGTCCCTCCGTCAACTGGACATCAACAATGCTTCCTGCAAGGTCGGCTTACTGAAACTGTGTACATGGCTCAACCTCCAGGTTTCACTGACTCAGATCACCTTACGCATGTTTGCAAACCGTGTAAAGCAATTTATGGCCTCAAGCAAGCTCCACGCGCATGGTACCACGAGTTGCGCCAATTTCTTCTCTCGTCTGGATTCAAAAACTCTTATGCTGACACCTCATTATTAATCCTCAACACCGGTGGTAATCTCATATACCTCATCATTTATGTTGATGATATTATTCTTATAGGTAACAGTGCAGCTCAAGTTGAACGAATCGTAGACACGCTTGCTCAACGATTTTCCCTAAAAGACCTTGGTGATCTCTCATTTTTCCTTGGTGTGGAGGTGGTTCCGCATAAACATGGCATACTGCTATCACAGAAGCGCTACAACACGGATCTCCTCACTCGCACCAACATGATCAATGCAAATTCAGTTCAGACCCTGCTGCTAACGAGTCCTCCAATCAGCCTTCATTCGGGCACCCCTCTTGGCGATCCCACATCCTATCGCAATGCAGTTGGCAGCCTTCAATAATTATCGCTCACGCGTCCAGACATTTCCTTTGCGGTTAACAAATTGTCCTGAATCATGCATTAGCCAACAATGGACCACTGGGAGCTTGTAAAGAGGGTGTTGCGGTACCTCCGTGGTACCTTGGATGAAGGAATTCTCTTGTATCGTGACTCTCCGGTCACTCTTCATGCCTTCTCAGATGCCGACTGGGTTGGAAACAAAGATGATTATTTGTCCACAAGTGCTTATATTGTTTATCTCAATCGAAATCCCATCTCCTGGAGCTCAAAGAAACAAAATACTATTGCTCGCTCATCCACAGAAGCTGAATATCGCACGGTTGCCTCCACTGCTGCTGAGTTAAATTGGGTGTGTTTTCTTCTCACTGATCTCGGTATCACACTGTCGACAGCTCCGATAATCTACTGTGATAATGTCGGTGATCCAATCTTCCACTCGAGAATAAAGCATGCTGCAATAGACTTTCATTTTATTAGGGATCAAGTTCAATCCGGCTCTCTCCGGGTGGCACACGTATCCTCCAAAGATTAGTTGGCAGATGCTCTCACCAAACTGCTCCCTCGTGCTACATTTCAACCACAAATACAAGATTGACCTATCTAGCCGTGGCCTATCTTGAGGGGGCATGTTAGCTGTTATATATTTCAATTAGATTTAATCACTGTAAATATCAGTTTAGGTAATTTACTTATGCTGGAACTGTTTTACTATTTTATATCTTTAGATTACTTAGTCAGCAAGGACTTCTTAGTCTTGTTGTATATATATCGTTAATGATTCAATGAAAAAGGGGTGCAAATATTTCACTAAAACCTAACCTATTCTATACCTTGTTTTGCCTTTTCTTGGCTTTTCATAAATTTTTGCAATTCAAAAAAAAAAAAAAAACATAAAGTTGAAGTGTCCGTAACAAAAAATTAAACTCTCCGAAACATCTTGTTTGCCTTAAAAAATATAATGCATATTAACTCACTAAGTGACACATCAGCTGTCACATGAGTGGGGTGAAAAAGGTTTTATTGCAGGTGGAATCTCTAACGGATTTAGATCTCCTACTCATCTCATTTGTACTCATCTTTTAATCATCTACCAACACGTGGCATCCAAACAAATGGATGGGTAGGATTAATTAATTAATTAATTTTTTCTCTCTATCGCATACAAACGACGTCGATTAAGTTATTTGTTTTTTTATTATTATTTTTTAATTTATCAAGTTTCAACTCCAAACCCAAATCAATCATTATCATCATTCGGATTCAAAGTTCAAACCTAAGCTAAACCATCATCATCAAACCAAATCCAGAGTCATCATCAAGCTAAAATTAAAAGATTCATTATCATAAAGCCAAAATCAAACCCAAGCCAAACCTAAATCCAAATCCAGTTTCAACATCATCTGGAAACCAAGCAAATCGAAGAAGATTTCGATGATTATGGGGTGGAGATCCAGATCCACCGATCCAAGCATAAAAAAACCCCACAAAACAAGAATCAGTTCACAAATCCAACCCAGAATTTTGATTATTATTTTTTTAACTAACAAAAGCTAGAAATCTGGGTTTGGTTTCAGAGAGAGAGAGAGAGAGAGATGAAAGGTTGAAGAAGAGTAGAAGATGAAACCGGGAGAGGTGAGAAAAAAAATAATTTTGGTTTCTTAAAAAAATAATCAAACGACTTCATTTGTTACGTGGGGGTGAGAAAAAAAAAAAAAAAACAAATTAATCCTACCTATCCATTTGTTTGGATGCCACATGTTGGCAGATAGTTAAAAGATTTATTGTAGCAAAACTCACAGAAGACTTTAAACAATGCTAATGGTCAATAGAGATTCAGAGAAAACAGAAATTGAAAAGAGACAAAGGAATTTTAAGTGGTTCGATCCATTGATCTATATCCACTATGAGTTGCTGCTAGAGTTTTCACTATGATTTGGCAAAAATTACACCTTTTCAACATAGCTTCACTGAGATACAGACCAGAGAAATGTCATTCACTCTCACTCTCTCACCAGAATTCTCTCATTCTGTTCTCAGCACATGCATTTGTTTCTCGTTTCTCTCTATGTTACAAATCCTCTTTCTCTCTCTCTGTGTGTTACAATTATAATCCCACTACTAGTAATCAGCCAATCACCATCTAACAGCTTAACACAAACATTCACAACTGTAGAGCAAACTAACCTCTTGCTAATATAACAGTGGAAAACATAACAGTAGCAGAAATAAGAGACTGGGAATCTAATCTCCTCTTGCCACGTCACCAGGTGAATTTGAGTCACAGGTATCACAAATTTCCACATTGACTCTAAATCACTTGCACTCCATAAACTGCAGCAACTCAACTCCTTCTTCTTCAAGGACATGATTCAGTAACTTGAACTAAGCCCAAACAATGCTTAAACTTAGTCACATGTACTACTTTAGTGGCCATATCTTCTGGATTATCTGCTGTTGGAATTTTCTCAATCAGAAAAACATCATTAGCAATGACATCTCGAATGAAGTGGAACCTCACATCTATATGCTTGGTTCGTTCATTGATACATCTGATTTCTTGAAAGATGTATAGCACTTTGACTATCACAAAAGACAGTTAGCCTCTTTTCAGGAATTCCAAGTTCAGCTGTTATTCCTTTAACCCAAAAAGCTTCCTCAATGCACTCTGTAACAGCTATATATTCAGACTCTGTTGTAGACAAAGCTACAATTGACTGAATTTGAGACTTCCAGCTAATACAACCTCCACCTAAAGTGAAAATATACCCAATACTTGACCTTCTCTTATCAAGATCACCTACATAATCATCATCTACATAGCCCTTAATAAGAAACGTTGACTCCTCTGACCTCTTGAACAACAAACCAGTGTTCAATGTTCCTTTCAAATATCTTAGTAACCATTTTACTGCCTCCCAATGTGCTCTTTCAAGATTTGACATGTATCTACTGACCAAGCTTACAGATTGAGCTATACCAGGACGTGGACACACCATTGCATACATGACACTCCCAATAGCACTTGTATATGGTACAATAGCCATCTTTTTCACTTCTTCTTCTTTCTTTGGGCACATTTCTGCCGAAAGTTTGAAATGTGCTGATAAGGGAACAGATACAGGTTTTGCATCTACCATGCCAAACCTCTTGATTACTTTGTCAAGATATTCCTTTTGAGACAAGAATAAAACATCTTTCTTCTCATTTCTAAGAATATCCATTCCCAATATCCTTTGTGCCTTCCCTAAATTTTTCATATCAAACTCAGATTGCATAATCATTTTCAATTTCTGCACTTCAACTAATTTCTTACTAGCCAACAACATATCATCAACATACAAGAGCAAGTATACCATATCCTGATATGTAGAACCCTTAACGTACACACAACTATCATAAGAAGATCTATTGAAACCATTCTTAGTGATGAAAGTATCAAATCTTCTATACCATTGTTTAGGCGAATGCTTGAGACCGTATAAAGATTTTTTAAGTAAGCAAACATAGTCTTCCTTACCTGCAACTTTGAAACCTTCTGGTTGACTCATGTAGATAGTCTCCTCAAGCTCACCGTGCTAGAATGCAGTTTTGACATCCATCTGCTCAAGCTCCATGTCAAAACTGGCTACAAGTGATAGTAAAATTCTAATAGAGGTGTGCTTGACAACAAGTGAGAACACCTCATTGTAATCTATCCCTTCCCGCTGTGTAAACCCTTTGGCAACTAGTCTTGCCTTGTAGTTCACTTTAGTTCTAGGTAAACCATGTTTCTTCTTGTAAATCCATTTACATCCCACTGCTTTCTGACTTCCAGGTTTCTTTACAAGCACCCAAGTTTGATTTTGATGCAGAGAATTTAGTTCTTCCTTCATAGCTGATATCCATCTCTCAGAATCATTAATCTTCATAGCTTGATGGTAACTCAAGGGCTCTAAATCAAATTCTTCCATTGCAGTGTTTAAAGCATATGCTACTACATTAGCATAACCATATTTCTGAGGTACTCTTGATTGTCTTCTCTCTCTATCTCTAGCCAAGAGATAATTCTGTAGATTATCTTGTTCTTTAAAGTTTTGCTCAGTTTGTTCTTCATTTTGTTCAGGAATGTCAGAGAAATTCGGTTAAGCTACTTGTGATGGCTCCATCTCAATCTGAACTTTCTTTATAGACTGAGCATCTTCACTTTGATTTTGAGTTGCTGGTTGTAAACCTAGAAGCTCATCCTCTTTAAAAGTCACATCTCTATTGATTATTGATTTTGCAAACCCATTTCCTTTATACCAGAGCCCATAGCCCTTAGTTCCTTCAGGATACCCTAAAAAAATACACTTCACAGCTCTAGGATCCAATTTTCCAGTGTTTGAATGTGCATAGGTTGTACAACCAAACACTTTGAGATTGTTATACTTTACAGGTACTCCACTCCATATTTCCTCTGGCGTTTTAAACTCAATAGCTGATGAAGGACATATATTCACCAGATAATAAGCTGTAGATACAGCTTCGGCCCAAAATTGATTGGGTAGTTTGGAATTTGAGAGCATGCATCTCACTCTCTCAAGTAGAGTTCTGTTCATTCTCCCAGCCAAACCATTTTGCTGAGGAGTTTTTCTGACTGTCTTGTGCCTTTGAATACATTCTTTCTTGCAAAAATCAGTAAATTCATCACTACAAAATTCAAGACCATTATCTGTCCTGAGTTTCTTTACTTTTCTTTCAGATTGCTTCTCCACCAGTGTCTTCCATTCTCTGAATTTGTTAAGTGCCTCATTCTTGTGTTTCATTAAGTATAACCATACTTTTCTTGAGAAGTCATCAATGATAGTTATGAAGTATCGATTGCCTCCATGAGAGTTGACTCTAGCTGGCCCTCAAACATCTGAATGCACATAATCAAGAGTACCCTTAGATGTATGCACACCAGTACTAAATTTTAACCTTGTTTGCTTACCAATTATGCAATGTTCACGGAAGTCTAGCTTTCCAATGGAATCTCCACACAATAGACCTTGTCTGTATAATTCTCTAAGCCCTCTCTCACTCACATGACCAAGTCTCATGTGCCACAGCTTGGTTTTGTCTTGTTCAAGTGGTGTACCAACTGCTGAAGTACCAGTAATAGTGCTTCCAATAAGACTATACAAACCATTGCATCTCTGACCTTTCATAACTGCCATGATACCCTTTGAAATCTTTAGTGTACCTTCATTGCCTTTGAAACTATACCCAGCTTCATCAAGAGTGCTAAGTGAAATCAAATTCCTCTTCAAATCGGGAATGTGTCTCACATTTGTCAAAGTTCTGATCTCACTATCAAACATCTTAATTTTGACAGATCCAATACCAATTAACATGCAGGCTACATTGTTCCCCATAAGAACTTTACCAACATCAATGGACTGATAGGCAGCAAACAAATCTCTCATTGGACACATATGATAGGTGCAATCTGAATCCAGAATCCATTCTCCATGAGATTCCTTGGTTGAAACTGTCAAGACATCAGCACTCTCATATCCATCATCTGAAACTACAGCAGCATCACCATCCTCCTGAGTCTTTTGTGTTTTCTTGTTCTTTCTCTCAGGACAATCACGCCTAAAGTGACCCTCCTTATCACAATGAAAACACCTCTTTCCTTTAGCTCTAGACTTTGATCTAGATTTACCTCTACCCTTACGACTGTTATTCTTCTTCTCAGTTCTACCTTTCACATTTAGTCCCTCTCCACTACTTGCTTTCTTTTGTGACCTCATCTCCGTTTCTCTAGATCTTAGGGCTCCAAGTACATCTTCAAGAGAAAGTGAATCTCTTCCACACTTGATTGCAGCTTTCAGATCTTTGTATGAGTCAGGTAATGAATTCAGAACAATAATTGCCTGATTCTCATCACTTAATGCTTCAGTAGAATCAACATTAGCAAGTTCAATATTCAACTTAATGAAATCATCAAGGTTATCTTCAAGAGACTTAGACTGATCCATTTTGAAACCAAACAATTGCTCTTAAGATAAATCTTTCCAGAAAGAGACTTAGTCATATAAAGAGATTCTAATTTGTTCCAGACTTTAGCAGCAGTATCTTCATCATTTACCTGTCGAAGAACGTTGTCTGTAAGGTTCAGGATGATTGTGCTGTAGGCAAGCTCCTTCAGCTCTTGCTTTTCATCGGCAGACAATGTAGCAGGGAGGTCTTTCTCACCTCCAAGAGCTTTAGCACACTTCTGTTGAACTAGGATAGCTTTCATCTTCTTCCTCCACATTCCAAAATCACATTTCTCATTAAATTTCTCGATCTCGAATTTCATCGATCCCATCGCTGTCAGATTTGAGCATATCTGATTTTCAAATCTTCACAGAGCTTTGAATCGTGATGCGGCGGATCAACTGGCATTAGATTATTTGGAGGGGTGGGATTTGAAACAAACCAAGTAAGGCTAAACCCGGGCGGCGGAATCAGAATGATTTGAAATTTTGACAGCTGATGCGTTTCGGCGTTTCCGGAACTACTACGCAGCTTTGCTGCGTAAGCACGTCCTTTTTTAGGCAAATTCCGTCGTTTAGGCCTCGAAGTTGCAATTTTTGCCGTTTTAGGAAAGTTTCTTTTTCGCAATAATTTGAGTTTCCCAATTCCGAATCGACTTCCGTCAATTCTGGAGTGTTTAGGATTCTCAGTAGAATTAGTTTTTGCTTTAATTTCGTTTTTGCCTTTTTTGGTAAATTTCCGTTTTTAAGTCGTTTTTCTTGCTTTCCAAGGAATTCGATTAGGTTTAGGATTTATTTTGCTTTAAATAATGATGTAGGCCGAATTGGCCATTCAGCTTTTGATTTATAAAATTTTAGAGTTTTCTCTAATTATTCCAATTTCGGTATTCATCGTGAATTAACGAATTGAAGCCTAACTTTCCGGTATTTGTGCGCAAATCAACGGAACTTTAGTAGGTTGTTTCTAATCGTTTTACGCAGGTTTTTCTCGACAGAGCTTCCGCTACATCAGTTGGTATCAGAGCCTGGTTCGTTCGGGACGACATCATCATGCCGCCGAGAAGACGACCAGACCAGATTCCTGTAGACCTAGCCATCGAACGTGACCGTGTGATACAGTTGGAGCGACAGGTGGAGCAATTAACGGCGCAACTTGCGGCGTCAAGAGCCAACCAAAACCCGTTTCAGGCCTTACATCCTGAGACAAGTAGTGACGAAGTGGAAGGGGATCCGCAACCACGACGTCGACAGAGAGCGCCTGTGACTGATGACAGGGTTGATGACAGAACTGAAGATGTCAGGCGATGGGAGTCAGGGATGCGGACTGAGGTTCCGGAATTCCGTGGAAGCATGCAGCTAGAAGAGTTTCTGGAATGGATTGGAATCGCTGACGAGATTCTGGAATTCAAAAGAGTTCCTGCGAATGAGAGGGTGGCATTAGTGGCCACGAGGTTTCGGGGTAGAGCCGCGGCTTGGTGGCAACAATTTAAACTCGCTAGGAATCGCGCTGGAAAACCCAAACTTTCTGACTGGGAGAAGATGAAACAAAAGTTGCGTAAAGAGTTTCTACCTCACAATTTACGAGATTGATGTACCAGAGGTTGCAGAATCTGCGTCAAGGTATGAGGTCTGTTGATGAATATACAACCGAGTTCTATGAGTTGTTGGTGCGAAACGATATAGAGGAGACACAAGATCAGTTGGTGTCGCGCTACTGTGGTGGGTTGCGTACACAAATCCTTGATATGGTTAATCTTTTCGATCCCGTGACAGTAACTGAGGCGCATCAGAGGGCTTTACAATTGGAGAAGACATTGTCGCGAAAATCTAATAGTGGACAGACGCTGAATTTCGGAGGAGGAATGACCAGTCGAAACAGAGCAAGTAGTTCCAGTGAAAATACTGGAAGTCGACCAGGTGTTAGTGCTAGCAGTGGTTCATATACTGGTCCACGGAACCCGACAAACAACGTTCAAACTCCCAGGGCAACCACTGGCGGATTTCGGTGTTTTGGATGTGGAGAAACGGGTCACAGGCTGTCTGAGTGTCCAAGACCAGCAAAGAGGGTATTATTTATTGACCCGGCAGAATTTAATGAGGAAGATGCGGAAATAATTGAAGAACCACAATCAGGAGCGGAGGAAGTGAGTGAAGAACCGGTAGATGGTGACACCGGATCGATGTTGATGGTGCGACGTACCTGCTTGGCACCGAGAACTGGAGAAGGAGAGTGGCTGCGAAATAACATATTTCAGTCTACTTGTACCATCCTTGGTAAGGTGTGTCGGTTTGTCATAGACGGGGGGAGTTGTGAGAATATTGTGTCAGTCGAAGCGGTACGAAAGTTAGGGGTGACCACAGAAAAACATCCAAAACCATATGGACTAGCTTGGCTGCAAAAGAGGGGTGAGGTGACTGTATCACATCGGGCGCTAATTTCGTTTTCGATGGGAACTAACTACAAGGATCAGATGTGGTGTGATGTGGTGGACATGGATGCATGTCACTTACTGCTAGGGAGGCCGTGGCAATATGACAGAAAAGTGTATCATGATGGGTTTAAGAATACCTATTCTTTCGTTTTCCATGAAAAAAAAATTGTGCTACTACCGAGCAAACCATCTGAGAAGATTAAGGCGCATAGCGATACTACTAACTTGTTATCATATGCAAAATTCGAGTTGGAGAAGGAAGTAGAAACGGTGTATGTGTTAATGGGAAAAGAAACACAGGCTGATATGGAGGTTCCTAGTGCGGCAACTCCTCTGATTTCGGAGTTTGCTGATGTGTTTCCGGAAGAATTACCTGAAGGACTACCACCTCTGCGTGACATTCAACATCATATCGACCTAGAGCCAGGAGCTATGTTGCCAAACAAACCACATTACAGAATGAGTCCCACTGAGCACGAAGAGTTACGAAGGCAGGTTGAGGAGCTTCAGTCAAAGGGGCATATCCGTGAGAGTCTAAGTCCATGTGCTGTTCCCGCCTTGTTAATTCCCAAGAAAGATGGAACATGGAGGATGTGTGTCGACAGTCGCGCAATTAATAAGATCACAGTAAGGTATCGCTTTCCAATTCCGAGACTAGATGATTTGTTAGATCAATTGAGCGGGGCACATGAGTTCACCAAATTGGACCTGAAGAGTGGGTATCATCAGATTCGTATTCGACCTGGGGATGAATGGAAGACAGCGTTCAAGACGCGAGAGGGGTTATATGAATGGCTAGTCATGCCATTTGGGTTGTCAAACGCGCCTAGCACCTTTATGAGAGTGATGAACCAAGCCCTTCGACCATTTATCGGTAAGTTTGTTGTTGTTTACTTCGATGATATCTTAATTTACAGTGCAAACCCCGAGCTGCATCTTCAGCACATTCGGGAAGTGTTATGTGTGTTGCGTAGAGAAAAATTTGTTGCTGCAGCCAAGAAGTGCGTTTTTATGACACCAAAGGTGTTATTTTTGGGATATGTTATTTCTGGAGAGGGTCTACAGGTGGATGAGTCCAAAATAGAGGCAGTGAGGCAGTGGCCGCAACCGAAAACAATTACTGAGGTACGGAGTTTCCATGGATTGGCATCATTCTACCGCCGGTTCATCCCGCACTTTAGTAGCATTATGGCACCTGTCACTGAGTGTATGAAAGGAGTCAAGTTTCAGTGGACGACCGAAGCTGAAGAAGGTTTTCGGCAAATCAAAGAGAAATTGACAACAGCCCCTATACTCGTTCTACCAGATTTTTCTCAACCGTTCGAGCTGCATAGCGATGCTTCCAAGGTGGGCATCGGAGCTGTTTTGAGTCAAGGTGGGAAACCGGTGGCATATTTCAGTGAGAAACTGTCGGGATCTCGAGTACGTTATAGCACATATGACATAGAATTCTATGCTGTGGTCCAAGCGGTGAAACATTGGCGGCATTACTTATTCCACCGAGAATTCATTCTATACACCGATCATGATTCATTGAGACATCTCCACAGTCAAGAAAAAATTTCTTCCCGGCATGCTTCATGGTCAGCTTACCTTCAACAATTTACATTCGTCCTGAAGCACAAAGCAGGTGTTACGAACCGGGTGGCTGATGCCCTGAGTCGAAGAGTCAATCTGTTATCAACAATGGTTGTCCAGGTTCCAGGTTTTAACTCTTTTCGTGAATTATATGATTCAGATCCACACTTTTCAGAGATAATGGTTGCTGTTCGAGAGAAAAAAAATTCGGAATTTGTATTGGTAGATGGGTTCTTGTTTCGGGGAAATCAACTTTGTATTCCCGAGTGTAGTTTGCGTCTGCAAATTATTACGGAAATACATGGGGAGGGTCACGTGGGCAGAGATCGCACGCTTCAGTTAGTTAAGGCATCGTACTTTTGGCCAACAATTCGGAAGGAAGTAGAGAGATATGTGGAACGTTGTCGGATTTGTCAAGTGTCCAAAGGGAAAGCGACTAATGCTGGTTTGTACAGGCCATTACCGATTCCTACTCAACCATGGACGGACTTGAGCATGGATTTTGTTTTGGGACTGCCAAGAACCCAACGTGGATGTGATTCCATCTATGTAGTGGTTGACCGATTTTCCAAGATGGTTCATTTTATCCCGTGCAAAAAAACTACTGATGCTGTCAAGGTCGCCCAATTGTTCTTCCGAGAGATTTATCGCCTTCATGGTTTACCTTCGTCAATTGTTTCTGACCGGGACACTCGATTCCTCAGTCACTTTTGGCGGAGCCTTTGGAAGATGGTCAATACAAGGTTGGATTTTAGCAGTGCATATCACCCGCAAACTGATGGGCAGACGGAGGTGGTGAACCGAGCGCTCGGAGATTTACTGAGATGTCTGGTAGGAGAAAATGTTCGGTCATGGGATCTGAAGTTGAGCCAAGCCGAATTTGCCCACAACCATGCTGTCAATAGGAGTACCGGCTTCAGTCCTTTTCAGGTCGTGTACTCACTGGTTCCTCGAAGCCCTATAGACCTGATTCCTCTACCTAGCAAGACTAGAGTTCATGGGAAAGCTGAAGATTTCGTTCAAGGGTTACATGAGGTTCATAAGCAGGTGCAAGAAAATTTGTTGCAATCGGTAGAGAAATACAAGCTGGCCGCGGACAAGAAAAGGCGTCATTTGGAGTTTGAGGTGGGCGATTTTGTGTGGGCAGTCCTCACAAAGGACAGGTTTGTTGTGGGGGAGTATAACAAACTTGCTGCTAAGAAGATAGGCCCGCTGGAAATTGTGGAAAAAATTAATCCAAATGCGTATCGCCTGAAACTACCCAGCCATGTTAGAACTCATAATGTCTTCAATGTCAAGCATTTGATTCCTTTCCATGGCGACTCCTCTGATGATGACACCGCGATAAATTCGAGGACGAATTTTCTCCAACCTGGGGAGAATGATGCGGCGGATCAACTGACATTAGATTATTTGGAGGGGTGGGATTTGAAACAAACCAAGTAAGGCTAAACCCGGGCGGCGGAATCAGAATGATTTGAAATTTTGACAGCTGATGCGTTTCGGCGTTTCCGGAACTACTACGCAGCTTTGCTGCGTAAGCACGTCCTTTTTTAGGCAAATTCCGTCGTTTAGGCCTCGAAGTTGCAATTTTTGCCGTTTTAGGAAAGTTTCTTTTTCGCAATAATTTGAGTTTCCCAATTCCGAATCGACTTCCGTCAATTCTGGAGTGTTTAGGATTCTCAGTAGAATTAGTTTTTGCTTTAATTTCGTTTTTGCCTTTTTTGGTAAATTTCCGTTTTTAAGTCGTTTTTCTTGCTTTCCAAGGAATTCGATTAGGTTTAGGATTTATTTTGCTTTAAATAATGATGTAGGCCGAATTGGCCATTCAGCTTTTGATTTATAAAATTTTAGAGTTTTCTCTAATTATTCCAATTTCGATATTCATCGTGAATTAACGAATTGAAGCCTAACTTTCCGGTATTTGTGCGCAAATCAACGGAACTTTAGTAGGTTGTTTCTAATCGTTTTACGCAGGTTTTTCTCGACAGAGCTTCCGCTACATCAGTAATCGGCTAATAACCTAGCTCTGATACCAGATTGTTGTAGCAAAACTCACAGAAGACTTTAAACAATGCTAATGATCACTAGAGATTAAGAGAAAACAGAAATTGAAAAGAGACAAAGGAATTTTAAGTGGTTCGATCCACTATTAGTTGCTGCTGAAGTTTTCACTATGATTTGGCAAAAATTACACCTTTACAATATAGTTTCACTGAGATACAGACCAGAGAAATTACACAGAGAAATTTCATTCACTCTCACACTTTCACCAGAATTCTCTCATGCTGTTCTCAGCACATGCATTCGTTTCTCGTTTCTCTCTATGTTACAAAGCCTCTCTCTCTGTTACAATTATAATCCCACTACCAGCAATCAGCCAATCACCATCTAACAGCTCAACACAAACATCCACAGCTGTAGAGCAAACTAACCTCTTGCTAAAATAACGGTGGAAAACATAACAGCATCAGAAATAAGAGACTGGGAATCTAAGGTGTTGTTTGGAAGTGTTCTTAAAACCTATTTTCTGTTTTTAAAAGCAAAAAAACAACTTTAAAGTTGTTTAGCGACATGTTTTAAAAATAAAAAACAACTTTTTAAAATTTAAAAATAAAAAGTTAAAAATAACTTTTTATTGTTTTTTATTGTTTTTAAAATAAATCATAATTTTTCCATCCAAACAACTATTTCACTCATTTTGAAAACAATAATAACCAAACGTTTTTACGTCGTTTTTGAAAAACTACTTTTAAAAAAGACTATCAAACGCATTACATTTTTAAAAACATCATTTTTAAAATATAATTTCCATTTTTAAAAATAAGTTTTTAAAAACATCATTTTAAAAACGATACCAAATGCGCCCTAATCTCCTCTTGCCACATCACCAGGTGAATTTGAGTCACAAGTATCACAAGATCAATACAAATGAGATGGGTAGGGGATGTTGATCCATCTCTAACATTACTCTTAAAACAATTAGCTATCTAGAAAGGAAAATGGTTGGTACAATGAAAATCTATAATGAAACTCTTAGGATAATTGACGAATGTTTCTAATTCCCTATATTAAAGTAGCCTCTCTCCTGGTAGATACGACAAGAGTGATCCTGAACAGGAGATCTAACCGGCTTGTATGGGCTTAATCTCCATGCCACTGATGCCTGCCCATTCGCTTCTGGTAAATTGTTGATGCGATAAATTTCTCCGGAAATCTGAGGATTTGCTTGAACAGGATGGAAATTTTGCTTCAGCTGCAAAACTTCAAGAAGACGGACCAGCATTTCTCCTCCCTTAGCTATCAGTCTCCTCCACCTCAGGTTTCTCCTTCACCGGAGGTTTCTCCTCCATCGTCTTCTCGATGTCAGCGCCAGTCTCTCTTCTCCGTTGATTTGGCCTTTTTAACAGGAGACTGGGCCATTGCGAACTCGGAGATCAAATTCAACCCGCCAGCTCGGCGTGATGCGCTCCTGTTGACTCTCATGGACTGCGTTGTATTGGTCTTGGCTGCCACAGCCTCTGCTTCTCCTCCTTCAGCATTTCTTTTCTTAGGCGCCATTAGTCTAGACTCTAGAGACCTTAAAGCAGTGTATTAATTATTATTATTATTTTTATCTTGTTTGATCTCTCACTCACGCAAAATCTGGAGGTGCTGCTTGCTGCTGTTGTAGTGGGGTCTGAATTGAGTAAAGCAAAAGCTGATCTTCAACAGAACATGGATAGTTTCTGAATTTGACTATGCTACTGCAGTTGATACTGTGCTTGATGAAGGTTACCAAAAGACATGCCATTACCGTTCATCTGTTGATGCTGCTGTGTTGCTCGAAATTCCTCATCAAAATCTGTTGCCGTTCCCTCGCGGCCAACGTCCCAAATAGCTGATCCTCAAAGATCTGCATAATGGTCTGGGAATGTGATACAGGCATCTTAGCATCAGCCAAGGCAACAGCTTTGCAGATGGGGCATGAATTATTCCACAATACAGGTGGCATGATGCTCATGCACACAATAATCCAGCTTCCCGATATCATCTCCTGTGGCATACCCCTCCTTTTGTAATTTCTGGTAAGTTACTGATTCGATCGATCAAATTGCCTCCATGATCGCCATTTTCTTCTTTTGATTTTCTTCCTTCCAATCCACTCTACCCTTTACTCTACCTTGTTTTTCTCCTTCAACCACTTTAACCATGATCTTTGTCGAAAATATCATATTACACCAATGTTGTATTGAAGCAAACCAGAGGCGGATGTAGTGGCCAAAGAGATCACAGTGGCAAATCAATAATGCAAGCCGGAGATAAAGATAGGGAGGAAAAGCCAAAAAAAAACGGAATGGAAGAGCAGGAAGACAAAGAGAAAATGGTAACGAATGGTGGGTCTGGATGCCGACAGTTAGGGTTTTTGAGAAAATGGCTTAGAGTTTGAACAATGGCTGTTAGAGAGGGAGAAACGGCTGAAAAGGAGAAAATAATTTAGGGTTTTGTGTGAAAAAGGAAAAAATAAAGATGAGTTGGACAATGAAATTTGCAATATAGGAGTAGTTGTATCTATTTGATATGTTTTTTCAATAGTGTGGTTGGATGACTATATTTATACAAGTTTTTCTCACCTAATTTCAACAAATGTTGTCTTTCGATTGAGTTAACACGTTCGCATATTATATATTATTTATAATTTTTTTTGAAAATATCGTCTTTGGCTCTTTGGATTGGTATTAATAGTCTCTAGACTATCTATGGGTTCAAAAATTTATTGTCACTATTTGGAGGGACTTTTGTGAGAATGTCACTGGTTTAGTAATGTAAGTTTAAAAGGCACCTATTTAGGTGACCAGACAAAAATACCCTCATTCTTGTCAGTTTGCGTCTGAAGAGAAAAAAGTTGAGAGAGAGAGAACAGTGGAAAGAGAGACCAAGAAATCCGGTACTAAATCTGACTGGAAACCTGCCGGCGGTGGCGATACAGTCTTGAAATCGACGAGAAGGTGATATGATTTTCTGACGCGTTTTTGTTGTTGAAACTTTTATTTGCGTTTGATGTTGGATGTTCGTTTGATTTGATTTGTTGTTGATTAGGTTTGTTTGATTAGGTTAGGGTTTAAATTTATGAAAAAATTCTGTTGAACACGATGAAGTTCTGGGTTTTCAAGCCTTTTCCGAGCTTTTCACATGTAATCCGAGCCTTTTCCGAGCTTTTCACATGTAATCCGAGCCTTTTCCGAGCTTTTTGATTAGGTTTCTGCTATCTGAATCTCCGAGCCTTTCACAGTGGCTCCGAGACTTTTAAAATAGGATCCGAGCCTTTTAAAACATTGTCCGAGACTTTTAAATAGTAATCCGAGCCTTTTAAGGAATATGAATAGGTTTCTAGAATTAGAATCTCCGAGCCTTTTCATATAGTTTCCGAGCCTTTTAATATATTGTCCGAGCCTTTTCATATAGTTTCCGAGCCTTTTCATATATTGTCCGAGCCTTTTCATATAGTGTCCGAGCCTTTTCATATAGTGTCCGAGCCTTTTCATATAGTTTCCGAGCCTTTTCATATATTGTCCGAGCCTTTTCATATAGTGTCCGAGCCTTTTCATATAGTTTCCGAGCCTTTTCATATAGTGTCCGAGCCTTTTCATATAGTTTCCGAGCCTTTCATATAGTGTCCGAGCCTTTTCATATAGTTTCCGAGCCTTTCCATATAGTGTCCGAGCCTTTTCATATAGTGCCCGAGCCTTTTCATATAGTTTTCGAGCCTTTTCATATAGTGTCCGAGACTTTTCATTTAGTGTCCGAAACCTTTCATTTTTATATTATTTATTTTATTTAACTAGATATATTTTTTTATGTCAATATGCAGATGAGGAATCAACTAAAAGATTCGCTTAAAACTCCAGAGGAAGAAAGGTATTCGGGGAAAATAACTCGACATGACCATTTTGATGACCTTACAGATATCGACAACGCACTTAACAAGGTACCTGAACATCTTGCGATCGAAGAACGACGTCGGTATACTGAGTCGTGTTTTGGACACCTCCTTCGGATGGATCGTGGGATGAAGTTTTCAGCTGGCATTGTACATCGGTTGCTTATTCGCGAGTTGCATCACGATGGGCCTGAAGATGAGATGAGATTTTTGTTAGGAAGGCATTCGGTCCGGTTCTCGAAGGTTGAGTTTTGTCTAATCACCGGATTGAAGTTCGGAGAACTTCCTGACACGTCGACCTATGATATGGTAGAGAATGGCATACACCAGCGGTACTTTGAGGGTCGAGATGAGGTCGAGTATGCAGAGCTGAAAGCCGTTCTACGGATTGGTGTTTTTTCTGAGCAGTACGATGCGGTTAAGCTTTGCTTATTGTATATGCTTAACTGGATACTGATGGGGTTGGACGAGAGAGAGAAAGTTCCAGTATGGCAGTTTCGCCTAGTCGAGGACTTGGACGCTTTTGATGCGTTCCCGTGGGGTGCACACGTGTATAGGCGGTCTATATACGGTTTCAAGCATGCGTTGGATGGCCGACGTAGGCGGTTTGAACAACGCCAGCGACGAAAGGGCGTTGATGTACACACCACGGAGACATATAACATATATGGGCTAACGCACGCCCTGTTGGTGAGAATTTTGAATTTGTTATTTTTTTCATATGACTTATGTATTGTATTGGATTCTTATCGTTCTTAGCTGTTTTGTAGATATTTGCTTTCGAGGTTATCCCCGAGCTTGGCAACAGCGGATGTGGGAAGCGGAGGGAAATCGAGCTCTCCCCCCGAATTCTAAAATGGGAGTTGAGTACGCGACCGAGGGGGGAGAAGTTGAATAGCATTTTCCTTGAAAGTGTAAATATCTATATATATATATATATTTTTTTTTTTTTATGTTCATAACTATTAGTATGTATACAATTACAATGGTCTAACTGCAATTTCAGATGTTTGCGAGGGTAAAGTTGGTGCCGACGGCAACTGAGAGGGCTGAACGGTACTTCGAGGGCATTTCCCAGGGAGGCAGTTTGTATGATGCTGATCTCGGTGATATACCTGTTCCCGTCTCTGACCCCGAACGATATACAACTGCTGGAACCAGTGACACTGAGGGTCCGTCTTTCGAACCCAGTGATACAGAGGGTTCTGACTCAGACGGTCGTCATATTCGTCTCGCGAGGACTAGGCGGGTTCGATTCACGTTGCCTAGAGAGCCTCGAACTAGAGATGACTCTCGAACTGGAGATGACTCACGAGGAGGCGTTGGAGGGCAAACAGAGGTACGTATAATTCTTTTTACCGTATTATTTAATTTCAATCGAGTGAATGGTTTTAGTACTGACAATTTCGAAATCCTTTCAGGACCGTCGGTATACTGAACTAATGGATGCGTTACGCGAGTTACAGGAGGAGGTGCGAAAGAGTAATGAGAAACGAGATCAACAGCATCAGGAGTTGCTAGATTTGATTCGAGGGCTTCAGGGTTCGACGTCGCACGCCCGTACTCGAGGTACACGGTTCGATGACCCACCATTCGATGACCCACCCTTCGATGACCCAGACGGACACCGAGACTTCAGTCCCAGAGGGAGGACAGGTAGTCATCAGGGTGATCAGCAAGGGCCTGGTGTGACACCACGAGAGGAGGTTACTGGTGGTACTAGTGGTACTGATACAACACCTATGGAGATAGAGGAAGAACCTCAGCAGGTTTTACCAGAACAACCTGTTCATTCTCAAGAACTGGTACAGAGCACCTCCTTACAGCACACCCCTCCGGTCGATCCTCGTGCAGAGCACCCCTTCATTTATTCCACAGAGACAGAGATCCCCAGTCTCAGTGCACCCAAAGAGCTTACACCTGTAGGCGATCGACGGCGCGATCGACGGCGACATAGTTCCAATGTACAGCGCACCCCTACAGGCGATACAGGGGGACATAGTCCGTCAACACATCGCACCTCTGGAGGCAATACACGGGAACAGAGTTCCTCCTTACAGCTCAGCCATCCAGTGGATCACATCCTTTCTGTGGACCGGATTACCCCACCCCTTCAACGTCGGGATCGGGTTCGCAGGGCAGGTTGGCAGCAGCGGACCCCATACACTGACCCCTGTCGGCCGAAGAGGCCAAGGATTAGGCCACAACCAGCACATGTATGGGCGCCCCACGCATTGATAGATCCTGACCACCTTGCGGCGTACCAAGCCTATAAGAGGAACTCGACTGGGGAATTGTAAGTATAATCGCAGATATTACAAAAATTATTTTGTATTTTGAAACTGCTAAGTAAAATGACTTTCTTATATAACTTCTTCAAAAATTATGCAGGCGTGATGTGGATCTACTCGAGCCAGTTGGTGTCCCTGGTTCCATCGATTTCAAACCAACACCATGGAGTTGGAGGATACGGTATGGTCCTTACCTGAACATTGTGTATAAGATGTTTCTGAAATAGTAGAATGCTAACAATACAAAATGTTGAAATTGTCAGCATATGGACGCGTACTTGCATATTCTGCGGAAGCGTCAGAGATATTACTCCACTGTCTACGGTCCGAGGATCAACATACAGGATTCACAGTTCTATGTAAGTGTTTAATTTGTACGGCTTTTGAACATCTATTTATGTGTTTCGTACATCTTTTATCTAACGTTTTATAAATTTTCTTTGTACAGTCATGGTTATTGAATGACTGGGAGAGATTGATGGGAAGTGGGGCCGACAAACCCCGCCGCAGTTGGTCTATGTTCAAGCATCAGTGGTCCGCTGAGGACCTTGCGGTGGTACGTGGATTGGTCCCGGTAGGAACCAAACCATGGAACGAAGTTGACGTGGTCAGTGTTTTATTTACATTGTTTGAATTTGAATTTTAAATACATTTCTCATTGATAACACTTTGTTGAAACACATACAGGTTTTGATTCCTTGCAACCTTGGACGTACGCATTGGGCACTAGCCAGCGTCGACCTCACAACAGGGAGTATTTACCTGATGGACCCGTTCAGACAGGAGGTACCATTTCGCCATAGGAAAACGCAGCTCGCTTGCTTACGATATTTTTTACCGTCGATGCTGCATGCGTTGGACTTTCACGGTCGCAGACGGAGGGGCGATATGACGTATACATTGCAGAATAAGCCCTTTCCACTCAACATTGTGTCTAGAGACCGTGTACCCCAACAGGATAGAGGGTATGACTGTTTAAAGATCTTATTCTATCCTAATCGGTTTTAATAACATTCAATTCTAACGGTTGTTTTTGTGGTGACTTGCAGTGGTAACTGTGGTGCCCATACTTTGAGATTGATAGAGTACCTGGCAGCGAACAGGGATACGTTCGACTGGTCAGAAAACGAAATGGGCACCATCCGAGAGAAGATGGCTGTGGAGGTTTTTTGTAACTCAAAGGATTGGACATCCAGTTAGTGATTTAGTTGATGTACATAACATTTGAGTAATAAAATGAAATTATTTTTAAAAAAAATTTAGTTGTTTGCAATTAACACTTGAACACACATTTGATATATTGAAATCCATAAACAATACAATGAATTGTAGACACTATAACAAAAGATACAGTATGGCATTAAACGAACAACCAATAAATATATCATAATAGTTCAACATAAAAAAGCATAATAACCAACGGTCTCATTCCACGGTAGAGTCTTTCTCAGGGCACGTTTGTTTGTTGTGTCCAATTGAATGACAGATGCTGCACTTGCGACGGTATTCATCGGGAACACTTATGCTGGGACCTTCATTAACCATCGGTGGGTTGGAGCATCGCCTGCTATTATGTCCTGATTGTCCACATCTTCTACACGACTGTGTGGTTGTCCTCTCCGAAGACGAGGCATGTCGACCCTCCATCGGGCGACCCGATTGTCTCTTCGACTTTGGATTTAAAACCACCCGAGATGCGATGTCGGATGGCACTACCCATGAAGAAGGATGGCCAACAGGCATAATAGGAACCGAGTATGCATCAATAAGTGTCTCTCTCTTGTAATAGTCCGCACACAGAGATGTGTAATCCAAGTTTCGCTCCCTACAACAATGAAAACAATGAGATTCACGAACCCAAATAATATAAATCGTTAACTGTAACATCTCATGTACCTTGCCGCTGCGAGTGCATGAGAACATGGGAAATGGTCCATTTGGAATTTGTTGCATGTGCAAGTCTTCAAGTGTAAGTTAACCGTCCATTGGTTTCCCTTCAATTTGACGGAGAATATGTTCCAGTCAACTGGATTTACGGTCATATAATTGCACTTCTCGACACGTTTTAGGATCACAAGATGTGCTGCGTCGGTCAGTTGATGACGCATGGACCGTGCAGCTGCATGACGATCGTGAAACCACTTTTGTAGCATATTCCTAATGAACTCCGCCAGTGTCATCATTGGCAGTTGCCGTGCGAATTTTAGGCATGAGTTTATGCACTCAGCAACATTTGTGGTCATCAGCCTGTACCTTCTTTGGGGACAGTGTACGCGAGACCACTTGTGTGGACCGGCAGCAATGGCATATTCGAATGCACCCTTGTGCAGCCTATGTAACTCCTCCATGTGCCTGTTATAATTGAATTCACTGTACGTCCTAGCTGCTGAATCCATTATGTCGGCAACATCCTTTCTGTGGAATCGCTTCTTCATATTTTCACCAAAATGCCAGCAACATATCGTATGGGTTGCATAAGGGAACACTTTAGAAATCCCCGCTTCAATGCTTGCATGGCGATCGGAAATGAAAACCAGATCATCTATATGACCAAGGGCACCCCTCAAGCATTCCAAAAACCACTCCCATGAAAGGTTGTTTTCTGAGTCACCGTACCCAAAAGCAATTGGATACACCTGTTCGTTTCCATCTTGTGCAGTTGCAACAAACATTGTACCCCCGAATCTTCCCTTCAAATGGGTACCATCAACTGCAATCACAGGACGCATACACCTCCGAAAACCTCTAATTGAGGACCCCAACGACATGAAAAAGTACAAAAATGTATCATTGTCTGCGCATTGTAAGTCGGTGATTGTGCCAGGATTTTGCTGTTCCAAAACGTACGCAAACGATGGTAACAATTTGAAACTTTCTTCATGCGTTCCATAGGTCAAGGACAATGCATATTGCAAGGCATCATGTGCCTTACTGTACATGACTTGGATGCCATACATTGTTTTCATATCGGCGATTATGTCCTTCGGACGCATGAGACGACCATCATGTTGTTGAAGTCTAGGTGCAATGACTTCTCCGATTATGACTGCACTAGCTTGTCGGTGGCGACGGTGAACCTCCTCCAAAGGACAACTGTGTTGGTTGACAAAACTTCTGACTTGGAAGTAAGTCCCTTCATCTCTCCTCACCGCTCTTAATTTCCACGTACAGTTGTCAATGATGCAAACTAGATGTAACGTTGTCTTATTAGACCTTTTCACCTTCCATTCAAAGTTCTCCCGCATTGAAAAAAGGCCAACTAGCCTCTTCAAATCCTTTTTACTCGGGAAAAATTGACCTTTATAAATCATGCATGTAGGTTCTTGCGTTGCCAAGGTGCTGCTTCTACCAATACCAAACGAGTATGAATCTGCTCCGGGAATAACCCACGTTATCGTATTATCAGAATCAGATACAGTTATATTATGTCGGACCTCGGAAGTCCCAGGCATATTTGGTACAGTGCAACTAACTCCTTGTACATGTCTTCCTTGTGTTTGAATTTGTGTACGCTCTTCATCCACATTTTCTAGATCATCTACATGTTCATTATTTGCCTCATTATCCACCTCATGGTACTGCTCAATTTGACAACCAAACACATCGCCAAATTGAGGTTCAACTACTTGGTCAACCGCTACCGGTGGGACACCACACATGTTTTCCCTACTTTCGGCGAAACTCCTTTGGGGATATAGTTGGTTGCTACCGCTAAAGGATCCAAATTGTTGGGTATTTTCAGGAGGAGGAATATCATTCCCTATCACATCTCCAGGTGTCCTCTGAGTTAGACTTACACATACTTGAGGGATCACCCGATCTTCCCCTAGCATAAACTGAACATCATCGTTATTTCTTATAAATGTACGACATGTACTGCCAGGAACGATTGATACTGATGCCAGATCAACATTGAATTTGTTTACATCATACTTCACAATGGTATGCACGATCGCCACCAATTCTTCGTAAGTCATATTCTTTGACACATACATTCCCTTGTTATCGGATCCAACAAACCTCTGACTTCCGTCGGGTAGTTGCTCCCATTGACCGTTGTAAGATATTACTATTCTAACCCGATTCATGATGCTGTCAAATTAATCAAAACTATTAATTAAAACTCAGGAGTACAAAATATTTTCATAAATTACATTTACAAAGGCTCGGGTGAGGATATTTAAAAGGCTCGGAGAACACTAGCAAAGTCTCGAAGAATACATGAAAGTTTCGAAAAAGACATTTTTGGTCTCGAAAAAGTCTTTAAAAGACTCGATTAGTAATTCAATAAAAAGTCTCGGAGAAGACCTAACAAGGCTCGATTAGTGATTATTTGAAAAGTCTCGGAGATGACTTGAAACGTCTCGGAGAAGACTTGAAAAGGCTCGATTACTAATTTTTGAAAAGTCTCGGAGATGATATGAAAAGGCTCGGAAGAAGACATGAAAAGTCTCGATTGGTTATTTTTGAAAAGTCTCGGAGAAGACATGAAAAAACTCGGAGAAGACTTGAAAATGCTCGAATAGTTATTTTTTAAAAGTCTCGGAGAAGACTTGAAAAGTCTCGGAGAAGACATGAAAAAGCTCGGAGAAGACATGAAAAAGCTCGGAGAAGACTTGAAAATGCTCGAATAGTTATTTTTTATAAGTCTCGGACAAAACTTCAAAAGGCTCGGAGAAGACTTGCAAAGGCTCGGACAACACATGAAAAAGCTCGAATAGTTATTTTTTAAAAGTCTCGGAGAAGACTTGAAAAGTCTCGGAGAAGACATGAAAAAGCTCGGAGAAGACTTGAAAATGCTCGAATAGTTATTTTTTAAAAGTCTCGGACAAAACTTCAAAAGGCTCGGAGAAGACTTGCAAAGGCTCGGACAAGACATGAAAAAGCTCGAATAGTTATTTTTAAAAAGTCTCGGAGAAGACTTGAAAATGCTCGGACAAGACATGAAAAGGCTCGGAGAAGACTTGAAAAGACTCGGAGAAGACTTGAAAAGGCTCGATTACTGAATTTTGAAAAGTCTCAGAGAAGACTTGAAAATGCTCGAATAGTTATTTTTTAAAAGTCTCGGAGAAGACTTCAAAAGGCTCGAACAAGACATGAAAAAGCTCGGATAAGACTTGAAAAGACTCGATTAGTGATTTTTGAAAAGTCTCGGAGAAGACATGAAAAAGCTCGGAGAAGACTTGAAAAGGCTCGATTAGTGATTTTTGAAAAGTCTCGGAGAAGACATGAAAAAGCTCGGAGAAGACTTGAAAATGCTCGAATAGTTATTTTATAAAAGTCTCGGACAAAACTTCAAAAGGCTCGGAGAAGACTTGCAAAGGCTCGGACAAGACATGAAAAAGCTCGGAGAAGTCTCGGACAAAACTTCAAAAGGCTCGGAGCAGACATAAAAAGGCTCGGACAACACATGAAAAGGCTCGGACAAGACATGAAAATGCTCGATTAGTGATTTTTAAAAAGGCTCGGAAAAAGGTGACAAAGTCTCGGAGATCCACAATTGTCACAATGAAAATATGAACAAATGAAAAGAAGTATTTACACGAAATATTACCTTGTTGTAATGAAGCACGTCCAGTTGTTTTGATCTTGAACTTCTATTTGTATTGAGAGAGAGATAGAGAGAGAGAGAGAGTAACCCCGTTATCGTTTTTGTTGGAAGTGTGGAGAGAGAACCAGACAAACACAATAACATAAATGATTATCTAAGGGCAATTTTGGTAGTTCACCATAATAGGTGCCTTTTAAACTTAAGTTATTAAACCGGTCATAGAGTCACCAAATCAGTTGGAAAAAGTGATACTTTCCACCATTTCCACCTATATATTATTGGTCTACCAATTTCGACAAATGTTATTTTTTGAATGGTGGTAGCAAATCTACATATTATATATTATTGGTCTATATATATATTTTGGTATATATATATATATATATATATTTATATATATATTTTTGACAAATATCGTCTTTAGATTGGTTTTAATATGTCTAAATACTATATATTATTGGTCTACCTTTTTTAACAAGTGTTATCTTTGAATTGGTGGTAACACGTCATATACTATATGTTATTAGTCTACCTTTTTCAACAAATGTGGTCTTTGGATTGGCAGTAAAAATTCTACATACGATATATTATTAGTCTACCATTTTAGACAAATGTCATTTTTAGATTTGGGTAACACGTCTACATACTATATATTATTGGCCTATCTTTTTCGAAAAATGTCATCTTCGTATTGGTGTGAACACGCTCCACACTATATTTTATTGGTCTACCATTTTAGACAAACGTCATCTTTTGATTGGGGTAACACGTCTACATACTATATATTATTGGCCTATCTTTTTCGAAAAATGTCATCTTCGTATTGGTTTGAACACGCACCACACTGTATTTTATTGGTCTACCTTTTTAGACAAACGTCATCTTTTGATTGGAGTAACACGTCTACATACTATACGTCATCTTTTGATTGGAGTAACACGTCTACATACTATACATTATTGGTCTATCTTTTTTGACAAATGTCATATTTGTATTGGTGTTAACCCGTCTTCACACTATATTTTATAGGTTTACTTTTTTAGACAAATGTCATCAATGGCTTACACGTCTACATTCTAATTATAGGTATATCTTTTTAGACAAATGTCATCTTTGAATTGGTGGTAACATGTCACGTACTATATGCTATTAGTCTACCGTTTTTGACAAATGTCGTCTTTGGATTCATGGTAAAATTTCTACATACTATATATTATTGGTCTACATTTTTCGACAATTCAAATGTAGTCTTTGGATTGGGGTAAGAACAAGTCTAGATACTATATATTAATTACAAATGCCATGGGCCGGGTAACACATCTACATACTATATATATATATATAAGTTTTTTTATTGCTAGTTCGAACTGATATAAGATATATCAGTTCTTTGTATGTGGGCCATTAGATTTAAATGCTTTGACTTGGCTGCATGCACTTGTCAATACATCTTTTAAATCTAATAGTCCACATGCAAGAAATTGATATACTTTATATCAGTTCAAACTGATAATAGTAAGACCGATAAATATATATATATATATATGGCTTGATCCATGGCCTCATTATTATACACAATTTTTGACACGTACACTTTTATGGACCTAGGATTTAATGGGATTGAATGGTTTAGATTTCATGATTTATTCTCTCTCTCCACTATTCTCTCACCTCAATTAAATCTTTGATTTTAATTTTTCTCTCATTCATTTTACTTTCTCTCTCCTCAATAATAAGGCGATAAAAGTGTTAAAATTTGTGTTAAAAAATGGGGTCATTGATCATGCCATATATATATATATAGAGTAATTATCAAGTGAGATATAACTAATTTTAATTTCGGTAAGGACTTTGATGAAATCACTTCTAATTTTATGAATTTTGATCTGAATTTTTGTGTGGAAGATAAATTCATTGAAATCTACCTATGAATAAAATTTGAATTTTTTTTAAGTACTAGAACTATTTTTTTGAATTTTCCTATATTTATCTCAGTTTTCTGATGCCTTTATATTTTAAAAAATCGGGATAAATAGTTTTGTTGCTTGAAAAATTCTCAATTTTGATTCATAGGTAGATTTTATTAAAATTATCATTCATAAAAATCGATATGATTTCATCAAGGTCCTTACTGAAATTAAAGTAAGGTATACCTCACTAGATAATTACTCTATATATATAAATTTTCCAATGAAGACTTTTTATAATACACACTTTAAACACTTTTAATGAAATTTTATGGAATGTATTAAATCTTGATGTTATTATCATTATTTTTTTTATAGATGATAAAAACATTGAAATACATTTATGGAAAAAATTGAAAAAATTTCGAGTACATGAACTAATTTTTTCTGACTTTTTTTTTTGAAGATAAAACATTTAAAAATATAGAAATATTAAGGAAAAATGGTTCTCAAATCCAAAAGTTTTCCAAATTTTTACCAAATGTATATTTTAATTTTCTTAAAATGCATACAAAAAATCATATCGAAACACTTTCAATTGCATGCAATTTCATTACAGGTGTTCATTGTATCAAAATAAGCGGTGCTGATAAGAAAAGTTATATATATATATATATATATACGGAAATTTCCCTATGAGGATGCCCTGATAGAATTATATAATGATATTGAATGTGAGCCACTCGTTTTACATATTTTGACTTTGTATGTATGCACTTGTCAAATCACTTTTATAAATGAGTGGCTCACATTCAATATCCTGATAAAGTTATATAAGGATGCACTGATAGGAACGGGACCTGTATATATATATATATATATATATACAGTTCTGTTCTCATACGGACGTCCTGATATAACTTCATGAGAATATTGAATATGAACCACTAGTTTTAACAATTGCATACACACTTGAGTCAAAGCATGTAAAACTAGTGACTTACATTCAATATCCATATGAATTTATATCACGATGTCTTCATTTGACAATATATATATATATATATATATATATTAGAACGGCCAACTTTCGGATTATTGGTCTCCCTTTTTGACAAATGTCATTTTCAGATTGAGTTCATTTTTGCTCACCCCTCTCCCAAAAACATGACATGTGTCCATAGAGAGGTAAATTTGTCCAAACCATGTCATATTTTTAGACAATTTTACCACTATATGGACACATGTCATGTTTTTGGGAGATAGGTGAGTAAAAATAGACTCTTTTGGATTACGGTTATATGTCTACATATTATATATTATATATTGGTCTATCTCTTTCAACAAATATTGCGTCTTTGGATTGGTGGCAACACATCTCCATACAATATATTATTATTATTATTATTATTATTATTATTTGAATAATTACATATGACTCCAACTAAACTCTTATTGAATACATATTTTGAATGGTTGCTTGACCTTTTCCAAGTTATATATAGTCCTTCTACTATCATTTCATCATGATATAAAATATATTAGGATGAAGAATATAGACAATAGATTATAGATTATGGAGAAGTTTTAATAAGTACATAAACTTTGAGTCAAAGTATGTAAATATAATGGTCCATATTACGAACTTACAATAGAAAAATTATATACATATATATATATATATATATATGAAAAGTCCACTTTATTTACCGGTTATATGTAAGATATTCTTTTATAGTAAAATATATGATAACAGTAGACAAGACAATATATGATAATATGGGTAGATGCTTCTTCCTTGTTTGTACGTGTATTTTAGTTTGATAACAATTGTTTGATTACAAAAACAAATGGGTTAGTTATAATGAGGCGAAAATGTTGATGTTCGAAGAGGGGGTGGAGATAGGAGAACAAGGAATCGGGATAGCCAGAAGAGAAGGCACAGGTCGGAAGATGTTGAGGTACAAAACATCAAGGTTTGCCAATGATGAAAATCAGATGATCGAGGATCAAAAATCAGAATAGAAGAAGAAGTAGAATGTTGCATGTAGGTAAATCATTTGTTGATTACAAAAACAAATGGGCTAACTATTTAGTGAAAATAGACCCTTGACTCCCTGTCGCCATTGACGGATCGATCTTCCACCGCTTCTTTAAGACCCTAAGTCCCCATTGACAGATCTTCCACTGCTTATCCCAAGTACTCAAGACTCAAGAAGTCAATGCCGGCGTTGATACCAGAAAGACACACCAAGGGAGCTTCTGCTGGATTTCTTGCAATAAATCCAGGTTGTTCTCTCACAGCAGAATCGATTCTTGACCTTTGCTAGGTGGTGGGGGTCAGCGATATGATTTGTGGAGAGGTAGGGTTTTGAAAAAGGTGGTTTTCCGGCTGGTGGCGATTCACTTCTGGTAAATTGCTGATTCGATATTGTTTCTTTCAATAGATGGATTTGTAAAATCTCTTAGAAGGAAAGGAACACTTCAAAATCAAGATGAGTTTAGATAGTGGCATTTGCAATACAGTAGTAGGTATATCCATTTGAGATATGCTTTCAAAAGGGTTTGTTGCAAGACTGCGTTTATACAAGTTTCTCTCACCTAATTATTCAATAATTGTCGCATTTGGATTAGTGTTAACACGTCTCCATACTAAATATTATTGGTCTACCTTTTTCATAATGTCATCTTTGGATTGAGTTAACACACCTACATACTATATATATATATTATATCGGTCTACCTTTTTCAACAAATCACCTTTTGATTGAGGTAACACGTCTATATATTATATATTATTGGTCTACCTTTTTTGACAAATGTTATTTTCTGATTTGAATTACACATCTACATACTATATTTTATTGGTCTACCTTTTTCAATAAATGTCATTTCGGATTGGGGTTACACATCTACATAATATATATTATATATCGGTCCACCTTTTTCAACAAATGTTGTCTTTGGATTGGTGGTAACACGTCTCCATATGATATATTATTGATCCACCTTTTTCGATAAATGTCATTTTCATATTAGGGTTACAGCTCTACATACTATATATTATTTGTACCTTTGTTGATGTGTTACCACAAACCCAAAGACGACATTTATCAACAAAGTAGACCAATAATATGTAGTATTTAGACATGTAAACCCAATCCGAAAATAACATTAGTCGATGAAGGTAGATCAATAATATATAGTATGGAGACGTGTTACTATTAATCCAAAGACGACATCTGTTGAAAAATGTCGACCGATATATATATATATATATATATATATATAATATAATATAATATAATATAGAGTATGTTGATGTGTAACCCCAATCCAAAAATAACATTTGTCGAAAAAGATAGACTAATATAGTAGAACCCCTCTAAACTAATATGCTTGAGACCCATCATTGAATATTAATTTAAAGAGATTATTAATTTGAAGGGTTTTACATTGTAAAGTGTTATTTTGTCTTAGAAAATATGTGGAAGTCGGTTTTCTTGTTTTAGTAAGGTTCCTTTTCGGAATTCCTTGTTTAGTCGGTTTTCTTCTTCAAGGAAAGTTCATTTGTTTGTTCTCAGGATTCCTTATTTAGGAAAGATTTATTAAGAAAATTTACAATTCCTTTTGAGAATATGATTACTTAGACCAAGGATACTCACCCTATAAATAGTGGGGCTTATTTTTTGGTTGTATATAACAAGAAAGATCTCATGATATACCTAAAAATTATATTCTTTCCAGTTATTAGAAATTCACTCTTTTCTATCTTCTTTATTATAACAAGAGGACAATTCAAAAAATGAATGATGAAATCAAAATTATTAAGCATTGTGGCCTTATACAAACTAGCATCTTGAAGTACTTTTTTAGTTCTCGATTATTATATAATATAACTTTGTAATTTTGTACAATTATTAATTTATGCGACAGTTGAGATCGAAATTTTATACTGGGTTTCAAAAAGAAATTATTAATTATTACGATAGAGGGGTTTATTAATTTTTTACACTGGTCTGAGTCGAGAGTGAGATTTTTTCTTAATTTAGAGAGGATATTAATTTATAGGAGATTAATTTATAGGAATTCTACTGTAATATATAGTATGTAAATGTGTCACTTCAATCTAAAGATGACATTTGTTGAATAAAGTAGAGCAATTATGTTATCTTTGGAATGATAATTTTTACAGAAAATGTATTAATGTAATTCATTGATTTGGAATTAAGTTAATGTCGGGATTTTTTACTTTTTTATTTAAAGTTTTATTTATTTATTTATTTTTGGTATTTATAAATTGTTTCACCATTAAAAAATAAAAATAAAATAAACTTAATAATTTCAGTTCAAACACATATTAAGTTTTAAATAAATAAAAAAAACAAACAAACAAACAAACAAACCCTAATTCTTTGTCTAACGGGATACTGAAACATAAATCGCACAAATCTTCAAAGTCAGCAATCTTAGCTGACGTGCCCTCCAGTGATTGGGATTGTTAATTACTTAAAGGGCTGACTGATTAATACGACGTCGTATTTCAACAATGCGGGGGCGTCGTATTTTTATTACTTTAAATTGGGCTTCTGTTTATTTAAACGTCTAAAGGAACAAGCCCGAGACAAAGGAAAGCAAAAAAAAAAAAAAAAAAAATTCTCAAATTAAAATATTAAAACAATGTAATCAAATAAAAATTAAATTAATTTATTATTCAGGTTTTGTTTTCCTCTACGAATCTACAGAGTTTCAGGCACAATCTCCAACTTTTTCTTGGTAAGTTTTCTAACTGGAATTGGGTTAACTTGGAAATTTATAATTTTGAAGTTAGATTGCGGTGAATTGTCGATTTACATAGAAAAGATTAGATTTTTATTGCATTTCAGTTCTCTGCACTTGAGATGTTTGATAATTTGTCTGAAAGAACAGTGATTTGATAAATAGGATGCTGGTTTGTGATAATATTATCTGATTTTACTTGGGATATCGGTTGTTGTTTGCGACTACAGTATGCTAGGGCAGAACTCTTGTGCTGTAAATTGTTGATCCGATATTGTTTCTTTCAATAGCTAGATTTGTAATATTTCTTAGAAGAAAGGGAACACTTCAAAATCAAGATGAGTTGAGACAGTTGCATTTGCAATATAGTAGTAGGTATATTCATTTGAGATATGTTTTCAATAGGGTTTGTTGCATGACTGCATTTATACAAGTTCTTCTCACCAAATTTCGACAGCTATCGTCCATGGATTAGTGGTAACACGTCTCTATACTATATTTTATTGGTATAACTGTTTCGACAAATGTTGTCGTTGGATTGTTGGTACCTCGTCCACGTACTATATATTATTGGTCTATCTTTTTGACAAATGTCGTCTTTGTATTGGTATTAACATGTCTCAATACGATATATTATTGGTCTACCTTTTTAGTCAAATGTCATCTTTGGATTGGGGTAACACGTTTACATATTATATACTATTAGTCTATCTTTTTCGACAAATGTTGTCTTTGTATTGGTGTGAACACGTCTCCACACTATATTCTATTGATCTACCTTTTTAGACAAATATCATCTTTTGATTGGGGTAACATATCTACACACTATATATTATTGGTCTACCTTTTTAGACAAATTTCATCTTTGGATTGAGTTAACACGTCTAAATACTATATATTATAGGTCTACCATTTTGACAAATGTAATCTTTGAATTAGTAGTAACATGTCGCCGTACTATTGACGTCTATGGGTACAAACTCACAATCAACACCAATTATAGAGTTACAAAACATGATATTTCCAGGGGTGTCTTGACCGAAATTTGTCACATCATCCTATTGCGATTCAAGTTAGTATTCCTCATACTTTACTGTTTTATATTTAAGTATTGTTTTAACATATGGCATCGGATTAATTCCTTCTGCCGAAAATCGAATTTTCTGTAGAAAGAATAGACTTGAGGGTGTGAACAATATTGTTTGATTTGAATTTTACCCTTTATTCAAATTATTATTTTTTTTCCTAATTGTATATGGTATCTTTTAGTATTAGGATTCCTTTTGATCTCAATTCTAAATTTCCGACTCTAATATAAATAGATAGTTCTACAATTGAATGCAGTGCGGCCAACCCTTTGTTGTTTTCTCTTTGTTTCTTTGCAGAGTGTCGCTGACCATTCATACAATTCAATAAACTATGACCGATGTTACTGACTACTCATGGTCACCATGGTGGTGTGATCTTCCGGCCGATGTTTTAAACAGGATCGCTGAACGCCTTCCTTACGTTGAGCAAATTAAACTCCGGTATGTATGCAAGAGTTGGCGATCAAATATCAACCCCGTCAAACACTTAGCAGACAAGTCGCCATGGGTGCTGTCCTACAGAGAAGAAGAATCGGAGGAGAATTACAATGGTTGGTTCCTGCACCCTTTTCACAGTAGAAGCTTGTTCTATCTATACGATCCTTCTCAAAAACGAAAATACACTCTTGAAAATGAAGTTGTGGTTGGTGCTAAGGTCCATGCCTGCAAACATGGCTGGTTGCTTTTCTCGAAGAAAAAGCACTTGTTCTTCTACACTCCTTTCGCTAACAAGATTATACACTTAACTGAGAATCATGAATATCTTTGTAGTAATAATGCAGCCACATTCTCTGCATCTCCAACCTCCCCAGATTGTGTGGTGTTTGTCGTATCAATGGTACATTCTGATCATCACAAGCTGTACTTGAGCACAAGTAGACCTGGAGAAGAAGCATGGAACAATTTTTCGTTTGATGGTGATTATGGAGAGATTGAGAGTCTGGCATTTGTTGGTGGAGTCTTTTATTGCCTTTTCTCTGATGGGGTGATGGGTTCATTTAAAGTTGAACAAGAAGATTGGAAAGTAATACATCCGAAGATGACTACAACAACTGATGCAACAAATCATCGTTGCTTGATAGAGTCTCGTGATGACGGAAACCTGTTAATGACATACAATAATGAATTATCGCGTATTTTCAGGTATGATCAGTCGGAGAATAAATGGTTTGAAGTTGGAAACTTGGATAATAGAATGTTGTTCCTCGGCGTCACCTCCATGTTACTTCCACCTCCAGCAGAAGAGGAGGAGCCACATACTTATGATTGGATTAAAGACAATTTGAGGAAAATTTGGATTCAACCTTGTCATTGTTAGATTAGAAGGATGTTTCAATGTATTTGATGACTTTTTGTTATACAGTTATACCAAACCTTTCATAGTTCGCAGAACATTTGTTTTTTTTTTTTTTTATACAGAAACTATGATTTTTGCAATCAATCTAGCAAAAAAAAAAATTTTTTTTTTTTAAAAAGGCTGCAATATTGTTTCTTTCAATAGCTAGATTTGTAAAAATTTCTCGGAAGAAAAGGAACAAAATGTTTAAGAGTTTAATTGTTCCTTATGGACACCGTAAATAATGTATTTTTTTTTTCTTTTCTTGATATGGACACCGTAAAGGCAAACTTAGAAGCTCTGAAAAGCCAGTCATGATACGAAATGAATTCTCTGTGAAGCGTTTTCTTCATACACGAAATTTTATCCACGGATGACAAACATGCTCCGAGATTTTGTTGCACTCTCCAGTTCTCATGAGTTGTTGCTCTTTTTACCAAATTTATCGGCATACTTGGTGAATGCAGCAGACTGAGCCGATTTATCGGTCAATTCAGATTCTTTCTTTCTTGTTATTTTGCTCGAATCCTGTTGTGTTTCTCAGCATCTTTCAGCACAGGAGTTTCGGGAATTGGAGGGTGACTAGAAACAGCAAGCTTGAACGGTTCATGAAAAGTATCCATTTGGCCTTGAATAAGGTCTGCTGGTTTGCTTTCATAAACCTTAATCATCTCCAAGTAGCGAACACGTTCCTCCAAGCTACAAACAAGTAATATCGAAAACGTTTGTCAAAGAACCCATATTGAGGTTGTTCAATACCAATAAACAAATTCCTTAAGTTCTATCATAAATGAGTCGCTTACAAAACTAATCCAATTACTTAACTGAGTTAATCATATCAAGAAACCACAGCAGCATATTGTTGAACAGAAGATTACTAAGGTATATATATACAACCTTATATACTACCTTACAAGCACTAACAAACAAGGGAAGTAGGAAAGACTCCAATTCGTAATCGAATAGACAATCATGAAGCGTGGCCGTTTTTGTAACTTCAAGTAAAGGCTTAACCACATCATCTTGAAATCAATAAGAAGAATGAACAGTACATCTTTTATTGAAATGAGAAGCTTACCACATCAACATAGCACAGAACAACACGAAGCTTGAAGTTTTTTTTTTGTAATTCCCTTTTACGGTAATAAAGGTAATTTGGATGTAGCAGATGATACCGAAGGCTGCATCAGACAATCAACTCAATCAAAGTTCATGTATAAGAGCCATTTCAAGGATTTTCCGAGTTATTCCACAAAAGCATATGCTAGAATAGTTCACAGTTGTTTCAAAAGCATACAAATTAAAGCAATGAACATGATATAAATGCATCGCCTTTGAAACTGCTACTCTAGTCATTTCCAACAAACATATATACTTTCTTTATATGATTTAGATTTTATTAAAAAAATTGAGAAAAAAAGAAGAAGATGAAGAAGAAGAAAAAAGTTAAATAGAAATGATACGTATCAATACTATGTTCTAGAAATTTATTCCTCAGTCATGTTATTTTGCAATGCAATGCAATATATATACAAGATTCACTTTTTTTTTTTTGTAAACTAAGCTGCAAAATAAACTAAATTCTACACTGAAACATAAATCACACAAATCTTCAAGTCATGTCGACACTAAGTCATCCATTCATATGGACCGGCAAATTACTTAGACAACTATAAAGCCGGTATCTTTCACAATTTCATAACACTTGTGCAAACATACAACTATACAAGACCTTTAATTTCTCAACATGAAGTCATGAACTACATAGCATCCAAAAAGTTCAAACTCAATGGACAAATAATAACAAACATGACAGAAAGTACTGAAGTTCAAACCTTAGATAAAGAGCACAAGAGTTCTGCCCTAGAAAGTAGTTGCAAACAACATCAGCGAAAGCCCATCTTACATTTTTAACATGTTTGACAGTTTGAGTAAAGGATTTCCCTTCTGCATAACTAGTAATGAAATTTCATATTCAGGCCAACTTATTGAAATAGGGTATAAAAAATCAATGTCACTACTAACATGAAAGTTCACTGAAACAAACATAACACTTGAAGAGCTTATGGTTTGAAAAATAAATACCACAAACAAAACAAACCTAAAATTGAAATGATAAATGAAACTTATAAACTTCATATATATAAGACTACCAAATTGTCTAGAAAATTAAAAAATTTGATTGAACCCATTATTAGTATGCCAAATTATTACTCATATTTGCTCTTGAAGCTTGATTTTTTCTTTTTTTGTCATAAAATGCACTGCATAGTGCATACATTTTCTCACCAACCAAACAGAGAAGCTGAAGCTGAATTCTAAGGGAGACACGAAAGAGAGAAGAACTTACGTGGAGAGCATTTGGGCAAATGAGATTTCCATGTTTATGGTTTTTGGTTCATATGAGGATCAATTCGGAGAAGCTATTCACAGCGCCGGTGCCGCCATTTGCGAGAAAACGAATAAGAGATCGTGAATTGATGACTGACCAATGCGACGTCGTCGTATTGTTGTCAGTCGTCACTTTAAATTGGGCTTTTGTTTAAACGACCAAGCCCGAGCCCAATTAATTTTTATTATTATTAAAATTAAAATTAAATTAAATTAAATTATAATCCTGGTTTTGTTTGCTGATGTCTATAAATCTGCACAGTTTCAGCTTTTACACAAAGTTGAAAAGCAACCCTTTTCGGATGTGTTAATTTGCCAAAAAAGTGTTGTTTTTGAAGGCACAATCTCCAACTTTTTCTGGGTAAGTTTTCTAACTGGAATTGGGTTTACTTGGAAATTTATAAATTTGATGTTAGATTGCTGTAAATTGTCGATTTACATAGAAAAGATTGCATTTTTATTGAATTTCAGTTCTCTGCACTTGAGATGTTTGATAATATGTCTGAAAGAACAGTGATTTGATAAATGGGATGCTGGTTTGTGATAATCTTATCTGATTTTACTTGGGATTTTTTTTTTTTTTTTTTTTTTAAATTTGTAATTCAAGAGTTCTTTGTACAAATGATGTAAAGCCTGTGACTTTGTTTGCTTTATCTGTGTTATTTTATTGTGTTACAAATGGAATGATTGTTTTTTGTTACTTAGAGTGCATCATTGTTGCTTTTGAAGACTGTAAGACTTGGGTGGTCTGCGTTTTGATCAAAACACAGACGAGGGGTTGCAAATGGGAGATACTGTGGATGGTTTAAGCTCGAAGAGGACTGTTTTCGTGACGGTGGGAACAACATGTTTTGATGCTTTAGTCAAAGCAGTGGATACTTTGGAAGTTAAACAAGAGTTGTCAAGACGAGGGTATACCCACCTTCTCATTCAAATGGGCCGAGGAACCTACGTACCCACCACGGTATACCTTACTTTAGTTTATGGTTGTTCGCTTTTCATTTTCGGCATTGTAATTTCTTGCTCTTGTGACCATATGAAATGAAATAATTAGCAATTTGTGAGAGTGAAATAGAGACTTTTATTAAGATGATTTGTCTAGTTTTTCGATTGTAGCTGATAAGCTGATTGTCTGTTCAATGAAGTGGTTATGTGGTTTAGTGGTGAATTTTTTGAGGCTGAAGTTCAAATGTGATGGAGATTTTCTGCTAATACTATTTTCCTCTAATTTATGGTTCCCGTGCCCATTATTTTTAAATTACTTATGAGTCAATTCTTGAAGCAGTCTCCTGGAGAAGATGGTTCTGTAGCTGTAGAGTACTTCCATTTTTCTTCAAGCATAGCAGATCATTTGAGGGCAGCATCTCTTGTAATCAGTCATGCTGGTACGCACTTGATGATATATTTCTTTTTCACACCTTCCTGTTGCTTGGATGAAACTTGAAAGCACATGATAATTTTCCAATAGTTTTATCATTTTGTTTGGTTTTTTTCAGACGATCTATATTAATATTGTTATGAGCTAGACTCTTCAATCATGTTATTATTTATGATAATTTAATAAACCAGGATTGATGATGTCTGTGCCATTATCTTAAATCCTTAAAGCGTGTTGATAGATACACATGTTAGCTAGAATTCTCTTAGAAGGAAAATTTTAATGTGTGGATGAATTTGCTAGGATGTAGGCATGGCAGACTGACTTATAGTCAGTATAATATCCTTCCACACATTGAGTTTGAGTTTGTAAATGAATGGAGGCACTTGGTGAAAGACATTGAACCTTGTCATGCTTCGATGATGAAAACTCCATAACAAAATTCCTTTAACCTCTCCCTTTTTCAGATATATGTATGCTATGTGATCTTAATTGTGTTCTTTAAATTCTTCCGATAGTAAGAACCAAAAACATTTTCCTTCCCATCTCATGGTGTTTTTACTGTTCTGCCATGACAACAACGCCACTTAAAACTTCTTATAACAAATTTCTTGTCTAGCTGGAGGCAGATTGTACTAAACAGCAACGAGCCCCATATTTGCAGACCAGGAACTGACTTGCATAATTAAGCACTTCAAAGTGGCTACAGTTAGAGCAGCATACTAGAGTATAGGCTAGTTCCTTCATTCCAGCTCCTCCATGTCGAGAGGAGGGAAGAGAACAGACTAACAGAGTGAAGAAAATCAAGGGGCTGTGAATCCATTGTATACCCTTTTGAGGCTCATTCTTTTTTTCGGCATGGTATCATTAGATAGTGTAATTGCTTCATTTTTATTTCAAGCTATTGATGTATGTAAAGGATACACGCCAAGGAATAGCAATGTTTACTGGTTCTCGCTGTGGTGCAGGGTCAGGAAGCATATTTGAGACCTTGCGGCTTGCTAAACCTTTAATTGTGGTGGTGAATGAAGATTTAATGGACAATCATCAAAGTGAGCTAGCAGAAGAACTAGCAGAGAGGAAGCATTTATATTGTGCTCGTCCTCAAACACTTCCTCAGGTTATAGCTGGTCTGGATGTGGAATCTCTCCTGCCATACCATCCAGGTGATGCTACACCCGTTGCAAAGCTTATCAACCACTTTCTAGGCTTCCCAGATGATTAATTAGATATACACTTTCTACAGTGTCGATTAAAACAACCAACTACACACGTGTGATATTTTTCGTGTATACAATTAAGTTGCTTGCTTTAAAGAGCCATACGGCATTTTGATGTCTCACAATATGAATTTTCAAATGAATCTTCAATTCTATAGCAGAATTGCATCATAAATACATGTACAAGTTTTAGCTCTGCTAGTAATTTATTTCAGGATTGATATTGACAGAACAATGTAGAACTTCACATGGTATCAATTCAGATCTGGGTGACATGCTTATATGAAAAAGGGGTTTTAACATGAGACTGTAATGCAGTGATATTTTGTTTCTATCAGTTTGGACTTGGCCCTACTTGAATTCAATTCGCTGTCCATCTCAAAGTTTCTTTTGTTCCTGCAAAATGACATGACTCCTGTGACTGCCAGTTGAGCATCTGCATAATTTCATTACAAATCTACACAGAATAGCTTAGGTGAGAAGTACACACAGGTTCCAACCACAAAGGTAATGATGGGGGGGTCAGTCTCTCTATGCATTGTCACTCTCATCTGTTCTAAGGGAAACATTAGAAGAAAATAGTAGATCAAATAGTTGATTGATTCAAGTAAAATTCTTGCAACCTGTAATTTAGGCAGTCCAATTTGCAAGTTCTTCACCTTCTAGCTAATTGGAAAATGGGAAAGATTAATATTGATATTGTAAAATTCTTTCAAACGTTGCGCGTACAAGATCTACAGAGGATTCGAATACCAAAACTGTATAGTGCTCCAAATTCCATTGTGTAAAATCTAAGCAGCTTATCAGAGAGAGAGAGAGAGAGTCAACATCAGTAGCTAAAGGGTGAAAATGGTTGATGAGCTGGTCCTTGGTAACATGTACAATTTAGACAAAATGGGTTGAGAGAGAGAGAGAGAGAGAGAGTCAACATCAGTAGCTAAGGGTGAAAAATGGTGGATGAGCTGGTCCCTGTAACATGTACAATTTAGACAAAATGGGTTTATAATTGGTGTGGACTTGGCAGCTTTTGTGAAGTTTGAGCCTCACAATTATTAGCAATCTTTTATGTCAATCCTTTGTTAGTATTATCCAAAAGCAGAAAAATGAGATTTCTTGTCTCCATTAATTCCATGCAGATCTTTATCTTTTGTAGTTAATTAAGAGTAAGACAAACTAATAGAATAATCATTTATCACCTCTTAATACAGGGCTAACTATACTTAATCTTACAAGTATACATGAGAAGTTTTCACTCTGGTGGTGTTATGCGAAGCAGATATGTTGACTATATATATATATGTAGCGTTTAATCTCTTGTTCAATGTCATATTTAAAAAAAAAGAAAAAGATATACATTGACTTATTATTTTCAAAACAATCTGTTTTCACCCATCAATGCATATAATATGTTAATGCGCCATAAATTTGCACTATAGTCTATCTTGCCATAAAGGGTTCTGATTTTAATGATGATGTTGTTCAATAGTAAATTCTTATGAAAATCTCGAAACTTTATTTAAGCGTTACAAAACTAATTGTCCAAAGCATTTATTATATGTTTGAAAATGATTTTGATATTACTAAAAATAACACTTAATATTGAATATCTCTATAGAAATCACTTTTACTCAAAATTACTTTCTACAAAAGCACTTCCACAATCCACACACACACACACCTACGAATCTGATTATGAGGTAGAGATGAAGTGAACATGATTCAAGTGGGGGCACACAAAAGAGCCAAAGAATAGTTTCTGATTGTCAAATTGTATCACAAGTTACATACGTATAACGAAAGAAAAAAACAAATATTAAAATATAAAAAAAATGGATTCATTCAATTATTGAGAAGCCAGACAGATCGGAGACGTAATACAACAAAGTTGATAACAAATTGCATTGGTTCTTGATATTTGGATATCCAAAACACTCACACACACACACACATTTCAGTGATGTGGTGCAAAAGCTTCCAATCTTCTGTGTTTCAGAGACATAGACTATTTACTTAGAAAACACAAAAGAATATGGACGAAACCAAGTACAAAAAACACTATTAATCACGAGAGAGAGAGGAGAAGAAGAAGAAGAGCCAATGTGACCTCTTCTGGAGGGAAACTTGTCTTCTCTTCTCTGCAATATTTACTTTTTTATTTTCACTCTTTAAAAACAAACCAACCCCATCTACTCTCTCTCTCTCTCTCTCTCTCTCTCTCTCTCTCTCTCTCTTTTTTCTTCCATGTTGATTGTTGCTCTTTGAAGCTCTCTATGGAGACTAGTAGTAGCTCTGAAGAAAACCATATTCACAGACACCATTTTCATCACTCAAGTTCTCAGAATATGCAACCTGATCATCATCACTATGGAATTCTTTCACTCAATTCCATTGTCATAATCATTGTCTCAATCATCACAGTTATTGTGTTGTTGGCTATATTTCTCATTATAGCCTTGCTACGTCGTCTCAAATCTGCAAAAGGTAGTAAAACCAGTTGCAAAGACATCCAACTTGGAAGCAGCAGATTCATTTCTCACACCACCGTAAACTTCACTTCTAGTCCAGGTAAAATTTCATTTTATTTATTTATTTATTTATTTATTTATTTTTTATATATAAAGTTCTTCAAAGATGTGAACTTTTCAGCTAATTTTAATATTTTTTTCACTGATTCTTGTGTTTTGAAATGTAAAAATCAAGTTTTTCTTATCTGGGTATGTTAAAAATTTTGTGTGGACAGATGTGAAGGGTGGTGGGTGCTTGTATGGAGGCCATTCAAGTAGACACAACAATAATAAAGGGGGTCAAGTTTTCACATACAAGGAGCTAGAATTGGCCACAGATAAATTCAGTGAGTCCAATGTGATGAGCAATATTGGAGGAATTGGAGGAGGGTTTGGTGTTGTTTACAGAGGAGTTTTGAGCAGTGATGGAACTCTGGCAGCCATTAAAAAGATTCATAGAGATAGAAAACAAGGAGAGAGAGCTTTTAGGATGGAGGTGTGTGTGTGACTTCATTTATTGTCTTTTGTCTCATATCAACCCTATCTCTCTTATCTTTTTTGAATCTCACATGATTTGAATTCTGATGAAAGATTAATCAATTGAGTTGACTTACGGAAACTATTTGAGTTTTTTGATTCAAACATGCACATGGGTTTTTGAAAATTTCATGTTTTTTGTTTGTTTTATAATGTAGGTTGATTTGCTAAGTCACTTGCATTCTCCATACTTGGTGGAGCTACTAGGTTACTGTGCTGACCAAAATCATAGACTTCTGGTATATGAATTCATGCCTAATGGTACACTAAACCAGCACCTCCACCTCCACCTCTCCGACAGCAGCAGCAACCAATATCAGCCGTTACATTGGGGGATACGATTGATGATAGCCCTTGATTGTGCCAGGGCACTAGAGTTCCTCCACGAGCACGCGGTTCCCTCCGTTATCCACCGTGACTTTAAGTGCAGCAATGTTCTGCTAGACCATAACTTCCGTGCCAAGGTTACTGGTTTCGGATTGGCAAGGATGGTCTCGGACAAGATCAACGGTCAGATTTCAACTAGTGTCATGGGGACCACTGGATATCTAGCTCCAGAGTGAGTAGTGCTTCATCATCTAGTTTTCCATTGTTAGTAAACAATTTTTTCACTTAAAATTTTCATGTTTTTGTACCGGTAATACTGTAGGTATGCTTCGACAGGAAAGCTCACTACGAAATCAGACGTTTACAGTTACGGTGTGGTTCTTTTAGAGCTCTTAACAGGCCGCGTACCAATAGATTCCAATCGGCCCTCCGGTGAACATGTTCTTGTGTCATGGGTTGGTATTCAAAAAATACCTTTACAAATTTTTTAACTCTGATGAAGTATTTTTTTATACCTAAGTAAAATATTTTGCAGGCTCTTCCAAGATTAACTAGCAGACAAAAAGTAGTTGAAATGGTTGATCCATGTCTTCAAGGCCAATATTCAAAGAAAGATCTGATTCAGGTCAGCTAAAAAAAATTGTCTTTGAATCTTTCAAAAAAGGATCTCAAAACTAACAACTTCTTTATAGGTAGCTGCCATCGCAGCCATGTGTGTGCAACCTGAAGCGGACTATCGGCCTCTAATGACAGACGTCGTGCAGTCACTGATCCCTCTAGTGAAGAACAACAACACTTGCTCATCAATTTCTTCAGGTTCCACCAGATTTCAGCATCAAACACCTAGTCCAAGGTATGAGAGGCCTGTTTGGAATTGCACAAAGTCGTGTGACACACAGAAAAGCATCCTGCATTATCACAGTGAACAATAAAAATATATTCGAAAAAATAAGTCGAGTCATCTTCCATTAGTTGCTCTTATGTATCAATCAGAATCTGTTCTGGTGCAGACATTCTCTGATTGTTAGCTTGGACAATTCAATTTCTTGTAGATCAATAAATAAGAAGTGTTATTACTTGCTCTTTTTGTCAATATTGGAAGTTTAAATGAATGATCATGCAAGTGTAAATGAATAACTTATCATACAAGTTTAGTTGGTTTTCAGAAAAAAAAAAAACAAAAAAAAACAAAAAAACAAAAGAACAATAACTTCTTGTAACTTTCTTTGCTGTGATATGGTTAGGAGTTTCAACTTTTAACTCTTTCCCAATGCAATATCTACACTCGAAAATGCTAGAAAAGTGAAATGAACATGTCTAAAATATATGAAGGAATATTCAAACTAAAGAAACTCCCTTTGTGAAAAAAAACAAAATGTAAAATTTTTTGATGGTACAAGAGAATTTTATTGAAAGGGAAATAAAAAACAGTGATCCTAGTCAAGTGGGACATCGGTTATTTGGTTGAATTGGTCACATCGGTCTGTAAAGAAAAACGGGATTAAAAATAGTGATCCCAGTTGGGTTCTGTCTAGATTTTCCTGATCGAGCAATGGAGCAATGTATACACCGGTATTTATTTTTATGAGTAAGATGAGACTCGAACTCTTCCATTAAGGAGAACCTACTCGAACTCTTCCATACATGGACATGCCAAATTTCCCGTTAGGCATACTGTCATTTTCTTATTCAATGAAGGCTATGGACCATTTTGCATAGTGATTATGACCTGCAATAAATGACTTAACATTGATGATATTCAAATCATTTGAGTAAAATGCATGATAGCAAATCATTTGAGTCTTGAAGACTAATAATCTAATATCACAAAGGTAGGTCTGGTTTGGTTTCTACTCTCTGATTGTCCTGCTACTGGTAATTAGCAACTTGATGATCATATTAGAAAGTTTTTGTCAACATTGATGATCATATATAATGCTCGAAAAACTTTACACTATTAGTTGAGTTTTAAAAAAGAAAGGGTTATTGGCATTAGTTCCCTCTAAACTTTACGTAAGTTTACATTTTACTCCCTGAACTTTTTTTTTTAGGTATTAAAACCCATGAACTCTCATTAATTGATAAACAATTTGGTTTATTGTCTCCTGAACGCCTGTTTAAGGAGACATTTATAGTCAGGTTTTGTCAATAAATGGAAATTTAGGGAGTTTAACGCTTAAAAAAAAATTCAGAGGGTAAAATACAAACTCGCGTAAAGTTCAGGAGGAAAATAAAACAAGAACAATGAAAAACTCTGACATTCTGGAAATGGTCGGCCCCAGGCTACCTTGGACCCAAATTTCAGGATCAAGTCTAATCATCTTCTTGGCTCGAACTTCAATACATGGAATCTTCTGAGTATAATTTGAGAACAAAAAAACTTTTGAGATGGGCACTGAATTGAATTCAAGTAGGGCCAATTGTTGGCAACAAAATATTACATTAAATTTCAAAGTACACAATTCTTTAAATTACATGTACATGTTGATTGCCCACAAAAACCAAAAAGAAAACCAAAAATGATATTCAGAATTACAACCATTTGTTACAGCAAACAAGCAATTTCTTGTCTATTCACCAATTGGTACGAAGGCACCTTGCATTGGAAACAATAAAGATAATTTCACAATCCCAGTTTATTGCCTTTCAAGTCCTTGTACAGTCAGAACTAAACCAGTCCCAGGCGGTGACTCTCTTCTTTTGTCAAAACTCGAAACTTCATCAACATCACATTTCGATTTACTCAAATCAGGTTTTGGGAATTTCGACTTGGTTATCAAGAGCACCGGCTTAACTTCCGTCTGAATCTTAATCTGAGTCGGAGGATAATTGGGAATGAGGATCCAATGCCATAACCATTTTTGATAGTGTCTCCCCCATTTCATTTAATTCATCCTTTCCAAATCCCCAGCTTCTTAATTAGTAGCTCAGCTCCTGGTGCTCCTCGCTCTATTCCAAATCTACCAAGGTTCCCCAATCTATTCTCTATATATGGCAAGACAGCGCTGCTTGAACACAGTCTAACTGCCATTGGTACAGAATGGATATCGAATGATCCCCTTGACGAGGAACCTGAAACTGGGCTGCCTAATAACTCACCACATTGTCCAACAAGGTTTCCGAAAATTGAAGGAAACGGCAAGGGTATAGGAAGAGGAGAACGAGAAACTGATAGATGGCAAAACATCCGCCTTGTTATTGCTTCGTGCTACATCTAGTGTCAGAGACTGCAAACTCCCAATTAAAGACTACATAATTTAATAGTTAGATCTCTCCACATTGTTTAGAACAACAGATGCTATCCACATGCTATTAGATGATCTAATAAACAATGCAGGCTCAGGAAGATCTGAATATATTTATTTTTTGTGCTGATACAACTCTTAGGAAGAAGGAAACAAAAAGTTTTTAATGCTAAATTAAACAATGACTAGCTCTGATAATTATGTTGTATATTGTTTTTTATAATCCAAAGAGGTGCATCTCTATATACAAAATGGATTGTATAATCAGCAACGAATCTACAAGCACTTTAGAGTCTTAGACTAAAGGGAATTTAACAAGAAGTTATCAATATTGACCTCAATGCAATTTACAAACTTTGAATGTTGTTAATTGCGTCAAAAAAATGGGGTAAATATATATAAAAGATGAGGAGATTAAATGTGCTACAAGTTCCCAGGATAAAATCACTAGAAGGTAAAATGTTTTTCGAGTAAAATATACATGAACATGGTCACACTCTTCAATGAAAAAACGAAGCCTCTCACATATTTCTTCACCCCGAAAGCCCTTTTCGAACGAATCCTTTCCAATTCCATGATTACTGAATTCCTGAACATCCATCTATAAACATCCATCTATAATCCACTTAATTCGTATAAACTATGTGGATGATAGTGGACTTTTGAGAAGTCAGTCCAAAACTGGACATCATTATCTATATACTCGACTATATCCTTATCCTGGATCTCTCTTCGAGAATCATTCTTCCCACTATTGGTACCATTCTCTCTCTTCCTCATACAAACTTTGCAAAAATAAATTCTTCTTTTGAGGTTCAGATGCATGAGTGGAAACATCACCTGTCCTTCACAGTGGTCCACATACAATCAATATTCATTTGTATATCACATGCAACTAATAGGTGAACATAAATTGCAATGCATTACTAAATGTACAGACAAATTTAACACATATTAAGAAGAAGAAGAACGAACAAGAGAGAGGGAAAATTCTCTGTATTGTATTCAGTTGAAAAGCATAACAAGAATACAGGCACCTATAAATACAAGAGTTAGTTGTAACTGACTAAAGAAACAACCACTCAATGAATGACACGTCATTATCTAACAACTAATTACTAATTACATTTCCTAATACTCCCCCTCAAGATGTACTGTAAATGTCCTTTACAGACATCTTGGACAACAGAGGAAACAAAAGAGCAGAAGGCAAAGGTTTAGTGAATACATCAGCCAACTGATGTTGAGACCGAATAGGCAGCAATTTGATGAGGCCAAGAGAGACCTTATCACGAATGAAATGGCAGTCAATTTCAATGTGCTTGGTCCTCTCATGAAACGTTGGATTGGAAGCAATGTGAACAGCAGCCTGGTTGTCACAAAATAGAAGAGCAGGAGAGGAGACTTTAACTTGAAAATCACCGAGGAGCTGGTGAAGCCAAACCAGTTCACTAGCTGTGGAAGCCAATGCCCTATACTCAGCCTCCGCAGAAGACCGAGAAACTGTGGCTTGCTTCTTAGCTTTCCATGAAACTAAAGAGTCTCCAATAAAAACACAAAAACCAGTCACAGACCTTCTGGAATCAGGGCAGGATCCCCAATCAGAATCCGAAAATGGTCGAAGCTGCAACCCAGAAGAAGTGGCCGAACAATCATCTAAAGAAGAATTAGTAGAAGAGAAGAATAGTCCCTGACCAGGTCTGTTCTTGAGATACCGAAGTAAGTGATTGGCAGCCTGAAGATGAGGAACTCGAGGTTGAGAAAGAAATTGACTCAATTTGTGCACAGCAAAGGTGATGTGTGGTCTAGATAATGTGAGGTAAATAAGATGACCAATGAGCCTTCTATAAACCGAGGGATCAGGCAGAAGATCACCTTCAAGAGCACTAAGATGAGTATTCGGATTCATTGGAACAGCAACTGGTTTGCAAGCAAGGTTTCCAGTGTCCTCAAGGAGCTGCAAGATGTAGTGTCTCTGAGATAATACAATCCCAGCGGAAGAACGAGCTATCTCCAGACCGATGAAGTACTTTAGAGGCCCAAGATCCTTGAGCTTGAACTGGGAGTGAAGAAAATCCTTGACAGAATTTACAATTTGAGCGTTTGGACTTGTGATGATTATATCATCAACATACACAAGTAGAGCAACAAATGAATCCCCAGTTCCTTTAGTAAACAAAGAATAATCACACTTGGATTGGAGAAAGCCGAATTGAAGTAGAGAATAAGAAAATTTCGAGTACCATTGCCGAGAAGCCTGTTTCAGGCCATAGATAGACTTGTGAAGCTTGCAAACAAGTTTCTCACCCTGTAATGCAGCCATCTGAGTACCACAGTAACCAAGAGGCAAATCCATATAAACTTCCTCAAATAGATCCCCATTTAGGAATGCATTATTAACATCTAGCTGAGTTAAATGCCATCTTTTGCTAGCAGCCAGAGCAAGAAGAACTTTCACAGTCACGAGCTTAGCAACCGGAGAGAAAGTTTCAATGAAATCAAGCCCTTCTTGTTGTGTGTATCCCTTAGCCACCAACCGAGCTTTGTGTCTGTCAATGGTACCATCTGATTTATACTTGATTTTGAAGATCCATTTGCACCCAATGGAGTGTTTACCCTTTGGAAGAGAAGTGACAGACCAAGTTTTATTTGATTCCATAGCATCAAGTTCAACCTTCATAGCAGCCCTCCATTCAGGATATCTAACAGCTTGATGAAAGAACCGAGGCTCATAATGAGATGAAACATTTAGGATGAAATTTCTGTAGGAAGGAGACAAAGCATTATATGATAAGACATCATTTAAAGGAAATGCAGGAGAGTAAACAAGAGAAGAAACATCCTGCTGGGAGACAAGGTTACAGTGGAAATCCTTGAGAAATGAAGGAGGATGAGACACTCTAGAGGAACGTCTGAGAGCTGCATCAGGTTGGGCAAGAGTAGATACCATTGGCAAAGTATCCACAGTATCAACCATGTCATTAGCAGCAAAAGAAGAGGGAACACGGTCTGAGAAGAAATTCTCAGGATCTGAAACTGAAGGAAACAAATCAGGTGGTGAAGTAAGTGAAGAAGAATGCCCCACTGATGTAGCAGGAACAGGAAGAACGAAGTCTGGAAAAGGATCAACAAGACTTTCTGATGTAAAATTGTATGAAAAGGAAAAATCTCCTCATGAAAAACCACATCCCGAGAAACGAAAACTTGCTTAGAATGAATATCATAAATTCTGTATCCCTTAACACCAGGAGGATATCCAATGAAAACACGAATCCTAGATCGCGAATCAAATTTCGTCCTATGAGCAGTCAGAGTAGATGCAAAAGTCAAGCAACCAAAGGATCTAAATTGAGAATAGTCAACACTTTTCTGATATAAAACCTCAAAAGGAGTCTGATTATGCAAAAGAGGAGTTGGAGTCCGATTGATTAAGAATGTGGCAGCCAAAACACATTCGTTCCAGAACCTAATAGGAACTCGAGACTGAAAATACAAGGCCCTGGCAACATTGAGCAAGTGTTGATGCTTACGTTCCACTACAGAATTCTGTTGTGGTCTTTCCACACAAGAGAACTGATGCAACACTCCAAGTGAGCTGAAAAACTCAGAAAAATTCAGTTCTGGTGCATTATCGGATCGAAATACTTTGATCTTAGCACTGAATTGAGTATCAATCATTCTAAAAAACTTGGGTATAATAGTAGTAACATCAGATTTGTTCTTGAGAAGATAAATCCATGTAAACCTAGAACAATCATCCACCAAAGTTAAGAAAAATCTGAAACCATTATAAGATGAAACATGATAGGGTCCCCAAACATCACAATGTACTAAATCAAAAGGAGATTCAGATAAGTGATTGTGAGAATCAAAAGACAATCTTCTTTGTTTTGCAAGAGGACAAATATAACAAGGTGGGGATTTATTCAACATAGAAGTATCACAATGTAGTTGAGTTTTCAAACTATCTAATCTCTTAAAAGAGAGATGTCCAAGTCTATTATGCCAAGTTTGAGCAGAAATGTTATTAACATAAGCTGAAAATTCGGATTTTTACACTGCAGCATCAAGAACGTATAGATCTTCTGTCCTCTCACCCCTGCCAATCATCTTCCGGTTGCACATATCCTGAATTTCAAAGTGATCAGGGAGAAACCGAATTATAAGTTTAGTTCCAGAGGTTAGTGCACTAATAGACAACAAGTTAAACTTGAATGTTGGCACAAAAAGAACATCTTTAAGAATCAAGTCTGGGCTGATCTGAACATCTCCAGCAAGACTAACTGAAATCCTTGTATGATCAGGAAGAGTAATAAAGGAATTCTTGATGTGATGCAATGAAGTAAATGCAGAAGCAATAGCACATATATGTTTAGTTGCTCCAGAATCTACTATCCAATATTGAGGTGAAGAAAATACTGCACTCAATGTCACAGAAAAGCAGGTACCTGTAGTGAAGGAAGCTGCTGTAGCAGTTTGAGCTTCATTACCACTTTTGCTAGGAGAACTCAGGTGAGTGGACAACATGGTCATGAGTTGTTGGTACTGATTAGAGTTCAAATTCTGGAAAAAAGTGCTTGGAGAACTTTGATCTGTCTGCATAGCATAGCCAGAAACTTGATTGACAAGATACCATATTAAGAAGAAGAAGAACGAACAAGAGAGAGGGAAAATTCTCTGTATTGTATTCAGTTGAAAAGCATAACAAGAATACAGGCACCTATAAATACAAGAGTTAGTTGTAACTAACTAAAGAAACAACCACTCAATGAATGACACGTCATTATCTAACAACTAATTACTAATTACATTTCCTAATAACACACCAAAAATTAACGAAAGAAAAAGCATATAGCTTATTGATTTTGAGGATCTAGGAGTTGAAACTTATATTGAAGTCGAAGCAACAATGTAGAACTTTATTTTATTGCTAACAAATTTTACGAAAATCATCATATATGTGAAACAACAGTAAAAACAAACATATTAAGATGTGAAGAAAATCTTTTTATTTTCCTTGGCATATCTCTGCCGTAGAAGAGAATATAAATACTACAAGATAGGGCCTAGGAGAAATACAAACCAGCAGCTAACTACCAACTATAACTATTTACACTCACCTAATCCCACTAAGTACAAATCATTAAATACAACTCAACAACTAATAGCTCAACTAAAAGATTAATTACATGACAACTAACAACATAAAACAGTAACACATTAATAATTCACACCCCCCCCCCCCTCACACACACACACACACATCATTCCCAGCTTGGAACACAACTCTTCAAAAGCTCTCCTACCCAAAGGCTTAGTTAGGATATCTGTTGTCTGAGAGGCAGTAGGAATGTAGGCTAAATCCATGCTGCCTTCTTCAATTTTTTCTTTGATGAAGTGCCTATCTATCTCAACATGCTTTATCCTGTCATGGAGAACAGGATTTTTAGCAATCTTGATTGTTGACTGATTGTCACAGAACAGATGCAATGCTCCTTCAATTGGAGCTCTCAATTCTGCTAGCACTCTTTTTAACCAAACACCCTCACAAATTCCATGTGTCATAGCTCTAAATTCAGCTTCTGCACTACTTCTTGACACAACTGACTGCTTCTTACTTTTCCAATTCACTAGATTACCCCAAACAAACATGCAATACCCGGATGTAGACCTTCTGTCTATTACAGACCTTGCCCAGTCTGCATCTGTAAAAACATCAACTCTTTTGTTAGTATTCTTCTTAAATAACAGTCATTTCCTAGGTGTCGACTTCAGATACCTTAAGATTATAAAGACTGCCTTCAGATACCCATTTTCTCAGAACCACTGATAATCTCGTTAAAGTCCCCTAACACCACCCAAGGACTCTTAAAACACTTTCACATAGAATTAAGATACACCCATAGCTTCCTTCTCAACATACCACTTGGATTAGCATAAACAAAAGTAGTGACCCAACAACTATTTCCCACAGCCATCAAAGCAGTAATGGTTTGTTTAGAACTCGCCACAACTTACAGGTTAACTTTATTACCATTCTAAAGCAACCAAATGGCACCCGAGAATCCACTAGCCTCAACAATATACTTATTGTTAAACCCTAATCTTTCAATAATTTTAGTAGCCTTAGTACCACTTACCCTAGGCTCCAAAGTTGCAAGAACTTCAAAGTGACCCACCTTTCTAACATCCATGATAATTTTGTCAAATCCTTTCTTATCAGCACCCCTAACGTTCCACGAACAAATCAGAAAAAGGAGATAAAGGAAGGCCCAGCCACAAGGAAACCCTATTCCAAGACTATCTCTATTGCCTCCTTGAGTTTGGAGGCAACAACTTCAAAATTAGACTCATCTGAAACAACAACAGTCTGCTGCCCACAATCAGAGTTAACCATCTCAACAGGAGAGGGGTTGTCACTAATAGAAGGAAGTTGATCTTCAGCCACCCTTATTTCAACCATTTTTTTGTGCAAATTTTGAAGAACTTTCGAATCTTCATTGTCTTCCTCCATAGAAATGGGCTGGACACTATTTAACTGCAGTGAGTTCTTCTTAGTCCCTTTCCTAGTTTTCTTGATCCAAACCTCCTTACCACTCTCTTTAAAAAATTTACTAGGGCTGCTCTCAACAGCTGAGGGATCTATAAGATACTTATTGGCAATAAGGTTCAACTTTTTCTTAGCAATAAAATTCCTATTAGAAATTTCAGTGAGAATTGGCCTAGAGGAAACCTTCTCCTGTCTATTTTCTAGACTATTCTCCTCATCCATATTATCATTCAATATTGCGAACCTCGACCTTACCACCTCTGTAATAACCGATTTTCCATTCTTCTTGAGGGGTGTCACCTTCATCGGAATTATACCTGACTCAACTCCTTTCTTATTTAGCTCATATGTGCCATTTTTTCCAGCTCCAACATTGGCATGCCCACTGCCCTGCCTATCACCAAACCCCTGCTTACCACCATTGCCTTGGTTCCCACTTTTCCCTCCATTTGGGTTGTAACCCAAGTGTCTTCTACTAAATCTACCATATGACACCTATATCCAGGGTCCGTAAGAGTCCCTCACCTCTTCACTAACATTGTTTCTTGGGTTGGATACTAAATTCTGCTTTTCAGAAGCATTAGACTCCTTACTCTTATCAGCTGTGCCTTCCTTACAGAACTCCATACTGTGTCCAATCCTTCCACATTCGAAACAAATCAACCCCAAATTCTCATATTCAACTTTAACAACTCTATTCTCTACATCAAGAGAGCTCCTTAGAGGCTTCGTTATGTCTATCTCAACACAAATCCTAGCAAATCGACCTCTAGCCTGAGATTCGGTAATGGGATCAACTTTGATCGTAGAACCTAACATCCCTCCTATACTATGCAACAAGCCTACATCAATCCATTCCATAGGGAGTTTAGACAATCTTACCCAGACCATCATTATCTGAATTTCATCTTCTCCAGGCACAAAGTTGGGTCTCCACCTCTGCACCGCAATATATTGATTGGCAATTACCCAAGGACCATCAATCAACACAGTTTCCAAATCCTCCATCATCTGAAACCTAACAATGAAATACCCATCATTCAGATCCGTCACTTGCCAATGCCCAATTAATGGCCATTTTTGCTTCAGCTTTGACAACATAAAGTTAAGTGTATGGGTTCTTCCCATATTTTTCAGAATCAAAGCATTCTCCCATGGTTTGCATAATTTTTGCTTCAAATCTTCTGACAGCTTCATCTCAGGGCCATTTGGTCCTTCCGTAACCACTACATCACTTTCTTCAATCTTGAGCTTCTCTTTGCCTATACCAAACCCCTGCCAATTATCTGGGCTGGACGCATTTAGGAGTTTCGACTTGAAGCTCTCCATCGTCGGCTTCCTCAATGAATTGCCGACAACATCTGCATCAAAAGGCCGAGCTCGCTTAGCATTGAAGCTAGAATCAGGTGGCTTCTCACCCTTGTTGATCACTAGTTGCGCAGAAAACCTAAAAACACCAGCCATGGAACACAAAGAAATCAAGAGGAAACGATCGAGAAAACAACGCGTGGATGGGATCTCTCTGATGTGATCGCACGCACTAAGCGCGTACAAAAATCGCCTTGAAAACGGGTCGGGTCATCTTTTCAAGTGCTGTTTTTTTGACTCTTAAGCTTTCGTTGACACAAAATCTGCCAGTACACAGCGACAATAAGGACCAAGCAACATTGTAATTAATTCCAAGCTCCATTACTATGATGATACTAAAAAATTATTCCCATTACGTAGAGCAAAACACTCTAAATAAAGTATTAATCAACATTGCATATGCCTCAAGTACCTTGAAAGTCGACTGAAACTACCCCGGGGGGGGGGGGGGGGTGTATGTAAGTATGCCCTGCACATTTAAAGCAACAATAATGTGAAGAAAGAAAAAAATCATCTTTATCGAATCATACAAGATGGGAAGGAACAACCCAAGTAACTGAAATTTCTGCAAACTGTCTATGAAGTGATCTCAAGTACATTCATGTATACTAAAACTTCAAAAAATGGTTGAATTTCTAAAGTAACAACAATCTTGGAAAGAACTAGTTAAATTGCAGTAGTTGAAAGCGAAAAAGCTGTACCTGTTGCATTTCGATACGGATTCTTGAAGACCGGATCACTTTCAGGGTCGGAAGCCAAACCAAGTAACTCATCCTTCAACATTAAACATATAAATTAACAAAATTTCAAGTTAACTAATAATAAGCAATAGAATTCGAACACAAACCAATTTTTTTTTTTTCTTTTTTGATAAGAAACACCATAGAAATTGAACCTGGAAGTTCCAGAAGTGAGAACCAATGAAGTTTGCAAAACCTCCGAGTTGGATAGTCACAGTTTCTCTCATTCTTGACCTGCTAAGAAACTTATGGTTTGGTTTGAGGTCGGAGTTTCAGTTCAATTCTTGAAAGAGTGCCTGCAACTGCAATGTAGAAGAAGAAGAAGAAGCTTCAGAGCTGAAAACGGTGTCGTTTTTCGGTTACTGGGTTGGGTATGAGGCAGTCCTTTTGCTCCGACCCGTTCTGTTTGACCCGTGATATATATAAATTTTAATATAAAAGCTAAATAAAAAAACGAAGACCCTGGCTCCCTCACCAGTCACCAGTTCACCGGACTGTTTTCGTGCCGTCTCGGCGTCGCTGTACTAGTCCCGCCGCTGCAGCTCACCACAAAATCAGGTACTCTTCGCCACACAAAAAAATTTATAGAGCAGGGATGCCTATTTGTTATCGTTATTTTCGTTTTACTGGTTTTCTTGCTGTGACTGTCGATTGTTTGTGTTGGATAGTTTGTGTCATCATCGTTATGTTTATGTTCATTGGCTTGATTATCTCAAAATTTTCTGATTTACATATAAGATTGTGATTTTCTTTTGACAATACAATTTGCTTCCTTCTATGTTTTTTATGATCTTACAATATTAGCACTCAATATATTATTTTCTTCTGTTTGTTGTTATTTGACAGAAGTTAAGGAACTGAAAAAAGTTTGCTTTCCTTGATCTTTTAAAAATGTCGTCTCTGAGGAATGCAATTCCTAGAAAGGCTCATAAGGAACGATCTCAGCCGTGAGTTACCTTATTTGAGTATTTCCTTTTGCAATTATTTTTCGTATTGTAAGTTTCTGGAATCAGTTCTTTTAGATGACATATTTTTCGTTTTGTGTTAGGCAATCGAGGAAGAAATTCGGGCATCTTGAAAAACATAAGGACTATGTTGTTCGTGCGAAAGCATTTCACCAAAAAGAAGAGGCTTAACAGGTGATGCTATTGTAAACTTTGGCAGTATCATCGTTCTTCACTAGAAGATTTTGTGTGCTCAGACATGGCAATGTTTTATTTACTTGTTTTTCGATTTATAGAAACTCAAAGAGAAAGCAGCATTTAGGAACCCAGATGAGTTTTACTTCAAGATGATCAAAACAAGCACTGTTGGTGGAGTTCATAGACTTGAGTAACACATTCTCTCCACAACTTTGCTTCTTAACGATTTTTCTTTTCATCAACAAATCTAATTGATCGGGTTGTCTTATTGTGTGTTTAGGAGTGAGGCAAACAAGTACACTCACGATGAACTCATACTAATGAAGACCCAAGATATAGGATACATTCTTCAGAAACTGCAAAGTGAAAAAAATGTAAATGATAACCTTCTTATCATGTACATGATGATTGTATGATTATTAAAATTCTACATTTTGATTGCAGAAAATTGAAAAATTGAAAAATTGACTACAACATTGCACTCTCTTGATAATCATCCATCAAACAGACATATATACTATGCTGAAGACAGGTCTGTGTTTTCTGTTTATGTCATATCTAGACGTCTGTATCTCCAATGATGGTTACTTTCAATTGTTTGATGAATGGTGTTCCTCAATTGTCTATGCTGTGATGTGTATTAGTGTTAATAATGTAATTGTTAATTATGAAGCCTTACATATATGATTGCTGCAACAAATTGTTTGATTCGCTTTATATCCTATGTTATTTCTTGTAGGGAAGAGGCCAAAAGTATCCAGTGCGTGCGTGCTTCTGAGGATATTCCTGATCACATTAAAAGGTAAATGTTGAACACTTGATTTGTTCTGCAAGCAGAAATTTATTAAACTGCTTGATTTTGTTCCTGGTCCCATGTTGATTTAGTAACTATGCTTTAATGCATAATACATATTTGTTTATTATAATTTGTATGTGGTCTTTACAAAAGAAATCATTCGAAATTGCTTTCTTCATTTATTGTTTCATTTACTTTCTAGTTTTTTATAACATGTTATCATTGCCATGTTGGATCAACGATGCTGGTATTGAATGGCAAGTCATTTTGGAAATTCAACTAATCAAAATTTTAAATTTTTCAGTTTTCTTGATCTTGGATGTATAAATATCCTCATTGTAATAGTGGGACCATTTTTTCTCCAGCATTTCTTAATTTACCTGTAATCTAGGTTCAGCTGCTTTTATCTTCCATGTACAGGAAAACTGCTGCTTCCTACAGAGAAGTAGAAGCCAGGAAGAGTAGAGTTCAAGAATTGGAAAAATTATACATGGACATGGCTAGGCAGAAGGAATTACAGGTAAGAAACAATCTTTTGTAACTGGCTGTTGATTGAGCATTGACAATTATGAAACTAAGTTTTCGTTTTTTCAATGAATAGAAGAAGGGCCGGAAGCGTAAACTCCGGGAAGACGAGATCATCTGCCCAACCTCAAAACCGTTATACAAGTGGCGGGCAGAACGGAAGCGTTAAAAAGATGAATGTTCGGTAGTTATTTTGCTGATTATGTCAAAATGTTTGCTCTATCGACTGGGCAGCTGGTGGGATGATATAGTGAATATAATCCAGTAATGTTGTGTACAGTGTACTGTAATTTTTACATTTCATTTTTGTGGAAGTATTTTATCTTTAAATTAATGCAGAGGTTTTCATTGTTTAGATATCAAGGATTATAATCATGTTGTTGCCTCAAATTTCAATACATGGAAAATCTTTAGAGTGCAGATCGATTTTGCTGAACGATGAAACTCTTGAAGTTTGTCCTCTGATCTCATATTTAGCTGTAATATACGTTACAAATATCTTGAACAAATGAGAGAACCTATTACCAGTTCTTCAACTAGAGCCAGATGTGTCAATGTGTCATATCTTCTTGGAGAACTTCCGTGCATAGAGATGCACCATGCATCTTCCATTCAAATCACACAATGCGGCATGTGTAGATGTGATAAGCTATCCAATACATGAGAAATTGAATGGAATATGTACGGTGCATGGAATCGAGAATGCATCCTAGTCTTTTTTCCCTTAACGAGGATGCACGATGCACTCTGAACCATTTCCATTGCATCAACCTGTTGCCTCTTCACCAATACTACCATCTTCATCTCCAGATTTTGTTGCACTTGTTTCCCCTCTTTTCTTTCCGGGTGAGTTGCTGCTCTTTTTACCAATTTTATCAGCATACTTAGCAAATGCGGCAGACAGAGCAGATTTAACGGTCAATTCAGATTCTTTCTTTCTTCTTTTTTTGCTTGTGTCCTCCTCCGTGTCTTTCTCAATTCCTGTGGCTTCTTCAGTCTCTAAGCAAGGTTCACCATCTTTCTGCACAGGAGTTTCTGGAACAGGAGGGTGACTAGTAACGACGCGCTTGAATGGTTCATGAAAAGTGTCATGCAAGCGTTTAACCTGTTACATCAAATTAACAAACAATTAGGTTAATAACGTGCAAGAGCTTTACAACCCTTAAATAAAGAAACCAGAAAATCCCCTTATTTTTATATGCAGTCAGCTAAACTCCATCATGTATACAAAAGAATACCTTGCGCTCTCCTATGCCAGGGCAACGAGCTAGATCTTCCATAGATGCATCCATGATATGAGAAAGAGACTGTAAAACCGTGCCAATCAGTTACAGCGGAGCATTTACTGATAGATAAAACCACCAAACACGTATAGCTATGTAAATAAAGAAGGAAAGCATACCCCAAATGTAGAGCCAAGGGTAACCACATCTGTCTTGTTAACACTCCGAACAGTTGTGAGGGAATGGGTTAGCTATATCAAACGAAGCATCATCTCAGATTAATAATCACTTCAAGAGGTTGAGAACTTAATAGCAAATCATTGTTGATTATACTTGAAAACCCAAATTAGTCACTGTGTTACAAACATAAATTTATCAATTGAGTTGAGACCACAGAAAAGCAGGTACCCGTGATAAATAATCTGTATCCATTTGGCCTTGAATAAGGTCTGCTGGTTTGTTTTCATAGGCCTTTATCGTCTCCAAGTAGCGACCACATTCCTCCAAGCTTCAAACAAGTAATATCGAAAACATTTGTCAAAGAAATCATATTGAGGGCTGTTCAACACCGATAAGTAGCAAATTGTTGAACAGAAGATTACAAAGGTATATATACAATTTTACAGGCACTAAGAAACAAGGGAAGACTCGAACTCGTAATTGAATATACATTTTCTTAAAAATAATATGCCTCATTTGCACGAACAAATCAATCTACCTCCAAGCACATAACAATGTACAATCATGAAGCATGGCTGTTTTTGTAACTTCAAGTAAAGGCTTAACCACATCATCCTGAAATCAATAAGAAAAACGAACATTAAATCCTTTATTTCACAATTGAAAAGAAAAATAAGACCCACATTGAACTGCTCACTGGACCCAAATATTATTTACAATCTTAAATCAAATCTAATGCTTACAAAGGATGAAAAAGATTATATTGAAATGAGAGGCTTTACCACATCAACATGGCACAGAACAACGCGAAGCTTGAAGTTTTTTTGCAATTCCCTTATACGGTAATAAAGGTAATCTGGATGTAGCAGATGATACCGAAGACTGCATCAAACAATCAATACAATGAAGTTTCATGCATAAGAGCCATTTCAAGAATCCTCTGAAACCGAGATTGATAAGTTATTCAACAAAAGCATGCGTTAGAATAGTTCACAGCTGTTTCAAAAAGCAGACAAACTAAAGCCAACAAAATGATATAAATGCGTCAACTTTGAAACTGCTACTCTTGTCATGCCAACAAATGTATATCGTTCTTTATATGATTTAGATTATATTAAAAATAAATTATAAAATAAAAAGTGAAATAGAAATGACATGTATCAAATTTATTCCTCAGACATGTTATTTGGCAATGGAGTGCAATATATATAGTGTATATATATACAAGATCCAATTTTGTTGTAAACTAAGCTGCAAAATAAACTAATTCTCTGTATAACGAAGCACTGAAAAATAAATCACACAATTCTTCAAGTCACGTCATCACTGAGTCATCCGTTCAGATGGACCGTCTAATTAGACAACACTATAAAGCCAGTATCTTTCACAATTTCATAACACTAGTCCAAACAGATAACTATATAAGACCTTTTATTTCTCAACATGAACTACATAGCATACAAAAAGTTTACACTCAATGGAAGGTGATGATATTCAACCTTAGATAAAGAGCACAAGAGTTCTGCCCTAGCATGTAATCGCAGACAACATCCGCGAAAGCCCATCTTACATTTCTGATATGTTTGAGTAAAGGATTTCCCTTCTGCATAACAAGTAACGAATTTTTCATGTTCAAGCCAACTTACAGAACTAAGATACAAAAAAATCAATGTCACTACTCACTACCAACAAGAAAGTTCACTGAAACAAACACAACACTTGAAAAGCTTATTGAAAAGTACCACAAACAAAACAAGTAAAACTACCACATTGTCTATAAAATTTGATTGAACCATTATTAGTATGCCAAATTAGTACTCGCATTTGCTTTTGTAGCTTGAATTTTGTCTTAAAATGCACTAGAAACACAAGAAACAACAACAAAATCATATCTTTTTTATATAAAAAAAAAAAAAAACACATTTGACAAATAAACACACTTACCTGTCTGTGACTAACAAGAATGGCATTACGACTCTGATTATACTGAGACTGTGACGAAGTTGAAGCAACCACCACATTCGATGCACCACTCTGACTACAACAACCCAACAACAACAAAAAAACATGTAAAAGAACAGTTTTGATTACAACCCACAAGAGAAATTCACAAGTAAGAGTGGAAAAAAGAAAAACCTGGAAGTGGGGTTCTGGGTAGTGGTTGATTTAACAGGAGGCTCGTAAAATTCAGATGATTTAATAAAAGAGAAGGCTTGAGAGAAGGACTGTGATGGCGCGAAGAGATTCTGGGTCGGTGTTGATTTTATTTCTGAGCTTTCAATCACTTCTTGGTATGAAGGGATTGTGATGGTTGTCTTCTTCTTGTTCTGGGTCGCTGCTGGTTTTGTGGATTGGTCTTCCTTCTCCATTCAATTTCGCCTCTGGTTTTTATGGTTATGCGGCTGATTTTGTTGAATTAACAAAGAAGAATCAATTTTAGAGATGTAGACATTGAAACGACACGTCATTCGCGTTTACTATTATTATTATTTTTAATTCCGACAACAATCAAGTCATGTAAGACGAGATTAAACACTACATGTATGAATGAAACTCGCACTATTGGGATTGACGGATATAAGGTAATCCGAAATGTAGCTAGAGAGATTATACAATATGACACAGAATGTAACTCTTACGGTGACACCGAGATGTAACTCCCACGGTTATAATTAATCGCTATAAGTATGATTCAGAAATTCCTCTACTAGGAAAATTATCCTCGCATTCTGATTTAATAAATAAAAGTGAAACTCGGACTTCTATCAATAAGTGAAAAGAAAAGTGCAAAACCATTTTTTTAAGGGAAGATTTTTTTTTTTTTTTTTTGTTTTTTTTTTGTTTTTAATAAGTAATGTAATCATAGGATACACAAATGCCCCTGTTAGAGGATATGTTAGCACATAAATAATATAAATGTACACACAAATAACATGGTAAGTAAGATGTGAAAGATTAATTTTGCTAGTTCTTTGTGGAGGAAGTTTAATGTACGGAATCTCATACTAAAAGACTGATGCGATCTTGCACCCGATAATATTACTCAATCGGGTTTAGGGAGAAGAGAAGACTTAAACCTATAATTTTATAGTATAGGTGTGAAAGGTATATCATTGGACCAAACCTGATTAGGTTGAGAGAGATAGATGACTCAAAATTAATAGTTAGATCGTGATGTATACCGAGAAACCAGTAACCTATTATATGCAATAACCTATTCAATTCTATATAACCCTTTCAATTCTATATAATCCTTTTAATGACAAATTATTATCTTTATTTCTTAATGAAACAAACAAAACAAACCTTCTCATATTCAATTGGTAGCTTTACTCAAAAGGATTTTTATTTTTATTTTTTTTCAATTTCGTTATTACAGATATAGGACATATCTGGAAGCTTTTGCAAAGAGACAAAAGATGTCCATGTTGAGCCTATAATATACCTTTGGAATCGTTCCCTACATTTGTCTCCGAGGCCCGTGATGCACGAAACCATTTTCCCAAAACAAATTGTTTCTTCGTTTTTTTTTTAAGTTTTTTTTTTTTTTTTTTCCTTTTTAGACGGTATTTTCGAATCATAATAACTTTTACTAAAATTCTTTGTTATTAGTAACATTTGTTTTATCATGTTCATTTAGGAAAACTCTTTTAGGATTTGACAATAACTCAAATTTTCTATTTTCTTCTTTTTTGGTATTTAAAATTCGAGGTTTAGAGTTGAGTACTAAGTGGAATCAGTTTTGTTTGCCTTTTTTTAAACAAAGATCGGAAGACTTATTATTGATATCGAAAAAATTGTCCATTTGGAATAAATTATTACGGTGAATTCGACTATTTTATGCTTTCTCTTCGTCAATTACAAAATAGACTTTTAAAATGAAAAAACTAAAGACAGTAAATTTAGAAATAAACAATGGCCCTAGTTGATCTAATATTCTAATGTGGTGGTGTTTCCATGAAACTTCGAATAATGATTTCATTTGAATGTTGAAACGGTCAAAATCGGACACTACTATACATAATTTTTTGTATTCAAATATGGGTAACAACATGCGGCACAGTCACATACCAAACAAAAATGAAAATACAAAAACACATTTTTGCTTTCTTTTTATAGCTTCTTTCAAGCTTCAACAACCGTTTTCTTGCTGATAGGGACATAGCCTAATAGATAGACGAGAATCTTATCAATGATGAAAACTTTCAAAAAAAATATCTGATCCTGGATTAATAAATATCGTAAATAAAAAAAAAAAAGTGGTGCTATTGGCACACCCCTTACCAATCTATTTATGTCCCACTTTTTAAAATTTTGACTTAATAAAATAAAATTAAATGTTTTTATTAATTGTTTTGATTTATTTCCAAAACTACCCAATTTACTTATTTTTCAAACTTAATACACCTCATCTTTGATATCTGAATACATCTTTCTCTCACCTCCATTAAATGATTTATTTTTTCTTCTTATTATTTTATTTTATTTTGAGTTTTTTTCTTCTTCTTATTTCATGGCGGAAGAGAGAAAAAAAAAATAGCATGGTTGCTTCAACACAACGATAACTTAATATTATTCTAAAGAACGATTCTTCCATATATTTGATATCTTTCAAAGACTATTTCATAATATTTTTGTATGTGTGTAAGAAGCAAAATTTAGGGTTTAAGAGTTAAGAAATAAAAAAAAATAAAAAAAAGGTTTAAAAGAACATGGTTTTATTTTTTGAAAAAGAATGTGGGGTTTTAATAGGTTTACTTTGTAGAATATTTTTTTCCTTAAATTGTATGTCCTTTTAAGTAATTTTGATAAAGGAAAAAAAAAAATAGACAGGTAAGGGGTGTGCCAATAGCACCACTCAAAAAAAAAAAAAAAAAAGTTGTTTTCTTCATCTTAAATGCCAATGGCAATATTCAAATTAGAAATTTAAATTTTCAATTAAATGCACCCATCATACGACATTTTATGTAAAAAACTTCAAAGGATATTAGATGTATGGTCTAGTATTTTCTTTAGACTATTAAACTTAATTACAAAACCCTCACTCAAACAAAACTCAATGCTCTCAAGTGGAAATGCATATCCCAACACATGTATATGAGAAGGTTTTTATTAGTGCTGAAAGCAGTTATCTCCAGCAGTTATCTCATACTATGTGAGTAAATATTTGGATTGTACATATACCGGTTAATCTAGACAGGTCCCGACATACTATAATGTCCATGTGCATAACATAATTAAATGGTTAAAATCAAGGAGATCAGCTCTCAAAAACTTGTGATAAATATAATTTCTTCTACTGAGTTTATAATTAATACAACTTCCGGAAATTGTTGGACTAAATAATACCATTTACCATCAAATTACATTGGATAGTTAATATTTTTTATAAATTCATGATTTCTTTAGAGCAAAATTATATATATACATACATATATATATATATATATACGGTCTCATTCCTATCAAGACATCCTTATATAACTTTATCAGGACATTGAATATGAGCCGCTTATTTATAAAAGTGATTTGATAGGTGCATACATACCAAGTTAAAGTATATAAAATGGGTGATTTATATTCAATATTTTTATATAATTCTATCATGACATTCTCGTAGAAAATTTTCTTTATGTATATATCTTAAATTGAAGTACGTTTCACGCTTGAAACTTTCACTTTACATACACTCGTCTTTGAATTCAAGTTACATACTAAAAAATTTTATAGACATTTCACAAATTTAGAGAAAGTCGTGTAAGTACTAAGTACAAAAATAATGGAGAGAAATTTTAGAAATGAACCAATTTTGTAACCCAAAAGAAAAAATTAATAATAATTTGAAAATAGTTTATTAAATCTAGAGTTCTAGACCGGTGGGCGACTCGGTTCACCCAACGAACCCTCCGGTCTAGATGCTTGAACCGAAGGCTCATTGATATTATTAGCCGCTACTTTCGGTGATTGAAATGAAGAAGTTCTGGAGAAAAAAGGTGGTGCTTTACTAAACACCCACCGGCCGGACTTAAATGAGCGGTCCATCCGCTCGAGCCACCGGCTACTCTTCCCTCTACTGCTGCCTTCACCTCCGTTCCGATAACCCCTTCTTGAACTCCCTTCCCTGGGTAGCACAACCAAGCTATTAGCCCGGTTCAACTCCCGGTTCATTATTTGCTTCCTCACATCAACCGGTAGTCTCAAAGTGAACCGCTCGGTGTTTTCTCCCGGTTGAACCAATGAATGCCCGGTCGAGTGAGACCGCAGGAACTTACGTGGCCGGTTAGATCTGGAGCCACGTGTACTCGAGCCACGTGTACGGTTCCTGTTCGGTGTCCGGTTCATCATATCAATGACTTCAGCTTCCGATGGCTGCGCAGCCGTCTCTCCGTCCACATCATCATGTTGATGTAAATGTTCTGACTCTGCGGCGTCGTTTTGAGCCTCGACGTCAAGCTCGTGAACTGGCGAGTCTGACTCACCACCGAGTTGAGGATCGGACTCACCGGATTGTGGACTCAAATTGGCGCGACAAACCGGACACGTTGTGTGAGAAGAGAGCCAGGCGTCGATACACTCTGGATGGAACACGTGGTCGCATTTAGGGATTAAACGCAGCGTTTCGTCGTCTTCAAACTCACACAAGCAAACGGCGCACTCTAACGCTCCTTTGCCGATCTTCAAAACCTTGACTTCGGAGTAGACCAACGTCGGGAACTTCTCGATGACGGTGGGGTCAAGGCCGCGTGCGGCGGCGGCGAGTCTGGAACGCAAGGAGCCGTTGACTGGCCTGACGGCGGTGGGGTCGTTGTTGCAGTGACGGATGTAGATTGAGAAGAAGCCCATGAAAAAGAGAGCAGCGATGAGGATGACGATGATTATCGCCATGGAAGGACTGAACGTTGCGTTTCCGTAGGGGCTGTATTGTTGCGGACTGGGCTGTGACTGTGCGGACGAAAAAGGAAGGAGAAGTAGAAGGAGGAGGGTTCCATGTTTGGAACTGAAGTTCATTTTTTTTCTTTTTTGTTGCAGAGAAGTGAAGAAGAAGAATAAGAAGAATGTGAATTTTTTTTTTCTTATAAATATTAAAAAAAATGTTTTTTTTTTTTTTTTTTTTGGTTTCAGGACATTGTGGTGGGATTTGAGAGGAAATGAGATGGGTGTGAAGCGAGAAGAGGGAAAGAAATATAAATGAGAGAGGGAGGAGATTGAGGAGTAATAATTGAGTTTTTTGTGGGGCCTAATGAAGAAGTAAGCTTCTTGGTCTGTTCCAACTTCAAAGAGGAAAGTTTTCGGTGTATCTGATGCATCTTACGTCTTTGCGTTCGTATTAGAATTTATTGTATAATTATTGGAAATTGACCCAGTAATATTGCTATTGACATGGGTCTCAAGGGTATAGCTCAGTTCGTAGATGGATGAATTCAGGGTTTGGGTAAATAACTTCCAACTCATTGATTCAAATTCTACCGATGGAAAAAAACCTTAAAAAATATCTGACTTAGAGGGATGAATAGATAGATACCGCCCAAAAAAAAAAAAAAAAAAAATCTTATTAACAACAATATGAATAGTTAATCACATTGCACATTACCTCTTAACAAAGATGATAGTATACCTCCCTTGCACATCTGGTGGTCAATGGTTTGAGTAGTTATCTGAGACGCACATGTGTTGTCTGATCTTGATAGGTCCCGATAGGTATATTGTAATAGTTGCAAATGTAATGCTTTAAAAAAAATAAAAATAAATAGTTAATTACATCAGATAGAGATTAGCTACTATACAGCCATATATACATAATCAGAGATATATAGTTTCTGTATAGTTATTTCTGGAATTATGGTATTGTAGGTTTGTAGCTAAATCTTATTATATAATTAGGATTTAACTATTGTATAATACTGTATCAGCATAGTCAAAGAGGAGTTATGAAGGTGATATACTGATATGTTTTATTTTAGATTATTTAAAAATAAATAAATAAATAAATATTGTAATTTGTGTGAACTCTTGGATTACAATCTAATGACTAGTTATTACCTTATAATAATACATATAATATGAAGTCATTTTGAATCAAATTCGTATTATGACATGTGGTATAGTAGAAATTATCGTATAGTCAGAGGACTAAAAATTAGTCATTGAATTCTTATTTCATTTTTCACAAATTTAAATAAATAAATAAAATTGAAAAATAGAAAAGATAAATTAAAACATTTAAGAAAATAAATTTCTTATCATAATTACTTTTTTTTTTGTTAGACCATGAGGTCTCCCTCACTTCGATTAGCAACTAATCGTTAACGAGTGAGACTAATCCCCGCTTCGGTCGGGAGGTCAGTAAATCCTGACCACGAGATATTTCCAATGGGATTTGAACTCGGGCAGAGCCCAAACTATTCGCTCCATTGGGAGTGCGGTGACCACAGCTCGTGGTTTCTTATCATTGTTACTTATTAACAATGAAGTTGACCCAGTGATATGTCGCTCACACCTACATTATAAAGTTGTGAGTTAGCAACTGATCGTTAATAAGTGAGACTAATCCCTGCTTCGGTCGGGAGGTCAGTAAATCCTGACCACGAGGTGTTTCCAGTGGGATTTGAACTCGGACAGAGCCCAAACTATTCGCTCCATTGGAAGTGCGGTGACCACATCGTGGTTTCTTATCATAGTTACTTGTTAACAATGAAGTTGACCTAGTGATATGTCGTTCACACCTACATTATAAAGTTATTAGTTCGAGTCTCCTCATCCCAACAAGCACATCTTACGATATATATATATGAATCACATCTTACGATATATATGTGGCACGCGGAGGAGCGAATTGTACTCGGTGGAAGTTTCCGAGGAATTTGGAATAAATTTGCAAATCATTGTTGCACAGCGTCTAACGAAGGTACGAAGGTACGCTGCACTGCGCTCTGTCAGTGGCAGCCGCGCCTTCCAGGTATTTCACTTTGATTGGATTAATTTTTGAAAGATTGTCTGACATAATTTGTTGTTTACAAAATATTTGTAGTACTATTTTTCCCTTTTGGAAAACAAAATCACTAACTTATGTGAGATTTAGCAAAGATTGTCCACGTTATTTACCTAGACGATGCAGTAAATGAATCGCAATTAATATATCATCTAACACATCATTTCATAGATTAGATAAGGTTTGTCCGATAGTAAACCCCTCACATCTGCATCACGAAAATACAGGTTCGAAACTCGAATGAGTCCTTCATCCCTCTCCCTTAAAAAGAACCGATTAATGAGGAGATGCATACAAACCATATCCCCCTCCTCAATATATTCTCAAATTTACGATTAAAAAAAAAAAAAAGGCCTAATCACACTTAAATATAACACATAAATCTGAATATTCAATCTAGCTCCTACTATAATTTTGGACGTACGGTGATGATGTAGATTGCAAAGGGGAGATGGTGGCAGGTGAGAAACAGGAGACAATGTTCTAGAGAATGAGATTCTAATCAATCCATGTCCGTCCACAACTAAAAATGAAATGAGAATTTTTAATTATATTTTTAATTATTTATTTCTTAGTTTAGGCACCAGTCTTTCAAAGAAGGTGGTTTGAAATGAATATATAGATGCAGCCAAGATAGGACCACTAGTTTCCTAGATTATACCACCGATGAACCATCCATATAGTATATTGTCCAAAAAAGTCTATTTAGGGCAGCATGCATGTAAAGCTCATCCCTTTAATTTAATTTTGTACCATTCATTCTTATCATCAATCATTTACCGATAAATGTGTGGACTGCGTACGTCAGTTTTGATGGTCAATTCACTCAATAGGTATCAAATTTCAAAATAAAGAAGAGAAAAACAACATTTTCTCAAATGTGACATTCATCTCTTGTAAACCAAACTTTCAAAACCTTGTTAGATTGAAGTGAAATTCAATTCCAAAATTTTTCTTTACTTGATTTTTGTGATATATATGACATCTTAACAAATTACACAAATGATCGTTTGATTCGAGTTCTTATCATGAACTTTAGAATCTAATAACACATGGTTGATGTATATCTTTATCCAAACGTTTGATTCTGGTGACAGTAGATATCTTCCGATTGTGTAATAGATATCTGAACGATCAAGAACAGACTCTTGGCAACCTTGATTGAAGTGCAAATCTATTAAGATTATCTATGCAATGACAAGAGACTAGTCGAAGTTATTAGTACCCAAAACAAGTTATTAACTATGATGAGATATGGATAATGTGTTCAATTCAAATTATTGAACTATAGTGTAATGTTCCCAAAAAAAAAAAAATTTGTTTATTTAGGTAAACTACTAGTCATATTATGATGAAATGAAGTGAAAAGAATATCCATAATAAAGGCACATGAAGAAAAAAATAATATGCAATTGTTGAACCAAATTAGTTGATTAATTGATTAGGTGGATAGACAAGTATGATACGGAATTGAAAATCCACAACCAAGTTGTTGAAATTGCTTTCTCCTTTTTTTTCAAAAAAAACATCACTTTAAATATGTTTCTGATTCTTAACATTAATTTTCTTCATTACATTTTAAAGCAGATTCTGCTTTGTTTATGATTTTTAAAATGGAATCAATTAGGTAATTATGTTTTTTCGCAAGTCTTTGGCAGAACCTAATGAAATCAGAATGACGAAATATAACCCTCACTACACAGTAAAGACTGGACTCGAACCCGTATAACAAAAGTAGTTATACTTTATAATGAAGGTTATTAATGTAGGTTTAGGAGTGGTTTTATAGATTACTTTCTGCCTAGAATACTTATCAATGCTTTTCTGAAGAGTGCTTTTGGCTTGTGACAAAAGCAATTCTAACAAATATTATCCGTCACTCCCAAAGGAAACAGCACTGCTTAAAATTAAAACAAAAGTACTTTGATTCCGGCAGCTGGCTCTTTATAGTTTTAGATATGTCTTTTGACAATTTCCTTAATAATTATGTGATTCATTAAGAGACTTCACTTTTAAAAAAAAGAAGGTTGTGTGTGGGATATTATTACTAAACAAGACAAGAAGATATGTAATATAATATAATGTTTCGATCATTAACGTCCATGTTTTAACAAAATATAAACTTTACATTTTCAGTCATTGAATAAATTTGATAATTCAAAATTATGAATAAATTAGGGTTTGTCAAGAGTCAAGTCCTAACTACTCAAAATTCTCAAATACAATAAAAACCTTTTCAGCACAAAAGAGAAGTCTTCTTAAACTTTGCAATCAGAACAACAATATTTAAATTTTATACAAGCTGAGTATTATATTATGTTACAAGCTAAGTATTTAATTAATTTGGAATAAAAGGGTGTGAAATGAAAAAAAATTAAAGATAAGAAGGGATCTACCATAAAGTGTGGACCAAATCACTTGAATTTTGTTGAATGAACTTGGTTGTAATTTATTTATAATTCATTTCTTGAAGCATACTCAAAGAATGATATCAACAATTCTATTTTAAAGAAAATTCAAACAATACAAAGATTCACCACTGACAAACGTTTTCTTTACTCAGTGACCACCAATAATTTTATTTTTATTTTTATTTTACTATAAATAAATAAAATCAATTGGAATTTCACAACTTTTTAGCTTAGGATTCCCAAATCGGCTATTCGTTATTCAAATTTTATTGTACTTATATATTATATTGGTTACCATGCATGCCACTAGGCACTATCCAAGTTGGGAATCTCAAATCGGCTTGATTATATATATATATATATATATATATTCTCTCATTTATATCAGTTTCACAACTATCAACTATTGGATTCACAGACTTCAGCTTAGACAAAGTCTTCTTAAACTTAATCAGTGACTCGCAAGTCTCGTCCTAATTGAAAAGGTCAGTTTGGTCATGAGGAGAGATCGAAAAACTATATATATTCAAAATTTTCAAGTCAGTACGTACTGTTATAACTTACATCAGTGCGTTGCATATAGACTACTAGATTTACAGCTTTGACTCATGTGTGTATGCACTTATCAGTGTTTCTCCATAATCAGTGGCCTACATGCAACGTATCGATGAAGTTATATCAGTGCGTACTGATTAGAACGAGACTGATATATATATACATATTGTTAATTCAACTAACTATTAGTTTTTTTTTCTTCTTAAATCTGACGCAAATCTGATGAAGGGTCTGAAGAGGAAGTGCTCAACACTTTAGTATGAATGGGTTACGTAAAGATCGAATGGATCTATCGGGATCGAATGGGTCTATAGGGATCTAACAAAATTAGCATCTACAATAGATATCCGAAATGCAATACCAACAATAGGGTAGAGGATCTCTTTATACTTTATGATTTAACGAGTAAATATGAGACTTTATACACACTTTTGGGACTGGAACCATGGTAGAAGAGCTTCTTTGAAGTTTCCAACCTTGTTCTTAGTATCATTATTAATTTTTTTAACGTTTAGTTATATTGGGTGCAGTTTGTAGAAATAAAAGTGCAGTTTGTAGAACAATGTGCATTCTAGAGAATGTAGATCAAAATTCAATTCAAGTATTCAAATGTTCCTTAACTTGATAATTCCACTTTTCATGGTTTCATGTTGACTTATCCAGAAGTTGACTTTTGATAATAATAATCTAAGTTTTTTTTTGACTATTTATTTTGGTTTTTTGTTTTACACAGACATTTGAATCTAACACCATTAGAGTAATTTCCACTATCATTTTTCAGCTACCCACCAAAATCAAAATGGAAGACTCAAGCTGGTTTATTTGAATTTTGCATTTTCTTTGTTTCCAAAATTAGTAGGTGTAGACTTTTGGAGCTTTATAATTTATATATAATCAGATAATTCTTGAATAATCCTCGTTATTTATGCATAAATTTGTACCCGTAATTATAAATATTATTTTTAGAAGAGCATAAACCCTCTTAATATTTCTGGAGCTTTTACATAATTCTGAAATCATAGAACTGTTTTTCGAATTTTGTTAGAATTCAAGGGAGTGTTTTAATTCTATTTTTTTTTTATATAATAAAAATTATGTTTTTCTTCCTCTCTCCATCTTTCTGTGTTTCTTTTTTTAATTTTTTTTTTAATTTTATTTAATTTTATTTAATTTTATTTATGAATAATACAAAAGAAGAACCAATAGTTTATGGCCGATGTTGAACTACTTCCAAATTATTAGTCATAAGAAAATATGAGAAGGAAGAAAAAAAATGTATTGAGATTAGGTTGGTTAAGTGGTATGTTCTTCACATATATAGGTCTACACCATTGAAGTTTTGGGTTCGAGTCTGATAAGGTGTGTCTCCTCCTCTCAAGCCTCAAATTATCTGTAATTTTTGGAAAATAATAATAAAAAGAGTGGCAATATTTGTATCCCTCGAAATCTGTATGTGCATCCCAAATCAATATATTTTCAAAATTCCAACATTACCCTTAAATAAAATTCTTTAAATAATTAATATAAATATAACTTGTGCACCATATTAATTAAATATTTAATATTTTAGATATTTAAAAAAATATTTAGTTACACATAAAAAATTACCCCTTTTGATTAAATTATTATTTATTTATTAATTCATATTTAATTAGTGATTATTTAAAATTATAAATATTAAGTAACTATTATATATATAAAAAATTAATATGAGAAAATCATTGAAGTTTGTTTAAAATAAACTAAGATAAAAAATTGAAGCCCTGTAACAAGATAACAAGGTTTTGTAGGTCGTCGCCAAGACGACAACCCAACAAGGTTTTGCAGGTCTTCGCCAAGAAGACAACCTAGTGAAAAGGGATTTAAAGAATACCATAACCATTGATGAAAAAAACTTTTGTAGAACATTTCTTATAATGAGAGAATAAAAGAAAAGAAAGTATAGGAAACAAAAAAGAAGAAAAAGCTCCGTGCGTCCATCTCCAAGTTTGGATTATGGGAGGAGGTGCAGGTCCTCCATACTGTTGTTATTATTATTGTTATTATTATTATTATTATTATTATTATTATTATTATTATTATTATTATTATCAATTTCATTTTACTTGTTTTATATTTATATTTTTTTTTGGTAAGGTTGTTGGGGATCGGAATCAACCTCATCCCAATATATTATTAAAGATAAAGAAAGAGAACAAAAGAGAAAATAAAACAAAAGAAGAAAAACAAATCAACAGAACCTAAAAAAAGGTCTGCTACAAAAATAATTGAAAATAAAGGAAGTGCAAAATTTCGAAGTGATCCACCACTATGTAGGAGAGACAATACTAGGACTCTTGGATGTTAAACGATTTGTAATTTGGTTACCTTCCGATAAATATGAGAGACAACAAAGTCCATAGAGTAAGCTCAAACACCTATCCCAAGCGGGACACCAACGCCAATAAACCTTACGAGACTTAGAACAAATGATAGCCACTACAAAAGTCGAATCGCTCTCCAACCATAACCGACGCTAACCAAAAGTCCAAGCATAATCAATAGCGTGGACAGCAGCGGCCAATTCAGCCTTAAAAGCAAAGCAACCACCAAGAGGAATAGCAATACAACCTTTAACGAAACCTTTGCATGTACTAAAAACCCCTACACAACCAGCAAGATCAGGACTACCAAAGGCCTCGTTTATGTTAACCTTAAGACAACCTGACGGGGGAGAGCATCAATTAACCTCTAAATACGATGAGCCTTGGAAGGACGACCAGAGACCTGAAGCCACTGAAGAGTATGAATCTCAACCACTGAATTCTTTATAGTGCCAGACTGAAGGGAGTCTGACTCACGAACGGAATGCCAAATCAAGGAAAGAGCATCGGTAAAAACAGGCCTATCACCCTAAAAGGTAGCTTGATTTTGAAAAAACCACACCACCCAGAAAACCGTGATGATAGAAGCCCGCCAGAGAGCTTTTAACCGAGTGATAAAGACAACCCTCATAGTCTCTTGCCAAAGGTCTAAACAAGTACCATCCAACTTAAGCTTATAACAAAACATAGAAAATACAACATCCCACAACCCACGAACAAAAGGATAAATCAATATACATATGTCTCAAGTCTTCCTCTGTAACACAATAAAACCGACAACGAGATAAGGATATATAACCTCTAGACTTTGGTATGCAACACATTGTCTGTAGGAATCTTACCATGAAACAAACGCCAAACAAGGACAGCGAGAAGGAGGAATAAATGACACCTAAGTCTGCTTACCCTAAAAAACTTAACTCCTAATCTCACAAAGAGAATCATAAGCAGATTTACAAGAAACAACACCATCCATAGAACAAATCCAAACTAATGAGTCTGAATCAGTGCTCACCACTACCTTCTCAATCTCATAAGCAACATCCGAATGAGAAGCTTGAAAAGAAGCAGGAATATCCTAACCCGTAGCATTCGAATAAATGTCCCCCACAACAGAATCCAGAGGAGGCTGTAATGATGAACTATCCTCAACCAGATTAATCAACGTATCACCTAACCAGTTATCCGTCCAAAATCGAACCTTAGAGTAACCACTAACTAACCACTTAGACTCAAGCATTAAGGGAGTATAATGCAATTTTAGCCTCGACCAAACAGAGGAAACAACATACCAAGTTCTTGTTTTGTGATCCTGGATGAAAAAAAGAGCCCGAAGATATGTGAAATCGAGGGACTCCTCAGTCAACATCCTCTACGTGAACTTCTTAAGCATGACCTTATTAAGAATACTAAGATCCTTAACACCAAAGCGACCACTATCCTTAGGCATGTAGCAAGACTTCCAAACAACTTGGACAGGTTTACAACCATTGATCAAACCAGTCCAAAAAAATTTCCGAATAGCAGCATTTAAATATTTCAAAAGAAAAGAAGGTCAACGATAAACTTGAAAGGAATACAGGAAGGAACCCATAATCACTGAGTCAATAAGACATAACCTGCCTGCATTCCAAAAATTAAGATAAAATGATATTTTTTTTAAGAGATAAAGGGCATGTTTGGTAATACTCGAGGTGTGTTTACAATTTATAACATTTTAAAATTTTTAACGGGGTTTATATACAAAGAGGGGTGTATATACAGTTTTTCAGGGGTGTAAATATCAAAACTCTAATAAAAAAGCAGCTAAGCCCAATGGGACTAGAACCAACTACTAGGGGCGAAACTAGGACTTATCGTTCGGGCAGGGCCAACCCTGGGCATAGGCCCACGAGGCGACCGCCTAGGGCCTGTAATTTCAAGTTTTAAATAAATTTTGTATATTCAGTTTTTAAATAAATCTGGAGGCCCCGTACTAGTTATTTTTATAAAAAATCAATTAGCCCATATATCACTTAACCAAATATAAATCTGGAGGCTCATGTACTGTTTTTTTTTTTTTTTTTAATTAATTAATTAATTTATTATTATTATTTTTAATTAATTTTAAAAAAATAGCCAATATATACCTAACCACATAAAAATCTAGAGGCCTACCTTTTTATATATATGTTTTTTCAAAGGCCCACCAAAAAAATACAATTATAATACTTAACCACATCTACAATAGATCAAATAATGTATCAATCTATAGACATTCGAAAAAAAATGAAATCAATTCTAGGGTTCTTAAAAGAAACACAATTATAATACTTAATTAGTACTTTTACTTCTAAATATGTGAGATGAGTAATGTTTAAGTGATACATTATTTTATGTAATTATAAAAATTTTATTCGGTGACTTTTTATTTGCTAATTTGTTATGTTGTGGTCTTGATTTTTAGTTATTATATTAATTTTTATAAGTATTTACTACGTACTAGAGAAAAAATATTTAAGTAAATATACATAGAGGATCGAGTGCCTCATTTATATAGTCCACCTCGGGTCCTCAAAATCTCAGGACTGGCCCTGCGTCTAGGTAAGCTAAATTAACTATATATATATATATATATTTTTTTTTTTGTATAACGCCTACGGTGCAACAACTCGAATCTAGGACATTATCATGCTAAATTAATGTAATTTTTTACTCAAGCCATACTGTTCGGTAGTACAAAGTTTTTTAAAGCAAACCTAAAAGAAAAAAAAAAATAGAAAGCAAAATAAACTTAAATATTTGTCCAGACAAGCAAACGAAGTAAGGAATTGCAAAATTTGTTTCATTTATCTATGGAAGAAAAGAGATTGGAGATGAAAAGAAAACTTTAATGTGTTTGAGTGTCAATAAAATATTGAGTATATCACTCTAATAACTCTATTGAGATTATCTCAATTAAATTAAATTACAAACTAGACTATTTCTATGAATATTAATGCTAGACAAGCCAAAACTTTAGTCTAAATTTCAACACAAATGATGTGGTAATTGGTTTTTTTATTAACCACATCGGTGATGACAACTCACTTGCCACATCATTTGGGTTGAAATTTGTGTTAATTATTTGAGTTGTATAGCATTACTAATCTATAAATTATCAAGCAATGTTAATATTGTAATTGTCTTTCATTTGTATTTTTATCTATTATTAAAAAACAAAAACAAAATCAAAAACAAAAACAAAAACAAAACCATTTATTTATTTATTTATATTTAGAAAAAGCTAGGCTGGACCGAAGCCCGGGATAGATTGCATATACCTTCGTCCCCTGCCAACAACCAACTCAAGTGGGCCTGAAAGCCTAATATTTGAAAGAGCACAGTAAGCATTATAAATGGGCTTATTGATGACTGTGGTGTGGTTTGTCAATCGTTTAGGTTACTTTAGGTCTAGTAAATATATGGTTCTTTAGGTCTAGTAAATTTTAAGGTCTAATCGAAAATGAGGGCCTAGTACAACCCAAACCTTAATATTTTTTTTGGGGGCTGGACTTTATCCAGAATGGGCTCTACTCTACACAATTGCTTTGTTAGATTGTTAAAGAGATTTTTTATTATTATTATTATTATTATTATTATTATTATTATTATTTTTTATTTTTTTGTTTGCATGGGTCAAAATCAAATTGTCAAAAATATTTCTTTTACCAATAAAAAGTAACTACTTAAATGTTTTATATAAAAGCTAAATATATATACCATCAAACCATGTGAACGATGATTCGAATATTTTCCTTTAAAAAATACACTTCTATAAATCTAAAGGAACCCCTTCTATTTTAGATATATCTAACTGAATCAGTAAATCACCACCCCACTATGAGCAGATGACCTATCATTTTCTATTTCTTTTTTCTATTATTATTATTATTTTTAAATAAAATAAAATTGCATGCCTTTCTAGCTAATTGAAGCCAAAGGACTTTGATTCTTTATCCAAATTCATTAATGAAAGTTCTGACTAGCAACATGGGGTTGATAGGCTAAAACAAATGATGATAAAGGTCATTCCACAGTCCACACTCATAAATAATAATAAAAATAATAATAATAATAATAATAATTTGCTTTGAGTTACTTTATATGAAATCATGACTTGAAAAAAAATATATAAAAAATAGGAATCATTTTAATTGGAATGTCAACTTCAGAGTAGTGGCCCATATATAATGAAATCAACAGGCTGGAATGTGAATGTGAATGTGTAGAAGAAGCAGATGATGTAGCTCTCTCTAGGTCATTCTCTCTCTAGGTCTATTATATTTATGTTTTTTGGAATTTTGTTTAGGTTCAAAGCCACCATTATTACAATCGTAATCATAATTAATTATTTCAATTTAATGAAACTTTTTCATCCCACACCTCTCTCCCTATTTTCACCTGTTTTTTTTTTTTTTCCCAAAGAAGAATTCCACTAAAAAGAAAAAACAAATTGGCCCAACACCCATTAGTCTGACCCATATTGCATGATTTTTATTATTATTATTTTTTTAATGTAAATAATACAAAATTTTGGAGATGCTATATTTTTATCAAGTAATATTAGTCTTCTCAAAAAAATTTTATTTTTTATTTTTTATTTTTATTTTTTTGTTTTAAGCAATTGTTGGATTCAACTAGATTGCTTTGATGGTTTTAGTATTGCATGGGTTATGAGAACATATGAGGATATTACTGGGTTAATCTCAACTCTTAAATTAAGTTGATTTTAGGTAGGAGGTTCTTAGCTGAAATATAAGTTGATTTGGTCATGTTAGTCTTTTCGAAAGAAAATAATATTTATATATATCGTTGATAATTACCAAACTTGTTGGAAAAAGGTCAAGAAGATTTGAAAAATTCAATCCTATATAGAATTGTTTATAAAACATATGAAAGAAAAAATGTGTCACTTATTTGAATCATCAAAATGATCATAAAACCATTTTAAAAAAATTCATATAAAAGGTTACTGTTTTTTCTTCTACAGCCTAAAAAACAACAAGAATGAGAAAATCAGAATGTTTTCACGAAATTTCTTTACCCAAAAAAAATTTATATCAATTTACTGTATTTTTTTTTTCAATTGTTGCTAATTTTTAATTAAATTTAATATATATGATAATCAAAATTAATTTCATGTTATTTTTATGACATTATCAAGTTAATTAATTAATAATATATCCCATATGATAAGGGTAATTATAGAGTCCTAATCCCATTTTGCCACTCGAAAGTCGAAACTAGTTCGATTCTTACTAGTTGTATGTAAACACAAGCTGGCAATTCAATTCAAAACAAATCAAAATCCCCAAATTATTCCAAATCAGTACTACTCTCTTAGAATTTGTCTCTATATAACATGATAGCTTTATCTTCACTTTTCATGCACAGAATCGCAATTCTCAAATTAATATTAATCCCGAAAAGGAAATGACCTTTTAGCACATATGTTATTACATCTCACTTGTACGTTAGTGATGAGGTTTAAATTTCATCATATATATTTTATAAATATATAAGTAAAGTTTTATCCTTGACAGCATAAGAATAGATATTCAGACTGCACATTATTATTTGATCTCTAGACAGTGTAGAATTAGAATTCAAAAAATTAAAATAAAAACATTGTCATTTAAAATTTTTGATACACATTTTGAATAAAATTTTAAATAAAGGTATTTTAAATGACATGCAATTTCGTTTTTTATTTTTTTTTATTTTTTAATAACGATTTACCACATCAGAAAGATGGGTCTCATGTGATATGGGCAAGAGAAAGGTAGGGCTGGTCCCAATCTTCGAGTACCATTCGTTTATAATCTATCAAGGCAATTAACAATCAATAATGGTACATATCCGACCCAACTGTATATAGATTTACTATAGTAAACACATGTCAATAAATCGTTTATCAAGGTAATGACAATGTGAAGAGAGGATCCAGATCCGTTGTATATATACTTTATCATAGGTCAAAATTAAGGTCTATGAAATCTTTTTATTGTATTGTATTGTAGGGTGTGGGTCGATGAATTCAAGTTCGGAGGATATAATAGATGTCGACATCGATCCATCAACTTCGACACAACAAAAGAAGCCAAAGAAGTGCATGTGGTCTTTTGAACAATTGAAACCGCTCTGTTTTTGGAAAGTGGTTTTCCACTTCCGCCGTTGTTTCCTAATTTCCATTACTTCCTTCCCATGCAATCTACAGGATAGTTGTCTGTTGAGATTAATGGGAGGGTTTCACTCACAATAACCACACACTCGAGAATGGGAGACCATCCTCCTTTATTAGATTAAAATCTCTCTCCATGCCCTGACGTGTATTAACTACTTACGTCTTGTTATGCAATGTGAATATCTAATTATATCATGAAGTGATAGTAGTGGTTCGGACGTATTTAATAAATTTTATATGTTCATGAGAAGTTTTTAATGTATTGATGGATAACCTTATTACAACCGACTAAATAATTAGTCTATTGAATTGTAACATCTATCTATTAATATATATATTTCCATTTCATTTTCTTTAACTCTACATGTGAAATTTCTAACGGCATTGAAGGAAATCAGATAGAGTTTTGGTATGTATATAAGGTTTGTGTAGTTTAAAGTAATATTTGTGAATCTTTAAATTTGAGTTGTACATAAAAAATGTATATGTATATATTATATATATATATTCATGGTGTGGCGATTCGAATTTATAAACATAAATATGTACAGCTAACAATTAACATTGTATTTATGCGATTGAACAATAAATATGTGAGTAGTTTAGTGTGAATTTTATTGAAATGGGAATTAACACGGTTAGAATATGCCACATTTCAATTATATGAAAATTCACCTAAGCTCGCATTTGAAATGTCATAGAATTTGTTTAGACATTTAAAAGAATAATAATAATAGATGATTTACGAAAAAAAGATAAATCACTAAGGTCTGTTTGTATTTTGAATAATGCTATACAACCCAAAAAATTAACTTAAAATTCAACTTAAATGATTTGACAAATAAGTTGTCATCACTAAACAAATCATGAGATGATGTGGTGAATGATATGGTAAAGAAAAATCACTTACTACATCATTTAGGTTTATTTTTGAACTAATTTTTTGAATTATCTTGCATTAGTTTTGTATTTTATAAAACTTAAAATGGGTAGTTCAAAATTATCCATATTCTTAAAGATGCATGCATTTCCAATTTAACAAATAAAAATAGATAAGAGAATAGACGAAGTTTGTTTGGATCTACCGGTTAATTTTTCCACACTCAACTCAATAAGATTGTCGGATGGAATTATAGCTCTCTCCTACAACTTTCAATTTCCATTAAAAAATATATATATGAAAACACAAGATGTTATATATAATTTTTTTTAAAAAAAAAATCAAGAATTAATAAAATGCACTTCTTATAATTTCTTTCTTAAAATGCTTAGAAGAATTAAATTTTGGCAGCATTTGAATGTGATTTTGAAAACAATTTGTGTTTAAAAAAAAAAACGGATTTAAAGTTGCTTAGTTATATATATATATATGTATATATGTATGTATATTAAAAAAAATTATAACTAAAAAATTGCAAACAGAAAAATATTGTTTTACACCATTTTCAAACAGGTAAATTTTTATTTGAAAACCCACATATGAAGATGAAGAAGATGTGATGAATCGAAGATGTGATGAATCGAAGATTGAATTGTAATGCTATACATAAATATTTCTACCACTTCTCATAAACACATAAAAATCTAAAGTATGAAAAAACTTAACAATTTTCAAAGTAAACCAAATTTTCACTCTAAACACCATTTTACTGATTAAAAAAAAAAATACCGCACATTAACGAATTTTGAAAACTACTTTTAACGAATGTAACGAAACGATTATCAAATTAGTTCTGGATTTTTTTTTCTTAATTCCAAGTTATTTACGACTTTTACAAAAGTGGCCAATCTAGTTCCTATATTTTCCAGAAGTACCGAACTAGTCCCTTTGATTGATGGACATGCATTAGTAAAAGTTAAAAGATTTAAGGGTAAAATTGTAGTTTTTACCATCAAAATTTAATTGTTTGACATATGTACCTATAAAGAATTGACACATGTCCCAGAATTTTTTTAATTTACACATGTATTAAATATATATATTTTTTTAAAACCATTTATTATATAAAAATTAATTAAAAAAAAAAAAAAAACTAGACTTTTTTTCTATAAATTAAAAAAATTGTAATAGGAGAAGACCATTGATGGTGGCCTCTAGTGGAGGAGGCCAGAACCTCATCCTAGCCTCCTCTACAACCGATTGTGGACGAGCCTTCTCCACGATCTGGATAATTTCCTCCCTGAACCCGAACTCCTCCATGATCTAGAAAATTTCCAGATCATAGAGGCAGCCTCCTATAAGATCTGGTACCAGCCTCCTCCACGATCTGGTCCAAACTATACCAAATTATGGAGGAGACAATCTTCACTAACAATTTGCAGAGGTTGCCTCCACGATCTAGAAATTTCCAGATTGTGGAAGTATTCTCCATGAAACTAATCTAGATTCATGGAGAACACTGCATCCAGTGAATGTGCAATAGGCAGCCTCCTCCATGTCATGAATGTGGAGGCGGTTGACCTAATAATATTTTTTTATTTTACTAATTAATATTTATTTTCCTATTTATTTTAATTTAATTTTTTTCATTAACATTATTTCTTGAAACAAAACTAATATTTATTTCAATTGTTTTTTTTTAATTATAACGGCGATTGCCTTTTTCTTTTAATTTTTTTAAAATTTTTTATATAGTTATTATTTATTTATTTAAGTTATTATTTAACTTTAAATGGTATTTTTGTACTTTCTAGTTAAATAAACTTTGGCTGTTTGAGTTGAATAACCGAAATTTGGTTAGAGGATAAAAATGGTTCAATTATTAAAAGTTAAGGATGAATTTGGTCACTATTATAAAAGTCACAAACAATTTGGAATTAAGAAAAAAGTTGAGGATATTTGGTTATTGTCCATTTTTACCCTTTTTAATATTACTTGTTTTTTTTTAACCAATAGTACTTTTCTAAGTTTAATTAGATATAATTAAGAAGGAGAAGAAGTGGGTTACAAGCCAGGGATCACAGTGCATCCATGCATGGATGGAGACTGGAGAGTGCCATCATGATGAGCTGCATGCAACGTGTACGGCTATGAGTGGGCTAGTTTAGATGCTCTTCCAAATGCATAATGACAAAATTCTTTATGTCAAATCAAATAGAGAGCCTACTAAACAAAATTCGGGCAAAGATTTGTATGTTTTTTGCTCCACAGCAACGGTCTCTATACATATTTGCATGCAAAATCTATTGGTTTCTTGAGATGAGAGAACGAAAATGAGAATCACACAAACAATAAGTTAACCCAAAATTAAATAAATTACTAGCTAGAGTACTTGACATGTTTCTACAACATCATATCATTACATCCATGGAATTTGTTCATTTGGCCTCACTCCAAATTTTCATAGGATACCCTTAAAAAAGTATTTATATATAACTATTTAGCAATATTTATCGAAGTGTTGTGTTATAAAATGTTTTTCTCAAATTGAACTCAAGAATCAATGATAGGTTTCAAATGATCACAATCGACTATGTAATTTTAGAGAGTTCATGCTATAACGTTATAGATTCAATCTCGCATGTTATAATGATTTGGAATCTCAACATCAATTATGAAGAGGGATTAATTTAGTTTGATTTAGAGAAAGATACTTTATAATAATATAATATCAATTCAAAAACAATTTTTGAACCTTTGGATTAAAATTAATGAATGGTTCAAAATTTATGTTCAAGTTTTGGTAAAAAAGTTTGATGAAGTTTAGAGTATATTAGGTAGGATACTTAAAGTCATGTGTACCAACCAACTCTTTTCATTTTTATGTTTTGGTGAACATCTAATGTTTCTCAACCATGTAATATTAAAACAAGGACTATAGCAGCCAAAGACATATTGACCATCCGCGGACAATAATTATGCCTTAGAAAAGTGCTTTCTCTCCACTTGATGATGATTAGATACCATAAAAGCCTTGAGAAGAATTTGATTGGAAGTGATTAAACCTTTTGCTGTTGTTCAAATTCATAATTATAATGCAAGATAATCAAAGGTATATTTTTTTTTTGTGGGGTTGGTAGGTGGGAATGTATTATGGTCATGCATATAAACAGTACACAATATATTTACTGTGGGGTTGATTCCCACTAAGTTTTTTTTTTTTTTTTTTTTTTGAACAAGATCAACTTTGTAATACTGTAGAGTTACGTTGATTCTTCACCTGAAACCTCTCTCTCCTAGCACCTGAAAATATCTTTTAATTAGTCTTAAAATTTTGACATAGAGTTAATTTTTAAGATAAAAATTTCATGATTAACATATAAAATAATAAAGGATGTCATCAATAACCGTTAGATGCTATCTAACTGTTGAGATTTAATATCGGTAAAAAGATAAAAACGTAACAAGATCGTTCACATTTGAAAAGGACTTAAGGTATTTAAATATTATTATATACACTATAAGCTTTAGAGGACAATGATTTTGCCCGTTTGTTAGGATAAATGTTGAAAAAGTGTTTGGCTTTTTCTATTCATCACCACCACTATGTTGTTGAATTGGCTTCTTCTTATAATTATGTACAAAATAGAGAGACGTTTCAAGGTCCGGTTCAATGCAACAATACAACACAAATATACATGTTTTCTGGCAAACAGTTTTCTTGATATATTAATGTTGTTGTTGATTGCTTTTCAGCTTTCCTGGTCCAAAACAAGCTACTACTACTCAAAAAACTCACTTTTCTCTTTTAATAAGTTGAAAGAGAAAGAGAGAGAGAGAGATTGAGAGAATATATTAGAGAGATTTTGAGACCCCACAAGTGAGAGAGCAATGTCTTTCACATGATGAAAAGAATTAAAAAGAAAGGCAATGAATGAGTCTCTATCATTGTCCATGCATCTTCGAAATCCTTCTGTTTGTTTGTTTTTTCACATGAATATATAAGTAAGGATAAAGCAATCTCTCCAAAGACAGCTAGGGCATATATATTAATTTGCATGGTTGAAATGGTAATCATTGTTTGAGAATTTTGTGTTATAGAGATCTATTTCTAAGTGTAATACGTTGAAAGAGAGATGAGGCAGCAGCCTCCTGGTCGTCTGCAGCTGTGGAAAAATGGTTGAGAGGAAGGGAGGAGTGATGGAAATTTCATGTTTTTTTTTATAAATTTAATTAAGTTATAAAGTAGTTGATATCCCCCCTTAGGTGGTATGCATCTCACAGGGATTGTTCTTAGTACCACAATAAGCTTTTTATAAGTACGTGTCTCTCTAATATTGTGAGAGTAAATATTATTAAAGTTATGTATGAAGCGTTTGATTTCAACGATTCCTAATAGATTCTTGATCTATTCGAAGTTAGATTTTTTATTTTATTTTATTTATTTATTTATTTATTTTTTAAATACTTTAGTTAAAAAGTAGTTGATGTAAAAGGTCACCATTAATAATGATTTCAGTGAAACCAATAAAAGTTTTTCTATGGATAATATATATATATATATATATATATTTTTTTTTTTTTAATTAATGTTTTGATGATGAAGTTCACTTGGGGGTAATTTGCAGCTGGCATTTTGACTATAAGTGGATATACACGAATGCTCCATATATGCTTGAGGCAGAAACATTGTATGATAAAATAAAATAAAATTTTCTTTTTTTACCGAAAGAGTCACATATGATCTTAATTAGAATTTATTCAACAGTCAAGATCAAACACTCAAAGTGAAGATGATTTTAATTAAGGTGGGACTAGGCTTCAATTTCATTATATAGTTTTAGTTCAAATTCTGGCTAAGTTCCGGGTTTATATATATATATATATATTAGGTGTGATACTCGTTTGAATCTGTTGTAGCTTTATATCGATATAAAATTCAAATTTCATATAAAAAAATATATATATTTGTAAAATCGAAAGAGATGTAAAAGTTATTTTATATTATTATATATTGAAAAGGGTCCTATTTTTTTTTTCTTTCTATTAAAAGGGCCCTGATTATAGAGAGATTAAGGTTAGAGTAGATAAATAATAATAATTTTTTTTTATATATATACGTGCATTTATCTACATATGTATATTAATTCTTAAAAGAAAACTCAATCGAGTCATCAGAGACAGCTAATAAATCTGTTTTGATTCAAATATCCAGCTATCACTCTGCAATCCTACAAATTTGGAAGAAATTATCTGCTCTGCTAGACTAATTTGGTGTTCTTCAAACTATGTATGTAGCCTTTTAGAAACTACTATATTATATAGCCTTCACTTATATAATTAAGTTAATTATACAATATAGTGGTTTATTAGGTATATATATTGAAATTAAATATGACACCGGACCATGCAGGTAAGCCACTACATACGTGTTCTCGATTTCTACTTGCATAATCGAGAGATATTTTCTTCGACAACATCGGGAAGAATTCTTCACACATAATTTTAAAATGCGTATGGTGGAACTCAAACCCTTCACTATCAACATGAAAATAGAGGCACACCACTTATATATATATATACAAAGATGAGATATGCATTGATTAGAGCATGTCCAATGTAAAAATGGTTTGTATTTCAATAATTGTTGACATATCAAAAATAACAAGAGACTTATTTCCTATATGACATAGAAATCTAATTGATGGACAACCAACTAAAAAATCTATCTCCAATGCTCCTGTTTAAATATTAATTTATTAATGGCATGTCTTATTATTTTATTTATTTATTATTTTTAATTAAACAAATTTCATAACAATTTTTTTATGTTTATCTCTAAATGTTGAGTTGGCTTGCAATATAGCTGTCTAACAGAGACTCTGAAAGCTGACATTCAACTTGACAGTGTCTGTTATTTTTTTGCTATATCAGCTTGACATTGAGTAATAACAACTCACTTGAGAGACATATTTGAACACAATGTCTATTTATCCTGGTTGGCATATAATTTTTTCACAGTCCATTGCTGCATTGGAGATGTTCTTAGGTATATTAGGGAAGTGTTATTTTTTATTTTTTATAAGAAAATAAACTTATAGTAAAGCACAGGCTTAGGATAAATTAATTTATTAAAGGGAAAATTACAAGAGAGTGGAGAAAATGAACACCATTAAAACAAGCTAATATAAAAAGAAGCATAAGAAAAAAAAAAAAAAAAAAAAAAAAAAACTGAATTGCACATCATCTTCATTGGATGCATTTAGAATGTTTTCCTTATTCGAGTTTGGCTTTCAATATAATCCATTTATCTTAATTTTATGACATAATTAATTTCCTGTTGTAGACAGACGACTCACTCTACAACTATACAGTCGTTCTTCGTGTAGTAATTGTAATTAGAGAGTGGTGAGCTGTGATACATGATATAATTAATAAAAAAAGGGCCCTCATCAGCTGTGAAAGTAAATAAGGTTTGATTTTTGATGATCCAAGAAGGGACAAATGAAGCCTACAAACAATGGACAAGACCAGACAATGAACAAGTAGTGATAAATGTTTCCACCATCGTCGGCAACAACAAAATCTTGAAATCCTTTTGAAATCTGTTTAATTTGTTTTCATTCATGATACTGACAAAATTTTCTGGTTTAGATTCGTCATCTAATTAACCAAATCCTATCATTTCTTCAAACCCTATATAGAGAAAACACAGCTTTTGTAATTAATTATATGTCGCCGACTCCCTATCAATCGTGGCATTTGTAGACGTACACACATACATGTGCATGCATTTTCGCTCATCGAAGACCTACCAAAACCCTGAAATTCAATTGATTTTTGATGTGTGAGAAGACATCTTCAGTGACAGAATTTAAAGGTTTACTTGATTCCCAACAATTTAATTGATTTATTACTATATATCATTTTCAAAACCAAAGATTTAATGTTTTCGACATATAATAAAAACCGACGTGAAAATAAATTGGGTATGGAGAGTGTGACAACTGAAAAAGCAATTGTTGTCATGTAGGCAGAGACAATTCAACATATTTTGAGGCCATAAGGGGGTAAAAACAAAAAGAGACCTCATATATATTAAAAATAAAAATAATTTAAAAAAATATATATTTTTTTCATGCTTTTTGAGATGTAAAAGTTTTAATTAAACTTTTATTTTCAAGTTAAAAACTCTTTTTCATTCGATAAAAGAGCTAATCCATTTATGATCTTAAATAGGTTTTTATTATTTTTAATTTTGAAAAACTTCTTTCCATTGAAACAACTGTTACAAGTATTTTTAATAATATTCTATAGGCTATACATTTATTTGGAAAAGAATCAAATTTTAAAATAAATAAATATATATATATATATATTAATGTTTCAATTCCAGTTTGTATTTAATTTTTCTTAAGATTATTAACTCAGAAAATAAATCAATACTATCTATATCAGAATTATTATCATGTTTTAAAACAAATTTAAAATTAAGACAAAACTTTTTAAAATTATCAATATCTAATCATTTTAATTTGTTAATATCAAATAAAAAAAAAAAAAAAACCAAAATCTCTCTAAATTGTTGAAATTGCTCTCAAACCTACTATGAATAGAGCCAATCAAACAATAACAATTAGTAAGTAGTAACCATATCAAAATTAATCACTTCTTAAATGTGAATTTACATATATCAATCTCTTTTAAGGATAATATAAATAATAAATTTAAAGAATATTACAAACTATGAAAATGTAACTTGTAAGTTGTAAGAACAAAAAAATTATAACAAAAGAGAGTTTTAGACTTATATTGTTGTAGACAAAAAAGAAAATAATTTTTTATTTTATAGATATTTTTAAACCGTAAAATAGAAGTAGAAGTTTAAGCGTTTTTTTAATGATAATGATTCTTAAAAGGTGGATACTTTATTTTAAACCGAAAAATATATACTCAATAATAATTTAATATTATTAAAACAATCTTATTTTATAGGTATGATGCCTTATAATTAAGGAGAGCTTCTCCTTACAATCCATAAATTATCTATTCACACTCTAATTTAATTTTTTTTTTTATTAATGACAATTTTAACCTAAATTAAAATTACTAAACAAGACAAAAAAAATTTTTTAAGACACTTCAAACTAATTAAATTATTAAAAAAAAATTCTCTCTCCTAAATCATTAAATTAAATATTACGTATTAAACTATATCTCTTAAATCTATTATTACCATATTAAACACTATCTCCTAATTAATCTCTCTCCATTTTTCAAAAAAAAAAAAAAAATCATATTTATATACTTTCTCGATCAATATCTAATTAATAGTTAAAGAAAAAAAAAACTTAATGAATGTTTTAAGACTACTGAAAGAATTAAGTTCTCTAGGTAATCATATACCTACAAAAGTAGCAAAAAGAAATTTTTATTTTTTATTTTTAATATATACATATATATGGTTCTTAAAAATCAAGCTTATTAGTAAGGTTTTTTTTTTTTTTTTTTTTTTTTTTTCCTTAACTGTTAGTATTGTTTGAGAAAGAATGTAGATAGAAAATTAAAGATATGTATTGGAGGAGAGATAGTGTGATATGATAATTAAAAATTTAGAAAAAAGTATTTAATATATAATAATTAATTTAATGATTTAAAAGAGATAATTTCTTTATCTTATAACAAAATGAAGTGTCTTTATAATTTTTTAAAATTTAAATCTTAAGAATAGAGTATTTTTAGAAAAGAAGTGTAAAAAGAAAAAATTGGATCGTACAAAAAGCTCTCATAATTAAGTAACAAAAAAAAATTCCTTTAGTATATTTTTATCATTAAGAAAATACTTTTTTTAATAATGCCTTTAAAGTTTATAAATAAATATTTATTTGCTTTACAATATAGACGGCACGTGCATGTAGGATGACGTATTGTCCATGTGAGCATGCGGGCCACCATTGATGATACACCACACAAAAAATCCCGTCCTACTCCCACGACTTGAACATATATGCTACCATTAATTTTATACAGATTATCTCAACCGAAAAATTAATTATCATTTAAGTCGTGACGTGTTTAAAATGTTCTCAATCTGTATATACAAATCGACCACCATTAATTTTTATACTAATTAACACGGCAATTAAGATGTGTGTAGAATATTACTGTTGAGATGTGTTTAGAAGATGTGTTTAGATTATTACAGTTGAGATGTGTTTAGAATATACCTAGTCGTTGAAATTGTTCAAGTAATGACGCGTTTAATTTTTATTGATTGATTTTTAGAATAGAACTAGAAACAAAGCAACGTGTTTCAAAGCTGAATGAATCCAAGAAAACAACTACATAAGAGTCAATGTTATTTTAATTTTGACTTATAAATAAGTATTTATAAATTAATTAAGACCATTTTGTATGATCATAGTTAACTAAGGTTAGAGAGTTGGTTTTTAATTTAAATTCATGCACATTTGATTAGAGGCCAAAAGACTGATCACCGGCCTAATTACCTAATTTATATTCACTCTATAACCCTAATTACACCAATTTAATAATATGATTACGTATCACCTAATCGATATTTAGAATCTTCATATCGGATATGTCTTCATATTGATCTCATGTATACGTGAGCAAACGTGTAATAATATTTCTACAATATTTTGTTTAAATCTCTTAGGATCTAGACTATATATAGAGAGAGAGAGGGATGGACCCACCTACGATTAGGTGGGGCCTGTGTTCTACCTTAAAATTTACTAAAATTAATTGATTTGCTTTCAATTATATATATATATATATATATATATATTAAATAACTTAAATGATAGTAAAACTCTTCTTAGTAAAACTGGTATTCTGTTTCCTTTTTGTATTAGTGGTGGTTGTTCAAGTCCCACCATTTATATTTTCAAGGAAAATGAATATCTTATTTTAAAATTTTAATTTTAGTATGTAATTTTAATAATTTTTTTTTATATGTTTTTTATTTTTATTTTACCATCGTTTCTAATTTCTTTCTCAAATTTTTATCTTGTTCCGAGATAAAATAATTTATTTTCTTTTTTCGTTCATTGTCAACTCTTAGCTACTTTCAATTTGTGGTTACTTAATTCAATTTATTTTATGTTAAATTATCTATTATTATTTTGATATTTTATTACTTCTAATAGTTTTAATTTCCAATTAATAAACCCTAAAATCTCAAATTTTAATTTATTATATAAAATAGTCCATTTATTATTATGATTCATTTTATTTTATCCTTATTATTTTTCTTTATTTTATAGTTTTAATTTATTTTGAATCAATAAATCAATAATTTACCAATAATTAAAAGAATATTAAAAAAAAAATCAAAAACATGTCTAGTAATATTTATTAATAAATTATTTTTATATAAATTTAAAGTGAATTCATTATAAATATAAAACAAAATTTCTTATTATAAAATTATATTTTAATTTATTATGTTAAGAAGAATATATATTACAATTTTATTATTTATGCTGTTTTTCTTGTTATTATTTAATTTTTAATATTGTATTTTTACTTTTATTTTTTTAACATAAGATTATTTTGTTCATCTTAAGTAGTTTTTTTATTTGTTTTATTGTATATAAACTTCATTATATCATCAATTTTTCTTTATGTAAAAAAACTCATTTTTTGTTTAAAAAAAAAAAAAAAAACTCATTTTACTATGATCTTAATTTTTGATATTTTTTATGATATAATTGTTATTTTGTTCAAGTACCCCAATTGGATAAAATTTATGGATCCGCCACTGTATATATATATATATATTAATTTCAGTAATTAAATGTAAATTAGGACTCTTCAAATGTGCATGAATTTGAACACGAATCATTAACAATAATCGCTACGAGAAAGCGTTGTCGGATAGTCACAAACAAACAATGGCGAAAAAAAAAAAAAAAAGATGAAAGAAATAATGCAATCAATCAATCACAACACAATGATTTTACATGGAAAACCAATAAAGGAAAAAACCACGACCGTCAGGACGATAAGAGAAAGTTCTACTATGTAGTAAATTTTTACAACCATACTCTCAGGATTCTCTCTCTAAAATACCCTGAACCCGATTACATCCAATGCTCACTTTAAGATCTCTCTAGTATTTGCTATTTTGTTCCACACATAATAACATCACATAATAACATAGTTATTATATATGGTCTATTTATATAAGTTACAGAAAGTTTAAACCTATGAGAAAATCTATCTCCTATACGTACAAGACTTATTTGTTCTATATAAATACTATTCATTTTATAACAAATCTTCTTGTAAAGAGAAATCATTTCCCTTCAAGCATAAGAACTTCTAGAATCAACATACTTTTTTTTCTGCTAATATTTCCTAATTCAACACATGCTTGTGATTGATTACGATTCGAGTCGCAGTTGACCACTCATTTATTAAACCGTGTTGAAGTCACTTAAAATTACATCACTTAGAAAATTGCGATCCATGTGTTGCACACTCAAAACTGTTGTCACTGCCACTGTCAAACCCATAGCGCTATCCACAATGACAATCTTTGATGTTGAACCATTGTGCAATTGCACAGTTAAAGGCATATCGTAAATCTTTGGAAGAGGACCGATGTCCCAGCCTTTGTGCATTGCATAACCCAAGGCATAACGCTGCTGTCTTTAAGGCATATCGCTCCCTAGACTGCTGTCTGATGCACATCACTCTTTAGCTGTTTCAATTCTTCAAGGTCTTCACACATCCCTCAAACACGATCTTATACTTCCAAACGTTTTCCATGTCTCTAGGAAGTTTCCGCATTTGTTGAACCTCTTTTGATAACCAATGCAAATTTGAGCCATATCTAACAATCCTCCCTTATGGCGAGAATTCTTAAAATTTTATCCTCAACTATGACTCTCAAACCGAGAATCAACATATCCACTATAAGGTATAACCACATAGGAACACTTATCCTAAGATTTCATCGGCACATGTCGAAATTACCTACTGAAATTATGGTGTAACTCCTCATGTTAAGATTTCTAGGGAGTACGTCAACCGTCGACCTCCGTGTCTACCACACACCTTGCATTACCTTTCTAACCAATGCCCATGCGCAATTATAGACCCGCTATCAACAATACATCTTCTTCCATGACAACTAGCAGTCATACCATAAGGATGTTCATGCCTCTTTAGAGGGCATCGCAATAGTCGTCATACTCAAGAGAGGTGATTACCAGATCCCCCTCTTTAGAGCCTTTATCCTCACTTGCATTTTTGCTACAATATTTCTTCATATGACTCGCATGTCTGCAATTCTAGCAAGTGACTACTTTCTTGGAGTTCCCATTCTTCCTATTATTAACTAAGAGGGCAGAGTTATCAGAATATTTACCTTCACTCTTCAGTCTTGTTTACTGAGATATTAACTTATTCGTTACATCCCTAAGAATTATAGTCGGACCCCCATGCATCAAGATAGGTTTCATGTGTGTATAGGATGGTGGAAGAGACCAAATGAGTCTCAATGCTTTGTCTTCCTCATCGATCTTAACTCCAATCAACTATAATTCGAAAATAATCCAATTGAGCTCTCCTAGATAATCGGAAACCTTTGTACCTTCACACATCCGCAGTAAGTGAAACTGCTCTTTCAGGTAAAAACGGTTGCAGACTCTCTTCACTTGATACAATTTTTCAAGCCTCTCCTAAAGTTCTTTCACTGAATATGTTCCATGAATATTTACAAGAACATTCTTGGCCAAGCACAATCATATCGAACTCGTAGCCCTCTGATCCAAATCCTTCCAATCATTATCGCTCATCATAGATTTTTCAGAACTAGTACCAACCGCATCTTTACTACAAGCTCTAGAGCCTTCAAGGTCTCCTCGGTTTTCGATGTTTGACTTACCCTTCAACGCCTTGTGTAATCCCAATTAGATTAGCAGATCCTTGACTTGAACTTAGCACAAGCCAAAATTGATTTTTCCAGCGTACTTCTCAATATCGAATTTCATCGAACCTATCCTTCCAGCCATAACCGTCTGTTAAACTGCTACTAGGCAACCTGAGGCTCTGATACCAATTGTTAGCAATAATCGCTACACGGAAGAGTTGCTGGATAGCCACAAACAAACAATATATAGCAAAGCAAAAAATAAGATGGAAGAAATACATCAATCAATCCAACCATATCACAATGATTTTATGTGGAAACCCAAGAAGGGAAAAAACCACGGTTGTTAGGACGACAAAAGAAAGCTCTACTACGTAGTAAATTTTTACAACCACGCATTCAAGATTCTCTCTCTAAAATATCTCAAACCCAATTACATCCAATGCCCATTTTGAGATCGCTCTAGTATTTGCTATTTTACTCCACTCATAATAACTTAGTTATTATGATCTATTTATATGAATTAAAAAGAGTTTAAACCTATAAGGAAATATATCTCATATACGTGCAAGACTTACTTGTTCTACATAATTACTATTTACTTTTATGACAAGTCTTCTTGTAAAGAGAAATCATTTTCCTTCAAGCATAAGAACTTCCAAAAACAACATACTTCCATTTCCGCTAATATTTCTTGATTCAACGCATGCTTGTGATTGACTATGATTCGAGTTGCGCCACCTGCTTCCTAAAACGTGTTGAACTCACCTGAAATTGCATCACTCAAAAAATCACAATCCATGCGCTGCATTACTCAAAATCGTTGTCACTGCCGCTGCATGTCAAACCCGCAGCGACAATCTCTGATGTTGAATCGCTGTCCGTGCCGCTATGCAATTGCACAACGTAAATCCTTGGAAGAGGACCGTTGTGCATTAATGCAAGGTAAAGAGCTGCTGTCTCTAAGACACATCGCTCCCTAGACCGCTGTCTGATGCACATTGCTAGGGACAATGCCCTTCAACCGTTTCGGTTCTTCAAGGTCTTCACACCTCCATCAAACACGATCTCATACTTTCAAATGTTTCCTATGTCTCTAGGAAGTCTCTATATTGGTTGAATCTCATTTGTTAACCATTGAAAATTCAAGCCATATCCAACACGAAATGTCTTACACAAGAATAGGAGACAATTACTTTTAGGGTTAGTTATAATTAAGTACTTAGTTACAAATTATTGGAGTAGTTCAATCCATTCTTCATATGATGGAAATGCTTTTAATATTTTTATTATATTGACTGTTAGATATACAGAGAGGTGATCTTGTACAGAGAAAAAGTATACACTAAAAGAAAAAACAAAAAAAAGATTAATTACTATAATTAATCAATTATTGGTTGGTGTTTGCAAATATAGCGATGTGATTGAGAGGATGTAGGGAGGCCAGTTATGTCCCTTTCTTATAGTTTAGGATATATATATATTTTTTAATCTTTCAAAACTTGTATTCTTAAATTCACATCGGCTACTTTATAATTAAATAAATATATACTTAAGGTTACTAAATTGAATCAGTATCTTCTACTGTGTTGATTTTTTTCCTATTTTTTTTTTCTAATTTAAAACACTTGAGAATAAGAATTTTTATTTAAAAAGAATGAAAGTGAAATAAATAAAAGAAATAAATTACGACTATTGATTATATATGTCAGCAGATAAATATAGATCAAGACAAAAATCACCTCAGTGGAGGATCTAAATTCTACTAAATTAGCTTTTTCATTTTCATTTTAATATGATTCTCACATTAATTAATCTGTGATATATTCTTGTAATATTATATCATCCACATGATCTAATTACATCATCTTTTCACATGCATATAACGCATTCACTATGATATATGTTGTCTCGGATGCTTAATATATTTTGTTTTGAACGGCGCTTAATATATTGTGTAATTAAATGTAATTAAAATCTGTTGTATGTATCCAATAAGACTTGACAGTAAATAAACATTTATTTAACCCTGATATTATATAAGGGTTTGAGTCATACTATACACATTTTATAAACATCTTTTAAGAGTTTTTCTCCTGTATAGTCGTACAAGTAGCAACAGACCTTGATCCAATCTTCAATGTCAGAATTTATTGTCTGTTATAAATTAATTGAAGAAATAATATAGATGGAGAATAGTTGAACAACAATTAATAAATAATTGAGAGAAATGGAAGAAGAATTAAGTAAGTGAGATGAGAGAGAGAGAGAGAAAAAGAGTGCATTTACTTGTAATTGGTTTTGATAATTTCTCTAACCTCATTACAAATTATATGATGATCATATATATAGGCAAGCAAAAGAGAAGAAGGCAAGTGGGTGTACAAGTGGGGTGTGCAAGTGGGTGAGAGGCGGTGAAGATATGTATATATTACACATGTGGTTAAAAGCCACCTTTATTATAACACTCCCCCTTGGATTTATACCACATGTATTAATTTTCTAGGGAAAAATCCAATGGGATAAAACCTAAGTAAAATATATACCATGATCTCCTGGATTTAATAGGGTTGGACATTAAAAACTATCTCATTAAAAACCTTGTCAGGAAAACCCAGTGGGACAAAACCTGATCGAAGGGAAAAAGAGTATAGTGCACAAATGTCCATTCAAAACTTTGCTCCCCCTGATTGAACGCTCCCCCTCATAAAACTTTAGCATCAATTTTGTAATTTAGAAAGTCGACGCATGCCTATTCCATATACCAGCTTCTCAAAAGTTGATGTAGGCAATGATTTGGTAAACAGATCTGCAAAATTATCTGAGGACCGTATTTGCTGAACATCAATTTGTCGACTCTATTGAAGCTCGTGAGTATAGAAAAATTTAGGATAAATATGTTTGGTTCTATCTCCTTTGATATACCCCCCTCTGATTTGAGCAATACATGCCGCATTATCTTCAAATATCTGTGTTGGCATTTCTGTAGATAATGAAAATCCACAAGTACTCTGAATATGATGAATAACTGATCTCAGCCAAACACATTCTCGACTGGCTTCGTGAAGAGCAACGATTTCAGAATGATTGGATGATGTAGCAACCAAAGTCTGTTTTGTGGAACGCCAGGATATTGCTGTGCCATTATATGTAAAAACATATCCCGTTTGTGAACGAGCTTTGTGGGGATCAGACAGATACCCGGCATCAGCATAACCAAGTAAACCTGAAAAATTGTTAGACTTTGTATAAAATAATCCTAAATCTTTCGTTCCACTAAGGTAACGTAAAAGATGTTTGATTCCATTCCAATGCCTTCGAGTTGGTGCTGAGCTAAATCTAGCCAGTACATTCACAGAGAATGCAATATCTGGCCTAGTACATTGAGCCAGATATAATAATGCACCAATAGCATTAAGATATGGTACCTCAGTACCAAGTATCTTTTCATCATTTTCTTTTGGACGGAATGGATCCCTTTTAGGATCAAGAGTCCTAACAACCATAGGAGTACTTAATGGATGAGCATTATCCATATGAAATCTTTTTAAAATCTTTTCAATATATGCTGATTGGTGGATAAGTACACCATTTGATCTATGCTCGATCTCGAGACCGAGACAATACCTTGTCTTTCCCAGATCTTTCATTTCGAACTCCTTTTTTAAATATTCAGCAGTTTTTAGAAGTTCTCCAGGAGTTCCAATTAAATTCATATCATCAACATAAACTGCTATGATAGCAAATCCAGATTCTGATTTCTTAATGAAAACACATGGACATATAGGATTATTAATATATCCTTCTTTTATCAGATATTCACTGAGACGGTTGTACCACATCCGTCCAGATTGTTTTAATCCATACAATGATCTTTGTAATTTTATCGAATACAAATTATGAGATCTTGAGTTACATGATTCTGGCATTTTAAACCCTTCAGGGATTTTCATGTAAATATCTGAATCCAGTGAACCATATAGATAAGCGGTCACTACGTCCATCAGACGCATTTCAAGTCTTTCCAAGACAGCCATGTTTATCAGAAATCGAAACGTAATTGTATCCATCACTGGTGAATATGTTTCATCGAAATCGATGCCAGGTCTCTGCGAGAAACCCTGTGCTACGAGTCGTGCCTTATACCTTACGACCTCGTTTTTCTCATTACGTTTCCGTACAAAAACCCATTTGTATCCAACAGGTTTGACGTTTTCAGGCGTCTGGATTATAGATCCAAATACTTCACGTTTGGCTAATGAAGTCAATTCTGTTTGAATTGCTTCTTTCCATTTATGCCAATCAGACCTCTGCCTACAATCATCGAGATTATGAGGTTCATGATCATCATTAATAATTTCAGTTGCCACTGTGTATGAGAATATATCATCGATAATTGTTTCTTCACGATTCCATAATTCTCTTGTATAATTTATAGAAATTTCCTCATTTCTATATTCTTGTATCTCCTCAGAGATTCCTTCCCCTACAGAGGATTTAACTTGTGTCCCTGAAGGGACACTTAACTCTTCTGGAGTTAACTTAGAGAAAGTGGATTTATTTAATTTCCTTTTCCGAGGAACATTATCCTTTGAACCAAACGGTCTACCACGCTTCTGGCGTGCAAAAGATGATTCTTTTGCTATTATTTGTTTAGAATGTTTTTCTGGAACAATCACCTGTGCTGGTACATTAACAGCTGGGATGTATGATTTTGTTACCTTAGTAGCATCTGTAAATGCATCTGGTAACTGATTTGCTATTGCTTGAAGATGTACTATCTTACGTACTTCATTCTCACATTGAGATGTGTACGGGTCTAAATGAATTAGACTCGGAACTTTCCAGGAAAGTTCACGTTTCTCTTCAAAAGAAGTTTTTCCTTCCCCTAATGATGGAAAATTTGTTTCATCAAAATGACAATCTGCAAACCGTGCTGTGAAAAGATCACCAGTCAAAGGTTCCAGATATCTAATAATTGATGGTGAATCAAGACCAACATATATTCCCAAACGCCTTTGGGGTCCCATTTTAGTTCTTTTCGTTGGTACAATTGGGACATATACCGCACACCCAAATGTACGTAAATGAGATATATCTGGTTGGTGACCAAGTACTAGTTGTATTGGTGAATACTGATGGTAAGCAGTAGGCCGAAGCCGGATTAATGCAGCAGCATGTAAAACAGCATGCCCCCATACAGTAATTGGTAATTGCGTTCGTAATAATAAAGTCCTTGCAATTATCTGGACACGTTTAATAAGTGATTCCGCTAATCCATTCTGAGTATGAACATGTGGAACTGGATGTTCAACATCAATCCCAGCCACTTTGCAATATTCATCAAATGTCTTGGAAGTAAATTCTCCAGCATTATCAAGGCGTATGGATTTAATTGAGTAATCGGGAAAGTGAGCCCGAAGCCTGATAATTTGTGCAAGTAATCTTGCAAAAGCAGCATTACGTGTTGATAATAAGCATACATGTGACCATCTGACGGATGCGTCAACTAGAACCATAAAATAATGAAATGGTCCACTTGGTGGATGAATAGGTCCACATATGTCCCCTTGAATTCTTTGTAAAAATGATGGGGATTCAAGACCAACTTTAGAAAAAGATGGTTTTATTGTTAATTTCCCTTGGGAACATGCAGTACAAAAATTTTCATGCGACAAAAGAATCTTCTGGTTCTTTAATGGATGCCCATGAGAATTCTCAATGATTCTACGCATCATTGTAGATCCTGGGTGACCGAGACGGTCATGCCAGAGTACAAACATTTTTGGATCTGAAAACTTCTGATTCATAACTGCATAAATTTCAACACTTTTGATAATAGTGTAATATAATCCAGAAGATAAAGCACGCAACTTTTCTTTAATGATTTTCTGGCCTGAATCATAAGAAGTGATGCATAGATATTCAACATTCTCTGTATTCATAGTTTCAATGTGATATCCATTTCTTCGTATATCTTTGAAACTAAGCAGATCCCTTCTGGATTTGCTTGAATATAATGCATCATCGATACATAGTTTAGTATTGTTTGATAACAATATCATGGCTCTTCCAGAGCCTTCTATCAGGTCCGTTGGACCTGATACAGTATTAACCCTTGCCTTGAGCAATGTTAAATTTATAAAATATTTCTGACTACGCAGAATTGTATGAGTTGTTGCACTGTCGGCTAAACATATATCTCCAGCTTCTAGCTTTTCAATAACCCCCAATTTATCGTTTAGATTCATTTTGTATGCTTCATAAAGAAAAATAAAATAAAATGCATATCAGACAAAGTGATCCAAAAAGTATATATTACATTGAGAAATATTTTACATAAACAAAATAACAAAATAATACTACTGTAAGTAGTATTTAATTGGTATGGACATTCCCATCACCAATTGAAGCATTGACAAAATAATACTACTGAAGTAGTATTTAATTGGTATGGACATTCCCATCACCAATTGAAGCAGTCAACTTGTCCTTAGGATCCTCAAAAAAGTCAGTCACATTGAGATGTGTAATATCCATAGGGTATGGATTTTCAATGAGATGTGTCTCAGATATCTTCCCCTTTTCTTTTATTGATGCTTGATAAAGCTCAACAAGATGTTTAGGTGTGCTACATTCATTTGACCAGTGATTGTAACAGCCACACCTATAACACACACCCTCTTTTGCATTCGGCATATTCTAAATACCTTTTCTTTTATATTCACTAGGTCCGGAATAACCACGTCCTCTTCTGGAACTACGTCCATGGCCCCGACCCGGATTACGACCCGGATTACGACCATTACCACGGCCACGATTAGTGTTACGACCATAACCACGTCCATAACCACGACCACGATTACGACCACGACCATGGTATCCAACGGTATTAGCATTCACTTCTGGGAATGCTTTAGAACCAGTCGGGTGTGATTCGTGATTTTTTATCAGTAGCTCATTATTCTTTTCTGCTACTAGTAGGCATGAGATCAATTCTGAATACTTAGAGAATCTACGTTCTCGATATTGCTGTTGCAATATTATATTCGAGGCATGAAAAGTTGTGAATGTTTTTTCTAACATTTCCTTTTCAGATACCTCCTCACCACACAATTTCATCATTGTGGTGATCCTGAACAAATTAGAATTATAATCAGAGACTGATTTGTGGTCTTGGAACCGTAAATTCAGCCATTCATACCTTGCAATTGGTAACGTAACATTCTGCTGATGATCATAGCGATCTTTTAGCTCCCGCCACAGATCTTCAGGTTCTGTGACGGTAAGATATTGAGCCTTCAAATCCTCATGTAGATGATGACGGATTATGACCATGGCAGTGGATCTATCCTGTTCATTAGCCTGGTTATCATAAATGGTGTAGTATAGGCCTTGGGATTTTAGGTATAATCCGGCATCGATAACCCATGACATGTAATTTTCTCCTGACACTTTGAGTGCATCGAACTTCAAGTTTGAAAGTTTAGACATGCTTACAACTTCTTTTTCTGTAAATTAAATTGTAAATTTGATTTAGTTTGAATATAATTAAAGAGTATAATAAACAATTCCAGGAGGCTGAGCTCACCTGTTATGTGCATAAACATAAATAATTTCAGGAGGCTCAGCCTACCTTTTATGTGTATAAAAATAAACAATTCCAGGAGGCTGAGCTCACCTGTTATGTGCGTAAATAAATAGATGATCCATTGTCGGCATAAGCCAGTTTATACGGAATATATACAGATTTAGAATATTGAGATTTTAGAGAGAATAAATTCAGAACTGTATATATATGTTCCGTTGTCGGCAAAAGCCAGTTTATACGGAATATATACAGATTCAGAATATTGAGATTTTAGAGAGAATAAATTCAGAACTGTATATATATGTTCCGTTGTCGGCAAAAGCCAGTTTATACGGAATATATACAGATTCAGAATATTGAGATTTTAGAGAGAATAAATTCAGAACTGTATATATATGTTCCGTTGTCGGCAAAAGCCAGTTTATACGGAATATATACAGATTCAGAATATTGAGATGTAATCTAATCACCCATCAGGGATCATTTTTATTTACATACGATCGTGCTGATAACGTGTTATAAATTAATTGAAGAAATAATATAAATGGAGAATAGTTGAACAACAATTAATAAATAATTGAGAGAGATGGAAGAAGAATTAAGTAAGTGAGATGAGAGAGAGAGAGAGAAAAAGAGTGCATTTACTTGTAATTGGTTTTGATAATTTCTCTAACCTCATTACAAATTATATGATGATCATATATATAGGCAAGCAAAAGAGAAGAAGGCAAGTGGGTGTACAAGTGGGGTGTGCAAGTGGGTGAGAGGCGGTGAAGATATGTATATATTACACATGTGGTTAAAAGCCACCTTTATTATAACATTGTCATACTTTTAAAAAATAAATTGTTATACATATTAGGGATAATTTCATCATCATCCCTATTATTTAAATAATCATCAATTTAGTCCTTATTTTATCAGCATAAAAAGGGTCCTTATTGTTTTATTGGACTACCAAAAAAGTTCTTATTATTTCGGATTTGATCAAAATAATCCCTCTAAAAAAATTTCCAGTCAAGTTTTGTGTTAGTCATGAATAAGGGCATTTATATATATATATATATATATATATATTTAAATTCAAATAATTTTAGGGAGTTTTTTTATTTATTAATTTGATTGGAGCATTTTTATAATTTTAAGAAGTTTTTATAATTGTACACACTTTTTGTAATATTTCAATTTTTTTTTTTTTTTTTTTTTATAAATATAATTAGGTTTCTAAATATCATACATAAGGCCAGGTATAATGGTATATTTCAACAAAATTCCTAATAGTAATGGTTACTCTGTTAGTGAGACTAGTTTGATTCAAATTGAAACAAGAGGTACTATTTTGTCAACAGTGGCGTAGCTCAGCTGGTAAATAAACGAGCTCAGGGTTTAGGCAAATGACTCCCAGATCAGTGACTCGAATCCTATCAATGACGAAAGCTTTCAAAAAAAATGTCTGGTCCCGAATTAATAGATATTATATATAAAAACAATGAAACAATAAGGACCATTTTGTCTAATTATGTTAACCCTTGGATTAAATTGATAATTTTTCAAATAACAATGATGATTTTGATATTTTCACTATAAATTAATTATATTTTTGTAATTTTGTACTTTATTATTATCTTTTATTCATGTGATTTGTTTTTTGAAATATTACAATAATTTAGGATTTGGTGGAGGAGGCCAAATTCGAACTCGAACTCAAACTCACAACCTCATAATGTAGGTGTGAAGGGCAAATCACTGAGTCAATCTCTTATTGTCTCTCGTATATATATTCATGTAATAATAGAAGTTTTTAACATGATTTATATGCTATCATATACTAAAATATTACATTATATTACATTTATCTTATTATAATAAGTTCCACCTTTAAAAAAAACGTATCAATTTCTAAAATAATAAAACAACTTGTAGTTTTTGTTATTTTAACTAAAAAACTTGTATTTTTTTTTTTTTTGAAATATACAACTTTTAGTTTTATTCTAACTTAGTTTGCATTAAAAATTAAATTTAAAATTATAATGTTAGATGGTCTTTTTTCTATTTTTCTTTTTTGGGTATAGAAACAGTTGTTATGTTTTAGTTTGTATTCCTAGGTGAACTCAATGTGAATCAACCAATGTGAATCAAACGAAACTCAAGTGATGTGAAACTTCTTGGGGGCGTGGGATAACGTTTAGAAGTTGAAGGTGGTGTTTGAGGGAGGTTTGAAGACGAAGAAGAACTAAATAAACCGATTATGAAAGGAAACAAAGCGCATGGACTGCAGCATAGGGAGCGGTTGATTACAGGAGATCAAGTGCGATGTGGACCACGACATAGGCAAGAGACATATACCGCGATTTATGGAGCTGTCGGTTCTAGAAGTATTCTATGGTGTAGGAAGAGGGGTACACATCGCGACCCAGACTGCGGAGACTGTATATTTTGCTGAGATCGAGAATGTTGAGCGAAAATGGAAAGGTTCTCTTTCTGAAAGTTCTTGTACTTAAAAGAAAAGGAATACTTTTTGCGTGGAATAAGAAGACTAGTGCATAAAAGGAAATAGTATTTTGTGAAACAAGAAAGCCTTGTACGTTTAGGAATATGATTTTTTTTTTTTTATCTTAAACTCTTTGTAACTAGTATAAATATAACCTTTTAATTAGGTTATTTAGGTGGAGCAAAAAGAACACCATGTAACATCAGAGAGAGTGTGGTGAGATCCGGAGGAGAACCTAGGGAATATCCGGGGAGCTTTGGGGAATATAAGTGGATCAAGTTAGAGATCCATAGGTGATATTCAGGGGAGAACTAGAGGATATTTAGGGTTCTTGGTGAGGATCTTGTGAGCGTTGTGAGCTGAGAGTCATGATGTAAAGCTCGGTTGTGAGATTAGGGACTTGATAAGGCTCTATGGTTTGGGGTTGAAGTGTGAGAAAAAAAAATCCTAGAATATATGGTTGTAACAATTTATCATATAGTAGAATTTTCTTTGTCGTCATAACAGCCCGTGGTTTTTTTCCCTGATTTAAGGTTTTCCACATATTTCTTATGTTGTGTGATAGTTTATTTTCTCTCATCCTTATTTTTTTTCTATAGAAGTTAATTGCTATGAGTTATGTGCGAATATTAGGCATGTCATTTCCGTATTCATTGATTAAAATTCCTAACAATTGGTATCAGAGCACATGGTTTGGCGATGGCGGTTATAAGTCTTTACGGGGAGATCGCATGAAAGACTTTGTGGTATTTAGATGATGATTCATGGTTGCCTAGTATGGTTTAACAAAGAAGATACGTCTTGAAGGTAGTTTCGAACTTGATAAAGTTCGATGACAGAAAGAATTCGATGGCGGAAAAGTTTGGCTTGTGGTGGTAGGTACAAGTCATGAAGATCCAATCTAAGTTACACAAGGCAATTAAAAAAAAATAATCTTGAATGAAAAAAAAAAAAATGAACGCTTGAAGTATCTGGTGTGGTGTGGGGCTTATCCGGCAAAGTACTCCCGGTTCTATTAGCAAGTCTTTCACTAGGATAAGTGATGTAAGGACAAAAGGTATTTCACAGGGTTGGGTGATGCAAGGACACATTTATCCTTTTGGGAGTTTTCCCCACTGGTCATTGAAGATGATATATTGCTGCTATTGGTCCATAATTGTGCACAAGGCATCGGTTAGAAGGTGATACAAGGTGTATTGTGGACAAGGATGTTGATAGCTGACAAACTCCCTAGAAATATGATGTGGGGAGTTGTACCACAATTTCAGCAAGTTATTTCGACATAGTACCGGAAAAACGAACAAAAAAAAAAATCTTAAGGATTGTTTGTTCCTAAGTAGTTATACCTTGTGGTGGGGTATACTGATTTTTGGTATGGAGAATCGTAGCTATGAACAAAAGTCTTAAGAATTCAAGTCAAATGAGAGAATTGTTAGGTTTTGGCTTCTATTCCTAAGTGAACCCAATGTGAACCAAACGAGACTCAATTAATGTGAAACTCTCTGGAAACATGGGATAACATTTAGAAGTTGAAGGTGGTGTTTGAGGGAGGTTTGAAGACGAAGAAGAACTGAAGAAACGAATTTCGAAAGGAAACAAAGAGCATGAACCGCAGCATAGGGAGCGATCGATTCTATGAGATCAAGCGTGGTGCAAACCGCAACATAGGCAAGAGACACAGACCGCGGTTTACTAAGCGGTCAATTCCAGAAGTATTCCGCGATGTAGGAAGCGGGGTGCACACCGAGACCCAGACCGTAGAGACGACGTATTTTGCTGAGATCGAGAATGTTGTGTGAAAATGGGAGGGTTCTCTTTCTAGAAGTTATTGTGCTTAAAGGAAAAAGAATATTCTTTGAGTGGAATAAGAAGACTTGTGCATAAAAGGAAATAGTCTTTTGTGAAACAAGAAAGTCTTGTACGTTTAGGAGTAGGATTTTCTTTTATCTTAAACTTCTTGTAACTAGTATAAATAGAACCTTGTAATTATGTTATTTAGGTAGAGCAAAAAGAACACTATGTAACATCAGAGAGAGTGTGGTGAGATCAGGGGAAGACCCTAGGAAATATCTGGGGAGGGATCCGTGGAATATCAGTAGATCAAGTTAGAGATCCTTGGGTGGTATTTAGGGGAGACCTAGGGGATATTAAAGGGTTCTTGGTGAGGATCTTGTGAGCACAATGAGCTGAGGGTCATGATGTAAAGCTCGGTTGTGAGCTTGAGAACTTGGTAAAGCTTTATGGTTTGCAGTTGAGGTGTGAGAGAGAATCTTGGGATATATAGTTATAACAATTTATCATATATTGGAACTTTCTCTGTTAACCTGACGACCCGTAGTTTTTTTTCCCCGATTTAGGGTTTCCACGTATATCTTGTGTTGTGTGATTATTTATTTTCTCTCATCCTATTTTTCTGCTATATACTTTAATTGCTATGAGTTATGACCTTATGGGCGAATATTAGGCATAACATTTCCACGTTCATCAGTTCAAATTCTCAACAACAACCAATTAATATACGCAAAGGTAGTACTAGAAAATTTTGTTTGAAGAGATCACCGTGGTAAAATACAATATTTAGGGTACAATATTTAGGGGACAAAGTAAAATTTCACAAAATTTAATATTAATATACAATTTTTTTTAATTAATAATTGTTTTTTTTAATAATATATATTAAAAAAAAAAAAAAAAAAAAAAAAACTTTTTATTTGTTTAGGGGCATGGACCTTGCCATCCCCTTTGCCTTCGCTTCTGAAATATGAATATAAGACACGTTTAGTTTCTAAAAACAGCTATATTTATAAATATATCGTTGATCAGTGATTAATTAATTGATTAATATAATCGGCCACAAGATTATTATAAGTTTTTCAAACAAATCTGGATAAACAGATTTTAAAAAATAAAAGCGGGGTTGATCCAAATTGACTTCAACATGTAATTGCCATGAATTGTATCTCATAAACAACAATTTTGTTGATCCGTTCAAAGTAGAGCCAGTTAAGTCTAATGGTTTGTTTAATGGGTTTTAGATCAGTTGGTGAAAAACATTTTTGAGGAAAGAAAAAGAAAGTCATCCCCTTTCCCTTTGGCTTCCCCTCTGAATGTAAATGTAAAACACGTTTAGTTTATATATGTGTGTGTATATATATATATATATATATATATTTCGTTGATCAGTGATTAATTAATTTATTAATATAATCGGTGACAAGATTATTATAAGTTTTTCAAACAAATTTGGAGAAATAAATTTAAAAAAACAAGTGGGGTTGATCCAAATTGACTTCAACATATAATTGTCATAGATTGTATCTCATAAACAACAATTTTGTTGATACATTCAAAGTAGAGCCAGTTAAGTCTAATGGTTTGTTTAATGGGTTTTAGATCAGTTGGTGAAAAATATTTTTTTAGGAAAGAAAAAGAAAGTATACCTAAGATTTTATAGGATTATTTAGAGTAACATCAACTTTTTTCCACTAATTAATTAATTTGCAATTATAGGTTAGATTGGTTCATTATGATCCAGCTAGAAGAGTTGAGCTGAGTTGAGCTGGCAGTCATGGATTGGTATATTACCTCTGACATGTTTCGGGCGAAACGAAAATTTTATATAAACAAAATTAAAAAGATAATTTTTTTAACAAAAGGTTCGATTAATATGATTATAAGGATATATTTTTCATCATAAAGATTTTTTAAATTCAACAATTGTCTTAAAATGAATTAATTAAAATCTATATCTTGAATATATATTATAGATTCTAGTTAATTAATTAGCTATTTTCAATATATATAGATTTAATAGTTAACGCATCAACAACAATGACAAAAAGTTAACTTTACATTATTTCTTTAAAACAAAATGTTTAAGCAAAAAAATAGGGGTGTATGATTATTATCATCCCCTTTATTAGAGTTAAGAAGTTATAATGTTTAATCAGTATGGTTTATGAACCAAGCTTTGATTCTATTTACACTCTAGTATAATGCTTGATCTCAATATGTTTAAATAGACTTTTAATCTAATTTTGGTGTCAGTAAAAACGAAGAAGTGAAGTTTTGGTCAAAGTTCAATCCAATCTGAGAACTCTTCGGTCAAAGTGTAATCTGATCAATGACCGTAATCGGATTTTTTATTTATTTATGTTTATTGTTTCATTAGGACGAGCCCATTCCGGTCCAAAAAGTGATCGAACCATAATTCTGCCGATTTGAATAATAAACAAGCAGAACATTTTCAGGCCGGCGGATTGAGGTGGTTCAACCTAATTTACACCTCTAATTTTTTTATGTAATTTTTTTAACGCTGCAGAGTTAAGATTCAAAACGAAAAAGAAAAAGAAAATGTACGTAATCCTGTACCAGAATAATCAGATCATACTTACACATATATAAAAGGAACAAAAAAAGAGTAAGATAGATATTGACATCATGTGTTGTATATGGAAGGAAAAAAAAAAAAAAATGTGCGTAATCCTGCACCAAAATGACCGGATCAAACTTACACATATATAAATGAAAAAAGAAAAAAAAAAAAAGGGAAGAGTAAGGGAGATGGTGATGTACTGATAGTCTGATATCATGTTGTAAACAAAAGGGTTGAAGTTGGGGGGTTGTTCACTTGTTTGGCAGTTTGTATAGTCACATGGATTCCCTCTGTACAGTTCCCTGACAACCAAATTGTTTTGCAAAGCCATTTAACTTTGTATTGTAAGAATCTGTGCTTTCTCAGCTTTTTTCACTCTGTTGGCTCCATCGTACCACCGACCATATTATTACAAAATCACGAACACTCCCTCCTCCCATCAATCATCAATGTGTGCAACTCACACTAACAAAAAATATATATATATATATGAAAATTTTCTAGACATTATCTCCTGATATAACTCTATCAGTACGTTGAATATGGACTATTAGATTTACATACTTTGACTCAAAGTATATGCACTTGTCAAAACTTCTCTATAATCTATAACTCATATACAACGTACTGAGAAAAAAAAAAACTGTATATATATATATATACTTTGATTTATACTAACGTACGCGTTTTTGTATAACAAAATATATACGTATCGATTTAGATAATTAAAAGAGAATGAGTTGAGGTTAGTCATATCCGGTGGTAAATCTCTCACACATGCACCATAAGGTTACGAGTTCGAATTTTCCTCCTCTAAAAAAAATCTCGAATTTATATAATAATATAATATGAATATATATATATATATATTAATATATATATATAAAGAAAAGAAATAAAGAGACAATATTATTTATTTTTAGTAATTTGTATTGGTATAAATTTCATTCTATATATTAACTACATTACAAATGGCATGCTAGCCTACATCAGATTCAGGGCTATGGAAATTTTGTTTTTATTTATTTTTTTTTTTTAATGCATATATATATTTCCATTTTTAATATATCTCAATGGTAAATCCCTCACACATACACTATAAAGTTATAGGTTCGAGTCGCGTTCCTCTCCTTTAAACCCCATAATACTACAAAAATACCTCAGCATCGAAATAGGACTATTCTTACTCTAATACTATATTTATATATATATATACATATTTGATTAAAAAAAAAAAAAAAAAAAAAAAAGGAATATCGAATTATTCTAATAATTATGTGTGGCAGCTTCAAAATAATAATAATAATAATTATGTGTGGACAGCGTGATTCTATCTTTCAATAAATTCCATAGTATTTCACGTGCAGTTTTAAGCTGTAGATAATTAATTAAAATTATTATTATTATTATTATTATTATTATTATTATATTTTTGGTTTGATGGAGAAAGAAGAGCCTTTAAAAAGCTCATTTCTCCATCCAAAACCAATCAAACCCGATTAGAAAAGAAAACACTACAAGACATACATGGTGTCTTCTTCAAGTTAAAGTTAGAAACACAGAGAAAGTGAGAGAGAGAGAGAGAGAGAGAGAGAGAGAGAGAGAGAAAATGGCACTAGAAGCAGTGGTTTATCAGCAAGATTTCTTGAACTACAACGGCAAAGAGCTCTACAACTTGTTAGGAGGCAACTGGGGTTTCGATAATCAATTTGGGTTAGAGAAAGTAGAAGAAGAAGATCATCATTTTCTCGAGAACCAAACAGACCAAGATGGTCATCATCACCATCATCTTCTTCATCATAATGGAGATTCAGATGATCACCAGTACTGGAGTACAGGTCATCATCATGACCACCTCTCTTCATCACCAGTACCTAATTCAATGGTGGTGCCTCAAGATTCTGCACATTTCAACAACTACTCTGATCTTCCAACTACTACTGCTACTGCTACTACTGTTGCTCGTCCAAAACGACGTCGTTCCAAGAGCAGGAAGAACAAAGAAGAGATTGAGAACCAGAGGATGACTCACATTGCTGTCGAGCGAAATCGAAGAAAACAGATGAATGATTATCTCTCTGTTCTTCGATCTCTAATGCCTGAATCTTACGTTCAAAGGGTATGTACTTCGAATTTTCATTTTCATTTTATGATACTAGTTTTTCGCAAAATTGAATATTAACTAGTTTAGCTGATAAGATTTTTCGATTGTTATTAGAGGAGTTAATTAGAGATAATTAAAGTTGATATTTTTTTTTTGTTAGGGTGATCAAGCATCAATAATTGGAGGAGCAATTAACTTTGTTAAAGAGCTTGAACATCGTCTGCAATTACTTGGAGCTCATAAAGAGAAAAAGGAAAAATTTGATAATGGGTTGGAATCATCACCACCGTTTGATGAGTTCTTCACATTTCCACAGTACTCAACCACTTCTTCAATATCATCATCAACAGCAACAACGTCGTCGTCGTCGTCATCATCGTCATCAGCAAACGGGTGTGATCGGAACTCAGCAGCAGCAACCATGACTGAGTCAGCTGCAACGAGTAGTAGTACTGCTACTGATCATCATCATCAGAGCCTTCTTCTGCAGACTCAATCCTCCGTAGCTGATATAGAAGTTACCATGGTGGAGAGTCACGCAAACCTCAAAATACGATCGAAAAGGCGGTCGAAACAGCTCCTCAAACTGGTTACTGAGCTGCATAACCTTCGCTTGACAATCTTGCATCTCAATGTCACCACGGTTGATGAAACTGTTCTCTATTCTCTCAGTGTCAAGGTAATTAGTTATGAAACACTTAATTAGCTTAATTAATATCATCAATTAGACCCTTTGACTTGTAAGCTTAAGCTTTTCAGCTCAACGGTATCTCTGTATGTATTTATTCTGCAGTCTTTATCTGTATTTAGATTAATTAATATGGGTTTGTTGGTATTTATAATTTAATACAGGTGGAAGAAGACTGTAACCTGACTTCAGTGGATGATATTGCCACAGCTGTGTATCAGTTGCTAGGTAGGATTCAAGAAGATGTTATGTTGAATTAGACTTATTTTGTGATTTTAATTTACTTTAATTACCCACTGTAATTTGGATCTCTTTTTTAACCTTCCTGAATGATCATATGTGGGTACTTTTTTTTTTTTTTTTCCTAATTAGGCTGTACCTGAAATTGCTTTCTTCAATTGATGTTTTTTTTATTATCTTTTTTATTTTATTTTAATTTTTTGATTATGTTGTGGTTGATAACTTGATATTAGTCACAGATGCTTTAGTCAATTCAACCTATAGTTTCTCTTTTCCCTAATAATTAATGTGTGTAGTTGTGTACTCAAGTGATAATGTTGAGCTATATCTATAAACCTATATATCATGAGTAATCTAACATTGTTTTTAAGCTCTTTCAATGACCATCAATGATTCTGATATTTTCCTTGTATGGTTATCTATTCCTCATCATTGATATGCCATAAAAAACCAATACAAACCTTTCAAGTGCCAAGTAGTGTACACAAGAGTCAGATTATCAGCTTGCACTTCTCTTCTAGGCACAATATTTTTCAAGTGTGAGGAGTTTTCTTCTCGGTGTTGTAGAAGTATTTGGATAAATATATTTGATTATGAGAGTAGATATTTCGATTACGTATATAGTATTTGATCTGTATCCCGTGCGAAGAAATATAATTAAATTTCAAGAGTATATATGTTAACAAAATCTTTAAAAGTAGATTCATCATGAATATCAATGAGGACGAGATGTGATATGATGGTGAAACTGAAAATGTATTTAAATATAGAGAGAAAAAAGTATAGAGTACACTTAAAAATCAAGATTGTGTTGCTCTTAGAAAAGCTGAAAGGAGAGCTTTTTTTTTTTTTTTTTTTTTTTGTGTGTCAAACCATCTATGAGGAGTAAGAAGAAGCGATCAAGTAATAAAGATATATATAATATTGCAGCCATCAACAGCTTTTAGAAGGCTTTTTTCTCAGCTTCTGTCAACAAATAGTTTATTCATTTATATCATGACTGGGCATGCACCATGAATTTAAAATATATAAGATGATGACTTGAAATCAAAATGATTTGAAGTGAAGAAAATTATAATGGCCCCATGATGTCGTACGATGTTCAAGGTCGAATCCCAAGGCAACAAGTTTGATATTGTTGGTGGGGTTTGGATGTTTGTGAGAGAACAGAATTAAAGAGAATATAAAGTTTATGATTATGCATTGTTCATTAATTATAAGAAACAGTTGACTATTACGTGGGATCCTTTGAAAACAGTAAAAGTCCTTGAAAACAATAATGTCTAGTTTGTACTATTTGTAATTTATACAAACTTATATATATATATATATATGATTCCTATTAGAGTAAAAAATATAATAGGTTTATTACATATCATATATCTTTTTGGGTTTTCCGTACTAGAAGATGATTTTGCAATACATAATTAAAGAACCATCTCTGCTTAATTAGAAAGAGTTATTAATTTGTTTGTATATTTAATTAGATTAATATATCCCTTTTTTCAATAACTACAAGACCTTTTAATAGTTAACTAAAAATTAATTATGTTAGACTTTCTTGGGAGGAGAGAATCTTAAATTAGTATTGCATCCATTGCACAATGCACCTTTCACACAGATCACACCATATTATATAAATATGATTTAAAAAATAATTGATGTGATTCTAATTTACCTTTCTATTCATAATATGCCACATGGTATGAGTAATATATATATAATATGCATTGTATCCGTACCACGTGACATATGAGTTGATGGACGTAAGTAAAAAGAATTTACTCTGTCTTTATATGGTTTTCACTATTGAATTAACCTAACCCATAATGATAAAAATAAATAAATAAATAAAGATTAAAAAATAAAAGAGGTTCACTATGATGGTGAAACCTTGAAACTGGGTATTTTCTCTTTGTATTGTCTCTATTGTGTACAAGCAGCCCATTTACATATATATATATATATATTCTTGCATGGTATTGGACCAACATTGTACACAAAAATTTCTTATCATCCAAAGGTGAAAACCATGAAAAGAAATTGGAAATTTAATTTTAATGGCTCTGTAGAAACTAGAAAGCAGCAGAGGTGTATAATTTTTTTTTTGAAAAGACCAGAGATATGTAATTGAGACAATAATTACTGTATATAACTGATCGTGAACAGAAAATGAAACAGTGTAATAATATATGAATATGTCAAATTGCACTAACTTACCCTAATTATATACATAATTACACTAAAATCAATAAAAAATCATAATAACACAAACATATCCTCTGACCCGTTGACTAACCATGGTCAACTGTTGACCACCGTTAGTCGAAACGGTAGAAGAGCAATTACAATTTTTCCCTTAAACAAAAACATTAAATATTTAAAAATAATAAATAATAAAAATAGAAAAATTATTAAAAAATCAGAAAATTTAAAATATTAAAGATTAAATATATATATATATATAAATAGTCCAATCTCACAAAAACTACCGGCCATCATTATCATTTTTTTTATAAAAAAAAATTATTACATCTCTTCCCCACTTCATCATCACCATCAATCTCCAACTCAATCCCACACATCAAAACTTTAACACATCCCCACCACCATCTATCTTCATCATCGTTGTTAGTCTTCCATCATCACTATCCATCTCCAACTAATAACCCAGAACCCTAAAATCAAACTAGAGATCCAACATCAGTGGAGGAGATCCAACACCTTTTCTCTGTCCATTTTGTTTTCAATTTTTCTCCACTAACCACATTTTCAAACACAACTAATTTCACCAAAAATCAAACACACCCATTCTAATAATTCAAAGAGATAGAAGAAAGAGAAGAGAGAGAACCTGAAAGAGTGAGAAAGAGGCTTGAGAGATGGAAAGTTTAGAGATGGAAACAAATGGAAAGAGAGAAAGGAAAAGAGAGAAAAATAAAAGAGAGAGAGAGAGAGAGAGAGAGAGAGAGAGAGAGAGAGAGACGGGATTGAGGAGAGAGAAACAAAATGTTTTTTTTTTATATAATAAAAATAAGGGTAATGTGTTGATATCTAATTGGAGCTTTTATTCAGTTATGTAATGCCATTGACACAAAGACCAAATTGCCCCTCTGTTGTTGCTAACTAACGTGGTCAACCGTTGACCACCGTTAGTCAACGGGTTAGAGGGTATATTTGTGTTATTATAGTTTTCTCTCTGGTTTAGTGTAATAAAACATATAGTTAGGGTGAGTTAGTGCAATTTGCCCATATATATTATATATAACTTCTACATGTGGATCGATGAAACATCAGCAAGCATGCAATTAGGTATTGTTTGAGGATCGTTTGATTCCCATAATTAATTAATTAACTATATTCATTTGCGTAGGGATCACTATATCACTATGTACTTCTCACATGCATGTAAATCTCCTACCCTAATTTTTGTGCTGGGTCACATTTATTTTTGTATGGGGTCACTAATGTTATAATCACTATGTATTGCTATAAAACACTCAGCAATACGAAAATTAAATCTGAGATCAATAATTTTTATATATTTAAATATTACTTTTCACATGCATCGGAGAAGAATGGTCTAAAGTCTAAACTCCGTAGCTGAAAAAAAATTATATTTTTGATGCTAGCTACTAGTAGTAGCTCCATGTTTTAATAATATTTTAGAAGATTCCAACCCTAATAAACTCTATTTCTCTCCTCCTCTCTTTCTGCTGTTCCCTTCTGTTTTACCTTCTTGTTTTCTAGTGGGAAACGTCTGGTTGAAAGGATTCCAATCACGTACCTCTCTCTCTCTCTCATATTATTTGTAACTTTTTATTCTAAAAAGCATGAAAGAACATGAGAGAATAGTGTGAAAAAGCTTCAAATTATAAGTGGCACCACCAAAACATTAATGGGGTATATACATGTTACATCTCAAAAAAAAAAAAAAAAAAAAAAAAAAAAGTGAATGAAAGAAATTGAAAATATATATTGAAATGGGTGGTGAGAGACAACTAGACAAGGATCTTTAAAATCATATATAAATTTATATATAAAGTTTTCTGATGTGGATTTAAATATATCCAATTTCGGTCGTATTCGAACTTGAAATATTATACGGTGGAAATAGGCCTAAATAGCACCAAATCTATAATGATTTTTAGGAATAACACTAGAATAATAACTTGAGTTTAAATGACACAAATGGATAAAAATATCCCCACCTTCTTCTTTTATTACTTTTCTACCATTAGATTTTTTTTTTCTTTTCAAAAAACTCCAATGATGGAGGACCAATGGAGGTCCTTCATCAATATTGGAGGTCTATTGAAGGTCAGTGAAAACAAATTGGTAAATTTTGTATCTTGCCCAATAAGTCTCGGAATTTGAAAAAATATCTAATAAATATCGAAATTACAAAATAAGTTTCAGAAATGCAAAATAAGTCTCGAAAATACCCGAATAAGTCTTGAAAATACAAATAAGACTCGAAAATACCCAAATAAGTCTCAGAAACACGAAAATAAGTCTCAGAAAAAAAAAGTGCGAGACTTATTTTTGTGATTTTGTTTTAAGGGTTTTTTTTTGTTATATTCACATTTTAATGCTATTAAAACTTAAGTTATTAAATTGGTACTAGTCTTAAGAGTAAGGGTGTACTAAAGAGTACTAGAAATTTTTTGAACCCTATTATATATTCGATTGAATGAACGCCATTTACCATTAAGCCACCTTAGACGATGATATATTAAGTAATGTTTTAATTTAGTGAACTCTATGGATAAAGAGATAATTTCATTATACGTGGAATAGGGAGAGTCTTTAAATTATATATTGTTTAAAAATAGAAAAGTTTTGAAAAGATTTGTATAGAAATGGAGACAGTGACTGCCTTGGATCAAACAGAATAAAGCAAAAGAGATAAAGTCACTATAAAAACACAATGACAAATTGACAATACCCTGAAACAGGAATTCAAAAGGAAGCTTTGTGTATATAAAATAAAAATCATACTGAGAAAGAATGTGTTCATCAATCTACCATCTTTTTGTCTCACTAATATGGACTCTGCAAAAATAAATAAATAAAAATTTAATTTCAATTTGGTTCTTTTCAATTACAATTTGGGTTAAATTTTTTGTGATTTTGATTCATCAGATCAATTAAATGATGAGATATCCCGTTATTTCTTCTTATATTGGCTTGAGGAGACTGATTGGCTCCCACAAGTATAGTTATGATTGCAGATTGCAAAATTTGTTTTTTGGAGCTTTTTATAATTCAATAGAACACAAATATATAAACCAAATCTCAGTGAGAGTGAGATTCGATATCCAGATTTTATATTCGAAAATATGACAATTCATTATTGAGGTTGAGAGTTCAAGTCGTTGTCTTTGTACAAAACCCAAATCCACTGTAATAATAGACTTTAAAAAAAAATTGTGATATGGACTGGGGTGTCCTTGGTGAATTTCTAGACTAAAAGAATTTTGGAACTCAAACTTTCAGCCAGGACGTTAGATCCATCTAATTAAAGACTGAATAGCTTCTCATGGAATGAAGGTTGAAACGTGGTGCAAATTATGCTCAAAGAAAGCTGAAACTTCGGTCAATGCTTTATGGTGTTGTCCGAAGTTAGCTATTATCCGGGATGGATGATTGATTGGTGATAACGTTAAAGTTTTTGCTTCGATGTCTTTCCTCGATTTTGTGTTGATATCAGGTATTTTGAGGTTTGAGTTTAACAATCAAACAGTAAAGAGAAGTAAAACTACAAGATGACAACAGAGTAGTAGAAGCTAAGCTTTTGAGAGCATTTTGAGAGATTTTTTTTTTTCTCTGTGATTTTTATTGAATGAATTCTAGATACAGAGCACAGCTTTTATATAGTAGCTGACTAACAATCATTTTGATCATAACAAACTTATCACACAAAAATAGTTTTCTAACAAACTTTTCTTTCCAGTAACAGAATATGCTGACCTGTCAATTGCTTAGTCAGCACATTCTGTTATGTGAAAATGAGTGGGAGATATACTTCATGACTTGAGCTGATGATGGTTGATAATCAGTATTTCACAGAGTTTATGTGTGTTGTGTGGTGGAAGAAACCAAAGGGTGCATGAGAAGTCTGTGCAGCTTGATGATAATATTTTAGATTGGGCTGATTCTTTCATGCATGACTTTCGTGCTGCTCATGAGGTGGTTAGAAGTGGTGTTGTCCAGCAGCGGGTGATCCCTAAATGGAAGGCTCCTCCGATTGGTTCTTACAAGATAAACACGGATGCGGCTTTGAACAGTCGGGACAAAGTTACAGGGATTGGTGTGGTGATTAGAGATAGTTTCGGTCATGTAATGGCGTCCTTTTGTCAATCTATCAAGGGGCTCCTTCTGCCTCAAACGGTTGAGGCTGTTGCTGTTTGGAGAGGCTTGAGGCTGGTGCTTGAGTCAGGTTTATGTCCAGCTTCGATCAAGTCGGATGCTTTATCAATGGTGAATTTGATAAACTCGAAGACCATTCCTAGGGCGGAGATTGGTTTAGTGATTCATGATATCCTTTTTATTGTTAGGAATTCTTGTTTTAGTTTCGTTGTTTTTGTTCCTAGATTAGCGAATTGTGTTGCTCATAACCTTGCCAAGATTGCTCTCGGTTTTGAGGGTGAGTCTGTTTGGCTGGAAGACTGCCCCTTTACGGTGGAGAGTCTTGTTTTGGGTGATTGCCCTCTTCCTCTATAATGGTTCTTGCCGTTTATGATTTTCACAAAAAAATTGAATATCATTGATAACTTGATTAATTTTTGTGTTACTGTATCCCACTTTACATCATAAAAGAGAAAAAAAAGTGTTAGGAGGCTTCTCCCTATGTTTTGGGTGATCTAAAGAACTTTGACCTAATTCATTTCTGTCTCGAAAAGTAAAAGAAGAAGATTTAGGGATGTTCCAAAAAAAAAAAAATTAGGGGTCTTCGGCTATGTTTATTTTTATTTTTATTTTTTTTAGAGTTAATTGAACAAAACATTGAAAATATCAAATAGATGTTTTCGGTGTTTTGCGTGCATACTACCCTCAAATTAAAATGTTTATATTATATATAAATATATAAAATAGTTATATATAAATAAATAATCAATAGCGAATAATGAATAGCGAATAATATTCATTTAAATATCAAATTGATGTTTTCAGTGTTTTGCGTGTATACTACTCTCAAATTAAAAAGTGTATATAAATTATCGATAGCTAATAATATTTATTTAATTATTTTAATAGATAAAAATACCTACTTCAAAAAAAAAAAGATAAAAATATCATTTTATCTAATTTTAACTTAATTTAATTGTTTTTAGTAATAATATATATAACTAACAACAATATTATTTTTTTAAAAAAAAATTCATTAGATACATATTACCATATTCATTTTTTTTTTTCTTCCAAACACTGTTTTCAATTATTACTGCCATAAACATTTTTAAAAATCTTTGGCTTCTGATTATATTAAAGTCAATTTATTATTTTCAAATGTATAAAACAGAAAACATTAATCTACCTTTTGATTGTAATTCCTAATAGGGTTAGCAATTAGGCCATTTAGCTGTAGAGTTAAAGACCCAATAACGTTTGAGGCTTTGGGCCCAGAAATAAACACACCAAGCCCAATGTATCAAATTTAAAATTGAGTGACGATAATGACACCCCTTAAAAATTATATCTACACCTCTTTCGTAATCACACCCACCAAAATTTTTAAAAATTTTCTAATTTATAAATAAACCTCACTTAATATCAAAAATACCTTTTCTTTAATTATATCGTTACTCTTTAACATTCCCTTACGAGAACAAAATAACCAATCCGAAGACGAAATTTGTACTTGTATAAATCGGTTCATCCAACCACCCATATTGAAAACACATCCCAAATTGATACACCTACCTCTAGATTGCAAATGCCATTGTCTCAACTCGTTTTGATTTTGAAGTCTTTTCTTTCTTCCAAGAAATCTTACAAATCTCTCTACTAAAGAAATAATATCGGATCAGCAATTTACCGTAAGAGAACCAGAATTGGGCGAATACGTGAAGAAGGCTCTGTTTGGAGACAAGAGAAGAAGAAGGTGTCGAGACTTTCATCGGTCTTCTGGTAAGACTTGTACCGATAATATTATAGGCTGTTTGTTTAAATTATATCTGTTTTCATGACTGTGTTTCTCCAAGTAATTTGTAGTATGAATTAACCTTAATTTGCAATAATGTTTCTCTAACTACTTTGCTGGATAAGATGCTGTACATGCATGCTTTACAGGTGTTTATATATAGAAGTGAAGAGCAAAGCTCTTTCCTGAACAATCTTCCTAAAGGATTTGGATCCTCTCCGAAACTAAGTTTTGCCTAAGCTTTTAAAGATCCAGAGACGTGGTATCCAACAAAATGAATGGTTCTGATTTCTTTTTATTTTTCTTCTCCTTTTAATTACCCCAAACGGCAGCGTTTCAAGACAACTTCCTTTCCAAAATTCCAAACAATTCTGTCTTTCTACCACCCTTGTGTTTTCCTCGTGAATCAGACCTATTTTGTTTTTTATTTTGAATTATTAATTTATTCTATACAAGGACAATCATGGTGATTCACTGATTCATGCAAAAGAAATTTGAAAATTCAATCGAGATTTTACACCCAATAACATTTGGATCCTACTTCTTGTACTGTTTCTCTTTTAAAAAAAAAAATCAATTTTTTCTCTTTTCTCTGTTTAATGAAGTTTCTTCCTCTAAAAGATGGGAAAATCCTTCAAACTTGATCATAACTCATCACACCTGCTGAGTCAACTCGGCCAAAGACCGACATCAAAACTAGTGGTCGGTTCCATTGTTCATGCTATCCCTGACGGCCTGACCAAGTCAGGCAGTCACTGCTGGCCTTCCCTCACCGACTCCTACAACTCCACCTTGACGCTGGACTCATTCACGGAAATGGCGGCTACCTGAGATATCTTCAGCATCTCTCCACCTTGAAGTTGTGCTTGATGAAGAAAATGCAGAGTTCAGAATTTTAAACTTTAAGTCCGTGAAACGCTGCCGTTTGGGGTAATTAAAAGTTGAAGAAAAATAAAAAGAAATCAGAACCATTTATTTTGTTGAGTGCCACATGTTTCCAAATCTTTAAAAGTTTAGGCAAAGCTTAGTTTAAGAGAGAATCCAAATCCCTTCCTAAAATCACTGTAACAACCTACTTGTGTCACATTTCATTGGCTCACCGTGAAATTACACCATCTGTCTTAGAATTAAATCGCAGTTTAATTTGACTATATCATCATTGTATATCAAAACTTCCCTATACGAACTTTTACAAAATTTCATTTGCAATTTAAACAGGTTTGCGGTGTGAAACAAGCTTAAATACAATCACGACTTTCTTACGAAAGTAAAAGTTTAAGCAAGCAAGCTTAAATTCAATCACGGCTTTCTTAAATACAATCAGTGTTGACTTTCAATTCCTTTTGCCCTTGTCCTTCCATGTTCGGCACTCCACTGTCATAAAAACTTCCTAGAGTGGACTTTCCATAATCTGAGATAATCTCCATCCCATAATCAACGTCATCAGATCTGTCCCCTGCGAAAGCCATGGCTTTCCCTTTTTGTTTGGCCGAAGACCGATGGTCCGTACCGGATTCTAGTACTGGTGAACCTCTCTTCTCTGTCATCCGTGGAGGCAAAACCACGTTTGGTTTCCACCGAGACACTGGCTTTGGTTTAGGTAAACCTTGCCTAGCCCCACCGCCATATTGATCCCCATCACCGCGTGATTGTTTTCCTCTCGGTTCCTCACCTAAGGCAGTACCGGCCCTGCTCCAAGCCCTATACTTAAGTGGTCTCCCCACATCCTCCATAGACTTCCGCAATGAGCACTCACGTAAAGGATGACCTAGGACACCACAATGGAAGCACAGGTCCGGTAGCCGCTCATAGTGGACAAAAATGGTAGCCATCTCATCCGAGTCCTCCACCCCCACCTTGAGAGCTCTTCTAAGCGGCTTCGAAATATCAATGTTCACAAGAACCCGTAGAAACTTGTCGAGGCAATCCCTAGATTAGCCAATGTCAATCTCTCCACCCTTAATTCCTAACATCCTGCCTAGAACCATCCCAACTTCTTGATTCCTATACATGCCACACTTGCCTGCTAAGGATTTGAACATGTTTAGAGCTTTAGTTACCACTATTTTTTCAGGTATTTATACAAATAAGATAGGTTTTAATATATACAACTCTGATTTATTATTATTATTATGAAGTTGTGATTGATTTGTTTAACTTGATTTTCTTTGCAGTGTTATTTAGTCTGACCAAATTGTAAAATTTGTTTTGAAACGTTTATTTTGTATATTTCGAATGTAGCTATAGAAATTTGTAGTCAATTGGTTTTTAATTGTCTTTTTTTCTTTCTAATATATGTTAATAACAATTGTTACTTGTTAATATCTGCTATATTATATTAGTAGTTTAGTAAAAGAATAGTTCTTTTATGTTTTTTTTTTTTTTTTTAATTTCTTTCACAAAATCTTTACATCATAAGTTTTAAACAAAATGATCAAAAATGGTCACAATTCGAGTTGTAAAGGACGAAAGGTTGATATAAAAGACACTTGAAAAAATTAGAGCATTGAAAATAACAATAGAAGAATATGCGTGAAAATATTTTAAAATATAAATTCGATAAAGATTACGTTATATTATATCTTTACAATGTCTGCATGTTAGGTTTTGACTCGTATTCTCAAGTGAACCCAATGTTAACCAAACGAAACTCAATTGATATGAAATTTCTTGGAGACGTGGAGAAACATTTGGAAGTTGGAGATGGTGTTTGAGGGAGGTTTGAAGACTAAGAAGAACCGAAGAAACAAAGAATGAAGAAAACCGATGCGGGCAAATATGTGGGTTAGACAGCAGTTCCCACAACGGTTGATCACATCGAAAGCGATGTGCAATTGCACAACGGTAAGGATAGCGGTCCAATTCCAAAGGTTTACGCTATCCAAAGCGATGTGGGTAGAGAAAACGGTTTCCTGAATTCATGGTGCATGAATCACGGTTTTTTGAGTGGTGAATTCTAGGTGTCTTGTAACGGTGTAGGGTGAACGTGATCCGAACCGTAGTCAATCATAAGCACGCGTGAAACGGGAAATTTTCAACGGAAATGAGGTTATTTCTATTGGGAAGCTCTTGTGCATAAAGGAAATGGAAAAGGAAAGAGTATGTTTTCATGCTGAACAGGAAAGTCTTGAGCGTAAAAGAATAGGACTTTGAGTGGATAAAAAAGACTTGTGCGTGTAGGAGAAGATTTCTTTGTTGGTTTCTAACATCCCTAGTACTCTAGTATAAATACATGCAATATTTATTTATTGAGAGAGTGGAGTCAAAATAAAACACCTGTAACATTGGAGAGTGGGTTTGATCCAGGGAGAGAGCCATGGAAATATCTGGGGACAGATCCAAGTGAATATCAGTGGATCAAGTATGAGATTCATGAGTGATATTCATAGGGGACCTATGGGATATTCGGGGAGAACTCGAGGGGATCCGATGAACGTTGTGAGCTGAGGGCCATGATATAAAGCTCGATTGTGAGCTTAGGGGCTTGGTAATGCTCGGTAGTTTGGGATTTGGGTTAGAGAGAGAATTCTGGAGTATATGATTATAACAATTTATAATATAGTGAAATTTTCTATGTCGTTTTAACGGCCTGTGGTTTTTTCCCTGATTTAGGGTTTCCATGTATATCTTGTGTTGTGTGATTGATTTATATTTTCTCTCACTTTATTTTTCTGCTATATATATTTATTTTGTTATGTATATGAATATTAGGCATGTCACGTCTACGTTCATCGGTTCAAATTCCTAACATTGAACATCATGCGAGCTGCAAACTAGTTTAATATATTCTAAAAATATATATTGAATGCATATTTACGCAAAATAATAATAATAAGAAGAAGAAGAAAGAAAGAAGAAAGTAGAGAACTTCTTTAAAAATAGTTAATCTTAAAAATTAAAAAAAAAATTCCATGAAAAGATAAAAGGGTATTTTGGAACAAAATGAATTTCCTTTAAAATTTTTAAATTTTTAATGATTTTTTTTTTAAAAAATAGTGTGTTTAGAAGTAAAGTGTGAAAAAAATGATTTGTAATATATATATATATATATATATATATATTTATACAATAATGTCAATAAGCCTGTAAAATAGCATTTGAAATAGTAAGAAGAAGTCGTCATTCAATGTAGTTTAATGATAAGATTATTTATTCAGTTTGTCAATATCTCAAATTCGAGTAAATATAAAGGGTGATCGGTGGCAGTGATGGCAATTGTACCTGCTGGTATTGCATGTATTACTTTTTTTTTTTTGACAATTCCACACATTTATTTTTTTCTATATATATATATATATATTTACGATTCCATACATGCACTGATTTTAGCACATACGTTCTTTAATATATGTATATATATATATCAACGTATGCATCAAACATGTTGTAAAAGAATTGAATAATAAATAAGAAAATAAAATGAGAGAGGAGAGAAGAGAGACACACACAAGATAGAGAGAGCTTTTCTCTTTTTATTATATCAGTTGATCAACCAACATTACAAATGAAAAGGAGAACATATATATATATATATATATATATATTTACTAGTTTTGAAGCACATGCAAGACATGTGCTTAAATCAATATTTGAGTTTCATATTTACAAATATATATCCTTAAGAAATAATAAATGTTAATATAACACATATAATTTTAGTTAATATAAATGTTATTACATTAATCTAACACTTTGAGAAAGTCTTAAACTCATGTGGATGATTTAATTATTTTTCTATTTGACCAGAAACCACCGCTTGGATTTTTTGCAAAACCTTTTTTCTTTTTACTGTATTTCACTTTATACACATCCATTATATAATCCACAAAGTCATAAATTTTAACACAAATTACATTTACACTCCTGTATAATTCCCTTTTATTTTTCAACACATAAATACATAGACAATTATATTTTCATTTTAGTCTCATTTTACAATTTAAAATAATAAAAAATCTTTACTATATAGTCCATGCTGTGTTACTATTACTAAGACCTATCTATTAAGTAATTATATAAACTTGAAGGGTTGTATTTGTTAATCGTTGTTCAATAATCTAAGGGATGCTATAATTGAAATCTTACTAAACTCTGTACATTAAGTAATTATATAAACTTTAAAGGTTGTAATTGTAATTTTACATGTAAAGAAATTAAAAGAACAAAAAGGAATGCTATAATTGAACCAACATATCACACTTTTATATATAATATAGATATAGATACTGATTTGGGTCCAGTTCATATTATTACCTCTAGCCTTTTAGCAAATAACCATTTAAAATCATAATAATTACATAAGGGATGCTATAATTAAAATCTTAATAAAAGTTATCTATTAAATAATTATATAAAGTTTAAGGGTTGTATATTTAATTTTACTTTTAAAGAAATTTTTTTTTAAAAAAAAGTCAAAGAAATTAAAAGAATGCTATGATTCCAAGTGGCTATCCACACAGTTATATATAGATATATAAATATATATATTTTAAATTAAGACAAATTATGAAAATTATTATACAATCCATATTGTGTTACTATTATTAAAACATGTCTATTAAGTAATTCTACAAACTCGAAGACTTGTATTTGTCATTTAACTTTTTTTTTAAAAAATAATAAGGGATGCTATAACTAAAATCTTATTAAAAACTATCTATTAAGTAATTATATAAAGTTTAAGGGTTGTATTTATAATTTTATAAGATAAAAAAAATAAAAATAAAATTAAAAAAAAGGTCAAAAGACATTAAAAGAAAAGAAAAAAGGATGCTATAGTTATGTGGCAAACTCCCTCTTTTATATATAGTACTAGTTTTTGGAGCACATGCAAGACATGTACTTAAATCAATATTTGAGTTTCATATCTGCAAATATATATATCCTTGAGAAATAATAAATGTTAATAAAACACATACAATTTTAGTTCATGTAAATGTTATTGCATTGATTTAGCACCTTGAGGAAGTCTTAAACTCATGTGGATGATTTAATTATTTTTCTATTTGACCAGAAACCACCGCTTGGATTTTTTTCAAAATTTTTTTTTTACTGCATTTTACTTTACACACATCCATTGTATAATCTACAAAGTCATAAAGTTTTACACAAATTATATTTTCACCCCTGTATAATTCTCTTTTCTTTTTCAACATATTAAATACATAAAAAATTATATTTTCATCCCCAATCCCATTTTACAATTTAAAATAATAATCAATCCTTACTATATAGTCCATGTTGTGTTATTATTACTAAGATCTGTCTATTAAGTAATTATACAAACTTGAAGGGTTGTATTTATCAATCGTCGTTCAATAATCTAAGGGGTACTATAATTGAAATCTTACTAAATTCTGTCTATTAAGTAATTATATAAACTTTAAAGGTTGTAATTGTAATTTTACATGCAAAGAAATTAACAGAACAAAAAGGGATGCTATAATTGAACTAACATATCACACTTTTATATATAGTATAAATATAGATATTGATTTGGGTCCAGTCCATATCATTACCTCTAGCCTCTTAGCAAATAACCATCTAAAGTCATAATAATTGAACCGACATATCACATTTTTATATATAGTATAGATATTGATTTGGGTCCAGTCCATATCATTACCTTTAGCCTCTTAACAAACAACTATCTAAAGTCATAATAATTTGGGTAAACTAATTTAACAATGATTTAACATGTTTAGAATTTTAAATTAAGACAAATTTAGGAAATTACTATACAATCCATGTTGTGTTATTATTACTAAAACATGTCTATTAAGTAATTCTACAAACTCAAAGGCTTGTATTTATCATTTGACTTTCCAAAAAAAATAAGGGATACTATAACTAAAATCTTATTATAAGCTATCTATTAAGTAATTATATAAATTTTAAGGGTTGTATTTATAATTTTACTTTCCAAGAAATTTAAAATAAAAAAATAAAAAAAAAGTCAAAGAAATTAAAAGGATGTTATAATTCCAAGTGGCCATCCACACTTTTATATATGGTATATAAATATAGATATTTTAAATTAAGACAAATTGTGGAAATTATTAAACAATCCATGTTGTGTTACTATTACTAAGACATGTCTATTAAGTAATTCTATAAATTTGAAGACTTGTATTTATCATTTGACTTTTTTAAAAAAAATAAAAATAAATACTATAACTAAAATCTTACTAAAAACTATCTATTAAATAATTATATAAAGTTTAAGGGTTGTATTTATAATTTTATAAAAGGATGCTATAATTCAAGACACCAACTCACACTTTTATATATACTACTGGACATGATAAAGGCGGCATACACTTTTATATATACTACTAGACATGATATAGGCGGCATAGCTTATATCACACCCACTTGCCACTTGCTTATTACCATCATCAATGACATTACTTAAACATTAACAAAACTCAATTAAGTGAGGCGGTGGGAAGCCATCTAAATATCTGATGCCTACCAAGTCAATAATAGAGGTTTGGTGGGGAAGCTATAAAATTACAACACTCTTCCTTGGATTTTCCACCATTTATATTTTTAATTTTCTAAGAAAAACACGGTGGGACGAAAATCTCAGTAAAATATATACAAAGATCTTCTAGATCTTGTGGTATTAGACGTCTTCAAAACTATTTCGTTAAAAACCTTGTCAGGAAAACCCAATGGGATAAAACCTGATCGAAGGAAAAAAGAGTATAATATACATATGTCCAGAATTTATTGTTTTCTTCAAAACATTTCTCACATTTATACTTTGCTAGGAAAAACCTTAAGGGATAAAAACCTAAGTAAAGATATACATTGATCTTTTGTATCAATATAATATTTATGATGATCTTTTGGATCAAGGTAACATATATATGATGATTAACAAGATCAAAGTAATATTTACAATGATCTTCTTGATCATTGATCAAGACAATATATATACGATAATCTACTAGATCAATGTAATATTTAAGATGATCTTTGTGGATCAAATGATTTTTGGGTGTTCTTAAATTGCCTCATTAAAATCTTTATCAGGAAAACCCAATGGGATAAAAGCCTGATTAAATGGAAAAATAATACAACGCATATATGCCCCAAACAAATGTACTTCATTTGATATGCTCCCCTTGATGGGACACTCCCCCTGATAAAAGTTCTTTTAAAGCAATCTTCTAGATTGCTAAATTGTGGTATATAGATGTTTATTTCATGAAATGAAATAACATCATAAATGATCAGAGGGAGTATAAACAAAGACTTGCTTTATGGAGTAATACCCATATAGAATCTTTTTAGAATCTTTTCAACACATTCTGATTGATAGACAAACATTCCATTTGATCTATGCTCAACCTTCAGGTCGAGACAATATTTCCTTTCCCATGTCTTTCATTTTTAAACTCATTTACCAAAAATTCAAGAGTTTTCAAAAGCTCTCCGGGAGCTTCAATTTAATTCATATCATCAACTTATGTTGTGAATATAGTAAATCTGGATTCTGATTTTTTCACGAAAACACTTGGGTATATAATATAATTATTATACCCTTATTTTATTAGATATTCACTGAGACGGTTATATCACATTCGTTCAGATTATTTTTAATCAATATAAGGATTTTTGTATGTTCATCAAATACAGATTACGAGATCTCGATTTACATGCTTCTAGCATTTTAAATCTTTCTGGGATTATAAATATCTGCATTGAGTGAATCATATAAATAAATGATTACTACGTCTAGAGGACCTATTTCAAGCCTTGTAAACACAACCAAATTTATCAAAAATTTGAAACGTAATTGTATTCGTCACTATTGAATACCAAGTTTTTGTAAGAAACCTTGTATTACTATCTCGTTTTTCTCATTACGTTTTCCGAATAAAAACCCATTAGTATCCAACTAATTTGACATCTCTAGATGTCTGGAGTACTATTGGTCTAAATACTTTGTGTTTGGCATAAAAAGTCAAGTCTTCTTGAATTGCTTCTTTTCAATTAGGCCAATCATGCCTTTTGTATACAATCATTAATATTATGAATATCATAATTATCATTTATAATTTCAGCAACGCTTATAAAAATACATCATCAATGATTGTTTCTTTATGATTCCACATTTCTCTTATATAATTTATAGAAATTTTATCAATTTCAATCTACTTGAATCTCTATTGAGATTTCTTCCATTTCAATGGATTTAGTCACTATATGGACTTTATAGAAATTTTCTTGATTTCAATATAATTGTATTTCTGTTAATATTTCTTTCATTTCATTGAATTTAGTCACTATGTGGACTTTATAGAAATTTTCTTAATTTTAATATAGTTGTATCTCTGTTGAAATTACTTTCCATTTCCATTTCCATTTTAATGGATTTAGTTATTTCATAGACCCGTATAAAAATTTTCTCAATTTCAATATACTTGTATCTCTATTGAGATTTCTTCAATTTCAATGGATTTAGTCATTTCATAGATTCGTGTTTCTTTAGATATATCAGACTCTTATAGAGTTGATTTGGAGAAAGTAGATTTATTTATGACTCGAGTTTTGTTTACTTTTGGATCCTAATAATAATACCTTTCAAAAAGGTCTATAAGTTTATGATGTGCATCAGATGATTTATTTATTGTCATTTACTCTGATCATTCTTTAAGAACAATCACCCGGGCGGGGTTTGTGAGATGTGCATCAGATGATTTATTTATTGTCATTTACTCTGATCATTCTTTAAGAACAATCACCCGGGCGGGGTTTGTGAGATGTCAACTTATAAAATCGTGTTACCTTTAATATATCAGGTAACAAATTAATAATCATCTGATGATCAATTATCTTTCGTATTTGAGTTATACAAAAATTGAAATGAGACACATTTATATATAGAGAACCGAACTAATATCTCTATTTTGTATAAGAGTAACTTTTCATTTACTCTTTCTAGAGAAATTTTCCATTTGAAAATTAATCAATATGATAATATATAGACTGTGTGTAAAAATATAAACTCTCATAAGTTTAAATGATCTAATAGAAGATTAATCAAAATCAATATTAATCTCATAATGATATAGAATTCTTATCTTAGATCATATCAAAGATGCTATAGGGAGATATATTACACAATCAAATATCTTAAAAATGTGAGCAATTCAATGACCAATTACAAGCTGTAATGGTAAATACCAATGATAGGCAATGAGTCATAGATGAATGCATCAACATGTAATATATAATGTCTCATATAGAAATCGGTGATTGTATTGAAATAATAAATTCTCGTAATTATATGGAGACGTTTAATAAGCGATTTCACTGATCCATTTTGATTATGAGTACATGCGAAAAGTTGAATGTTGAACGTCGATCTCAACTGGAGAAGTTTGATAATACACTAACATGTGACCATCACGTAGATGCATCAATCAGTACCATAAACTAGTGGAAGGGTTCATTTGGTAGATGAATATATTCACATATATTCCCTTGAATGATGGGGATTCAAAACCAACTTTAGAATATGATGGTTTATTTGGTGGATGAATATATCCACATAAAACCCATTTTTGATCAATGATATAATCCAGATGATAAATCACACAACTTTCTATAATGAGTTTCTGGCCTGAATCATACACATATATTCGATATTCTTTATTATTCATAATTTTAATATGACATTAATAAAGTTATATGCCTTTCATCTAAGCAGGTTTCTTTATGTTCTACTTGAATGATATAAAATATCATTGATACACAATTTAATACCATATGGTAATAAGATTATGGCTCTTCTAAATCCCTTAATCAGATCCATTGGATCTAATCCGGTATTAACATTATATGCTTTTGAACTAAACATATTTCTTTATGGTCTGCTTGTCAAGTATCATTAATACATAATTTAGTATTGTTTGATAATAATATCGTGGCTCTTCCAGAGCTCTCTATTAGATCCGTTGGACCTGATATAGTATTAACTTTTTCTCTCAGCAAAGTCAAATCCATAAAATTTAATACTTGTTTGATAACAATGTTGTGGCTCTTCTTGAGCTTTCTATCAGATCTGTTGGATCTGATACAGTATTAACATTTACTCTCAGCAAAGTCAAATCCATAAAATATTTCTGACTCCGCAGAATTATATGAGTTGTTGCACTCTAGGCCAGACATATATTTTTCCTAATAGGAATTTTATGGACATTATTTGTAATGTCATTTTATATTTCATCTGAAATGATAATAATTCCGTAGAATTGTATGAGTCGTTGCACTATCATCATTGCATAGATATATTTAATTATCTCATCCATATAGCAATCACGGTCTGTATCCATGCTTTCAATTTTACAACAAATATATATATACATAACACCATTAATACAAATATGGAATATCAATAAGTGAAACAAGAGAGAGAATAGTACAAATGTGGATGCTCAGTTCGAGGTGCATATCTCTCTACGGAAAGTTCCAATTTCTACACACACACCTCATTTTTCTTCTCTTTTCTAGTAAAATATTTCTGATTGGACTATTTTATACCTATTTTAGGTCCCCTAATTTCGATCGTTTGTCTCGTTTTCGAGTGTATTTTTGTATATAATGTTTTGTTTGAGCCATGTGTAGGTACATATTCCCTACAATAAGGTTTTGAGCTTAAAGATTAGTTTGGGAGGCAAAATGAGCCAAAAAGAGCTGAAATTACATATGCTCGTGCAAAACATTCAACTTTGGAAGGTCATATCTTCCTCCTCAGATCGAACCATAATGATATCTTTATATATTTAGAAATCCCCGGAAGTCTAGTTTCCAGAACATTTTATGGATTGCAATTCTGAGCTTTCTGTAAAAAGTTATGCCCATTTTTGTAATGGTGCACGATGTTGAAATACTGAAATGCTGTAAGGTCAAATCGGCTACTTGCCAATTGAAACCGCCGATTACCTCCAGAAGGTCATTTTTTGGACGAATTTCAGGGACAGTTTCGTCCTTTCACCCCCAATTTGTGCCCTAACCCCCAAACACTATAAAAACACCATTTTGCCTCTTCTCTCCACAGACTTCTTCTTCCCCAAATTTCTTCTTCTTCTTCATTTTCTTCATTTCAAAAGATAGAGACAAGCTTTCAAGGGCATCCATGGAGGTTTTTCCTCCATTGATGCCTTCCATTTCATCTTTTACCATTCATCCACCATATTTAGGAGTAGATTGCATAGAGATAGGAGTGGACTTTGGCCAAATTCGAGCTAGATAAAGGAATGAGCTTTTGGATGAGGTTTTCTTCAAGGGTTGTATCTATTTCTCACTCTCTATATATTTCTTGTTTTCTTGAATATGTAATCACCACTTGGGAATATTTGTAAACCTAATTTGTGCTCAATATACATGTTGGTTGTTTTTATATCTAATTTGTGTTTTGATTCACTCTTGTTATTTATTGATATATCTCTTATCTTGAAATTCTTGTGTATGGAGATTGGAAATTAATATGTATTCATGGATGAGATTAGGAGTAGATTAATGTAAATTAGGAGTAGTTGTAATCAAATATCCTATTTTGTGTTTGTATGTTTATGGAATGTCAAAATTAACTTGTATCGATGAGTTTGAGTGACTTAGAGTTAGGATTGTACCTTTGGAGGGACTCTCCGGGCATAGTCTTGGCTAATTAGCTAGGAAGAGTGGATGAACCTATTAATTACCATATTAGATGAGGTTTGGTTCTATGTTTTTTTTTTTAACAATTGGACTTTAACTATTTCTCACGCTAGGGACTCTAGGTGAGTCATGGTTGGAGTTACAATTATTGGTCTTAGACTATTTCTCACGCTAGGGACTCTAGGTGAGTTATGATTAGAGATACAATTACTCTTTCTACATTCATTGTACCTAACGTTGCCATTTTACATTACCGTGTTAATATTAGGACTCAATTTAGCATCGGTTTGTAGAATGTGTTTACAAATGTTGGTTGCGGTTTCGTGTTTGAGAGGCTCTCAACACACTCTTCAACCGTTAGCTCTATGAATAGGTATAAATCGGATTGAAGCAAAAACGAACCATGAACTAAAATTGGATGTGCTTAGTGCTTAGTGCTTAATGCCTAACAACCAACTATTTGTGCACTTATGTATGGTGAACTTGTTGAACCTTGTGTGACCATTTTCATGTATCTCTCCTATCCACCATTTTATTTATCACTTTAAACACCATTCTCACCCTTCCATATTCTCTTTGTTTTTATTTATTTTCATTTCCATTCCCTCTCTCTCTCTCTCTCTCTCTCTCTCTCTCTCTCTCGCACACACACACACCGCATTGTACATACATTTCACACGCATCATTCTCATCTTTCTGCATTCTATTTACATGTTTACAATAATCACTAGAACTTGAAATGGTTGACGAATCACACCTCCCGGCGGAATGATACCCTCGCTTGCCGCTTTACTGGTTTTTTGCTAGTTTAGAGCACATTGCGTAGGAAACCTCTTTTACATAGAAACAATTTTTTGATCCTCGCGATTTCTTAACGACGGAAAAAGCGGAGTATCAATTTCCAATTTCATTATACATGATATTAGGATCTTAAATCATTTTTGTGATATTCACAACGTCCTATTGAATGTATAGATCCTTCTTTGAATATTGCTCTTTATGAGCATCAAACATGAATTAAATTGATAAAATATTATTTCCAGTTTTATTATACCTTAGGATCTTAAATCTTTTATGATACTCATAACATCTTGTTGGATATGTAGATCATTATTTGAATATTGCTCTTCATGAGCATAAAACATGAATGAAATAGATAAAATATTATTTTCATTATACGTTAGGATCTTAAATCATTTTTATACTCACCATGTCCTGTTGGGTGGATAGATCCTTTCTCTCACATGAATAATATGTAAACATATTACTTCACATATATGAGATAAAATAAAATCATGGATCATATTAATTTTTTGAACTCCCAGTTCGACCATGAACTAAAAGTTCATATATAAAATTCAAAAAACTTCAGATTTTGAATGAATTTGAAACCCCAGGTTCCAAACAATAAATTATGGAATTCTTGTATATAATACTGGATCTAGAACTCTAGGTTCTCATCGTTTTTCAAAATCGTGCCGACTTAAATATTATAATTCCAGAAATTTTAAGTTATGGTTACTCGGTCTAGCCAATCTCATGTATTGCATAAAAATAAATACTAAATATTTAAACAGTTTATCTGGAGACATAACATAAGCCAGTCCTGAGACACAGCATAAGCTAGTCCCGAGACACAGCATAAGCTAGTCCCGAGACACAACATAAGCCAGTCTCATATATTGCATAAAAATAAATACTGAATATTTAAACAGATTATCTAGAGACACAGCATAAGCCAGTCCTGAGACATAGCATAAGTCAGTCCCGAGACACAGTATAAGTCAATCTCATATATTGCATAAAAATAAATATTGGATATTTAAACAGTTTATATGGAGACACAGCATGAGCTATTCCCGAGAAACAGAATGAGCCATTCCCAAGAAACAAAATGAGCCAGTCTCATATATTGTATAAAAATAAATATTGAATATTTAAAAAATTTCAGGAAGCTGAGCTCACATGTTATGTGCATAAAAATGGATGCAAATATTTAAATAATATAAATAAATCCAGAACTATATATAGAGGTTCTGTTGACGGCATAAATCATCTTATATACGAAACTATAAATAGATTAAGAATATTGAGATATAAGTAAATCACCCATTAGGAGATCCTTTTTACTTACACGCACAAATATCGAATCATAAGTAAATCACTCACTTAGAGATACTTGTTACTTATATACGTTCGTGCTGTTAACGTGTTGTAAAAGAATTGAATAATAAATAAGGAAATAAAATGAGAGATGAGAGAAGAGAGAGACACACTACATAGCGAGAGCTTTTCTCTTTTTATTATATCAGTTAACCAGCCAACATTACAAATGAAAAGGAGAACATATAAATATATATATATGGTCCCGTTCCTATCAGGTCATCCTTATATAACTTTATCAGGATATTAAATGTGAGACACTCATTTATAAAAGTGATTTGACAAGTTCATACATACCAAGTCAAAATATGTAAAACAAGTAGCTCATATTCAATGTCCTTATATAATTTTATCATGGCATACTCATAGAAAAATTTTCATATATACACACAGAGAGAGAGAGAGAGGCAGCATATCTTACATCACACCCACTTGCCACTTATCTATTACCATCATCAATGACATCACTTACTTAAATATTATGAAAGCTCAATTAAGTGAGACAGTGGGAAGCCACTAAATATCTGATGCCTACCAAGTCAACAATAAAGGTACGGTGGGAAGCCATAAAATTACAACAAAACATTTAATATAGAACAAGAGTGTTCCGATTTACGTGGATTAATCAACAGTCAAAACTCAAAAGCTGTGGGATGCGGCTGACGAGAAAAACTTGGGTGCATCCAATGCACCACACTGAATCTGGTGGTGGTGCATCGGATGCAACGGAAGACCTGTGTCATTTATTTTTTTCCTTCCTCCACCTCACTCTCTCTGTTCATCTTCCACCTCACTTTCTCTCTTCATCTTCTCCATCAATCAGAATATCAGACATCACTTTCATTTTTAAATGCTCCGCCGTTTGCCGCTGCCGCCTGCCATCACATTCAAGTGTGGTGCATTAGATGCACATAAGTTTTTTTCTCATGGCTGACTCTGTAACTACCTGCAACCTCGGCCACGTACTTTCAAACCAACGGGGATAAAAGTCATATATATATATATATATATACACTCACATGTCATACATTTAACATAGAACAAGAGTGTTCCAATTTACGTGGTTTGTGGGCCAAGAGTGGTCCAATATAGAACAAGAGTGTTCCAAGAGTATACGTCAAAACTCAACCTGCAAAAGCTGTGGGCTGTGGCTGACTCTGTATCTACCCACAACCTCGGCCACGTACTTTCAAACCAACGGGGATACAAGTCATATATATATATATATATACTCACATGTCAACTCATATATGATATATATTTATATATATATGCTCATCTACTTTGGCTCTATAAATACCCACCTCACCTTCTTGCCATTAGTTCATTTTACACCCCAGAGAAGAAGAATTAGTGGTTTTATAAAATGGAAAACAGAGGAGCAGGAGCAGAACCCCAGCATGAACATGTTGAGAAGAAGAATGTTATTCCTCTTCTCACACCATAAAAGATGGGTCCTTTCCATCTTTCTCATCGGTGAGGTTTTTTTTTGTTTTTGTTTTTTTTTTAGCTTAATTTGGATTAGAGAGTTCAGTACTTGGGTCTAATTAATTTTTGGAATAATGTGTTTATATATGTTACAGAATTGTGTTGGCACCATTGACTAGGCAGAGATCATACAACAATGTTCCACAGTCGCATGCCAACTTATATTACTCCCAAAGAACCACCAAAGGTGGCTTACTCATTGCTGAAGCCACCGGAGTTTCTGACACTGCTCAAGGGTAATTTTTTTAACCATTGTGTACTAGCAATTAAATTATTAATAATTAAATGAAAAACATATATACATTTCAATTTTGAATGTAAATAAATATAGAGGAAATAGGGGTAATAGCACTTTAAAAATTTTGACTTGTACACCTATCACATTTTAATAACTCTTGCTTTAATAGCACCAAAAATGGAATTTGGACAAAAATATCCCCCTAGCTTTCTTTTCTTTTCTCTTATGTGTCCTTTACCTTCTTTCTTCTTCTTTTTTCTAAAACCTCCATTGATGAAGCTTCAATGGAGATGTCATCGCCGACCAGCGAGTTGATCGACAAAACCACCAGCAAAATGTCTGTCGTGCGCCACCCATTGTAACGGAAGTATCCATTTTCAATTTCGAGCTGTATGGAGAGAGAAACGAAGCCAAACCCGAATCGTCTCCGAACCTGAATGGTCAGATCCGCGATGATCCATTGCGAATCCAACGAAACCGATAGCGCCAACGAACTCGACGTCGTCCAATCTTCCAGGTCTAACTATCTTCGGAGTCAACCAGCGTCGCCGTTGGCTCGTTACTGTCATTATTGATGGAGGTCGAACAGAATAAGTTTCGAACAAACTTGAATTAAGTCTCGAAACGCATCAATAAGTCTCGAAAACTCATGAATAAGTCTCAAATTTTCAAAATAAGTCTTGAATTTGGCCTAATAAGTTCGAAACTGCAAATAAGTCTCGAATTTTCGAGAAAAAAAAATATAAAGGAAAAGAGTAAGTGAGGGTATTTTGGTCTCACCACTTATTATGGTGCTATTAAAACAAGGCTTATTAATGCGGTGCTATTTGCACAAACCCTCCCCCAAAAAGCGCTATTTAATTTCTAAAGCCATAAATATATATATTTTCTCGGTCGAAAATCTTATAAACTCTTTTGTTCTATGTAAAAGGTATCCACAAACGTCTGGTATATGGACCAAAGAACAAGTTCAAGGTGATGTTGCTAAGTAAGCCTACGATAGTCACTCAAATGCACATAAAAGAGAGACTAGAGAAAAGAATTGGAAGAGCTTGTGGGAAATAAAGCAATTTTTATTACTAAAAGGAAAACTTTACAATGCTTGAATGGTTGAAGGCTTGGATGCCTTACAAATGAGAGGAGTTGGCTATTTATAGAGTGTCACCTCCTCAGTGAATGGTTAGGATCACTTTGATCCAATGGTGGATGATTTGCCTCTAGAAATATTTAAAATGTTCTAGAATTCTCTACAAGTGTTTACAACACCTAGAATTTTCTATACATGTATCTACATGTGTCTAGATTCTTTCTACAAGTATTTATAAGAATGATTTAGAATGCTTTAGGGATTAGAGACTTTAAAAAGCTGATGGGGCTAGAAATGCCTGGAGATTTCTAGAATCTTCCAAGGAGTTGGGCTTGCTTGTGGCCTTGTTAGGCTCCTTGGCTGTAATTCAGGCTTTGGATTTAGCAGGCCATGACATTTAGCTACCACTATTTTTCAGGTTTTTATACAAATAAGATAGATTTTAATATATACAACTCTGATTTTATTATTATTATTATTATTATTATTATTATTATTATTATTAAGTTGTGATTAATTTGATTAACTAGATTTTCTTTGTAGTCTTATTTAGTCTGAGCAAATTGTAAATTTTGTTTTTAAAAGCTTTATTTTGTATATTTTGAATGTAGCCATAGAAATTTGTAGTCAATTGGTTTTTTATTGTCTTTTTTTCTTTCTAATATATATTAATTCCAATTGTTAGACTATGTCTGTTATATTATAGTAGTAGTTTAGTAAAAGAATAGTTCTTTTATGTTTTTTTTTATTCCTCTTGCACAAAATCATACTGTTTATATTATAAATTGTAAACAAAATGAAATGAAAAAAAAAAAAAAAAAAACCTATCGCAATTCAAGTTGAAAAGTACAAAAGGTTGATATAAAGGTTGAAAAGGGCCATTCGAGTTGGCAATTGTACTTGGTGGTATTTCATTCCACACGTGTACTAAGATTGGCTTATACGTTCTTTAAAAAAAAAAATTAATAAATAAATAAATAAAAACATCAGTTGTGGTCTGTGGCTGACCCTGTATCTACCTTCAAACCAATGGGGATACAAGTCATATATGATATATATGGAATCAAAATCAGTTTCAAATTTTGGTGTCTCAATTTGTGTTCAACCAACCAAATTAGGACATATGTGCACATTTATGGAAACAGTTGAAAAAAAATAATTAAATGTGTACACATATCCCAATTTGGTTGGTTTGACACAAATTTGAATACCAAAATTTGACAGCTGATTTGAGTCCGATATATATACTCATCTACTTTTGCTCTATAAATACCCACCTCACCTTCTTGCCATTAGTTCATTTTATACCCCAGAGAAGGAGAATCAGTGGTTTTATAAAATGGAAAACAGAGCAGAACCCCAGCATGAACATGTTGAGAAGAAAAATGTTATTCCTCTTCTCACTCCATACAAGATGGGTCCTTTCCATCTTTCTCATCGGTGCGTTTTTTTTTTTTTTTTTGGGCTTAATTTGGATCAGAGAGTTCAGTACAGAATTGTGTTGGCACCATTGAATAGGCAGAGATCTTACAACAATGTTCCACAGTCGCATGCCATCTTATATTACTCCCAAAGAAGCACCAAAGGTGGCTTACTCATTTCTGAAGCCACTGGAGTTTCTGACACTGCTCAAGGGTAATTTTAACCATTGTGTACTGGCAATTAAATGAAAAACATATATACATTTGAATTTTGAGTGTAAATAAATATTATATATACTTTCTCGGTCGAAAATCTTATAAGCTCTTTTGTTCTATGTAAAAAGGTATCCACAAACGCCTGGTTTATGGACCAAAGATCAAGTTGATGCATGGAAACCTATTGTGGATGCTGTTCATGCCAAAGGTGGCATCTTCTTTTGTCAGCTTTGGCATGTGAGGAGGGTTTCAAATCAAGATTTTCAGCCAAATGGACAAGCACCGATCTCATCTTCAGACAAACCATTGGCGCCTCAAGTTCGAACTAAGGGTGTTATTTTTGGCCAATTCACGCCGCCAAGACGGCCAAGGACTGATGAAATTCCTCAGATTTTGAATGATTTCCGACTTGCTTCTAGGAATGCTATTGAGGCTGGTAAATTCTATTTCTAAAATCAAAGCATAAATTGTAAGAAATGAAAACATTTTCGGCAATTGCAAGATGGGTGGTATTTTACGAGAACCGGAAAAACCTGAAATAGAAGCCTAAGAAAAACAAGAAGTAGTAGTAAGTTTCACTAGTTTCTTACTTGTTTAAGGAGCAATATGAGCCGAATAAGATAAGCAAAGCGTGTTTGTTTGTTGACAAGTTGTGTACGTATTGAAGGGCTTAAATACTATTGTTAGATCATTTCTTATACATTAGCTTTAAGTTTTTGGATATGTTAATTGGTTAATAACGGTACATCTTTGGAGAAAAGTCTTTCTTTTCATGTGGAGAATTATAGATTTGTATACAAGATGATCAATTCTAAAGTTTATATGATGGTTTAGTTTTATATATTTAACCCTTCTTTCTGTACTAGCTTTTATTATACAGACCTTGTCTTCAATCTTTCTCTTTGGATAAGTTTTGATGGAGTTGAGATCCATGGGGGGTGCACGGTTACCTTATTGACCAGTTTTTGAAAGATGAGTTGAGATCCATAGAGAACCGTTGTCGATTTGTTGTAGAGATAGTTGAAGCTATTGCTAATGAGATAGGAGCTCATAGAGTTGGGATACGGCTTTCGCCCTTTGCAAATTTCAATGAATCAGGGGACTCAAATCCAGAAGCATTGGGTCTCTACATTGCAGAGTCCTTGAACAAATACAGTATTCTCTACTGCCACATGGTTGAACCTCGATTGACAATTGTTGGCGAAAACTGTGATACTCCTCACAGTTTGTTAGGGTTCAAAAATTTTTTGTCACTATTTGAAGGGGCTTTTGTGAGAATGTCACCGGTTTACTAATGTAAGTTTAAAAGGCACCTATTTAGGTGACCAGACAAAAATACCCTCATTCTTGTCACTTTGCGTCTGAAGAGAAAAAAGTTGAGAGAGAGAGAACAGTGGAAAGAGAGACCTTGGGTGCAAGAAATCCGGTACTAAATCTCACGGGAAACCTGCCGGCGGTGGCGATACAGTCTTGAAATCGACGAGAAGGTGATATGATTTTCTGACGCGTTTTTGTTGTTGAAACTTTTATGTGCATTTGATGTTGGATGTTCGTTAGACATGTATATTAGATTTGATTTGATTTGTTGTTGATTAGGTTTGTTTGATTAGGTTAGGGTTTAAATTTATGAAAAAATTCTGTTGAACACGATGAAGTTCTGGGTTTTCGAGCCTTTTCCGAGCTTTTCACATGTAATCCGAGCCTTTTCCGAGCAATTTGAATAGGTTTCTGCTATTTGAATCTCCGAGCCTTTTAAAACATTTTTTGAGCCTTTTCCGAGCCTTGTCATATATAATCCGAGCCTTTTACAAGCAATTTAAATAAGCTTCTGCAATTTGAATCTCCGAGCCTTTCACACTGGCTCCGAGACTTTTAAAATAGGATCCGAGCCTTTTAAAACATTGTCCGAGACTTTTAAATAGTAATCCGAGCCTTTTAAGGAATATGAATAGGTTTCTAGAATTAGAATCTCCGAGCTTTTCATATAGTCTCCGAGCCTTTTCATATAGTTTCCGAGCCTTTTAATATATTGTCCGAGCCTTTTCATATATTTTCCGAGCCTTTTCATATAGTTTCCGAGCCTTTTCATATAGTGTCCGAGCCTTTTCATATAGTTTCCGAGCCTTTTCATATATTGTCCGAGCCTTTTCATATAGTGTCCGAGCCTTTTCATATAGTTTCCGAGCCTTTTCATATAGTGTCCAAGCCTTTTCATATAGTTTTCGAGCCTTTTCATATAGTGTCCGAGACTTTTCATTTAGTGTCCGAAACCTTTCATTTTTATATTATTTATTTTATTTAACTAGATATATTTTTTTTATGTCAATATGCAGATGAGGAATCAACTAAAAGATTTGCTTAAAACTCCAGAGGAAGAAAGGTATTCGGGGAAAATAACTCGACATGACCATTTTGATGACCTTACAGATATCGACAACGCACTTAACAAGGTACCTGAACATCTTGCGATCGAAGAACGACGTCGGTATACTGAGTCGTGTTTTGGACACCTCCTTCGGATGGATCGTGGGATGAAGTTTTCAGCTGGCATTGTACATCGGTTGCTTATTCGCGAGTTGCATCACGATGGGCCTGAAGATGAGATGAGATTTTTGTTAGGAAGACATTCGGTCCGGTTCTCAAAGGTTGAGTTTTGTCTAATCACCGGATTGAAGTTCGGAGAACTTCCTGACACGTCGACCTATGATATGGTAGAGAATGGCATACACCAGCGGTACTTTGAGGGTCGAGATGAGGTCGAGTATGCAGAGCTGAAAGCCGTTCTACGGATTGGTGTTTTTTCTGAGCAGTACGATGCGGTTAAGCTTTGCTTATTGTATATGCTTAACTGGATACTGATGGGGTTGGACGAGAGAGAGAAAGTTCCAGTATGGCAGTTTCGCCTAGTCGAGGACTTGGACGCTTTTGATGCGTTCCCGTGGGGTGCACACGTGTATAGGCGGTCTATATACGGTTTCAAGCATGCGTTGGATGGTCGACGTAGGCGGTTTGAACAACGCCAGCGACGAAAGGGCGTTGATGTACACACCACGGAGACATATAACATATATGGGCTAACGCACGCCCTGTTGGTGAGAATTTTGAATTTGTTATTTTTTTCATATGACTTATGTATTGTATTGGATTCTTATCGTTCTTAGCTGTTTTGTAGATATTTGCTTTCGAGGTTATCCCCGAGCTTGGCAACAGCGGATGTGGGAAGCGGAGGGAAATCGAGCTCTCCCCCAGAATTCCTCCGCTTCCCACATCCGCTGTTGCCAAGACGGCTACTGAGAGGGTTGAACGGTACTTCGAGGGCATTTCCCAGGGAGGCAGTTTGTATGATGCTGATCTCGGTGATATACATGTTCCCGTCTCTGACCCCGAACGATATACAACTGCTGGAACCAGTGACACTGAGGGTCCGTCTTTCGAACCCAGTGATACGGAGGGTTCTGACTCGGACGGTCGTCATATTCGTCTTGCGAGGACTAGGCGGGTTCGATTCACGTTGCCTAGAGAGCCTCGAACTAGAGATGACTCTCGAACTGGAGATGACTCACGAGGAGGCGTTGGAAGGCAAGCAGAGGTACGTATAATTCTTTTTACCATATTATTTAATTTCAATCGAGTGAATGGTTTTAGTACTGACAATTTTGAAATCCTTTCAGGACCGTCGGTATACTGAATCGATGGATACGTTACGCGAGTTACAGGAGGAGGTGCAAAAGAGTAATGAGAAACGAGATCAATAGCATCAGGAGTTGCTAGATTTGATTCGGGGGCTTCAGGGTTCGACGTCGCACGCCCGTACTCGAGGTACACGGTTCGATGACCCACCCTTCGATGACCCAGACGGACACCGAGACTTCAGTCCTAGAGGGAGGACAGGTAGTCATCAGGGTGATCAGCAAGGGCCTGGTGTGACACCATGAGAGGAGGTTACTCGTGGTACTAGTGGTACTGATACAACACCTATGGAGATAGAGGAAGAACCTTAGCAGGTTTTACCAGACCAACCTGTTCATTCTCAAGAACTGGTACAGAGCACCTCCTTACAGCACACCCCTCCGGTCGATCCTGGTGCAGAGCACCCCTTCATTTATTCCACAGAGACAGAGATCCCCAGTCTCAGTGCACCCAAAGAGCTTACACCTGCAGGCGATCGACGGCGACATAGTTCCAATGTACAGCGCACCCCTTCAGGCGATACAGGGGGACATAGTCCGTCAACACATCGCACCTCTGGAGGCAATACACGGGGACAGAGTTCCTCCTTACAGCTCAGCCATCCAATGGATCACATTGAGCTGGACCGGATTATCCCACCCCTTCAACGTCCGGATCGGGTTCGTAGGGCAGGTTGGCAGCAGCGGACCCCATACACTGACCCCTCTCGGTCGAAGAGGCCAAGGATTAGGCCACAACTAGCACATGTATGGGCGCCCCACGCATTGATAGATCCTGACCACCTTGCGGCGTACCAAGCCTATAAGAGGAACTCGACTGGGGAATTGTAAGTATAATCGCAGATATTACAAAAATTATTTTGTATTTTGAAACTGCTAAGTAAAACGACTTTCTTATATAACTTTTTCAAAAATTATGCAGGCGTGATGTGGATCTACTCGAGCCAGTTGGTGTCCCTTGGTTCCAACGATTTCAAACCAACATCATGGAGTTGGAGGATACGGTATGGTCCTTACCTGAACATTGTGTATAAGATGTTTCTGAAATAGTAGAATGCTAACAATACAAAATGTTGAAATTGTCAGCATATGGACGCGTACTTGCATATTCTGCGGAAGGGTCAGAGATATTACTCCACTGTCTACGGTCCGAGGATCAACATACAGGATTCACAGTTCTATGTAAGTGTTTAATTTGTACGGCTTTTGAACATCTATTTATGTGTTTCGTACATCTTTTATCTAACGTTTTATAAATTTTCTTTGTGCAGTCATGGTTATTGAATGACTGGGAGAGATTGATGGGAAGTGGGGCCGACAAACCCGCCGCAGTTGGTCTATGTTCAAGCATCAGTGGTCCGCTGAGGACCTTGCGGTGGTACTTGGATTGGTCCCGGTAGGAACCAAACCATGGAACGAAGTTGACGTGGTCAGTGTTTTATTTACATTGTTTGAATTTGAATTTTAAATAAATTTTCCATTGATAACACTTTGTTGAAACACATACAGGTTTTGATTCCTTGCAACCTTGGACGTACGCATTGGGCACTAGCCAGCGTCGACCTCACAACAGGGAGTATTTACCTGATGGACCCGTTCAGACAGGAGGTACCATTTCGCCATAGGAAAACGCAGCTCGCTTGCTTACGATATTTTTTACCGTCGATGCTGCATGCGTTGGACTTTCACGGTCGCAGACTGAGGGGCGATATGACGTATACATTGCAGAATAAGCCATTTCCACTCAACATTGTGTCTAGAGACCGTGTGCCCCAACAGGATAGAGGGTATGACTGTTTAAAGATCTTATTCTATCCTAATCGGTTTTAATAACATTCAATTCTAACGGTTGTTTATGTGGTGACTTGCAGTGGTAACTGTGGTGCCCATACTTTGAGATTGATAGAGTACCTGGCAGCGAACAGGGATACGTTCGACTGGTCAGAAAACGAAATGGGCACCATCCGAGAGAAGATGGCTGTGGAGGTTTATTGTAACTCAAAGGATTGGTCTTCCAGTTAGTGATTTAGTTTATGTACATAACATTTGAGTAATGAAATGAAATTATTTTTTAAAAAAATTTAGTTATTTGCAATTAACACTTGAACACACATATGATATATTGAAATTCATAAACAATACAATGAATTGTAGACACTATAACAAAAGATACAGTATGGCATTAAACGAACAACCAATAAATATATCATAATAGTTCAACATAAAAAAGCATAATAACTAACGGTCTCATAACACAACTATATCGAGCATGGTTCCCAACGTTTGGACGATGTTGGAAGACATCAAGTTGGAGACATGTTCCTTTTATACTGCCTTGTTATGTTTGATCGCCTTTCTCAATGGCTCCATTCATTCCACGGTAGAGTCTTTCTCAGAGCACGTTTGTTTGTTGTGTCCAATTGAATGACGGATGTTGCACTTGTGACGGTATTCATCGGGAACACTTATGCTGGGACCTTCATTAACCATCGGTGGGTTGGAGCACCGCCTGCTATTATGTCCTGATTGTCCACATCTTCTACACGACTGTGTGGTTGTCCTCTCCGAAGACGAGGCATGTCAACCCTTCATCGAGGGACCTGATTGTCTCTTCGACTTTGGATTTAAAACCACTAGATATGCGATGTCGGATGACACTACCCATGAAGAAGGATGGCCAACAAGCATAATAGGAACCGAGTATACATTAATAAGTGTCTCTCTCTTGTAGTAGTCCGCACACAAAGATGTGAAATTCAAGTTTCGCTTCCTACAACAATGAAAACAATGAGATTCACGAACCCAAATAATATAAATCGTTAACTGTAACATCTCATGTACCTTGCCACTGCGAGTGCATGAGAACATGGGAAATGGTCCATTTGGAATTTGTTGCATGTGCAAGTCTTCAAGTGTAAGTTAACCGTCCATTGGTTTCCCTTCAATTTGACGGAGAATATGTTCTAGTCAACTGGATTTACGGTCATATAATTGCACTTCTCGACACGTTTTAGGATCACAAGATGTGCTGCGTCGGTCAGTTGATGACGCATGGACCGTGCAGCTGCATGACGATCGTGAAACCACTTTTGTAGCATATTCCTAATGAACTCCGCCAGTGTCATCATTGGCAGTTGCCGTGCGAATTTTAGGCATGAGTTTATGCACTCAGCAACATTTGTGGTCATCAGCCTGTACCTTCTTTGGGGACAGTGTACGCGAGACCACTTGTGTGGACCGGCAGCAATGGCATATTCGAATGCACCCTTGTGTAGCCTATGTAACTCCTCCATGTGCCTGTTATAATTGAATTCACTGTACGTCCTAGCTGCTGAATCCATTATGTCGGCAACATCCTTTCTGTGGAATCGCTTCTTCATATTTTCACCAAAATGCCAGCAACATATAGTATGGGTTGCATAAGGGAACACTTTAGAAATCCCCGCTTCAATGCTTGCATGGCGATCGGAAATAAAAACCAGATCATCTATATGACCAAGGGCACCCCTCAAGCATTCCAAAAACCACTCCCATGAATGGTTGTTTTCTAAGTCACCGTACCCAAAAGCAATTGGATACACCTCTTCGTTTCCATCTTGTGCAGTTGCAACAAACATTGTACCCCCGAATCTTCCCTTCAAATGGGTACCATCAACTGCAATCACAGGACGCATACACCTCCGAAAACCTCTAATTGAGGACCCTAACGACATGAAAAAGTACAAAAATGTATCATCGTCTGCGCATTGTAAGTCGGTGATTGTGCCAGGATTTTGCTGTTCCAAAACGTACGCAAAGGATGGTAACAATTTGAAACTTTCTTCATATGTTACATAGGTCAAGGACAATGCATATTGCAAGGCATCATGTGCCTTACTGTACATGACTTGGATGCCATACATTGTTTTCATATCGGCGATTATGTCCTTCGGACGCATGAGACGACCATCATGTTGTTGAAGTCTAGGTGCAATGACTTCTCCGATTATGACTGCACTAGCTTGTCGGTGGCGACGATGAACCTCCTCCAAAGGACAACTGTGTTGGTTGACAAAACTTCTGACTTGGTAGTAAGTCCCTTCATCTCTCCTCACTGCTCTTAATTTCCACGTACAGTTGTCAATGATGCAAACTAGATATAACGTTGTCTTATTAGACCTTTTCACCTTCCATTCAAAGTTCTCCCGCATTGAAAAAAGGCCAACTAGCCTCTTCAAATCCTTTTTACTCGAGAAAAATTGACCTTTATAAATCATGCATGTAGGTTCTTGCGTTGCTAAGGTGCTGCTTCTACCAATACCAAACGAGTATGAATCTGCTCCGGGAATAACCCACGTTATCGTATTATCAGAATCAGATACAGTTATATTATGTCGGACCTCGGAAGTCCCAGGCATATTTGGTACAGTGCAACTAACTCCTTGTACATGTCTTCCTTGTGTTTGAATTTGTGTACGCTCTTCATCCACATTTTCTAGATCATCTACCTGTTCATTATTTGCCTCATTATCCACCTCATGGTACTGCTCAATTCGACAACCAAACACATCGCCAAATTGAGGTTCAACTACTTGGTCAACCGCTACCGGTGGGACACCACACATGTTTTCCCCACTTTCGGAGAAACTCCTTTGGGGATATAGTTGGTTGCTACCGCTAAAGGATCCAAATTGTTGGGTATTTTCAGGAGGAGGAATATCATTCCCTATCACATCTCCAGGTGTCCTCTGAGTTAGACTTACACATACTTGAGGGATCACCCGATCTTCCCCTAGCATAAACTGAACATCATCGTTATTTCTTATAAATGTACGACATGTACTGCCAGGAACGATTGATACTGATGCCAGATCAACATTGAATTTGTTTACATCATACTTCACAATGATATGCACGATCGCCACCAATTCTTCGTAAGTCATATTCTTTGACACATACATTCCCTTGTTATCGGATCCAACAAACCTCTGACTTCCGTCGGGTAGTTGCTCCCATTGACCGTTGTAAGATATTACTATTCTAACCCGATTCATGATGCTGTCAAATTAATTAAAACTATTAATAAAAACTCAGGAGTACAAAATATTTTCATAAATTACATTTACAAAGGCTCGAGTGAGGATATTTAAAAGGCTCGGAGAACACTAGCAAAGTCTCGAAGAATACATGAAAGTTTCGAAAAAGACATTTTTGTTCTCGAAAAAGTCTTTAAAAGACTCGATTAGTAATTCAATAAAAAGTCTCGGAGAAGACCTAACAAGGCTCGATTAGTGATTATTTGAAAAGTCTCGGAGATGACTTGAAACGTCTCGGAGATGACTTGAAAAGGCTCGATTAGTGATTTTTGAAAAGGCTCGGAGATGATATGAAAAGGCTCGGGGAAGACATGAAAAGGCTCGGAGAAGATATGAAAAGTCTCGATTAGTGATTTTTGAGAAGACATGAAAAGGCTCGGAGATGACTTGGAAAGGCTCGATTAGTGATTTTTGAAAAGTCTCGGAGAAGACATGAAAAAGCTCGGAAAAGACTTGAAAAAGTTTGGAGAAGACTTGAAAAGGCTCGATTAGTGATTTTTGAAAAGTTTCGGAGAAGACTTGAAAATGCTCGAATAGTTATTTTTTAAAAGTCTCGGAGAAGACTTGAAAATTCTCGGACAAGACATGAAAAAGCTCGGAGAAGACTTGAAAAGGCTCGATTTGTGATTTTTGAAAAGTCTCATAGAAGACTTGAAAATGCTCGAATAGTTATTTTTTAAAAGTCTCGGAGAAGACTTGAAAAGGCTCGGAGAAGACTTGAAAAGGCTCGGACAAGACATGAAAAAGCTCGGAGAAGACTTGAAAAGGCTCGATTAGTGGTTTTTGAAAAGTCTTGGAGAAGACATGAAAAAGCTCGGAGAAGACTTGAAAATGCACGCAAGAAGACTTGAAAATGCTAGAATAGTTATTTTTTAAAAGTCTCGGAGAAAACTTGAAAAGGCTCGGAGAAGACTTGAAAAGGCTCGGACAAGACATGAAAAAGCTCAGAGAAGACTTCAAAAGGCTCAATTACTGATTTTTGAAAAGGCTCGGAGCAGACATGAAAAGGCTCGGACAAGACATGAAAAGGCTCGGACAAGACATGAAAATGCTCGATTAGTGATTTTTAAAAAGGCTCGGAAAAAGGTGACAAAGTCTCGGAGATCCACAATTGTCACAATGAAAATGTGAACAAATGAAAAGAAGTATTTACACGAAATATTACCTTGTTGTAATGAAGCACGTCCAGTTGTTTGGATCTTGAACTTCTATTTGTATTGAGAGAGAGATAGAGAGAGAGAGAGAGAGAGAGAGAGAGCGAGAGACTAACCCCGTTATCATTTTTGTTGGAAGTGTGGAGAGAGAACCAGACAAACACAATAACATAAATGATTATCTAAGGGCAATTTTGGTAGTTCACCATAATAGGTGCCTTTTAAACTTAAGTTATTAAACCGGTCATAGAGTCACCAAATGAGTTGGAAAAGGTGATACTTTCCACCATTTCCACCAGTTTGCTACCTATGAGAAAGGCTTTCAATGGCACTTTTCTTGTTGCTGAGGGTTATGGCAAGGAAGATGGAAACAAAGCTGTGGCTGAGGGCTAACAGTGCAGACCTTGTTGTTCATGATTGTTCAACAGTGCAGACCTTGTTGCTTACGGTCGAATGTTTTTGGCAAATCCGGATTTGCCCATGAGATTTGAGCTTGATGCCCCTCTCAACAAGTATAATAGAGATACTTTCTATATACCTGATACCGTTGTTGGTTACACTGATTATCCATTTCTTGAAACCTCTTCTTGAATTGGTTATCAAAGCATGAACTTGTATTAGTATTCATTATCTTTAATTCCAAGTCCACAGTGATTATTGTTGAATTGTATGAATATATTTTCCTTTTCCACGGTGGTTATTATTGAATTGTATATTTTTGTGAATGTATTTTGAAAAATATCTATGGTGATAACAAATTAAGTTGAAAAGCCAGCGGCTATAAGTTGATACTTTCAACTTTGAATCTCTGACTTTTAAAATTTTTCTTGACATGCACCAATATATTTATTTATTATATATAAAAGAGCGGTGGGGCTCTTGAATTATAACATTTTTTTTTTTTTTAATTTCTTTATCTTATAAAATTATAAATACAACTCTTAAACTTTATCTAATTACTTAATAGATAGCTTTTATCAAGATTTTAGTTATAGCATCCCTTATTTATTTTTTAAGGTCAAATAACAAATACAAGTTTTCGAGTTTGTAGAATTACTTAATAGACATATCTTAGTAATAGTAACACAACATGGATTGTATAGTAATTTTCATAATTTGTCTTAATTTAAAATATATATATATATATATATATATCATATACTATATCTAAAAGAGCGGAATATCTCTTTATTTATAGCATCATTTTTTTTTTTTTTAATTTCTTTGAAGGATTTTCCATTTGCTTTAGAATATATATCTATATACTATATATAAAAGTGTGGATGACCACTTGGAATTATAGCATCCTTTTAATTTTTTTGACTTTTTTTTTTCTTTTTTCTTTAAAAGTAAATTTACAAATACAACCTTTAAACTTTATATAATTATTTAATAGATGGCTTTTAGTAAGATTTTGGTTATAGCATCCCAAATTTTTTTTTTGGAAAGTCAAATGACTAATACAGGCTTTCGAGTTTGTAGAATTACTTAATAGACATGTCTTAGTAATTATTAAGATTTTATATGGTTATTTACTAAGAGGTTAGAGGTAATGATATGAACTAGACCTAAATCAATATCTATACCTATACTATATATAAAAATGTGATATGTCGGTTCAATTATAGCATCCCTTTTTGTTCTTTTAATTTCCTTGCATGTAAAATTACAATTACAACCTTTAAAGTTTATATAATTACTTAATGGACAGAGTTTTGTAAGATTTCAATTATAGCATCCCTTAAATTATTGAACGACAATTAACAAATATAACATTTCAAGTTTGTATAATTACTTAATAGACAGGTCTTAGTAATAGTAACACAACATGGACTATATAGTAACGATTTTTTAATTATTTTAAATTGTAAAATGGGACTGGGGATAGAGGTGGCAAGGTTCCGGTTTGGTTTCAGTTTCGGTTCTGGTTTCGGTTCCCGGTTTGGGTGAAACCAGCCAATTTTTTTATTTTATTTTATTTTTTTTACAAAATATTACATTTTATTTATAAAAAAAATAAAATGTTAGAAAAAACATTGTAGAGTATTGAGCCATGACCCATAACGCTTGTCCAAGTAATTATGTTTTCAATTCCCTTCTCCTCCTTTTTTTTATAGGTTATACATCTCATTCACTTCTCTATTTTTCCAATGTGGGATATGAGATAAAGAGTAAGAAGTCATTAACTGATTTTTTTTTGATACATTATTAACTAATTTCATGTATTAATAACCTATTGGAATCTAAAGAACTATTGGAATCATTAACTTTTTTTTTGAACTATTACAATATTCCATATTGTGGTATAATTCAAATCTAACACAAAAAGAAATAATTGAAATATTTGTTAAAAATGCATAATATGACTTCTTATCCTTCATCTCAAATCCCACATTGAAAAAATAAATGAATGAATGAGATGTTTAACCTATATAAAAAGGAGGAGAAGGGAATGAAACACATAATTGCTTAGACAAGGGTTATGGGTCATGGCTCAATACTTTACAGTGTCCACTCTAACATTTTATTTTTTTTATAAATAAAATGTAATATTTTGTAAAGTAAAAAAAATTAAAAATAAAAAAAATAAAAAATAAAAATAAAAAAACTGGAACCGGGCGGTTCGAACCGAACCGAAACCGCCGGTTCCATTCCAATTCAAACCTCCCGGTTCCGAAAAAATTGAAAGCTAAACCGGAACCGGCCTCCCCCAATTCTAGTTACAGTTTCGGTTTTTGAACCGGAACTATAAAACCGGTTCCGGTTCCAGTTTTTTTGGTTCTGGTTCCTGTTTCGGTCCGATTCCACGGTTGGAACAGGAACCTTGCCAAGTCTAACTGGGGATAAAAATATAATTTTCTATATATTTAATGTGGTGAAAAAGAAAAGGGAATTATACAGGGGTGGAAATGTAATTTGTGTTAAACTTTATGACTTTGTGGATTATACAATGGATGTGTGTAAAGTGAAATGCAGTAAAAAAAAAAAAGGTTTTGGAAAAAATCCAAGCTGTGTTTTCTAGTCAAATAGAAAAATAATTAAATCATCCATATGGGTTTAAGACTTCCTCAATGTGTTAGATCAATGTAATAACATTTACATGAACTAAAATTATGTGTTATATTAACATTTATTATTTCTCAAGGATATGTATATTTGCAAATATAAAACTCAAATATTGATTTAAACACATGCCTTACATGTGCTCCAAAACTAGTATAGAATAAACAAATTGACCAAAAAAGACTTGTGCATGTAGAAAAAGATTTCCTTGTTAATTTCTAACTTCCCTAGTACTCTACTATAAATATATGTAGTATTTATTTATTGAGAGAGTGGAGTCAAAAGAAACACATGTAACATCATAGAGCGGGTTTGATCTGGGGGGGAGACCCATGGGAATATCTTGGGACGGATCTAAGTAAATATCAGTGGATTAAGTATGAGATCCGTGGGTGATATTTAGGAGAGACATGTGGGATATTCAGGGAGTACTCAAGGGGATATGGTGAGCGTTGTGAGCTAAAAGCCATAATATAAAGCTCAGTTGTAAGCTTAAGGGCTTGGTAAGGCTCGGTAGTTTGGGGTTTGGGTTAGAGAGAGAATCCTAGAGTATATGATTCTAACAATTTATCATATAGTGAAATTTTCTTTGTCGTCCTGACGGCTCATAGTTTTTTCTCTGATTTAGGTTTGCCACGTATATCTTGTGTTGTGTGATTGGTTTATATTTTCTCATCTTATTTTATGTTATATACGTTTATTTTGTTATGTATGTGAATATTAGGCATGTCGTTTTCGCGTTTATTGGTTCAAATTCACAACACTGTGGGCTGCAAATTAGTTTAATATATACTAAAAATACATATTGAATGCATATTTACATCCACACACACCAAAAAAAAAAAAAAATTCCATGAAAAGAAAAAAGGGTATTTTGGAACAAAACAAATTTCCTTAATGATTTTTTTTAAAGTAGTGTGTTTAGAAAAAAAAAGGTGTGAAAAAATTATTTGTAAATAAATAAATATATATATATATATATATACAACAATGTCAATAAAGCTTTTTAAATGATTAAAAAAAGTTGTTTAGAAGAGCTTGTCTACCAATTAAAAAAGCTTTTAAGTGTCTGTTTGAAAGAGTTTGTCTACCGGCTAAAGATCTTTTTTTAATCAAAACAGCTCTTTTAAATTTTTTTGGTGTTGTTTGGTTGTCTCTTAGTAGTACTTTTGAATGATTAAAAAAGTTGTTTTACGTCTACTTGGAGAAGCTCAAATTTTAGGCGTTTCCAAGTAGATCTTTTCGAACTTTTTTAATAACACTAAAATGTCGAACATAACTCTTATCATTTAAAATAGTTTTTGAATATTTTGGTAATCATATCATTTAAATATCTTTCTATTAAAAGCTCTACTTGTAAAATGTCTACTTTAAAAGATCTACTTAAAGAAGCTCTTTCAAACAGAGTCTAAGCCTATAAAATAGCATTTGAAATGGTAAAAGTAAATCGTCATCCAATATGGTTCAATGGTAAACAAATGGTAAGATTGTTTATTCAGTTTGTCAATATCTCACGTTCGGATAAAGATAAAGAGTGATCGGTGGCAAGGATGGCAATTGTACTCGATGGTATTGCATTCCACACATGTATTTTTTATATTTTTTATTTTTTGACAATTCCGCACATAAATTAACATCAGTGTATACATTCTTTAAAAATAAAAAATAAAAACCAGCATATACGTCAAACATTTAATATAGAAAAAACTTACGAATAATCTTGATTTTTAGGAACCATATATATGTATATATTTAAAAATAAAAAAAATAAAAAAAATAAAAAAAAAAACTCAAAAAACAACTACTGTCTTATTAAAAAAAAAATCGAAATATGAAAATGTTTTTTGTTATTTTTGTAGGTATGTGATGTCCTAGAGAACTTTAATTTTTTCATTAGTCGTAAAAATTCTAAATTTAATCGAATCTAGTTGAAACAAATCAAGTTTTCATATATCTATTTTTTTTAGAAACAAAGTATTTGTATTGACTTTTTAATAAATAAATAAATAAATATATATATATAATATTACTTTAGTCATAAGTTCTTTTTTCTTTTAAGTATTAATAAGAGATTGATTGAGAATGTGTGGAGATAAGATTTTTTTTTTTTTAATGGAGAGAAAGAGAGAATAATTAGAAGAGAGTGTTTAAAATGGTAATAACATATTTAGGAGAGAGAGTTTAATATGTAATATTTAATCAAATGATTTAGGAAAGATAATTTTTTTATATATAATTTAATTAGTTTGAAATGTCTTTAGAATTTTTTACCTTATTTAGTAATTTTAATTCAGGTTACAATTGTCATTAATAAAAAAATAAATTAAATTGGAGTATAAATAGATAATTTGTGGATTGTAAAGATAAGTTATCTAAAACATAAGTTATTAAAGTTGTGATACTCTTGAAACACCAACTTAAAAAAATGTAAAAACCCCTATTTCATCTCCTAACATCCTGCCTAGAACAATCCCAACTTCTTGATTCCTGTACATGCTACACTTGCCTGCTAAGGATTTGAACATGTTTAGAGCTTTAGCTGCCACTATTTTTCAGGTTTTTATACAAATAAGATAGTTTTTAATATATACAATGCTGATTTATTATTATTATTATTATTATTAAGAAGTTGTGATTAATTTGATGGGTTAATAGCACAAAGACCCTCTGAACATATAGTACAGTTGTATAGTGCCCCTTATACTTTTTTTCCTGGTATTAAACCCTTTGAACTTCAATAAATTTAAAGAGGGAATAATGTTAAAGGCAAATTACAATTACACACCCTCATTATAAGTATAATTGCATTAAAACTAAAAAATATAACAATATCACACAAACACCCTTTGACTTATTTGACTAATGTCTAAAAAAAATAAAAAATAAAAAGTAATAATATTACTAAATTTTAAAAATTATATTATAAAAAACTAATTATTAAAAAAATAAAAATAAAAATGAAAAGAAAAATAAAAATAAAATACTCTAAAAAATTACAAGTGGAGATCAAAACAAAAACAAATTAAATTTAAAATTAAAATATATAAAAAAAACTAATTAAAAAATACTATTATTAAATGAACTAAATTTATATCAAACCCACCACCAAACTTCATAGAACCAGATCAAACTCACCGTCCACCGTCAACCACCATCTCCATCGGTTCTCTCTCTCTCTCTCACACACACACACACACCAACCCAGATTAAACCCACCATCTCTACCAACAACCCAGAACACTATCTCTCGTGGATCACACTCTCTCTCTGTGTCTTCTATCTCGCTATCTCTCTCGTTCACTTTTCTCTCTCTCTCTCTGTCGATATTTCGATTTATTTTTATTTTTATTTTTTGGTAATGGTGGTGTTCAAAATTTGGATTTTTTTGTTTGATTGGGATGGGTTTGGTTTGGTTTTATTTTCTGGGTTTTAATGGGTGTTTGAATGATTTTCTTGGTTTAAATGTGGTGGTTGTTGAATATTAAACTTGCCTCCAGCCAGTCACTTTCAGCAGCTTCAACTGACTTCTAGAAGCTGATATTTTTGACCACCTCCACCGTCCAAACTCATCAACCACCATCTCCCAACTCCCTTCTTCCCAACTGCCATCTCCCAACTTCAGTTTGAATTTGCTGGTTTTGCATTTATTTTTGTTTGTCTTTAATCTCATCTCAGTTCCCTATATAAAGGGACTCAGATTGTGTTGTAAAAGTAGTGGAGTGGTGTAAGAAAATTTAAAGAGAGAAATAAAGTTCAAAGCTTCTCCGTTTTTGAGTGTTACAATCTCTCACAGAGGTGCACCACAAGTGACCTCAACATTCCCATTCCACCAACAGTGGTATCAGAGCCCAGGAGAGCCGGAAACTTGAAGAACAGAGGCCAAAACCAAATTGGCCCAGAAATCAAAGTGCTCAAAATATAAATTTGAGCATACCAGTGTGTTCTAATCGTTTCAAGGAGTGCATCGATGAAAATTTCATCGAAATAAGAGTTAAAGAGAGGTGTCACGCGCCGTTTGAAGTTAGAGAGTGTACCCATGCGCCGTCCACGGGCAGCCAACCGTCCGGAGCGTCACCGTCACGCGCCGGTCGTCTTCCTCGCCCGATTTTCTGGGTCCGACCCGAAGTCCGACCCGTAACCTGACCCGAACCGGTCCGACCCGTAACCTGATCCGACCCGGTTATCCGACCCGGTCCGTGAGTGCTGCTGACGTCACTAACGCCGTTAGTCCGTCTGGAATATTCCGTCAGAAAAGGAATATTCCGTTATCTTGGTTGACTTTTGTCAAAAAGTTTGACCGCCCGTTTCAGACACTTCCGAACTCGTTTTTTGACAAATCCGGACTGTTTTCCAAGGTTTTAGACCATTCCGAACGCAACCGTGCACTCATTTTTTACAAATTCAGACTCCATATCAGTGTTCTAAGTAGTTCAAGCTCGATGGCCAACGGAAACGCGCAAGTTGTCATCCCGAAACTCACCAAAGACAACTATGACAATTGGTGCATACAAATAAGAGCCCTACTAGGTTCTCAAGATGTTATGGACATTGTGGAAGATGGATACACAGAACCCGCATCCAAAGAAGCTGAAGGAACCATGACAGAAGCTCAGACAACAACTCTCAGAGCCGATCGAAAGAAGGATTGTAAAGCTAAGTCCATAATCTATCAAGGACTAGACGAACCCACGTTCGAGCTTATAGCTTCCTCCAAGTCATCGAAAGAAGTCTGGGACACCCTTCACAAGACCTACAAAGGTGCTGACAAAGTGAAAAGGATCCGTCTTCAAACTCTACGAGGTGAGTTCGAATCTTTACGAATGAAATCTAATGAATCCATTGCAGAGTTCTATACACGAGTCATGGTTGTTGCAAATCAGCTAAGAAGAAATGGAGAAACTCTCGAAGACATGAGAATTTCGGAGAAAATTTTGTGATCATTGAATCCAAAGTTTGACTTTATAGTGGTGGCCCTGGAAGAAACAAAAGATCTGGAAACGATGTCTGTAGAAGAACTGGTGGGTTCATTGCAAGCCCATGAGCAGAAAGTCATAAGAAGAAGTGACGACAGAGTATTGGAGCAAGCTCTCCAGTCAAAGTTATCCGTCCATGAAAAAAGATATGAGCAAGGGGGGACCTCACAACAAGGAAGAGAACGAGGTAGAGGATCTCGTGGAAGAGGTTCTGGAAATGCTGAAACCAAAGGTAGAGGCAGAGGAGGAAGAGACGCAAGTAGAGGAGGACATGGACAACAAAACCATGTCTCACGAGGACGAGGACGAGGAAGAAGAGGCGGTTACAACTACCGTCCGAACGTTGACAAAAGAAACATTCAATGCTATAATTGCCACAAATATGGGCACTATAGCAACGAGTGCAGAGGTATCCCAAATGAAGTAAATGAAGGTTCTTACTTTGCAGAGAAAGAGCAGGTTGAAGGAGAATCGTTGATGCTAATGGCACACACCTCAACCTATCAAAATCAAGATGTGTGGTTTCTTGACTCTGGAGCCAGCAACCATATGACTGGCAGAAAAGACTTGTTCACTGAACTTGATGAGAAAGTTCATGGAGAAATCTCATTTAGTGACCTTTCTAAAATCTCTGTCCAAGGAAGAGGAGATGTCATGATAAAGCAGAAGAATGGAGATCATGCTTTCATCTCCAATGTTTATTATGTTCCAGACATGAAGACAAACATCCTAAGTCTCGGACAACTCTTGGAGAAAGGCTATCACATTAGTCTTCAAAATATGCAACTCACCATCACAGATGCTCGAGGAAAGCTGGTTACTCGAGTCCAGATGACTAAAAATAGGATGTTTCGTCTCGCAATTCATCATGATACGCCAAAGTGTCTAACAGCCATCATCAACAACAAAGACTGGTTATGGCATCTCAGGTATGGACATCTCAATTTTGAAAGTTTAAAGCAACTGGGAAGTAAGAAGATGGTGAAATGATTGCCAAATATTCATCACCCAAATGAGATGTGTGAAAGTTATGTTCTTAGCAAACAACACAGAAATAGCTTCGGAAAGGAGGCAAATTGGAGAGCAACCATGCCACTTGAGCTCGTTCACACAGATGTGTGTGGTCCATTGACGCCAGTATCAAATGGACAGAATCAATACTTCCTTACATTCATTGACGACTACAGCAGGAAGACTTGGGTCTATTTTCTGAAAAGGAAGTCTAAAGTGTTTGGCTACTTCAAAGAGTTCAAAACTCTTGTGGAGAAGGAAAGTGGCTATCATATCAAAGCATTGAGATCAGATTAAGGTGGAGAATACACTGCAGGTGCTTTCCAGGAGTTCCTAAAGCAACAAAGAATCAGACATCAGTTTACACTAGCTTATACTCCTCAGTTAAACGGTGTAGCTGAAAGGAAGAATCAAACAGTCCTTAACATGGCCAGAAGCATGTTAAAGGATAAAAACATGCCTAAAAGTTTTTGGGTTGAAGCAGTCTTGTGTGCGGTATATCTACAAAACAGATGTCCTACGAAGAGTCTTGATACAAAGACATCGCACGAAGCATGGAGCACTCATAAACCAAGTGTCAGCCACCTTAGAGTTTTTGGCTCTATTGCCTACATCAAAGTCCCAGAAGCGAGAAGAACCAAGCTTGAAGATAAAGGAGAGAAGTGTATCCTTGTTGGATACGGTGACAGAACTATGAGTTATCGGCTATATAACCCCACCACCAAGAAAGTAATCTTCAGCAGAGATGTCATTTTTGAAGAAAATGAATCCTGGAATTGGGATCAAACTAAAGCTTCCAGAAGCACAGAGTTGATACCTGAAGAAGAGACAAGAGAAGTGGCTACAGAGACACAAACACCCAGAGATCAGCAAACACCTCAACGTGGTTCCCCTTCACCACAAAGGTATGACACTTCATTACCAATTGATCGTGATTTCTCAGATATGAGGCCTAGAGGAACATGCAGTCTAGAAGATCTGTATGAATATACAGAACAGGTGGAAGAAGATCTTACTTTGTATTGTCTGTTGATGACAAGCGATCCAGTTAGCTTTGAAGAGGCTAACCAAGAAGGAAAATGGAGAAGTACAATGGATGATGAGATTCGATCCATTGAGAAGAACAAGACGTGGGAGTTGACTAATCTCCCAAAAGGCAGGAAAGCTATCGGAGTGAAATGGGTCTACAAAACCAAAAGGAATGCGAAAGGAGAAGTCCAGAGATACAAGGCAAGACTTGTAGCAAAAGGCTATAAACAAAAGGAAAGAGTTGACTACGGAGAAGACTTTGCGCCAGTTGCCAGACTAGAGACCATCAGATTGCTAATATCATTAGCAGCCCAGAAAAGTTGGAAAATCTACCAACTTGACGTAAAGTCAGCATTCCTGAATGGCTTTCTTGAAGAAGAAATCTATGTGGAACAACCACCTGGATATGTGATGAAAGGAAAAGAAGATAAAGTGTGCAGACTGAAGAAAGCCTTATATGGTTTGAAGCAAGCGCCTCGTGCATGGAATATGAGGATTGATGATTACTTCCAAAAGAACAGATTTGAGAAATGCCCCGTATGAGCATGCACTATATATGAAGAAAGAGATTGACGGAAGCTTGTTATATGCATGCCTATACGTTGATGACTTGATCTTCACCGGCAACAATCCAGCCATGTTTGAAGATTTCAAGAGGAGGATGGTGAAAGAATTTGAGATGACTGACATTGGTCTAATGGCTCATTTTCTCGGTATTGAAGTTGTGCAAAGCGAAAAAGGTATCTTTATCTCTCAGAGTATCTATGCAAAAGAAATTCTGAAAAGATTTGGTATGGAAAAATGCAATCCTGTCACAACTCCAGTAGAAACAGGATTAGAGTTAAGAAAGAATGAAAGGGGAGATGTTGATCCAACCTATTTCAAGAGCTTGGTTGGAAGCCTGAGATACTTGACGTGTACCAGGCCAGATATACTCTATGGAGTTGGACTAGTCAGCAGATACATGGAGACTCCTGACCAGTCTCACCTGAATGCAGCAAAGAGGATACTCGGGTACATAAAAGGTACTATTAATGATGGTATTTTATATACCAAATGTGAAGATTGCAGGTTGATTGGCTATTCAAATAGTGATTGGGGAAGAGATCTGGATTAACGTAAAAGCACCACAGGTTTTACGTATTTTATGGGAGATACAGCGTTCACATGGTCATCCAAAAAGCAAGCCATTGTGACATTGTCATCATGTGAAGCTGAGTATGTTGCTGCCTGCTTAGCTATTTGTCATGGTATCTGAATCAGGAATGTGTTGCAGTACTTGGGATTTCCACAAGTTAATCCCACAGAGGTCTACATTGACAATTGGTCAGCGATTGCATTAGCAAAAAATCCAGTATTCCATGAAAGAAGCAAACATATTGATACGCGGTATCATTTCATCAGAGAGCATGTGAAGAATAAAGAGGTGGAACTAGTCCCTTGCAGGACATATGATCAAGCTGCTGATATTTTCACCAAGCCGCTCAAACATGATGTGTTTGAAAGACTAAAGACAATGCTTGGTATGACGAAACATGGAGAGTCAAGTTTAAGGGGGGATGTTGAATATTAAACTTGCCTCCAGCCAGTCACTTTCAGCAGCTTCAACTGACTTCTAGAAGCTGATATTGTTGACCACCTCCACCGTCCAAACTCATCAACCACCATCTCCTAACTCCCTTCTTCCCAACTGCCATCTCCCAACTTCAGTTTGAATTTGCTGGTTTTGCATTTATTTTTGTTTGTCTTTAATCTCATCTCAGTTCCCTATATAAAGGGACTCAGATTGTGTTGTAAAAGCAGTGGAGTGGTGTAAGAAAATTTAAAGAGAGAAATAAAGTTCAAAGCTTCTCCGTTTTTGAGTGTTACAATCTCTCACAGAGGTGCACCACAAGTGACCTCAACATTTCCATTCCACCAACAGTGGTGTGGTGTTTTGGTTCTAGGTCTGGGTTTGATTCTTGATGCAATGATGCCTCTCTATTTGAATAGTCAGATTTTTAGGGCATTACAGGAGTCAGTGGCTAGTGAGGTTGCATCAAGGATGAATGCCATGTGTAATGCAACGGAAAATGCTACCGAATTGAAGAAGGATCTTACTGTTGCTTATAATCGGAGATGCCAAGCTAAAATTACTAATGAAATTTTGGAGACCTTTGCTGGAGCTGAAGCTCTTAGAGACTTGGACTAATTTTGACTCTTTACTTTTCATTAATTTGTTTTTGCTCTTCACATGTTTTTTCTTGAAAGTTTAGTGATACTGCTTGTTAGAAATTGCTTCATTTCAGGTCTATAAAATGTATCAAAGTTTGAGAGATGTTCATACGGAACTCGAATGTGTTTTGGGAAAGAAATTACAGCGATTTTGTTCTGCATTATATGCTGTGTTTTATCGTTTGTGTTGTGAATTTGTTAACAAGAATCTAAACTGCTATCCCTACATTTTTGTTTCGGGGTTTATGATTTCAAGTCTTTGTTGAATTTTTTCCAGATTTCTTGAAGTGATTTGGAAAAAAAAAAAAAAAAAAATTGTTTGGGGAGAGAGAAAACAGAGACAATGAGAAAGAGTTAATTTTTTTTTTTAATTTTAATTTTTGTTATTTGTTAGGGTCTATTGATTTTTTAATTTTTTGTTATTTAATTTATTAATTTAAATGCATTCAATATATATATATATATATATATGTATATTATTATTATTATTATTATTATTATTATTTTTAGACTTAATAGCATCAAGCCCCCTGAAGTGTACGCGAATTTACAATATGTTCTATGAATGTTTTTTTTCGGCGGTAAACCCCTCGAACTCTTCTTTTCTTTGTACCACCCTTATGGAGATGCCCCCTCCTCAGGGGGCAATAAAACAAGCAGGTGCAAAGAAAATGAGAGTTCAAGGGGTTTACCGTCGAAAAAAAACATTCAGGGAGCACATTGCAAATTCGCGTACACTTCAGGGGAGTCTGGTGTTATTAAGTCTTTTTTTTTATTTTTGTTTTTTAAAGTACAATTAATTTTTTTTTTCACATTATAAAATTCTAGAATTACCAGCTTTACCCTTGACTGTAGGGTGTTTGTGTGATATTATTATATTTTTCCAGTTTTAATGTAATTATACATATAATCAGGGTGTGTTATCTTTGACATCCGCCCCTTTTCTGCCTATTTTTATAAATTTACGGTAGTTCAAGGGGTTTAATACCAGGAAAAAAAAGTATAGGGGGGCAATATGCAACTTTGCTATATATTCAAGGGGTACTGGTTTTATTAACCCTAATTTGATTAACTTGATTTTCTTTGTAGTCTTATTTAGTCTGAGCAAATTGTAAATTTTGTTTTCAAAAGCTTTATTTTGTATATTTTGAATGTTACAATAGTTTGTCAATGATAGGGATTTTACCAATTCAATCTCTGCTCATTTGGGAAGCGATAATTCTAGAAATCCAGATAACAACTTCTTAGAGAAGGAGGGCAAGTTTATGGAAGCTCAGGATCTAGTTGATCCCGACAATAATTGGATTCCAGTGGTGACAAAATCGAATAGAAGAGTGAAACCAACTTTCAAGAGTTTATCTAATTTCAATGCTCAATTAAGTAAGGGAAGTTCTAAGCGCCTTCCTATTGCTGAGACTAAGATTATTCCTAATTCTGCAGCTTCATCGGCCCAGGCAGAATTAAGTCGTGTTGCTATTTCTAATTGAGCTGCACCATTTGAGGTAGAAAAGAATCGTTAATTTTATACCATTTTTAGGTTTATGTTTCCTTACTTTCTGTTGAGGCCTGCGTACCTTTTTAAATTATCGTTTTAAGACATGTGCCCCAGTTTACTTTCGCTTTTTTTTTTTTTAATTTATTATTTTTTAATTTTATTTTAATAATATAGTTAGCTTAATCGAAAAAAGAATGTAGCCTTAGAAATTTGTAGTGAATTGGTTTCTTATTGTCTTTTTTTCTTTCTAATATACGTTGATTCCAATTGTTAAGACTATATTTGTTATATTATATCAGTAGTTTATATTATATCAACCTTTTGTACTTTTCAACTTGAATAGTACTTTTATGTTTTTTTTAATCCCTTTCACAAAATCATGCTGTTTACATTATAAATCGGAAACAAAATGATAAAAAAAACTATCACAATTCAAGTTGAAAAGTACAAAAGGTTGATATAAAGGTTGAAAAGGACAATTCGAGTTAGAAATTGTACTAGGAGGTATTTCATTCCACACAGATTAACATCAGCGAATACGTTTTTTTTTAAATAAAAAAAAATAAAAAATAAAAAGAAAACATCAGCGTATACGTCAAACATTTAATATAGAATAAGAGTGTTCCAGTTTACGTGAATTCATCAAAAGTCAAAACTCGACTGCAAAAGCTGTGGAGTGGCTGACTCTGTATCTACCCACAACCTCGGCCACGTACTTTCAAACCAACGGGTATACAAGTCATATATATGATATATATTCTCATCTACTTTCGCTCTATAAATACCCACCTCACCTTCTTGCCATTAGTTCATTTTACACCCCGGAGAAGAAGAATCAGTGGTTTTATAAAATGGAAAACAGAGCAGAACCCCAGCATGAACATGTTGAGAAGAAGAATATTATTCCTCTTCTCACTCCATACAAGATGGGTCCTTTCCATCTTTCTCATCGGTGCGTTTTTTTTTTTTTGGCTTATTTTGGATTAGAGAGTTCAGTACTTAATTGGGTCTAATTAATTTTTGGATTATTGTTACAGAATTGTGTTGGCACCATTGACTAGGCAGAGATCTTACAGCAATGTTCCACAGTCTCATGCCATCTTATATTACTCCCAAAGAAGCACCAAAGGTGGCTTACTCATTTCTGAAGCCACTGGAGTTTCTGACACTGCTCAAGGGTAATTTTAACCATTGTGTACTGGCAATTAAATGAAAAACATATATAAATTTGAATTTTTAGTGTAAATAAATATTATATATACTTTCTAGGTCGAAAATCTTATAAGCTCTTTTGTTCTATGTAAAAAGGTATCCACAAACGCCTGGAATATGGACCAAAGAGCAAGTTGATGCATGGAAACCTATTGTGGATGCTGTTCATGCCAAAGGTGGCATCTTCTTTTGTCAGCTTTGGCATGTGGGGAGGGTTTCAAATCAAGATTTTCAGCCAAATGGTCAAGCACCGATCTCATCTTCAGACAAGCCATTGGCGCCTCAAGTTCAAAGTAAGGGTTTTTCTTTTGGCCAATTCACGCCACCAAGACGGCTAAGGACTGATGAAATTCCTCAGATTGTGAATGATTTCCGACTTGCTGCTAGGAATGCTATTGAAGCTGGTAAATTCTATTTATAAAATCAAAGCATAAATTGTAAGAAATGGAAACATTTTCGGCTATTGCAAGATGGGTGGCATTTACGAGAACCGGAAAAACCTGAAATAGAAGCCTAGGAAAAACAAGAAGTAGTAGTAAGTTTCGCTAGTTTCTTACTTGTTTAGGGAGCAATATGAGCCGAATAAGATAAGCAAAGCATGCTTGTTTCTTGACAAGTTGTGTACGTGTTGGAGGGGGGGCTTAAATACCATTGTTGGATCATTTCCTATATATTAGCTTTAAGCTTTTGGGTATGTTAGTTAATAACGGTACATCTTTAGAGAAAAGTCTTTCTTTTCATGTGGAGATCTATAGATTTGTATATAGATGATCGATTCTAAAGTTTATATGATGCTTTAGTTTTATATATTTAACCCTTCTTTCTGTACTAGCTTTCATAATGCAGACCTTGTCTTGAATCTTTCTCTTTGGATAGGTTTTGATGGAGTTGAGATCCATGGGGCGCACGGTTACCTTATTGACCAGTTTTTGAAAGATGACGTGAATGACAGGACTGACCAATATGGTGGATCCATAGAGAACCGTTGTCGATTTGCTCTAGAGATAGTTGAAGCTATTGCTAATGAGATAGGTGCCCATAGAGTTGGGATAAGGCTTTCTCCCTTTGCAAATTACATGCAATCTGGGGACTCAAATCCAGAAGCATTGGGTCTCTACATGGCAGAGTCCTTGAACAAATACGGTATTCTCTACTGCCACATGGTTGAACCACGAATGAAAACTGTAGCTGAAAAATTTGATACTCCTCACAGTTTGCTACCTATGAGAAAGGCTTTCAATGGCACTTTTCTTGTTGCTGGGGGTTATGGCAGGGAAGATGGAAACAAAGCTGTGACTGAGGGCTGTGCAGACCTTGTTGCTTACGGTCGAATATTCTTGGCAAATCCGGATTTGCCCAAGAGATTTGAGCTTGATGCCCCTCTCAACAAGTATAACAGAGATACTTTCTACATACCTGATCCTGTTGTTGGTTACACTGATTATCCATTTCTTGAAACCACTTCTTGAATTGGTTATCAAAGAATGAGAATGTGAACTTGTATTAGTATTCATTATCTTTAATTCCAAGTCCATAGTGATTATTGTTGAATTTAAATATAGTGTATCAAACACTGTCTAGCACTTGAAATATACTCCTCACAGTTTGCTATCTATGAGAAAGGCTTTCAACGGCACTTTTCTTGTTGCTGGGGGTTATGAAAGGGAAGATGGAAACAAAGCTGTGGCTGATGGCTGTGTAGACCTTCTTGTTTACGGTCGAATATTCTTGGCAAATCCGGATTTGCCGAAGAGATTTAAGCTTGATGCCCCTCTCAACAAGTATAATAGAGATACTTTCTACATACCTGATCCTTTTGTTGGTTACACTGATTATCCATTTCTTGAAACCACTTCTTGAATTGGTTATCAAAGCTTGAGAATGTGAACTTGTATTAGTATACATTATCTTTTATTCCAAGTCCACAGTGATTATTGTTGAATATTGGAATCAAATCAACTGTCAAATTTTGGTGTCCCAATTTATATCCAACCAACCAAATTGGGACATGTATGGACATTTATGGAATTAAATGTGTACACATGTCCCAATTTGGTTGGTTGGACACAAATTGGGACACCAAAATTTGACAGCTGATTTGAGTCTGAATATATTTTCCTTTTCCTTGAAAGAAGTGATAGTTCAATAGGTTGGTGGAGTGGGTTTGCTTCGAGTAGGTTGGCGGCTTTGTGTTATGCTTTCTTTTGGTAATTTTTTTTTTTTTTTTTTTGCGTTCTTGTTGGTTCGTAGGCTTGTGGTCCGTATTGTATTTTTTTGGCCTTACTTGGCCTTTCATGAATAAAATTTTACCATTCAAATATATATATATATATATATATATATATATTTTCCTTTTCAACGGTGGTTATTATTTAATTGTATATTTTTTGTGAATGTATTTTGAAAAATATATCTATGGTGATAACAAATTAAGTTGGAAATCCAGCGGCTATAAGTTGATAATTTCAATTTTGAATCTCCAACTTTTAACATTTTTCTTGACACCCATATATATAGAAATTTTTATATGAGGATGCCTTGATAGAATTATACAAGGACATTGAATGTGAGTCGTTCGTTTTATATACTTTGACTTGGTATGTATGCACTTGTCAAATCACTTTTATAAATGAGTGGCTCATAAAGTTATATAAGGATGTCCTGATAGGAACGAAATCGCCTATATATATATATATATAATAAACAAATTGACCAAAAAAAATGATACTTCTCGTAAAAATCAAGAAGAATGAAATCAAATCAATATCACCAATTAACTCAACAATTTCCGATCAAATCAATATCACCGATTAAATCAACAATTTCCAATCATCCATTTATTAAGATTTCCTTGTTGGTTTCTAACTTCCTTAGTACTCTAGTATAAATACATACATTATTTATTTATTGAGAGAGTGGAGTCAAAAGAAACACCTATAACATTATAGAGTGGGTTTGAGCCGGAGGGAGATCCATGGGAATATCTGAGGAGGGATCTAAGGGAATATCAGTGGATCAAGTATGAGATTCGTGGGTGATATTTAGGAGAGACATATGGGATATTCGGGAAGTACTCAAGGGGATCCGGTGAGCATTGTGAGCTAAGAGCCATGATATAAAGCTCTGTTGTAATCTTAGGGGCTTGGTAAAGCTCGGTAGTTTGGGGTTTGGGTTAGAGAGAGAATCCAGGAGTATATGATTGTAACAATTTATCATATGGTGAAACTTTCTCTATCGTCCTGATGGCTCGTGGTTTTCTATCTGATTTAGGGTTTTCATGTATATCTTGCATGTTTTGTGTGATTGGTTTATATTTTCTCTAATCTTATTTTTCTGCTATATTCGTTTATTTTGTTATGTATGTGAATATTAGGCATGTTACTTCCGCGTTCATCAGTTCAAATTCTCAACACCGAACATCGTGCGGGCAGCAAATTAGTTTAATATATTTTAAAAATACATATTGAATGCATATTTACATAAAAAATTAAAAAGAAAAATTTTAAAAGTAGAGAACTTCTTCAAAAATAGATAATCTTAAAAATAAAATAAAAAAACAAAAAAAAAATTCCATGAAAAGATAAAAGAGTACTTTGGAACAAAAAGAATTTCCTTAATGATTTTTTAAAAAAGTAACGTGTTTAGATAATAAAAAAAAAAAGTGTGAATTTTTTTTTGTATATATATTTATATATATATATATAAATACAATAATATCAATAAAGCTTTTTGAATGATTAAAAAAGCTGTTTGGAAGAGCTTGTATACCGGTTAAAAAAACTTTTTAATGTCCATTTTGGAAGAGTTTGAAAAGAGCTTTATTAATTAAAACAGCTCCTTTAAAAATTTTTGGTGTTGTTTGGTTGTTTCTCAGTAGTACTTTTAAATGATTAGAAAAAATGTTTTACGTTTACTTGTATAAGCTTAAATTTTAGACTTTTTCAAGTAAACATTTTTGAGCTTTTTTAATAACACTAAAATGTCTAATATAACTCTATCATTTAATTTTTTTTTTTTTTTTTTGAATATTTTGATAATCCTACCATTTAAATATCTTCTCATTAAAAGCTCTACTTGTAGAAAGTGTTCTTTAAAAGATCTATTTGAAGAAGCTCTTCCAAACGGAGCCTAAACCTGTAAAATAGCATTTGAAATAGTAAAAAGAAATCGTCATCTAATGCGGTTCAATAGTAAGATTGTTTATTCAGTTTGTCAATATTTCACGTTCGAGTAAAGATAAAGGGTGATCGGTGGCAGGGATGGCAATTGTACTCGGTGGTATTGCATTCCACATATGTATTTTTTTTATTTTTTATTTTTGACAATTCCACACATGTATTAACATCAACGTATACATTCTTAAAATAAATAAATAATTAATTAATTAAAACTAGCGTATACGTCAAACATTTAATATAGAAAAAATTAACGAATAAACTTAATTTTTAGGAACCGTATATATGTATATATTAAAAAATTAAAAAATTAAAAAATTAAAAAAAAAATGAAAAAACAAGTACCCTATTATTCAAAAAAAAAATAGAAATATGAAAATATTTTTTATTACTTTTGTAGGCATGTGATTTCCTAGAGAACTTTAATTCTTTCATTAGTCTTAGAAATTATAAATTTAATCAAATCTAGTTGAAACAAATCAAGTTTATATATATATATATTTAGAAACAAAGTATTCATATTGACTTTTTAATATATATAATATATTACTTTAGTAAAAAACCAAAATATTCATAAGTTTTTTTTTTTTTAAGTATTAATCAGAGATTGATCAAGAAAGTATGGAGATAAGATTTTTTTTTTTTGAAAAAAGGAGAGAGAGAGAGAGAGAGAGAGAGAGAGAGAGAGTAATTAGGAAAGAGTGTTTAACATGGTAATAACAGATTTAGGAGAGAAAGTTTAATAAGTAATATTTAATCTAATGATTTATGAGAGAATTTTTTTTATATATAATTTAATTAATTTGGAGTGTCGTTAGAATTTTTTTTATCTTGTTTAGTAATTTTAATTCAGGTTACAATTATCATTAATTAAAAAAAAAATTAATTGGAGTATAAACCGATAATTTATGGATTGTAAGGAAAAACTCTTTAAAACATAAGTTATTAAAGTTAAGATACTCTTGAAACACCAACTAAAAAAAGTGAGACAAACCCCTATTTCCTCTCCTAACATCTTGCCTAGAAGGCTAGAATCATCCCAATTTCTTGATTCATGTACATGCTACACTTGCTTGCTAAGGATTTGAACATGTTTAGAGCTTTATGTCACGGACTTAGATTTTCACAGCAGATCCCATAAGCCTACGATAGTCACTCAAATGCATATAAGAGAGAGACTAGAGAAAAGAATTGGAAGAGCTTGTGGGAAATAAAGCAAGTTGTATTGCTAAAAGGAAAATTTTACAATGCTTGAATGCTTGAATGTTGAAGGCTTGGATTCCGTACAAAAGGAATATTTGGTTATCTTGGTTGACTTTTGTCAAAAAGTTTGACCGCCCGTTTCAGACACTTCCGAACTCGTTTTTTGACAAATCCGGACTGTTTTCCAAGGTTTTAGACCATTCCGAACGCAACCGCGCACTCATTTTTTACAAATTCAGACTCCAGATCAGTGTTCTAAGTAGTTCAAGCTCGATGGCCAACGGCTTTGGCAAGTTGGGCCGTGAAACTCACCAAAGACAACTATGACAATTGGTGCATACAAATAAGATAGGTTACTAGGTTCTCAAACTCTTATGGACATTGTGGAAGATGGATTATTAGAATTATTATCCAAATTATTGAAGGAACCATTGATTTTCTTTGACAACAACTTAGTCTGAGATCGAAAGAAGGATTGTTTTAAAATCTTTATAATCTATCATTTTGAAGACGAACCCAGAAATTTGTAGTCAAGCTGGTTTTTTAGTCATTTTTTTTTCTTTCTAACATATTCACAAGACAATTGTTAGGTGCTGTCAAAGTTAAATATAGTCTTCAAGTAAAAGAATAGTGAGTTTAATCTTTACGAATTTTTTCTAATCTTGCACAAAATCAGTTCTATACACGAGTCATGCAAATCGTAGAAATGGAAAATGACATGAGAATTTCGGAGAAAAATCAAAAAACTTTATAAAGAAACAATCTCGACAATTTGAGCAGAAAGTTGAGTATTGGAGCAAGCTCTCCACAAAGTTAATGAAAAAAGATATGACCTCACAATAAAGAGAACGAGGTAGAGGATCTCGTGGAAGAGGTTCTGGAAATGGAAACCAAAGGTTAGAGGAGGACGACAACAAAACCATGTCTGGACAAGGCGGTTACAACTACCGTACGTTGACAAAAGTCAATGCTATAATTGCCACAAATATGGGCACTATAGCAACGAGTGCAGAGGTATCCCAAATGAAGTAAATGTAGCAGGTTAATCGTTGATGCTAATGGCTATCAAAATCAAGATGTGTGGTTTCTTGACTCTCATATGACTGGCAGAAAAGAAACTGAACTTGATGAGAAAATGGAGAAATCAAATAAAATCTCTGTATGTCATGATAAAGCAGAAGAATGGAGATCATGCTTTCATCTCCAATGTTTATTAAGACATAAACAAACTCACAACCTATCACATTAGGCCACACTCGACCAGATGAAATTATGATAAAAAGAGAATCTCGACATCTCAATTTTGAAAGTTTCTAAGAAGATGGTGTGATTGTTCACCCAAATGAGATGTGTGAAAACTGTGTTCTTTATGTTCTTAGCAAACAACACAGAAATAGCTTCGGAAAGGAGGCAAATTGGAGAGCAACCATGCCACTTGAGCTCGTTCACACAGATGTGTGTGGTCCATTGACGCCAGTATCAAATGGACAGAATCAATACTTCCTTACATTCATTGACGACTACAGACTTGGGTCTCAGTCGTTTTACTTCAAAGAGTTCAAAACTCTTGTAAAGTGGCTATCATATCAAATGAGATCAGGGTGGAGAATACACTGCAGGTGCTTTCCAGGAGTTCCTAAAGCAACAAGAATCAGACATCAGGCTTATACTCCACAGTTAAACGGTGTAGCTGAAAGGAAGAATGGAACAATCCTTAACATGGCCAGAAGCATGTTAAAGGATAAAAACATGCCTAAAAGTTTTTGGGCTGAAGCAGTCTTGTGTGCGGTATATCTACAAAACAGATGTCCTACGAAGAGCCTTGATACAAAGACACCGCACGAAGCATGGAGCACTCACAAACCAAGTGTCAGCCACCTTAGAGTTTTTGGCTCTATTGCCTACATCAAAGTCCCAGAAGCGAGAAGAACCAAGCTTGAAGATAAAGGAGAGAAGTGTATCCTTGTTGGATACGGTGACAGAACTATGGGTTATCGGCTATATAACCCCACCACCAAGAAAGTAATCTTCAGCAGAGATGTCATTTTTGAAGAAAATGAATCCTGGAATTGGGATCAAACTAAAGCTTCCAGAACGGAGTTGATACCTGAAGAAGAGACAAGAGAAGTGGCTACAGAGACACAAACACCCAGAGATCAGCAAACACCTCAACGTGGTTCCCCTTCACCACAAAGGTATGACACTTCATTACCAATTGATCGTGATTTCTCAGATATGAGGCCTAGAGGAACATGCAGTCTAGAAGATCTGTATGAATATACAGAACAGGTGGAAGAAGATCTTACTTTGTATTGTCTGTTGATGACAAGTGATCCAGTTAGCTTTGAAGAGGCTAACCAAGAAGGAAAATGGAGAAGTGCAATGGATGATGAGATTCGATCCATTGAGAAGAACAAGACGTGGGAGTTGACTAATCTCCCAAAAGGCAGGAAAGCTATCGGAGTGAAATGGGTCTACAAAACCAAAAGGAATGCGAAAGGAGAAGTCCAGAGATACAAGGCAAGACTTGTAGCAAAAGGCTATAAACAAAAGGAAGGAGTTGACTACGGAGAAGTCTTTGCGCCAGTTGCCAGACTAGAGACCATCAGATTGCTAATATCATTAGCAGCCCAGAAAAGTTGGAAAATCTACCAACTTGACGTAAAGTCAGCATTCCTGAATGGCTTTCTTGAAGAAGAAATCTATGTGGAACAACCACCTGGATATGTGATGAAAGGAAAAGAAGATAAAGTGTGCAGACTGAAGAAAGCCTTATATGGTTTGAAGCAAGCGCCTCGTGCATGGAATATGAGGATTGATGATTACTTCCAAAAGAACAGATTTGAGAAATGCCCGTATGAGCATGCACTATATATGAAGAAGGAGATTGACGGAAGCTTGTTATATGCATGCCTATACGTTGATGACTTGATCTTCACCGGCAACAATCCAGCCATGTTTGAAGATTTCAAGAGGAGGATGGTGAAAGAATTTGAGATGACTGACATTGGTCTAATGGCTCATTTTCTCGGTATTGAAGTTGTGCAAAGCGAAAAAGGTATCTTATCTCTCAGAGTATCTATGCAAAAGAAATTCTGAAAAGATTTGGTATGGAAAAATGCAATCCTGTCACAACTCCAGTAGAAACAGGATTAGAGTTAAGAAAGAATGAAAGGGGAGATGTTGATCCAACCTATTTCAAGAGCTTGGTTGGAAGCCTGAGATACTTGACGTGTACCAGGCCAGATATACTTATGGAGTTGGACTAGTCCTTAGATACATGGAGACTCCTGACCAGTCTCACCTGAATGCAGCAAAGAGGATACTCAGGTACATAAAAGGTACTATTAATGATGGTATTTTATATACCAAATGTGAAGATTGCAGGTTGATTGGCTATTCAGATAGTGATTGGGGAAGAGATCTGGATGAACGTAAAAGCACCACAGGTTTTACGTTTTTATGGGAGATACAGCGTTCACATGGTCATCCAAAAAGCAAGCCATTGTGACATTGTCATCATGTGAAGCTGAGTATGTTGCTGCCTGCTGAGCTGTTTGTCATGGTATCTGGATCAGGAAGAGTATTATAATATCCACAAGTTGATGTACATTCTGAACATAAGCGATGTGAGTCATTTGAAATGAATCCAGTTCTAATCATCATCTCATTCGTCGATGAGATGCGTCGATAGTCATTTCATCAGAGTTTGAAGCGAAATAAAGTTTTAATGGTTTAAACTAGTGTCATTCTTTGCATGTTTGAGTCAGATGATGAGTCTATAGTCAGATTTTTGCATTGTCACAGGTTGCATTGAATCTTACAACGGAAAAGACCAAGCTGTTGCTTATAATCTGGATGAAGCTCTTGACTTGGACCTTTTTGAAATTAACAATGCTTCTTGGTTAAAATGTATTTCAGGAAGATCATGAGAGATGAAAGAACTCAATGTGTTTTGCATTACAGCGATTTTGTTCTGTGCTGTGAATGTTTGAATTGTTAAGAATCTAAACAGGTATCCCCACGTTTTTGTTTCGGGGTTTATGATTTCAAGTCTTTGTTGAATTTTTTCCAGATTTCTTGAAGTGATTTGGGAAAAAAAAAAAAAAAAAATTGTTTGGGGAGAGAGAAAACAGAGACAATGAGAAAGAGTTAATTTTTTTTTTTTTAAATTTTAATTTTTGTTATTTGTTAGGGTCTATTGATTTTTTAATTTTTTGTTATTTAATTTATTAATTTAAATGCATTCAATATATATATATATATTATTATTATTATTATTATTTTTAGACTTAATAGCATCAAACCCCCTGAAGTGTACGCGAATTTACAATATGTTTTATGAATGTTTTTTTTTCGACGGTAAACCCCTCGAACTCTCTTTTCTTTGTACCACCCTTATGGAGATGCCCCCTCTTCAGGGGGTAATAAAACAAGCAGGTGCAAAGAAAATGAGAGTTCAAGGGGTTTACCGTCGAAAAAAAACATTCAGGGAGCACATTGCAAATTCGCGTACACTTCAGGGGAGTCTGGTGTTATTAAGTCTTTTTTTTATTTTTGTTTTTTAAAGTACAATTAATTTTTTCTTTTTCACATTATAAAATTCTAGAATTACCAGCTTTACCCTTGACTGTAGGGTGTTTGTGTGTGTTTTAATAATTTATTATCAGGGTTTTATCCATCCGCCCCTTTTTTGTAAATTTACGGTAGTTCAAGGGGTTTAATACCAGGAAAAAAAAGTATAGGGGGGCAATATGCAACTTTGCTATATATAGGGGTAATTCTAATTTGATTAACTTGATTTTCTTTGTAGTCTTATTTAGTCTGAGCAAATTGTAAATTTTGTTTTCAAAAGCTTTATTTTGTATATTTTGAATGTTACAATAGTTTGTCAATGATAGGGATTTTACCAATTCAATCTCTGCTCATTTGGGAAGCGGTAATTCTAGAAATCTAGATAACAACTTCTTATAGAAGGAGGGCAAGTTTATGGAAGCTCAGGATCTAGTTGATCCCGACAATAATTGGATTCCAGTGGTGACAAAATCGAATAGAAGAGTGAAACCAACTTTCAAGAGTTTATCTAATTTCAATGCTCAATTAAGTAAGGGAAGTTCTAAGCGCCTTCCTATTGCTGAGACTAAGATTATTCCTAATTCTGCAGCTTCATCGGCCCAGGCAGAATTAAGTCGTGTTGCTATTTCTAATTGAGCTGCACCATTTGAGGTAGAAAAGAATCGTTAATTTTATACCATTTTTAGGTTTATGTTTCCTTACTTTCTGTTGAGGCCTGCGTACCTTTTTAAATTATCGTTTTAAGACATGTGCCCCAGTTTACTTTCGCTTTTTTTTTTTTTAATTTATTATTTTTTAATTTTATTTTAATAATATAGTTAGCTTAATCGAAAAAAGAATGTAGCCTTAGAAATTTGTAGTGAATTGGTTTCTTATTGTCTTTTTTTCTTTCTAATATACGTTGATTCCAATTGTTAAGACTATATTTGTTATATTATATCAGTAGTTTATATTATATCAACCTTTTGTACTTTTCAACTTGAATAGTACTTTTATGTTTTTTTTAATCCCTTTCACAAAATCATGCTGTTTACATTATAAATCGGAAACAAAATGATAAAAAAAACTATCACAATTCAAGTTGAAAATTACAAAAGGTTGATATAAAGGTTGAAAAGGACAATTCGAGTTAGAAATTGTACTAGGAGGTATTTCATTCCACACAGATTAACATCAGCGAATACGTTTTTTTTAAAATAAAATAAAAAAAAAAAAAAAAAAAAGAAAACATCAGCGTATACGTCAAACATTTAATATAGAATAAGAGTGTTCCAGTTTACGTGAATTCATCAAAAGTCAAAACTCGACTGCAAAAGCTGTGGAGTGGCTGACTCTGTATCTACCCACAACCTCGGCCACGTACTTTCAAACCAACGGGTATACAAGTCATATATATGATATATATTCTCATCTACTTTCGCTCTATAAATACCCACCTCACCTTCTTGCCATTAGTTCATTTTACACCCCGGAGAAGAAGAATCAGTGGTTTTATAAAATGGAAAACAGAGCAGAACCCCAGCATGAACATGTTGAGAAGAAGAATATTATTCCTCTTCTCACTCCATACAAGATGGGTCCTTTCCATCTTTCTCATCGGTGCGTTTTTTTTTTTTTGGCTTATTTTGGATTAGAGAGTTCAGTACTTAATTGGGTCTAATTAATTTTTGGATTATTGTTACAGAATTGTGTTGGCACCATTGACTAGGCAGAGATCTTACAGCAATGTTCCACAGTCTCATGCCATCTTATATTACTCCCAAAGAAGCACCAAAGGTGGCTTACTCATTTCTGAAGCCACTGGAGTTTCTGACACTGCTCAAGGGTAATTTTAACCATTGTGTACTGGCAATTAAATGAAAAACATATATAAATTTGAATTTTTAGTGTAAATAAATATTATATATACTTTCTAGGTCGAAAATCTTATAAGCTCTTTTGTTCTATGTAAAAAGGTATCCACAAACGCCTGGAATATGGACCAAAGAGCAAGTTGATGCATGGAAACCTATTGTGGATGCTGTTCATGCCAAAGGTGGCATCTTCTTTTGTCAGCTTTGGCATGTGGGGAGGGTTTCAAATCAAGATTTTCAGCCAAATGGTCAAGCACCGATCTCATCTTCAGACAAGCCATTGGCGCCTCAAGTTCAAAGTAAGGGTTTTTCTTTTGGCCAATTCACGCCACCAAGACGGCTAAGGACTGATGAAATTCCTCAGATTGTGAATGATTTCCGACTTGCTGCTAGGAATGCTATTGAAGCTGGTAAATTCTATTTATAAAATCAAAGCATAAATTGTAAGAAATGGAAACATTTTCGGCTATTGCAAGATGGGTGGCATTTACGAGAACCGGAAAAACCTGAAATAGAAGCCTAGGAAAAACAAGAAGTAGTAGTAAGTTTCGCTAGTTTCTTACTTGTTTAGGGAGCAATATGAGCCGAATAAGATAAGCAAAGCATGCTTGTTTCTTGACAAGTTGTGTACGTGTTGGAGGGGGGGCTTAAATACCATTGTTGGATCATTTCCTATATATTAGCTTTAAGCTTTTGGGTATGTTAGTTAATAACGGTACATCTTTAGAGAAAAGTCTTTCTTTTCATGTGGAGATCTATAGATTTGTATATAGATGATCGATTCTAAAGTTTATATGATGCTTTAGTTTTATATATTTAACCCTTCTTTCTGTACTAGCTTTCATAATGCAGACCTTGTCTTGAATCTTTCTCTTTGGATAGGTTTTGATGGAGTTGAGATCCATGGGGCGCACGGTTACCTTATTGACCAGTTTTTGAAAGATGACGTGAATGACAGGACTGACCAATATGGTGGATCCATAGAGAACCGTTGTCGATTTGCTCTAGAGATAGTTGAAGCTATTGCTAATGAGATAGGTGCCCATAGAGTTGGGATAAGGCTTTCTCCCTTTGCAAATTACATGCAATCTGGGGACTCAAATCCAGAAGCATTGGGTCTCTACATGGCAGAGTCCTTGAACAAATACGGTATTCTCTACTGCCACATGGTTGAACCACGAATGAAAACTGTAGCTGAAAAATTTGATACTCCTCACAGTTTGCTACCTATGAGAAAGGCTTTCAATGGCACTTTTCTTGTTGCTGGGGGTTATGGCAGGGAAGATGGAAACAAAGCTGTGACTGAGGGCTGTGCAGACCTTGTTGCTTACGGTCGAATATTCTTGGCAAATCCGGATTTGCCCAAGAGGTTTGAGCTTGATGCCCCTCTCAACAAGTATAATAGAGATACTTTCTACATACCTGATCCTGTTGTTGGTTACACTGATTATCCATTTCTTGAAACCACTTCTTGAATTGGTTTTCAAAGTATGAGAATGTGAACTTATATTAGTATATATTCATTATCTTTTATCCCAAGTCTACAGTGATTATTGTTGAATTGTATGAATAAATTTTCCTTTTCCACGGTGTTTATTATTGGATTGTATATTTTTGTGAATGTATTTTGAAAAATCTCTATGGTGATAACAAATTAAGTTGGAAAGCCAGCGACTATAAGTTGATACTTTCAACTCTGAAACTCTAACTTTTAACATTTTTCTTGACATGAACCCATATATATAGAATAAACAAATTGACCAAAAAATGATACTTCTCGTACAAATCAAGAAGAATGAAATCAAATCAATATCACCGATTAAATACGTGTTGTACGTGCACCTCCCCTCTTCACGTACAATTGTGGTGGGAGTTCAAGTTTCACCATATGTATCTATCAACATGTGTGTAGTATTCAGATCGTGCATGTAGTATTTGATCTCGACAGATTTCGGTAGATATATCTCATGAGTTGTTACGTATCAAATTTCTTAAAAAGAATGAAATCAAATAAATGGACACATTAATTTTTTTTTATGTATATTATTCATAACAAGAACTTGATCAATCACAGGACAAAATCATACCTAGTAAAGTCATGAGGAAGGGTTACTTAAGACAAGAAACTTGATATTATTGCCATTGCCGCACTAAGCAATACATAGAAACAACAACCATTGTAGTACGTGGACGTGTTTCAGACGTGTTTCCCTCATCCCAAAGAAGACATTTGTTGAAGGTGAGAAAAATTTGTATAAATATGGTCATTCAACCACCTTTCTAAAAACACATATCCCAAATGGATACACCATCTCCTAGATTGCAAATATTGTTGTCTCAACTTTTCTTGATTACGAAGTCTTTTCTTTCTTCCACAAATCTTAAAATTGAGATTGTTGCAATCGGATCAGTAATTTACCAGAAGTGAATTAGAAGTCGGAGGATGAAGATGGAGGTAGATTGTCTGCTTTGTAAAGATGACGTTCAAAGACTCGAGCAAGAAATTTATAATCTCCAATTGTCTTTAGAACATGGTTTTTTCAGGTGCTGTGTTGGGTTTCTGTTGTTTGCAGCTGCTGTGCTTCTGCTTTTGTTTTTTTGCTGGTTGTTGCTTGGAGTTGTTTGCGGGTTCGCTTCATTGCCTGTGCTGTTGGCGTTAGTGCTTTTGGTCTGTTTTTGCTATTGGGGTTGGTGCTTTTGGGCTTTTTTGGGGGTTGACTTGGTGACTTTTGTAGTTTTGGGCTGTTGTTAGTTTTTTGTTTTTTCGGGTGGGAAGTTGATTTGCTTACGTTTTGTGGGCTCAGTGTCGAGTTCTAGCTCTTGGTTCTGTATCAGGTGCGTGCTTGGGTTCATTTTTGGCATCTGTCAAAGTGTGAGAAACACCGAGTATTAGACGTGTTACCCCAACTCAAAAATGACATTTGTCGAAGTCGAGAAAGATAAGAATAATAATATATAGTATGTAGATGTATTTCTCCCAACCCAAAGATGATATATGTTGAAGTCGAGAAAGGTGAGATTAGTAATATAGAGTATGTAGATGTGTTCCCCCAATTCAAAGATGATATTTTTTGAAATCAAAAAGGTGAGAGTGGTAATATATGGTAGGTAGATGTGTTTCCCTCAACCTAACGATGACATATGTCGAAGTTGAAAAATGTGAGAACGATACTATATAGTATGTAGACTTGTTTCCCTAAAGCCAAAGATAACGTATCTCATCGGAGTCGAAAAATGTGAGAACAATAATATATCATATAGACGTGTTTCCCCAACCCAAAGATGACACCTGTCAAAGTCGAAATATGTGAGAACAATAATATATATTATATAGACATGTCTCCCCAACCCAAAGATAACACCCGTTGAAGTTGGAAAAGGTGAGAACAACAATATATATATTATGTAGACATGTTCCTGAAAGTCGAAAAAGGTAAGAACATTTGTCGAAATAGGTGAGAAAAACAATATATATATATATATATATATATATATAGTATGTAGACGTGCTTCTCCCATACCAAAGATAACATTTGTCGGAATAGGTGAGAAAAACTTGCATAAATATGGTCATCCAACCACCATACTAAAAACACATATCCTAAATGTATATACACTCTTAGATTGCAAATACCATTGTCTCAACCCGTCTTGATGACGAAGTCTTTTCTTATAAGAGAATCAAATCAAGAACTAAATCTAACATAAAAGAAATAGACCATATGAGAACTGAAACATATAAGAAATAGACCATATAGAAAAATATACTATATCAAATCATATCATATTTGATACGGTAACAATTTAATTAAAAAAAAAAAAAAATTATCTATCGTATCAAGTTGTTGGATCATATCTTTTCGTTGTGTTACTGAACAAGGATATCCTAATACTTTTGGATCATATTTTAGTTTTTTTTAGTGTAATTTTAGAGCAGTTATTTTGTAATTTTAAGAATTTTTCTTAATTTATAGGGATATATATTTTTGTTGGTGTAATATTTCAAGATGATGTTTCATAATTTTCAAGGGATTACCAAATAGGTCATGGATTTTTTTTTTTAATTTTTTTTTTAATTCCAAGTAGTTTAGGACTTTTACAAAACTGACTACATTGGTCCTTAACTTTTTCACAAATACCAATTAGTCCTTCTGTTAACCTCCCGTTAATCAAATTTAACAGTCAAAGGGCTATTTTAGTCTTTTAACTTGTTTTTAATGAAATCTAAAATTGAAAGAAAAATCTTGTTGATAATCCACTAATTATCTGTTTACATTCCATTTAATTTAATTTTTTTCTTAATGATAATTTTAACTTAAATTAAAATTACTAAATAAGACAAACAAGTTCTAAAGACACAAACAATTATTTTTTTTTTAGGAAACAAGTTTTTTTTTTTTTTTTTTTTTCTTCATGTTTTATAGACCTAAAATATCTTTTTTTTTTTGAAAATAATTTTTTTCTCACACACCATCAAACCTTTTATCATTATCATCATCGGTCCCGATGAGAGAAAAAATGCATGTAAAGTTGTCCTGTTCAACCAATTTTGAAATCAATTTTTTACAAATATATAGTAGGTGGAATATCTAGCATTACTTTTTATTTTTATTTTTATAGGGCATTATATCTGTTTAAGTATTATTTAAAAAGTGATTCTATGCGCAACCGTGGTCGCGCAACCTTTGTGGTCTCATAATGTATTTTTTGTGAAAAATATGTGGGATCCATGCATTTAATACGAGGGACTCATATGTTTTTTTTCTTCAAAAATACACTATGGTCTACAAAGGTTACGCGACCCCGGTTTCACAAATCATTTCTCTTATTTAAATAAGAGTTAATTGAAGAAGCATGCACCCTGAATTTTAATTAAAATTGCACTCTCAAACAACGTTTCATTTTATTTCACAGACATATCCTGAGAATCGTTTGACTAACACACTAACAGTGTTTTGGGGTTAAAACGTCCTTTTACATTGATACTAAAAAAATCTTCTGAAACAGTTCAGACTGCAAAATCTCCATCGTTAAACCCTGATTTCAAAACCCTAATTTTAACGCAGCCATGACGGACGCATCGGCGCCTCCGCCATGGCTCCACCTCGTCTCTGCTTTTCTCGCCATGGAAACCGCCGACTCCCTCGTCTCTCTCGCAAAGTACTCTCCTTTCCTCTTTTTTCTAATTTTAAATATTATTATTATTTTTTTAAGTTTAGTCTTATTTTTTTGTTTAATTTTTTTGTGAAATGTAGAGTGTGTGGTGGTGGATCGATTACGGAGAAAGTGCAGAGATTTATTTGGGACCACTGTATAAACGAATCCGTGAGTGTTTTTACTGTTCTGTAGAATGTGTATATATATATATATATTTATACAAAAAATTTGTGTTTTTTTGTTGTTTATGATTTTGTATTTCGAAAAAAATTGAATTTTTATGGACTCCAGAATTTTAATTGAAGAAAACATTTAAGGGTTTAGAGTTTGACTGTGTAATTGTTGTTTTGAACTTTTTATGATAAATTCGTTTGTGAACAGATAAATAAAGTTTTCCTTTTTTTTTTAGTTATTTTGGTTTTGATAATTAAAAAAAAAAAAAAGAAGAAGAAAATTAACCTTAATTAAGTGTAATATTGGTTATTGGTTAGTTTCTCAAATATAAAGCTCGTTTCAGCTGTATGACAAATGCAGGCCAGGAAAGGTCATGCACCTTACTTGAAGAGTTTTCTGAAGAAGCTCATTAATGAAAATGAGTCGAATTGCAGTGAGGTTTTGGATGAATTATACGAACAATATGCTTATTTAATGACCTCAATGAAGGTAAAAGCTTGTGGCTGTAGAACTGCTTAAGGATTCTTGTTTTTAACATTTCCGTTATTTGTTGTTTAAGTATGTATGCTGCTTATTTATGTTTGACAAGATTTTTCACTTTGAATGATGATCAGTCGTTCAAGGGAAATGCAAGGGTCTGCAAATACATTACTTTTCTTTTTCCCGATGGTAATAACTACAACTTGTGGGATGTTGGTGATTGGGGTCTTTAAGTCACATTTACAGCAAAACATATTTTTAATTGATGTTTGGTACTTCTAGGTTGTTTATATCTCCCAAGCTGTCCAAAGTCAAGGAAACTAATGGTTCCGTTGCAATGTTCCCTCAACATGCTTGAAGGAGATACTGGGTATGTTCCAATGTTTTTATTATACTTTCTTTTTAGATGTTTATCTTGGATGCGATATCTTCAGCATAGTCGTTTATGCTTTGATGAGTTTGAGAATTAAAATTTAAATAAGTATGAAGCTACAAGTTCTTTAAACATCTCTGTGACTTTACATTTGCATTTAGGGAGAGCGCCATCTCTTGTTTGATATGCATCTCTTAGACTTTCCCAGACAGCCCTTAGATTTGGATTGGGACGAATTATGATTATGTGATCAATTGTTGTCAAGTTTGTTTCTTGTGTTAGAGTAATATGAATGTATTATTTTATTTCTGATTGTTTAAATCAATGCAAAATCTTTTCTTGTCTATTTTCTGTTTGTTGTTTAAACAGAATTCTTTATTGAACTGCATATAAACTGTTACACTTTGAGTAAGTTCTTTTTGGCTTTACACTACACAGGTGTTCAATTTGGCCCTCCAGTCTTTTCTTGTCTGAGTTTATTCTTTCCTTTCCGGACATATTCTCAAATAAATCTTGCTTTGAGGTAAGTCATTTGTTCAAGGATATGTTTTCTCCATTTGAGTTACAAAATTTGTTCAAGGTTAATCAATTTGTTGACAACAGAAGTGAGTTCATGCTATGGTTGTACCCTATTACTAAGTTTTTTGACCAATCATATATATATGTTGGTGGAAAATACGACAGAAAATAATTAGTATGACTGGCTTTTCCCCCTTTCCATGTATATTTGGTATTTACAATGCATCAGCCTAGTGTCTACTCTCTACCTTTCCATTTAATTGGTATGTTTGAATCTTTGATAGGTCGTTTATCATCTGAAAATTTTGATTTTCTGCTTTGTGTTTCTTGTTTTCAGGTTGGTTCTGGTGTTGGTTTGGTTGGAATTTGTCTTGCCCATGTAAAAGCCTCAAAGGTATTTTATTCAAATTTCATGCATATATCTTTATAAATTTTACCCCTTAAAAAACGTCATTGGTGATATATACAGTTTTAATGACTATGGAGCACTATGGACGGATCCTTCTAAATTTGGCTGCTTCCATAGTTTATGCTCCTATAGTAATGATTTGGCTTCTGATGACTACACAGTATGAGAGGAACTGTGTGGACAGATACGGGTCAGACATTTTATGTATTTTTTGTATGGCGGTCAAACAAATAATTTTAAAGAATTCCATTCTCTTATAATTTCCAGACCTTATATTTACCACTTTGGTTAGTTATGACAATTTTTTATCTGTTAGAAGTCCACGCTACTTCATTGCCTGAAATAATTTTGCTTGTACATAATTCTGTACCCATATCATATCACATACTCATACTCTTAATAATTTTCTCAAATTCCATCGGTTGAGTGCATATCAATAGTATGCTAAACTGGATTGTACGAAGCCAGTTGACTTAGGTTAAAGTAGATTCGATTGTGCTTCTTTACCATGGTTGAGTATTGTGACAGATGTTATCATTATGCATTGCTGAATTGAAGCTTAGAGTAGTGACAGGTGCCAATTTTGCGCCAATTTTGGCCAAATTTTAATTTATCTGAAGTCCGATTTCGATCAATGATCATCTGCAACAATTATATCAGATCTATGGTCATTTTAATATATGCTCAATGTTTCTTGGTAGCTGTAAACATTACTTGTTGCAATTTGCTTGACGGATCAACTGAAATTTAGTATCTAGTAATTAGAAATGGAGTTTTCTTATTTTGCATTTGCATTTCATAAAGCTATTTGGATGGTGTAGACATTTTTGTTTTCTGCAGTTAAGTTACAAACTCGTGTTGAATGTTAATCAATGTCTCATTTTTATCATGCTTATTGTGGGAAAGATACGAGTGAAATTTAATATTTGTTTAAATGATATAAGTACTTAGGGGATATTATTGCTTCGCCAACAAAGCATAGGACTGAAATGTCTCCTTGGCTGTTTAATTTTATTCCCCTCAGAAGTAGGATGTTACCTATATTTTCACCGATCATTAATACTTTTGTGAACCTGCATTTACTTGATGCAGGTGATATTGACTGATGGCGACCTGTCAACTCTAGCTAACATGAGGCTTAATTTGAAGTTAAATCAGTTAAGCCCTGAAACCGATGCGCCGGAAAAATTTAGTGAAGATCAAAATCTGGTGAGACACTGTTATAGGAGTTTCATCTCCTTGGTATGTTGCTAGGTTTAAATTTTTGAGGTCGAACAGAATAGAACTTAGTTTACCCTTCAAGTTGAGGTTTTGAGTTGCTATTGATCATTTTTGGTTCCTTGTTACCTTCTCAAAAAGCAGTTGGTGTCGAAATTAACTTTAAATTTCAGGTTAAATGCATTCATCTGCCTTGGGAATCTGCATCAAAAAGCGAGATCCATGCCTTTATGCCAGAGATTATGTGAGTATTTTAGACATTTTTTCTTATTATTTAATAAAATTTTCTTTATGACTGGCCTTTCAAAATGTTGTGCTATTCCTATAACTACCAAGTTTTACTCTCTTAAAGAAGGCAATTGAACTTACTCCAATATCTCTCTCAAGTGTTTAATTCCTTTGCTCTATCAATTGAAAGTTGAATCAATGGTGAGAGACATCGGTTGTGATTTATCATATATCCCATTCTGCAGTTTGGCAGCAGACGTAATTTATAATCCCGAATGCCTCCCACATCTTGTTCGAGTACTCGCCAACCTCATGAATCAAAGGAAATCATTTTCTCAGTCACAGAAGGATACTTCTGAAAGCTCGGTGCCAGATAGTATATGGGTTGAAACAAAAGTCAACGGCACCAATGAAGGGTTTATTGCCCATGTTCACACTTCGGGTAAATCTGATTCTAATGGCCATGGCATCAATTCTCGTAAAGGAGCTCCGAAGAGGGATCATCCGGTTGCTTACATTGCTGCGGTCATTCGGAAAATTGAAACCTTCAATTATTTTCTTGAACTTGCAGAGCAGGCTAGTCTTACAATTACAGATATAACTGAAACACTAAAGCCTTTCAATTTACTTCCTTATATGCAGTCATATGATAGATCAAGTATTAGATTATTCACTGTCTCATCCTAGTTTGATTTAAACTGTAATTTTCTTCTCTCTCTCTCTCCCTCTCTTAGAAATTTCTCTCGATTTTTCTGTATTATCATTTGTGTCAGCTGCTTTTTAGCTGAAGTGTTGTTTGTAGCTTTGTCTTACTCTTTGTATGCTTCTGAATTTCTGATAATCTAATGAGTCTTGAGATTTTTTACCTACTCATTCATTTTCTAACCAGATGATGCAGTAGTATGTCTCTTACAGGTAAACCATTGACATTCAAATCGTATCTCGAATTATTTATAATTAAAAATAAAATCATTCATCGATTAAATACATTAAAATGGTGTCAGGTCATCTCTAATGGACAGTTATATACTTATTCTAAATATGTTGAGTTATTTGGTTAAGTTATATTTAATAAAGATGAGAGTACGAGTTATATGATGGGACTCATGTGTAAGGTGGTGGACTTACGTGTTAGATTAATTGAATAGTGAAATTTTTGGTTTTTTGTGGGACCCATGCAATAATTAAGATAGATGAATGTGTGGTGCTTGATTGGATATATTAACCTTGGAGATGGACGGATCACATTTGTTAACCACTAGAGATGAACAGATCAGATTTACTAACCGTTGGAGATGGATGTTCTATAATATTTCAAACATTAAAATTTGAAATATATTTTTATCCAAAAAAATTAGAAAAATCAACAAAAAAGCCAAAAGAAAATTTTTTTTATCAAAAAATACAAAAATAATAATTTTTGATTTAGGTTTATGTTTGTGCTTTCAATTATGCATGTATTTCATTATGGTTCAGTGTTTTCTAATCTATGAAATTTAAATTTATGATGTTTCCTCATTTAAAAATTAATTTTTTTAATGTTATCAAACTTTATAATAATTTATAAATATTTAAATATATTAAATATTAGTACCAATTTAAAGATCTCATTAAGAAATTTGCCATGATATTATTTTTATCAACATTAAAGTTTATGAATTACAATTTAATGATCACTTATAATAAATTAGGTATAATTAAATTTGTTACAAAAATATCATAAGTACATATAAGCATCACTCTCGGTACTATTTGAGATCCAAATATAACTATAACTCTCACTTTCCATTGCAGATAGCCTCACGGGTGCCGGTGAGTCAAATATCAATATTATTCTTTTAAGAATATATAAATTGTCTTATAAGTATAGCCCAGCTGATAGATAGATGAGCTTTATGTTTTGGTAAATGACTCCAAGTTTTTTTTTTTTTTTTTTTTTTTTTTTTTTGAAGCTTTTGCTATTAATAGGATTCGAGCCGTTGATTTAAGGGTCATTTGTTCAAACCCCAAATTCATCAATCTACCGACGGAGCTACCCCTCTGTGGCACTACCCTCCCAACTTAAAATTCAGAAATCGATCAAAATAATATTAACAAGGGATTATATTATATTTATCTAAAACAATGGGCTAAAGATTTATTTTAATTAAAACAAAAGCATTAACAAGTCCATCATGGCCGAATGTGCGATATGCATACATGGCCACATGGAAACTAGCGAGTCGTAGATATCAAATCTACTAATATATTATCTCCTATCAGAAATTTTCCTACGAGGATGTCCTTATAGAATTATACAAGGACATTGAATGTGAGCCACTCATTTTACATACTTTAACTTGGTATGCATTCACTTGCCAAATCACTTTTATAAATGAGTGGCTCACATTCAATATCATGATAAAGTTATATAAGGATATCTTGATAGGAACGGAAACATATCTCCTATTATATATATATATATATATATTTAAATATATTAATTTTTATTAATCGAAATGCTCTTGAAGATTTGGTGTCTTAAATTGACAAGATTTGATTGGTTGTGCAAGAAAATCTCACTATATAAATTTTTTTTTTTTTTTTTTTGAAAAAAAAAGTTATAAGTATATAAAGGGATTCTATTTATTTATTTTTATTTTTTTAAAAAAGAAACACATGTGAAGCTGACACAACTCTTGTTAAATTACAAAAGCAACTTAAAAAGTAAGGGCTAATGGCACAAAAATACTCTCTATTTATCTAATAAATTAAATTTTCAAACAAATGCCCTATTTAAATATAAATAACTTAATTGGAATGTGCTTGGGGTATGGAAAGTTAGTAGTATCTTTAGATGAAAGGAAGAGGTTATTTTGATAGGTAACTTTCACAAATAGCCCTGAATTTATATGTAATTGTATAAATATTTATTTTTTTTCTAATAATTACATAAATATACCATACCGTCAGTTGACTTTTATTAACTTTAACCTTTAACCGCATTTGTATCCCAAAATAACTAAACTACCCTTGAAAACCTATTCATCCTTTTCTTTTATTATTTAAATATATTAAAAAATATTTACTTAAAAAATTGAAAAAATCAGTACAATTTTTTTATTACTTTCTTTATATCATTTTTTTAACACAATCAGAACCCACAAAACTGGAAAAATGACTATGTTTAGTAGGTTTTGATTGTGTTTAGTGAGTTTTACGAGTTTTGATTCTATTGATTAAATGTAATTGTTGGTGGGTTTTGATTGTGTTGATGAAATGAAATTGTTTGTGGGTTGATGAGTATGAAATTGAATGTTTTGGTGATAAAGTTGGTTTTTGAAATCTGAAAATTTGGTATTTGGGGACATGGAAAATGTAAAATAAATGATAGAAAGAAAAAGAAAATAAAAACAACAAAAACAAATTGTACCGATTTTTTCAATTATTTAAGTAAGTATTTTTAATATTTTTAAATAATAAAAGAAAAGATAAATAAGTTTTCAAGGGTAGTTTAGTCATTTCGGGATATAAATATGGTTAAAGGTTAAAGTTAACAAAAATAAAATGACGGTAGGGTATATTTATGTAATTATTAGAAAAAAATGAATATTTATATAATTACACATAAATTCAGGGTTATTGTGAAATTTATCTACTAAAATAACCTCCCCTTTTAACCAAGGACACTTTTGACTTCCTATGTCACAAATACATTTCAATCGGGATGTTTGTGTTTGAATAGGACCATTTATTTAAAAATTTGTTTTATTAGATAAATAGACGGTTGTTTGTGCAATTAATCCAAAAAGTAACACAGAATACGGCTATGGATCATCATTATAATCATCATCCTTTTCAACTCTCTCAATCAAATCACTTTTAAGCTCCTTCTTTGTTTGGTTTTTTTTTTTTTCTTGAAGAATACTTCTTTGTTTTTTCTACTTTAAAAAACAATACACTATCAATGCATTTAAAGCTGCTTTGATTCAATATACATATATTTACTCACTCTCTCTCACAACAGTCGACTAACTGGTAACTACTATCTCCCTGTCTATCTTCATCAAAGTAAAAATGGAGGAAATAGAGGTGATCCATTCATGGTCTGCTCCAAGATCCCTCAGTACCAGCCTCATGTACTCTTTTGCTCAGGTGATTTTATTAGTCTTTGTTGGGAGATTTTAAAGTGAAGAACTTGAACAATTGGAACTTGAATTTTTCATTATTTACCCAACTGGGTATCAATTGTTTTCTACTTTTACTCTCAATGTGTGTGTTTATGCTTGTTTTCTTGGTAAATGATTGTGGTTGCTTGATGGGTTTGATCTTTTACGCTGAATAAGAAATTTGATATGGAATTGTACATTGTTTTGGCACTCAATGTTCTTGGTTTAATTTATCTTAGTTTTGTATTTGACATTTGATGGTGAATTATTATTGTTCATATATTGTAAAAAGTACCCAACTTTTTTTTCTATTTGATTGCAATTAACTTGCCTTTCTTACTTCTGGGTTTGTTTATGCTGAAACATTTGATAATAGTTTGGTAATAGGTTTTTTTTTTTTTTTGTCTTACTGATAAAATTTTTTGGTTGTGATTCTGTTTTAGAGGGATGACATGGAAGTGCTTGATGAACCTCTCTATGCAAATTTTCTTCGAGTAACTGGCATTGATCGACCCTACCGGGAGGAGCTTCTATCCAATATGGTAGGCCGAAATAAAACAATACCAATCTGTTTAAAATGTCTATTCTTTAAATAATTTCATAAAGATGAGTATGGATCAAACTGGGAACTATGTGAAAAATAGAAATCGAGTAGGGTACGCGTTTAGGACTTAACAGGACAGAAAAGTGCCCTGCATTAACTTGCTTAATTTGTTACAATTGCTGTCTGCTTGAAAATGATATTAGTTTACTGCAACATATTGCATGTTAACATCTTTGGCAATACGTAGTTGAAATTTTCATTTATTGTTTGATTCGTAATAGGAATCTGATGGAAATAAGGTTGTAAAAGACATCATTTTTGGTCCCGGAAGAAAGAGATATCGCTATTGCAAGGTAATATACAAACTTTATCCATGAAAGAAAGCACATATGTAGTGCAATGTTTGTTGTGTTATTTGATCTTATGGAACATTTGTATACTCTCTAGTACATGCTGGTTCTGAATTGAATACCATGTTATGGTGATTGGATTAATTCTGTTCAGAATTGATGATCTCTCTTCTTTCTTTCCTTCTTTCCGCTTTCGGTTCACTGTCTACAGCATATAGCAAAACAACGCATATGTGGTTTGCCAGATGATTTATTGAAGAAAGGGAAGCATATTATTTTGATACGAAATCCGCTTGATATACTGGTTAGATGCTGGTGATCCTATTCTTTTTACTTGTTGATCTCATATGTTCCATATAACTACATTGTGCTGGTTCTTATGTTCCTAAAAACAACAAAATTTACTTTCTTCACATGCAGTCTAATGTTTCGTACTTCATTAATCTTTGATGTGACTGACCTGTTTCCACTATCTTTTATCTGATATCTGTTATCAGCCATCATTTGATAAGGTCGTGCCTCCATCTCTCCAAGAGTTAGGTCTCACTGACCTGGTCCTCATATACAGTGAGCTCTGTAAGTTGGGAAAACCTCCAGTCATAATTGATTCAGCAGACCTTCAACAAGATCCTGAGGTTATAAAGCTTTCCAACTAAACATCATATACATCGCGTGATATTCTGCATAAATGGGAATTGATACGGCTTTTGTAATCATTGATTATGGAGTTTCTGTGCTTACACTAATGTTTAAATTCATTGTTGCAATGATACTGTGCATCACATATAATATGATTCTTTTGATCTTGACGTGAAGGCCACATTACGAAGTCTTTGTGAAGATTTGGATATTCCTTTTCAAGACAAAATGCTGAGGTATGCCAAAGCCTTTTTAGTTGAAAATTTAAAATATCTTCGGTTACTATATGTTTACAAGTTTTTGATTGATAAATTTTGACATGGTAAAGCGTGTGGTAGAATTTAAGATCACTTCAATGTGAAACCAAATTTGAGTTCCTACCTGATTACTTTTTTTCTTGGTTTGATTATAACTGCCAGACTCAAGCCTTCTTCTTCTTCTCTATATTTAAAACATGTTCTCTTGTGACATCCAAAATGTTAAATCCTTCCAAAGAAGAAAATCTCTCTGATTTGGCAATCTGTTGGAAATCCACACATTTTGTTTGATGCATTCATCTACTCATTTGTAGGCTGCATATACATAGATCTTTTAGTTCTCCCTCCTATTGCATCTATGTTGTATGAGTTCAAGACAGAGTTTTGTATTCATATATAATCAGATGGGAAGCTGGCACAAAACCAATAGATGGCCTTTGGGCTCCATGGTGGTATGAAAGCGTACGTAAATCTACAGGTTTTACTCCAGCAAGGAAGTATCCAGCGGTATGTGGTTTGTCCATTGTGTTTCCTTGTTTATATAGATAGTTGCACATCAGTTTCTATTTCATTGAAACTTAATAAGTTATGCTACTTAATTAAAGTACTCTCCAAGTTTTCTTTTCTTTCATTAAAACTATAAACGATTAACTGATAACAATTGATCACAAAATATGCTTTAAGAATGTATTGTTCAATTGATGTTCTTCTGATATTTACTTGTACACAGGGAACTCTATTCCATACTTTTCTTGTGAAATCATTTGTTTATCAGCTATGTTATAATCTAATGGCTGAAATTAAGAGAGACTTTTTTAGTTTGCATAGCTTGTGCATTCATGATGTTTCTTTTTCAGCCATTTCCTTTTTCTCTTTACGAGTTGCTGGAACAAAGTCTACCATTCTACAACATACTTAGGCGTCACGTGAGAAAAACTTCATCTCTTTTGAAGACTCCCCTGCTTGAGCCCGACCTTCCAGTCCCTGCAAATAAGAATCTGCTTGCATGGGTCGGTGACGAGATTGTAACCCGTGATAGTGCTAAGGTACTTGACTAGAGAATAATAATTCACAGCTGTTGATTGATACAAACTATCAGTTTATGCACTGCTTTCAATGTTTGTCATTTTTATTTTGTGACGTGTTAGGTTTCTGTATTCGACTCCGTTGTCCAAGGTGGTGATGCAGTGTGGGAGGGACTCCGAGTTTACAATGGGAAGATATTTAAGCTTGAGGAGCACTTAGATAGGTTAGTGAAAGGAAAGATCTTCATATATACTTCAATGCGCAGTAATTATCAGAAATTCTTTGCAGTTATAGGATATATCAAATCCCTTCAGTGAGATCCCTTATAGGCAACCTGAATAGGATTTACTTTTTCTATCAATTAGGTTGTTTGACTCAGCAAAGGCTTTGGCTTTCGAAAATGTTCCAACACGTGAAGAGGTAAGGGTTTGAGGAAGAATTTCAATTGACTCATAATCTTATTAATTTGTTTGGACTCATTATGGTGTTGCCCGTAGGTTTGTGTAGAATTTGATTAATACACATATTGCATTGAATTGTAGATTAAGCAAGCTATCTTCAGAACTCTCATTATGAATGGAATGTTTGATAATTCGCACATACGGCTAACACTCACTCGTGGAAAAAAGGTATGCATCTCTCTCCTTCCCCCTCCTCTCTCTCTCTCTCTCTCTCTCTCTCTCTCTCTCTCTCTCTCTCTCTCTCTCTCTCTTGTGTATGACTGAAACTTTACTCACATTTTGACACTTCATGGTGTCCCTTGGAGGGTGTATTAAACAGAACCTTAGGTGTTGATAAGTTTTTCAGTTCTGATCCGTTCTTTTAAGCTGCTTTTGTTATCTGTTAATAGGGCGCACTAAAGCATGGACATTGCCATCATTCATGTTCTAATTGCTTTCAGTGAAACCTTAGGTTTTCATGGACATTAGCTTTTGGCTCTGGATTTTCTTCACTTATTTGCAATTTGTTGTCCTTTTCAGGTTACTTCTGGCATGAGCCCAGCATTTAATCTCTATGGATGCACATTAATCGGTAAAGACAAATTGAGTTTTCTGCACAATTTACAAATGACATGGCTAAACAATAGGAACTTTCTTTTTAGTTAGTTGGTGGCGGGAGAAGGCAGGATGTTATAAGAATAATTTGAAAATGTCCTGGGTTGACTTATGATATGCTTATTATTAAATTTGAAAATGCAGTGCTTGCTGAATGGAAACCCCCTGTCTATGACAATCTACATGGTATAACTTTGGTGACAGCAACCACACGTCGTAATTCACCAAATGTAAGATTCTAGGTGTTCTTTCTTGCTTTTGGTTCAGTTTCTTTCTACCCAGAAAACAACATAAGCTTGATGTGGCCTCGTCTTGCATTCCGGTTTATCTTGACATTGTTTTTATTGGTCTTTTCTAGCACTTGGATTCAAAGATTCACCACAATAACCTCCTCAATAACATACTTGCAAAGGTACTCTCTTGTCACCATTCATATGCCGTATGCTTGTTATTGGAAATTTTCGTAGTAATTCCTGAACTATTTACCCTATTTACTAGTACTAACTATATATAGTTTCCTAGCATAAATGTGAAGTTTCCCTGTAGACCAGCTATAATTAAGCTGTTTGATTGATATTTGAGAACTTGATGTTCAACTGTCATCTAATGAACGATATTCAGTACCTCAGTCAATGACATAATTATTACCGTACTGAACTTTGACTTAGATTTGATTGTTTTGTGTAAATTGGTTCAGATAGAGGGGAATAATGCAAATGCTGGTGATGCAATCATGCTTGATGAGCACGGTTATGTGTCTGAAACAAATGCAACAAATATTGTAAGCATACTCTTCTGTCAAAGTTTCTACTTATTCACCTGGATGTGTAAAGGGGTTTAGGTTTCTGTTGAATTTCCGAGGTTCCAATAGTTTTTTGGCATGCAGTTTATGGTGAAGAAAGGCCGCGTTCTGACACCTCATGCAGATTATTGCCTTCCTGGCATCACTCGAGCAACTGTGAGTTGTATTAAACTGTCCTCTTCTCACTAAATATATATATATGCCGCGCCTCAAAATTGTCAGCTGCTCTTGTACTAAAATGTTACAAGAAGCAAAACAAATCGTATGATTAAAATAACTAAAATCAGCATGAAGCATACACACCTATGCTCTGCCTAAAAGTTTCCGGGAGAAAGCGGCATGGATATGGCACACAGGTGATGAAAATATATCAATATGCATACCTTTGAAAAACACAACATTATATGCAGATTATTGTTACAAGATAGAATGATATCATGGGATTTTTGATTTTTTGTTGATCATCTCATGTTGGTTTAACATATCTTTGTTTTACTCTTCTTTGCATAATAAGGTGGTGAATATACCCTTGGCGAAAATATGATTGATTTGTTTCTGAGATTTCAGGTCATGGACCTTGTGGTGAAGGAAAATCTGGTCCTGGAGGAGCGACGAATCAGCCTATCAGAGTTCCATACTGCGGATGAGGTCTTTTTGCTTAGCTTTAGAATGTCTAATGTCAATCAAATGCAAATGTCCTGGTCCTGCAAATTTATAATACAGTTTGGTTTTTCAATTTATTGTATGAATGGTAAACACGGGGATACGTCTGAAGCACGAATGCATTTAAATTCATATATATATATATATTGTTCATAAATGTAGTCAATTTAGTTCATGAACTACAACAAGAGTGTATGTATGCCTTGCAGGTCTGGACAACAGGAACAATGGGAGAACTCAGCCCGGTGAGTTTCTGTTTTCACATTGTTAGTCTCAGCATCATGATGGCTTGTTTATGTGATTTTGCATGTTCATCCAAATATAGGTCTGATTGGAAATTTCACAATTAATTTTTTTTTACATAATCCAATTTTCAATATTGTTAATATTAGTAACTTGTAGTTGATTTGGAATTTCTCAACAGGCTGTAAAGATTGATGGGCGCATAATTGGTGATGGAAATGTGGGGCCTGTGACTCGAAGATTGCAAAATGCTTACAAGATACTGACAGAAGACGCGGGCGTGCCTATACCACTTGAGTAGTGTGATTTCTTGACGCGGGGGGTACCAGGATTCCTGATCCTGGTTGGTAGCCGTTTACTATTTGATTATCTAAGTCCTCTTGTATTTTATTTTGTTTCCTCTGTATTTTGAATAAAAATCATTAATATTCAACAAAAAGTTAAATAATAAGAAACTTTTGGAGTAGATTGAAGAACAATCAAAAGCTTTGAAAAGGAGGCCGAATCCAAATACATTGTAGCCTATCAGCCAAAGTTGTTTTATAACCAATATAATGAAACTTCGCGGCATATTCTTCTGCATTTCCCACTGTTGGAACTGACAATGAGCATGTTGTGTCATCACAAAATATCCCCAGCTTCATCATGCTATCGTCATTCACAAAGAACCATTTTGTTTTCAATATATAGAATCTCCAGAAAGAAAGCTTACTACAATTACACAGTAAGAGATGTCCATTGGATGCAACAATCAGATGTTGGCTGTGGCTGTGGCTTATAAGCGGAGATTGTTCTGAAAGCAATTTCCATTCTTCATGCTTTATGATAAAAGCACCTATCTTCCCATCTGAGAAAATACAATTGAAATACTCGCGTAGGCCACTTCTAAAATACTAAAACGACTGAATTAACTAGATAACTCTAGCATCTTCTAAGATTTATCACCAGGTTTACATGTTTGAATTTTGAGTTTTCCAGCTTCAGGATTGGACAAAGCAATTACCAAACAATCTGGAGACCTGGGGCTCACGGAAAACATAGCTTTGTATTCCGAGTATCTCTTCTCCAATTTAGGCAATTCAATAACTTCATTAGTGAAGGGGCCGTAAAAGAAGAAGAAAAAAGGATCATAAATTGATTTTGAGAAAAGCACTCAGCCATATCTTGAAGACTTGAATGATGAGGTTCTGCACAGAAAAAGTATCTATTTTCCAGCATTGCGGCCTCCTTCACAATATAAATTGTCTTTGCAGCTGGGTCCCAAAGGTGGCAGATACCACAGTCGTCATAACTGGTTTGATCCAAGCCATAAGACATCATCCACGGAAGAAACTCATGTATTTTCAATTTCGTGAAAGCATTCCTGCCAACACAAACTCATGTATTCTCAATTTCGTGAAAGCATTCCTGCCAACACTTGCGGGACAAAGACATTGTTCATCTTGAAAGATCATCCCACACAGCTTTGTTCATCTCCTTGTTGTCAACTGGGATTTCTGAATACTAACAGACAAACAATCTGAAGATTATATCTCTCCTTACGTCTCTCAATATTCTTTTCTCTCTTGTGTATCACTCATAGTGAGCACACAATATTTCACAAGAATTACAGGCATATTTATAATAAACCCAACAGTTTTGAACTTAACTTTTCAGACACGGAATTCCGTTTTAGAAGGATTTAAATTCTCAGAAATCTAATACCTATACACTAGAAATCTAATCAATCAATTTTTTTATTAAAAAAATATATAAATAAAGTTGTATGCCAAAGAATTACAATTATTTGTAGGCTGAAATATCATAAAAATCCTTAAATATGGTTATTGTCAGAGTCAAATTGATATGCACCAAATTAAATAAAATTAAAATTGCTATGAAAAATAAATATTTTTGTGCATCTTGTGGATCAACTTAAGACTATAAAACAAAACTCACATACCCTAATCCTGGAAAAAGTTTTTTCAAAGAAAGATCAATCCTGTTTAAAAGATCATCAAGAAGAAGAAGAAGTCTGATTCGGCTGATCTTCATGTTTCACAAGCCTTGTCATGAATATTTTCTTGAAATTCAGAATGAAGAACAGTTTCTTCCATTGGGTGATGACTTATGAGCATTGTGGTATCTGCAAGCTTGGCGACCCATCAGCACAGGCAAGTCGAATAGTTGAGGGGGTAACTCATGATTTACTAGATGGTGCTGGTCCAGATGCTTGTGCTTCAAGAAACGGTTGGGTACTTTTCTCGAAAAAGCTTGAGGGTGATTATGGCAAATATATCTTGTACAGTCCCTTTACCAAGGAAGTTATTAAGTTCCCTAAATTGATATTTTATCACAGTAGAATAGCTACTTTTCACTTTATCGCCATTTCCCATATGGTGATCAAAACATGTCACTCGGGTGATAAATCCCGGAAGATTTTTGAATTCGAATTTAGGGGTGATTTTGCAGATTGGCTTGTGTAGGTGATTTTGTCTCTTGTGTTTTTGTAGATAGAGAGATAGAATTGGGAAGGCATCTGGGTGCTAATTTTAACATAAAGCTGTGTGCTTTTAACATTAAGCAGCAAGATTGGAAAGTGTTTTCGGGATATTTACCGGAAGAAGATATGACTGAATCTATATTTCATTAAAGTGAATGATCTAGGATTTGGTTTTCTAAAATATGTGTAACAAAACGTTTTCATTCCTTTTGAAAATAAAATTCAATGTCAATGAGCATTCATGTTTCTCATATTTTTCGTGAAGGAAATGTGGTGGTTGATTTGCTAGGCTTTTTGTACGTGCACAAGATAGGTAGACTTGTCGGGTACCAACATAGTTGGGATGTTTCAAGTTTTCTTTGATGCAATTACTCTTTTACTGACTTTATTCATTTTAAAAAAATGTCGTTTGTATTGTATCTATCAAAAAAACTTCACTAAGTCGAGTGTTTGTGCATATTTGCTTTCATATTTTTGAATAAGGGTCATTCAAGTCTCGTATTTCTCACTTTCATGTCTCACATAAAGTGTCATCCAATTGATGTCAGGTTTCAAAATAAATACCAAAAAACAAAAAATTATGTAATCATAGAATTTTTCAAATAAAAATAAATATATTACGCAAACATGGACACTATCAAAACACAAAGAAACACCTCCTAATGATATATATATATATATCATTACAGAAGGAAACTATAACCTAGATGTCTTCTGGAACTAGTTCAGAAGAGCATTGAAAAGGAGGCTGAATCCAAATCCTTCTCAAAAAATGAGTATTATCATCCTCCAACGTCCACTTGTAATTAGGTTTTGTCCTGTAGGAAGAGCCAGCAGAATAATAATCCCCTTCACACTCTTTTGCATTTTTCAATGCTGGAACTGAGAATGATGTGCATTTTTCAAATATCACTTGCTTCTTCTTGCTTTCAATCCATTTTTTTTCCGATAAATCGAACCTCCAACAATAAGTATGGATTGCATCATCTACCCTGGTACCCCAGTACAGTAGTAGATCCCCGTCGTATGCAACAACCAGATCAAGGTAGCAATTACCACTCCCTTGTAATGATTCTATAACAACTTTCCATTCTTGTTGCTTTATATTAAAAGCACCCATCTTTCCTTCCACGAAAGTACAGTAGAAAGATTCATCCGCATAGGCAACATCCCGTATGCTATTATATTTATAGTCACCCAAGAATTCAAACATCTTCCAGGATTCATCACCAGGCTGACATGTCGCTATTACAAGTTTTCCATCTCTTAAAATAAAAAAGGAAATTACAGTACAACCTGGAGAACTAGGGCTCAAAGAAAAGGTAGATTCTCTGTAACAGGTAGCACTCTCCACTGGAGAACTAGGGCTCAAAGTAAAGGTAGATTCTCTGTAACAGGTAGCTCTCTCCATTCTAGGTAATTCAATAATTTTATTACTGAAGGGGTTGTAAAAGAAAAAGTTAATGCCATAAATGTTTTCGGAAAAAAGCACCCAGCCGTACCTTGAATCACAAGCTACTAAATTAGTAAAATAAGAAAAATTTCTGTTCTTCATAATTGCTGCGTCCTTCACCTTATAACTTCTCTGCGTAAATGGGTCACAGAGTTTGCAGACAATCACACTCCGTATTGGATCTGTGCTAAAATAGAAAATCCATGGAAGAAACTCTTTTGTGTTCTTGATTTCATAAAAGAATTGACGCCAACTCTTGCAGACCAAACACAACCTCGCTCTTTCTGACCATGCCAATTTTCCCAATATACGACTTGCTATATCTTGAGGAAGATCATCCCAGACAGTTTTCCTCATCTGATCGCTTTTATTTTTTTTTGAGAAAAAAAACTAAATCTTGATTGTGACTTGTGAGTGTTTCTTGATCTGTAAATTGAAACTGCTAGGGTTTCTGTCAATGAAGATATCTTTTTATAAGAAGAAATTGTCAGAATTTTCCCTTTAAAATTATTAATTTTTGTTTTTAACCGTCTATTAAAATTTCATTTAACATGACCGGAGAAAATATATTATGGATCCATATTTCACGTTGGGCCCGCTTGAGATAAGTCCTATTTCATTGACTTGTGAGAGCATCCGAATTGGTGTTAAAAAGAGACCCATTTTACAAGACTTGTTTTTTTTTAGACCATATATTTGCTACATTGGTGAGAAAGTGGATCTAAAAAATGAGACCCATTTGTGGGCCACGCTCAACAAGAGTCAAATTGGATTCTAAATTTGGAATCCAATTTGGGTCTTGTCCAATGAGTGTGTTGGGTTCCCAAAATCTCCTAAATATTGGATTTGAGTTGGACTTATAAATATATATATATATATATTTATATAATTCGAAAATTTTCCTATAAGGATGCACTGATAAAATTATCTAATGACATTGAATGTGAGCCACTCGTTTTACATACTTTGACTTGGTATGTATGCACTTGTCAAATCATTTTTATAAATAAGTGGCTCACATTCAATATCCTGATAAAGTTATATAAGGATGCCCTGATAAGAACGAGACCGTATATAATTTAAATTAAAATATATAATTATTAATTTCAATAATTATATATATATAATGAAAAAAAAATTAATATATATATATATATATTTCAATTATTTAAATTTAAATATATTATTATTAATTTCAATAATTATATATTTAATGACAAAATATAAATAATTTCAAAATAATTATATTTAAATAGTTATAATTTAAATATATTATTATTAATTTCAATAATTATATATGTAATGACAAAATATAACTAATTTCAAAATAATTATATTTAAATTATTATAATTTAAATATATTATTATTAATTTCAATAATTATAATTTAAATATATTTTTATTAATTTCAATAACTATATATATAATGAAAAAATATAAATAATTTTAATTTTAATTTTAATTTCAATTATAAAATCGTTGGAACTGGAACCAAAACTAAAGGGTCAAAACTGTCGAAACTGGAACCGAAACTAAACCATTGAAAACTGGATCGAAACTGAAACCGAACTATCAGAACCACCAAACCCAAACAGTTGGAACCTGACCGGAACCAAACCTTCAAAACCGGAACCGAAACCAAAACCGAAACCAAAACCGAACCTTCAAAAATGGTATCGGAACCGATTTTGAAGGTTCGGAATCGAAACTGGAACCGAACCGAACCGAACCGAACCGAACTGAAACCGGCGCCATATTTAATCGTATACAATATTTTGTTTTAAATATTTATTTTTATTATTGATGTAATTCGGTTGTGATAATTTTAAATTAATAAATTTTTTTTATTTTAAATTAATTATAATTAGTTAAATAATGATCGATAGTGTTGATATTTAAAATATATTATATAATTTATTTATTAATATATATATATATATATATAATATTTTAAAGAAGAGTAATGATTGTTTGGAAAAAAGTAAAAAAAAATTGATCCACTTCTCTCTTTTTCATTTTAGCCCTATTGTGAGGAAAAAAGACCCAAATAAATAGGACTCAAATAGGAAGACCCATTCTTCAAAAACTAGACCCATTTTTGATGATGTAGCAACAAATGGGTATTGTTTTTGAGTCTTACCAATGTGGATGCTCTAGGTAGCCATATTTCACCATTCTAAAACTGTATTTACATCTCAAATTTATAAAATTTTCCATATCTGTGAATATGTAGTTGTTCCCCCATATATATATATATATATATATATCATTTTAATTATGGGTGTCGATATTGACACCCATAAATATGATGAGCACATTCATATTTTAATAAAGAGAGCTTCTTTTGACAATCTAATTTTATTTATTTATTTATTTATTACACTTCTCTCTTATAAAGAGACTATATTCTTAAAATTTTAAAAAAATTCTAAAGACACTTCTTCTTGTTTTAAGATTATCCTTTTTATCTTTTGGTACTCCTATTATAAAGACATTTCATTTAAAAAAAAAAACAAATTTCGAAAGACACTCAATTTTATTTTAATAAAAGTTAAGACGAACCAATATAGCATTTGGATTCATTCGATGAGTAATCTTTTTTGAATTAAATTATTAAAAAAAAAAATTATCTTTCCTAAATCATTAGATTAAATATTACATATTAAACACACTCTCCTAAATTTTTAGTTACCATATTAAACTCTCTCCTCCAACACATATCTCTAAATTTCTATCTCCATTTTTTCTCAAACAATATTAACAGTTAAGGAAAAAAAAAAAATAACTTACAATAAGCTTGATTTTTAGAAACCGTGTATATATATATATATTAAAAAAATAAAAATAAAAAAACTCAAAAAACAAGTGCCCTGTTTTTCAAAAAAAAAAATCGAAATATGAAAATGTTTTTTGTAACTTTTATAAGTATTTGATTGCCAGAACTTTAATTCTTTCATTAGTTTTAGAAATTTAGTGTAATATCCCAATTTAAGAAATTGACCCAAGCCTATATCCTAGCCCAAACCTAAGCCCAAATTCAATTACAAAAGCAAATCAGGTCCAAACCAGTTGGCCCAACCCACAATTAGCATTTAGAAATAATAATAAAAAGGTTAATTAGCACAGATGCCCCTGAACTCTTCAAATATTTGTATATTGCCTCCTAAATTTTTTTTTCAACACTAAACCCCTAATCTTTCGAAAATTTACAAAAACTGACGGAATAGCAACTAGGGATGGGACTGGGGGCTCAATGGGGCGGGGGAGGGTCCCCCCACCCCCACCCCCATTCTTAAAACCTCCCCCCACCCCTGCCCCCAAACCCCATTTGGGGGTACTGGGATGGGGGTGTTTGGGGTGAGGTTCCCCTATACCTACCCCCGTCCCTCATTTCCCCCATTTCTCCAATTTCTAATTCTAAAATTTTCTAATCCGAAATCCGGAATTTAGAATTCAGAATTCAGAATTCGATCGGATCAAACTTTATTTCACCCTGTTTTAATATCCAATTCAATAATTAACAAAATATACAATATAAAATACATAATTGATTTAATTTAATCCAAAATTAATATAATAACTGTAATAATATAGTATTAGTGTATTACACATAAAAGTATAAATAAATTTAACTATGCAGAGAGTAATTAAGTATATGAGTAATTGACTAATAGAGTTAGAGGTTTATTTATTTATTTATTTATTTATTTTTATTATTATTTTTTTTTTTGCTTTTAAGAAAATAAAACATACATGGGGGAAATGGGGCCTCACCCCTACCCCCACCCCATTTAGGAAACGGGGAGGTTCCCCCACTCCCACCCCCATTTAGGTTTTTGGGGCAAAATTTGCCCCCACCCCGCCCCAAAACCCCATTTGGGGGCAAAATTTGCCCTCAAATGGGGGTAGGGCCCCGTGGGGGTGGGGTTCCGTGGGGGAAATTCTCATCCCTAATAGCAACGGAAGCCACATTCCGTCTGTTTTAATGTCACGTGCGTCTCATAGTACAAATCATTAACAAGAACTAATTACACCAACCTCCCTTGAGGTTTGCCGTAATACTTTTTTTAAAAAGAGAAATAAATATTTTCTTAAGAGAATATAATTAATTTTTTTTAATTTTTTCAATAAATAGATTTTTTTAAAAGAAAGATTGATCTCCACCATCAATCACCATGATGGACGGTGGAGATCAAATTAATTAAAAAAAAAACGAATAAAAAAAATTAAATAAACTTTGGTTTTTTTTTTTTAAAAAAAACACAGTTGATGGAGGTTGATGATTTATTGATTTATTTTAATAATTTAATTTAAAAAAGTTAACAATAAATAATTGAGTTGGTGTACATATCTCTAGCCAAGAACTAAAACCCAACACAAATATTTATTGAATTGTCTAAAAAATCACCTGGAAACCTCGTCCCACAAGTACGGATGGCCAATGGGGGAATGGGGGCAGATGTAGGTTCCTCCAGCCCTACCCTCATTTTCAAAATTTTCAAAACCTTCCCACCCCCCCCCCCCCCCCCCCCCATTTCCTCCTTTTGGGGGAAATGGAGATGGGGTAGTTTTGGGGGAGGTCCCCCCACCCCCATCCCCATTCCCATTCCCCCCATTTTAATTTGGGGTTTCCCCGTTTTCCCATTCCCCTTTTCCCCGTATCTGTAAAAATTATATATTAAAAAAAAAAACAGAAATGCACAATCTATTAAATTCAAATACAAAATAACATCTCATACTGTTTTAGGGAAGAAAATAAGAAATATGATTTAGTGTTATGTTTTAAGTTATAAATATGTAAATATAGTTAGTAAAACATAAATAATTAAAATATTGAAAATATAAAAAAAAAATACATATATATATATTATATATTATATATTATATAATATATATTATATATTATATATTATAATATTATATTATTTGGGGAAAATGGGAAAATGGGGTTGGGAGCACCTACCCACAACCCCATTTACATTTGGGGTTAAAAGGCTCCCCCATCCCCTCTCCTCCCATTACCCCATTTTCCCCCAAAAAATCTTCTGTGTGCTTCTATTGAAATTCATGACTTGTATGGATATGATTGAATAATTGTGCACCTTTATCTTTAGAAAGCAAGTCCGGTGTAAGAATAATTACTTCGACAGCTCTTATAATCTTTGATCTATGAATGTCTCGGTTCATAAGAGCATCTCTAATGTTGTGTCAAATATCTATACCAATGCTAAAATTTAGCACAGGGTGTAAAAATCATCCTCCAATACAATGCCAAATGATGTGCCAAATTTGGCATAAGCAATATTGTGTGCCAAATTTAGCACACAATATAGCTACAGATGCACATTTTTCCTCGGGGCTCCAATTCTCCGCGTTTCTATCCCCATTTGGGGATTATTTTTTATTTTTGGGAAAATTGGGGGGGGGGGGGGGGGGGGGGGGGGGGGGGGGGAGCCTGTATCCATCCACATTCCCCAAACATGCATCTCTAAATATAGCATATGCCAATTTGGCACAACAATAAATACTCATTTTTTAATTATAAAAATACCATTATTTATATATTTTAAATGAAATAATGAATGCATTAATGAAATTTTGCATTGCAGCATTAAAAGAAATAATGAATGCATTAATGGTAAGTGTTTACTTTTATAATTTTAATTAACAAAATAATAAAAATAGATTTTTAAATAGGATTGTGCATTGGAGCACAATACTAAATTAATATATCAAATATGACATTTTACTCTTTTTTTTGTCAAATTTATCATATGCATTGGAGATGGTCTAATATGTATAGACTATTTATGATAATTCTTTTCTCTTAATAAGTGTTTTTTATTTACATGAAGTTGCCACTTAAACAACGAAGTGTGTGGAGACCCTTGTTGCATTTCTAACCGTGTGATAAGGTTGAATTTGTGAGAGAATAAGAAACAGAGAATTGAGTCGTGGGAGAGATAAGGTTGAATTTGTAATATTCTTCATTCCTTTATTGAATTCAAATTGGCCGATATATAGCCATACAACCAACATGTAAACAAATAACATCTCTAAAAAATAGGATTCAGCTACAAGTGTGATACTGAAATTGTGGAGAGCTTCCAGTGTCCACCAATAGCCACAACTAACTTATTTGACTAAATCAATAACAAAACTAAACAACTCAACAACAAACGGATAGATCTTGGCATACCTCTAAGTTGAGTGATAGTACACCACCCTTAACATGTTAAAAGTGGGGGTTCGAGTTATTTCTCAGTGTGTTGTAAAAATAAATATTCGGACAATATATGTACATTTTTTTTTTTTTTTTTGGTGAGGAAGAGAGCGAGGAAGAGGGCTACTCAGCCCAAAACAAAAGCAAAACTAGGAACAGGGGACCATCCTAGCAGTGGTAACACCATTACAATCGTCTTCCAGAATGTCAGAAATCTGGGGAGGAGGTTCTTCAAAAACAGTGGTACCCAACATCAAAGAATGACCCAAATTGGTAAGGTAGTCAGCTACCCTGTTGCTTTCCCCGTAGATATGTTGTATAGAACTACTCCAGTCATTCTTCATAAGAGTTTTAATGTCATTTTCAAATATGCAGAGTGGAATAGCTAATAGAGCAGTTGGAAAGACCCGCATCCTTGTTCTCCAATGAACTCCTCAACTATACAGTAGTAAAATAAAGTAGTCCTATATCATATATATATATATATATATATATATACTTTTTGAACTTTTTTCTTGCTATGATATATCATTTCTTATTTGTCATCTAAAATTGCTTTTAATCCCTGACAATGGGTAGAAATGAACATGGCCAGCAGCAGAAGTCATTGCATCTATGTATTCACAATCCAACAAGAATTGGCTAAAGAAAAAAAAGGTTTGGTTTCTTCTCTTACTATGCTTAAGACTAAATAAATAAATCTCGAATACCTCTACTTGTTGTGTAAGATGTTAGGTTTGTGTTGGCTTAATTCCATTGCAAAACTCTCTTTATTTGTAATGGTTAATTGCTTAGGTGATTCTTGGTAAAAAGAAGTTCAAAGGAGAAAAGCAACTTCTCATGCAAATATCGTCTTCAAGAGGAAAAACGCTTATATGAATGTTAAGGTATCAAGTTACTTATTCTTCTTGCAAGGCGTAAGCACACACACACAAAATTCATTCATGTGTGTCCCTGTATCGTTGTGCAAATATTTGTTATAACACATTTACACTCATTTAAGTATGCACATGCATTGGTTAGGTTAGGTCAGGCGGTGGGTGGTGTGTGTTGTTTTTTCCCTTTGTGGGGTGCTTTGTTGTTGGGTTCCTAGCCTTTTATAAAACTTGCTGTTCAAAAAAAAAAAAAAAAAAAAACATTGTAGAATTGCATGTTTTATTACTATCACTTGGATATAGCATATTTGTGTGATATTGTGTTTATTAGTTTGTGTTTCTTATATTTTGGACTTGAACATGATCTCTTATAATTCCTTATTGAGTTCCGGTCATTTCAGTTACTCACTCTTTAGGTTTCAAGTCCAAACTAGGAAGTTACGTTACTTGTCGTTCTCATACGTTGAGTTGTATTCGTCATCGTGTATCAAGTCAAATTCTCAATCTTTTTCCTAAGTTTCATAGTCGTCCTCATGTGTGAGGGAATCACGGTTCGTAATCCAAAGACGGATTTGAATTTGGAGTTCGGAGGCCCGGATACGGCCGAAGAACGCGAGATGAGCAATTAAACTTGGCCAATAACCAAGCATAGAGGGTCCGTGAGGTGGCCGTGAGCCTCACGACCAGGCAGTCCCTCTGCCCCTATAAGCCTCATGCGCCCCTCACGGGGTGTTGAGGTGGCACGTGCCAATTGGCTTCCCTTTTCCCTCTCTCTCTCTCTCTCTCTCTCTCTCTCTCTCTCTCTCTCTCTTTTAAATACTCTACTTCTTCCCTCCAACCCATGAGTGAAGAAAATTTGAAAAAGATAGAATAGCAAAAATTCTCTCAATTTTTGATTTCTTATTTTGATCATAACTCTCTCATTTCAACTCGAAATTGAGTGATTCAAAAGCCAAAAATGTTGATCTTGAAGAGAGCTACAAACCCCAAGAATTTTCATAGCCAAATGAGTTCGTGATTTTTCACAACAAGCTGATTTCAATCCGAGTCTCATCTTTTGTATGTGAAACATATTCTTCTCACTTTCTCTTTTGATCATCTCTTTCAATCTTCCTAATTAATAGATGAAATGTGTTAAGAATGATGTTAGTTCATACTCTAGGGGTTGTTTGATCTATTGCTTGTTGAGTTTTAGCTTTGTAATTTCATTTGAACATATATTAGCTAAACTTGATTAATCTTGAAATTGATTCTAGAAATGAAATATATGATGTGTCTCATGATATTTTCTAGGTTTATTTTCATGATCTAAGAACTAAGATTTTTGTGTGATATATTGAATATTCTAATCTTGTTCTTATTGACTTCACATGCTTTGATTTCTAGATAGATTTGTGATTGTGTGTTCAAAGTATATTCTAGATCATCACTAAGTATGTACATAGAGCTTAATTGATCATCTTGCTTTATTTGACTTGTATTTGTATCGTTTGCATCATTTGCATCACTTAGATCATTGCCTTGTGAAAAGGTTAAAGTCTCTTGTTAAAGTGAGTGAAGCCTTAGTTTGAGCAAAAAGACTTGGCTAGGAAAGTGTTCCGGATAGCCAAGCACAAAGACTTAGTTAGGATCAAGGGATCCGGATAATTAAACAAAAGTCTTAGCTTAGGAGTTTGGTACTCCGGATGGTTGAGCTAGGGAAGCTTGATTAGGATCTTTGTGATTTAGATAGCTAAGCAATGAAATATTCCTAGAGGCTTGATAGTCTTAGATATAAAGTTGCTTTCTAGAGGTGTATGACACACCTTGGATATGGAGTAGGCTAGGTGGTTCACTAGGCACGAGGGTAGACTAGGAGTTAATAACTTGGGTGGATATCATGTATCGATAGCCTTGAGTGTGTAAGTCTTTTTCATCATAGTGAATTGCTTTGTCAGTGGTTGTGGTTATCAACCCGTGGATGTTTCCTCTTTGAGGTTTTACCACGTAAAAACAATTGTGTCAATTTTAGTTTTTATGTTTCCTTATCTTCCATATGTTGTATTGATTGCATCACTTGTATATTGATATTCTGTATGTGTTGACTATAACAATTCATTTGTTAAGACACATCAAGCGTGCATTTCATTATTGTATTTGAGAAATTCGAGTTTGGAAGAAATTTAGCTTATACCTATTCACCCCTCTTTAAGTATATATTACATACACTACAACTCTTAAGGGAATTTCATGTTGACAGAGTGAAATCTGGAAAATTAGTTCTTGTTGACTTGGCGGGGTCTGAGAAAGTAGAGAAAACTGGAGCTGAAGGAAGACTTCTTGAAGAAGCAAAGACCATCAACCAATCCCTTTCAGCACTTGGGAATGTAATAAATGCTCTGACTTGTGGTTCACCATGAAAAACAAACCACATCCCATACCGTGATTCCAAGCTTACTCGAATTCTACAAGATGCACTTGTTAGTTTCCTTCTTTCACTTCACTTCACTTGCCATACTATAATTCTATTTGAATTAAAGATCTGTTTCCTCTTGCAGGGAGGGAACTCCAGGACTGCATTACTGTGTTGTTGCTCACCGAGCTCTTCAAATGCAGCAGAAAGCCAGTCCACCCTTCGCTTTGGCACTAGGTATCGAAATCCAGACCTCTGGAAAAGCAAGCTATTTTTCCATGAGAGTAAAATTAGAAAGTTTAATCTAGAGTTAAAAAACTATTTTGGAATGTGAACACTCAGGATTCTCTATCGGGACTACGACACAAATTGGCAGAAACCGCTATCGTTTTTTAATTTTCACTTCAATTGACAGCTGAAAACAACACAACTTTAAAACAATCCAAAGACATGTTTTATCCTAATTATCAAAATCACATCTTAATACGGGATCCTGGAATTATGTTTTGTAGTCACCAGATGATGCTTATTGTTTTGATTCTTGTGGTAGGGCAAAGCATGTAAAGGCATCACCAGGTCCCCATTGCAATGAAGATCATTATGCTAAAAATCACGGAGCATCTCATGCAACTAAAGATGAGTCGATGGAGAGAATTTTAAACAAGGTCAGCACTTCACATTACTTTGTGCACCCTTTTGTTTTTGAAATGAAGTGCACAAAGTAATGTTTACTTTATTTTAAACAAGCCCAGGCTTTGTTCTAGCCCAATTAAAACTCATTCTTTCTAGAAGCTGCTCAAAACCAATTTATGTTATGCTGTTGAAATGAATTTTCGTGTTATATATATCCGAGTTTTAATAGATTTGTATGATGTGATTCTCTTATCTTTGCAGCTTAAGTGTGAGAACAAAGCTCTCAAGGCCAGACTCACGGCCGGCGAAAAATTTCAGACCTCCTCAGTCTGTTTGTTTCCCGGATCAGGTCATTTTCTGCCTTCAAGATGCCTAAATGAAAACTATGCTGTCAATACAATGATCCCTGCTCACACTCTTAAGAGAAACTCATAGTAAGTCATTACTTCAACCTATCCGGTCTATTAAGTTTAGAATATCACAAGCTTGTACACATGTCAAGAGGAAAAGAAAGAAGACAAAAATTTCGGAAAATTGATGTGGTATGTAAATGCTTTGACGTAATTGCCCAGTTAATATTGTGTATAAACATAGTTTTAGGATTAAGACTAGCATCGACTTGTTATATGATCAGTATATCTCTCCTAGTTTATGAGTGATGACTAGAACTTACGATCTAATAATTGCTTTCTAAGTTGGGAATTAGGCTTATGTTTGGACACATAAAACAATCTCTAATCACATGACCTTATAGATGACTAATAATTGAATGAATGAATGAATGAAAAAAAAAAAAAAAGGTAACAATGAAATCTTGTAGTAAGAAAACAAAAAATGTCCAAGTTAGTATAATGAGTGTCTTTAACAAGTACAATGCCTTCCAATTTTGTAGAGTAAAAATTCTTCCATCTTGTGTGCACCCAAGAAACATTGGAATGCACCACTTGATAAAAGAAGACTCCTTTTATAATTTTTACTATTCATTGAAGAGAAATCCAACACCTTTATTGCTTGCAAAACCTTTTTTCTTCCAACTGACTTTTGGAACTCCTCAAGCATCCCAAAAATTGCTTCTATTTTCCTTAAATTATCATTATTAAGCACAACAAACAAATACATCAATTTGTCTTGAGCATAATTAATTACGGAATTAAATATAAAGCTTATTTAACTATTAAACATTTGGGAATTGGGAGTCGGAAAAAAATGACATAATTTGAACCTACAATCTCATTGATATAAACATTACAGGTATCAAACAAGTTTTGTTATGAATATTTACTCTTAACAAAGTGGTCGTGCATTCTCTCTTTCATGTCTGGCAGTGGAGAATCTACTTCTTCCTCATATCAGATCAGATTCAGATCTGTTTGTACCTAGCTCTGTTTTAGTGGAAATGTTCAAATGTCGATCTATTTGTGATTATGTTGGTATTAAAAACAACACAAAAAAATCCAATCACTTGTCTTGGCTGTTGTGAGGCTGATTTGGAACAATCTCCACAAAGAACCATTTCGGTTTCCTCCGGAAAGAAAGCTCACTACAATTACATAGTAGGAGATCTCACTACAACAACCAGACGTCGGCTGTGGCTATGGCTGTGCCTGTGGCTTATAATTGGAGATTGTTCTGAAAGCAATTTCCATTCTTCATGCTCAAGGTTAAAAGCACCCATCTTTCCATCCGAGAAAATACAATAGCACTTGTGTAGGCCATTTCCGACATACTAAAATGACTGATTTCACCCGATAATTCAAACATTGTCCAAGATTTATCACCAGGTTTACATGTTTGAATTTCAAGTTTTCCTTCTTCAGGATTAGGCAAAGCAGTTTTTTCATTATAAGTCTCATAATATCCTTTGAATATCATCCCACACAGCCTCGGTCATCTTCTTGTTGTCACCTGGGTAATAGGGAAACAATTTGAGCTTTTCAAGAAGAGTAATGTTGGATATCCTAAATTTTTTTCCCAAATAATATGATGTGGCACGTGAGGTGTTAATATCACATCAGTCACCATATAATCTAATAATTTATATAATACTGACACCTCATGTGTCACATCATTTATGACAGATTTTAAGAAGAAAAAAAATTAAGACGTCTAGTACTACTCTTTCATAAAACAATCAAATCTGAAAATTATCTTTAGAATATTACCATTTTAATTTAGGAAATTCTAGACAGCTACTTGAAAGAATATGGCATAAACAAATTCTAGACAACTACTTCAGCAATTTAAAATCATTAGTGGTGGGTGATAAATGTTGAAGTTTGAGATTTATATATCCTCCATTTGTGTCCTTGGGGGCTAGGTCTAGTGCAAATCTTAGAATTGCAAATAAAAAACTGTGCAATTTTGGAAGCGATAATAGTCATAGAAGGAAGAAACGACAGGGAATACTCTGTTTCCCAATCTATAAAGTCTGAAGCTCTTCGATCTTCCTGAACTCGTAGGTTTCTCTAACTTTGCCGAAAAGGCAATTGAACTGCCCTCGTTGTACACACTGTGGATTGAGAATTGCCCCAACATGCAAATATTTATCTATAATTTTACAGTTGCAGATAAGGCTGGTCCTGATGTATTGGAGGCCCGGGGCAAAAATTCTGAAAAGGACACCTTTATTCATAATTTTTTTTTTTTTTTTATATACAAAGAGCAAGTAAACAGACCAAATTGGGCAGTCACTCGAAATCAATGACTCCACAAATGGAGGAAAATCCTCAATCCAGGCTAGCTTAACATTTAGTAAGTGTTAGGGAGAAAATAGAAAATCTTTTTTGATTTTTTTTCTAATAAATTATATATTAAAAAAAATTGAGCAAAGTAAAAACTTATCAATTAAGGAAACTGCTATAGTGGTGTCGTGGTGGCTGGTGGAGTACTGGAGTGGTGTCGGCAGCTAAGCTTGTCAGCCAAGACAATTAATGAAATATATTTCTTTCTACCTTTTAAAAGTCAAGTAAATTTATAAACTACAAAGACTATAATGAATTGGGCCTATAATTCACAAACTACACATACTACTTTTTAATTTTTTATATCACAAAGTCATAATTTTTAATTTTTTTATATCTATAATTTTAAAAAATGACTTAGGCCCGAGTTAGGCCCATAACAATTCACAATTTTTTCTATATCTATAATTTTTAAAAATGATTTGGGCCGATAACAATTCACATAATGTATAAACCGTAATGAAAATATTTTGGGGCCCAGAGCAGTTGCACTCGATGCACCCTTTCATGATCGGCTCTGGGTGCAGGCATGTCAACAATCAAGAACAATCTCCGCACTGGCATACAACCTCTCTTTGACGAAAAGGTATTCTTGTTCTTTTTTTCGCACTTCTTCAACGTCACCTGAAATTCTTTATTCACATTACTTTCCTCTTTTTGTTATCTTATTCACATTCACCTGAATTGTTCAAGTAGGACTCCATAATTTAAAATTTTTAGAACTAGACAAGCTAGATGGATAGATTTAGAAAAATATGGCACCATCATCTCACTTCGGATCCTTTCAACAAATTAGATATTTTGTCCTGGAGAAATTAAATTATGGACCCAACTTGAAAGGGTAATGCCTATTTCATTGATGAGTGGCGATAATGATAACCCTCAAAAACAGTATCTACATCCCTTTCATAATCATATAAAAAAAAAAAAAAAAAGTTTCTCATTACAATTAACAAATTATCTATTCACACTCCAATTTAATTTTTTTTATTAATGACAGTTTTAACCTAAATTAAAATTACTAAACAAGAATAAAAAAATTAAAGACACTTCAAACTAATTAAATTATTTTTTTAAAAAAATCTCTCTATTAAATATGTTATTACCATATTAAAAATTCTCTCTTAATTAATTTCTCTATTTTTCAAAAAAAAAAAAAAAAATCATATCTCCATATTTTCTCAATCAATCTCTAATTAATAGTTAAAGAAAAAAAACTTATGAATATTTTATTTTTTTACTAACAGTAATATATATACATATATATATATATATATATACGGTCTCGTTCCTATCAGGACATCCTTATATAACTTTATCAGGATATTGAATGTGAGTCACTCATTTATAAAAGTGATTTGACAAGTACATACATATCAAGTCAAAGTATGTAAAACGAGTGACTCACATTCAATGTCCTTATATAATTCTATCAGGATATCCTTATAGGAAAATTTTCGTATATATATATATTAAAAAGTCAATTTTCAACAAAAAAAAAAAAAAAGATATATGAAAGCTTGAATTGTTTCAACTATATTTGATTAAACTTAGAATTTCTAAGACTAATGAAAGAATTAAAGTTCTCTAGGCAATCACATACCTAGAAGAGTAACAAAAAACATTTTCATATTTCGATTTTAAAAAATAAAAAAATAAAAAAATAAAAAATAAAAAATAAAACCAAGGTACTTATTTTTTTAATTTTTTTTATAGTATATATATACATATGGTTCCTAAAAATCAAGCTTATTAGTAAAAAAAAATTCTTAACTGTTAGTCTTACTTAAGAAAGAATGAAGATAGAAAATTAGAGATATGTATTAGAGCAGAGAGTTTAATATGGTAATTAAAAATTTAGAAGAGAGTATTTAATATGTAATAATTGATCTAATGATTTATGAGAGATAATTTCTTTTTTTAATAATTTAATTCAAAAAAATGTAAAAAAAATAATCTTGTAACAAAATGAAGTGTCTTTAAAATTTTTTAAAATTTAAATTTTGAGAAGGAAGTGTTTTTAGAAAAGAAGTGTAAAAAGAAAAAATTGGATTGTCTGAAGAAGTTCTCTTAAAAAAAATCTCTAATTTGTAATTAAATCCCACTTAATGTCAAAAATACCCTTTCTTTAATTTTACGGTAAAAATCTCTTTTACCAATAGAGGTTTTTCAAAAGCCCAATCAAACAAGCTCTTAATCAACTTTATTATTATTTTAAATTTTATTGTTACATTTAATTCTCTTAATATTCTTTCTCTTCCCTACTTCTTTTCTCTTCTCGGTTTTTTAAAATCAAACTCTATTTTTCGTTAAAAATCAATTTTAAGATTTTGTTTTTAAAATTTTTTTTTAGACAGTATTAGAGAACCATTTTCTATTTGAGATGGTTATTAGGAAGCAAGATTTGTGCTATATTTCAATTAATGTGGAAGTAAATAAATGTTAAATGATATGTCAAAAAAAAAAAAGATAAGTGTTCAATGAAATTGAAGAACATCTAATATATTTTTTTTGACAAGAAAGAACATCTAATATTGATATTAAAATAAAAATAAAAAGTCTAAAGTGTGTTGAAAGAAATAAAAATATATAGATAATATAGTTAACTATGTTTGTCTATATGCATAATGATTTTGTTCTTCTAACAAAAATAATAAAAATTAATTTAAAACTTACTTTTTTCACAACCAAATTTATCTCATGATTTTGATTCATTTTCCATACCTAGCAATCAGTTAGTATTTGTTTAAAAAAAAAAAAGGTTGAAAATATATTTAAAAGGGGATCTAGGGTTTATTAAAATGGAAATAGTTTTTATGATATATATTAATATCAAACCATTAATAGGAAAAAAAAATTACAAAAGATTAAAATAGAAAACCAATTAATAATTATTGGTGGGTGCACTAACAAACAATCAATACTCTCAGTAATTTTATTTAAGGGTATTATTGGATTTTTAAAAACATGTTAATTTGGGGGTGTAATTACAGTTTTTAAAGGGTACAAATATCGTCATTCTTCGTAGATTTATTTCAATACGCCTTAACTAGAAAGAACGTGTTTTGTGTGGGGCAAACTTATGCCAAAAACAAAACCGTGATGGTGTGTGAAGCCTAAAGCGGACCATATCTTACTAGTGAGTTGGGTCGTGATAAGCCCAACGTTTTTATTTCTCATCTCTCTCTTCAATTTGAATGAATCATTATGGGTCTCTACTCTCTAGTAAGATGATGATGTCTATAGGGAGATTCTTTTGCATTAAAAAACTCTTTATATATTGGAAAAAAAAAATATTTTTTTTAATACTATCTATTTACCCATCTAGATCGGATATTTATTTGAAGCTTTTTACCATTAATATGAGTCGAGCCGCTGACTTGAGAATTATTTACCTAAAAAATATGAGTCGGTTATGTTGCTTACATGACAAAAGTGTTGTGATATGTATTAGTATTCTATAAATATACCTGTATTGTATGCCTATGAAAGAAAAATTGCTCGATAATCATAATGTAATTAGACACTCATCGAGTGAAACTTAATTTTCATAAGTTACTCATATCCCAACTAAAAGTTTCGTATTATTGAACTTTTGTAGAATATTAAAGAATTTAATTGAACATGAAATCAAAATTTAGAGCTAAATTTAAACACTTTCAAAATGTAAAAACAAAACAAAATAACAATATTAGTAACCACAGACCCAAAAGCTTAAGATAGGGAATGTCCAAACAATATTATTTAAACACTCTTTGGGAATCATGAGATTGAGAAATGACTTGAATTTTTAATTTCTTTAATTTTAAAATTACAATTCAATGAATAATACTGTAATATTAATAAAAACAAATTTTCAATTTATTTATTTATTAAAAGCTCCGAATTATCTATCTGTTTGTTTTATGTACATATAATTGAAAATCATTGAGCTCTATTTTTTTTTTTTTAATTTATTATTATTATTTTTTAAGTATATCCAGCTCTATAATAGGGAACAAATACTGAAAAGGAAACAAATACTAAATCGCTATAAAGGAGCAACAATTCAAGTAGAAAAAGGATATCTTCCTATAAAACCCTAGGATTTCTCAATTTACTAATCAAGAAAAACTCATATCACATACCCGAATCCTGGAAAAAGTTTTTTAAAGAATGATCAATCCTGGTCAGAAGAAGAAGATGATGATGAAGAAGTCTGACTGGGCTGATCTTCCAATGGAAATTCTGAGAATGATAATGGAAAAATTGTTTTGGTCTGAAAGATTGCCTTCTTGTTTGGTCTGCAAGACTTGGCATGAATGCTTTCTTGAAATTCAGAATGATGAACAGTTTCTTCCGTGGGTGATGACAATGGAGGACGGCGGTATCTACAAGCTTGGCGATCCATCTAAGCAGGCAAGTCATACCGTTGAGGGGACAAGTACTCATGATTTACTAAGTTATGCTTGTGATTCAAGATACGGTTGGGTACTTTTCTCGAATAATCTTAAAGATCAATATACCTTGTACAGTCCCTTTACTAATGAGGTTATTAAATTCCCTAAATTGATAGAGGATGATACTTGCAAAGCTACTTTTTCCCACAGCCCTGGTTCTCCAAATTGTATGGTAATTGTTTTTTCGGCTCAAAACAGAAAAATTAGTATCAAAACCTGTCAGCCCGGTGATAATAAATCCTGGAACATCTTTGAATTCAAGGGTGACAAGGTTGATCATTACATTACGTATATAAATATCGTATAGGATAGGTAGCTTGTGCAGGTGATTTTGTTTATTGCTTTTACATGGATGGATCCAGTAAACTGGGTGCTTTTAACATAAAGCATAACAACTGAAAGTGCAGCATGAATCAGGAATTTTTCCAATGAATACTCGTCCTTGCCAGTGCTCTCTCCTTGTTGCATTCAATGGAGATATTCTAGTGCAGACTTTGTCCAGCGGTAAAACGCGGATGCAGTACTGGAGGTTAGATTTATCAGAGGATAAATGGGTGGTTGTTGAGGATGAAACCATGAAGAAGCATGTGATATTTGAAGGTATCAAATCATTCACAGTTCCAGCAGTGAGAGATGCAAGACAATCTGCAGGGATGGTATATTCTTTCATTGATTATTTGTCTGATTTATCGTGTTTCCCTTTCGATGCCGATCTTATTTTCCGGGAACGTGAAGTTCATCATCATCGATGGCTCAATGGAGATTATAAGTGGCTGAAAGAAGATTACAAGCCGCTCGATAAGATTTGGATTCAGCCTCTTTTTTAAAGAATCTGGAGATGAAGTGAGTTGCTTCAATTCACTACAACCATTGAAAGACAAATCTATCAATCAACCTATGAAAGCTTATTAATTTGTTTTCTTTTCTTTTCTTATTTTAGTTCGTCTCCGAATTAAACTATTATCTCATAATTTTATTTTAAATTTTGATCATTTGTGGTGGACGAATCAATATATATGATATATATAGGTTATTAAGTTTCCATTGATGGATATAATTATTATGTACAAATGGTATTGAATTTATTCAGAATTTTCATCTCATAATTTTGATGTTTCTTAAAGGAAGCATTTTCAAAACTTATTATGCGATAATTCTTTTCTTTTAGTAGGTGTTTTCATTTACTTTGGTTGCCCATTAAACAAAAAAGTGTAGGGAGACGCTTGTTGCATCTCTGATCGTGCTTATAGTGGTTGATTTGCTGAGTCACGGCAAACCTCTGATCCTATTAACACATGTGATCATTGTGTATCTCTCCTAACACGTTAGTGGAGGTTTGAGTTCCACCGTAGGTATTTTACAAATCATAAGTTTTCTTCTCGGTATTATAGGAGTAGATATTCATACCGTAAATATATCGTTAGATTTTGGTACCGATGATATTGGTAGGTCCCATTTCACCAAACCTACCAAATTCGAGTTTGATTACTTGATTTGAGAGAACAAAAAACTCGGGTTTGGGTCATCGGGACTAATGAGTCCATGCACAAACCCAATACTTCTTGGGTCTTGGCTATCCCGGGAATCAAAAAAATTGAAAAAATGAATCTATGTTCAACGGATCACACCTACCAAGAAAAACATCTTGTTTTGGTTCGACTCGTAGTCACATATGCAATAGCGAACGGTATAGTAACAGCCCGATCCAAAGTACTGAGTCCGAATAAGAGACCAAAATTATAGAACTAAAACAAATTAATTAAAGAAAGTAAACAATTACACGACGACGTTTTATAAAGCCACCACCGGCTTCCCGCCATCTATAAGACGCATTTTCAAATCGTCTTCTCATCTCTCTTCTCTGTAGTCTGTTTGGTACGCGAGAAAATATACGGAGAGACACCGAATGGCTTTGTCTGTTTTTATCAAATTTCGAATTTAATTTACCAAATTTTATCGATCAGTCGGCTTAAAACTTCACGAGCTCGTTTAATACGATCGCATTTTCTCGGCAACCAAACACACTCACAGTCACAGAACCTTCTCATTCATATTTCTTCATCACGAAAACAATTACTTTTTTTTCTTTTTCTTTTTTCAATTTTCACTTTCTCTTACTGATCATCTTACTTTTAATTTTGTTACAGATTAGTGACTGAGACATCTTGCGATACAAGCGAATGTCGAACATAACCGTCTGCACTCGATTTCGGCCTCTGAGCTCCAGGAAGAGAAACAATCACAGAGACAGTGTTTCCGTTCACGGAATCGACACCGAAACTTTCGTCTTTAAGGTATTTTCCTCTTTTCAATGGAAACTGTATGTGCTTATTTATATAAACCTGTACATGTGAATGTGAAATGTACTGCAGATGCGGATGTGTGTTTTTTGGATATGCTCTTTACGTGTTCGATTATATGTGTGTGTGAGTGTGTTTTTTGGATATTTATTTTTGTATTTTTCTGCTTCTCTGTGTGCATTTATGTACATGTATTTTGATGTGCATGTGTATGTTTATGTTTATGTTATGTATATGTAGCGATTGATTAGTGATTTTTGCTCACAGAATATAAAAAGGAAATCAGATTCTAAATAGGAAACAAATACTACACAACTATCATATAGGATCAAGCAAGGAATCCTTGTTTTAATTGGAAGGAAATTTTTATATATATATATCTCATCAATGACAACGACTTAATCAAATCTACATATTAATCTGTCATCAACACAAAATTCTCTTCAGGGATCAGAGTTTTTTTTCATCCCGAAAAAGTTTTTAAAGAATGAAGAGAAGAAAGGTGTCAGCCATTACAGAAGAATTTGTCGACCAGAAAAAGATGAAGTCGAAGAAGACAACTCACTGGGGTGATCTTCCTAAGGATATTATTTGGCTTATAATGGACAAACTGTGTTTGTTCGAGAGATTGTGTGTGGGTTTGGTCTGCAACAGTTGGCACGAATTCTTTCTTGAAATTCACAATACGCAAGATTTCTTCCATGGATATTGTGTTATCAGTGGAACCGAAAAGGTCACGACTTTATCTGCGAGCTTGGTGACCCATCTACGCAGAGAAATTATATTGTGAAGGAGGCAACAATGGTACGAAAGAGAAATTTTTGCGGTGCGGTGCAGTGCCTTGCACTTCAAGGCAAGGTTGGGTGCTTTTCTCAGAAGTACTGGATTTCAATTCCAGGCTCTTTTTCTTGTACAATCCCTTCACTAATGAAGTTATCGAATTGCCAATATTAGAGAAGCGATACAGAAAAGCTACGTTTTCCCTGAGTGAATTCTTCGGACTGTATAATAATTGCCTTTTGGATTCAAAAACAATATCTTTATATCAAAACCTGTCGCCCTGGTGATGAATCTTGGGAAACTTTTCGATCCTCGGGTGAATATATACCTGATTCCATAATGAAGCTGGCCTATGCAAGTGAGTTTTTCTATTGTGTTTTTTCAGATGGAAAGATGGGTGCTTTTAACATTAAGCAACAAAGCTGGAAAGTGCTTTCACATCAACTACCGATGAGATTCTATGTTGATCTAACTCTGTTTGATGCATTCAATGGAGATCTTCTCCTGTCAATTAGACATGGAGATGGATGGAAATTCTGGAGGTTTCATTTATTGGAAACTAAATGGGTAGTTGTTGAGGATGAATTCATCAAGAAGCAGGTGATATTTAGAGCTGGTCACACGTCACTCGCGATTCCAGCCGTGGGAAACGCAAAAAAATATGCAGGAAGGATGCTTTCTATGCGTTGGTTTGATTATGGGTTGGCAGCCGAAGATTATCGTAACTGGGGGCGGGATAGACTGCAAAAGATTTGGATTCAGCCTCCTTTTCAAAGAACCTGGAGAGCATGTGATTTACTAAATTCAAATAATGGTAAAACAACGTGAGAGATGGACATAATCAATATGATATCTATATTAATTACTAATTAATTTTCATTGATGAATTGGATAGAATGATTATATGTACACATGGTATCGAGTTTAATCTGAATTTTGATCTCATTGATATATATATATTTTTTCAGGACGCATTTTAAAAACTATTTATGATAGTTCTTTTCTTTTAGTAAGTGTTTTTATTTATTTGAAGTTGTCAATTAAACCGTAAAGTGTGCGGAGACCATCATTGCATTTCTAACCGTGCTTACTGTTGTTGATCTGTTAGGTCTTGACATACCGCTGACTTGAGTGATAGTGCATCATCCCTAACATGTTAATAGTGAGGGTTCGAGTTCTACTATACGTATGCATTTTATAATTTTTTTTCTTGGTACCTAATTTGACTGAAACCAAAAACCCGGGTTTGGGCCATTAAGAATGATGAATCCATGCCCAAGCCCAAGACTTCTCTGGTCTGGGCCGTCGTGGAAACAGCCCAATCCAAAGGTGCTGAGTCCGAAAACCGTAGCGCTAAAACAAATTAATTAAAGAAACTAAACCCATCACGAAATCACGACGACGTTTTATAAAGTCACTACCGGCTTCCCGCCATCAAATAAACACATTTTCAAATCGTCTCCTCGTCTCCTCGTCTCTCTCTCTCTCTCTCTCTTATTCTCTCTCTTATCTGTAGTCGGTTTGTTTCGCGAGAAAATGTACGGAGAGACAACGAATAGCTTCGTCTGTTTTTTCAACTTTCGAATTTAATTTACCAAATCTGATCGATTATTCGGCTTAAAACTTCACGAGCTCGTTTAATACGATCGCATTTTCTTGGCAACCAAACAAACTCACAGTCACAGAACTTTCTCGTTCATATTTCTTCATTACGAAAACAATTATTATTATTTTTTTTTTTTCAATTTTCACTCTCTCTCACTGGTTTTTATTTTTAATTTTGTGACAGATTTGTGGCTGAGACTTCTCGTGAGACAAGCGAATGTCGAACATAACCGTCTGCGCTCGATTTCGGCCACTGAGCTCCAGGGAAAGAAGCAATCACGGAGACAGTGTTTGCGTTCACGGAATCGACACCGAAACTTTCGTGTTCAAGGTATTTTCCTCTTTTCAATGACAACTGTTTGTGCTTATTTATATAAACCTGTACACGTGAAAGTGAAATGTACTGCGGATGCGGATGTGTGTTTTTTGGATATGCTCTTTACGTGTTCGATTGTATGTGGATGTCAATGTGTATGTGTTTTTGTTTCTACGTCTTTTTGTGCATGTATATGTTTATACGTGTATGTACATGTATTTGGATGTGTATGTGTATGTTTATGTTATGTATATGTAGCGATTGAACAGTGATTTTCGATGATTATATGGTAGGATGAGAAGGAAGAGGATTTTAGTTTTAGCTTCGATAGAGTGTTCTATGAGAAATCCGAGCAAGTTGAGGTCTACGAATTTCTTGTTCTGCCTATTGTGCAAGGTACAGATCGAAAACCTTCTTTTTCGCATTTTCGTTTTGAATTGAGATGATAGATTTTCTTTAGAAGTGAATTGTACAAATAGTTTCCGGTTTTCTCCTTCTAGTTTGAAGATTGTTAGAGCACTTATGATTATCCAAAAGACTGGTCTTTAAGGTCTTTCTTTTGGAACTGTTATTTTTTTCTGATGTCAAGTTCTAGTATGATTTTGATAGTAATGTGGCTGGCTTTTTTTAACTCTGTATTTGTTCACCTTATTGAAATAGATGCCGTTAACGCGAAAAATGGTACCATCATCACTTACGGACAGGTAAAACTTTATCCATTCAACTGTGTTTGCACATAATAAGTTGGATGGAAAATCTTCTTTGATAAAAAAAAAAAAAAGAATTTGTACTTTTGGTTCCAAGAAGTTCAATCATTTGAGAATATCTTCCATTCTGGATCTAGGTTGAACATCTTTTAGTGATCCTATATAGCTTTATCATTCAATAAATTGAACACATATTACTAATTCCACACCTATGGTTGGATTCAGGGTTTCGAGTAATCACTTTAACACTATTTTACAATTATTTCCAGTAGATTTTTCAGTTAATCTATCTAGATCCCGTAAATTCTCTTTCATTAACAAACTTCTTATTCATTTGGTACCACTCAACAGACAGGAGCAGGGAAGACATATAGCATGGAGGTAATGCAATAATTTTGTCTCTATATCCAGATATATTGTGTAAACTCATGCATGTATACTTAAAGCAGGGACCCAGCGTCCTAGAATGTGATGAGCAGAAGCAAGGGTTAATACAGAGAGCAGCAAATGGACTCTTTGAGTGTATTAAGTCAACTGAGGGATCTGTCAAGTACACAATCAAGTTGTCAATGGTAGTGAGACACACTTAATGTTTCTTTAATCTTGGGTTATCAGCAACAATGGCTGCAATGTACCTAAAACTCATGACTTTAATTTCTGCATTCTTTTGTGACTCCTCTAGGTAGAGATCTACATGGAGAAAGTCAGGTGCATCTTAAATTAAAGTTGATCACTTTCTAGGATTATTTGTACACTTGTACCTTTGTACAAGTAGTAACTTCACTATCTTTTCCACAGGGACCTTTTTGATTTATCCAAGGATAACATACAGATTAAGGAGAGCAAAGTGCAAGGAATATTGTTATCTGGAGTAACAGAGGTACTTGTTTTTGAAAGGACTTGTTGTCCTTAATCTTGTGCTCATACTGAAGAATTAAGAGTCAATTCTGCTATGATGTGTCCTCTTCATAATATGTGATAAATATTCTTAACTTAATCATGTACTTGAATTTTGCTGGAGGATGTGCCCTAGATTGATTTCTTCTAGTCATTCAGTTTTTTCCTCTCAAACATGTGCAAGTGAACATGGTTTCCACAGTTCAAGCTATACACTTTAAATCTTAAACTAGTGAAGCTTGTACTGGTCAATGACAACAACATTGTACCTTTTCTGTCATTTTTTGGAATATAGGCCTAAATCTGCCAGCCTGTTTCATGAAAACACAAACCCTTGTCTCTGGATTGTAAATTTGATATGACTGCATCAAATTGAAAGTAAAGTATTTTCCTTAGTAACTTCGTTGTTGCATTTTTCTTCCATTGGTATTATTTAATGCTTTCTCACATGCACAGGCCTTTACTTGTTTTTTTATCTTTGCACAGATCGCTATATCTGGCCCTACAGATGCATTGCAAAGCCTATCTGTAAGATAAGAACTGCATGTTCTGCTTATCTCAATTTTGTAGTATATAGTTCAATTTCTAATGTCATTTTCAAATATGTAGAGTGGAATAGCTAATAGAGCAGTTGGAGAGACCCGTATCCTTTCTTGTTCTCCCATGTTAATTCAGAGAACTCCTTAACTATACAGTAGTAAAAGAAAGTAGTCCTACATCATATATATATATATAAATATATATACTATTTGAACATTTTCTTCCTGGGATCATTTATTATTTGCCATCTAGTATTGTTTTAGAACCTTGACATTGGATAGAAATGAACATGGCCAGCAGCAGAAGTCATTGTATCTACATATTCACAATCCAACAAGAACTGGCTAAAGAAAAAAGGTTTTGTTTCTTCTCTTACTATGCTTAAGATATCAGAAGAGTAAACCCTGAATATTTTATACTGTCGACAGATTGAAATCTGGAAAATTAGTTCTTGTGGACTTGGCGGGGTCTGAGAAAGTAGAGAAAACTGGAGCTGAAGGGAGAGTTCTTGAAGAAGCAAAGACCATCAACAAATCCCTTTCAGCACTTGGGAATGTAATAAATGCTCTGACTTGTGGTTCACCAGGAAAAACAAACCACATCCCATACCGTGATTCCAAGCTTACTCGGATTCTACAAGATGCACTTGTTAGTTTCCTTCTTTCACTTCACTTCGCTTGCCATACTGCTATTATTTTTGAATTAAAGATCAGTTTCCTCTTGCAGGGAGGGAACTCCAGGACTGCATTACTATGTTGTTGCTCACCGAGCTCTTCAAATGCATCAGAAAGCCTGTCCACCCTTCGCTTTGGCACCAGGTATTGAAATCCGGACATCTCGCAAAGCAAGCTAGTTTTACATGAGGGTAAAATTAGAAAGTATAATCTAGAGTGAAAGAACTATTTTGGAATATGAACACTAGGGATTCTCTTTCAGAACTTTGACGCAAACCGGAAGAAACTGCTATAGTTTTTTATTTATCACTTCAATTGACAGCCGAAAACAACACAACTTTAAAACAATTAATAGACATGTTTTACCCTAATTATCAAAATCATATCTTAATATGGGATCCTGGAATTATGTTTTGTAGTCACCTGATGATGCTTATTGTTTTGATTCTTGTGGTAGGGCAAAGCATATAAAGGCATCACCACGTCCTCATTGCAATGAAGATCATTATGCTAAAAATCTCGGAGCATCTCATGCAACTAAAGATGAGTCAATGGAGAGAATTTTAAACAAGGTCAGCACTTCACATTTCTTTGTGCACCCTTTTGTTTTTGTTTCTGAGACAGTCTGCATTTATATAGATGAGAGAGAGACTGGATGTTGAAGGTGTCAATTTACTAGAAGAATTATTCATTCTTGAGGGAATTTTCTTCGATCCCAATTCAGTTGAAGAGTTGGACCAAGCCTTTGAAGATGTTACCACGCAAACAGTTTTCGCCTTGCATCAAGCTGTAGAAGATCTTGTATGTAACACTGAGGAGGTAAGACACAAAATGACTTTTTTTCAGCTTTGAAATTAGTTAATGATTGGTCTCTTAAAGAAACTGAACCACATGGAGTTATATCTTTAATAGCTTTGTTCTAGTCCAATTAAAACTCATTCTTCTAAGAAGTTGCTCAAAAACAATTTATGTTATGCTGTTGAAATGAATTTTCGGGTTATATATTTGAGTTTTAATAGATTTGAATGCTGTGATTCTCTTATCGTTGCAGCTTAAGCGTGTTAACAAAGCTCTCAAGGCCAGAATCGCGACTGCTGAAAGTCTCAAGGCCAGAATCACAGCTGCTGAAAGGCTCAATGCATTGCAGACAGAGGCTGTTGAAAACGGAAATACAAATGTTCTGCAAAAAATTTCAGACCTCCTCAGTCTGTCTATTTCCTGGATCAGGTCATTTTTTGCCTTCTAGGTGTGCCTAAATGAAAACTAAGCTGTTACTACATGATTCCTGCTCACACTCTTAATAAGTCATTACTTCAACCTATCTTACCTTTAAGTTTAGGATATCACAAGCTTTAGTATGTCAAGAGGAAAAGAAAGAACATGAAAATTTCGAAACCTGATGTGGTATGCAAATGCTCTGATGTAATTGCCTGGTTAATATTGTTTGTAAACATAGTTTTAGGATTTTGACTAGCATCCACTTGTTACGTGATCGGTGTACGATTCACGACTCAAACTCACAGTCTAATTGCTTTCTAAATTGGAGATTAGGTTTATGTTTGGACTCATGAAACAAACAATCTCTACTCACAAGACCTATACAAGATGTCCAAGTTAGTATAATTAGTGTCTTTAACAAGTACAGTGCCTCCCAATTTTGTAGAGTAAAAATTCTTCCATCTTTTGTGCACCCAAGAAAACATTGGAGTGCACCACTTGATAAAAGAAGACTCCTTTTTTGCAGTTCATTGAAGAGAAATCCAACACCTTTATTGCTTGCAAAACCTTTTTTCCTCCAATTGGCTTTTGGAACTCCTCAAGCATCCCAAAAGTTGCTTCTATTTTCCCTAAATTATCATTTATGAAGCATAACAAACAAATACACCAATTTGTCTTGAGCATAATTAATTACAGAATTAAATAAAAAGTTTTTTTTTAACTATTATAAATTTAGGAGTTGGAAAAAATGACATAATTCGAACCTACAATCCCATTGATGTAAACATTTACTTTTAGTAAAGTGGTTGTGTATTTTCTCTTTCACATCTTGTTGGGAGTTGCATTTCAAATCATGCTCGTTGATATTGTCAGATCATGATAGACCCCGACTTGATCGGTATCACATTTAAAAAATAAAATGAAAAAAGCTTTGTTGCCAAGATATGGGATTAAATCCCTTATGCAAAAGTTAAATTTTTTTAAAACATAGTGCATATTACATATTAAATATTTTATGTTCATAGGGTATCCTTAAGTTGAATAACTTCAACTTGGAGCAATTTAGTAACTTTGATTGACATAAAAGAAGCTATGAGAGGAACTGACCCAAAAAGAGAAACTTGCCTTTTGGCTCTTATATTGTCTTTCTACAAGTCAAAGCAACCCTTCACTCTACACAACATATATAAATAAAACCCACCAAACTTTCTTTTCATCCTCACTCACTTCTTTTTTAAGAACCTTTTGAAACATTAGTGGTTGGCACATAACAGCCATGATAACCAAAACTATTACCCAAATTCTCACATTGTTTACCATTATTTTTCCTCTAGCAAACTCAGTTGACTTCAATTATCCTGCTGTTTTCAACTTTGGTGATTCAAACTCAGACACCGGTGAACTTGGTTCTGGACTTGGGTTCCTCCTTAACCCTCCTAATGGAGAAATCTACTTCAACACTCCTACTGGGAGATTCTGTGATGGCCGTCTCATTATAGACTTCCTCAGTAAATTTCTAATTTCGTTTTCCTTTTTTCTAATTTATACAGACTACTATGATCGAAATCAAATAATATATGTGCGGTAGATATTTACTCTATTCTACCACACATATGCATGTACCACTTACATGTCCATTCAATAAAATATTATTAGTATGCATAATTAAATAAACATATTATATCCTTATTATATATCTTTGAAAAATTTTTTATTAGATAAGCATATGGATAATATGGTACGGCTGTTTCTTTAAACACTTTCTACTCGTGTTCAAACAATTTCTTAATTAGTATAATTTCCTATTAAACTAATAAACTTTTTACAAATATATATAATTTTTTGTCACATTCAGAGGAATATCTCGTGACTACTAAATATATTTTGAATCTGAAACTATTCCTATTATTATTTAACCAATAATTATTGGAGATTGTACCACAATGACCATCTAGCTTTTGTTTTGTCATTTATTTTTGGCTTTTCTGTGAAGTTGAAGTAAACTCCACAACAGACATGAGTACCAACCGGACAACTTTTTATCATGACAAGTTTTTCCACATAAAAACTAATTGTTTTTGTAGCTGTTCAAAATTGAAAGCTACAACCTAACTTGCTCTGCCATGGCTTCCAAGCCCTGTATTCTCCAGTTCCTCTTCACCATTGTTTCCTTCTTGTTTCCTCTAACTAATTCCATTGATTTCAATTTTCCTGCTGTTTTCAACTTTGGTGATTCGAATTCCGACACTGGTGCACTTATTGCTTCCGGGATTGAAAGCATTAATCCTCCTTATGGAGAAATTTACTTCCATAATCCTTCTGGGAGATACTGTGATGGCCGCATCATCATAGATTTTCTCAGTAATTTTCTCACCATTGTCTACATTCTCTGTTCTGTGATTTTCCCAGCTAAATTTTGCTGATTCCTCTGTTTTCCTCTGTTTTCCCCTGTTTTATCTGTTTTTGACCCCTGTTTTTCTCTGTTTTTCCCCTGTTTTTTCTGTTTTGAGAAGGTTTTACTGGGTTTTTTTTTTTTTCTGTTCTGTGGCTGTTTGTTCCTCATTTTTGTAGTAACATTTCTATTTGTGTATTTTGATTACAGTGGATGCAATGGATCTGCCATTTCTGAATGCATATCTGGATTCCATAGGCATACCTAGTTTCCGAAATGGGTGCAATTTCGCAGCTGCAGGATCAAGTATACTTCCAGCAACTGCAACATCTGTCAGCCCCTTCTCGATTGGGATTCAGGTGTCTCAGTTCCTCCGTTTCAAGTCTCGGGTTCTTGAATTACTAGCTAAAGGTGAATATACATTTGCATTCGAGGTTTTTTCGCTAAAGAAATTTCAATGAAATTCATTATTAAGAATTTGTTAATTGCAGGTAAGAAACTTGTTAAGTACCTTCCAGCTGAAGACTATTTCCAGAAGGGTCTTTACATGTTCGATATTGGTCAGAATGATCTTGCTGGTGCATTTTATTCGAAAACATTCGATCAAGTAGTTGCTTCAATTCCCACAATTTTGTTAGAATTTGAGAATGGCCTCAAGGTAAGAACAAATGATACCTGCATAATTGCATTCCACTACTGTTTTTACATGAAGCTTTTGGTTGAGTTTTCAACATGTTCTCCAGAAATTATACGATCAAGGGGCTCGGAATTTCTGGGTACACAACACGGGTCCTCTCGGATGCATAACACAGAATGTTGCCAAATTCGGAAGTGATCCGTCGAAGCTTGATGAACAAGGATGTGTCAGTGGACATAACCAAGCTGCTAAACTTTTCAATCTGCAGTTACATGCACTATGTAAAAAACTACAGGGCAATTTTGCAGACTCAAACATCACATATGTCGATATATACACCATAAAATCCAACCTTATTGCAAATTATTCTCGATATGGTTCGTAAGCCTTACTACTTTCTATGCTAACATTTTTGTTTAGAACTTCCGGGAAGAAAGAAAATGGAAACAAGATTGATTTGAGTGAATATTGATTTGCAGGATTCGAGCAACCTATAATGGCTTGCTGCGGGTATGGAGGAGCACCGCTCAACTATGACACTCGGATATCGTGTGGACAGACCAAAGTTATCAATGGAACATCAGTCACAGTCAACGCATGCAATGACAGCACTGAGTATGTGAATTGGGATGGAATTCATTATACAGAAGCTGCAAATCAGTATGTTTCATCACAGATACTCACCGGAAAATATTCCGATCCACCTTTCGTAGATAAAATGCCTTTCCTTCTCCCTATCAAGTTCTGATAATGTAATAATTACATTATTACCATAACTATTTCTTACTTATTTCATTTTTTTTCACTTCATTGATGGATTTGGAGCAGTACTGTCAAAGAAATCATATGATTGTTTTACACATTTCGAAAGTTCAAACAAAAAATCTGTACTCATTCTCGAAATGCAAGTTTCTCATCAACCAAGTATTGTTATTTGTACAACTACTACATGTAACATGGGTTCTTTCTTAAGCGAGTAACTTTGAAAGATTTAAAATTTACCTATTTTCGGTCTCACTTCTTGGACACATAAGCATAGTATTGCGCCATTGGGACAACGAAAGCTATCACCAATAATCCACCCACGACCAGACTGAATTGGCCTCTTTTCTCATCTGTCTCTTCCCTGGATTTGAAGTTAGACTCCCGTTTGTTTTCCTTAAACGATGGCCCGCCAGGGTCTGGAAGTCCATCAATGGCAGCTACTAGCCGTTTAGCACTTGTATAAATTGCTTCATTGTACTTCTCTTCCGTAGCCAATACTGGAATTACAAACCAAATAGATCAACGAATCATCAAGACACGTGATTACAGAGAAAACTTCAACAATTTAGTTCCTAAATTCTTACATTACTGAATTTTCTCAACATATGTTTGAACAGGCACAACATATCATACATACATTACCGAATTTTACCAACTTGTCGAAATTTTATGGACTCTCATTCGGTAGAGCTTTCCATAAATGCTAAACACCATAACCAGAATCTCTTGGCTATAGGTTTATTAGATGTTTATGTTTCGAGTCCTCCAATTTTGTTCACCTATCATTTCCCAAAATCATACTTCGGATTTCATGGTACAGTGGCAACACGTTGCATCAACATAATGACTAGTTCGTTCGAATTGCTTAAAATTGCAAATGTAACGAAAACACTAGTAGCTATAATGATCATAACATGAGGTATGAAAAGGAAATAATGTATAGTTACCCGGAAGGTTCTCGGATACAGTAGCATCGAGAACGTTTTCACCAATGGCTTGAATAAATGCAGGGCCACCAGTGATTGCACCCTCTTTTTGACTGGTAATAAGCACAACAATGCCCTTGTTGCTCCCCTCTTCAACGGTCGGATACCACTTCTCTAACACTTGATCAGCATACTCAAAAGCATCAGCTTTGCTCTGCAACCAAAATTATTTTTTTTTTTTTTTATTTATCAATGTTAGCACTTGAAATTCTTGAATTTTCAGATTTCAGTTCACAAGTTCTTACAAATTCTAAAGTGACCATTTTTATTGAAAATCTACATTTTTAGACCACACTCAAAAAATCAAAATACTTAAATACCTCATATACATGTGTCCCTTCTTCTCATCTTCAGATTTTCTCAGTAACCAAACAGAAAATTCAATGACCTTCAATGTTCAATCAATTCTACTTTCAACAAATTCCTAAAATTCAGATAACAAACAGTTTCATTTGTTCAAATCATCAAAAGGGTGTCTCAAAATAATCAAAACTCAACCTAAACTACACTAACAAATGCACATTAACAACCCACATAAAATCGAATTAAAAAATCTAAACAAAACTTCAGTTCTTACAAATTTCAAACTTCCATCCATAAATTTCAAAACTCTACCAACATTAAGCTGCATTTGGTTTTTAGTTCTTACGATTTCTGAAGTGGCATTTTTTTTATTGTAAATCTACATTTTTAGACCTCAAATATATGTCCCTTCTTCTCATCCTCAGATTTTCTCAGTAACCAAACAGGAAAATTTATTGACTTTCAAACAACTATACTTTCAAAAAATTCCTAAAATTCAGATAACAAACAGTTCCATTTCATCAAATCATCAAAAGGGTGTCTCAAAATAATCAAAACTCCACCTAAACTACACTAACAAGTGCACATTAACAACCCACATGAAATCAAATAAAAACAAAAACAAAACTTACAGTGAGCTTCCTAACAGTGACAAAGTTAATCCTCAAATTCTTTCTCGATTCCAAATCCGACAAAAGCCGCTTCAGATCAGACCTTGTGACTCTACTAAGAACCCCAGCATCATCAACAACATAAGATTCTTTTGGTGGGCCTTCATAGAGGACATCAAACTCAGATGCCACAGCATTGCCACCAGAGTACACTAGTGGGCAGAAGTTGAGAGCCAAAGAGAGAGCCAGAGCAGCCAGTCCTTTCTGTGCATGAGAAAACCAGTTTGTGGGTGGTGTTGAGAGTGGTGTCAGTGACTGAGAGCTCTGTTTCTTGAGGATACTACTACTACAAGTAGTGATGGTGGTGGTGGGTTTGGTGCAGAACAGAGGAGGTGTGAAGAGGGTCTTTGGAGAAGAGGAGGGTTTTGGGTTGAGAAGAGGAGAGGAGATGATGGAGTGAGAAGAGAGGATGGTTTCCATGGCTGAGTTGTTGCAGAGTGGAAATGTTGAAGTGAGAGAGGTAAGAACTCAAAGAAAGATTTTTTATTTTATTTTTTTCTGGTTACATCCGTGTCTCTGTCTGTGCTGTGTTGTTCATTGTTTTGGGTGGTTTGTATTTGCTTGTTATTTGATTGGTTGGCTAAATTTTGAAAGTGGATAACATCTCTCCACCACGGAAAGGAAACCAAGGGCATTTTTGGGACACAAAAATGACCACATACCCTCTAAATGTTTTTTTTTAATTAATTGCAATAACATACCCTGATTTATTGCATAAAGGCTTAATAATCGACTGATTGATTTAATTGCTCCAACCCCCCATTCTGTTAGTCAAACCTATTAAAGATAACGGTTGACTGAATTTGCTAAGGGTAAAATTGTCATTATCTCCATTTCTTTCCCTGTAATTAGGGATCATATCCTCTAATGGAGATCTGGTTCAAATCTTTTCCATTATTTTGGAGATCTTAACCATATTTCTTTATTGGAGATTAACCGACAACCTCCATTAATGGAGGTTATAGAGGTTATAGTCTAAAAATGAAGAATCAGATGGTTCCTATATCTCTTTTAATTTTGGATGAGATTTGGGAACAAGACTTTGGTATATATTTTTTAAATGTTTTACTTCAAAAATCTGAATAGCAACCAAGTAAGCAAGTGATTAGAGAAGATGATTTTGGAAAGCGAGCAAGAGAAGATTTTGAAGGTAAAGACAAATTGTTTATGAAGACTCAAGAAAAGCAAGAGGTTGAAGGAGATTCATAGGAGCTTGACCGAGCATCTAGTATTCCTTGACATGGTTGTTTTAGTTGAAACACAATGGAATAGATCAATGAAACTAAAAAGAAACTTCATAAATTCTTCAAAAGGCAAAAGTTGTTGTTTACATCAATGGTGGCATAAATCAGTTGTTCTTGTTTAGATAAAGAAAAAGAAAAAACTCAAACCTAAAAATCTGAAAAATATATTTTTCTTTTGCTTTTTGTTTGCCTAGTTTCTATATTTGCTTCTTGAAATGATTTTTTAGTTGGATTGAGATTCTTGTTGCTTTGCTTGCATTAAAGAGCAAAACAATATTCTAGTCTTTTTTCCAACAACAAAAAAAATCGAAAACAAAATTTTCTTTTTTCATTTTTTTTAGTAATCTTTATTTCTTCATTTTCCTTTTAAAGATTTTATTATAAATTTATTTAATATTTAAAATTGATTATTCAAAGAGTAAAAAGTAATTAAGACTTTACCAAAGAAAATGTAATGGACTTTTTCTACCTAAACTTCAGTCAACCGTTTGAAAGTCAACTATTGACAGGGGGTTTGTTGCAATTAAGACAATTAGTTGTATATTAAACCTTTATACAATAACTCAAGGTATGTTATTGCAACTAGTCCTATTTATTTATTTATTTTTAAGATTTACATACCGGATCTCTTATATATATATATGTATTTGTATATATATATAGATATATATATATTAGTGAGAGAATTACATTTCGGGTCTCATTGTGTTCCGATAAGCCTTTTACATTATCGATATCATATTTCAAAAAAATAAAATAAAATAACAAGTGTCGGTATATATAATCATTAGTCATTTTCTTGTGCAAATTATCTATGTATCGTTTTTGTATGAATATCATCATATCTCTCGTTGTAAGTTGTAACATAAATGATATAATTTTGTGTTACTTATTGATAATCTCATGATTTACGTAGAAGATACATATCACTCCACGATATTATTTGTACAAAAAAATTCAAACAAAATTATGGATAATATAATATTACTCAATTTTTTAAAAAATTAAATTAAATTAATACCGAACGAGTAAATAGTCTGTCAGGTCGAGATCTAGCATTATATGTATGAACCGAATATCTAATTCCAAAATATAGGGAGAAAACTTTGCTTTAAAAAAAAAAAAAATCAAAGCATTTATTTTAATTTTTTATATATTAGAAATAAAAAAGAATTTGTTTAAATAGTAATAAATAGTCAAAAACACTATCATTTTCATTTATCAAAATGTCAAAACTACCCTCCATAAGTCTAATGTATAAAATAACCTCAATATGTGTCCCACATTATCTCCCTCCACTTTGTAGCAGCCATGAATTCATCCTTCACTCTCTCATGGCCATTCTTTTCTCTCTCTCCCTCTCTCCCCACCCACCAAACCCCAAACTCAACTCTCTCACCACCACAACCACAACCACCACCACCAACAACACAGCATTCACCAAGAGGGACTTCATTTTGAAAACCACTTCACTTTGTATAATCTCCTTAGCTTCACAAAACCCACTTGAGCAATCTCTAGCTGAGCCTCCAAAACCTTCTCTTTCTGGCATTATTGAAAATACAAAGTCTTGGTCCCAGTTTTATGGAGATGGGTTCGCCATTCGAGTCCCTCCTCAGTTTGAGGACATCACTGAACCTGAGGTACATATAAATCTTCAATCTTGTAATGGTTATTCGTGTGATATGAATTCATGTTATCTGTTGTGACAATTTATTATTAATATGGTGTTGTCTGTTTAAATATACTATATAAAGTTTTCATCTTTGTCATTGCACGCTTGAAATGCGTTTGCTTCGGAGGTCACAATTGTTTGTCAAGTTGATAATTTGTTTCAGAGAACAGTAAATTCTATCTTATGTTTATCAAGATATTGAAAATTAGTTGCTTTACTAAGTTAATTGTTTGATGTTTTTAGGATTACAATGCTGGATTGTCTCTATATGGAGACAAGGCCAAACCTAAGACCTTTGCAGCACGGTTTGCATCTTCTGATGGGTATGAATATACGGAAAATTCCAATTGCTTTGATGTTTTCTTTTTATTTTTTCAAATTTCTCAGTGATCCTGATGTGTGAATACTCAATTTTAGCCAAACCCTCTATTCAACGATTTTATATTTTGATTATTGCTGTTTGTCATTGCAGATATGAAGTAGTGAGTGTTGTCATTAAACCATCCAATCAACTCAAGCTCACCTTCTTAGAGGTATGTGTTCATGGATGATTTCTGGTATCTATATACATTTAGTTAAGCAGGTAGACTAGCTCCAAGAATGCATATGAATCATGATCATGTAAATCATTGTAACATCAAGACTTTAGTTATTGTTTGTTGGTCTCTGTTATCACCGCAAAACTTTTTAATTAGTTTGATATAAGGATGATTATGGATCAGTTATAGGTGAGAATGCTGGAATTGCCTTGTAGCTTAATTTTTTTTTTTTTTTTAATGTGGGCTGTTATAATTGTCGTCCAGAGTTGTATTATAATATCTACTTAAGATTAAATTTTGCGTTGGCATCTTTATTTCTCAGTTCAAAGACCAAAACCTTAGTTTAGTGTAGTGGTAGGTCACACTATTGAAGCATGCTATTTCCCACTATATCTTTATGAAATGACTTGATCTTGTTTAGTCATGTGATCTTCCTAAACGAGTTCTTCAGTGAACTTACAAAACGTTCTGTAACTTGAACAGGCCAAAGATATTACTGATTTTGGTTCCTTGAGGGAAGCAGCTAAAATCTTTGTTCCAGGTACTTCCTTCTTCTATGATTATAATAATTGTTGGGTAATTTCATTTCTGGTGTTGTAGATGTATACTTGTAATTTTTCCCAATTTCTGGTTTGTCAACTGTCGAATGGGAACATATGGTGCCTCAAGTTTCTTCTTTGCTTCTTTTATTTCATGTTCTATACTGATAGCAATCCACAATGTCAGGTGGGGCTACTGTATATTCTGCTCGAACAATAAAGATCAAGGAAGAGGAAGGCTTCAAGTAAGTTTCTGTGTCGATGCCTGAATTGTTGTTGCATTTCAAAGGTTTTCTTTTAGAGAAAAAGGAAACGTAGCTGGGTATTTTGTCAACAAGGAAACAAATGGAGCAGAACAAAATGGAAATTCTAACAATCACAATGAAAGTAACCTTACCCTCTGCCCCGCATCTATTTTCAAAAGTTGCATGTTTTGAAGTTTAACTACGTACACAAAAATACTTTACTGTCAGAGTGTCAGTATTTGACCTTGATAATTAAAAGCATCACTATGTAGCTCTAAGATTTAAAGCAATTGGTACGTGCTATTGATATGATATCTAATCGAAGCATATGTATAATATTATATGCACAATATCTAACTTATGCTAACCCTTGCTTCGATTTATTTCAGGACTTATTACTTCTATGAATTTGGTAGGGATAAACAGCACGTAGCACTAGTAGCTGCTGTTAACGGTGGAAGGGTTAGTTAAAACTTAAAACTCCTGCTTGTTACTTTGATATGATTATTAGTTTATCACATATAACTTAAAAATGCTTGCGGCCCATGTGAAAAACTTTTCATGAGGCAATACATGTGTTCCAATATCAATTCATAAATGACTGAACTTGAGACCTTGGCAATTCATAAATTCAGAATATCATTTTGTGAAATGCCCCTGCTGAACCTGGCTACTTGACTTAAGAACGACGATTTGCTAATGAAGTATTAAAAAGTCATAAATCATTCTTGCTAACAGTTTGATGCATTAATATTCTATCCACTAAATAATGCCTCTACTTCATATTGCAGGCATATATAGCTGGAGCAACTGCTCCAGATTTCAAGTGGAATGATGATGGTGTCAAGCTACGGTCTGCTGCTATATCACTCACAGTTTTGTAATCATCTAGCCAATCAGGTTCGTTGAATGACATTAACAATGCTTAAATCCCTACATATTTTGCTTGGACTACTGGACTAGGGAAGTAGTAGTTGGTATCTGCATTTGAAGTCATAGGCATCATTGTGAGACAACCTCATGTTCAATGTAACTTCAGATTTAAGTGCATAGGCCAAACATTGCAATTGGGGTCCAACTTCTCATTTCAGGCTTTTAGAATACGAGAATTTTTCATGCTAGGCCAGACTTGCAGACTATGGTCTCATGAAAGTTTGCACTGACCGAACAAAAATGGCCATGTGATGCATATTTGATATAACTTGGTGCTGATTACTTCTTTTCTTTCATTCTCCAGATTGCTTCACATTTGTCATGCTACTTGGCTGCTTGTTAATAAGCCACAACTTGCACACGGAATTCGTGAGGCATCTACAAATATAGAGATTTATCATTTATGAGATACATGATTCAACAATCGTTTAGCTTATCTAAATGGTTAGTCTTTAGCAACTTACCTTTAAATACCGGCTGTTAAGCAAATTAAAACTTATAGAGCTTGAGTGCAAAACCTGGTTTGCGGTGATTGTAAGCGGATACATCTTGTTCAAATTCTTTTAAAAAGAAATTGCTTCTTGTTTCAGAAATCTTAGTTTCTTAAAGCCTACACGTTCTTGCTTACGTTGCATTATGTAATATTGGTTGTGGGTGTTGTACCACCACCAATTCTCCAACCCCTAGTCTTTAGATTGGGGTTAGTTAAAAATGGCAACAAGAACGTTCGGTGTCTTGAGTTTCTGACCTAGTCTAGGCATCTAGACATGGTTATAGGATTCAAGGCCATTGATTGTGCATTTTAATGTCCATTGTCTGAGCTTAATACTATTGTGTGGTTCCTTATAAGCTTAAATTTTTGGGTCTAGTAAATATAACATGGTGTCGAAGATAGTTTTATCAGAAAAACTTGTATTTGTTATATTTTGACGTAATAATATGCGTTCGTGCTCGGATTTAGGTCCTAAGCAAGCTCATTGATCTTACACTATACATGGGGTTTTGATTTTTAGGTCAAGCCTGATTTTTAGCACTTGACTTTTGTGTTAGTACTTATTTGGAAGGAGAGTTGTATCTTGTAACTGAATAGAGAGAAGTGTAATTTAAGTAATCATTTCCAAAAGTTTTTTACACATTCATAAATTCTCATGATTGATCAATTACTTCACATGGAAGCTTCAAGCTTACATTCAATAATTTGTTTTGGCTTTGTCCACTTATTAATAACCTTAGCTAATTAAACAAAGGGTCAGTAGGATATATAATAATTTTTTGAAAACACAATTTTCTTATTAATTATGCACCTCTTTCTCTTTTTCTTTAATAATTTTTAATGAGCTCTCTGCACCTTTAGGTTTATTTTTTAATATAAATAGTTTTATGTGTAGGATTTCGGTTTTTTTATTTTTATTTTTATTTTTATTTTTTTATTTTTATTTATTTTATCGGAGATCTACCATATAATGTTACATAATGATATGGTCACTTTTGAAAGAATGTGTCAATCACTCTGTAATGTTATAAAGCTCACTATGTAATGTAATGTTACAAAACGCACTATTTAACGTTATAGAATCAATCTCGTATGAAAAAACGTACAGAAATTCTAGATAGTTGTGATTCTTAAGATATATAAATAAATTCTATGTGTAGGGTTGTGATTACATATATGAAATTGGAATGATTTCATTAAAGAAAGAATAAACAAGTTGAACAAGATATCCACGATTTAAAAACCTTTTATGGACTATAAAAAAAAATAATAAGAGGCGTGTAAGAAATCAGCCCTAAACCCATAAAAATATTTATAAGTATCTATTGTCCAATAGAATTAAATACAAAGCTATCCGAAAACCATTCCTCAGTTTAAAAGGAAAAAAAAAAAAAAAACCATCTTCTTGGAATTCTTTGGAGAGACGGAAACCGAAAGTGAAGCTAAGAATTTGATTATATCCAATATCTATAACAATACAAGAACATAATATTTCCATGAGACTTTAGCTTTGTATCATTTTCCAGAAATGTCAATATTCTCCGTTACTAACGAGTCACATGAAGCTATAGTTATCGACATAATCTTAGCTTCCTTAATCAATCTAACCCAAAGTCAAGAAGTAATATCACAAGTAATCAATGGAATCGTCACGTCTTCTACAGATTACACACAAGAAGAAGAAAGGTAAATATTAGGTTTGTGATATGACAAACCCAATCCTATGAATTTCTTCTATAATTTTTTTTTTTTATTTGATCGAAATAGTATTTTAGGGATAATGAATAAACAAATTATGTATAAATCCAAGCGACTCTTTCTTAAATCCAAGCGATCTTTCAACCATAAATTTTTACAAGTAAAGATCAAGGTTGTGATTCTTAAAACATAATATATTTTTTTAGCTTTCTTAATTGAAAATGACCATTGACCAAACCATTATCAAGACAAGTAGTTATCTAGATCAAGCAAAGGAATTGAAAGTGATTTTTCTTTTTTTATTATTGATCTAATTATATCCAAGTTCATTATCAAATTATAAACTTCTACATCATTCTATCTAACTAGCCATAAAATGTATATCAAATTGAAATTAAGATTAAAAAAAATAAAAATTTCCAAGTTTAGGATACATCCCTACATATATGTATCACATCAAAGATATATATGATGCATTATTCTACACACATGAATGTGAGAGGAAATGTTGATTTTATACTTTGAATTCAATGCAACATTATCGCATGCCAATAATCATGTTTTCATTATATATAAATATATATATATATATATATATCCATTATTAGCTAAAGGTGTACACCTCATTTCCATATTTATTTTCGGGGTTCAACTTCCACAATACGTATTTACGGTTTATTTCCTACAGTCAGTATGCAATACTTGATCTGAAAGTAGTTATCCAAAATACTACATGCAGTGTAATGTTGTATGCTGGGAGTTGGGTGGTATACAGTATCGTGGAAGTAGATATTTATAAAATTTGTGTTACAATAATAAATTTATTCATTTTCTTCTCTATCAAGTCTTACAATATGCGTCACCAGGGGTGTAGTTCAGCTGGTAGATAAACGAGCTTGAGATTTGGATAAATGACTCCCAATTCAGCGGCTTAAATCTTAACAATGACGAAAGCTTTTTAAAAAAAATACCTGGTCTCGGATTAATAGATATTGTAAAAAATAATAATAATAAATAAAGTCTTATAATATGCCAACAAGAGGTGTTCTGTGTGTATCCTAATTCCTAAGTTCATGCCAAAATTAAATATTTTATCAACTACCAACTTTTTTCTAGAGAAATTTCAAATAAAGTAGCTATATCTAAGTACTTAATATCAACTTTTTATAGTTTCCATATAGATTGTTGCATTCAACGATCAAGATCTGATTATTGTATTATTATACATTTACTTTTCAGAATCTACTTTAGTTTAGTCATTTTATTATGTTTCAAACGAACATGTACAATCAATTATATTATTTTATTATTTTTAAAAACCAATTAATGAAAATGAGCAATCTCTACATTTTATTATTTAACCAGCAAATGTGAAACTCTGCTTTTATCCCACTTTATGAAGTGGGAATGTTTAAAATTTGTTTAATTATTTGGATGAATATGATGATCACCCAAAAAGTGTAGAAATCTTATAAAATATTCCAGATTATGTGCAGTCACATCACAATGGATTCCACGATGCAAATTTTTTATTTATTTTTTCATTTTTCTACTCTTTTAAATATATATATATATATATATTAACGTGTGATTCACGATTTGGATGTAATTTTAATGGAGGAATTTCACCTAAAGTCCCTGATTTTTTTTTTTTTTTTTTTAATGTCACATTTTTAATTTTTTATCATTAGCATCTTTAGTCTCTAATTTTGAAATCCATTGATGGAGATTTATCTAGTTGTGGAGATCTAGATTGGATATCCACCGATGATGGAAAGTAAAAGTGTATTAACAAAAGAGGTTTAAGAGTATTGACATTTTCAACTTGTATTATGAATTAAGAAGGGCAAAGTCGTACTTGTTTTTACCTCATTATGTATATATTCTATGTGGTAAGAAATCTTATATAAATACATAATATCATTGGAGATGTTCTTAATCGGGGGTATGCAACGGATTGAATCCATTGGATTTGTCATAATCCAAGATCCGATCCGATTGGATTGAAGATATTACAATCCAATCTGATCCGATCTCAGTGCGGAATTCGATTCGATCAAACTGTAAGAATGCTTAAATTTAATCAGATATAATCCAATCCAATGGATAAGATTTATAAGAATAAATTATTTATCTATAAAAGTTAAAACACTCTTAAAATTAACAAAATCAATTAATTAATTCATATGGTACTTCAAACAAAATTAACAAACTAAGAGCTAACATTAAAAACAATACAGGAATGTACAAATTATAAACATTAAACATAAATAAAATCATTAAAAGTATGAAATAAAAATTTATCACCCAAAATTTGCTCAATGTTCATTTATATAAAATAAAATAATTTTGATCAATAAAAATTACGCCTTATATTTTGACGGATCCAGTGGATTTTTATATAGGGATCCAATGGATTTTTATATTGAAATCCAAGATCCGATTCGATCAGATGGATTTCAAAATTTAGGATCCAGTCATATCATCAAATCCAATCCAATCTAATGGATTGTATCGGATCCTACACACCTTTAATTAATACGATAAAAACATTTAAAAATGTGACATTTTACAAAATAGTTGAGATTTTAATGAAATTTCCCCTTTTAATAGTATGCTTATCATAATATAGTTTGATCTTGCACACCAAATGAGACTTTAGAGATGTTTTCTTGAACGTACACTCTTGGTTGATTGATTTCGTATTATTATTTGAATCATGCAAATATTCAAGGAATAATACAAAAATACATATGATTGGATTTCTTTTATGTTATTATGAGAGTATATGTTCGTGTTTCAGTGCCGCAGCCCGCAGGAGTAAGTAATAAGTATTGTGGATATATTAATACATAATCTTTTTTGATTGGATTACAACAACCAGAATGGATTACAACAACAACTGGGACCCTATGAGGATGAGACTTGAGTACAAACATAAGCTCCTATAAATGGGGAGACGACACCCATAAAAAGGTGGGACACAAGCATACAAAATAGTGGGACAACATCCACCCACTAGTGGACCAAGGAAAATTACATATATAAATGCACGTCATGACACTCGAACGGTGGTGGTGGAGGGCTCCAATGGAGGGTCCAACCATTTTGGCAAGAATCCAACGTGATAAATGAAAATTAATTCATGATTTGTGATTATCAAAATGGAAATGAAGTTACGTGCATCACAAACACGAATTTGGATCCTCTGTTGAGCTGATTTTTGTCACGGCTGTCATTTTTTTTTTTTTTGTATTTTATTTAAATACAAAGTTTTATTCTCAAGTGTTTTAAATCAGTAAAAAAATCAGCATAGCAGAGGATCATAATCCCACAAACACAAATCAACAATTAAGTTCTTATTGAAAAGAAAACTTAGATACTCAATCCCACGGTAGAAAAGTTTGATTGATTCAAGATTTTCATTCCCTATCAATTTCTTTTAAATTAAAAAAAAAATGTGAATTATAGATATTTCCAAATTCCAATTGACATGGTACATTCTAGTGGTGCCACTTGGCAAGATTCCAACAATTTAGTGCTTGTTTGGTTGGGCTTTCTATCGGCTCAAAATGTCTACGAACCTCTACTTAAGTTTTTTAGAGTTGTTTATTAGGACTTTTGAAATTGTCTATTTTAAATTCAGTAGATGCCAGTAGAGTTTAAACTTCTATTAGGTAAAAACACTTCCCTATGAGTTTTTCTAAATAGACCTTTAAAAAAAAGAAGTATTTGACTTATATATCCTTAATTTTTTATTATTGACATTGAATACCCTTATTAAAATAAAACCATGGAACCTTTTTATATTCTTTATTCTTTACTCTATACAGACATGTTATTTTCTTTGCTCTACACGTACTAGAAGATTGGTATGTATAATATTTCTTCATTATTATTTTTATTGTTTATTTGTTTATCTTTATGTTTGTTCTACTGGCTTTGATTCAATTTTTTTTTTTTCTTTTTAATGCTTTTGATTACTTTATTTTTCATCAAATTTTTTGAAATACTATCCATGTTTTTGTATATTCATTACCAAGTTGTTTGATTATTGTCCCATGAAGTTTTGAGTTTTGAATTTCCTTTTCGTTTTTTTTTCTGGATTATTTTGTTAGGGTTTATCGCATAGTAGCTTCAGTATTTTAGACTTGTGTTTTCTTCTGTACGGTGTCATATTTCAAATGACTAATGTAAATTTTGGCATAAAATAACTAGACTTTTACAAGCATTAATTTTTGAAATGAAACATTCAGACTTCAATGATTTATTGTTGATCAAAAAAAGAGAATTAATAACATCTTTGAATCGTCCGAAAAAACTGATGATCATCTCCAAGAGTTTGAGATCGAAAGCTTATACTTAGAATTTTTTTTAATATCACATGGTTTCACCAAAATAATTTTTGAGGAAGAGAGTCTAATTAATAATTACTATCTCAATAAATGATATAACAATTTGAGATCTTATTTTTTGTATTGTAAACAGTGCAGTGACAACTCACAAAGCCAAGGGAGCCCACAATTGAGTCCCAAAAAAAAAATTTTGATTTTTTGTTCCGTAAAATCATATATATATTTTCTTTAATTCGTTTTTGTTTTTGTTGGTTTTGGCTTTTCACAAATATTATTTGATTACGATGAGAATAAACTACCAAGTGATGATGAAGAAGAGAATTCTACTCAAGATGTTTATGAGGAGTGACATCCTAATCGTGAAATAGACAAAAAATGTGATAGTATTACGACTCTTCTCATGCTTCGATGATAACTTATTTAATTTTGAATTTTTTTCTATTTAACTTTTTACTTTTGTATGAGATATTAATCATTTTCCTTTTGTTTAATCTTTGATAATGCTTCAATTTTATCGAAAATTTAATATTTTCTTGTTATTATTTTAATCTTTTAAGTTTATATAGTGAAAGTTTTGAATTTTATTATTATTGTGCAATAGAAAATGTAATTAACATGTAGAAAACATTTTAAGTTCAATTTTTTTTAGAGTGAATAAATAATATGTCCTTTTCAGTACTTTATTATCTCAGTAGACTTTTTGAGATTTTACAACAAAACAGTCTACTGCTATAAAAATGTTTTTTTTAATTACCAACCAAACAACTATATATATATATATATATTTTTTTTTTTTTCTTGTTGTCAAAAACTCTATTTCAATTAAATCTACTACAAGTAGACCTTTTATGAATAGACATTTTTCAAAAGCTCAACAAAACAAGTTTAATAACATTATTAGGGTTCGAGGCGGAGTGACCCTTCCCGTACCCCGCCCTATTTATTTTTTGAAAACTCATCCCTTTATAAAACCTCTCAGTATATGGAGCGAGGCCAGACAAAGCGAGGTATGCTTTCCCCACCCACACCCAATTTACCCTATTTAACCCATTTATCAAAATTATTTATTAAAATCTTATAAAAAAATATTTATTGAAATAATAAATAAACATCTCAATGAATATGATATAATATATAAAGTAATTTTAAAAATCATTTCATAAATGTAAATTTAAAAGCTAAACAAATAAATTCAGTTATTTTAAAACATAAGCATCGAACTAAATTATAAAATGAATAAATATTATATTTTAAGAGGGGCAAAACGGAGATTATAAAACTCATCCCCACCCAATACCTGATATAGGTTTTATTATCTATTTCCATCGCCATTTCACTTCTATCAAATTGAAACTCCTCCTCACTTATAAGTGCAGGTCCTGTGGGGCCGTATGAATCCTTAAATATTATTATATTTGCACACAAGTACTCAAAACACCAAATATTATTATATTTGCACAAAAGTACTCAAAACACCAACTACCAGTCTTCCCTCCCAACAGCCTCTGAGCTTTAAAAAAACCAAACCAAACCAAACCAAACCAAACACCAACTATCCACACAAACACTACTTCAAAAAGAGATTCAAACTCATCAGTTTCCATCTTTTTAAACTGTGAATGCCAAATTTAACACCTTTACAACATAACATCATCATCTGCAGCAAAAAATGGCCTTTCATGAGACAATACAACAACTTCCTTCATTGCAGAAGTCATCTTCTTTCTTCGACCCCAGCACTGCTATTGCTATCTGTGTGTTCTTCACGCTCCTCTGTTTGTGCATCATCATTGGTCACCTCCTTGAAGAGAACCGCTGGGCTAATGAGTCCATCACAGCACTTCTCTTGGTGGGTATTGAAAAATATATATATATATTTTTTTTTCTGGGTTTGATTTATAGTTTTTTTTTATTATTATTTTTTTTATATATATATAATTTTATTTATGGGTTTGATTTGATTGCAGGGGTTGTGTGCTGGTGTAGTGGTTTTGCTGATAAGTAAATCCATTAGTGCAAGAATATTAGTGTTCAATGAGGACTTGTTCTTCCTTTATTTGCTACCTCCAATAATTTTCAATGCTGGGTATGATTTTCTTCTCACATCAAGTTTGATTGGTTTCACAAAATTGGACTTGTATTATTCTAGTTCATTGGAATTTATTTTATTTTATTTTATTTTATCTTTGCATCTGACACTCGTTTTTAGTATATGAAAATTGTTACAGATCAAAAACAATGAATTCTTTAGCTGTAGTCTCTAATGTTCAAAATTCGGTTCCAGATTCCAGGTCAAAAAGAAGCAATTCTTCAAGAATTTTACAACTATACTGATGTTTGGAGTGTTTGGTACTGTAATTTCGTTTTGCCTCATATCACTATGTAAGATCCAAAGTCTCTGTGAACTTTCATTACTGGTCTTCAATTCTTCATATTGATTAGTAGCTTATCAAAAAACAGAACGCCCTCATTTAAGGTGATCCCGTGTCTCATCAAAAGAAGCCGATTCTAATTACACTATTGTATCTCTCTTAATTTTGCAGGTGCCTTTTATCTGATTAGGAAAATCGGTGTGACAAACCTTGATACTAAAGATTACCTTGGTAACCTATACCAAATGTTGGATCCATTTCCTATTATATGCACGTTAGAATTCGCTGGTGTATATTGACTACTTGAACTTCCTTATATGTGTAGCTATTGGTGCCATATTGTCCGCAACTGATTCAGTCTGTACTTTACAGGTACACCTAATAGTGTTACTTAATATTCTTTAATCTGCATACCAGTCTATATCGTATAATTTAATGTATGTGATTAACGTGCAATCTTTTACGCTGTTGAAGGTTCTCAGTCAAGATGAAACACCCTTCCTTTATAGTGTTGTATTTGGGGAGGGAGTGGTGAATGATGCAACCTCTATTGTTCTTTTCAATGCAGTCCAATCACTTGACTTCAGCAATGTTGATGGTTTGACATCCTTAAAGTTGGTGGGGACTTTTCTTTACCTCTTCATCACCAGTACACTCCTTGGTGTAGCAGTAAGTTGTTGCTTCTTAGTTCTCCAAATTACAGGAAGAATAGAATGTAAGAGTTATTTCGACAATATGTCAATTATGGCGAAAAATTGTTTTGTTCAGGAATGTGAAAGCATTCAGCTCAGACGTGTGCTGCTCATAGTAACATGTTTGAGTCCAATCCATGTGTTAGATTAGATGATCTTTACTTGTTTGTTGCTAGAGAGTCTTTTCACTTGCTTTTCTTTTTTGGTGAAACTAACTCCTTCCGTCTGCAATTGGTCTGTCAAGTTGTGTGGAAGTCGTTCAGTTGACCAAATCCATGGTTCAGAAAATTTATGAACCTGCTTGTGCTGTCGAGCATACAAGCCTGAGTCTGATTGTCAAAACTAAGTGCATTGCAGTTGCATCAGATTTCTTTCTATTTGGAGCACAAACAAACTACAAAGATTTTCTTCACAAAAAGGAATTGCATTCATTGAAAATCCTGCTTTTCATGGTAGAAGTAAACACAATGAAATTATATTACATTACATTCATGATTTATTGAAAGATGAAGAGATCTTGATCAAGTTTATTCTTTCAAAAACCATTGACATATACATTCTGTCACTCAAATATTCACCTGTATCAAACTTTAGAGGATGATAGACATGGTTAGATTTATTTTGTAGAACTTTGTTTAACGGAATGAACAAAAATGGAAACAAAAGAATCACATTAGCAATTTCAGAGCCATTTCACATACTTGTCTTCTCCCTTACTAGACGTGTGCTGCTCATAGTAACATGTTTGAGTCCAATCAATGTGTTAGAAGATCTTAACTTGTTTGATGCAAGAGTGCCATTTCACTTGCTTTATTTTGGTGTTTATGGGTAAATTAACTCATTCCGTTATGCATTTTGTCCAGTTGTGTGGAGACCAAATCCGTGGTTCAGAAAATATATGACCCTTCTTGTGGTGTTGAGCATATAAGCCTGAGTCTGATCGTTAAGTTAGCCTGACATTAAGTAGTAATATAGGTCCGTGTCATGTATGCTTGATAAATTTGATTCTACTGGTGATCCTTTCTTCTAACTTTATATGCCAATGTTTCAGGCAGGTCTTTTAAGTGCCTTCATCATAAAAACTCTTTACTTCGGAAGGTACAGGGAATCTGCACTTTTTTTTTTCCAGCTTCACGTATTGCCTTGCCTCTTTTCTCTTTGTTCATAATTATGTTTGCTTTGGATTTTGACTCGGAAAATTCATATATGAAGTATTAATTCCTTCTAGCCTCTATTCCTAGACATGTTTTAAGGGCTTAAAGTTGTGGAAACCATGCCCTTTTTATCTAAATTTGATATGTGTACATTTTTTGAGATAGTTTTGTTTATCATAGGACTTAGTCTAGACGACAAAGTTTATTAACAATAAGTTGGAAGTTGGAACCTTCTAGTGGTAAACGATAACCAGCATAAACTAATGGTAAATTTCTGTAACATTCAAGAAAAATGAATAAATCCAAGGATTTAAGGTGCAACGAGGAGTCGAGGCAATAGAGAGGGGAGTTGAAGTGTTAGTCTAGGCAACGAGATAGACATGCAAGGAGCATGGACTTAATGAAGCCAAATCGAAGACGATATTCCTATGGCCAAACCTATATGAAAATCTACTATTTTCAATTAAGGCTTATACTATATCTTCAGTCATTGAATCTTATATGACCATGATTTTGCGGAACTTGATAATTAAATGTGACTATGGATTTAGTTCTATATATACCCTGACGTCATTGTTTTTCATCAACAGGCATTCTACAGATCGTGAAGTTGCAATCATGATAATTATGGCCTATTTGTCATACATGTTTGCTGAGGTACTCACTCAACAATATACACCCTTGGAAATTATGTCATTTATATAACAATTGATTGAATTATGGAACCACACGTATGAGGAGTAATCACCGTAATCACCGTGGACCATTAATGCCTGATAATTTTCTTTCTGTCTAATTCAAAAACCTATCATTTCATCAGTAATGAATCAGTTCGCTTCTTACTAATGAACTAGCTGATTTTCATATCACTCCTGGGTTGACTTTCTGTTCTTCAATTTTGATGCAGCATTGTAATATCTTTTTGTTATTGTATAACGGCATGACAGCCTAAACTGTGGTTCCATATAAAACGGAGAAAATGGGATCAATTTAATTATCATAATCAGAAAAAATTGCAATAAACTGATTCATTAACAGCTACATGAATATACAAATAGAAATTTTTTAAAGCTTTTTTGACTTGAATGAGCTGTTTTTCCACTTAAAGGGGACATATTGGGAATATGGAGTCAATTAACAACTGTGAAAATCTTTAGCAGTTAATTTCATTGTATCTTATAGATTTAATACTTCATGCAGCTTATAAATCTCAGTGGGATTTTGACAATTTTCTTCTGCGGCATTGTCATGTCGCACTACACATGGCACAACGTTACTGAAAGTTCACGAAGAACAACCAAGTGAGGCCATACTCTTGTAGCTTCTCACGTTCTCTTTTTCTTTTTCCCTCAAATGTCTTTGAAAACAAGTTCTAATGGAAGCTTAAATAAATGAAATAAAAGGGAAAATGTTTTATGTATTCCATTTCATTGCTTCGTCTAACTACGTTGGCTCTTTTTCTGTTTGTTGGTTTACCATTCTAATATTTACTATCTAAAGAACTTCAATAAAGTTCATTACTTTTAATAGAGATAGTTGATCTTCTTTCAGCATTTACTTCAATAACTCAAGCATGATATTTGAGCAAAAGTTGAAATCCTCGTAATGGCTAATTGGTTTCAGGCACGGATTTGCAACACTGTCATTCATTGCAGAAACTTTTATATTCTTATATGTTGGTATGGATGCCTTGGACATGGACAAATGGAAAAGAAGCCACGCCAGGTAATTTCTACTCCTCTGATGGACACTCTAAAGAGTTGTAGTTATGTATAATTACTATGTAACAACATATGTATGCTTATGCGCTAGCATTACCTGTCAAGTTCAATAAAAGAAAAACCGAATACATTCTAAGTTCTAACTTGCGTCATATTCTTGATTCAGTGCAGGAACATCTATTGCTGTTAGTTCAACATTGTTTGGATTGGTATTGCTTGGAAGGGCAGCATTTGTGTTTCCTCTGGCAAATATCAAGAATTTAGTTGGGAAAAGAGACGGTACAAAAATCAAGTTTCGACAACAGGTAATAATTGCAAACATTCAAACGCTTATCTATTGTCATCTAGTTCTTGTTCGGACCTTTGCTAACAAATTTTCGTCAGTTTATAATGTGGTGGGCAGGCCTAATGAGAGGTGCCATTACTGTTGCTTTGTCATATCATCAGGTTACTTCGAATAAACCAATTTGTAGCTTAAAAATTCGGATAAGTTCTGTTCTTAGACTCACAATGACTTTGACATATTACAATTACAGTTTTCAGGCACGAACACACCAAGCGAAGATGCACTGATGATCACCTCTACCTTAACTGTTGTTGTGCTTAGCACATTGGTATGCTTTTCTTCTGCCTTTTATATCTTTTGAAGCTCAATTCCCATCTAAAATATGATCATTAACGGAAACAAACAAAAGTTGACTCCTTTTAGCTGTCAAGCTATGATCGGAAGAAATTTTAATAAGATTTTGTGTAGTATATATTAGGGAACCTTATGTCATTTTAATAATTTTTAACAGGTTTTTGGTTCCATAACAAAGCCTTTGATTGAAGCAGTGATGCCAAGACAAGCGAAATCATTAAATTCAGATGTAACTGATAATCAAAGTCTAGAAGACTTGAGAATACTCTTCCTTGAAAATGGAGACTCAATTGATGATCAAGATGATGACGACAACAACAACAACAACGGCAACAACAACCAACCACCTCGAAGGGCAAGTAGCTTAAGGTTGCTAATAAGTAACCCCACTACAACTGTTCACTACCTATGGAGAAATTTTGATGACAAATTCATGAGACCAGTTTTTGGCGGACGGGGATTTGTTCCATATGTGCCCGGTTCTCCAACCGGTGAAGCTGATGCTGATGCAGATGAGGCTTCCTGAATTGGAAAGTTAACCGCGCAGTTGCTATTTTTCTTTTCTTCATTTGTAATTATCAAATTTTATACTTCAAATGAAAGCTATGAAGAAGGTCCCAAGTCTGGTTTATTTCTTGTAATTTTGGTAGTGAAGAGCTATTGTAGTTTTAGAACTGTTAGCTGCAACTTTGTTTAATTTTTTCATTCTTATTTATAAACTTTGACCCATTGTAACAAATAAAGGGTCAAAATTTTGATAGAAAAACACCTTGTATACCCGGGGTCGCGGTGTCGCTGCGGCCCCGTAGTGCAAAAATGAAAAAAAAAAAAAACACATGGATCTCATATATTTATTACATGGGTCTTACATGTTTTTTCATTTTTTTTACACTAGGGGCCGCGGCGGTGCCGCGACCCAGGTTGTACGTAGCATTCCTCATTTTGATATGTAAGTAATAGTAGGTGGGGTTGCCTTTGTTTTGTGCTCTAGCTGAACCAACTTCCATGCTTGTATAAACGATTAAACGTTATTGGATAGTTAATATCTATTGGATTGAAATCGAAAAAAACTATAGAAAATAAAACATGAATAAATTAGATGTGGCTTAAAAGTTTTTTATTCTAGGAGGAGGTTTCAGATGTGGCTCCTCGTATCTAAATACAAGTATTAATTTTTTGTTGCAATTTTATTTAACTATTTTATAACTCATTAATTTATAATATTTTTTAAAAATGAAGAAAAAGGACATATGTGGCAATACAACTTAAAACATTAAAATTTTTTTAATAGGATGTGTGTATAAAAAGGCACGTACAGTTTTTCAGGGGTTCGAATATCGGCAATCTAAAAATAAACCTATCAATTATTGGATGGGCTTGTGGGAGCCCAAATTTGAGGCCCAAGCCCATCACCAAAATTCTACAATCTCTCCACCATAGACTTTGGTGCAACAACGAAGCACCGTATAATTCCTCCTAAAACCCTTCAACACCCCCAACCAAAAAAAAAACAAACAAAATCTCTCTGCATCTCTCATGATCAAAATCAGATCATCAAATTAGGGTTTTGATTTTGATTTCCTTTTTCTCGTTATAAAAATGTCTCTTTTAAGAAGACTATCCACAATCCGTAATCTGTATCGGACAGTTGAAATTCAAGAATCTTCGTATCTGTAAGTGACCCTCTTCATCTATATTTTCATCTTTCTGTTTAGTTCCTGAGTAAGTGCAGGAAAATGAAGGAAAGTTTTTATTTTGACCGTAAATTTTTAAGCTTTATTCACTTGGGAAGTGAACACAATTAAGTTTAGTTAATTCTCGTGCATTTTTTCAGTTCAATGTTCTGTTTGTTTGGTTGCTGAGAAAATGTTGGAGAATGAAAAGAAAATTTTGATGTTTGAGTTATTTTAAGTATTCACATTATCGCTTTGTGAGAACAATACATTCAAGGATTGTGCTTTTGGGATTTGATAGTGTTCATATTTGTAAATAAAGATATTGGTTTTAGTGTTTTTAGTGGTTCCAGAGACAATGTAGGAAAATGGAAATCGAAAATTTGGTTTTAGTATTAAGCCTTTTAGTTTTGGTAACCTGAGAGTAGAAATTTCTTATAGCTGTAACTGTAATGTTCGTATTTCAAGTCCGAGATCTTAATATTTGATAATCTCTAAATCTATTAAAATAATTTGCTTATGTTCTGTTTTGGTTACCTAGAAAATGTAGGGAAAAAATAGAAAGAAAATAATTTATATTCTTATGTCTTATCTCTTCGTGCAATATATTTTGGATTCAGTTTACTTTTCCTCATTTGTATTGTACTACATTTGCATGAGGGAGGAGTGTGTGCACGCGGGTGTGTTTGGCTTGGTTTTTTTTTATTCATTTATCTTTGTGGTGGAAGTTGTTTTGATACACAGTCTGTGTCTTCAGGCTTGGGAGCTCAAGAAGTTATTCAAGCGGTGTTTCAAATGGTAATCATTTTACAGTGACTTTTAATGCTTGAATTACCTTAATTACATGTAGATGTTTTAAATGGGTCATGACTCAATTATTTTTCATTGCTATTATTATGTTCCATGTCAGCAATTCCTGAAATTTACAGCTCGAGCATTTCTTCTTGCTTATATAAGGATGAAATTTTTCTTCCTTGGACTCACAGAAGTACAATGACACTCCGTTCTACAATGGTAACTTCCTGCAAAAAATAATCATTATTCAATTTTGATGTAAATGTCAATTTATTATCTTTATATTTAGTATCATGTACTGTGTGTGCCATTTTTAAATTTTAGATATTTAAAAATCATCTCTCTATCTTTCTCTTTTAATACTTGTAGGCAGCTAAATCATTGATTTTTTCATATGACAAACGGCTTCTGTCAACTCAAGCAAAAGTTCCTCCACAAGCACGGCAAATGGTTTGTTATCCTTATCTTATAAACTGGCCATGCACTAATTCTCCTTTTTCAATTTGATTGGAAAATGGTCGCTTACTGTGAATAAATTGCTTTGGCTTATTCCTAAGATGCATAATCATTGATTAACTTTATCGTTGTAAATACAAAGAATCGAACTCCTTCCACATCCTAGGTAAACAATTATAAGTAGAAAATAATCATATAACATTTGGGTGAGAAAAGCTTTAATTTACATGAGTAAACTCAATCAATGTTTTTGTAGATTGTCCTTTACTTTCATGGTAAGAACTTTTACATTTTTAAATTATTCATATTACACTTCATTTAAACGCAAGTCTTAACATATGACTTGCTCTTTCATGGTTCTTGGAGGTTTAATCTTCATTTTAATTGTATTTGCAAATTGTTGTAAATTAAAATATAGTTCAATACTTGAATAAACTGCCTGCTAAAGTTCATTATAAGCCTTCATTGTTTTCTCAGATATGATTATAGTAAGATCAATCATATATTCTATGTTTGTAACACATTACTTGATGAAACAAAATGGATGAACTATTGCACCCGATTGCTAAAAGGGAAAAAGTATTAATGGAACGTGTACATAAACGAGAACAAAATTTGAAATAAAATTCAAAATGCTAGATCCAGGTATAATTTATTTGAAATTTTGTTGTTTAGCTCTGCAAAGTGTCCTTATTCTGCATCTGCATCGACTTATTAGAGTTGTTTGTGCTGTGAATTAGAGTTTAACAGCCTGATTTAGTAGGTTAGGCTTTTTATATGGCAATAACATTTTTAATTTCATTATTTCAGAGGCTATAGTGAATTGCCATTTGATTACTTTTTTGGTTATATTAATAAGCCATGAAATTGACCACATCCATATGCTTTCATGAGCAGGGTGCTCTTAAAGTGTTCATGTTGAGTCCTGGTTTCATACATGATCCTTATGCACCTCGTGAACCAATCCCATTTTGGCGGAGGTTAGTCAGATTTTAAATTAGTTGTAATTTGGTTTTCCCAAGCTTATGGTTTGTCGTAACAATCATTTAACGAGATTGAGTAGACTGGTAGAGTAGTAGAGTAGGCCCTCAAGTTACTTGGTACTAATTGTCTAATTCTGAATAGTCCTCATCCGTTTGCATTCTGCAATTTTTATTTGCATTGCTAATTTTTGAATATCAACATTTCTCTCAAAGATATATAATGAAATTGTTGTGAAGGTTAATACTCTATTTAGGTTAAGGGTTAGTCAAATATTTGATATTGGAAATGACAAAAAGCTTTATGACTTAAAGGCAATGCTTTCAATGGCTCTCTTTGTTTGGACTGCAGATTCCATCCCTGATACTTCCTCTTTTACTTTCTAAATCTTATTTTTTTCATGCAACCCTGGATCCCCCATCTAGGTAGCTTACAAGAGGGAAGAAAAAACTTTAATGTCATCATTTTGGAGAAAACACAGTAGGGGAGGGATATTCCATCATGCTAAACTGTTTCAATAGAAAAAGTCACCTACAAATCATAGTGTCATTGATTTCAGTTTTCACTGCTAGCATGCTTCATTAATTCATTTTTTATTGACTAACCTTTCTGGTTTTTCTGGAGCGCATATTATGTGTTTGTGTCCTCTGCCCTGACCTTTTGTTTGTTGTGTATTAGATGGTTTACAAGAAATGGTTGGAAAAGAACAAAAGAGGATATCATTATAGAGGTGAGCTTTTCGTATGATGACTATAATTTGTTTTTGATTACTTGTTTCTCACAGTTTAAACTTTCTGCTTGGATCCGTTTTTCCCTTTTTAAACATGCTGTGGTTAGTGTTCATACCAAATTCCAATGTGATATTGCTTCGTTCTCCTCCTTTAACTTTTCATTTTCTCATTCGGTTTGTGATGAGATTTGGATCTTTATTACTTAAAAAGAGAAAGAAATTGGACCTTGATCTGACCCCTCCTCTTTTGATGTCATGTCTATCCATTGTGTTTCAACCTTTTGGAGTTTGGTTGTTGGCACCATGTTTTTTTTAGCTCTTATTTGATTTGTGATATATAGCTTGGAGTTCAGGTCATGTGAGTCACTTATAATTATGCATGTATATCATACAAGACCTAACTTATATAAGACCAACCATTTGATTTTCACCTAAGTTGGTCATGCATCCTTTTCTTATAGAAGAAAAGGTAGTAATGTATTTATAATTTATTTGCAGCTCAGAAGTGCCTATGCCATTTCTAAGTTAAGGAAAACAGGATATAATAAACAGAAGTTCTACAAAGAGGCTGTAGATTTATACAAGGAGGTATGCTTATGTAATATTCTTAACTTTTAACTGAACATTACATTTATACTGTTTAATTTTAATGTGCTATTCAATTCAAAATTTTCTCTGCTTGCCTCATTGCCTGCTAAGATTTTATTAAGTAGATTTCAGGAGTTGATAAATAAATTTCTTCTTTTGAATCAAAATTATGATGTGTTATCATATAGGTTACATGCCAAAGTATTGAATTCGTAGAGGTGAATAGCCCCAAAAACTTGTAATAGATTTAATTAACCTTGTTAATGAGGATTTGCATGGTGGAAGAGAGACAAAAGGTTCAACTCTATTTGAAATACACATTTATGGAAACTATTTTAATATTATATATATATATATATATATTTGTACTTTTTATATACCTGAACCTACAAAATTATATTGATTAAAAAATGAGAGGTTCATATTTTGTTGATTTTATTACTCATAACCATCTAGCTCAAGTTAGGTTTTCTCAGATCTGTGCAAGGATCAACAAATTGTAAACCACAAGTCTAATGTAACTTTTGACCTTTGTTAGATTTCTGGTTCTGGTCATGTGGTCTTGCTTACAAAACTACTTTGGTTTTTCCTTGTGTCCAGTGCTGAATATTTTCGTTTCCTCAGATTAATACTTTGTTGGCGAATGGCGACAAATCAATATTAAGGAAAGCTGTTACAGAGAAAATGTATTCTGTATGCTTCTGTTTCACCGCTTTGCTGTGATGTTGCTACTTTTCAATATTTCTACAGTTTGTAATCCGCTTCAAATATGCTACTTATAGCATCTTATATGTAGTATATAATTTGACTTTTGGTTTTCTTATTGACAGACACTCAAGAATGAAATTAAACAAAGGGAATCCACATGGAATAATGTTTACTGGGAATTGGTTGAACCGATTATTAAGATACGAACACTGCGTGCTCGGCTGGCAAGTATTTTTTTTTTTTTTTTTCATTTATTTAGCATTCTAATGTCTATTGTTTAAAATGTGTAAAAGTTATTCTTTAGTAAAGTGAATATTATACTTGCTTGAGAATGGCTGAAAGAAATTTACCCCAAGCATCTATTACATAGACTTATTATTATGAGTAGTATTTTGTGAATGGAAACAGGGAAGTAAAAAAAAGTTAATAAAAATTTAGTTAGTGACCAATAAGGTCATATATAATTGCTGTTTGATCAAATTTGATGAACATTATTCTAGTGATAACAGTTTTTGTCAGCTCACATGTTTCCTGATTATTTGCTCGACCCGCTTAATACATAATCTATTGAACATTATTTGAAACTAGCTATTCTGCTTAGAATCAAAATATTTTTCAGGATTTAAATTAAGACCCTTTAATATATGACCTTGAACTGGTGTGTTTGAATTGAGACAATGATGTCTCCCATTTCTTTACACTGAAATAATAGCATTCCTTCTTTTCTGTTAAACTTTACAGATTGGTGTTGATCGAAATGACCTCAGCAAAGCCTTCATACAGCTTACACTTGAGTTTCTGACTAAGCAGGTACGTGGTCTAAATTATAATTTATCATTTTCTTTATTGTATCATAAATGTTTCCTTTTTTTTTTTTTTCCACAATTGATGTGCACAACTTAGCTAGACCAATCTATATTAGGCATGCACAGGCAGCCCAAAATCGTTCAGTTCTTTGAAGAACCTTATACACGGGGTTGCAAATGTTGTTGATTTGTCAAAAATGGTTGGGACCTTCTTTCAAAAAAAAAAAATGGTTTGGGCCTGTTACAAGAGAAAGACTGCTTAAGAGTAAAATTTGAAGAGAGAGAGAGGAAATGAACTATGGTTTTGGTAATCTAAATTTTTAATTGGTTATCTTTTTTTAATTTTTTAATGTCACGGTTGTATAATAATTGAAGAATGCAATAGAATATAGTCTGTGTACCGAATATGGTAATAAAGAGCATTTAAACATTTTAAAATATAGGATATATCTATTAATTTCTCATTCACTTTAGTTTTTTACTTTCTTTTCCTTTTATATTTGAGGGACTCAGTAGGTGGTTTCATTTTTGGACACTTGAATTTTATTTGCCTATTTATATTTATTTTTCATTCATTAAATACTTTCATCTATCGAGGACTCAGCAAATTATTTACCTCTTCCGTTTTGCAGAAATTCGAAGCATATGATTCTAAAGGTGCTATTGTTGCTGGAGATAAAACTAAGGAGGTACAACTAAGTATAATTATTTTTTTGGGGTGCTGCCCTGCAAGTCTATGTTGTGGTGGAATATTTCTAAATATTTTGCTTCTATAAAAAGAAAAAAACTAGCTTTTATTTATTTATTTATTTTTCGATCTATTCACCTGATTTTGTCCCCTTGTATCTCATCACTGTCTGAAATGAAGCAATTTATTTTTCTTGCTATGTCCAAACAATCCTTTGCTTCCTCACTTTAGCGGTTTAGCCCAATGATGATTGTATCGAAAATGTTCTGTGTTTGGCTTAGAAAGCATGTCTTTCCAACTGAATTGAATATGGAAAATCATAAGATTGAATTGATGCTACCAAATTGCATATATGAGCTGCCCTGTACACTATATAGTGAACACCAGATGTGCTTCTCAATTCTCATCACAGAAACACCTTAATGTTATTTAAAGGTGTTTTGATGTGTTCACTGATAAAATGCCAAGGCATTCATCTTGGGCTACTTGATCTTTTGAACACAAATTATTTAAGCTCCAAAAATGTTTTGAACCCACCACATATTTACGCATAGACCAGCATGCATATGCACTTTTTAGATTTGGTATATTGCTTCTTGTTGAATGTAATTATTTCTTTTCATTGCATCTTTCTTATTGATCGGAATGGTAATTGATGCTTTATATGTTTCTCAGATCCTAGTCCGTGACATCTGGGTATTAGAAAAATCTATGTTTCATCCTGGAGCATATTGGCGTCTTTGTGGGCGGATTAAACTTTAAGCTGTCTATCCTGACTGAAGAATGTTCTGCCATGCCAATGCTCAATTTTGGAAGCTGAACAGATTGTAACTTATCTCCTCTCTTTGATAATATAATTTTTCCATTGTATTGTGAATTCGATCGAGACCTGAGTTTTAGAGGAATAAAATAACTGAGAGCTTGGAATTCACCATTTTAATCATCTTGTTTTGGTGCACTCCCGCTGTATGCTTTTCTTCTACCCCAAGTGAATTAAGTAGACATTTGGGGTAAAGAATAATGGGTTGTAACTACAAATTACTTATCGTAGTGTTAACAATTTTTAAGAAAACTATTTGTATAAATATACAAAGAAAATATCAGAGATTTAGGAAGTCTATAACATTAGGAAACCTTGATGACCATTAGATTGGTTTTACTGTATAATCTTGACCTTCATTTGACCGAACAGCATCAAGAAATTGAAGGCTAGTGAGAACTCTTCAATTCTCTGTAGTGTACTCTAAATTTTTAGCTCTACAATTTAATAGCCGAGTCTTCTTTATTTTGTGAGACTTGTTTGCTTCTTCTTCTATGGAGTGATTTAGATTTAGTGCTGTACAGACTTGAATGATAAATGCAGGAGAGGACTGAGATTCTGAGTGACATTTCAGGTTGGTCTTTATGCTTTTAACGATAAGCAATGCTGCGACATTGTTTCGAAAAAAAAAAGACTTGTTTATCGGTTATATGTGGATTGGCATTGCCATGTTTTATGTTAGAGGACCAATTTTGGGATTTCTGATGTCTCTCAACATAAGAAAAGGAAAGAACAATTTTTTTATGTCTTTACTTGCAAGAAAAGTATCTTGATCACCCTACTCATCAATCTAACCTCCCAAATTCCCATTTACATATCAACTTTCTGAAATTATTTCCGAGAAATGGATGATAGAGAGTACCAACTCCAATCCCTTCGCATCTTCCAAATGTTCTACAACTTCATGAAACGTTTAGCAACATATGTTCTCAAGATAAGGATGCCCGGTTCCAAGACTGCCCGATTGCCTCGTGGAAACCCAACCCAATCTCATGAAGCAGGAATGGGAACCGAGATTGAGCCAGCAGAGCAAGCCATCACTTGTGAAGAAGAAAAAAATGTTTCTGATACCTCTTCTTCTGATCCTCCTCCACATGTTGAAGAGAAAAGAAGATTAGAACAGGAAACATCATTTGCTGCAGATGCAACTCAAGCCAGAGTTCCAAAGAAAATGGTTAGCATAAATGATAATGTAGAGACAATTAAATTCAGTAAGAAGGGAAGTAGAAAGTTGGAGCCAGAAGTGGATGATGAGTCAAGGCCATTGAAGTCAATATTGAAGGTGGGTTCTGATCTGAATAATGATTCTGAGATGCTTATCAATGGAGCCAGCAATGCATGAATTGTAGGATCTAGCTTGCTTGTTTGTTTGTTATCAAATGTATATAGTTGAGGTTGGAGGTTAAAAGGGTTGTATTATTGTATAGTATGTTGAAAAAGCCACGAACACATCACGAGATTGTGGGTTCGAGTATCTTCCCCACCTCCAAAACCCCAATTATTGTAATATTTCATAAAAACAAACCACATTTGTGAATTCTACCTTTCTCCTAACTTTTAGATATGTATTAGTTCAAAAAATAATACAAAATTTCTTTTTTAATGCAAATTAACTTGGGGGCAGTGGGATTCACATACATCCCATTGCGATCGTTTCATGTGGTAAGATTGTAACGGGAAATATATGATGCATTCTGCTACATCCAAAATGTTTCCAGAAGTTTGATAATTAGATTCCATCTTAAATCTTAATCAATGATTTAATCAATATTAAATATAATATTGGACTAGAGTATTAAAGAAAAATGACAGCACATGAAGCAATTATAAATTTATAATAGCAAAAGGCAAAAGCCACTAAAAAATGATGCCCCTGGTTGCTTCTTCCACGGTATAACTTTATATTTCTTTGTTATTTTTTTTTAAAATCTTCTTTGTATTTAATAAAAAATCGTCTAAATTAATGATAATAATAATGACAAGAAAAAAAATTAAGATATGAGATGCAATCATGATTGGCGAATATTTAGAAATTATGTTTAAGGATCGAAAGATTCTTTTTTATTTTTTATTTTTATTTTTTTATACAACGTGATTTACCTCGTTAATAAATTATTATTATTATTAACATATGTCTTAGAACACAGGTTAACACTATCCTTAATATTATTATTATTATTTTAAAGTTTTACACTATTATATAAATTTAGGGTTTTTAGGGAGGGAATGACTCGAGGACTTAAATCAGCCATTTAAAAATTGTGTCCCAATTTTTGTTTAACCAATTAAATTGTGATATTTGTCTGCATTTAATTATTTTTTTCAACTTCTATTATAAATGTAAACACATGTCCCAATTTGATTGGTTATACATAAATTGAAACACCATTTTCGAACAACTGATTTGAGTTTAGGACTCGAATCATGTAATCTCATTGTCCGAATTTGAGTGATTTACCACTGAACCTATCTCATCTCGTCAATATCTAAATATTATTTATTTAAAAAAAATCATCATTTAATATTGTTGGTGAGAGATGTTCATAAAATAGGAAGGTCGCCACCGGACACTATGAGAGAATAAAAATTAAAATAAAATTATTTCTCAAGAAAACTTGAACAAAGAATCAAATCAACCTTTTTTTTTAAAAAAAATAATAAAATCAAATAAACCCACTTTGCTAAAAAAAATAAAATAAAATAAAAAAATAAATTAATAATTCAATATACTAAATTACTAACGACAAAATGTGACAAAATGTGACAAAATGTAAAAACAAATCAAAATTCTATTTTGCTTAGGCAGTTAGGCTGAAAAAACCTCTTTAAAGCTTCTTTTGATGATGCCAATAAGAGGTTGAAATGGGCGTTGCTTATTCTTCTTCTTCTTCTTCTTTACTCTCTCTTTCCAGTAATCAGCATCACTCATTTCTACTGTCCACCACCACCTTTTCTAGTCAAAGAAAAACAAAACTTGATTCAAGATCACACTTTTCTTTCAATCCCACCAGTAAAAATATCCCCTTTAAGTCCCATCTACAAATACTAGCACATTCTCCCACAACCCAGCTCTCAATTTGCGGTTTTCATTGGAAAGTTGGGACTTTGAAGTGTGGGAGATTGAGAGAGATGGAGACTGAAGTGGGAGTTGGAGCAAATACCCTTTTGGACTTGCCTGGTGTTGATCAGGATTTGGTTGACAAGATTGCTTTTGACGCTCTTGTCTGGAGCTCTCTTCATGGACTTGTTGTTGGTGACAAGACTGCGCAGGTAACTTTTAAAAAAATTTCATTCTTGAGAACTCTGATTCACATAATACCGTCTATGTGTTGATCGTGTTTGAAGTGTTGCTGCTGCTGCTGCTGTTGTTAGTTGATAAAAGATTGATTGGAAAAATGTCTGTTTAGTTGCTGATAGAATTAGAAACTGTGGAAAAGCTAAATGAATAGACAATCGAAGTGCTTCATGTGTATACATTTTTGAATTAGAGAGTACAAATTGTGATATCCAAAGTTCATTCTCTTTCTTTTCCATCAGTTTTTCAGTGATCAAACAGTGCAAATATGAATGTTTTGAATAGAATATATTTTTTGGTATTATCTTATCAATCCAACTCTAGAATTAGTTCATACTTGAAGCTTGAAATTTTTTTTGTCATTGCTGAAATCATGATTAGGATTGTAACTGTGTGTGTGAGATATAGATTGAAAATGAGATGGGAATTGTCCTATGGATAATATGAGGTTGGGCTGTGAATTGAAACAGTAATACTTGAATTTAATGTTAGGGTGTTTCGCATGACAGAGATCAGGGAAAGTTCCTGGGGTGGGAATGGTGCATGCTCCATTTTCTTTGTTGCCTATGTCATTCCCTGAGAATCAATTTAATATGGCGTGTGAGGTAGCCCCCATTTTCAATGAACTTGTTGATCGAGTGAGTTTGGATGGAAAATTTCTACAAGACTCGTTATCCAGGTACCCTCTCTAAGTCTCTTAACTTTGTGATGGATTTACATTCATGCCAATAGCTTAGGGTAAATGAACAAATTCTTATTCAATTCATTTAGCTTGCACAAACTTGATATATTTGTCTACTCACTCATAGGATGTCATTATTGGATCATAGGCTGAGTTATTTCCTCATTGTTATAGCACCCCAAAACACAGAAACATATGCTTTTTTTTGTTCATGTGATTGATGGTCTTGAATCATTTTGTTCTGTGAGCATTGTGCCTCTCTTACTCTGAACTTTTTCTACATTGCTACTGCCACCTCTTCTTGATCGTAGACCATAATGTAATTTCCGTCTCCTCCACTTTTACCTATTAAAAATCATCAAAGTAGAGAATCTGCTGCAATTCATCTGCTTTAACCCTTTTGAACAAGTAATATGGATGAGAACTTATTTCCTTATTGATATTTTTATAAACTTATGCTTGTTACTTGTTAGCATTGTCAATTAGGTTGTACATGGGGATAGCTAAACTGTGCATCTGTGCCCTTGAGACTGCAGTCATAGGCATACAGTTCACAAATTTTCTTATTGCTTCTCTTGCATATTTTGAGTGCCATCACATTCGCTTCCCCAAAGCTTAACTTTTGTCATTTTCAAAATGATATTATTTGGGTTCAGCCTATCTACTTTGCTTTGATTGAATTTCTAGAGTCTCGGATTATAGAGAGTTATCAGTATTTGAGAATAAGTATCTCTTTCTCATTTTGCAGGACAAAGAAAGTGGATGTTTTTACCGCTAGACTTTTAGATATCCATTCCAAGATGCTAGAAATCAACAAGAAAGAGGTAAATATACATCACATTATTCTGGGAGGATTTATTTTAATCATTGTTCCATTAAAATGAGCTAGTTTGCCATCATAATGTTGTGTAGTTTCTAGATGCTTCTAAATTCTTTATATCATTTTCTGTAATTCTGTGTCTGTAGTTCTGTTTGTATAAAGGGAAAATAGCTGATTTTAATTGAGCAGTGATGGGAAGATAACATTCGTGTTTAATTACTTGTGCAGGACATACGCTTGGGTTTGCATCGCTCAGATTATATGCTTGATGAACAAACTAAATTGCTCCTCCAGATAGAGCTTAACACAATTTCATCATCTTTTCCTGGCCTCGGTAGTCTTGTCACTGAGCTTCACAGGTCAAGTAGATCCTTATCGTAATTCATGCTCTCTTCTACTTATACTTAATGTAGCTAGAACTGTCATTTCGGAATTTATGTAAGTTAGACATTTCAGTTCAATAATGCTAAATTTTCATTAGGTTTTCAAACAAAATTTTCTTAGTCTCTGTAGCTCTTAGTTTATTACTAGCAAGTAGCAAAAGAAGTGATTGCTCTGATCACGGGCGTAACAAACAACTGAACCAGAGAAACACCCCTAGTATTTTATAATTGCTGCACCCATAATTTGTGAAACCCTTATGAACATACATACGAGGCTAACATAGAGCATAGTTAAGTACTATCATAAGAGCATAGTTAAATGCAGCACACGATTTGATGTATCTATGTAACATTGCTTGTAATATCATGACATTTGTAAAATCATCTCCAAGCAATTTCAGCACCATTCTACTTTTCGGGGGGGTTGTCAGCTAACCATGATAGCTGTCTTCCTTTTCTTGATATATTGTGGTATGCAATCTGTTGCTTGTTTGTGCCCTGAGATTTAAATCTCATCCTATGGTGCAGTAGAAACATTCATGAATTCCATCTTTTTCATATTTATTGTCTATGCTGTCTTGTTGGACCTAATTTATTTAGGCTTTTTTTTTCCTTTCTTCTTCCATCTTTTGTCGTAGCTATTCTATGTTCCTAGTGATCGAACCCCATTAGCATTTTTGTTTCATTTTTTCCTTAGAAGGAAATTGGTTGTGCCTGCTACCATTATAGAAATCTTAGTTCATGTTTCCGATTCATTAGTCTCAAAATGTGAGCAAAACAGATGAAATTTCTTAACCTTATCTGTGATCATGTTGCAGGAACTTACTCATTCACTATGGAGAACAACTAGGATTAGATTCCAAAAAGATCCCTGGCAACACTGCTGTCAAACAGTTTGCAGAGGCACTTGCTAAAGCTTGGACTGAATATAATAATCCCAGGTTAGATTTGACATATAAATCTTTTTTTTCTTTTCTGCTGCTGCATTTTAATGGTTATTAGAGCTGTTAGTAAACCAGAATTTCTTTTGCAGGGCTGTAGTTTTGGTTGTGGCCCAGCCTGAAGAACGCAACATGTATGACCAACATTGGCTTTCTTCTGTATTGAAGGAAAGATATCCTTTATTATTAACAAGAGGCCCATCTAGAAGAGGTCCATATGTGAAAGACTATTAAGAAAAGAATCTTATATATATATGCTTTTCAATATATGGATTCTTTTCTTCATTTTTGGCAGAGTTTGTTTAAAAATGTCGTTCTTAACTTAATAACACACACAATGTAACAACTATTCGGAAAACATTGGCAGAAATTGATACTGAAGGGGAACTACTTCCTGATGGAACACTTCTTGTGTATGTACACTTTCTGGCATTAAACTTTAAAGTTTTTGTTCTAGGTTTATCGTGTTATATTTCTGACCGTGATGTCTGAATACTTTGTAATTACAGAGGTGGCCAAGCAGTTGCTGTTGTTTATTTTAGAGCTGGGTATACACCGATTGATTATCCTTCAGAATCAGTAAGAAATTATTGCAATTTTCCTTTGACTTGCTGGAATGTATATTTAGTATTATCTGAGAAGAAATTATTGCTTGCATTATGGAGGTTACCTATTTAGAAGTTAAAGATTTTTGACATGATCTAAAAGTTAGTTATGGCACATTTTCATCTTCTGGTCGAAAGTCGGGACTAGATATATAGTCAGCTCGTTTGACATTGCCTGTGTATATGGGGGTCAAAATGTGAATAGATATTGCCTGACAATAAATGGTGATAGGATGACCGTTTACAGCACATTATGGTGGATTCTAATTTCTAACATCCTGTCCTAGCAATTGATTTAAGCAGGTTTACCAACATTGCATGGCAAGGGAATTCTAGTGGATATTTTCTCGTGTGCATGCAGCGGTTTCTATAAACTAGATATCTCAACCCATAATATAAGTTTTATGAATAAGTGCCTATTTATCTATCTAAAAGAATAGAATATTCGAGCGTCAAAATTATAAATCAGTTTTTGATCACCATTAATTGGCCACAATGCTTCATCAATTAATTGTGGATCGGGCTGTGACATTTAAACTCTAACCCTCCATCTTGTTCCTGGTTATTTCCTGAAGCATTCGTGTATCTTATATTACTGGTGTGCCAAAAAAGGAAACCAACCATATATGTTGTGATGCCTAGTGTTTGATTCTCAAGTGCCATTCTGATTCCAGGAATGGAGAGCTAGACTGCTTATGGAGCAGTCATCTGCTGTCAAGTGTCCATCAATATCTTATCATTTAGCTGGAACCAAAAAGATTCAACAAGAACTTGCAAAACCCAATGTCCTTGAAAGGTAATATAATGTTAGTCTAAGTAGTAATACTTCAAGTTTCAATTTAATTCATAAATATCTTGCTTTGCGTGTTTGGATCAAACTTACAAAATGTTGAATACTTATGGCTTATAAAAGGCTTAACTGTCTACGCAAATAGTTTTCAATTTCAAAATGGTTCTCAAACCACTCACTGAAATAGTACAGACATGTGTTCTTTACTTTCAAGTTCATTAAATTATCTCTTGTTGATCCTAAGAAGTTGATTTCAATTGATTGTGAAAAGTATGAACCTTCTGGTTCTGGTGAGACATGCTGATCTTGAATTGCGTGTATATTGAGAATCACAAAATAGAATGAGTTTACAAGTTACAGTTTGACAAAAGTCAATTTTTTTGTTAGAATGTCCTAAATAAAGTTTTTGAGTAGTTCATTTAGCTTTTTAATCTTTAATGGAAGAACAGCTTTTGTTGCTTTATTAGTTTAGATAAAGCTTTTGTTCCTTTGCTTGTGAGCAGGTTCCTTGACAATAAAGAGGACATTGCCAAAGTACGTAAATGCTTTGCAGGATTGTGGAGTTTGGATGACTCGGAGATCGTCAATCATGCAATTGAAAAACCCGAGCTATATGTGATGAAGCCCCAAAGAGAAGGCGGAGGTTCTGTATCTCTGAACTTGCTTTGCTGCTGCTGTTATTAGAAATTCTGACAATGATTCGTTATTTCACTTTGTTGAACCGTATTTGAACAATGATTTAATATTCCACTGCAGGGAACAATATTTATGGTGAAGATGTTAGGGAAACCCTTCTAAGATTACGAAAGGAAGGGTCCGAAGAAAATGCTGCATACATCCTTATGCAAATGATATTCCCAAGCGTTTCCCCCACATTCTTGATGCGTGATGGCATCTGTCATAAAGATCATGCCATATCGGAACTTGGGATATATGGTGCTTACTTAAGGTAGACAGCGAAGAATTAGTTAAACTAGGCTGCTGTTCTGCAGTTCGAAATGCAATTTACATTCTCTAATTGGATTTTGCAGGAACAAGGAGAAGGTAATCATGAACGAGCAATGTGGTTACTTAATGCGGACAAAAGTCTCTTCCTCAAAAGAAGGTGGGGTTGCAGCTGGATTTGCGGTGTTGGACAGTATATATTTAACTTGAATAAGCAAGCTTCCTTGTTACTCTAATCAACTTTATCTATCGATTCCACATCATTTAGAATTGATTTATATATCCATTGCATATCTCGAATAACATCCGACAGTCTTAAGAAATAATGATGCTCAGGTCGAACTACATGTACTTTTCGCTTTTTACTTTTCTTTCAACTTCACTACAAAGCAAAAGCAGATTGATGTGGAATTTGTATTTTCTGGTTTCTCATACACAAATAAAGCATGAACATTTCGAATGGAAAGTTTGTTTATGTAGCTCTCTTGGTAGTAGTTTACTGTCAAATATTCAGACAAATCTAGTCGCGAAAGAATCGTGTTGCCATGTTTATATTCACAGGAGAGATTTGTAAGCAGTAGTTATACAAGCTATCAAAAGCCAGCCAAAAATCGGCTGAAAAACAATAGCAACAATCAATCTCTCTGTTTAATGTTTATGCATGTAACTTCTTCTGTCATCATCTTCCCAACCTTGTTCTCGAGCGCGTTTCTCCCATAACTCTGCGAGCCTGCGCTCAACTACAAGTTCTTCCTCGGCCCTCTCCCTTGCTGCTTCACATGTCTCTATTCCTGTATTGCATTTCTCTGCTTCTCTTTGGTACTGTGAAGAGCTTTTCCTGGCACTCATTATCAATTCATTGGTGTGTTCCAGAGATTCATTGGCTACCATTTTATGTAATGTAATCTCTTCTGAGAGCAAAGCTACAATATCCTTCTCCATTTCTTCGTTCAAATCCGGATGATTTTTACCACAATCTGCAAACACAGCAAGAAAACGACTTCTTAATCTAAAGAAAAGAACAACTTTGCAGTTCATTTGCAAGATTTATCTATTAGTAAAACATGCATTACACTTTTTTGTACATAAAGGTTCGAAAATTCCCAGAAATAAACTCATAGCAAGATTGATAAACTGACCTGTAAATGAACCATTGGTAAGTCCTGCTCCTGCAAGAACATAGATGAACTATAAGTTTAAGAAACAAAACATGGAAGTTCAACATCAAAATACTTGAAGAACACAATACAAACTATGAAATTCGGTAGAAGTATCGCGATATAAGGGGTTCCTCGAATCCCTTAATGTGAACTTTCATCTTCATTAAGACAGCATTGTAATTAATTGTTTCGATGTTCATATCAGCAACAGAGCAAAGGAAGCTCCTTTAGTTCCAAGACTACAGAGAAACCTAAATGTGAGCCTCATGAAGTTAAATCAATTCAATCAAATTCCCCAATCAGGCTAACACAAATCCTAAATGAAACATCTATATACTAAACATTTGTTAATCCTAAATTATGAGGTCGTTTCACCTCGCGGACAGGCTGATTAACGTTCGAAATTCACTCTTAATAGGACCCTAGAAAAATTTATCACAGGTAACTCAGGGAAAGTTATAAAAGTTAAGCACAGATTATTCTTCAATCCTTCAACAACCTATCAAATGAGCCTAAGTTTTCCAGATATGAAGAACAATGTTATCAGTAATTTACAACTAAAAATGCACAAATTGAGGCACTAAACAAGTGGTTAAACATTGTGACAACATTTTTCCAAAATGTGAATCAACCCTGTGATGGAAAAGTAAACATACATATTTTGCCCCAAAAAATGGAAATGCTTCCTCATCCTCCACTGACACACATACATTTTAACCAAACTGATATGTCCAAAATTTAACTTTTTAAACCAGAAATAGAAAGGAACAACACAAAACAACAACCCTAGCATACAAACAAACAAACAGAAGTTGCCATTTTTGAGAATAGTTAAAAAAAGAGTTGATGAAAACTAATTAAAAAGTCACCTAGTGAGAAGGAGAGGTCAAATTCTGATGGGCAATTACACACAACACAGAGACATGAAGCTTGACCAGTTGATGATGAACTCCTCCTCAAGCTCCAATACAGTGGTGGACCTACAATGTAGCAACCCAAAAGCACAACCACCACCATAACCAAAACCAACCTCAGACCCCCTTTAGATGTACAACACCCATTTGAATGACTATGAGCAACAGCCATCTATTAAAAATCCAAACTTTTGCTTTGATTCCACAAAATGGAAGGAAAAAGCAACCCAAGACTAGATATCAAAAAGTGCCCATTTCAAGATCTTGACTGCTACTATACCCAGATTTAGAAACTAGAAACCCCATCTCAAGAATTCAAGAGTTGGACTACTTAACTCACAAAAAAAAAAAAAAAAAAAAAACGTTTTTTTGTCTCGTTAAAAAAATATATATGTGTGTATACCTTCTAGGATATGATAGGGTTTGTGTTTTTTGAGAAAGTGAAAGAAGACACAGATCCCAAAAAAGTTATGATGTGGGGATTTAAAGACAAGAGTATAGGTGTCGATGAACATCTTTTTAATGATTGTGTTTTTGTTTTTGTTGCTTTTGTTGTTGTTTTTTGAAATTTTGGTTGATTTGTTGAAGATTTGCATTGCATGGGCCAATCAAGAAGACAAGAAGCAGGCGGAGAGCGATTGGACCAGCTGGGCACATGGAGTTTAATTCTCTGTCTTTGTCATTGGTTCCATGTTTGTTAGGATACTGTCGTCTGTCGGCACATTTACATAAATCACACTTTAATAACACTGATTTTGTTTTCTAAAATTGAAAGGAAAAAAAATAAAGTTATTTGAAAAAAAAGTGAGAGGCATTTGGTAATTTGAAATGAAGAGGGCTGGATTTAATGTGAGATTTAACAAAGTGCGAAGGGTAAACCATTGGATTAATCTCGTCTCATCTCGTCTTTAAAGGAGAGGTTTTTTTTTTTTTTTTTTTCAATAATACTAAACATCCCACTTATAATCTCACTATTTCAATCATAATATAGGTGGCAGCTGAGATGTCACACATTAATTTATACTTATCTCTTTTACCCATGTATTCATTTACCAATTAATGTTTGTCCATTCATTAAGTGACACTTCAACTGCCACATATATCGGGATGAAAATAGTGGGATTATTGGTTGAGTCCATTTTTGCTCACCCCCTTACAAGGGAGGTAAGCATTACCCCCCTACAAGGGAGGTATGATATGCGTCCATGGAGAGGGTAAATTTGACGCATAGAGAGGGTAAATTTATTCAAATGATAATCGTGTTTGGATGAATTTACCCCCTCCATAGACACATATCATCCATACAGGAAGGGGGTAATGCTTACCTCCCTTAAAAGGGGGTGAACAAAAATGTTCTCATTATAGGTTGGGTTGTATAGCATTACTTTTTATTTTTATTATTTTTATTATTTTTTTATTTTTGTATTTTTTAATGCAGGATTCGAGTGAAATTAAGTGGGGTTAGAAAAACGAATAATAATAACAAAATTTTTGAAAGCTCATATGATTTGTAAGTCAAAAGAGAAGAAGCTGGTGAGTGGTGCCTTGCTTGGATTGTTGAACACTACTTCAAAGTTTGAGTTGGCCAACTATTTGGCTTGTTGTTTACACCATCAATTTTGATTTGGTCATTGCTTGGTTTACCAATGAATTATATTATAAGAACATCAATATTCTTGCTTGTAAAGAGATTGACATGAGAAATTGACTAAAAAGAATCAACATTTTACAGATTACAGTTTACCAAATTCAAAGAATATGTTACCTAGTTTTCTTTCTTTTTGGTCATTCTCATTCAACAAGTGAGATGTCAATGACAACAACAATTAGTTGTTTTTTCAAGATGATTCAAAAGCCGAATCAGCAGCGTCGAAAAATTCTCCTTCACATTTTCTCACATCGTCTTCTGAATCTGGGAGATTGTCGAAGAATTCGTCTAGGTACCAGGGGCATTTCTCGTTCCATTCTCCCTTATTGGCACAAGCTCTCCATTTTTGGTCGGCAATCATTTCAGGAGAGAGTCCCCATTCGATCAATTCTTCCTCCGTGTGGTGGATTGCTAAGCTGTAATCTCCACCCTGTCCTAACTGCATCACTCGTAAGTCGCAGTTCTCAGGATTATTTAAGTGCTCAAATTGCTCTACCGTCCACTTGAACCACTTCATGAGAAATACTCGTGAGGCTAGTCCGTGTGAAATAATTATAAGATTAAGTTCCTGGGAAGGATCATTTTGCAGCCTGTTCAAGTCTATGTCCCTCCAGAGAGATTCAAGAAAACCTGCAAAATTCAACTGGTTTTCAATACTCTGAGAAAGCAAATCTCTCATTTGGTTCATTTATCCACAATCAAAATGCAAAACTATGCCGATGATCACGACCATACTACTTCAAGACATAAATACCAGAAATCCAGACTTTCTGTTGCACAGTAGCGACAATGGGTAAAACATGTGACATCGATATCATTAAATGAAAACATTCACAAATAGCCAAGCAATCCAAAGGAAATGACGTATTTTCTCTACCAATAATTAGAAGCTTAGACGGAAAACAGTTCAATGTTAATATTATTTCTGATTATAAGCTTCTTGTTATCACTCAAATTCCGAAATGAGCTACCTAGCTCAACCCGGTTAGTGATAGAGAAGTTGAAAGCACTTTGTTAGAACTGTTAGTTCGCTCCTTACAAGAACTGGTTAGAAAGCTCTTAAACTTGCAAAATTAATCCGTTGTGCAGTCCAACTCCAGTACAGATGGGCTACACCAGAAGTAGCCACAACAAAAACGATAACAATTAACAGGGTTTTAGATATAAGTGTAACTTAAGAGGTACAAAATAAATCAAAATAGCTGCTTCTGTATCATTGATGTTAAAAGTTCTATGTTGGTAGAATGCATTAAAATCACTAATTGCTTTCAATAACATAAAGTGAAGGATAGTTGCACCAAAATCACTTATTGCAGACCGTACTTGTGTTTTCAAATTCAATGAAAGAAAATTTAAAAAAAAAAAACTTCAAGCCATCTTTCGAATAACAAATTCAAATCATTTTCTCACTTTTTAAAGCACCCACTACTTTCACTTTGACTCTTGAAACAACTTAAAAGAAAGCAAGGATACTTCCAAAATCCCCAAACAAGCCCCACACTACCATGAGACACACACATTAATTCAAAGCAAAACCACCCAACAGATTTTTCCACCTGTGACAAAGAAACACAACCAGTAGGACAACATAAAATACATATACAAAAACAAAAACGAAAACAAAACCAACTTGTTCAACACTTCTAAATAAAGTACTCTGTCGTCATCCAATAAACATTTTTGAAACAATTTCAGATACACCCCATAAGGTTGAATTGTCAAAGCTTCACTAAACACCCTAATAAAAATACCCAATAAGACAATCACTATAATTTGAATTGTCAAACCTTCAAATAAAAAATAAAAAATAAAAAAAAAAACAATAACTTGCAAAGTGTCCAATTCAATTTTCAATTGCAGATACACAAATTAAATTACTAAGCAACGAAAGCAACAAAAACATACTTGAAACGCGGTCGAAAACATCAGCAGCAGACTCTCCTTCAGGAAACCGATAATAAAACCGGCCAAACCTCTCTCTCGTTTCTTTTATCCTCGACATTCTCTCTCGGACCTTTTAACAAACACCATATAAACAAAACAAAAAGTCAACTTCTTCGATTAATCAAAATGAAAATGAAAAACCCAGAAACAAGCTAAGTTACTATTAAGGTGGGACCCACATTCACACCTGAAAATTGCCAAAATCCTGTTCGCGTATCCGGCACTCTTCTCTAACGCCGATGATTCGATTCTTGGAGAAGGACCGTCCGATCTCGCGGAGGGTGGATCGGGTCCTCTCGTAAGGGGACACGTAGAAGTAGACACGGTAGTTCTGGGAGGAGCCACCGGAGGAGACGAGGTTGTTGAGGAGGGACCCACATCGCCTGGCCTGAGCGATCCCTTGAGACGTTAACGGGATCTTGTGGTCCGGTGTGGTCGTGTAGGCTGACGTGTCGAGATTCCCCTGTGACTCGCCGTGCCGGACCAGTATGATTCGCTTCGGGAGCATGTTTCGCTGCTGCTGATTCTGATTCTGGGTCTGGTTTTGTTCTTCGTCTTCTTCTTGTTGCTGTTGCTGTTGCTGGGTTTGGGTCTGAATCATCGATTTCTCTCGATTCTTTTTTTTTTTATAATCAATCACCCTTTTTATAGATTAATTCCAGTGAATGTGAATCAGTACCCAGATTCTGATTCGATGTAAAAATGCTGTTTTTTTTGTTGATTTGATTGTTGGTTTTGAAGAAGCTCTGTTTCGTTTGTAGATTTTTTTTATTTTTTTTTTTGTTAGTTAATTTATAGGCTTCTGTCACGATGTTATGAGTCATGCCATGAGTCCATGACGTGCAAGCATGGTATATTGGTATACTATTAAAAAATTTCAAATGCAGACGTCTATGATATGAAATTCTCCGAATTTAAAGAAATCAAATACTACATACACGGTTACTATCAATGTGAGGTTTCTCGATAATTTTCGGGATTGATCCTATATCAAATACAATAAGTGCAATTTGCAAATCTAATTTTCGAGATCAAATAAAATTGATCATCGTAAGTATGATTAGGAATGCAGCTCCTATTATAGAAGATGATTATTACACTTTATGATTTTTTTTTTTTGAAATATTACGTTAATTTATGGTTTTTTTTATGAGGGGGAGGACTCGAAGTGTCTCGAACACATGATCTCGTAACGTAGGTGTGAAAGGTTTACCACCGAACCAATCTTATCTTGTCTACAATTTAGGATTTAATGGTAAATGTAAGACTTAAATCATGTCACAAATGTGAAAATGGAATTGTATACATTTAAAAAAAAAAAAAAAAAAAAAACAATGAAAATAAGAATTATTATTATTATTATTTTCTTTGAAACCAAAGTTCATTAAAACAAACCAGGCGAATAACCTAACCAGGCCAATCGGTCAACACTAAAGCCCCAACAGAAAGAGAAGTGGAATTATAATAAAAACGGTCATCCGGAAAGGACAGCGCAAGTTTAACTAAATAGTCAGCAACCCTAATCGTAGCTCTAGGAACAAAAGAAATAGAAATATTATGAAATGTTGTTTATTATAAAAAGTATCCTAGAATTATTATATATTTTTAAAAGAACAAATTCTAAAATCATATCGGAGGTTGATAACGAATCGTGACAAATTCTATAATGTCATACATCATTAGTTGTTGAGATTGCGTTACACATGTGCAATTAATAAGTAATTAATATGCATTGTCACATTGAAACCAACACGTAATGTGACCATTAATTGAAGTGCATTCTTCTCATCTAACCATTAATTAGAATTCAATCCATCCATGTAAAAACCAGAAGGGGGCTGCCGAATTGCAGATCTCTCAAGTCTCAATCAAGCCACATCAACAAATTTTTCAAAAAAAAAAAAAACCATGAAAGGAGGAAGAAGAAACAAATAGTTCATGTATATTGCACACATAGTGGTGGCTGACAACTTTTGTTGATTGAATGTGTGTGTTGCCTGAGCTGTAATCAATTAATTAACGATATGCATATTATCTGTTTGTGATAATGTGTGTGAGAGTGAGTCAACCATGCAAATCTAGCTGGTGCTGATGAATGATGATGGCTATTGAATATTGAAGCCAAACCCACCAATTGACTTACCTTTTATGTGTGTATATGGAATCTTTAATTCAAATTCAATTCTTGGTTTTGGTTTGAAAATTTTGACACTTTCAATTTTTTCAAAGTCTATCCATCCACTTATTTTTGCATGGTTTGATAAACATCCATGTATAATATCAGACTTCAAAAGAATAATATATATACACCATTCACACCCATCTTGTTCTTAGATTTTAAACTTTTTTTTTTTTTAATTTTTTTTAAAATTTTTTTAATGAGATTTTAAAAAACAATACAGCGGAGACAAGCTAGACCGGATCATGGACCGATTGGTACATGTCGAAATCAAGTACTATATTTAGCGGAGGTCTCCTCACACTTCTAAACAACACAGGATAAAAGATTGGGTTATATATGAGTCTATTGGTACATGTCGAGATCAAATACTCCACACTCTTGAATAGCTACTATAAATAGTAGGGGTGGACGCAGTTCGGTTCGGTTTTGGCTAAAACCGTATAGAAATAACATATTTTCGGTTTTTGAAAACATGAATTAGTTTAAACTGTTTTGGACCTTAAAACTGAATTGAACCAACTTCTGTTAAAGATTAACCTATTTTTGGTGCAATTTACAGCATTCTGTTTTTGTACCCGGCCACCCCTAGCTATAACAATACAGGATAATAAAAATATATTTTAAAAAAATGGAGATGCGGGGAATCGAACACCGTGCCTCTCGCATGCGAAGCGAGCGCTCTACCATATGAGCTACATCCCCAATTTGCTTGTAACTTGAAACATTTATATATTTGATTTAATCTCAACTATTCTGCGCCTTGCAGTACTGTATCATCATCGAC